>JBBBVM010000007.1:18523697-19884707 GCA_037355625.1 Petunia x hybrida
CAGCTAGGTCATCACAGAAATCTACCTCCACGAGCCAAATATCAACTACCGTGGCTTTACTTCAAAGTCTCACCCCCACACCGCCTCGCTCTTGCCTTACCATGTCTTCAGCGGTTTCCTCAAAGCACCACCATCGTCACGAATCAGTCCCAAAACCATCACTACCTTATTGTTACTCCACCACTGTCACAACGATATTACCACTGCCTCGTCATTGTTACAATTGATCCCACAACAAGGTCACCACCATACTTTCTTATAGCATCGTCATTAGCTCCCATAACCAACAAGCTGCCTCGGATCATATTTAACAACCCGACATCAACACTGCCCAAAAATGCCTCCAACACCTCACGTTGAAACAGTCTCGCTCAACGCCATCGTCTCACAACATCACAGCCTCACATCACACTCCATTGCTTCAGTGAAGCAGCCATTAAAACAAATCGTCACCACCACACACACCACTACTAACACGGTCCTAATACCCTCCCCACTAATGCGTCAAATAACCAACCATAGCCACGGGTTAAATGGGAAACTTGAGAAGATGACGAGAAGGAAAATAGAGGAGTTTTCGTGAAACGACCTCGGTTAGTCGTTTCGGAAGTTAGGACTACGATTGGCCTGACCGATAATTTTAAAATGTTCATAATATCCATTAGGACTTGTCTGTAAAATTTGAGCTAAATCAGACCTCGTTTGGTACATATCGGAGGAAGATTTCAGATTTTATTATCGATAAATATTAAAAAGGGATTTTCGAGCTCGGTTTTGGCGAACGAGCTCCGAATCGAAATCCGAAAGTGCCGTTAGGTTCGTATGATTATTTTTGACTTTTGTGAACTTTCGAAAGTGAATTTCGATGTTGTTCGGCTAGTTTCCGCTAAAATGCCGAAAGTTAAATAATTTGACTTTTTTTCATTTAAATTCGCGTCTTGAGTTTCGGGAATCCAATTTGGGATCTGCCTTCGCGAGTATGTTACATATATTTTGTATAACTTATATGCAAAAGTTGGAATTATTTCGAATATTATAGGGTACCATTTTAATTTTTACCGTAACAGCGAATTTTAAAAGAAAAAGAAAATAAAAAGAAAAGAGAAAAAGTCAAAAACTCAAAAGTTAGGCGGTTGACCTTTATCCTTACCCTGTATATAATTGAACCAAAGATACATACAGGAACAAAAAAAACGAAAGATGCAGAAGGGAAAAACGAGGCATAATACAGGGAAAAAATGCCAGAAAATGAGAAAAGGGGCCGGGAAAAAGTAGAATTTTCACCCTGAAACATTCAGTTAATGATCCTAATATATTATTTGAGAGTATTACGTATGTTTGAATATATTTTTACGGTAAAAATAGGGATCTTAGACATCGCCATAATGACGTAAATTGATAGTTTAAAGGGTCAAATGGACCCCAATAATGAAATTGATTATATATTCGTACTCAGTGAGTTATGGGCAACTTATAAATGTAATTTATTTGGGGTTTGGTTATGTGGCCTTAAACCCTATACATAGGCCTGGCCTGCGTATTGCGTATGCGAATAGGGTATCAGGTTCTTAACCGGATTGCCCTAAGATGTGAAGAATGAAGCCTTTAGCCTAATTTGATATATTTTTCTGCTTATTGAATATAGTGGATCGTTTGGCAAGGAAACCAAAGGATAAAGCGGTTGTTGATTAGCAGAGCTAACTTTTGGAAGAGGTAAGTGTTTATATCCATTTCTTTGGAGGCACCTGGCCTCGTGGATTTTCTACCACGTGTTCCTTACGTGTGTAGCTGCCGATAGGCGTACTCATTACGCCTTAGCTTTGGATTTACATTCTATATTATATGTTATGTCCTGTTGTTGGTATTGCATTGGGATTCTGAGCGTTGTACCCTGGCTGTGAGTTGACATATACTTCCCGGCTGTCGATGAGAGTCCCGCGCCGGTGAAGGGTTATCATTGCATCATATTGAGGGTAGGAGGATTCCGCCCTCGGAGCAGGAGGATTCCGCTCCATTGCATCATATTGAGGGTAGGAGATTCCGCCCTCGGAGCAGGAGGATTCCGCTCCATCTATTTGGCACATGTGACACTATTGCATCATACTGCATTCATCCAATTTCATTACACCGCGTGCTGACTATTGTGTGACTATCATGATGTGTTTTGTGTATGCGGTGTGTATACCATATTGTGGACATATTTCAGTTTGCCTATGTATTTCTGGCTCGTATTCTGAGTTGCGGGGATCGGGTTGCACGCCGCAACGGTACATATATGGATCGGGTTGCACGCCGCAACGGTATAATTATATGGATCGGGTTGCACGCCGCAACGGTATAAATATATGGATCGGGTTGCACGCCACAACAGGATGAATATATGGATCGGGTTGCACGCCGCAACAGGATGTATTGCTGATTGTTGATATGTTTGGGATACCATATGTTCTGACTATCTTATGTTCCTGGTTGTTAATGAGTTTGTGATTCCATACGTGTTTCTAGTTATTATCTGGCTCTGTCTTTTCATAATTTAAATTAGAGAAATTTAGTTTATCTGTTTCTTTCCTCCCTGGCTAGCTATCCTATTCTTTGAGGTGGCTAGTCTGCCCCACTTATTGAGTCCTTTTGACTCACCCTTGTTTGTTTCTTGTCTATCTATTTCGTTTCGGCAGGTTCGCTCCAGGATTGAGTTCGCCACGTTGTGAAGGAGCGAAGACGACTTCAGCTGTCAGGGTGAGCCAGCTTTTATTCCGGATGGCCACCAGTTTATTGGTTATTATATCAGCTGCATTTTGCTCCCTTCAGGAGGTATTTGTCTTCTTTTGTACTCTTAGATGTCTAGTCTGGATAACCCTAAACCTAGTATGTTGGGTAGTCAGCTGTAATTTCTTTTGTACAGCTTAGAGGTATCAGTATGTCTGTGATTTTTTTTTTAGTCTTGTCCTTATTTATGAATTATTATATTTATTTTCCTAATTTAATTGGTAAGGGTTCGCCCAACGGGTCTAGGGAAGGATGTTGGGTGCCCGCACCGCCTAGCCAGATTCTGGGTCGTGTCAGTTGGTATCAGAGCCCGGTTTAGAGCCTATCCAGACAAAGACAATGTCTAGTAGAGTCTCGCTGATGGGTACGTAGACGTCCGTACTTATCTACGATAGGCTATGATGGCATTTAGGAAGTTTCACTTCCTTCTTTTCTGATCATGCGTCGGTCTAGGATGCAAAAGTATTTTTGTTAATTCCTTCGTGGCAATTGTAAACCCTCGTACGACAAATCAGCAGACGGTATGAGTTCAAGACGAAGCAGTCTAGCCTGGGGCTAGCACTGACGATGCCCCGAGTGTTTTTGATCGTGCTGACGATCTAGCTACGGAGGTCCCAGTTGTACGAGCTCGCGATGGGCAAGGGAGCAGGGCCTTGTGGTTCCCTTGTCTCTCTACGATGCTTTTACGAGAATCTTGGTGACGCAGATACCGCAAAAACCTATTATTCGCTAGGCAGCTTATAAGGTTGCTGCAGATGTGAACGTTCGGTCTCAGGGAGCTCCTATTTCAGTTCTTAATATTGTCGCAGTAAAGTATGTTCCGGAGGCAGCATGTATTGTGCCTGCAGTTGTTATGGCTGGTTAGGTAACTGAGGTAATTATTGGGTCTGAGTGCTCAAAGAGGTTGCATTATTTTACGCGGTTGAACATCTCGATATTCCCAAGCAATGCATTAGATAAACCATGTGTAAGTTTTTTTTTTTAAATAAAATAATGTCAGCGTATCCTTCAGGCTCTTGATTATATCAAGCGATATGGTGTTGATTATTTTGCTTTCCGATTTCAGTGTCCAGCCTTGAATTGGTGGGCCGCTCTCTTATTAGCTAACTTGGTTCGGTTTTTCTTCTAGATTCGTAGAAAAAATTCCTTTCGAGTAGCGAGCGAGATGAAAAGTGTTGCCAGTTTAGTAGATTAGATAGGGTAGCCTGTCGGTTAGTGTGTTGGTTTCAGAATATGAGATTGAATTCTATAAAATGACTGAATATGTATTTGAACTAGTCCATGAGCCTTTCGAGAGATTCAAAAATTTATTGATGAACTTTCTTTTTCCTTAAGATCCCAGATGGTTCGAGAGATTGAGGTCGGGATTTCATTTGATGTTGTTGTTGATATTGCCCGAAGGTATGAGGCATACCATAAGTTAGAGCGGGAAAGTAAGAGATCCCACGGCCCTGGTGGGCAACCATGGTACCTCATTTGGAGGTAAGAGTTCTGGTTATTTTGGGAGTCCACTTGCCAGGTTATCTCAGCTTGTAGAGCGTAATTCTCAAAGTGCGCAGGTAGTTCGTCAAGATCAGAGTCAGTTTTCTCTTTGTAGCTATCAATAATCTGTCCAGTTTCCATTTTTAGCGAAAAGGGTGCTATCATTGTCATGAGTCTGGTTATCCTTTGACGAGTTTTTCCTTACTCCGGCAAGTTGGCAGTTGTCCTTCTTTTTGCCCTCAGGCACCTGCCCAGTCGCAGGGATTTCATTTAGATCTCGATCAGCCAGAGAAATGCCACCATCCAGTAGAGGTTTAAAGCGTGGTGGCAGTGGTTCTTCAAAAGGTAATTACTAGGGTAGTGGCTCAGCTCAGCTGCAGAGGCAGTTTGATGAACTGTCAGTCTGGCAGGATGCTGAGGTATCCGATGCAGTACACCCATGTATTTCTTCTTCCATTATATGTGAGTAAGATTTGATTAATCCGATCGGTCTGGACTTCGTTTATCTTACTACGGTTTCCTTGGATATTGTCGTAATTAAGAATCGGTTGCGATAGAGGGGTGATTTCTGATACGATTTATTCCTGGCATTTATGAGACCCTACTAGTTTATCTGATCTAAATATGAGAGATTTGACGGTGAGTATTTCTATTTCCTGCTTGGCATCCTGTTATGCCACCTTGTGTTATTATGTCAAGTCATTTTACCTCTCTCCTCGAAAATCAGTGTTGGTAGGATGATGGGATTCTTATTCGTCACCATCAGGAAGTGTCGTTGTTTCTTCCGGTGTAAAGTGGCTGGTAAGTAATGCTCGATCTATGTGTCTCCTCTTGGTTTGAGATTCTAGTAGAGTCATGTTATTCTATGAGCTTGTCTTAGTTATAAAAGGGTATTCTGGTAAATTGTCAGAGTTTCCTCCTTATTGGGAGGTTAAATTGGTATGGATGTTTTTCCACAAAGCTTATTTAATGTCTATCTCTTCAATTCCGATTCTTTGGCTCACCTGACTCGGAAGTAGTCTAGCTTTGGTAGTCAAGCAAATAAGAAGAAGAACTTCCTGAAGCTCTAATTATTTCTATCCTCGATCTATTTCCATTTCTTCTTCGTCCGGCACTAGTGAGCTTGGGCGATTGGTAGTCGCTTGTGACGTTCCCTGTGCTGAGCCAGAGTACGTGTTATTGTGGCCTGGTAAGCATATTATTGTTTTGGAAGCATATTATTGTTTTGGTCCAGTTGTCTCATCTTGTTATCCGTTTAACATGTTTATGTTATCAGTTTATCCGGGTATCCATTCCCATGTATAGTATAGTGCTGGTTCTATTTTTGCGGATCATCCAGTTTCAGGGGAAACTCTGCCGAAATTTTTACATAAAAGTACCATCCATCAGGCGGTGGTGTTTACGGCAAAGGTATGGAGTTGTGAACTCGAGAGTTGCAGCTAGTTGGCAACTCGAAAGGGTAGTTTGGTAATTTAGGTCTGCCTATGTTCAGCTTTTAGCTAAGTCTTCTTTAATCCAGCAGGTTGTGCGAGGATGACTATTTCTATTCAAATTAGTTGTATGAGTTTATGCTTTAAGTGGAGGAGTCTTCCTCCAATTGATACCGAATCATAATATTAAATCTCTAAGGCTTTGCTGAAGCGTAAGCTAATTCTTAGTTCCATCGACCTGTTCTATATCGAAAGATATATCGAAGAGGTAATTATCCGCTGAATCATGTTAACTCATTCAAACTTTCGTGTATCTTTGTTTCGAAAATGTAGAACTCTCCTCTCGTGATCGAGGAAGGATCAGTATAGTCCGAATAAGTTGGGCAATGATGTTATCATATTATCCAGCTATGTTTTTATCCAAGAATTCGATATGTGTGTTATAATTCTGATCCTGTAATCAGGAAATAATGCCCATGGAGTGGCTCATGAAGGTCGTGCAAGTTCTCTTATTATCTGCGTGAATCTTGCTTTAGACTTAGGCTCGTTCGAGGACGAACGAGAGTTTAAGTGGAGGAGAATGAAACGACCTCGGTTAGTCGTTTCGGAAGTTAGGACTCTGATTGGCCTGACCTATAATTTTAAAATGTTCGTAATATCCATTAGGACTTGTCTGTAAAATTTGAGCTTAATCAGACCTCGTTTGGTACATATCGGAGGAAGATTCCAGATTTTATTATCGATAAATATTAAAAAAGGATTTTCGAGCTCGGTTTTGGCGAACGAGCTCCGAATCGAAATCCGAAAGTGTCGTTAGGTTCGTATGATTATTTATGACTTTCGTGAACTTTCGAAAGTGAATTTCGATGTTGTTCGGCTAGTTTCCGCTAAAATGCCGAAAGTTAAATAATTTGACTTTTTTTCATTTAAATTCGCGTCTTGAGTTTCGGGAATCCAATTTGGGATCTGCCTTCGCGAGTATGTTACATATATTTTGTATAACTTATATGCAAAAGTTGGAATTATTTCGAATATTATAGGGTACCATTTTAATTTTTACCGTAACAGCGAATTTTAAAAGAAAAAGAAAAAAAAAAGAAAAGAGAAAAAGTCAAAAACTTAAAAGTTAGGCGGTTGACCTTTATCCTTACCCTGTATATAATTGAACCAAAGATACATACACGAACAAAAAAAACGAAAGATGCAGAAGGGAAAAACAAGGCATAATACAGGAGAAAAATGCAAGAAAATGAGAAAAGGGGCCGGGAAAAAGTAGAATTTTCGCCCTGAAACATTCAGGTAATGATCCTAATATATTATTTGAGAGTATTACGTATGTTTGAATATATTTTTTCGGTAAAAATAGGGATCTTAGACATCGCCATAATGACGTAAATTGATAGTTTAAAGGGTCAAATGGACACCGATAATGAAATTGATTATATATTCGTACTCAGTGAGTTATGGGCAACTTATAAATGTAATTTATTTGGGGTTTGGTTATGTGGCCTTAAACCCTATACATAGGCCTGGCCCGCGTATTGCGTATGCGAATAGGGTATCAGGTTCTTAACCGGATTGCCCTAAGATGTGAAGAATGAAGCCTTTAGCCTAATTTGATATATTTTTCTGCTTATTGAATAGAGTGGATCGTTTGGCAAGGAAACCAAAGGATAAAGCGGTTGTTGATTAGCAGAGCTAACTTTTGGAAGAGGTAAGTGTTTATATCCATTTCTTTGGAGGCACCTGGCCTCGTGGATTTTCTACCACGTGTTCCTTACGTGTGTAGCTGCCGATAGGCGTACTCATTACGCCTTAGCTTTGGATTTACATTCTATATTATATGTTATGTCCTGTTGTTGGTATTGCATTGGGAATCTGAGCATTGTACCCTGGTTGTGAGTTGACATATACTTCCCGGCTGTCGATGAGAGTCCCCTGCCGGTGAAGGGTTATCATTGCATCATATTGAGGGTAGGAGGATTCCGCCCTCGGAGCAGGAGGATTCCGCTCCATTGCATCATATTGAGGGTAGGAGGATTCCGCCCTCGGAGCAGGAGGATTCCGCTCCATTGCATTATATTGAGGGTAGGAGGATTCCGCCCTCGGAGCAGGAGGATTCCGCTCCATCTATTTGGCACATGTGACACTATTGCATCATACTGTATTCATCCCATTTCATTGCACCGCGTGCTGACTATTGTGTGACTATCATGATGTGTTTTGTGTATGCGGTGTGTATACCATATTGTGGACATATTTCAGTTTTCCTATGTATTTCTGGCTCGTATTCTGAGTTGCGGGGATCGGGTTGCACGCCGCAACGGTACATATATGGATCCGGTTGCACGCCGCAATGTTATAATTATATAGATCGAGTTGCACGCCGCAACGGTATAAACATATGGATCGGGTTGCACGCCGCAACAGGATGAATATATGGATCGGGTTGCACGCCGCAACAGGATGTATTGCTGATTGTTGATATGTTCGGGATACCATATGTTCTGACTATCTTATGTTCCTGGTTGTTAATGAGTTTGTGATTCCATACGTGTTTCTAGTTATTATCTGGCTCTGTCTTTTCATAATTTAAATTAGAGAAATTTAGTTTATCTGTTTCTTTCCTCCCTGGCTAGCTATCCTATTCTTTGAGGTGGCTAGTCTGCCCCACTTATTGAGTACTTTTGACTCACCCTTGTTTGTTTCTTGTCTATCTATTTCGTTTCGGCAGGATCGCTCCAGGATTGAGTTCGCCACGTTGTGAAGGAGCGAAGACGACTTCAGCTGTCAGGGTGAGCCAGCTTTTATTCCGGATGGCCACCAGTTTATTGGTTATTATTTCAGCTGCATTTTGCTCCCTTCAGGAGGTATTTGTCTTCTTTTGTACTCTTAGATGTCTAGTCTGGATAACCCTAAACCTAGTATGTTGGGTAGTCAGCTGTAATTTCTTTTGTACAGCTTAGAGGTATCAGTATGTCTGTGATTTTTTTTTAAGTCTTGTCCTTATTTATGAATTATTATATTTATTTTCCTAATTTAATTGGTAAGGGTTCGCCCGACGGGTCTAGGGAAGGATGTCGGGTGCCCGCACGGCCTAGCCAGATTCTGGGTCGTGTCATTTCGGGAGCAGTTACCTTTAAAACGGGGTGGAGGAGAGCTAGGAGAGGCTGTAGATGTATATATTGACCGGAGAAAATAGGACAAGCTGGAGTTAGGGAGGCGAGGCTGTAGATATATATATTGACTGAAGAAAATGGGGCAAGCTGGAGTTAGGGTTCTGGTGACTTTCCTTCTCGATCTACGATGTTCCATTGTGTATTTGGGGAAATGAGTTATGGAAATGGAAAGAAGAGGGAGATAATTCTTACTCAAAAAAAAAAAAAAAAAAAAAAAGAGGGAGATAATGTTCTGGATATGTGAAATTTTGGCCAAAAAGAGGGTGGTCCGATGTGCGTCGCCGCCAGCTAGGGCACTAAACTGAAAAAAAATTGAAGTACCGAACCGAACAGAACCGAACTAATTCGGTACTTCGGATTCGGTAATTCGATTTTTCGATTCGAGTTTGGTCTAGGAAATTTTAGAACTTCGGTCTTCGGTTTCGGGTATCCTAGAACTTCGGGACCCAAAGAACCCGAAGTTATTGGTAGTGGCTGTAGCTGTTCATAGTTTTGGCACGAGACAAGCAGCGCTAGACCAACTACTTGGAGGATCAAGTAATACTGCTGCAACAGTAAATCACAATGCAAATGTACACAACGATCAAGGGGTAGATGGCAACACAATTGATCCTCCACCAAACAACCAAAGGGAAGATGGATCTAGTACTAACACCGCCTCAAGTGGCACTGGTAGCAATGGAGGTTCAAGTCATAACAAGGCGGAGGAACGGGATCAGGAAATGGAAGATGCGGTTACTGAGGAATTATTAAGAGGAGATACTTACTCTGACTACGACATTGAGGTTACAAAAGAAGGTGAAGCTATAAATGAATATTTAGCTTTAGTGACTGTAGGAGATAACCAGGGGCGGCTCCTCTCCTAGCCCACACTAAAGCTTCAGGCTCCTCGAATTATCCCTATTAGAGATAAAATATGTAGTTCAAATAACAACTAAACTCTTAATTTATAATATTATTTAGAGATTTGATCGAGGTAACATAAAGTTGTGTTTATATTATTTAATGGATCTTGATAGAGTTTGAAATTGGAAAAAATATGAATATATTAATTGATTGATTTAATGAGTGAGGTATGAGTAATGTGCGTGTATAGAGAAGAAAAGGATGATGGGTGTGTTTGAAAGTTATTGTTACGCAGCCTGTTTTGCTGCATTTTTGCTGCTGATACGCAGCCCGTTTAGCTGCTATTACGCAGCGTCTTTTGCTGTTGATCGCAGCCTGCTTAGCTGCCGATTCGCAACCTGTTTTGCTGCATTTTTGATGCTAATTCGCTGCCTATTTTGATGCTGATACGCTGCCCGTTTTGCTTCTGTTCGCAGCTTGTTATGCTGCTGTTATGCTTCCTATTTGTTGCTGTTAGCAGCTTGTTCGCAGCTTGTTTTGCAAAAGTTAAATTTTTTTTTTGATTGGCTTTTTTTTGCGTGCTAGAAAATATGGTTTAAACCGAACAACCGGTGTACTGTACCGAATACTGAACTAAATATACCGAACCGAAGTATAAAAGTTACAAATTTTTCTACACTTCAAACCGAACCGAAGTTTGAAAAAAACCAAACCGAACACTGAACGCCCATCCCTACCACCAGCCGCGGTGGATTTCGGCGTAAAGGGAAAATTTTGGTAGCATTTTGTTTAGTTTTTCTGTGATTTTAGGGAAAAAGTTGTACAAAAATAGCAACAATTAGCTTTTAAACAAAGTGAAAGAGTCGGGTCAAGGGTATTGGGCCAGTGGACTGGGCTGGCCTTTTTTCTGATTTTAAATGGTTCAAGTGGCCCTTTAAATCCAAAACAAGTCTAAATATAAACATATACACAATTATATAAGGGTTTTGCTAACTTACTACATGAGTGTAGTAGATTAGCAATGTCCCCATTTTTTATTTGACTAAAGTGCCCTTACCAGCTCATAATTATTGGACCTTTTTTTTGGGTTTTCTGTCCTTTTACCATATTTCCCCCAATTCACCTAAATCCCTAACTATCATTTACGAAATCAGCAGCTTCTCTCCACTTCGTTCAATCCAAGTTTTTGATATGATTCAAGTTTAAATCGAAAACGACAATCTTTTCAGAGGCGTAAAAAAAGATGATGCTTTGTTTCCATCTTTTTTTCTACCAAGTTCATGAGTTATGATTTGTTCTATGTTGAAGGACAAAAGGGAACCAAGTTCTGATCATTGGCCACCAACACTATAAAAATACAAAAGTATAGATAACTCATACTCTGATCATTAAATAAAAATGCATTAGTTTTTATCAATACCAACTTGGTAAACAATTTATGAAAATATTTGAGATCGAAATTAATTACAGTACTATTGATTAAAAAAGAAACAACAGCTCAATTCATTGCTGCTCTATATGAAGAGATAAACATTCCATCTGGGAATTTAAAGAACCATGACTGTTAGCTTAGTCTCTTTTCACGCAGAGATTATGGAAATGGAGTTTACTGTGATCCAGGAGAGAAGGAAATGACTTGGGAGAAATATTGAATTAAATGACAAAAGGGTCCCTACTTTTAATAAGTGTATATGAAGTGGTAAGGGTAATTAAGTCAAACTAAAAATGGGGACATTGCTAACCTACTACATGAGTAGGTTAGCAAAACCCATTATATAAACGTGCTAATTGTTTCATTAAGGTACTGTTAGAATAAAAAATCACAACTTTAATCAGTATGTACTAATATGTTGATCCCAGTTTTGCACTATCTTTATTTTTTTTATTCTCTTATTCTTTCACATGTTTCAGGAGGTTGTTAATCTAAATGAGATCTTATTCTTTCACATGATTCATCTTAGTCAACTAACAAAATGTATCATGTTAGTCTTTTAAGGAGTATATATGTTGTTATTGTCAAATGAAAGATCAACATAAATGATAATCAAGTTACGTATTGTAAAAAATTATTCCTGGGATCAAAGACGACAGCTACACCCATAAAAATATACACACCATCCCACTATTTTGCAAATCTCGACAACATGCCCAATGCCATCTTTCTAATCAAAGGATTCAAGCTCTTCGCCCAAGTTTCTAATTCCATCTTAACTCCACAAACTTTTGAAAAGTATTCACTTGAAGTTTGATATTGTCTTTCTGAAAGTTGTTCAGTGAAATTATAAAACAAAATGAGCTTGTCACAAACATCTTCTGCATCACTCAATTTCTATTCGATTAGACAAGACTAATAGTTGGTGTCACTCAATTCCAACTTCATGAACACCTCTTTGTACTCTATGGTCATTTCCAACATTAAATATGTTGAGTTCCAACAAGTAGGGAACTCATATGACAACTTTTTGCTATAAGAAGTGTGTAGCACACGTGCAGCTTCTTCAGACCTCTCAATTCTACCTTGTGACCCAATCTAATACAATACACTCTCACATACTTTGACAATACCCTTTTCTATCTCCTTTAGCCCTTGAACAATCAAATTTAAAATATGCATAGCACAACACACATGGAAGACCCGACCCATCAACAACAAATCCCTTTTATTGAGTTCCCTATACAATAAGGCTTTTATCATTGCATTATTTGTACTAGCATTATCAACTACTCCCTCCATCCCAAAATGAATGCATGGGTTTGACCTAGCGCGGAGATTAAGAAAATAGGGAAGACTTTTAAATCATGTGGTTTAAAATTAAAGTTGTGTGTAATGTGGGCTAGTGCCTTTAAATCTTGTGGTCCAAAATAAATTTTGGAATTAAAGAGTTTACCAAATATGAAAAAATGCACTCTTTTTGGGACAAACTAAAAAGGAAAGGTAGACACTCATTTTGGAACGGAGGGAGTATAATGGTTGATATTCTTCGTTCAAGGTTCCACTCAAGCACTACATAAAATTTCTCTATCACGTGGAGCAGGAACATAGACAAAACCACAATATATTGCTTTGAAGCATCCATGAATCATCAACAAAATGACCAGTTATAGCTATAAACCCTTTCTTGTTACTACTCTATGTCTATATATCGGTTGTAATTTCTATTGTACTTGTGACATTCTCCAACAACTTAGACGTTTTCGATTTTAAATTGTCAAAAATTTTTATTATGTCATTCTTTATTGTGTTTCTAGAAACCATCTTAAATAAAGGTTGGAGATTCACAACAAAGTTTCGAAACCCCACATTATCAACTATAGAGAGTGGATACTCACGTAAAATAATGGCATGAGCAAGTTATTTGTGCGAAACATCTTGATCAAACTAGTGTTGTCTTCCATCACCCCTCATATCACCCTCACTTTCTAAATCCCTTGGCTTATTTGGACACCTAGCTATGTGATCCCCCTATAGATGTCATCCCACAATTTTAGTATTCTTATATCGACGAGGACAGTGTTTGCATTGATTATACAGAATACCATAAACCTTAATCGGATTAAAATGCTTCCATACTTTGGAATATTTTCTTTTTTTGGAGTCCGATGCAATAATTTCATCACGTTCATCCTTTACGAAAATAGCATTAGAAGAAGAACCTAGTATATACTCTTCATCTTGAGTTGCCATAGTTATCTATTACAAGAAATTGTGGTTCTAAAATAGAGGAACTATGAAGAGTTTTAAAAGATGAAGGACCTTCGCAATAGAGAGCTCACCTGAAGAAGCTATGGCATTTGAAGAAGATGGAGGACCTTCGCAATTCTCTGGTTGTAGATGGAAAAAATTTGGAGAGAAAGCAAAGTCTAGAGACTGAGGTCTGAGGAGAAACGAAGTCAGCTGAGAGATAGAAATAAGCCCTAGCTTTGCTTTCAGAATTGAAAATAAGTGAGAGTATTTAATGGATCTATTTGTTTTTTAACCCAGAACCGATTTAATTTGGGTCTACCCCTGCCCCGCCTAATTTTAAATTTTTTTCCTGCTTCACCCGCCCCATCCCACCCCATTTCAATTAAGCCCTGAACCGCCCTATTTACCCTTTCCCCCCTGCCCCATTGCTACCACTAGCTTCAAGGCAAGTTATTTGCCTCTTTTCATCATGTTTCGTCTACATAATAAGTAGAGGCAGGAGCCCTAACGAATACATCATGTGAAGGGTCTAAGGGGAAAGATAAAAGAAGAAAGGAAGGTACTCTGTGTGCACGTGAATGAAATGTCCAGTTCATTTTTTAATACTAATATCCAGACTTCGATGGATCTACTTCCTTTTCTGTCAAAGTGGGTTAATTTTGTGCTTTGTTCACTTTGTACAAGATCACTTGTCTCCTGCAAAAAAAAAAAGGAAAAAAAGGGTATAGCCACTGGAGCTATCCAGCATAATAATTCTACACAAAAAGTTAGCACAGAGGGGCTAAAAGGGGCTTACACCAACAAGCTTATGCACACAGATCATAGGGTTACATTAAAAGACATACATTATCCCCTTTCAACTATCATTCAATCAATTAGCATGTTTACCTTAGGAACAAACAACAATCAGGATCAGACAAAGATAGAGAGTCTGGATTCGAGCAAAGTACAGCAAGATCTCAAATTTTACTTTGGCTTTCAGTCAGTAATACTAAGTAGCAGCAAACGTAGGCCAGAACCTTTCTGCTTTTGAAAAGATAAGAGTATGCAATGTCTTTGTGTGCTTTCAGTGTGTGTGAAGTATAGAGGAGTAGAAGAGAGTATTGTGATCTGTGTGTAAGTTTGATTATGTCAGAGGTGTAGGAGAGGTGATGAAAGTGTGTGAAATACAGAGAGGAGGGGCTAATTTATATAGCGCTAGGGAGGGGCTGTTATAATTTCAAATTTCTACCAAGGAAGGAAAAGCAATCAGTCATCTTTTATAAGGAAGATAGAAAATCAGGCTGTCAATTTGCTTGATTAGAAAAGATACTAGATTATGAAAATCTTTCAAAAATAAAATGCCAGTTTGAATTTTAAAGTCAGGGAAACTGTTTTCTTTCAAAAGTTTCATAAAAGGACAGATTTTATATTGAATTCTAATTACAAAAGGAAAATCAAGGTGTGAACACGTATTACTTAAAAAATTTATCATATTCGAAATTTCAACTTTTCCATAGAAACGAAAATGGTAAGACAAGATTCTCATTATGTTAATCAAAAGACAATTTCTGAGCTATATTAGTCAAAAGTAAAGTTAACAATCCTTTGAAATTACTGTAAATTAGCAGTTTAACAAGGAAATGAGTAAATCATGCGTAATCTATATTTCCAAGAATATAATTGCAAATTCGAATAATTTAAAATTCAACAGAATGACTCCCTTTTCTTGTGATAATAGAATCAACAAGCACACAATATTCGTATATACATATATATGTATATACCCACATGATTAGAGGTTGACATGGTTCACAGATCCTCGGAATGAACAAGATCAATTTCAAGATTTACATACACATACACTTCGTACTAATCCTGGCTTAAACAAATCAGGTAATATCAATATGAGTTCAAATAGCCATGCCAATGGGAACTAGATAGAATCATTCTTAAGCTTAATTATGTAATGTACTCAGCAATAAAACTTAGTTAAACATGAGTTATTTATAATTTTAATCCACAAACGAAAGAAACAGCAAGTAATTGAACACATATTGATGTGCGGGTTCATAGATGTTTAAAAAAAATTCAAAGAAATACTGTGAAAGGGGAAGAGTGTACCCGTATTGTTTAACCGTAATTTCGCTTATTAGGTTAAGTCACAATTAAATTTATAAAGCGGAGTCACGATCAATAATCAAGATTAAATGCCTAATGTGAAAAGATGTAAATGACGATAACAAGCGTAAAGGAATAAAGACACAATTAATGCAGTGTAATATCAAACTTCCTTCCTCGTACTCTTTATGATATTTAAGCGGCGGAGTAATAAATGCGATCACTTGATTGCGAGTAGAAGTAAATGAGTATTGACAGAAGGCAAAGAATCGAGTGTTAATAATTTGAATACAGATGTACGCTTAGAGAAAGAATTAGATACAATGCTTGTGACTTGAATTACAATATATAGATAACTAAGCGTCCGTTCACGAGCAGTTGTAACTCCTTAGTCGAGCAGTTACATTGCTTAAGGATAAGACTTCTATTTTGAATGAGTTGCGACTTTTCTGGCCGTGGTAACTGTTCATCTATCCGTCATAACTGTCCATCTTCGATTCTACCCGCTGCCTTTATGCCCATTCATAGCCACGTGTCGTCCATATGTCGTCCTACGCGGATGCTTAGTCACGAACTTTGGTGACGACGGATTTAACCCAATACAGATAGTCCCCGCACTACTCGGGCAGAGAATCTGGTCGAGGAGTGGAGAACGAATTTTGAGCGGGAAAGAGCTCTTTTGAATTTCCCTTAAATAACACACTTGAGTCATTGCAGTCATATTTGGATGCTGCCCGCTGAACTCTTCAAAGGCTTCCGATTGATTGACATTCTATCAGTGTAAACATTAAATGCTCCGCTAAAGACAAAACGTGCAAGTTGTCAATTCCGCTCCACTTTTTATTGAAAGGTGACTGTCGCGTGTTCCGAGACTGCAGGAATGATGATTGAACTGCGCCTACTCACGTCTTGCACGTCCCAAGGCAAAAACCGCCATTTCGATTCTTATTTTTCTAACGGCTGGATTTACCTCTTGCGCGGATGCTTGCCACGTGTAGGGCGGGTCGGGTTTTGCTAACCCTATAAATATGATTTCCACCATCTTGAAAACCTTTTTACTTCATTCCAGATCTCATTCAAATCTTCAAAGCTTCAAAACACCTTTCTAAAAATCTTTAAAACGCAAGAAATTCTTCCAATCTCTTAGTCCAAATGTCTCCAAAAGCCAAGAAAAGTTTGGATATGGACGCTGCGGCTAGTACTTCTTCAGCAGCAGGTGGTCAATCCACAAGTTCCCCAACTTTAGTTGCTGATGTGATTCCGAAACTCTGGGGGAGCCTTGAAAATGATTGTTCAATCAGCTCGTTCAGTCACTATGGCAATATAAGGTCGTGGCCTTCAAGCCGGTTTAAGAGTTCAATTACTCCTGACCTTTTGCCTAGGGTTAGGGCAGATTGTGGCTGGGATGATGATGTTACAGTTTCCTGCCCCTACCCAACGGAGAATATTACTTCCGTGAGAGCTGGATGGACAGCCATATCTACGTATCCATTCACGATAGGTCACACGCTGCCGTTGCATCCTGTTATAGAAGACATTTGTAAATACTATCTTATCTGCCCAGGGCAGCTGTGTCCGAGCATTTATAGAATTATCTCCTTGCTACAGTGGTTCGCCGATGAGACTGAGCAGGATTTTGAATTTAAGCATTTTATCTCTTTGTATAGCCTTCAGGTTGCTAGAGACGGATATGTTAATGCCCGTATGAGAGGAAGAAAAGCTCTAGTGAGCAATTCTGGTGATACAGGGGATAGGGGTTGGATGCACAGGTATGTTTATGTGCAATCCAAACTCCTCACACATGGCAGCAAAACTAATCTCCGCGAGGTGTGGAACAAAACTCGTAAGTCCCCGAGTCTTTGTATTGAATGTTCTTTGAGTTGCGTATTTGCACCCTCTAATTTTTACTCTTTATTGGTCAGCTGACAAGATTCCTTACGACGGTCTGATTTCCGAGGAGGAATTGTCCGCTTAGGTTGAACCTATTTTGGCAGGTTTCACCTACGAGAAGAGGCAGTGGTCTTACTATGCCACTCAAAAAGGTTTATCGAACCCTAGCACCCATGGTAGGCTGATTACCCAGATTCATGTTAATTTGTGCAGAGCTCACCAGGGTACTAATATGACTTTATTCTCAGGTTTAGGTGCTGGTGGTAGTTATTTTCCCGCTCCTCCTGTGGAGGTAACCGTTGACCCCGTGGCTGAGATCAACGAGGAGGCAGCTGCTATTCTCAGAACTGCTGCAGCTATCAAGGCCAGGGAGGGTGGTGAGGAGGTCCTTGCGAACTTGAAGAGAAAGAAATCTGACTCTGAAAAGAGCAAACCTAAGAAGAAGACGAGGACAGCTCGTAAGACCCCTCAGTCCTCTGAGAAAACAGTTGAAACCACTGTTGCTGCTGCTGATACGCCCAAGGCTGGGCAGGAGAGCGTTAAAAGCTCAGCGGCTGCCCCTGAATCTGCTGAGCCTATAGTAGTTGACATTTCAGATTCAGAGGCTCCCGATGTGAGCTTGACTCAAAGGAGGAGGAGGGCACCTCTTCGGGGTGATAAGAGGAAGGATGTAGAGACTTCTTCTTACGCTTTCGAGGAGAGTCCCCGAGTTGGTGATGAAGAAGGAAATAGAGCTGGGGAAATGGGGGAAGAAAGGATGCACGAAGGCTTTGCCTTCTTCCCTGAGGACCCAAAGCCGGATGAGCCTGAACGTGTTGGTGACCAACAAGGTGAGCCTGAGCAAGCCAGCCACAGGCGACCTGGCAAGGAGCCGATGAGAGAGGAGGCTGAGGAGAAAGATGAAGAGGTTGATGAGGAGGTTGATGAGCGGAGGAAGGCTGAGGGGGAGGCTGAACCCCAGGTTTTCTATTACAAGGATATGATGAACTTGGCTGGTGATGGGGTGGCGCCAGTTTATCTGCAAGAGTGTGACACTCTGGGCCCCGATGAGACAGGTGACGTCGAGGTCTCTCGCACAAGGCTTACTAGGCGAGTATCTTTAGGAGGAGCGATTGGGGCGTACTCCGTTAAGGGCATTCGTCACAAATTTGGCCCCCAATATCCTTCTGAACAAGCGAGGGAGCCCAGGCCGTGTATGAGGGAGTGTGACTTCATCATTCCCCCGGACACGGATTTTCTGACGAAGCCTGGCCACTTGGTTAAAGTGACGTCCAACCTGATCGGCCCTCGCGAGGAGTGGAACATGCGCAGCATGAGTGATGAGCAGCTAGCTTACGCAATCGCTGAAGATACTGCTCGGGTAATGTCTCCTTCTTTACTCCTTTGTTTCCATTAAGACCTTGATTCTGATTATCTGCGCATTTTCACTTGTTGCCAGGCAAGTATGATGGCTACCGAGGTCATGTTCCGTTCTAGGTTGAACAATCAGGAACAAGTCCTCGGCTTAAAGAAAGATCTTTTGAAGGCTCTTCGGGACAAGCAGGCCTTAGAAGAGGAGAAACAAGTTCTGATCGGGGAGAAGCGGGTCCTGGAGGGGAGGCGTGGCTTCTTTGAGGATAAGATAGACAGGTTGGAGAAATCCAACGCTGAAGCTAACGACAAGATAAACGCGCTCCTCGAGGAGAGGGACCGCCTTTTAGATGAGAAGAAAGGTTTGCACTATCTTTTGAAGAGCTGAAAGCCAGGATGGATGAGCAAGGTCGCCAGATTTCTCAACTCGCCCATGAGCTTAATATGAAAGAAGTTACCTTGGAAAGCATCCGTAATGCTTCTGACCTGATGTTGAGAAATATGAACAAAGCTGAAGCTGAATCTCGGGCTGCTCGAGGAGAACTACAAGAAGCCAAGAATCGGGCTGAGGAGTCTGCGAGGACCCAAGAGCTATTGGCGAAGGAACTGGCGAATCTGAGGGATCGTTATACAATCGACTCCAAACTGGAAGCCCTCGAAGCCAAGAAGAAACTGCTCATCCAGATGCAGCGTGGCCAAGTCAACGTTGACTCAGTCCTCGATCAGACCATGGCGGCTATCATCAATGTCAAACAGGCCTTGGGCATGGAAGTAGGGGTTGACGATGATGATGATGAAGAGGACGATGAAGGCAGTGAGGATAACGAGGATGAAGATTTAGGTGGGGATCCGACTGATGGAGCTAGTGCATCAGGTCGAGATCCTGGCCCAAACGATGATTAAAGCCTTATCTGGTCCTCCTTGTAAATTTACCGGATTAACTTTGAATATTGCTGACTTGTGAACAAATGTATATTTTTGACTGTTTTTGTTTTTGTTCGACTGGCGAGGCTTGACGACCATTTTTGGTCTCAAGTCTTGCTTATGTGAATGATGTTGATATATTTGTTGCTTAGTGAGGTTTTCAGAAGTCAGAATTATGTTTCAAATCCTAGTGTCTGAGTTCCCTTTTTGGTGTTAATCTGCGAAGATGTTTGAAACAAAATTTGACCATAACCAGGTTAAATTGCCCTTAGTTAAGATGAATGAAATCAGGCCTCCTGGGCTGGACGAAACCAGGCCGCTTAGGTTGACTGAAATCTGGCCGTATAAGATGGCCTTGCGATAAACTTTGCTTATCATATTTGACAATTGAAAGTTTCCGCAAAAATTTGGTTAAGTTTGAGGTTTTACCCTGTTATTTCTACTGAAAAAGAATAGGTAACCCAGTGACCAAAACACAAGACTGTTTGGTCGTAAAATTTGGGCGAACACTGGCCACAAAATGTAAAATAACGTAGCACAAGTAAAATAGTTCTATTGAACTTACTTGATTCTGCTTAGTCGTGGATTTGGCGAATGATCATGACTTTGCTCTGCTCGAAGATCATTCGTATTAACCGGGACTTTGGCCTACTGGGGCCCTCGCCATCCCCCTGTTTTTATGTTGAAATTTCATAATTTCAGACATGAAAAGACAATGGGTGAAACGCTGAATCAAGGAACACACATAACCAAAAGAGGAGTGTGTCCGTTGTGGGATTTGAACCCACAGCCGCGAAGTACGAGGACTTCGAGCTCTACCAGTTGAGCTAAACGGATCTGGCCTTTTGAAGACCGTTAGTACCATTTAGACAAAGATAAGAAAACAGAATAGCTTAAAAGAAAGCAATAACAAGTAAGCAACAGAGAATGGACAGAAACACTAACCCACGTACTACTTAGAAGTAGTACCTCTTTAGGTGAATCACGTTCCAACTGCTAGGTAGAAGCGATCCATCTGGTCGTGCCAAACGATATGAACCCTTACCAACGGATGCAACCACCTTGTAGGGACCTTCCCAGTTTGGACCAAGTTTGCCGACGTTCGCTTCTTGCGTATTCTGGGAGACTTTACGCAATACAAAGTCCCCGACTTCAAAGTTACGCAGCCTAAGTCCCCGATTATAATATTGTTCTATCCTTTCTTCCTGAGCTACTACTCGTATAAGTGCTAATTCTCTACGTTCCTCTAGAAAATCCAATTCCTCGGAGAGGTTGACTGAATTAGACTCTTCAGTTGCATGAGCATATCGTAGACTTGGCTCGCCGATTTCGACTGGGATCAATGCATCAGCGCCGTATACTAAGGAATAAGGCGTTTCCCCGGTGCTTATTTTTGTAGTTGTTCTATATGCCCAAAGAACCCCGGGGAGTTCTTCCACCCAGCACCCTTTGGCCTGCTCGAGACGTTTTTTGAGAGAATCCACTATTATCTTGTTGGTCGATTCTGCCTGCCCGTTTGCCACTGGGTGATATGGGGACGAAGTGATCCTTTTAATATGCAGATCCTCAAGGAATCTTGTGACCTTCCGACCAACGAATTGAGGACCATTATCCATGACAATCTCTTTGGGTGCTCCGAAGCGACAGATGACATAACGCCAAAGGAAATCAACTACTTCCGTTTGACGTATCTTTGAATATGCTGCAGCTTCAACCCACTTTGAAAAATAATCAGTAATAATCAACAAGAAACGTACCCCTCTAGGTGCAGTGGGTAGTGGCCCAACGATATCCATTCCCCATTTCATAAACGGCCACGGGGAGATGATTGAATGCAAGGGTTCTGCTGGCTGATGGAGGAGATGCGCAAACCTTTGGCACTTGTCGCATTTTTTGACAAACTCGTTAGTATCTTTTTCCATTTTATCCCAATAATAGCCTGCTCGTATAAGCTTTCGTGCAAGCGCCTTGCCTCCCAAGTGATTTCCACAGCAACCCTCGTGAACTTCCCTCATCACGTACTCAGTTTGGCTGGGACCTAGACATTTGGCGAGTGGGCCTGCAAAAGTCTTACGGTAAAGTATACCATCTATAATTGTATACCTGGCAGCTTTTATCCTCAGTTTTCGAGCAGCCTTAACGTCTGATGGTAGGGTTCCATGTAGTATATAATTGATTATCTCATTCCTCCAATCCCAAGTCAGACTGGTCGTGTTGACCTCCATTGCATCTTTATCGATTGCTGTACATAGAAGATGAGCTACGGTCATTGAACCTGTTGCTCCAATCTCTGCGACTGAACCCAAATTTGCCAAGGCATCGGCCTCGTGATTCTCTTCTCCCGGAATCTGTATGGCTTCCCAATTGTCGAATTGTGCTAGCAAACCAGTGACTCGGGCAAGATACCTCTGCATACGAGACTCCCTTGCTACGAAGCCACCATTTATTTGATTGATAACCAGGGCAGAGTCACTCTTAAGGTGAATTCTATCTGCTCCATAATCTCGAGCCAATTTTAGCCCTGCAATTACGGCCTCATACTCGGCCTCATTATTTGTAATAAAGGGACATTTTATGGCATGTCTAATGGTCTCCCCTAAGGGAGTGGTAAGAACTAAACCTAATCCCGATCCTTTTACACTCGAGGACCCGTCAGTGTGTAAGGTCCATGTCCCCGACTCCGATCCGGCGAAATGAACCGCCTCACGTTGAGCATCAGGGTACATAGTAGCACTAAAATCTGCGATAAAATCTGCTAGAGCCTGAGATTTTATGGCTACCCGGGGTTGATAAGATATGTCAAACTCACTTAATTCTACTGCCCACTTTACTAATCTGCCCGAGAATTCAAGTTTATGCAAGATATTGCGCAAGGGGAAGGTAGTAACTACAGTTATTGAGTGACTTTGAAAATAAGGTCTTAGTTTACGGGCAGCGATTACCAAGGCTAGTGCTTATTTCTCCAAAGGTTGATAACGAGTTTCAGCGTCTAATAAGGACTTGCTAATATAATAAATTGGAAGTTGCGTACCTTTGTCTTCTCGAACCAGAACTGCACTCACCGCAGACTCAGACACGGCCAGGTAAAGTAATAGTTGTTCACCTGGTTGGGGCGTTGACAGTAAAGGCGGGTTTGACAGGTATCGCTTCAAATCCTTAAGTGCTTGCTGACATTCAGGGGTCCAATCGAACTCCTTGTTCTGTTTCAGCACGTCGAAGAAGCTTTTGCATCGATTAGACGAGCGAGAAATGAATCTCCTTAGCGCTGCTACTCTCCCGGTTAGCCGCATTACATCTTTTCTATTATGAAGCACGTCGGGGATGGCTTCTATTGCTTTTATCTGGGCGGGGTTTACTTCGATCCCTCGCTGGGAAACGATGAAACCAAGAAATTTCCCTGAGCCCACTCCAAATGCGCACTTCTCCGGGTTGAGTTTCATGTTGTTTTGATCAAGGATTCGAAAGGCCTCCTTCAAATGTGCTAAGTGATCTTCTGCCCGTTTGGACTTGATCAGCATGTCGTCGATGTAGACCTCCATGGTTTTGCCAATGTGGTCGTGGAACATCCGGTTGACTAATCGTTGGTAAGTCGCACCGGCATTTTTAAGTCCAAAAGGCATTACTTTATAGCAGCACGTACCTCGGCAAGTAATGAAGGAAGTTTTCTCCTGGTTGTCGGGGTCCATTAAGATTTGATTATAGCCTGAATATGCATCGAGGAATGTAAGTACTTCGTGCCCGGCCGTCGCATCGATTAGTTGGTCAATCTGAGGTAGTGGATAAGAATCTTTCGGGCAGGCTTTGTTCAGATCAGTGAAGTCGATGCAGACCCTCCACTTGCCATTTTTCTTTGCCACTACGACCACATTGGCCAGCCAATCTGGATACTTGACTTCTCGGACGGAACCAATCTTGAGCAAGCGGTCAACTTCGTCATTTATGATCTGGTTCCTGAATGCTCCTTGTTGGCGCTTCTTTTGCTTTACCGGGCGATGGTACGGGTCCACGTTCAATTTATGACAAATAATCTCCGGGGAGATTCCTGTCATATCTGCATGTGACCATGCAAAAGTGGCGTGTTGCTCCTTGAGGAAGTGCAAGATGTCTTCGCGTAAGTCTTCGTTTAGCTCTGCTCCCAAATATACTTTTCTTTCAGGCATGTTATCGAAAAGTTCTTCTGGTTCTAAAGCTTCAATAGTTGGCGCGTGCTCTTCCCCGTGCATCCAATTTTGATATGAATTCCGGGACTCGGTAGTCTGATGTTTCATTGTTTGACTCTAATCCCGGGTTCTTTAATTGCTATTTTGCTTCCTCGGGGAGCTTGACTGCAACTGAGTAGCAATCTCTAGCGCAACGCTGCTCTCCCCGAATTTCTCGTATTCCCCACTCTGAAGGGAATTTCATTACTTGATGATATGTTGACGGGACTGCTTGCATATCGTGTATCCATGGCCTCCCAAGGATTATGTTGTAAGCCATGTCCCCATCAACGACATGAAACGTTGTTCGTCTCGTAACGCCTTCGACCAGGGTCGTCAGGGTAATTTCCCCTAACGTCTTCTCGCTGGAATTGTTAAATCCTGAGAGAACACGGGAGATTGGTATAATCTCATCGTATAGTTTTAACTCCTGCACGACCCGAGATAATATGATGTTCGCCGAACTGCCTGGGTCAACGAGTACTCTTCTGACATCAAACTCTTCTACTCGTAATGTTATCACTAGAGCGTCCACATGAGGAAATTGCAAGCCATCTGCATCTGTTTCCTCAAAAGTTATCGTATCCTCGAGTCGTGGTCGTTTGGTCTTCGTAATAGATACTTTGGCGTATTTCTTTGCTGTATATGTGACTGCACCAACCTCAATACCACCAGAGATGACGTTGACTGTCATTTTTGGAGATGATGCTCGGGGAGGCTCTGATTTATTTTGCTGGGCCTTTGAATGAGTTTGTTTTCCTTTCTCTGTCAAGTACTCCTTGAGATAGCCCTGTTTTAATAGGTTAGTGACCTCGTACCTTAGAGCTTTGCAATCATCCGTTGTGTGGCCGTGATCGCGATGGAATTCGCACCACAAGTTCTTGCTGCGCTTGCTGGGGTCGCCTTTCATATCTTTAGGCCATTTGACTTTTTCGCTCATCCCCTCAAGCACTGCTACAAGTTCAACTACTCCGATATTGAAAACGGGCAGGGTTGGAAGTCCACTAGAAGTTGAAGCAGAATCATTGCCCCTTGCAAGGCCTTTGTTGTTGCGACCGCGTCCATTTGAGTTGTTACGCGACCGATTGGGGTATGGCTCGTGCCGCGCGTCTGGTTTATCTGTCTCGATCTTTCCCCCAGCGCCGCTGGTGCGAGTTTGGCTCCGTCCCCGGGCACCTGTGCCAATCAATTTGTCTTCGTCTATACGTACCTTTGAATTATAACGATTGTAGACGTCCGACCAGTTTGCTGCAGGATATTCTCGCAGGGATTCATATAATCGCCTGGTCGCTTCAGAACTTTTGACGTCCAAGCTGTTAGTGAATGCAATAGCCGCCCATCGATCTGGAACTTTGGGTAGCAACATACGTTCACGCTGAAAGCGATCCACATACTTCCGGAGAGACTCCCCGGGCAGTTGTTTGATTTCAAAGATGTCTTCAACTCTTGTTTCTGTTTTCTGAGCGCCTGTGTGCGCTTTGTCAAACAACTCCGCCATCTCGGCAAAAGATCATATTGAATTTGGTGGCAGCATTGAATACCATCGCAGAGCACCATCTGCCAGGGTTTCTACGAACTTCTTCAATTGTACTGACTCGATCTCCTCGTCGGTGAGATCGCTTGCCTTTATGAAATTGCTAAACATCATCAAGTGGTCGTTGGGGTCAGTTGTTCCCCGGTATCTTGGTATGTTTGGCATTTTGAACATTTTGGGTATTGCCTTTGGTGCTGCTTCTTTCTTCCAAGGCCTTTGAGTGTACCGCTGAACGTCAACTTTCTTCAAAGTGGGTGGTGCGCCGGGGATCTGATCAATCCTCTCATGAAGAGAGCGCTGTAGGGCCTCCTGGCTCTCTTTGAACTGCCTGGTGAGGGCTTCCATCACCTCGCTCATTTCCGTTGGCACCGCTGACCCTGCGTTTTGATTTTCGGCGTGTCTCGAGGCATGAGACGGTGAGGCGTCCCTTGGACGTCTAGTGGGTGGATTTCCTGCGTTTGGCAGGGTTTGTCGTAGGCCGTCGATAGCTTCCCGTATCTGCCTGTTGACTTCAGCCTGTTGCCGTATGAACTCAAGGACAGCGTCCCGAGAATTCCTCGAATTCCTCGGATTGTTGGGTCTTCTAGGTCCTCTAGGCCCTTGATCAGAGTTTCCACGGCCAGGAGGGCGGCTGTTTCCGCTACCTTGCTGGCTGTGCTCGTTTTCCTGTTCGGCTGGGAGCACGTTCTCGTCCTCTGCAATGGGGATTACGTCGTCATCCGCAGGAATGTCGTCTTGCTGCTCGTTCTCGGCCAGATTCAAGTCCACTTGCTCCGCTGCGTTAAGGTCTTGTTGCCCGTCAATGAGAGCGTTGTTGTGTGAGTTGTTATCTGCCATTTCAAAAAGAAAACGAGGAGAGCCAACGGGCAAGAAGAAAGCGAATAAAGAATAAAATGCGATAAGCAATTAACCTACGGAAGTTATTGACCGGCTCCCACTGTGGTCGCCAAATTGTTTAACCGTAATTTCGCTTATTAGGTTAAGTCACAATTAAATTTATAAAGCGGAGTCACGATCAATAATCAAGATTAAATGCCTAATGTGAAAAGATGTAAATGACGATAACAAGCGTAAAGGAATAAAGACACAATTAATGCAGTGTAATAAATGAAGAATTTGGACAGAAGGAACCGTGTTCAGGCCGTATAGACTTGATCAAACTTCCTTCCTCGTACTCTTTATGATATTTAAGCGGCAGAGTAATAAATGCGATCACTTGATTGCGAGTAGAAGTAAATGAGTATTGACAGAAGGCAAAGAATCGAGTGTTAATAATTTGAATACAGATGTACGCTTAGAGAAAGAATTAGATACAATGCTTGTGACTTGAATTACAATATATAGATAACTAAGCATCCGTTCACGAGCAGTTGTAACTCCTTAGTCGAGCAGTTACATTGCTTAAGGATAAGACTTCTATTTTGAATGAGTTGCGACTTTTCTGGCCGTGGTAACTGTTCATCTATCCGTCATAACTGTCCATCTTCGATTCTACCCGCTGCCTTTATGCCCATTCATAGCCACGTGTCGTCCATATGTCGTCCTACGCGGATGCTTAGTCACGAACTTTGGTGACGACGGATTTAACCCAATACACGTATAAAATCAGGTCGGGCCAGAAGAAGCTGACGGGATGGGTCACTGCTTTATTCTACCCCTTTTGCTTGATTTCAAAGATTGGTGCTCAAATCTTCTGCCTTCTACTTTTCTCTGTGTGTGTGTGAACCTGGGTAGCTTGCAAAGTATTTTCCGAATTTGTCTCGATTTAAGAAGTTTTGTGCTTGAATCCTCTATTTCCTTTTCGGTGTTCAGGTAACGATTGGGGGGATTAATTGCTTTCCCATTTCTGGTGCGAAGATAGATAGGAGAGAGGGAATGGAGTAGGGTGTTGTCGTGAAACTAGTGGAGGGGTGGTGTGTGTGGACCGTATTTGGGCAAAAGGGAGAGCGTGGTAGGGGTTAATAGGGTGAATAATAGGATGATGGCTATTAAGTTAGTTCTTGGAGGGCTTACCTATAATTTTATTAGTTTATATTGTCACAACCCTAGACTCGCTCTAGGCGGCGTGTCGGCACTTAGACAATTGCTACCCAAAAGCAATGCCCAAGTTCAGCCTTTGAACCTCTATAGGACACCTGAAGTGTCAAGCTAAGCTCCTTGGATGATTTCTAAGTCAAGCAAGCAAAGTAGCCAAGTACTTTATGCACGGTTAAAGCACAAGTTGTTGGCAAAAAATCTTATATTAAGATCAAATATTTTGTACAAAGAAAGGAAAGTTAAGGAACTTGGTTGGATGCTAGGTTACAATGTTAGACACCATTTAGAAGACTTGAATATTGGACAAGTGCAAATAAAATGCCTACTCCTATTTATACTACTCTAGGGAAGGTTCTATACTACATTAATTAGGTGGAAGTTAACATGCTCTTTCTTGGCTCTTCTAGAGTGTTCCATAAGTTGTTGGTTCCTTCCAACTTCAACCAATGTTCTTCCATGATCTAGATACTTCTACACGTTCCAAGGAAGCCCTAAGTCAAGGGCCTTCAAGGTTCTAGAGTCTTCCACACTCTAGACCACTCTTGGCCTCTCTAGAAGCTTCCGTTGCATTATTTGGCTCATGATGTGGCGGGACGTCACACTCTTCCCCGCCTGATTTTGTGCCGCCCTCGGCACAAAGCACCGATAAATATGCGCGTACCTCGCCTTGGCGTTGTCGAAGATCTTTATCTCTTAGCCATGATGCCCTATGGAGTGGTTCGCCTACCCACGCCACAAGATATTGGTCACCTTTCTTCTTGCCCCGTTTGTACTTTGGACGACTAGCAATTATGGCCTCAATCCTCCGCCTATCGGATACATATCCTTGTTCTTGGCCTGAATCTCTCCATGACTCGACCAGGTCTAGCAGCTTCTAAAGCACCGGGTCCATACTTCCACTTCCTACTTGGCTACCCTTTGTGGTCCCAGCCTTGCTAGCAAGCTTGGTCCCCTTGCTTGGTGCATCGCCTAAGTCCGATAGCATGCCACCACTTTGCAACTCGTCCTCTTCTTCAACCATATCCGCCCAACTTTTCTTGCTGCCACCATGATCCCGATGCATGGCACCAAGATAGGC
The DNA here is from genome assembly GCA_037355625.1 of Petunia x hybrida. Lineage (NCBI taxonomy): Eukaryota > Viridiplantae > Streptophyta > Magnoliopsida > Solanales > Solanaceae > Petunia > Petunia x hybrida. Next base: position 18,552,198 of record JBBBVM010000007.1, read on the forward strand.
CATAGTATCCTCTGCTCCCGGCTTAGATTCCAACCGCATCCCACCGATGCTGCTCCCGGCTTAGATTCCAACTGCATCCCACCGATGTAGGCGGTCTCTTCTGTATCACCCTCGTGTGCTTGCACAAAGTTCCCAACCATTGTTGCAAGCTTCCTTAACTCTGGGTATTCCCTCGCTCGATGTGGCCCTTTACAAAAGTAGCACCCTCCCTTGGGCACATACTCGCCACCATTGTTTGGCCCCTTGACATTGCCCTTAGACCCCTGTCCGTTATGGGATGGCCCATTGCCATTGCCCCCATGTGCCTCTGCTATGCCTTTCCCTTTGTCCTTTTCATGACCTCCCCCGCCCTTTTCAGTGTTGCTCCATATGGACTTGGCAGGCTTCATCTTGAAGTCAATGAGCGACTCAGCTACCGCTATGGCCTCATCCACATTGGCTATGTGATGTCTTCTTAACTCCTGTTTTGCCCAATTTTGCAACCCATCCGTGAAGTAGAAGAGGGAATCTTCCTCGGACAATGTTGGGATTTGCAGCATCAAGATGGTGAACTCGTGCACGTACTCCCGAATCGTGGTCATCTGTCGGAGCTCCCTTAGCCTCCGCCTAGCCTCATACACCACATTCATCGGGTAGAACTGCTTCTTCAACTCCTTCTTGAACTGCTCCCACGTTTAAATCTTTCATAGCCCCTTCTCCATGTCGGCACATTTCCGATGCCACCACAGCGCGGCAAACTCGGTCAAGCACATTGAGGCGTTGCGTACCTTGGCAACTTCGTCGTCCTCTTTGACTACCTCAAAGTACTTGTCCATCCTCCAAAGAAAGTCGTCCACCTCGTGTGTATCCCGTGCACCTCCATACTCCTTTGGCTTAGGGACCTTCACCTTAGCCCCTGGAACAAGTACCACGCCCCTCGTAGTCCCGACCATGGTCCCCTCCAAGCTCTTTCGCAAGGCCTCCATTTGCCCTTGTAGGTCAGCAATGGTAATCCCGAGCATATCTTCCAACTCGCGGACTCTCCCGTTGTGATACTCCTCCTCCTTGAGTACTTCCATCATGGTCCATTTAAGTTCCTCCAACTCCCCAATGACTTGATTCTCCAATATAGTGAGGTTGGACTCCATGGCTTCCACACGTCGGTTCAAGGTGCCAAGACTAGCTTCCAAAAGCTCCACCCGACAACCAACATTCCACAAGGATGAACCATTACCCCCATTATCATCAACCACATTTACTTTTGCATCGACTGTGACCTCCGCTTGCGTATCCCTCGCTTTGCTCGACCCTCGTTTCCTTGTTTTCGTCCCCGCAGCAGCATCTCGACCATGAGCAACTTCCTCCAAGGAAATATTAGTTTCCTTATCATTTGACATAATTTCTCTCCAAAAAAACCACGTAAAACACTTTCGGTGTTGACTCACTCTGATACCACGTTGTCACGACCCTAGAATCGCTCTAGTCGGCGTGTCGGCACTTAGACAATTGCTACCCAAAAACAATGCCCAAGTTCAGCCTTTGAACCTCTATAGGACACCTAAAGTGTCAATCTAAGCTCCTTGGATGATTTCTAAGTCAAGCAAGTAAAGTAGCCAAGTACTTTGCGCACGGTTAAAACACAAGTTGTTGGCAAAAAGACTTATATTAAGATCAAATATTTTGTACAAAGAAAGGAAAGCTAAGGAACTTGGTTGGATGCTAGGTTACCATATTAGACACCATTTAGAAGACTTGGATGTTGGACAAGTGCAAATGAAATATCTACTCCTATTTATACTACTCTAGGGAAGGTTCTAGACTACATTAATTAGGTGGAAGTTAACATGCTCTTTCTTGGTTCTTCTAGAGTGTTCCATAAGTTGCTGATTCCTTCCAACTTCAACCAATATTCTTCCATGATCTAGATACTTCGACACGTTCCAAGGAAGCCCTAAGTTAAGGGCCTTCAAGGTTCAAGAGTCTTCCACACTCTAGACCACTCTTGGCCTCTGTAGAAGCTTCCGTTGCATTATTTGGCTCATGATGTGGCGGGACGTCACAATATGCTCCCCAAGCGGGTCTGGATGATACGACCAAGAAGCAATTTCGGGAGGATTTGGATGCGGTTGTTTGGGATATTCCTAACACCGAGAAGCTTTTTATATGAGGCGATTTCAATGGCCACATCGAGACATCTTCAGGGGGCTATGATGATCCGCATGGCGGTTATGGGTATGGGGATAGAAATGATGGAGGAGTTGCTCTCCTAGAATTTGTAAAGGCGTTTGAGCTGGTGATAGTTAACTCTTGTTTCCCAAAGAAGGAGGAGCACTTGGTCACCTTTTCTAGCGGGGGGTCGAAGACTAAAATCGACTTTCTAATCCTCAGGAAGAGCGATGGAAGTATGTGTGCAAATTGTAAGGCCATTCCGACTGAGGACCGTGTGACCCGGCATAAGCTCTTAGTTATGTACCTTGAGATCCAGGCGAAGAAGAAGGAGAGGGCGTTGGTTGGTCGGCCCAGCACTAAGTGGGGAGCTTTGACCACTGATAAATTGCAAAAAATATGAGAGAAGCTTTTAGATATGGGGGCTTGGGAGAGTAGGGGTGATGCGAGCAACATATGGGCTAAAACAGCTGGTTGTATTAGAGAAGCAACTAGAGTGGTGTTAGGGGTATCAAAGGGAAAGCCTCACAGGCTTTAGGTGACTGGTGGTGGAATGAAGAGGTTCAAGGAAAGGTGGAAGCCAAGAAGGCTGCTTTCATGAAGTTAATGGGGAGCAAAGACAAGGATGAGAAGAGATCAAACAGAGAAGAATATAAGATCGCGAAGAAGGAGGCAAAGCTTGTAGTGTCAGGCGCTAAGACGACAAATTTTGAGCGGTTGTACAAGGAGATAGCGGACGAAGATGGGGAAATGAAGTTGTTTAGGCTTGCTAAGTCGAGGGAGCGTCAGGCACGAGACATGGACCAAGTGAAGTGCATTAAGGATGAGGATGGCACTGTTTCGATGGAAGATGACCGCATTAAGCGGAGATGGCAAGCTTACTTCCATAGACTCTTGAATGAAGAGGGGGACATGAGTTTTGTGTTGGGTCAGTTAGAGCACTCTGCGAGTATACGCGGTGTTACCGACTACGGATGTATAAGTGTTGAAGAGGTTAAGGAGGCAGCTAGGAAGATGAGAGGCAGCCGAGCAACCGGGCCGGACGAGATCCCTGTGGAATTTTGGAAGGGGGCAGGCGTAACAGGTATGGAGTGGCTAGCTGGATTGTTTAATGTCATCCTCAGGACGAGAAAGATGCCTGAAGAATTAAGGTGGAGTATCATTGTACCGTTGTACAAGAATAAGGGTGATATTCAAAATTGCAACAACTATAGGGGCATCAAGCTCCTAAGTCATACTATAAAAATATGGGAAAGGGTGATAGAGAAGAGGATGAGGAAGAAGGTGGAAATTTCAGAGAACCAATTTGGATTCATGCCAGGGCGGTCGACTACGGAGGCCATTCATCTTCTAAGGAGGTTGATTGAGCAGTATAGGGACAAGAAGAGAGATTTACATATGGTGTTCATCGATCTAGAAAAAGCATATGATAAAGTCCCTAGGGATGTTTTGTGGAAATGTTTGGAAGCTAAAGGTGTACCTAAAGCATACATTGGAGCGATTAAAAAAATGTATGATGGAGCGAAGACACGAGTACGGACAGTAGGAGGTGACTCTGGTCACTTTCCCGTTGAGATGGGGTTACACCAGAGGTCAGCCCTTAGTCCGTTTCTATTTGCTATGGTGATGGATGAATTAACTAGGAGTATTCAAGGAGAGATACCATGGTGTATGTTATTTGTCGACGACATAGTTTTGGTTGATGAGACCCGCGGCGGGGTAAATGATAAGTTAGAGGTTTGGAGGCATACTCTAGAGTCAAAAAGGTTCAAGCTGAGCAGAACAAAGATGGAGTACATGGAGTGCAGGTTCAGTGATGTTCCCCAGGAGTCGGATGTCGAAGTGATGCTTGATACACAAGTCATCCCCAAGAAAGAGAGCTTCAAGTATCTTGGGTCAATTATACAGGCCAATGGAGAAATTGACGAGGATGTCACTCATCAGATAGGGGTTGGTTGGATGAAGTGGAGGCTAGCTTCTGGTGTCCTATGCGATAAGAAAGTACCCCATAGCCTTAACGGTAAGTTCTATAAAGTAGTCGTTAGACCAGCTTTACTGTATGGGGCGGAGTGTTTGCCAGTAAAGGTCACCCACGTCCAGAGGATGAGTGTAGCAGAGATGCGAATGCTTAGATGGATGTGTGGGCATACTAAGATGGATAAGATCAATAATGAAGTCATTCGCGACAAGGTGGGAGATGCTGCAGTGATGGAAACGTTGCGAGAAGCGAGGTTGAGGTAGTTTGGACATGTGAAGAGGAGGAGTACAGATGCGTCGGTGAGTAGGTGTGAGGGGTTGGCAGTGTTAATCCTGCGGAGAGGTAGAGGTGGACCTAAGAAAAATTGGGGTAAGGTTATTAGGCGAGACATAACCCACCTCCAAATTACCGAGGACATGACCTTAGATAGGAAAAAGTGGAGGTCGAAGATTAAGGTAGAGGGATAAATAGTAATCGAGTGATTTCGGGTATATTATGCTTTCAGCTTACTCTGAATTTTATGTGCTATTAGTATTTTCTGTGTATCTTGAGTATGTTTGAGTGCTTCCAAGCAGTATTTCATTTCATTGTTTTGATATTGTCATATTGCTTCTCTCAAATGTGTTTCACACTGATGTTAGTTAGTTGAGGGTCTATGGGAAACAGCCTCTCCACCTTGGTGGAGGTAAGGTCTGCCTACATCTCACCCTCCCCAGACCCCACCTTGGTGGGATACTACTGGGTATGTTGTTGTTGTTGTTGTTGTTAGAGAGAGTCTGAGTGAGTGGGGCGGCTACTAAGTATAGAAGGAAAGAGGGGAAATAAAATTAGGTTTTCTGTTATGAGGGGTTTGGTGTATAGTTAAAAAGGAGTAAATAATGTGGACCGTAGGATTAAGAAGATGGATGGACCAGATGTAGCCACGTGGGCAGGTGCAATATATGTATATGTAGTGTAGTGTTTTAATTATGTATTTTGGTAATTAGATTGGCTAATATTTGACTTTAAAATGCTAATAAATAAAAAAAAAAATTGTAAAATAAAGGGACTAATGCATGTGACTTAGTAAAATATTATTTAATATAAAATAATTATAAATAAGTTTAAATAGTATTAATGCGGTATAAATAAGCACAAATAGAAACTTAAGCGTATTCACAAATTGAGCATCTCTTTAGAAAATGACCTAACATCATGTAATTATGTAATATATTCACAATTAAATAAATACTATAAAATAGGGATTAAGAATAATGGTTACACACGTAAATGCATGCCATCTGATGCAATTTTGTTCAAAGAATTACTACTACCATTTTAAGTTAAATATGGCCAATTATAAAAAGGGAGGGACAAAATGAGGTGTCAACAGTGTTCGCGCAGGGTTAGGCTGTCCATCTGGACGTGATTGCGCCTGCTTTAGCATGGTCGCGTCGTAGCTTTTCAGCTCCAATATCATTTTCTTCATCTTTTTCCATAGGTCACGCATTTTTCATTTTACTCCCAATTCACAAACAACTCAAAACTGATGGAACTGTGTGAGATGATCGGGAAAAAAAAATTGGTCTACTCTATTATGTAATAGAAAATGAATAAGAATTTAAAGAAATTCGGGTTGCCTCCCGACAAGCACTTTGTTTAAAGTCTTGGCTCGATGGTACCCATCATGCTTTTCTCTCCATTCGGAGAAGGTGAATTTCCTCCCCAACATAGCATCAAGTGAATTATTGTGCTCTTGGGGCGGGGTATAAACTTCCAAGCTTTTGCATTTTTTGGCCTTCAAATGAGGAATGTTATTTTATCTTCTTGGTGTGGCAAATTCAACAATATAACAACTTTGATCATTATTGCCCATACCATCCAAAGGTGTCTTTGCTTCTATTTTCAATCCCTCATCCACACATAGAATTGAGAAATGAAGTGAATGAGTCAACTTCTTTTCAACTCCATTTGATCACCAAGCATGACATCCCCCTCTTTCAGAGTGCTAGAGTCTTCATCACAAGTACTTTTCATTTCTTCACTAGACTCCAACATCACCTCTTTGTTTTGGCATCATTACCATTTATCTCGAATATGTGACATCTTTTATTAAGCCCAAGATTTCTTATTCAATTTCATACATTTCAAGCATATCATTCACAACTTCTTCTTGTTGGGCCTTAGACCCCTCAACCATTTCATGCAATAGAAACTCGAAGACATGAGCATCAATGCCAAATTGGTCCACTCTTTATTATAACTCTTATCTTTATTCTTCAAGGTCCATCCACATTTCATTAAGTTCTTCAAGACATGTTTCATAAACTTCCACTCTTTGAACTTTTTCTTGTAGCCAAGTTTGGCTCACAACTCTTTTCTTCACAAATTTGCTCATCTTCCACATTTTCTTTTTGAAACACAAGTTCATATTCCATGTAAGGTCCTTCTTGGAATTGTAGGTACATCCTTAGCCTCTTGATCATTATAAGCTTCAACCATTTGCTTCATTTGTACCTCCAAGTTGTGAATGGCTAAGTCATTTTGGTGGATTATCTCCTTTATCTCCTTGATGGCTTTGGCTTTCCCATTATGGTGCTCAAGTATCCATTGCAACAAATATTTACATCTCTTATTTTGAGAATATTCTTCTTGTGAAATGAATAAGTCCATCTCTTTTTGAAACTTTTCCTGAATGCCTTGTCATTCGGGCTCAACTTCTATATCATTTACCTCATTGGACCTATCAAACTCCCAAGACACATTAGCACCATTATGAAAGTCATTTGGGTAGAAATATGGGTTATTTGGACACTACTCACAATGAGCCTCTTGACCACCACACTCTTTACATATATTCCTTTCAAACGAATAAGAAGTTGCGCTCAACTCACTCTCAGTAATGATTCGTCAATTTCTCCCATAGTGTGGGTCAAAGTAAATAGTACAATGACCATCAACCAAGTATCTATCACAATTCGGCTCATTTTTGTTCCAATATGCCATTACAAACATTCCACACAATTAATTAATTAATTAACTAATACAAACACTTATATACAATGCACAAACTACTATTCACAATGTTTGGAAATAAAGCCAACAAATTCAACTCCTCAAACTACCATAATACTCCAATTGTTCCCTGGCAACGATGCTAAAATTTGACGAGCGCGTAAAACACCTCTCCAAAGAGTAGTGATACAAACGTCGCAATATAATTACCCAACTATGAGTCGGGGTCAAATCTACAAGGAACAATGTGATGCGATTAACATAGGGGAGGAAATAAACCTATTGACTAAGCTAAATGGGGGGTGATAACTAGAGAATGGTTCTAATAACTAATGTCTACATTAGGAAAGCATGTAAATATGATTAATGGCAACTCAATCAAGGGATGCAAGGTAGTAGAGCATAAGGAATGCAAATGACCCAATGTTAATCACTTCACATAAAGAGATCAAACCAATTATGCTTAGGTGGGCACTATGACACTCGAGCTATTTTACCTGGATAACCCCTCTCAGTGACAACCAAACCTAATACCTCTTACCCTTCTCGGTGCAAAGAGGTGTTGCATTAAATTTAATCGATATTGTGTCCAAGTAAGGTATCCCCCTCTCGTTGTTCAACTCGTTAACCCAGGATAACCGCAACACACCTACCTCAGGTACCCTGTTAATTACTATCTCATTCCTATAAATACCCCCCCCGGTGTACTTTAGGGCTAGAACTAGCATTTACAACTATCAATTCATGTGAATTAAAGTATCTAGTGATTAGCCAAGCACCCAAATCAATAATGGTAAAGGTACTCAATAGCTCAAAAGCACAAAGTATCAATTACAAGACCTAGCTCTACCAATCTATTTACTAAACATGTTCATAGTGTCAAGATTACATCAACAAGTCAAGATTAAGAAATACAAACCAAAGAAATAAAGAAAAGGTAAAAGGATTTAACAATTTGAGCTCCTAATCTCCAAACACTAGATTTGGTTGATGAACTCTTACCCCAAAGCTTGAGAAATAAGCCAAAAATACTCGTAAAATCGTCTAAGAGACTATTTGTATGTTGCCCCATTCAGCTGAGGTGAAATTTCATTTCTGCCCAAGTTTGCTTAGACACGCTACCGCGCGATTGCATCACAAGTAGCACTGTCGCGCTGAGTATTCCTTTGGAAAAATCATGATCGTGTAAGAACTGGGGTCGTCGCGCTCATTTCTCTAATTCTTCTGTGCGGTCGTGCCTGAACACTTGCGAACGCGATGAATAAGTTTCCTGGTAGATCCTACAGCTTGATCATTTGGCCTTGTTTTGACTTGTTTTCGTCCAATGCTCTTCCACGGCTCCATTATCCTGCAATATGCAACTAAAACATGATTAGTATACATATTTAATCCATATAACACAACAAAAGCTCAAGTAATATAAGGCAATGTGTGGTATTTTGGCCACACAAAACCTACTAAGTGAATCCTTCCCCCAACAGCTTAGAGGTCAATTTGGTAACTTAATCCATAATGGCACCAGCCTCAACACTTCTTCATCAAAGTTAAACATAGCGCTCCATCTTTAACTATTACCGGCCTATTTCCAAGGGTATAGGGACCTGATAATAGGGATTCATCTTTATCATCACTATTGGCAAAAAGGATAAGGAAATAGCCATCATTATGATATAGTAAAACTTTAGGTTTAAAAGAAAAATTCCAAACTATAGCAATAAATCTCTCAGCTACCCCAGTTGATGGCTCATCATCTACCAATAGAACACAATTGTATGTTGCCTTATTCTAGTCTCCTTTCCAATCTCATCTTGTTGTAATTGAGCTATAGTATTTCCATCTATGACTACAGGGGGTACGTAGGTTAAATCCATACCTCTTGTAGCCATTCTATTACCAATAAGTAGGTTGGCCCAGCTTTGTTTCTCTGGTTGCTTCTTTTGTTCCTCCTCTTTTTCTGCTCCTTGTTTGGGGTTTTGGCTTCATCCACTTTTTGGTGCACGGTTTCACTCCTTCCTCTGAGTTTGCCTCTTTAGTTGTTTTCTCTACTTGAAGCTCATACTCTTTGGGTTCCTGCTATTGTGACACATTTTCAGTCATATTTTTGCTCATCAGATGGGTTTTCAGTGTCATAGTACTTGAGCTAGCGTCTTCATTGATGATTGATTCCCAAATGCTAGGGTTGTTACTGGTGTTTTGCAATCTGCTATGAGTGTCGCCATTGTTTTTGTTTTTCCTTTCCTTGTTGCTTTAGTTGGCCTCTCTAGGGCATTTTTCGGTCACCGACGGATGTTAGAAAGTCACTCTTAACATACGTCGATAGGAAAAGCTAGAAAAAGTTCATTATTTTGATGCTATCTACAATTGATTGTTTATAGTAGTAATTAATAAAGAATGAGTCATGATTGGGCATGCAAATGCTGACCTTTCATTTTCATTTGTGTGTGTATCCATTTCTAATGGAAAACAACTAGCTCTATTTGGAAAACTCAATCTCGATTACAAATTCAAGGAAATATATTTTTAAAAACACGTGATCGTTGACAAATTATCTAATCCAAATATGATGACTTAATTGTTAGTAAGAGTTTCTTTTAATTCATTTAAAATTTTAAAGACTAACTTTCTCAATACAAGAACTAAAAATCTTACAAACCAGTTAACTTAGTAGAAGTTATGTTAACGGTCTGATATTAGTACGTGATAACATGATAAAAAAACAAATTACATGGTTGAATTAAAATAAATATTGCTAAAGCTCCAGTAGAAAATGTAACAGTAAAAATTCAAATAAAAAATAAGTAGTAATAATATTAAAATCTGTGTATATATAATCGTTTGGCTGAGGCAATTGTACAACAAGATCGTTGTAATATAGTGGTAAGTATTACTGCTTGTCACGCAGGTGACCGAGTTCGATCCCCGGCAACGGCGTATTCTATTTTGGTTCACGTTTTATATTATTATATATTTGGATTTCTGACTTTTCTCTTTATATCATGTTAGTTAGGTGTCCCTCACCTTATATAAAAAGGTCTAAGAAGGACATAACAAACAACAAAAACTACTTTTGCTGAGAAAATTCACTTTAATTTTGTAAACCAATTGTCTAATGGTCTTTATGTCTAGTGTAAAGCAAGAAATCACTAACACATATTTCCTTTTTTCTTTCCTCATAAAGGGTTATTCGCAAAAGTACACTTTGTATGTACCAAAAGAAAGCGTGCACTTTGTGAGATAGGGTAGTTGGTCCAACTCCAACCGGAAAAAAAAAAAATCATGTCTTAAATGACACTAGAGTTGAACTTATAGCTCATTCAAACTTCATTTTTCTCTTAAAAACACAGTCGTTATAATCTAACTGTCACAATTCAATATGATATTCGATTGTAATCCAGTTTATATGGGTATTCTATTTTGGTTCACGTTTTATATTATTATATATTTGGATTTCTGACTTGTCTCTTTATATCATGTTAGTTAGGTGTCCCTTACCTTATATAAAAACGTCTAAGAAGGACATAACAAACAACAAAAACTACTTTTGCTGAGAAAATTCACTTTAATTTTGTAAACCAATTGTCTAATGGTCTTTATGTCTCGTGTAAAGCAAGAAATCACTAGCACATATTTCCTTTTTTCTTTCCTCATAAAGGGTTATTTGCAAAAGTGCACTTTGTATGTACCAAAAGAAAGCGTGCACTTTGTGAAATAGGCTAGTTGGTCCAACTCCAATCGGAAAAAAAAAAAATCATGTCTTAAATGACACTAGAGTTGAACTTATAGCTCATTCAAACTTCGTTTTTCTCTTAAAAACACAGTCTTTATAATCTAACTGTCACAATTCAATATGATATTCGGTTGTAATCCAGTTTATATGGGTATTCTATGTATTAGCAATACAATAATTACTCCCTCCAGTCTATTTTGTTTGAGATTTTAACTTTTTTTTACACATATTAAGAAATTTACATTTTTAACATTAATTAACAATATAATTTATCATATTAACCTTTATCTAATTTTTTTACCTAGAAATAAGCAATGCGAGGATGATTATGATACAGAGACAAGTGATTCATGTATAGTAATATATGTATTATTTTTCATTAAGTTATTGGTATATTTCATAAATATATATACAATATATAATTTAAAATATTTATTTATACTTTAATTAAATTTTAAAAAATATTTTTATTATTATGAGAATCCTAGTGGAATTTTGGAAGAACACAGGCAGACTAGGTCTAGAGTTGCTAACTGGGTTATTTAATGTAATTCTTAGGACAACTAAAATGCCCGAAGAATGAAGGTAGAGCACGATGATCCCGTTGTACAAGAGCAAGGTTGATATCTAAAATTGCAACCACAATAGGGGTATCAAACTTCCTAGCCAACTATGAAAGTTTGGAAAAGGTGATAGAGATGCGGACGAAGAGGGTTGTATCTATTTTTGAGAACCAATTCAGCTTCAAACTTGAACGTTCGACCATAGAAGCCTTCCATATTTAAGGAAATTGGTGAAGCGGACTACGAACAAGAAAAGAGACGTGCATATCGTATTCATTGACTTAGAAAGGCGTACGAAAAAGTTCTGAGGGATGTTTTATGGAGATATTTAGAGTTGGCAGTTGTTTCAGTGATACACACTAGAGTGATTAAGGACATATAAGATGTCCAGACACGAGTGGGGACAGTAGGAGGAGACTTAGCGCACTTCCAGCCGAGATGGTGTTCTATCGAGATCAGCTCCTAGCGCATTTTTATTTGATTTGGTAATGGATTTATTGACTTTTCATATCTAAGGGTGTCCAGCGATCCGATTTGCACCGGACCGAACCGGCGCCGGACCGGGTGCAAACCAGACTGCTGCGCCGTTAAGTCAAACGGCCCGTCCCCCGACCCGTCACACGCCTTTTGGACCGACCGAACCAGAAAAAATTTGATCGGAACTGGTCCGGACCGGACTGGGAATTAAATAAAAAATCTGCTTGCATATAGCCGTTAGCCAACGGCCAAAAACGGCTAATTTTTGCTCCCCCACCCCCTAGGTGCCCCATACCCCTCCCCCCCCCCCCCCAAACTTATTTTTTCTATAAATACCATAATTTTTCACCAATTTATTCACAATTTCTCTAATATTCTCTCTCAATCTCTCTTATTTCTACGAAGGCTATTTGCTAAATAATTTAAAATTGCTCTCGCAAAAAGGGTTTAAGTACTAAATTGCATTACAAAAAAATATTTGGAGTGGAGTGAAAAATTATTTGGTGCAGTTCCGGTCAAGTTTCAACTTTCACTTCTAAGTTCTAACGCGACATCAAATAAACTCGTTCTTACTTCTTATTATCTATTTTAATTTTTTTGCAATATTATTTTTAGCATATAGCCATATTTTAGTAATTTATTTTTTTGCTTTACTTATAATGTCTGGAGTGTGGAGAGCACTTACTGGGTATAGGGGTACCGGTCGTAGATCACGTGCTAACCGAGGGGAGGAAGATAGACGTGGTCGTGCTTTGGGTAAAAGATCAACTGGTAGCTCTAGTGCTCCTGCTCATCTAGATGATTTTATTCAGGAAGATGACTCGCAATTTTATCATATGATTTAGATTTTGATCAACCATTAGATAATGAGATGTTAGAGGCACAATATCAAGAAAAAATCGAAGGAGTTAATTTAGATGATGAAACACCTACTAGTCAATTTTATGGTGAAATTGAAGAAACTGAATCTGAATTACCGCATATGCCTCCTAGTAGAGAACCAGTCAAACGAGCGGGTAGATCGGATGTGTGAAAATTTATAACTAAAAGTGTTCCGGCTTAGAGCGCTAAATGTAATCTTTGTAAAAAAGTTTGAGATTTTAAAACTGGCAAGCATCATGGTGGGACAGGGAAGTTGAGAACACACTTAGGAAAACATCATAAGGAAGAATGGGAAAGGAAGCTGGGTGGCACTCAAGCAGGGAACATAATGGCTCTATCTCAAGGTAGTGGAGTTCAATAGGAAATTAACCCAGTGACGAGGGGCTTATGCATTATGCTAAGAAGAAAGATAGGGAACAAATAGCAAAAATGATTGTGGTAGAGTGTTTACCTTTTATATTTGCTTCTTGTACGGATTTTGTTCGTTATATTCAAACCGTATATAATCCATCTTTTTAAGGTTTTCCAAAAACTACGGTTAGAAGTGATATTATAAAATTTAAAAATGAATATAGACAATATTTACGATATATATTTTATCACTTTGATTGTAGAGTTTGTATTACCACTGATTTGGGTCGTGGTATTGATAGGTATGATTATTTCACACTTACTTGCCATTGGATAGATCCTAACTGGGTAATGCAAAAAAGAATTTTAGCATATAGTGCTGTTGATGAACCACACACGGGGAACATTTATTACATGAGAAATAACTGATATTTGTAAGCGTATTTTATTAATGATAAAATTTTTAGTATAACTGTTGATAATGCTTCAAACAATGATTATGCTATTGGTAAGTTAAAACCAAAATTGAACCCCCCCCCCCTTTGAAAAATTGTTTCATGTTAGATGTGCATATCATATATATAATTTAGTTGTAAAAGATGGCCTTAAGTTATTTGATTCTATTATTATGAAGGTCAAACTCGCAATTAATTATAGTTTTAAATCTAAAAAATCGGATAGATGGAGGGACTTCAAGGCAGAGTGTATAAAAGAAGGTTTGGAACCTAGAAGAGTTCCTAAGAAAGTTTCAACTAGGTGGAACACTGTATATGATTCTTTGTCTATTGCTTACAATTTACGAACGGCTATAACTAACTATTTTAATGGTAAAGTGGATGTAGAGTATCACCTAGATGATTCTGATTGGAGCCTTGTTCTCCGTCTTCTTACATTTTTAGAATTTTTTTTTATGCTACTAAAGAATTTTTCGGTCAATATTATCCTGCAGTTACTACCATGTTGTATTTTATAGCTGGAATAGCAAAATTACTTAATGAATTTAAATTAGTGTCTAGTTATGAACAAGTCGTTGCTTCTATGGTTGAGAAATTTAAAAAATATTTTTTTCCTATTCCACCACTTTATTACATTGCTTCTGTATTACATCCCTGTTTTAAACGGTTTAATACCGAAATGCTTATTAGAAAAATTTATCGGAGTTTGGAAATTACTGCTGATGAAACACCAAGTATAGAACAAGCTTGTGCGCAGGTATTTCTAGATTGCCAACGGATTTATGAAAAATATAGGAGTGCAGTTGATATTTTGTTTTTTCAAGTGTTCCAAGTGGAGCTGGTTCAAGTTCAACACAGGCGAGTAAAAGAGCTGGAGCCGGATTGTGAAGTTTTTCCAGCTTTAATCAAAGGCTTTCTAGCAGGCAAACGAGTAGCGGAGGATTCAAAGAGCTTGATGTTTATTTACTTCATGGTTGCAAGGAAATTGAGTATTTTGGAAGTGGTCAACTACTGCAATTTTCAAAGGATCAACAAGCACAGTTTCCAGTTTTATCAAAAATGGCGCGGGATATTCTAACAATTCAAGCATCATCAGTTGCTTCAGAAAGCGCGTTTAGCCAAGGAAGATTACAAATTGGAGATCATAGACATTCATTGAGGGAATAAGCAATGGAGACGGCCGTATTATTTAGAGATTGGATTAGATCGGAGCGGAGAAATTTTGGATTTCCTGAAAAAAATGAACAAGCAGATACAACATATTCATCCGAAATCGTATCAGGTGGTGGAAGCATGGAAAATGAAAATTATTATGAAGAAGATGAATTTTTGCCACCGGTTCTTCCTGAGGTGCCAGAAGAAATTATTCATAAAATGAGAAGTTTTTTTATTAATATGTAGTTTTGCAATTCAATATCTATGTACTTTGCAAAATAAATCAAAAATTATTCAATTAAATGTTTTACACCTTGCTATTAAGTTATCATTCTTTGTTATATTCTCCGATTTTTTTTCCTTTAGTTCAATTATCCTTTGTTATATCTTTTTGCAATTCAATACTTAAATACTAAATAGTAAATATTAAATACTAAATACTAAATACTAGTAATTTACTATTTAGTATTTACTTTGAAAAAAATAATAAGTTTTATGCCTTGCTATTAAGTGTTAATTATCTATTATATTTTCTTATTAATAAATAGTTTTGCAATTTTATTTAGCTATGGTAGTAAATACTAAATAGTAAATACTAAAATACTAAAATACTAAATACTAACTTACTATTTAGTATTTTACTTTGAAAAAAAAATAACAAGTGTTATGCCTTACTATTAAGTTATAATTGTTTGTTATAATTTCTTATTAATAAATAGTTTTGCAATTTTACTTAGTCATGTTAGTAAAATAGTAAATACTCTAAATAGCAAATATTAAATCTTATAGTATATACTATATAGTATATATAATTATATAAAAAAATAACAAGTTATAGGCCTTGCTATTAATTTATAAATGTTTGTTATTTTTTCTTTAGCTATATACTTATCAAAACTACTTTAAAGCAAAAAAAAAAAAAAAAAAAAAAAAAAAAGAGGAAAAAGTCGTCCAAACCGGGCCGGGCCGGACCGGCCCAACAAAAAAATAAATCTGAAATTTTGAAAAATAGCAAACCCTCCCCACCCCATATGCGCCCCAACAGCCTCCCCTCCCCGCCTATTTTTTCCTATAAATACTCCCATATTTCATCAAATTAATCACAATTCAATATTTTCTATCCATTTCTCTCTAAAATATCTATCAAAGGCTATTTTCTAAATTTTCTATCAAAATATCTGGAAATCAACCTACTCAAGTTTAAGGTGCTGAAGCCCTGCCCGACCAAGAGGTGTATCCGAAGTTTGGGAATTTATCACGAAAAATCGTGATACTAACACTGCTAAGTGTAATCTTTGTCAGAGAGTTTGGAATCATCGAACTGGAGTACCTAATGGAGGGACTATGAAATTTAGAGATCACTAGGAAAGACAACATAGCAGCTAATGGGCTGCTCGGGCTGGGGTAATATATCTGCATTGAATTGAGTCGTTGAAGAAGGCATAAAGCACTTGAGAAATTTCTATGATTTATGTATTTTTCTAGCTTCTACTTTCTAGTTTCTATTTTCTAGTTTGTCACTTTAATAATGTATTTCCAACTTAATGTATTTTCGTATTGTTGAATAAAATGTTTTTGTGTTATTTATTTTTATCTACCATAATTTTTTAATCTATTTCAAAAAATCAAATTGTAATCACCTAATTTTGGTACAAAAATAAAAAAAATTGCTCAAAATAGCCGTATTAGATTCTTAGGATTTTGGCCGAATTTTTCTGAAAAATTAATCTTTTATTTTAACTAAAATTGTCATTAATTAAGAAGAAAATTATGAAAATTACCAAAAATTACTTTTTATGTGTTTAATTGTGATTCTATGTTCTAATTGTGATAATATTGTAAATTTATGTGGTTTTGATTGTAGTTAATTGTGTGTGTTTTAAATAAGTATAGACCTTTTAATGGCCATCAGTAGAAAATAGGTAGCCTAATGCTTAGCCCATTCAGCCCAATAACATAACCCGGCCCACATCTATCTACATATACCCCAAACACACCCATTTCTCCTCATTCACAATCCTAGCCGCCTAGGCAGGGGAGATTATGGCGAAATTTTTCACCACCATTGAGAAACCACCTTCCGCCACTGGACCAGCGCCTTCCGGTGGTCGAAAAATTATAAACCATACCTCCCGGAAAGCTCTCGACCTTCTCTTTCCATTTTCACAGCTAGTTTTCTCGAATTCTCAACCATTTGACGTAGATCGGGCCTTGAAGTTTCGGCCAAGTCTCAACTCTGGCGATATCTTTCATTTTTCGGTAAGTTCTAGTTTTTTCTCTTCCTCTCACTTTCCCCTACTCCAATCCGAACCCCGTTTATCCAAGATCCTTTTTTCTTTTTGTTACTATTGTTGCCCATTTTTCTCTTTATTTTTTATCTAAATATTTCCTTTCTTCTTCTTTTTCTACTTTTTCTTTGTTGTTAATGGTGGGATGAATTGGGGCTGCTATGATGATAATGTTAATGGCGTGGGGAAGGGGCTGTTTTTGGCATTTGGCGAAGCCGTTAGTCGTGTTATGAAGCTGTTAGGGTGTTGTTCCGAGGTGTGTGTAAGGTGCTGTGATGATGGTGTGATTAGCGAGGTAAGTATGGAAGCCATGGGGGCTGCTGCGTTGAGTTTTTATGCCTTTTTTGTGCTTTGGTGTTGCTGGTTCTATGGTGTTTTTTTATGTGAGGAGGTTTGTTTTGTGTTGGCTGCTGTGTAGTGGTGTCTGAGGCTGCGACGAGGGCTTAGCGAGGTAGTGATGGCGTGGACGATAGTGTGGAGGCCGTGATGCTGGTGGCTTGATGTTTCGATGCACTTTAGCAGTAGTTGTTAGGGCTGTTCTGCTACGATATGTTGGTCATGCTAACATGTTTGTATTTTTTGGACTCGTGGCTCGGGTCAATTTGTTTTATTTTTGACTCTGTCTCGTGCGATGTCTAAATTGTGTCGTTCTATGAAAAATGATTAAAAACAGATAAAGAAAAAAATAAGCTTGTTCCCAGTCTCGAGTCCCATGTCGTCTCTAGTTTGCGTTTTCAAATTTTCTCAATGCGACAACAATCTTTCTTGGGATACCGTCGGTAAACGCGGCATATGCCTTGAACCATTGTGGGATGACGCATAACAACCCTAGGCTTGTCAATATGTGTTTTATGCTAACCCAATTTGTTTGTCAATAGCATTTGGAGTTTTGCGGTAACTTGGGAACGTTCTGGCGTCGTATAACCCGTGCACAATAGGGCTGTGTGACCATGGCATCTGACGGTTTGAATTATGAGATTAGCGCCCATGAGCGTTTGATAGGGCAAAATGAGAGGTTGATCGAGGAGGCAAAAAATCTGAAATAGTTTGTAGTTGAGCAGAATGAGAATTTGACCGAAGAGGTCAAAAATCTGAAACAGCCGGTGTTTGAGCAGAATGAGAGGTTGACTGAAGAGGTCAAAAATCTGAAACAATTGGTGGTTGACTTGTATCTTGTCGTTACCATGGGACATACACCTCATCCCATGCCAGCCAATCTCTTAAGATCTGCACCGACCATCATGCATCAGAAACATGGCCCGCCTACTACAGTTGAGCACTCTTAGTATTCTCCTGACTGTCCTCACTACTACAATGCAACAAATGTTGTGGGATCCTCCTCATTGCATCCCATGGCACCACCACTTCCACTTGCTCCACCCTTGGCCTCCGCTCCACAATTCACCATCCTAACTAGGACAAAAACTCTTGGAAATGAAAAGGAAAGGGAATAAGATCCCGGAAGCTGGGGCAAGAGAGAATTCAAACAACCTCACTCATACTGCCAAACCCCACAAAAGCATCATCCGGAACAATACTCACCACAATGTTCCACTCCTCTACTCCACAGAGTTCAACCATATGCTCCAATATTTTCTTATCTGCAATAGCGCCCACCAGCCCCACAAACCACATATAACAGTCCACACAACCATTTCCAAGCTTCGCCTGACCTTCCCAACCAGAAAAGAATGAATCTATGTTCCTGTCTAAGTACAAGTCATAAAAAGTTGCGACGGAGGAGAGAGATTAAGTACACACTGATTGGAGAATCTTACGCCAAACTCTTTGAAGAGTTGCAACAAGCTAACTTACTGAAACCAATCTCGGGAAACATGAATCCAACCGGGAAAGTAGATCGCTCACGTTGTTGTATGTTCCATCCTGGAGCGCCTGGACATGATACTGAGCAATGCTGGGAACTTAAAAGGGCAATCCAGGCAATGATCGATAACAATCAAATAATGGTGGTGGAAGATCAGACACAAAATATGAACCAAAATCTTTTACCGGTTCATGATGTTCAGAATGACACGGGTATGGTTAGAACATTGTTCACAAAAGAAGACACGAAAGGGAATGGCGCCAAGCAGATTGTGGCAGTTGGTCCTTCCCCAGGCATCAGACGCCATGAGTCATCTATTGTTGTATCAGTCGATGGGCCAAATACAACAACTGTCAACTCAACAAGGCAAGATGTGATCGTTCAGCCAATTCAGTGTCTTACCCAGTCAGTCATTTTTTCCAAAGAAAACATGTCTACCCTGATGGTATTTCAAGAAAATGAAGCAAAGAAGAAGATGCTGTCAAGTTTGAAGTACGCCAATGGAACCAACATGGTACAATCTGATGACGGCTTCGACAGGGCATGAGAGCAGTGCATTGGACTTGATGTAAAAATGAACAATTGAGAAGCACTTGTCAACTTATTTTGCCGAACTTTCTGTGCACTTGGTTATTTCAGGGTTGTAATCCAAGTGCATTATTTTGCTTGTTTTGATGTTCAAACCCTCATGTTTTTAATTCAATAAAAAGCGAGATCCACTTCTCGTCTCAAATATTTGGTCTTTTCTTGTTTCCTATTTTTGTCATGTTGGCCTTTTGCAGTTTTATTCTTGTCGGCTTTAGTATACTATGACATGCGCAAGGAATTCATGTCTTGACCTAAACACATGGTCTAATATCGCGTCTACGAACTAATTGGACGGTGAGGATGACTGTGATGAAGGAATTATGCAAAGAGTTGAAAATCGTGCACGACCATTTTGGTCGAAACTTTCAAGAGTAATTTTCAGGATCAATGTAGGAGCGAAAATAAAGGATACAGAGTGATCAAGTCCCATCTCTACGTGTGACTTTAGGTCGACTTATTTTGTTATATATCTGTGTGATGCATTCTCGGGTCGGGATGACGAACGACTTTCGTTTCTACTACCCAAATACTTTACCAATTTGCTAGCCCTTGAGCTTTGTGTATTTTTTCTTTCGGCTACCTTTCTTTGGATTCAATGTTATTGTACCAGTGAAAAAAAAAAGAAAAAAAAAAAAGAAAGACAGAAAATCAGAAAAACGACAAAAACAACAACACAAAATCTAGCACTAAGTGCTAGAGCTACGTTTGACATGATTCCTCTCAAAAGGATATGTAGGAAACTATTCGGGTGCGGTCATAACAGTGAAAAGTATTTTTTTTCCTGTTCCATATTGACTCAAAACTTGCCTCCAAGTTTGCGGCCAACGTCAAAGAAATTCAGATCCCCATTTTATGCTAAACTGGGGCAGAAGTTTGTTTTTGTTTTACTTTATAAATAAAATAAAATAAAAACAAACTTCTATTTTTTTGTACCATCTATTCACATGTTTCATGAGATGTTTGGCATACCAGTCTTAAAGTCGGGGAAGAAACTCAAAGCGCCCCAGTTTAGGATAAACTGGGGCAGAAGATTATTTATTTTTTTTTAAGAAAAGGGAGAAAGCCAATATTCCTTTTGCTTTCTTTGTGTTCATCTCGGAGGAAAGTCTCTATATCCCCTATACCTTTATATCAGAGAAAATTTAAAAGAAATTTCTCAATTTTCACTAAACTGGGGCTAAACTTTGATGTTATTTTAGAAGAAAATGATTCCAAGGGTTGTATCATTCACCAAACCATTTCATGAGATGCTTTCATACCGCTTTTTTTAAAAAGAGGAATCCCTAATTTCCTTAAATTGGGGCGAAAAAGGTTGTTTAATTTTTAAAAGCGGTGATTTCAAAATTTGTAATATTCATCTAGATGTCTTATGAGATGTTTTTGAGCTTTGATGCTAAACACTTTTCTTCCTAGCCTAAACAAATTCCACGCTACAGTCCAAATAAAGACCTTTCTGATCGATCTTTGAGAATGTCACGCATTAGTGCACTATCAAAATACGAGTTGCTTGGGGAAGTCGAAGTTTATTTTTGATCATCACAACCAAGAGATGGGAGTACGATTGCCATTAGGACAGAAACTTCTGCGAGAAGTCAAAATAAGGGATGATGGATTGACAGAAAAAGAAAGAAGATAAAGACCGGATCGATCAAAAAGGGGGATAATAGGTCGAATGGAAAGAAAAGAAAAGAAAATAGAAAAAAAAGTCATGTTGGTGAAAACCTGAAAGGGCG
Organism: Petunia x hybrida; assembly: GCA_037355625.1. Classification (NCBI taxonomy): domain Eukaryota; kingdom Viridiplantae; phylum Streptophyta; class Magnoliopsida; order Solanales; family Solanaceae; genus Petunia; species Petunia x hybrida. Next base: position 18,573,359 of record JBBBVM010000007.1, read on the forward strand.
CTACAAGGACCACTGTGAGGAAAAAGAACAAAGAGAGAGGCTAGTTAGTGAAAATCCGAAAGGGCACCACTAGTCGAATGAGGGATGTCTGATTTTTCATCATGATTGGACCAAGCAAGCAATTGCCTCTAAATTGTCAAACTGGGGCAAAATCAAGACAGACCGTGTTGAAAAGGTCAAGACTTTATTCCAAGATGCATGCCATGTTCATTGAGGTCGTCATTTCACCTCTATATAATTTTTCCCTCTATCTTTCAAGGACATCTTTCGTTCGATGTCTCCTCTTTGAATTTCTTCAATTCGTCTTTACTTTTCTTGTCACTTCTCTCCTTTGATAATATTGAAACGAGCAAATGAAAGTTTGGCAAAATTTGTTTGTATGTCTCTCAATTATATCAGATCATTGTCAAAACTCACTTGGACAATAAAAGCCTGACGCTGCACCTATGACAAACCAAGATTATACCATGAAAAGTCACCATGGAACGGCATGTTGTGTCTACAAAGGGTTGACTAAAGATTGGGAGAAATTTTGGCATTATGGAGTTTTGGTTGGGAGATCAGAAACAGATCGACATTATTCGTCCCAAATCATTGTGGAGAGCAGAATAAGAACCACCAAGCTTATTTGCAAGGACATGATTCAAGGGCTGTGTAACCACAATGAAAAAGCCAGTGTGATATCTGCTACATTGCCCGCAAGAACAGGGAGCACATGAATTAGGAGCAGTTGTTCTAAGTTTCAGACGCAACCCCATTTTGATTAAATGGCAGGGGTTTTCAATCTTCAGACAAGACCCCATCAAGATAATGGGTCAGAGTTTGTATCTTTTAAGTCAAAACCACATGGAAGAAATGTTTAGGATTTTCAGTTTCCGGTCAAGAATTCATCACAGGGTGGGTGAACAAAGAAGATATAACCTACCAGAAAGATGTCAACCTCAACAACGAACCCTTCCATCATATTGGAAAATGTAATATTGAGCGAGTGGGTCCTCTCTTGACAATAGAGGAGCACAATTTCATATACTGGCCTACCCTCGACAATACAAAGGATTTAGTCTCAACAATCAGAAGTTTTGATTTCAGCATCAGGCCCTCCCATGATCATGCAGAAGTTCATTTTTGAGTCAATCTTCGTTTCAAGATAGTGGCCATTTTCCTTTGAGTCAGTCTCTGCTAAAAGATAGTATTCAGTTCCTTTTCGAGTCAGTTTCTGCTAAAAGATAGCGAACATTTCCTTTTCGAGTCAGTTTCTGCTAAAAGATAGCGATCAGTTCCTTTTCGAGTCAATTTTTTCTCAAAGATAGCAAACATTTCCTTTTTGAGTCAGTTTTCGCTAAACGATAGCGATCAGTTCCTTTTCGAGTCATGTTTCCGCAAAAAGATAGCGATCATTTCCTTTCGAGTCAGCTTCCGCTAAAAGATAGCGATCAATTTCCTTTTGAGTCAGTTCCTTTTCGAGTTAGTCTCCACTAAAAGATAGCGGCCATTTTTATTTGAGTCAGTCTCCGCTAAAAGATAGCATTCAGTTCCTTTTCGAGCCAGTTTCTGCTAAAAGATAGCGAACATTTCCTTTTCAAGTCAGTTTCCGCTAAAATATAGCGATCAGTTCCTTTTCGAGTCAATTTTTGTTAAAAGATAGCAAACATTTCCTTTTTGAGTCAGTTTTCACTAAAGGATAGCGATCAGTTCCTTTTTGAGTCATGTTTCCGCTAAAAGATAGCGATCATTTCCTTTTCGAGTCATCTTCCGCTAAAAGATAGCAATTAATTTCCTTTCGAGTCAGTTCCTTTTCTAGTCAGTCTCTGCTAAAAGATAGCGGCCATTTTTCTTTGAGCCGATCTCCGCTAAAAGATAGCATTCAGTTCCTTTTCGAGTCAGTTTCTGCTAAAAGATAGCGAACATTTTCTTTTCGAGTCAGTTTCCGTTAAAAGATAGCGATCAGTTCCTTTTCGAGTCAATTTTCACTAAAAGATAGCAAACATTTCCTTTTCGAGGCAGTTTTTGCTAAAAGATAGCGATCAGTTCCTTTTCGAGTCATGTTTCCGTAAAAGATAGCGATCATTTCTTTTTCGAGTTAGTTTCCGCTAAAAGATAGCTATCAGTTCCTTTTCGAGTCAGTTTCCGCTAAACGATAGCGAACATATTCTTTTCGAGTCAGTTTCCGCTAAAAGATAGCGGTCAGCTTCTTTTCAAGTCAGTTTCCGCTAAAAGATAGCGAACATTTCCTTCTCGAGTCAGTTTCTGCTAAAAGATAGCGATCATTTCTTTCTCGAGTCAGTTCCTGCTAAAAGATAGCGATCATTTCCTTTTTGAGTCAGTCTCCACTAAAAGATAGCAACCACTTCCTTTTCGAGTCAAGATCCGCTAAAAGATAGCGATCCATTTCCTTTTTAAGTCAGTTTCTGCTAAACGATAGCGTCCATTTCCTTTCCGAATCAGTTTCCGCTAAAAGATAGCGACCATTTCCTTTTCGAGTCAGCTTCCGCTAAAAGATAGCGACCATTTTCTTTTCGAGTCAGTTTCCGCTAAAAGATAGCGATCATTTCCTTTTCGAGTCAGTTTTTGCTAAAAGATAGCGATCATTTCTTTTCGAGTCAGCTTCCGCTAAAACATAGCGAACATTTCCTTTTCGAGTTAGTTTCCGCTAAAAGATAGCGATCATTTTCTTTTCCAGTCAGTTTCCGCTAAATGATAGCGACCATTTCCTTTTCCAGTCAGTTTCTGCTAAAAGATAGCAATCATTTCCTTTCCAAGTCAGGACCCGCTCAAACATAAGCATTCATTTATTTGTCAAGCCAAGATCTGCTCAAACATCAGCGGTTATTTTATTTTGAAGTCAAGACCCGCTCAAAACAGAAGGAGCCAATTCATTTAAAGTCGAGATCCGCTCAAACAGAAGCAACTATTTCACGTTCAGATAGTGCTTGCCTACACAATGAGCAAGATAGTTGTCTTTCAAGCCAAGATCCACCTTGGGGAAGCATGAAGATATAGTCTAGGAATTGTAATTTTTCCATTTTTCAATGTTGTATTTCTGTATTTCTTTGTAAAAGCAATGACCAACAGCCTGAAACCAGCAACAAATGACCAGCAGCAACAGTCCCAAGTGTTTCTAGAAGTGTTTCGAGTCAGTCCATGTTAGCTTAAGCGTCCAGTGTGTCTATAAAGTGATTAGTGTTAGTATAAAGAGTCTAGTATTTTTTTGAATGCGGTGGTCTCAGCTACCGCATGTGAGGAACTACAATGACCTGATTTCTTAGTCCGGAGATATGTAGGTAGCCTTGTAGTCAAGGTACGGTCTCCATTTTGCAAGCTCTTGGATAGAACCAGAAAGCCAAAATTAGCTGTTGATTACTTCTTTGTCCAAAAACTCTTCATGTTCTCGAACAACGAGAGGCAGCTGTAATCACCTAATTTTAGCACGAAAATAGAAAAAATTGCTCAAAATAGCCGTATTATATTCTTAGGATCTTGGTCGAATTTTCCTAAAAAATTAGTCTTTTATTTTAACTAAAATTATCATTAATTAGGAAGAAAATTATAAAAATTATTTTTCTGTGTTTAATTGTAATTCTATGTTCTAATTGTGATAGTATTGTAAATTTATGTGGTTTGGATTGTAGTTAATTGTTTGTGTTTTAAATAAGTGTAGACCTTTTAATGGCCATCTGTAGAAAATAGGCAGCCCAATAACATAACCCGGCCCACATCTCTCTACATGTACCCCAAACACACCCATTTCTCCTCATTCACAACCCTAGCCACCTAGGCAGGTGAGATTATGGCGAAATTTTTCACCACCATCGAGAAACCACCTTCCGCCACTGGACCACCACCTTCCGGTGGTCGGAAAATTACAAACCATACCTTCCTGGAAAGCTCTCGACCTTCTCTTTCTATTTTCACAGCTAGTTTTCTCGAATTCTCAACCGTTTTGCATAGATCGGGCCTTGAAGTTTCGGCCAAGTCTAAACTCCAGCGATTTATTTCATTTTTCGGTAAGTTCGAGTTTTTTCTCTTCCTCTCACTTTCCCCTACTCCAATCTGAACCCCGTTTACCCAAGATCCTTTTTTCTTTTTGTTATTATTGTTGCCCAGTTTTCTCTTTATTTTTTATCTAAATATTTCCTTCCTTCCTTCTTCTTCTTCTTGTTTGTTGTTAATGGTGGGATGAATTGGGGCTGCTATGATGATAATGTTAATGGCGTGGGGGAGGGGCTATTTTCGGCATTTGGTGAAGCTGTTAGTGGTGTTGTGAAGCTGTTAGGATGTTGTTCCGAGGTGTATGTAAGGTGTTGTGATGATGGTGTGATTAGCGAGGTAAGTATGGAAGCCGTGGGAGCTGTTGTGTTGAGTTTTTATGCCTTTTTTGTGCTTTGGTGCTACTGGTTCTATGGTGTTTTTTTATGTGAGGAGGTTTGTTTTGTGTTGGCTGTTGTGTAATGGTGTCTTAGGCTTTGACGAGGGCTTAGCGAGGCAGTGATGGCGTGGACGATAGTGTGGAGGCCGTGATGCTGATGGCTTGAAGTTCCGATGGAGGTGATGACTTTAGAAGTAGTTGTTAGGGCCATTCTGCTGTGATATGGTGATGGCGTTGAATTGATAAAGCTATTTACAGTGGTGAGGCAGCCGAGAGGCAGTAGCAGAGGTGGTGGCAAAGCTGCAGCTATGTTGACGTAAAAGCTATGCTCAAATGGATTGGTTGTTGTGACGATTGGCGAAGGCGAGGCAGCGATCATCTTTGATTTTGGCCATGGGTTAGAAGAGAGCTTTAATCCATGCCTTTCCTTGTTTCTATTTATGTTTTCCTCTTGTCTTGTATTGTCTAGTCTTAAAGAAAAGTTTCAAGTGTTTTGTTTGACATGAGAAAATCGAATTCCTATGTCTAGCCTATTGTCAAGTGTGTAGTATGTAAATCTGTGTATGTACTATCTTTAGCGCCTGAAGAATAATATGCGCTTCTTGTTTATTCATTTGATTAAGCTGACCATTTGTTTTGGTGTTGAAATCACTTGTTTTCATACGCTATTGATTCAAGTTGAAACTATCTGCTTGTGGTCATATTTCCTGACTTAAGTGATGATTTGCTTCATCGTTTAAGTTGTTGACACGACCCAGAATCCGGCTAGGCCGTGCGGGCACCCAACATCCTCCCCTAGACCCGTCGGGCGAACCCTTACCAATTAAATTAGGAAAATAAATATAATTCAATTCATAAATAAGAACAAGACTTAGAAAAAGCACAGACATACGGATACCTCTAAACTGTACAAAAGAAATTACAGCTGACTACCCAACATACTAGGCTTAGGGCTATCCAGACTAGACATCTAAGAGTACAAAGGAAGACAGATACCTCCTGAAGGGAGCAAAATACAACTGAAATAGTAAACATAAAGCTGGTGGTCATTCGGAATAGAAACTGGCTCACCCTGACAGCTGAAGTCGTCTTCGCTCCTTCACAACGTGACGAACTCAATCCTGGAGCGAACCTGCCGAAGCGAAGTAGATAGACAAAAACAAACAACAAACAAGGGTGAGTCAAAAGGACTCAATAAGTGGGGCAAACTAGCCACCTCAGAGAATATGGTAGCTAGCCAGGGAGAAAAGAAACAGATAAACCAAATTCCTCTAATTTAAATTATGAAAAGGCAGAGCCAGATAATAACTAGAAATACGTATGGAATCACAAACTCATTAACAACCAGGAACGTAAGATAGCCAGAACATATAGGAATCCCGAACATATCAACAATCAGAAATACATCATACCGTCGCGGTGTTCAACCCGATACAGATATTTATACCGTTGCGGCGTGCAACCCAATCCATATATTTATTCCGTTGCGGCGTGTAACCCGATCCATATATTTATACCGTTGCGGTGTGTAACCCGATCCATATATTTATACCGTTGCGGCGTGCAACCCGATCCCCGCAACCCAGAATACGAGCCAGAAATATATAGGCAAACTGAGATATCTCTACGACATAGTATACATACCGTATACATAAAACACAACACAATACACACAATAGTCAGTATGCGGTGCAATGAGATGGGATGAATGTAGTACGATGCAATGCAGTCACATATGAATGAGATGGGATGAATGCGGTACGATGCAATGCAGTCACATATGCCTGATACCTATCTCCGGCGCGGGACTCTCATCATCTATCAGGAGATATATGCAATAATGATCCTTCACCAGCTCGGGACTCTCATCGATTACCGGGAAGTATATGCAATAATGACCCTTCACCGGCTCGGAACTCTCATCCATTACCGGGAAGTATATGCAATGATGACCCTTCACCGGCTCGGGACTCTCATCGATTACCGAAAAGTATATGCAATGACGACCCTTCACCGGCTCGTTTCTATCTTTTCCTTTTTCCTTTTTTTTTCATTTTATTTTCTTTTCTTTTCTTTTCTTTTATTTTATTTTCTTAACGAAAATTAAAACGGTACCCTATGATACTTGAAATAATTCAAACTTTTGCATACAAGTTATACAAAATATATGTAACGCACTGGCTAAGTCGGATCTCAAATCGAACTCCCGAAACTCAATATGCAATTTAAATGGAAAAAAGTCAAATTATTTAACTTTCGGCATTTTAGCGGAAACTAGCCGAACAATATCGAAATTCACTTTCGAAAAATCACAAAAGTCACAAATAACCATACGAACCTAACGGCGCTTTCGGATTTCAAATCGGAGCTCGTTCGCCAAAACCGAGCTCGAAAATCTCTTTTTAACATTTATCGACAATAGAAACTGAAACCTTCTTCCAATGCATACCAAACGAGGTCTGATTTAGCTCAAATTTTACAGAAAAATCCTAATGGATCTTACGAATATTTTAAAATTATCGGCACTCCAATCGGAGTCCTAACTTCCGAAACGACTGAACGAGGTCATTTCACTCTCTTCCACTTATACTCTCGTTCGTCCTCGAACGAGCCTAAGTCTAAAGAAAAATTCGCACAGATAACAAGAGAGCTTGCACGACCTTTATGAACTACTCCACGGGTATTATTTTCTGATTACAGGATCAGAATTATAACACACATATCGATCTTTTAGAATACAATATATTTGGATAATATGATGACACCATTGCACAACTTATTCTGACTAAGCTGATCCTTCCTTGATCACGAGAGGAGAGTTCTACATTTTCGAAACAAAGATACATGAAACTCTGGATGGATTAACATGATTACGCCGACAAATCACCTCGTCGATATTCTTTACGATATAGAACAAGTCGATGGAACTAAGAATTAGCTCACGCTTGAACAACGCCTTAGGGATTTAATATTAGGATTCGATATCAATTGGAGAAAGACTCCTCCACTTAGAGCATAAACTCATACAACTAATTTGAATAGAAATAGTCATCCTCGCACAACCTGCTGGATTAAAGAAGACTTAGTTAAATAGAGAACGCGGCTCTGACCTGAGCTACCAAATTACTCTCTCGAGTTGCCAAGCAGCTGCAACTCTCGAGTTCACAACTCCATACATTTTCAAGCACCACCGCCTGATGGATCAAATCAAAGGTCAAATGATGCCTCTCAATACCCTTAGTAGCCTTGAAAAACAACAATGTGCATACCCCGCTACCTTGACGCGCACTCTGGCTCCACACAGGGAACATCATAAGAGGCTACTGACTGCCTAAGCTCACCAGTGCCGAACAAAGAAGAGATGGTAATGGACTGAGGATAGAAATAATTAGAGCTTCAGGAAGCTCACCTTTTTATTTGCTTGGCTCCCAGAGCTACACTACTTCCGAGTCAGGCTAACGAAATAATCGCAACTGAAGAGATAAACATTAAATAAGCTTTATGGAACAACATCTATGTCAATTTAACCTTCCTATAAGAGGGAAACTCTGACAATTTACCAGAAACCCTTTGTAACCGAGACAAGCTCATAGAATAACATGACTCTACTAGTGCCTCGAACCATGAGGAGATACATAGATCGAGTATTACTTATTAATCACTTTACACCGGAAGAAACAATGACACTTTCTGATGGTGACGAATAAGAATCCCATCATCCTACTGACGCTGAGTTCCAAAGAGAGGTAGACTTACTTGACATTATAACAGAATGAGGCACAACAAGATGCCAAGCAAACAATACCGATACTTGCTCACAAATCTCTCACATTTAAACCAGATAAACTAGGAGGATCTCAGAAATGCCAGGAATAAATCATACAAGAAGCTCACCCCTCTACCACAATCGATTCTTAATAGAAACGACATCCAAGGAAGCCATCGAAACATGATAAGACACACCATTTCCAGATCGGTCGAAAGAATCAAATCTTACTCACATGTAAGAGAAGAAGAAATACTTAGGTCTACTACATCGGATGCCTCAGCATCCTGCCAGACTAGCAGTTTATAGAACTGCCTCTGCAGCTGAGCTGAGCCACTACCCTGATAATTACCTTCTAAAGAACCACTACCACCACGTTCTCAACCTCTACTGGATGGTGGCATTTTTCTGGCTGATATAAATCTAAATGAAATCGCATGCGACTGTGCAAGTGCCTGATGACAAGAGAAAGGACAATTGCCTACTTATCGGAGTAAGGAAAAGCTCCTCAAAGGATAACCAGACTCACGACAATGATAACACCTTTTCGCTGAAAGTGGAAGCTGGACAAATTGTTGAAAGCTACTAAGAGAAAGCTGAGTCTAATCTTGATAAACTACTCGCGCACTTTAAGAATCACGCTCTACAAGCTGAGATAACTTGGTAAGTAATCTCCCAAAATAATCAGAACTCTTACCTCCAAAGATAACCATGGTTACCCACTAGGGCCACGGGATCTCTTGGTCTCCCGCTCTAACTTATGGTATGCCTCGTACCTTCGGGCAATATCAACAACAACATCAAATGAAATCCCGACCTCAATCTCTCGAGCCATCTGGGATCTCAAGGAAGAAGAAAGGTCATCAATAAATCTTTGAATCTCTCGAAATGCTCATGGACTAGTTCTAATGCATATTCAGCCATTCTATAGAATTCAATCTCATATTCTAAAACCAACAGGCTAACCGACAGGCTACCTTGTCTAATCCACTCAAACTGGCAACACTCTTCATCTCGCTCGCTACTCGAAAGGAACTTTTCCACGAATCTAGAAGAAAAATCGAACCAAGTCAGCTAATAAGAGAGCGGTCCACCAATCCAGGGCTGGACCTTGAAAATGGAAAGCAGAATAATCAATACCATACCGCTCGATACAATCAAGAGCCTGAAGGATACACTGACATCATTGTATTTTTAAAAAAAAAAACTTACACAGGGATTATCTGATGCATGGCTTGAGAATATCGGAAGGTTCAACCGCGTAAAATAATGCAACCTCTTTGGTCACTCGGACCGAACTGTTACCTCGGCTGGCTAACCAGCCAGAACAATTGATGGCGCAACACATGCTGGTTGTGGAACATAATTTACTGGGGCAACATCAAGAACTGGAACAAGAGATCTCTAAGTCCGAACATCTGCATATGCGGCGACCTGATAAGCTGCCTAGCGAATAATAGGTTCTTGCAGTATCTGCGTCGCCAAGATTCTCGTAAAAGCATCGTAGAGAGCCAAGGCAACTACAAGGCCCTGCTCCCTTGCCCATCGCGAGCTCGTACAGCTGGGGCCTCCGCAATTAGATCGTCAGCAAGATCCACAACTCTTAGGGCTTGATCAGCGCTAGCCTCTGACTAGACTGCTTCGTCGTGAATTCTAACCTTTTGTTGATTTGTCGCACAAGGGTTCACCATTACTACGAAGGAATTAACGAAAATATTTTTGCATCCCAGACCAACGCACGATTAGAAAAGAAGGAAGTGAAACTTTCTAAATGCCATCATAGCCTCTCGTAGATAAGTACGGAAGTATATGTACCCAACAGCGAGACTCCACTAGACACTGTCTTGGTCTGGATAGATTCTAAACCAGGCTCTGATACAAACTGACACAACCCGAAATCCGGCTAGGCCGTGCGGGCACCCGACATCCTCCCCTAGACCCGTCGGGCGAACCCATACCAATTAAATTAAGAAAATAAATAAAATTCAATTCATAAATAAGAACAAGACTTAGAAAAAGCACAAACATACGGATACCTCTAAACTGTACAAAAGAAATTACAGCTGACTACCCAACATACTAGATTTAGGGCTATCCAGACTAGACATCCAAGAGTACAAAAGAAGACAGATACCTCCTAAAGGGAGCAAAATACAACTGAAATAGTAAACATAAAGTTGGTGGCCATTCGGAATAAAAGCTGGCTCATCCTGACAGCTGAAGTCGTCTTCGCTCCTTCACAACGTGTCGAACTCAATCCTGGAGCGAACCTGCCGAAGCGAAGTAGATAGACAAAAACAAACAACAAACAAGGGCGAGTCAAAAGGACTCAATAAGTGGGGCAGACTAGCCACCTCAAAGAATAGGATAGCTAGCCAGAGAGAAAAGAAACAGATAAACCAAATTCCTCTTATTTAAATTATGAAAAGGCAGAGCCAGATAATAACTAGAAACACGTATGGAATCACAAACTCATTAACAACCAGGAACGTAAGATAGCCAGAACATATAGGTATCCCGAACATATCAACAATCAGAAATACATCATACCGTCGCGGTGTTCAACCCCATCCATATATTTATACCGTTGCAGCGTGCAACCTGATCCATATATTTATACCGTTGCGGCGTGCAACCCGATCCATATATTTATACCGTTGCGGCGTGCAACCCGATCCCCGCAACCCAGAATACGAGCCAGAAATATATAGGCAAACTGAGATATGTCTACGACATAGTATACATACCGCATACATAAAACACAACACAATACACACAATAGTCAGTATGCGGTGCAATGAGATGGGATGAATGCGGTACGATGCAATGCAGTCACATATGAATGAGATGGGATGAATGCGGTACGATGCAATGTAGTCACATATGCCTGATACCTATCTCCGGCGCGGGACTCTCATCGTCTACCAGGAGATATATGCAATAATGATCATTCACCAGCTCGGGACTCTCATCGATTACCGGGAAGTATATGCAATAATGACCCTTCACCGACTCGGGACTCTCATCGATTACCGGGAAGTATATGTAATGATGACCCTTCACCGGCTCGGGACTTTCATCGATTACCGGGGTGTATATGCAATGGTGACCCTTCACCGGCTCGTTTCTATCTTTTTCCTTTTCCTTTTTCCTCTTTTTTCATTTTCTTTTTTTTTTATTTTCTTTTCTTCACGAAAATTAAAACGGTCCCCTACGATACTCGAAATAATTTCAACTTTTGCATACAAGTTATACAAAATATATGTAATACACTTGCTAAGGCGGATCTCAAATCGGACTCCCGAAACTCAATATACAATTTAAATGGAAAAAAGTCAAATTATTTAACTTTCGGCATTTTAGCGGAAACTAGCCGAACAACATCGAAATTCACGTTCAAAAAATCACAAAAGTCACAAATAATCATACAAACCTAACGGCGCTTTCGGATTTCAAATCGGAACTTGTTCGCCAAAATCGAGCTCGAAAATCTCTTTTTAATATTTATCGACAATAAAAACTGAAACATTCTTCCGATGCCTACCAAACGAGGTCTGATTTAGTTCAAATTACAGACAAGTCCTAATGGACCTTACGAATATTTTAAAATTATCGGCACGCCAATCGGAGTCCTAACTTCCGAAACGACTGACTGAGGTCGTTTCAGTTGTGTTGAGGTTTGTCGAGTTTTGATGTCCTGTTTGCTTTAAATTTGTGGGAGATGTCGGCTTTGTCACTTCCCGTGATTTTATTGTCTTAAGAAAAATAAAGGGAATTAGTGGGAGATGTCGGCTTTTTGTCGCTTCCCAATCACATATGTAGTTGTTTTCTGTTTATTTGTTCAAGTATTATGTGGAAGTGATCTGAAATGTATTGATGTAGTGCGAGCATGAAGTGTGGGCTGTTTTTAAAACTCAGGATCTTTAAATGTGATTTTCATTGATTGTTTTAATGCCTGTAGCTTTACTTTGTTGAGTTCTGGTCAAGTTTTCATTGTCTTGAATTGATTTTAAGCATGAAAGGTTGTCTGTTCATTTGTCCAAGAAACCATCAGTACATGGCTTGAAATGTTAAGCTTAGAATTGTGCTTGTGGGGAGGTTTTAAGCTTGTTTAGGGTCTGGTGTATTTTGTTTAGTTCTAGTTAGTTAGGAGGCTGTTTTAGTTTTGTTTCTAGAGTTTAGTTCAAGTGTAAACAAGGTTTAAGCTTGAGTTTGCAGCAAGGTCCACTAGACCAACTAGGACAGCCCACTAGTAAGTTTTTAGGTGGCTATCTACTGTTGGAAAAGCTGAAATATGGGCTGAAAATAAGGCTAGAACACTCAAGTGAGTAGGGGTGTGAGCTTGTATTTTTGTACAAGTCCATACTCCACCTTTTGCTTCACTTTTTGGCCAATAAATAGGGGGCTTTAACTCTTTATTTAAGATATACAACAACCTGCTGAAAATGGAGTATGGGAAAGCATTGAAAAGAGTAAAAAAAAATAGTGAGTTAGTAAGTTAAGTAGAGGTTACAAAAGGCTTGTTTAGCTGCTGTTTTCTTGTTGTTTTAGCCGATGTTTGGGTCTAGGAGGCCGGTTTGGGACTGTCTAGTTACTGACCATTCCGTCTCTTTGTTGTGCTTATTTATTTTGGATAAGATTCGGTTCTTCACTGCTATTAGCTTAAAGAAAATCTGCACAGAGGTAAACACAATCAACCTTGCAGTTTTATTGTTTTGTCATGTGTGTATTCAGCATGTCTTAAGGGCAGAAAAATGAAAAATTCAGTTTGGTCCTGATCTGAAAATCACTTAGCTACACGTTTGCTAGATTCTTCATTGTTTCCATGTCTGTATACTATATTCTCTTTGTGTCTACTGCTGATGCATTTTCTTTATTAAAAAAAAGGGATGTAAAGTGATTTACGTATTTTTTTTTGGATTTCTTGCCATAAATTTCTTTTGGGCCATGGCATGAATTATAGGTCGATGTGCCCAATGCAAAAAAAAAAAATAGGGGGGGATTTACAAAAATGCACATACATCATATTTTATTTACATGACTTTACCCATTACATTTATACCCATAACTTATTTACACTCTATACCCATTAGCTAATTACCTTCTTATTTTGAGGCTTAAAACAAGGAACTCAAGGTCCTCTCTCTCTTCCTATCTTGTATTTTTTTTTGCTCCTTTTTTTTGTCATTATTTTATTATTCTTTTCTCCTTCTCCGTTTTCACTATTCTTCATTTTTTTTCTTTTTTTCGTTTTTATTCTATTTTTTTCTTTTTTCTTTCTATTGTTTCTAGCACTATACATGTCACCCCATTTTTTTATTTTTTTATTTATTTTTTTCCATATTCTTATTATACTCATATTTTTTTCTTTCTCCAAAAAGTCATACTTTGTTCAAAACAACAAAAACTGAAATATTTATTCGCTCAGTAGCATCACGCACTTTGATCCAAACACAAAAGGGTATACTGGAAGAGTATACAGTATACCAAAAGGGTATACTTTGTTTAAATAACAAAAATTGAAATATTTATTCGCTCGGTAACATCGCGCACTTTGATCCAAACACAAAAGGATATACCGGAAGAGTATACAGTATAGCAAAATGGTATACTTTGTTCGAAACAACAAAAACCGAAATATTTATTCGCTCGATAGCATCATAACACAAAAGGGTATACCGAAAGAGTATACAGTATACCAAAAGGGTATACTTTATTCAAAACAACAAAAACCGAAATATTTATTCGCTCGATAACATTATAACACAAAAGGGTATACCGGAAGAGTATACAATATTCCAAATGAGTATACTTTGTTCAAAACAACAAAAACTAAAATATTTATTCATTTGGTAGCATCCAAACACAAAAGGGTATACCAGAAGAGTATACAGTATACCAAAAGGATATACTTTGTTCAAAACAACAAAAACTGAAATATTTATTTGCTCGGTAGCATCCAAAGACAAAAGGGTATACCGAAAGAGTATACAATATACCAAAAGGGTATACTTTGTTCAAAACAACAAAAATTAAAATATTTATTCGCTCGGTAGCATCCAAACACAAAAGGGTATACCGGAAGAGTATACAGTATACCCTTATACCAAAAGGGTATACTTTGTTCACAACAGCAAAAACTAAAATATTTATTCGCTCGGTAGCATCCAAACACAAAAGAGTATATCGAAAGAGTATACAATATACCAAAAGGGTATACCTTGTTCAAAACAACAAAAACTAAAATATTTATTCGCTCGGTAGCATCCAAACACAAAAGGGTATACCGGAAGAGTATACAGTATACCAAAAGGGTATACTTTGTTCAAAACAACAAAAACTGAAATATTTATTCGCTCGGTGGCATCGCGCACTTTGATCCAAATACAAAAGGGTATACTGGAAGAGTATACTATATACCAAAAGGGTATACTTTGTTCAAAACAACAAAAACTGAAATATTTATTCGCGCACTTTCATCCAAACACAAAAGGGTATACCAAAAGAGTATACAGTATACCAAAATGGTTACTTTGTTCAAAACAAAAAAAATGAAATATTTATTCGCTCGGTGCATCGCGCACTTTGATGCAAACACAAAAGTGTATACCAAAAGAGTATACAGTATACCAAAAGGGTATACTTTGTTCAAAACAACAAAAACTGAAATATTTATTCGCTCGGTAGCATCCAAACACAAAAGGGTATACCAGAAGAGTATACAGTATACCAAAAGGGTATACTTTGTTCAAAACAATAAAAATTGAAATATTTATTCGCTCGGTAGCATCCAAATACGAAAGGGTATACCGTAAGAGTATAAAGTATACCAAAAGGGTATACTTTATTCAAAACAACAAAAACTGAAAAATTTATTCGCTCGGTAGCATCGCGCACTTTGATCCAAACACAAAAGGACATACAGTATACCAAAAGGGTATACTTTGTTCAAAACAACAAAAACTGAAATATTTATTCGCTCGATAACATCGTGCACTTTGATCCAAACACAAAAGGGTATACCGGAAGAGTATACAGTATACCAAGATGGCATAGTTTGTTCAAAATAATAAAAATTAAAATATTATTTACTCGATGGCATTGCACACTTTAATCTTGTTACCTCGTTGCTTGTAGTGACTACTTCTTGTTTGGTAAAGCCCACAAAAAACCCACAAATTGTTATTAATTTCTTTGAAAAATATGGGTTTGATAATACCCAAATCAAGTAAATTGTCTCTAGTTCCCCTAAATTACTATTTGCTAATGTAGACAACCATTAAACCAAAACTTGACAACATGAAATTGGTCTATTTGGTACTGAGTTAGTTAATTTTACTATGTCTAATATTCATAAATTTCATAGAAATGTTGATACTTTTCTTAGACCTTCACTTGATTATTTTAAGGAATTTATTAGTTGGTGATGATAATGTTCTAAAGGCTATAAAAAGGGCTTCTTGGTTACTTGGTTGTAATGCTCCTAAGGCTATAAGAAATGAAAATAAATATGTTTTAAGCTTTAAAATAAAGAACATCAACTCCCAGTACATTACTGATTGGTTTAAAAGGAAAATTCCAAACATTGACTCTATGTACTGCTATTTGCTTTCCATCTCCGCCTTCTTGACATTAATACTATCTTTATTTCTTGGTGTACAAATCACCTTATTATATCAAAGTACAAAAATAAAATTAACAATACTCACACATAACATGGCCTAGTCATAATAATTACTAGATTCTAGAACACGTATATGCATAATCCACCTTTGCTCCCACTAATCATGCATAAAGAGATATTAAATCATTTGAGAGCCAAACAAAAAAGAAAAAGAGAGCAAGTAACAAAAGAATATAGTTCCTGAGGGATGTAGAAATTACGTTAAGACTACTAGAGTGAGTTGGCATATCACACAAAGATGTCAATCTGAATTATTCATAGGCAAAGGTATCATAATTCATGGCATTATTGGAAAGGTGCAAATGCACCGTACCAAATCATTTAGTAACCATGGAAACATCTCAAAGTTACAAAAACTTAGCAGAAAGAACTTAGAACACCAAATCTTGCCATGGGCAAGAAAAGAGCTTTGCATTACTAGAGGAATAATTCTTTAATATCACGGATAATATACGATTCTCATTTCTTTCCCTCTTTTACAGGCAAGCACCACCAATGGAACCCTTCTGAGCCTTTTTCTTGAGCTCCTTTAGTGCCTGCAATATCCTGGCGCTTTGAAATCTGAAACCACAATGTTTCACATAAGTGTGAACCATTAAGAAAGTTATCACTAGTAATCACAAGTAATCACATTCAAAAGATCACAAACCTCTGCCTGGAAAACTCTCAACTTTTCAGGCCACATCCAGTTAACTATAGGCGCCAATCAATTTAGACAGTTAATAGCATGGATGATGCACCAGCAGTTTCATTAAATACAACCAAGAAAAGCTCTCTGAAAGCGCCAAAAAGTGCTCCAGCAAGTAAAAATATGAAAATTGTCCCAGGAATCATAATGTCTGCTTGAGTGTGTATATTGAGCAGTAACCGAGAATGAATATTTTTTGGTGGATTTCTGCATAAGTTCCGAAATTATACTTGATTGAAAGAAAATAACATAATAAGTCACAACACACCAACAAATAGTACCAACAGCATATCATGCCTTGTAAAGCAACATATCACAACGTCATATTAAATATATCTACCAAGCTAAGAAAATTAAAAAAAATAAACATCATCAACAGAAATTACACGAAAGTTCTTACTCACTATAAAATATTACAAGCAAACACTCACGAATGATTGCCACCATTTTTCTTAATTAAGGTAAATGAATGATTACCACCATAAGAAAGATTGCTAACGAGATGCCTACTTATTATACCTAGCAAATATTGTAATCATTGTTGGGTCCCAACCAAACATTTGAGGTGACAATTCTATCCAGCTTGTTTTATTTACTTGGTCTTACTTGTTCATATTTCTTGCCTAAGATGCTTATATAAGAAAATTTAAAGACAGATTTAGTCTTCGCCATTTATTTTTTGGTATGTCCAAGCGCATAAAAACAAAATGATGTGAGCTTCACCAATTTCAAACCGACTGTCAAACACGAAACACGTCAATTAAGGTGCTATGCCAGCATCATTGGCATGAAAAGAGGAAATCGGTCACCTTCCCCTAATTTCTTCTCTCTAAATTACTATCTTATTGAGGGGAGCAGGGTGAATCTATGCTCCCAGAATTTTGAAGCAATAATTAAGTACATTCTACAATACGTACTATGGGCGGTGATGCTAAGGTGAATGGGAAAGGAACAATCAATCCAGTAATCACCAAGGGACCACAAGTATCAGTTAAGGTTTAACCAGAAAGATGTACGCAAGATTGTGGCATAGATAAGAACCACTTCCCGATACCAATAGGAACCAACAATAAATACTCAGGGAACATTTGAGGCCGAAAATGCATTGAGACTTGTAATACCACTTTAGAAATGATCTACTTCCACTTAAATCAGTTAGTTCTCTACTAAAAAGCAACCACTAGTAAAAGTTCAACTACTCATCCTATGTTCATACTCTTCAAATGACTATCCAATACCATAACGTCAATTAAAAGAGCCACTAGAATGCAGGATAGGCAGATGCACAGCAAAATCACCTGAAATATGAAAAGGATTCGCCCTGAGTACAAAGCAATAGGTAAGCAAAACATGTGCTTATCTTGTGACACCCTAGGCAAGTCTCACATCGGCATAGGTACATAAGGAATCATGCTTTAGACTCTACTGAAGCATTTTTAAGCAATGATGGGTCTACTACACATAATACTACTATAACATGTGAATTAAAGGGAACACAGAAACTACTAGGATTTGGCTTTTAACCCGTCATCGCCACAAGTTTACACAAGCTCTACACCATCGGGACGGCCTTGGCGCCACAACTGCGTCAACATAGAAACGTCAAGCAAACATCACTAGAAAACCAGTATTGCACCAACACCATGGAGCAATATTTACACTGCATCGTACCGAAATAACAACAACATCACCACGCCATCGCGTTGTCGTGTTCGCATCGCCACTGTCATAAACAGGGTACGGTAGTAGTGGAAAAATAGGAAGAAATTGAGGTGCGTTTCAGGAGCAATCAGGCGCAGAAGCGTGTAGGAGGGAGTGAGAAGGAACCACAGATATACATATTCACTGGAGAAAATGGGGGGTGGCCAGAATTAGGGCTCCGGCGATCATTACACTCTCAATCTACGACAGAGGAGAGGGAATTTGGTGGAGTTGATCTTGTATATGGAGAGAGGATCTCAAGACGGCTCTGTAAGGGTATATATGTTAGTGGTTGGTGGTGGTCGACCACCGTTGACTGGTGGCCGACGACGGCTTCAGGAGGAGGAAAAATTGAACAGATTCATTTCTCTGATGACTTAGGAGTGAATGGGGAAAAATGAAGGGTTGCGGAACTTTACATTTTGGGCTTGAACGGGTCAGTTTAAAGATTGGGCTCTTATTTTTCCTTTCATTATATAATGGGCATACAATGTAAATAAAATGGGTTGGATGGGTATACAGTGAAAATAAAATAAGTTAAATGGGTATTGGATGTAAACCAACTTTAAATGGGCATAAAAACGTAAAATTTTTACTTTTGTGGGCAACCCAGGTAAAAATTCCAAAAAAAAATATATGTTTGGAAGCATTTCACGTGTAATAAGCCCCAGTTAGTTTTCAAATTCCCCCATGTAATATTTTGCTAATAATTGGACAAGAAGGGGAGCAAGTAGGCAAACTTAGGAATATTTGGACTGGCAAATTAAGCAAAAGATAAAACCAGGTCCAGCCGAGAAGAAAAAAGGTTCAAATTAAGCAATTTTCTAATCTGGAACGTTTGACACATTTAAGAAAAATTGCCTAACATTTGGACATATTTCAAGAAAAAATGGATATACTCTTAGCTTAAATATGTTCATCTTAGTTTTTTTTTTTTTAATTTTAAAAATAACACTTTTTCTCGGGACGAGGGTCTTCGAAAATAGTTTCTCTATCTTTTACAAGGTACGAGCAAAATCTGTATACTTTCCACCCTCCTCAAACCCAACTTATGAGATCACATTGAGTTTTTTATTGTTGTACTTTTACTATCATAAGGGTTAATTTTATTAATACCACATTTTTATTCACATAGTACCTATCATAAAATGAAACATACATTTTCACATAACTTATGCATGCATTGTTTATGCAAAGTCATGGATTAACAATATATAGATTAAGAATGCAGGCATTATTTTTTATCATGTGCTTGGTTCATTGTATTAAAACTTGGATAAACATTGTATAACTTAAACTTGTGTTTGTATAAAGTTTTTTTTTTTTCAATTATACCCTTGAATTCTTATCCATGTATTAAAAATAAGGGCTTGAGGGTGTATAATTTTGTCATTTCATTATTTATCCATGTATTAGTAAACATGATATTACTAATACCATATTGGCCTTGGTATTAAATTATACTACAATTGATGTACTAAATTATACATCGATTAATAGTACTTCATTGAATTTGGCTAAAAAAAAGGATAAAACTTAATATATGAAATAATTAGCCAATACATCATACCAAAGGATCTCTAAAATTTTAACCAAACATAACTATTGCAGAGTTAAGTGCAACAAAAAAAGTCTAACATAAAAGCAGCAGCAGTGAGGGACAGCGGTAGCGGCTCGCCGGTGACGGGTGAGGGGGGCGGCGGGTGGGTAAACGCGTTGAGGAGAGGGGAGAAAGAGAGAAAGAGGAAGAAATTAGAGTTTTGTGGTTGGAAGAGTGAAAAATGAAAAAAATGGTATTTAGCATAATTTTTTAAAACTATTGTTATGTTTTGTAAATACAGTAAAAGTATTGATATTTTTTTTATAATTTAGCTATTAGGATAGTCATGTGGTGTAAATTTTCTTAATAATATTAAGTTCTACTACCAATCATTCGTTTTTTTAATCATTTGCATTTTTTTCGCTTTCACTACATTTATTTATTTAGAAATTTCCTTTATGCCAGTTAGGTCCACTTTGTCTCTCTTAGGCCATCTCCAAGGATTGCCCCTATATCCACTTTTTCCTAATTTTGAGGATACATTTAGGAAAATTTCACTCCAATGGCTCCCTATTTGTGTCCCTAAATTAAGGAGTGAATAGTATTTTTCCAAATTTGGGGACACACTATTCATCTCCCTATTTACTATTCACCATTAAAATAATATTATTTTTATTATTTAACTTTTTAATTTATCTCTTTATATAAATGTAATTATGTTTATGTAATATCTTTATATAATTAATTTATCGTCTTAGCATTGTCATATTATTTTGAAAATTTAATTATCGTGTATCTACTTTTTTTATGTAAAATTGGTAGTTAATTTTATTATGAGTTATAATTGTATAAAAAAGATATAACCATCACAAACAATGAAAGGTGCAAATATAAAATATTTAATATTGCTAAAATTCAAAAAAAAATTTAAATAAAAACACATTAAGTAACTGAAGAATAAAAACACATATTTAATCTTGCATTAGTAAAGTTTTTGCTTGTGCAAGCTGCAATATTTAAAAAAAAAATTAAGGAAAGCAATAAGGAAATATATACAAATATAAAGTATAAGTAACTGAAGAATAAATACTCACAGTGTCTTGATCTGAAGCACCACTAGGATACAAAATTTCTACTTGACGTCTACATCAGTTTAGTTTTCTTACTGCCTTCTCAATAATTGCTAATCGATGTTGCACCGATTTTTTGTTGCGACTATCCCAAACAGCTTCATTTGCACTGTTGTATGCATCTAGGATTCGAGACCAAAATTGATCTCTGGATTGATACTTATTGGATCTTGACAAATATCTAAATACTTTTGGCATAATAGACGATCTTCATCAATTGAGTATCCTGCAGATCGGTTGGACATTTTCTTAAGTGAGTAGAGGAAAAATGGATTATACATTTAATGAAAAATAAATGTGCCAATTATGGTTATGGAAGGATATGTTGACACGTTAATATATAGAGATATATGTAGATGAGAATAGGATAGGATTTATGGGAGCATACTAGAGGTGCAAAATTGAATTTTTATGTAGTATTTCGAATGAATTTTATCGTAATGTAATATGTATTTAATTATTTTGTATCACAATGATTTCATTTTTATTTGAATTATCCGTTCATATATATAATCTTTAATATTTTCTTACAAATTATATTGTTTAAAATTTATGGTACAAAATAAATTTATATTGAATATAAATTATGGATGACAAATATGTAAAAAAGAAAATAAAAGATAGAATTTGTTTAATGGAAATAAGAAAATAAAATTGAAATAAAAAATATTAATATAATATAGAAAAGAGAGAAGAATATAAAAAAAATATTCTTTTTAGGGGAAAAAATGGGGGAATGATTGGAGTAAGTTTACCCTATTTTAAGAATTTCCCTATTTTAGGAGGAAAAAATGGTTGGAGATGGCCTTAATACCTTCAATCACCATGATTTCACCTTTTAAGGACCGCCACAGTTTGAGGTACGCTTAGGACATAGTAAGATTATCTTATTTTAACTCTGTGCCTTTGTTACTAACATCTCTCTTTTGATGCGATCACTAATCTTATATGACCTGAGAGTCTATCATCGTGCCGAAGAAACTTTGATGCCATTTTACTTCTCCTTCATACTATCATGAAATTCTTTCTCGATTTTCTTTCGTCTTACTATAGCATGCATTTACGAAACACTTGTCTAGTAAATTATATGTTGGTTCTTAGAGCATAATATTCATTCATATGTATAATAGTGCTCGTCTTCCAATTGTTCGATGACGCTTGCATTTTATTTTGGTTGGTGTCGTCTTAAAGTTTATCACTTACATAGGATTCCTCCCTTCAATTATCCCTAATGTAATAAATAAGAGCCTGTTTGGATTAGCTGATTTAAAGTGGCTGATAAGCATCAAGTGTTGAAACTGATTTTATAAATAAGCAGTTACGTATTTGGATAAAAGTGCTGAAACTAATAATAAATAACTGGTGTGTTTGGTAAAAAAGTGCTGATAAGCATATATTTTTATTAAAATGTCCATCAAGTTATTTATAAAAAATAAATTTAAAAAGTATTTTACATTAAAAATTACAAATGACGAATATAGAATGAGGAAGAGGTTAAAAATTTTATTTTATAAATGATATTTTATTGATTATAAAATATTTTAAGGATAAAATAGTAAAATAATTGGTCAAATTAATAGTGCTTATAAGCTAAAAAGAAATAAGTTGAGAATTACAAAATTTATGATTTATGACTTATTTTGGCTTATAAGCACTTTTGATACTTATCAAACACATAAATAAGCCAAAAAATACTTATAAGCTGATTTGACCACAGACACCCTCTAAATTCTCTATGTATGACTAATAGCCTGTTTGGGATTGCTGCCAAAAACTGCTTATTTTGAGAAGTACTTTTGACATAAGTACTTTTCAAAAAAATACTTTTGGATAATAAGCAGTTTGTGTTTGGACAACTCATTGGAGAAGTACTTTTGGTAAATAATTTGTGTTTGGTTAATCGTTACGAAAAGTACTTTTCAGTGTCAAATTACGAAAAGGACATCCAAGTTCATTTTACATTTGGATTAATAAAAACAAAATTTCTTTTTGAATATTTATCATTAAAGACTTTAATTAAAAAATTTATTTAGTTAAATGTAAAATATAACGTAAAAGATATAAATTTAAGCTATTGAACAACATAAAATATAGTTAAATCAAAGTGATAACAGAATTAGGAATTTCTAGAAATCACTTGCTTTTAAAAGATGATTCAAAGAGTAGGACATCCTATATACGCTTGATAGTAATACCTAAAAATAAAAATTAGTCCTAGAGGAAGAAGATTTGTAAAAGTACGTAGTAGAAAAAAATAGGAAAAAGAAAAATATAATTGTATTTTGAGAGAGATATGGTTAATTTATAAGGAATAATATGGTAAATATGAATTCTTGGTAGGGATATTTCAGTCTTAAAAAAATTAATAAACTGTTTTTGCTTCTGCTTCTTGGAAGTAGCAGATATTTGTAGCTTATTCCCAACAGCAGAAAAACTGCTTCTGCTACTACCTAAAAGTACTTTTTTTTAGTTGCCAAACACCTCAAAATTCCAAAAAAAGTACTTTTGTTGAAAAAAAAAAGCACTTTTGGCTTTGGAGAAGCAATGCCAAACATGCTATAAGAGCCTGTTTGGCCAAGCTGCTAAAAACTGCTTATTTTGAAAAGTACTTTTACAGAATAAGCAGTTTGTGTTTGGCCAACTTATTTGAGAAGTGTTTTTCTCTGTATTAGATAAACATATTGTGTTTGGCCAATATTTTAAAAAAGTACTTTTGCGTATCAAATTACGAATAAGGACATTAAAATTCTTTTTTACATTTGGTATTATGCATTAGTAGTAATTACTTACTTTTGACAAGATGATTTATCAAAACACATCATTCAAAATTAATCATAAAAATCACTTGTTAAAATATTAACAAGATGAACCTGTATATTAAACTTGAAAGAAGGCATTGAGCGTAAAATAGCAAATCTATTTTTCCAGACTCCAAATGTTCTTTCAATTGTTGGATAGCCTGAATCAACCAAATAATATTTACCTACACCAAATAATAAAAAAGAGATTTTAAAAGAAAAAGATACATAAAAATAATAGATACATAATAAAATATACAAGACGTAATATTAGGGAAGCTACTTACCCAATGGATGATGGGGAAAGTTAAGGTTTTGTCTCCTTAGAGCTTGATCAAATATTCTAGCATCATGCGCAGTACCTTCCCACCCAGGCCATACAAATGTGAAGCACATGTACCAATCACATACGACCATTATGTTTTGAGAAGTAAAACCTTTTCTACCAATATAGGGTTGCATAACCTAATTTTATAATGAAATAGTACATTACGTACAAAAAGTTACCAAAAAAAAAAAACACATGCTGAAATAAAAGCAACAATAGGAAAATATAATATTAATTATATTTGGAGAGAGATATGAGTTTAACTAATGAGGGATAATTTGGTAAATAAGGATTTTTGGTAAGGATATTATTATTTTGAAAAAATTAATAAACTGCTTCTGCTTCTGCTTTTGCTTTTTGGAAGAAGCAGAAATTTCTAGCTTCTTCTAAACAGCAGAAAAACTGCTTCTGCTGAAACCAAAAAGTACTTTTATTTATTGGCCAAACAGCTTAAAATTTCAAAAAAAAAATACTTTTTTTGTGTTCTAAAGAAGCTTGGCCAAACATGCTATAAGAGTCTTTCACAGCGATGCACTTTTAGTAACTCTTATCGTCACATCTTCAACTACCATCAATATGCTCACTCTATTTCAATTATGTTGCAACATTTTATCTTGTAAGTAGTTTGCTTCCAAATAGTTGACAACTTTTAAAATTAGGAAATAATTTAATTCAAATGTTCAATTTTATTCTTAATGAAAAAGTTTTGTATAGCCACACGATACTATGGAATGTCAAGAACATAGATATTAAATGTTTTACAATTTCACAAATATTAGGGTATTTTTACAACCACTAATATTTTTACAACCACACATTTTAAAATCTTCATTTTATTGTTGAACTCCATGTATATTCATACCTATGACATTTAATATTTTAAGCTGAATGTTTAATCTTCTGATAGATCACATTATATTCAGGATTTGCTGGTCATTACCGTGTGGGTAAACCTTTCATTGTCCCCACTATGCCTAAATTACAACTGGTAGACGCGTTGATTAGATTTTGACCTCCATCCCCTGCACAAGCAGCGGTGGGCTCAATTTCCAGAATGTGGAAAACCATCCAAATGTACAGCCGTCCCTTTTTCTCACACCCATACTGATCAGCCACCAATTTGGAATGTTCTCTACATTACAAATTTGTTACACAATGTCACAACTATGGACTATTACCCCTTTCACCCACTTCATTGTACAAAAAAAGCTAAATTGTATTGTTAGTTGCATCAAGTTATATAAATTCATTTTAAGAATATAAAGCAAAAGTACACTAATTAATTAATCACAATAAGAATAGAGTTGTTTAAACGATGTTTTTTTAAAAAAAAAAGTTTAAACTACATTGGCCTGATTGTGTCGAACTTATTACAAAGATTGAAGTATATTTTTGGTTTGAAGAGATCTGTTCGTAAGGTTTGAACTCAAATTTTCTATTTTCAAAAAGTAAAAGACGTAGCATCCCGTTATACGTTTTGGTTTAATTCCAATTAAATTAGTCTAAACGTCCATTTACACAATAATTCGATGTGTTCTCTATTGTTGGAGATTTGTTAACTCACAACCTTGCTTAAGACTTAAGATAATAGAGACTCATTTCATTATGGCAGTTAAAACACACATGTTATGTGTTAATTAGCTGTGCAGAAATAATAAACTTAAGTACTTTTTACAACCTTTTAAACACGTCTAAGAGCATAATAAAACAGAAAGTGTTAGATAAGTACCGACATGCAAACGTGGACAGAACAAATCTCCTTATTTTATGTCCTTCGTCATTTTCACACTTTCCATCTAGAACGGCTAGATTTCCTCCAATCTCGTATTTAATCACATACCAAATATTTGTATGAGAATATCTTCTAAACGTAGAATCAAATCTTTTCATATCTCAATATATATTTATCCTCTTACCTTTTTTCAAATATTTCTTAGTGCAAAAGTAAACGAATAAAAAGGAATAAAACTGTAACAAAAATCTTTTCGATCTGTATATTATGAAAACTTAGACACATTGGCCATTGCAGTTGAAAGTTCGTTCTTATTTCCTTTTTCAGACCAACCGTTACTTCAATATATCAAATTTACTTCTGCCTTCAATTAAGGGTTCTTCTACAAGGTTTGTATCCTATATATACACATACTTTTCTTTATTATTAATACGTACTTACATAGAATATCTATTATGCATTGATAGATTTCATTTACTAGTGGTAGATTATGCTTAAAGTTAAATTGGAATTTTTTTCTTTATTATTGGATACTTTGTTCATTATTTAGATCTTCTGATCTTGCAGTGGGAATTTATTTTGTGAAGTTAGAAGAAAATGGCATTTGTAAGGAGTACCTCATTTGGGAGAAAAAGAGTCACTTTATCGAATACGGTACACATTGATTTCATTTCAACAAAATCCACAAAGAGATTCTGCAGTCAGAATTCATTTTCTAGCTGTGAGAAGTCAGCTCTTGAAGCCTTGCCTAAGGATATCTTGGTTAGTGAATAATCTATCTACTCTTTATGTGTCTTTTCTATAAGTTTTTGTTTCGTTCGTGCCCAATTGTGAAGTTGATTTTTTTTTCTGTTGTATACTTTTTATATTTGTTTTGTATAATGTTTGTATATATGATAGGATCTTTAGTAGAAATATGTCCGATAAGGATTCATATAGTAGTAGTTGTTCATGTTTATGCTACCTATAAATAGATTCAATTTTTCTTTTATAGTTCAAGATTGTAACTTTCCCCTTTTATGATAACTTAGGAGATGTGAGCTTAGTTTTGCTGAAAGGTGCTTTTCTTCATCTATTATGCAGATAAGGGTAGCGTGTGGAGTTGATCATGATGATTTGAAGAGGCTGTTTCATGTATCAAGGGCAATTAGAGAAGTGGTAAGTTTTAATTGTCATTGAAGTATGGTTACATTTTAATTAAGGAAGGTTAATTGGTCTAGTTAAGCATTAATGAGCTATTGTTTTCCATGTATGAGCAGACCCTGATTGCAAAACGATTGCATTTTGAATTTAGTACACCCAAAAAGACTATCGGTTTTCGAAATGCTATTGATATGGAGGAGTTGGATGATATCAATGAGGTAGAAGCACCAGATGCCCCGAGGCAATCGAAGGTTGCAAGGTCTCCGTTAAGCAGGAAGAAGCTGGCTGACATCTCTGTAGCCTTGTTTGCCGCAGATGGTGAAGAAAATTGGCCTCGAAGGGAGTTATTTGTACGAATGGAAGCTAAGGAATAAAAACTAAGTATTGTTGGAGTAGAAAGGAAATCTTTATCTAGACAAAGGGCTTAATTTCACATCTTATTGACAAAAAATGTATCGGGGAGACGCCCTTGAAGATCGCTTCATTCCGGAAGGACTTCAGCGGAGGATTGTCACATGATTTGATCATATATCAATCAGCTGTTGATCGATAAATAGAACTCTCTATTTCTCATATGGATCAAATGTCTCGCGAATTAGCGGAGCTCGCCCCCATTAAGTCCCATAGAAGGGAAGACAAGAAGCTACACGAATATGATAATGGCTCAAAAGAGAACATGAGTGGTCAAAGCACGCGACGAAGCAAAACGAACCATGGAAGAAAATAGGCTCTTGTGAAGGAGAAGACTTCAACTGCTTTTATACATGTCACAACAATCTTTACAAGCCATTGTTCTTCAACCCTTTCATGGAAGACGGACTGGCTTGTTTGTACATGTTAATTGATAGGAGTATTACATAAAAATTTTGATTGTACATATGGAAGTCCACGCTCTATTTGTGGTATGAACTATTGATACTAGATTAATGTTGGCAAAATTCTTCGCTGGCCCCTTATACTTGGCAGCTGTTGTAAGTTAGGCACTCAAACTTTTCAAGTGACCAGTTAGACATTTCAAGTCGTCCCAAGCGTAATTTTTAAACACAAGAGTCCATGCTGGCACACTGCGTATGGTTCTGTCATTGTTGAGCGCGTGAGATCATATTTTTGAGCGTTTTTCTGACCTTTTAACGTAAAAAAATAACTTAAAATACCCCCCCACCCATAAACCCTTCTCCATTAAACACCCACCAGAGTTTGACCAATTCTTCTCCATTAAACACCCCATCGGAGTTTGACCGGAAAACATACATCTGGTAATCAGTTTGTTCGTACATTAAGTGGCTGCTGATTTTAAAATTCTATAATTTTTGGTATACTCTGAAACAATATATTAAACTCTGAAGTAACCCCCCCCACTCCCCCGCCTCTTTAGCCTCAATTTCTGTAAATGGCTGTATGTTTTTTTAATAGAGTTGTGGGTACTCTCTGATTTTAAAAGCAGACAACTTTGAGATTTTTCTTTTGAATGTAATAATTTTATGCATGTTCATTGATGCGGGATTTGAGGATTGAAGAAAAGGCTTTGAGGGTTTTGTTTTAGATAAAGAGCAGGAGAATACTGATTTGGGTACGTGTGGGATTTGAAGAAGAAGACAGTTTGTCTTTCTTTCTCTTTCTTTTTTCCCTTTATTTATATATTAGTTACCCTTACCCATGTTATTTTTTGTCTTTCATAATGCACGTGTCGCTAGGTAATTGGTTCAGTTGCCATGTCAGTAGCAAATGTATTTCACGCATTTGGTCTTGTGGACACAGGTGTTCACAAGATTCAAATTTGTCAAGTAGAAGTGTCTAAATGATCACTTGCTAAGTTACAGTGTCTAACTTACAGAACGTGTCAAGTTTAAGGGGCCAGCGAAGAATTTTGCCATTAATGTTACTTGAATAAAAATGGGTTCCGCCCTAACACTAACCCAATGTATTTGAGTTCTAAGAAGTTCATTGATTTTTACTGCAACGTGGATTAGTTTTTGGTCTCTCTTCAACTCTGATGCATGGACTTTTGCACTACATATTCATCTCCAATATAGCAAGGTTGAATTTCGGTAATCTTCATTTAAAACCAAGTGTTGTAGAGGATGTTAATGTTGAAGTATAGGTCAAGTACACGTTACAAGTTCGAACTGTCTATGGGTATTATGATATAATTTTGTTTCTCTGAACCAAAGAGAAATAAATTTATCCTATACTTGATAAGTGTTGGAAATAGTTTGTAATACTTGGAGGTCTTAAGTTGAATAGACACATCTATTGGAAAAAGAGGGTGACTATTATGAAAAGTCACCTCTAATCTTCTATAAATAGAAGGACTCTCCTTAAGTAGTTTAAGATAATTTGCAGTATACTAGGGTTTTGTTGTATCCTAAAGAGAATTAGCCTGTAATTTTACTCAAGAGTATACGGGCAATATCTTTTTAAGATAGCGATCTTCGTGCCTCAAAGCCATCTTCTTCAATTCCCGTTTTATTTGTTCCTATTTTCCTAACAATTTAAAGAGATATTGAATATTTAAGAAGAATGGAAGAGAGGTTGTAAAGGAGATATTGAATTGAGTGATGCAGATTTTGGTGCCGTTGTGAGCTTGAAAGTTATTCGAACTTATTCAGTGAAGATGTGATACTGCATTTACTGATACCTCCGTTTCAAAATGGTTGTCATAATTCGAATTTCGAGAGTCAAACGAGTTCATTTTGACCGTAAATTTAAACATATAATCTTTAAGTTTTTTGTAACGATGTTTATATATTTAGAAACTACATAAAAAGTACTATAAGTCACAATAATTAATAATTCAAAATATTTAAAAGACATATGAAAATATTACGATCAAAGTTAAACTCGTTTGATTCTCGAAATCCGAACTATGACAACCATTTTAGAACGGATGGAGTAATAGTTTGGAATCTTATAGAGAGTTTCATTTCGAAAGCAATTACTGAGGATGTGATTTCAAGCATGGTGATGCAACGTATACTCAATTTTGACGCAACAATATGTTTTCGGGAATTCGTAATTAACGTGGAAAAGAGAATTCCCAGGATTTGAAATTTTATTACTCAAAGATGAAAGACTCATCTCCTTCCACGAGAAACAAATTTAATTTTTGAGATGATCCTATGAAATCATCCATCTTAGTTTGACTGGAGTCACCTATAGTCACCTATGCTTTGGTTAAGCATGATTGTCGGAACTACTTCAAAACGTCACGACCAGACAAATCGAACTGATAGTGGCGAAGGGAAGAGACAGACTCTGTTACAAGTAGTCAGCAATCTCTCCATATTCAAATCAACAAGTCTACTAAAAAGTGGCAAATATCGGGTTTCACTTTTTTATCTCTACTTATTATTTATTTGGTGAATTTCTACCTTTAGTGATTTATGTGAAACTTATATCCATAAATGTTTGGGTAGATGACCCCCTTGTAATGATCTTGAAATTCATGGTTAGATAGGAATGACATATTTGATATGCTTTGGTGTGTTAAATTGATATAACTATGATGCATAAAGATCAATAGGGGTTTATTTTCAAGTTGTGAGACGCACGTATGTACTTGGAAGTTTTAGACCATCTTGTGATCATGAGTATAAAATGATATTTCACTGTTTGGTATCGGTTCCATTTGTGAAAGATTGAATGCATTAGAAATATCTGATAGCATTTCATTTAATTAAGTGAGAGCAAGAATGATTGATTAGTAAATTCTGCTCTAAATCACTTATGAAATATGATATTGAAATAGTTAAAATGTGAGGATAAACTTATGGTCAAAAGTTGAACTGTGTTCAATTAAAATCTTGAAGAACTTGAGATATAAATTGACTTATTTTAATAGTTCTTCAAACCCCACAAAATACTTAATGGAGACAACTTGCTAATGAAATTATGGATTCAAGGTTGGTTTAGTGTCAATAGTGAAACGTTATGCTCTTTCATGAAAAAGTGTCACTTGAAAAGTTATGACTTTCCATGAAAAGATGTGTATGCTGAAAGACAAAGTTTGTATAGATATCACTGTTCATGAACAGGTGCATTAGTACATTGATCAATATTGTGGTGAACCAACCATTGATAATAAGGAAAATCCATAGTGAGTTGGATTTGTCTCATGAATAAGGGTGCAATAAATTGTGCATCAAATAGACTGGTATTCCATTTTGGAATAAGAATATATAGCATACAAATGCTAGAAAAGGCGGAATGGTTGAGAAATAAATGTTAAAAGGTTGTGGCCACAACTGATGCCAACCATTCTAACTATTATTGTATTATTGCTACTTTAAGTGTAGTAATAGAATATGTGATTTAAAGTCTACACATATTGGCCCATGGCTTATGAAAGATTTTCTTTGAATTTTTCATGACAATGACTAATATTGAATCGTTGATCTTACAAGATTACTTTACAAGAAATACAATACAATAAACTTGAGAATGAATAAGGCTAAAATCCTTAAATTTAACAGAAGTAATGGAAACCCAACTTTGAGTTAGTATACACTCTAACTGAAGGAATATAAATATAGCGGAAGCAATTCCAGGATCATGAACTCACATGTAATCTAGACAAACTAGCAGACAATTTAGTTTTACGTAAATATAAAACGGGATACCTCTTGAAGCGTGACTTCAACCACGAATTAAATCTTCAATCACGAGCAGGATCATCTACGGGGTCGTCCTCCAGTTCCATGATCTTCTGTCGTGTGCCCGAACAATACCCAGACTAATAATCACTTGGGTGGAACAAGTGTTTCAGAGAGAGAAAAACTATTTATGATTTTTGTGTGTGTTTCCTTTTGGCTAAGAATCCTCCTTATATAGTTTTAGGGTAAAACCCTTTTCCAAAACTATCTAGGATTCTTTTCCACCAAGAAACCCCTTTCCTAGTCCTAATTGAATTCGGTCACAACAGGGACCACATAATTAATTAATGAGGCTTCCAATTATGGAATTAATTCTTTTTCTCTAGAATTAATCTTTCCATAATAAATTACAAATTATTTCCACTAGAAATTCGTAATTGCACTCCTCAGTTGAATTTCGGATTCTTCCATCAAATCTTATTTAACTCCCCACGTTAAGATTACAGACACCAATCAATATTATTAAATTACTGACAATTCAATATATTGACCAAATGAATCCTTTAGACTTCCGCTTAACTTATTCCATGTGACGGATACAAAATCCACTGGCCAGATTTACACATAGAAACTTATAAGCTTTCATAAAGGGGTGTCATCAATCTCTATAGCGAGACATGGATTCTATCAACGAGCTATTACTTCGCAAATGCATATTATCATTATCCAACTTATCAGGAATTATTTGACCCAAATATCCTGGACCTCACCTATTGATAAATCAAGACAATGAATAATATACACCACTAACAATAGCTATATCAAGATTAAGAGTATAAGTACATTCGATGAGCTAGAGAATTGACACGACCTGGAATCCGGTTAGGCCGTGCGGGCACCCGACATCCTCCCCTAGACCCGTCGGGCGAACCATTACCAATTAAATCAGGAAAATAAAAATAACAATTTACAAATAAGGACAAGACTTAAAATAAAAACACGGACATGCTGATACCTCTAAGCTGTACAAAAGAAATTACAGCTGACTACCCAACATGCTAGGTTTAGGGCTATCCAGACCAGACATCTAAGAGTACAAAAGAAGACAGATACCTCCTGAAGGGAGCAAAATGCAACTGAAATAATGAACAATAAACTGGTGGCCATCCGGAATAAAAACTGGCTCACCCTGACAGCTGAAGTCGTCTTCGCTCCTTCACAACGTGGCCAGCTCAATCCTGGAGCAAACCTGCCGAAATGAAATAGATAGACAAGAAACAAACAACAAACAAGGGTGAGTCAAAAGGACTCAATAAGTGGGGCAGACTAGCCACATCAAAGAATAGGATAGCTAGCCAGGGAGAAAGAAAATAGATAGACCAAATTCCTTTTATTTAAATTATAAAAACGCAGAGCCAGATAATAATCGGAAACACGTAAGAAACTATAAACTTAACCAAGGATGTAAACCAGAAACATATCAACAAATAAGTAGTGCACCTATAAGCAGAACAGTAGTCATGTACCGCAATTTTACACAATGGTATGAATTGAGATGAAATGAAATGAAGTGAGGTGAAATGAAATATGATGCGAAGGGTAACATGTGCCCGTAATCCCATCCCGAAGCGGAATACTCCTGCATTCGAGGGGAAATCCAATCTGATAACCAACTGGAGAGGAATACTCCTGCTCCTGGGGCGGAATACTCCTGCACCCGATATAATATAAACCAGAGGCGGAATACTCCTGCACTCTCTTGGGGCGGAATACTCCTGCACCCGATATAATGTAAAGCTGAGGCATACTCATGCACTCTCCTGGGGCGGAATCCTCCTACCCTCAATATGATACAATGGAGCGGAATACTCCCGCTCCTGGGGCGGAATACTCCTACCCTCAATATGATACAATGGAGCGGAATACTCCTGCTCCTGGGGCGGAATACTCCTGCACCCAATATGATATGCAATGTAATGCATATGAATGACATATAATAACCCTTCACCGGCGCATGACTCTCATCGACAGCCGGGAAGTAGATGCCAACCCACAGCCAGGGTAAAATGCTCAGATCCTCAATGCAATACCAACAATAGGACATAACATATAATATATAATGTAAATCCAAAGCTAAGGCGTAATGAGTATGCCTATCGGCAGCTACACACATCAGGAACACGTGGTAGAAAATCCACGAGGCCAGGTGCCTCCAAAGAAATGGATATAAACATTTACCTCTTCCAAAAATTAGTACGGCTAATCAACAACCGCTTTATCCTTTGGTTTCCTTGCCAAACGATCCCACTCTATTCAATAAGCAGAAAAATATATCAATTTAGGCTAAAGGATTCATTCCTCACATCTTAGGGCAATCCAGGTAGGAACCCGATACCCTATTGGTATACGTAAATCGCAGGCCAGGCCTATATACAGGGTTTAAGGTCACATAACCAAACCCCAAATAAATTATATTTATATGTTGTCCATAACTCACTGAGTACGAATATATAATCAATTTCGTTATCGGGGTCCATTTGACCCTTTAAACTATTAATTGAACTTTTTAAAATGATGTCTAATATTCCAAGTTTTACCGCTAAAACATATTCAACACACGTAATAAACTCAAATAATGCCTTAAGATCATTACCTGAATATTTTGGAGTAAAAATTCTACTGTTCTCCGGCCCCTTTTCTTATTTTTTGGCATTTTTCCGCTGCGTATTTTCTGTTTCGCGTCTCTATTTCTCGTTCCTGAATGTTTCACTCTGTATAAAGTCAAGGGATATATCCCTATCAGCCACCGCCCATGGTACTTGCTCACCTAGCATTTTCTTTCATTTTTTGTCTTTTTGTGTTTTGTGTTTTGTCTTTTTTTTTTCTTTTTTTCCTTTAAAATTCGCTGCTACGGTAAAAATTAAAACGGTACCCTACGATATTCGAAATAATTCCAACTTTTGCATATAAGTTATACAAAATATATGTAACATACTCCCGAAGGCGGATCTCAAATTGGACTCCCGAAACCCAAGATACGAATTTAAATAGAAAAAGTCAAATTATTTAACTTTCAGCATTTTAGCGGAACTAGCCGAACAACATCGAAATTCACTTTCGAAAGTTTACAAAAATCACAAATAATCATACGAACCTAACGGCGCTTTCGGATTTCGAATCGGAGCTCATTCGGCAAAACCGAGCTCGAAAATCTCTTTTTAATATTTATCGCCAATAAAAACTGAAACCTTCTTCCGATGCCTACCAAACGAGATCTGATTTAGCTCAAATTTTACAGACAGGTCCTAATGGATATTACGAATATTTTAAAATTATCAGCACGCCAATCGGAGTCCTAACTTCCGAAACGACTGACCGAGGTCGTTTCATTCTCCTCCACTTAAACTCTCGTTTGTCCTCGAACGAGCCTAAGTCTAAAGCAAGATTCACGCAGATAACAAAAGAACTTGCACGACCTTCATAAGCTACTCCACGGAGCTTATCTCTTGATTACAGGATCAGAATTATATTACGCACATCGTACTTTTGGAATAAATATATCTGGGTAATATGCCATTGCACAGCTTATTCTGACTAAGCTGATCCTTCCTCGATCACGAGAAGAGAGTGTTACATTTTTGAAGCAAAGATACACAGAACTTTGAATAGGTTAACATGATTCAGCCGATAATCACCTCTTCGATATGCCTTTCCAAATAGAATAGGTCGATGGAACTAAGAATTAGCTCACGCTTGATGCAATAGGGGAAGCTTTTGAAGTATCTTGTCACTACTCACTATAGAAAATTTGATGCGAGCTATATTATTTTAACGAATGCACTTTGCAACATCTCAGTTGATTTTATTGTTGTTCCGCAAGCTCCTTGTGGGAATGTAGTTACTCATATCCTAATGTATGTCAAAGGTTCATCTGAACAGGGTCTATCATATAAGGATAAGGATCATGCAAATACTACTGGATAGTATGATGCAGACCAGGAATGATCTTCAGACTGAACATCTACTTCAGGGTATTGTCTTTGAATTGGAAATATTATGAATTGAAAAAGTGAAAATAAAAGAGACATGTAATTGGATCATGAGCTAAGGCAGAATACCGGCAACAAAATTGATTACATGTGCACTTATAACGCTAAAGTGACTTCTCAAAGAGTTGGGGTATGAAGGAGATATGCCAATGATGGATGGATGATAAGCTGCACTAGATCTTTACCTCTAAATTTTTCATGAAGTAAAACAATGTCAGTATGAGG
Organism: Petunia x hybrida; assembly: GCA_037355625.1. Lineage (NCBI taxonomy): Eukaryota > Viridiplantae > Streptophyta > Magnoliopsida > Solanales > Solanaceae > Petunia > Petunia x hybrida. The sequence continues at coordinate 18,609,101 of JBBBVM010000007.1, forward strand.
ATCCAGTTTTGGTTGAATACGGACAGATAGCCAAAAGAAAACTGGAGTCACCATACAGGGTTACTACTGACGGTGTTCTCATGTATAAAGATAGACTTTGTATTTCTGATGTCACAGATTTACGTGGACAGATTATGATAGAGGCACATTATTCCAAATACATTGTTCATCCAGGTTCGACTAAGATGCAGCATGATCTTAAGCAGATTATTGGTGGGATAGAATGAAGTGTGACATAGCAGGATTTGTGGCTCAGTGTTCTAATTGCCAGCAAGTTAAAGTCGTATCATCTTTCCAGACTTTATACTTTCAGCAGATAGGTACGTATATATGATCAGGTTGCCAGCTTATCTCTGTCATTAATAGATTATTAGTGGGTTTAGCAATGGTCGACATTCATTGTAGATTTCTGTCATGGCCTTGCTTTGGGTCGTGAGAAAAGTGGTATCAACACCTCAGAGATTTAATATTACCATTCAGTATTTGGAGGAAGACTCATCCACTTAAAGCACAAACTCATGCAGCCATTTGAATAGGAATAATCATCCTCGCACAGTCTGCTGGACCAAAGAAGTTTTAGCTAAAAGCTGAACGTAGGCAGACCTAGGCTACCAACTACTCTTTCGAGATGCCAAACAGCTGCAACTCTCAAGTTCACAACTCCATACCTTTGCCGTAAACACCACTGCCTGATGGTACTTCTATATAAAAATTTCGGCAGAGTTTCCCCTGAAACTGGATGATCCGCAAAAACAGAACCAGCACTATACTATACATAGGAATGGATACCCGGATAAACTGATATCAAAACAATAATATGCTTACCCGGCTACAATAACACATACTCTGGCTCAACACAGGGAACGTCACAAACAGCTACCAATCGCCGAAGCTCACTAGTTCCGGACGAAGAAGAAATGGAAATGGATCGAGGATAGAAATAATTAGAGCTTCAGGAAGTTTATATTCTTATTTGCTTGGCTACCAAAGCTAGACTATTTCTGAGTCAGGCGAACCAAAGAATCGCAATTGAAGAGATAGACATTAAATAAGCTTTATGGAAAAACATCCATACTAATTTAACCCCCTAGTAAGAAGGAAACTCTGACAATTTACCAAAATACCCTTTTATAACTAAGACAAGCTCATAGAATAGCATGACTCTACGAGAATCTCAAACCAAGAGGAGACACATAGATCGAGCATTACTTACCAAACACTTTACACCGGAAGAAACAACGACACTTCCTGATAGTGACGAATAAGAATCCCATCATCCTACCGACACTGAGTTCCAAAGAGAGGCAGACTGACTTGACATTATAATAGAATGAGGCATAACAAAATTCCAAGCAAACAATACCGATAATCATTCACAAAACCCTCTCATTTAAACCAGATAAACTAGTAGGGTCATCATAAATGCCAGGAATAAATCATATCAGAAGCTCACCCCTCCACCGCTACCGATTCATAATAAAAACGACATCCAAGGAAACCATCGAAACATGATAAGACACACCATTTCCAGATCGATCGGAAAGATAAATCTTACTTACAGATAAGGGAAGAAGAAACACACGAGTCTACTACATCTGCCAGACTGGAAGTTCATAGAACTGCCTCTGCAGCCGAGTCGAGCCACTACCCTGATAATTACTTCTAGAAGAACCACTACCACCACGCTCTCGACTTCTACTGGATGGTGGCATTTCTCTGATTGATTAAAATTTAAATGAAATTCCTGCGACTGTGCAGGTGCCTGAGGGCAAGAAGAAGGACGATTGTCTACTTGCCGGAGTAAGGGAAAACTCCTCAAAGGATAACCAGACTCACGATAATGATAATAGGAAAACTCCTCAAAGGATAATCAGACTCACGACAATGATAATACCTTTTCATTGAAAATGGAAGCTGGACATATTGTTGATAGCTATAAAGAAAAGACTGAATCTGATCTTGACGAGCTACTGGCGCACTCTAAGAATCACATGATACAAGCTAAGATAACCTAGAAGATGATCTCCCAAAATAATCAGAACTCTTACCTCCAAATGAGGTACCATGGTTACCCACTAGGGCCACGGGATCTCTTGATCTCCCACTCTAACTCTTCCCACTTTAACTTATGGTATGCCTCATACCTTCGGGCAATATCAACAACAATATCAAATGAAATCCCGACCCCAATCTCTCGAGCCATCTGGGATCTCAAGGAAAAAGAAAGGTCATCAATAAATCTTTGAATCTCTCGAAAGGCTCATGGACTAGTTCAAATGCATATTCAGCCATTTTATGGAATTCAATCTCATATTCTAAAACACCAACAGGCTAACCGACAGGCTACCCTGTCCAATCCACTCACACTGGCAACACTTTTCATCTCGCTCGCTACTCGAAAGGAACTTTTCCACGAATCTAGAAGAAAAATCGAACCAAGTTAGCTAGTAAGAAAACGGTCCATCAATTCAAGGCTGAACCCTTGAAACTGGAAAGCAGAATAATCAACATCATACCGCTCGATATAATCAAAAGCCTGAAGGATACGCTAACACCATTTTATTTTTTTATAAAAAAACTTATACAGGATTATCTAATACATTGCTTGGGAATATCGGGATGTTCAACCACGTAAAATAATATATTCTCTTTGGACACTCGGACCGAACTGTTACCTCGGCTAGCTAACCAGCCAGAACAATTGGTGGCCCAACACATGCTGCATTTGGAACATATTTTACTGCGGCAATATTAAGAATGGGAATAGGAGCTCCCTGAGATCGAACGTCTGCACATGCAGCAACCTGATAGGCTGCCCAGCGAATAATAGGTTCTTAAGGTATCTGCGTCACCAAGATTCTCGTAAAGCACCGTAGAGAGCCAAGGGAATCACAAGGCCCTGCTCCCTAGCCCATCGCGAGCTCGTACAGCTGGGACCTCCGTAACTAGATCGCCAGCACGATCAAAACTCTCGGAGCTTCGTCAGTGCTAGCCCCAGGCTAGGCTGCTTCGCCCTGAACTCCTTCCATTTGCTAATTTATCATACGAGGGTTCACAATTACCACGAACGAATTAACGAAAATACTTTTGAATCCTAGACCAATGCATGATAAGAAATAAAGGAAGTGAAACTTCCTAAATGCCATCATAGCCTCTCGTAGATAAGTACGGACGTCTACGTACCCATCAGCGAGATTCTACTAGACACTGTCTAAATCTGGATAGACTCTAAACCGGGCTCTGATACCAACTGACACGACCCGAAATCCGGTTAGGCCGTGCGGGCACCCGACATCCTCCCCTAGACCCGTCGGGCGAACCCTTACCAATTAAATCAGGAAAATAAAAATAACAATTTACAAATAAGGACAAGACTTAAAATAAAAACACGGACATACTGATACCTCTAAGCTGTACAAAAGAAATTACAGCTGACTACCCAACATGCTAGGTTTAGGGCTATCCAGACCAGACATCTAAGAGTACAAAAGAAGACAGATACCTCCTGAAGTGAGCAAAATGCAACTGAAATAATGAACAATAAACTGGTGGCCATCCGGAATAAAAGCTGGCTCACCCTGACAGCTGAAGTCGTCTTCGCTCCTTCACAACGTGGCCAGCTCAATCCTGGAGCGAACCTGCCGAAACGAAATAGATAGACAAGAAACAAACAACAAACAAGGGTGAGTCAAAAGGATTCAATAAGTGGGGCAGACAAGCCACCTCAAAGAATAGGATAGCTAGCCAGGGAGAAAGAAAATAGATAGACCAAATTCCTTTTATTTAAATTATAAAAATGCAGAGCCAGATAATAATCGGAAACACGTAAGAAACTATAAACTTAACCAAGGATGTAAACCAGAAACATATCAACAAATAAGTAGTGCACATATAAGCAGAACAGTAGTCATGTACCGCAAGTTTACACAATGGTATGAATTGAGATGAAATGAAATGAAGTGAGGTGAAATGAAATATGATGAGAAGGGTCATATGTGCCCGTAATCCCATCCTGAAGCGGAATACTCCTGCATTCGAGGGGAAATCCAATCTGATAACCAACTGGAGCGGAATACTCCTGCTCCTGGGGCGGAATACTCCTGCACCCGATATAATATAAACCAAAGGCGGAATACTCCTGTACTCTCTTGGGGCGGAATACTCCTGCACCCAATATAATGTAAAGCTGAGGCATACTCATGCACTCTCCTGGGGCGGAATCCTCCTACCCTCAATATGATACAATGGAGCGGAATACTCCTGCTCCTGGGGCGGAATACTCCTGCACCCAATATGATATGCAATGTAATGCATATGAATGACATATAATGTATATGAATGCAATGTGATGCAATAATAACCCTTCACCGGCGCGGGACTCTCATCAACAGCCGGGAAGTAGATGCCAACCCACAGCCAGGGTAAAATGTTCAGATCCTCAATGCAATACCAACAATAGGACATACCATATAATATATAATATAAATCTAAAGCTAGGGCGTAATGAGTACGCCTATCGGCAGCTACGCACGTTAGGAACACGTGGTAGAAAATCCACGAGGCCAGGTGCCTCCAAAGAAATGGATATAAACACTTACCTCTTCCAAAAATTAGTACGGCTAATCAACAACCGCTTTATCCTTTGGTTTCCTTGCCAAACGATCCCACTCTATTCAATAAGCAGAAAAATATATCAATTTAGGCTAAAGGATTCATTCCTCACATCTTAGGGCAATCCAGGTAGGAACCTGATACCCTATTGGTATACGCAATACGCAGGCCAGACCTATACACAGGGTTTAACGTCACATAACCAAACCCCAAATAAATTATATTTATATGTTGTCCATAACTCACTGAGTACGAATATATAATCAATTTCGTTATCGGGGTCCATTTGACCCTTTAAACTATTAATTGAACTTTTTAAAATGATGTCTAATATTCCATGTTTTACCGTTAAAACATATTCAAACACACGTAATAAACTCAAATAATGCCTTAAGATCATTACCTGAATATTTTGGAGTAAAAATTCTACTGTTCTCCGGCCCCTTTTCTTATTTTTTGGCATTTTTCCGCTGCGTATTTTCTGTTTCGCGTCTCTATTTCTCGTTCCTGAATGTTTCACTCTGTATAAAGTCAAGGGATATATCCCTATCAGCCACCGCCCATGGTACTTGCTCACCTAGCATTTTCTTTCATTTTTTGTCTTTTTGTGTTTTGTGTTTTGTCTTTTTTTTTCTTTTTTTCCTTTAAAATTCGCTGCTACGGTAAAAATTAAAACGGTACCCTACGATATTCGAAATAATTCTAAATTTTGCATATAAGTTATACAAAATATATGTAACATACTCCCAAAGGCGGATCTCAAATTGGGCTCCCGAAACCTAAGATGCGAATTTAAATAGAAAAAGTCAAATTATTTAACTTTCAGCATTTTAGCGGAACTAGCCGAACAACATCGAAATTCACTTTCGAAAGTTTACAAAAATCACAAATAATCATACGAACCTAACGGCGCTTTCGGATTTCGAATCGGAGCTCATTCGGCAAAACCGAGCTCGAAAATCTCTTTTTAATATTTATCGCCAATAAAAACTGAAACCTTCTTCCGATGCCTACCAAACGAGATCTGATTTAGCTCAAATTTTACAGACAGGTCCTAATGGACATTACGAATATTTTAAAATTATCGGCACACCAATCGGAGTCCTAACTTCCGAAACGACTGACCGAGGTCGTTTCAAGAATTTGTTTTATATAGTCAGTATAAAAACACTTACCTCTACTTGGTCCGTTCAATGCACACAAAGTGCAATAGCACAAGAAGTTGGAACTATACCATTCCCATAACAAGATAAATTATATTTAGTCTTGTACTACAATCATACCGATGGCTTTGTCCAATTTCCATCTTAGATTGTGAACATAACTTTATTATTTATAAGAACCGATGATTTAATCTTCCGTGTATAAGCTTGGCTCTACACACTAAATCAACTACTAATAAATAATAGGACACACATGACACAATTGATCTAAATAAATAATACTTCATTATATTTAATAAATGAATAACCAATTGTTCAACTAAGAATAATCCAACTAAAACCGCATGGTTATTAGTATATCCCAACAATCTCCCACTTATACTTATAACTATGCCGTTTTTATAATACATACTATATCTAAACATATGGTTAATAGTATATATCCCATCAAACTCCCACTTAGACTTTTAACTATGCACCTACAACTTTTACAAGCATTCCTTTTACATGAATACTAAAAGGATCTAGCCAAGTTATTTTCTGATGCAATCATTGTCCAACAGTGCTTTTAGATTACTAATCGGCCGGTCTTAACCTCTGCTGGATCCAGTCATAAAACTATCCCAAGAGTGCTAATCGAACTATTTTCATTCTTTTCTCCCACTACGACAAAGTACTACTACTAAGTCACACTACCATGTTCTTGTGGACAAACCACATAACAATTAGAATCTTAAGTCTCAATATTCTTTCCTTACCTTACGGTATTAGAATATGAACAACTTTTTCTTGTAGTGTATATTAATGACTTATCAAAAAAAATCACTCCCACTACTTTGGAGTAGTGGATAATCTAAGCATCTTTTGTCTATTGACATTTCTCCCACTACTTAAATGCAATGGAACATCAATTCCAACATATGGATTGGATTTCTTGAACTTTAGGATTTTTAGGTGATTCACTTGTTATTTCTTTGTACAGTTCCAGTAAATAGTCATATTCTAGAAATCTGGTATTTATGCTAAATTCATTATGACAGGTAAATAAACTTTTTTCGTCCCCTTTGGATAGCCAATAAACATATACACATTCATCCTTGATTCCAACTAACTAGTTTTCCCTTTAAAGGTACTAACATAGAAGGACTACATTTAGAATGTTATTTATAGTTTTTAAGGCATATTCCCAAAACGAAAAGAACAACAAGTTTGAACAACTTTACATTGATCTAGCCATCTCCATAAGAGTTTTATTTCTTTCTTTTTTTTTGTACACCGCTTTGTTATAGCGTCCCAAGTGTAGACATAATTCCTTATTCTGATAAGTAATTAGTGAACTTTGCAAAGAGGTATCACCACCATGATCAAATCGCAGTGACATAGTAATATATTTTCCAGGACGCATTTCCTTTTCAGTCTTAAACTCCCTGATTTCTCAAAGCATAAGACTTATGGTACATCAAATAAATATATTCATATTTTGAGTAATCATTTATGAATGTCATAAAAATACTCAAAAATACCTCTTGCATATATGTTCATCAGACTATACTAATCAGAACGAATTAATTCTAACTTATCACTAGCTCTATCTCCTTTTAAGAGGAAGTATCACTTAGTCATATTTCCTTTTAACCAGAATTCACATGGTTGGTAGTGCCTCCACTTTCAATGAACCTTAAAGATCCATCCATAACCAACCATAATATTCTATTAAAATACATATGACCTTGATACAAGAGCAACACATAAGTGTTATTCAATTTCAAAGAATGTTCTCTTATGGGGCAGATCAATATCGTTAAATTCGGAAGACACACCAAATGAAAAGGCCTTGCAACATTGTACCACAAGAGATAAACATTTATTAACCTCAATCACACTAAAATTATTGGTAAAATAAATTGAATATCCACCTCTCATTAAGCTAGAAACTGAAATCAAATTTCTTTCTAACTTAACATACATATAATGCATCCTTTAAATTAATGTCTTATCATCACCAAAATAAATCTTTGAAATAATTATTTTGTGAGAGAATAGCACTAAGGGATTTGAATAAAGACATATATAATTAGTGAGATAAAATAATTTAATTCGATCAACTCTGATCATATAACATTGAATAATTAAATTTAAAACACATCACGCATATATTTCATGCATCTTGAATAGTCAAATTCGTTGGGAAAGTAACTATCCATGCACTATATACATGCAATGTCAGATTTCACTCATTAAATTAAATAATATCAAACTCAGTTGGAGAGTCTATTATCAATTTAATTCAAGTGAATATCAATTATTGAATAGCCCTAGTCTCATTGACTCAACATGCAATTCTCAGTTGGAGAGATATATACAAGTCATCAACAACTAATGATTAAACCTAGTATACCAACAATACATTTATCCGTTAGGGAGGAAGACCTTTTGTCAACACGTAAATATATCATTTATACTAGTATTCAATCATGGATACCATAGGGACTTTTAAGCTAAGTATACTCAACAATAAATTTATCCGTCAGGGAGGAAGAACTATGTCAACACGTAAACTTATTGTTTATACTAGTATATGATCATGGAGACCATATAGAATAATCCCTATTACCACTGGGTGCCAACCATTAACTTTTCGAAGAAAAATAATTTTCAGAAAATAGAAAAACGCCAAAAACACCATCTCAACAGCCTCAAACTGCCGAAAAACGACATGGTTCACTGCATAGAAGTGAGTTTTTCTCATTGGGCCGTTTCCGATGAACGTACCAAATTTCAAGTCAATCGGAGCCTGTCAAAATTTCTGATCTCCGAAATAACAAATTCGGACAAAACGTTGTTTTCACGTTTTTAGAATTTAAAATATCTCCGTTGCTTGTTCTAATCATATATCAACATATAACTTTTTGATATCCATGAAACAAGATCAAACAACATATTTCAAAAACTTGTATTTTGTTAAAACAGTGAGACTCTTACGTCTCTAAGAATTCAAAATATATGAACTACATTCTTATCATATATCAACACATATTAAATCATCATGTTATAGATTTAATATAAATCAAATCTACATAAAGAATGACTTTTCATATTTAAATCAAGTTTTAATCCAACACGTTACCTAAAACCCTCATCCATACGATCTCAAAATGTCAAAAAAAAAAAAAAAGACATCACTTACTTACCAGATCGTTTCCAATGTCTCTACCAAATTTCAGGTCAATCAGAGATCGCGAAAATTCATGATCGCAAAACTATGACCAAATTCGGAAGACACCCGATTTTAGGCGTCGTTATGAGTTAAAGAAAACATGATTCCGGTTTTCATTCTCCTTATAACTATCCCATGAGCACAAGGTGTACATGTGTTACTTCTTTGATTAAGATACACAAAACCTCATCTTGGATCAAATTGTCCTTTCAATTAATACACATGAGAACCCAAGATATTATTTTCTCCTATTGGGTGAAAACCTCAATATCTTATCTCATGAATTAATTTAGTGTTTCTAGTATCAAAAATTCAATCTTCTTTTCAAGTAGATAAAATTTGACCACTAGCATACATTTACCAATAGACAACTTACACATGGTACATTGAGGAAATTCAATGACTCAAATAAATAGATCAATTTTGTGAATCCTATTTATTAATCATAACTCTCAATCCATGAATTCACATAATCCATATGTAGAACCTTAAGAATTTTCAAACATTCTGAATAAATACTTCACTTTTGAGGTAACCATTTATCCCTCACAAATTCTTAATCTATATATAATACGTCTCAAATGTATAGGAACTTTAAGGAAAACCCTTAAGAGCCAAAAATTTTATTTAATCCTCTTCTTTCTTCTTATCTGAACCAATAAAACTAACTTTGAATCCTTATTAATTTAGTGAATCCATATTATTAATAGTAAAATTTAATCATAGAGAACTCAGGGATTTATCTCTAACACCATAGGATTATTAGAGATACGTTTTCTCTTAAAATTAAATTTCAGAAAATAGAAAAACTTCCAAAACACCATCTTAACGACCTCAAACGGCCAAAAACCGACCTTAATCATAGCAAAGCAATGTGTATTTCTCAGAAGATCATTTCCGATGGACCCACCAAATTTCAAGTCAATCAGAGTCTGAAAAGTTTCAACCTCCAAATCTGTGACCAAATCGGTTAGGAAAAATCGATTTTCATGTTTCAGGATTCAAAATATTTTTCGTTTATAATCTAATCATGCATCAACATATTATAAACTGATATCTACGAATCAAGATCAACCACATATTTTGAAATTTCCGTTTTCACAAAAATACTGCTTTTTTTAGAAAAACAAACAATACAAGTTCATGTTTTTAAAAAAACTGCATGCATGCAAGTAATTATTTTTATGAAACCCTAGCCATCTAGTTAGATGTGAGTAGGCTCTGATACCAATTGAAGGAATATAAATATAGCGGAAGCAATTCCAGGATCATGAACTCACATGTAATCTAGACAAACTAGCAGACAATTTAGTTTTACGTAAATATAAAACGGGATACCTCTTGAAGCGTGACTTCAACCACGAATCAAATCTTCAATCACGAGCAGGATCATCTACGGGGTCGTCCTCCAGTTCCATGATCTTCTGTCTTGTGCCCGAACAATACCCAGACTAATAATCACTTGGGTGGAACAAGTGTTTCAGAGAGAGAAAAACTATTTATGATTTTTGTGTGTGTTTCCTTTTGGCTAAGAATCCTCCTTATATAGTTTTAGGGTAAAACCCTTTTCCAAAACTATCTAGGATTCTTTTCCACCAAGAAACCCCTTTCCTAGTCCTAATTGAATTCGGTCACAACAGGGACCACATAATTAATTAATGAGGCTTCCAATTATGGAATTAATTGTTTTTCTCTAGAATTAATCTTTCCATAATAAATTACAAATTATTTTCACTAGAAATTCGTAATTGCACTCCTCAGTTGAATTTCGGATTCTTCCATCAAATCTTATTTAACTCCCCACGTTAAGATTACAGACACCAATCAATATTATTTAATTACTGACAATTCAATATATTGACCAAATGAATCCTTTAGACTTCCGCTTAACTTATTCCATGTGACGGATACAAAATCCACTGGCCAGATTTACACATAGAAACTTATAAGCTTTCATAAAGGGGTGTCATCAATCTCTATAGCGAGACATGGATTCTATCAACTAGCTATTACTTCGCAAATGCATATTATCATTATCCAACTTATCAGGAATTATTTGACCCAAATATCCTGGACCTCACCTATTGATAAATCAAGACAATGAATAATATACACCACTAACAATAGCTATATCAAGATTAAGAGTATAAGTACATTCGATGAGCTAGAGAATTTATTTTATATAGTCAGTATAAAAACACTTATCTCTACTTGGTCCGTTCAATGCACACAAAGCGCACTAGCATAAGAAGTTGGAACTATACCATTCCCATAATCAAGATAAATTATATATAATCTTGTACTACAATCATACCGATGGCTTTGTCCAATTTCCATCTTAGATTTTGAACATAACTTTATTATTTATAAGAACCGATGATTTAACCTTTCGTGTATAAGCTTGGCTCTACACACTAAATCAACTACTAATAAATAATAGGACACACATGACACAATTGATCTAAATAAATAATACTTCATTATATTTAATAAATGAATAACCAATTGTTCAACTAGGAATAATCCAACTAAAACCGCATGGTTATTAGTATATCCCAACAATATATAATCTTCTACTACAATCATACCGATGGCTTTGTCCAATTTCCATCTTAGATTGTGAACATTACTTTATTATTTATAAGAACCGATGATTTAATCTTCCGTGTATAAGCTTGGCTCTACACACTAAATCAACTACTAATAAATAATAAGACACACATGACACAATTGATCTAAATAAATAATACTTCATTATATTTAATAAATGAATAACCAATTGTTCAACTAGGAATAATCCAACTAAAACCGCATGGTTATTAGTATATCCCAACAATCTCCCACTTATACTTATAACTATGCCGTTTTTATAATACATACTATATCTAAACATATGGTTAATAGTATATATCCCATCAGTAACAACATAAGTTCAACGGGTAATAACAAGTTACTTGTGCTGTTTAAGCACAGATCTCCTCTATTAGAGCCTTGATTCAAATGTATTGTTTACTGTTATGTGAGGAGTTAAGGAATTGTTAAATGCTTGTTATAACAGGGGCATAATGACAAATTCCAGGTGCAAACTGTTACAAGAAGAGGTTGGATTAATTCTTAATGGAATTAGCAAATGTCTATAGTAACAGGGACATAGAGACTAAATTCTACCTATATGAATATTGAAGTGGTGCCACTTCAAGCAAGACTCTAAGGGTTGATCTTGTTAATATTCATGAAATCTGGATAAGCACATGGCCAGAAACGTACTAAGAGCAAATTACTGGATTACTTAATTGTTAAATAATATCATGTGTGTGATATTTTCGGTTTTGACATATGTGTGATACTTAACTAAAGTCACCTCTAATCTTCTATAAATAGAAGGACTCTCCTAAAGTAGTTTAAGATAATTTGCAATATACTAGGGCTTTGTTGTATCCTAGAGAGAATTAGCCTGTAATTTTTCTCAAGAGTATACGGGCAATATCTCTTTAAGATAGCGATCTTCGTGCCTCAAAGCCATCTTCTTCAATTCCCGTTTTGTTTGTTCCTATTTTCCTAACAATAAGTATACCCAATGTGGGAGTTGATCCCTTTTTCTCTGAGTGAATGCCTCCATACTTATTTGTCATTAGAAGTCGTATTCATAAGTAATGATTTGATGTTCATTCTGTATTTCTTTTTGAATTTTTATAGGCTATGGATAAAATAATTAAGACAAAAGTTAATATGAATAAATAAAATGAAAAAAATAACTGGATTTCGGTACGCGTGCCTCTGAACCTATTTCTATGTTTTTAGTATTATCAAAGGAGCTCGTCACGGAAATTGGAACTAAAAGAATCCTAAGCTGAAAATAATAAAACGTAGTATGAGCCAAAAGTAGGGGTGTCAATGGTTATTGAAAAACCGACATAACTGACCGAACCGTACCGAACCGAATCGATTCTTAGGTTATTTTTAGCGTAACCGAAGGTTTCAATCTAAATCTATTACCGAACCGAATAATTAGGGTAGGTTTTTTTATTTGATAAAGAAACCGCAAAAATACCGAACCAAACCGAATATATAATTTATGATATGTATGTGTATGTGTATATATATATACATACATATTTGTAATTTTATGAGTTAAGTTTAAAAGTAAAAATAAAAATATATTTTTGGCCGAGGTCTTGGGCCATTGGGTGATGAAAACAACTAGAAGCTTGCATGAATTAATAGCACTGAAAGTCCCAACTCCCCATACTTATTCCGCACTTGTATAATCCTGTTAAATCAAAAATTAGTAGAGAGCAGACCAACAAACTTTAGCATTAAGCTATCAAATGACTAAGTTATCAAATATTTTTTCACTCGTTTAAATTTCTTTGTCGATACTTGATCTTATATTAGCCTAGTTCTTGAGTTAAATTGATCAATATTTGTAGTTTAATTTTTTTTTTTTGTCTTTGCTTGATTGAAATTACAGTAACACTACAGAATAATGCTCTTTGATTCATTACCTTTTAAATAGTAATAATATTTAGATAATATTTTATCAAAGTCATGTATCTTGTGTTCTAACATTTACTTAATATAGAGTAACAATCACTTGTAGACCACTATTGGAGAGCAAAAATATGTCAAGAACTTAAATATTAGTTATGATTATTTAAGAGTTAGTACTTATTCAGATCTTATCTTAAATCATACATTATATATTACATTAAATTTTGTAAGTATTTTACATAAAAAAGGCACACTTATGACTCTTTTATAGAGTTTTTTAAAAAATAACCGAAAATTAACCGAACCGTACCGAAACCGAACGGAAACCGATATGAATGGGACGGTTTTGAAAAGTCTTATTTTGGTTATGCACAATAGAGTAACCGAAAAATTGGTATGGTATAAATTTCATGAAAAAACCGATCGAACCGAACCGTTGACACCCCTAGCCAAAAGGCTTATAGCCTGTTTGGGATTGCTGCCAAAAACTGCTTATTTTGAGAAGCAGTTTTGGCATAAGTACCTTTTAAAAAAGTACTTTTGGATAATAAGCAGTTTGTGTTTTGACAACTCATTGGAGAAGTACTTTTGATAAATAATTTGTGTTTGGTTAATCGTTACGAAAAGTCAAATTACGAAAAGGACATCCAAGTTCATTTTACATTTGGATTAATAAAAACAAAAAAAAATAATTTTGAATATTTATCATAAAAGACTTTAATTAGAAAATTTATTTAGTTAAATGTAAAATATAACGTAAAAGATATAAATTTAAGCTATTGAACAACATAAAATATAGTTAAATCAAAGTGATAACGGAATTAGGAATTTCTAGTAATTACATGCTTTTAAAAGATGATTTAAAGAGTAGGACATCCTATATACGCTTGATAGTAATACCTAAAAATAAAAATTAGTCCTAGAGGAAGAAGATTTGTAAAAGTAAGTAGTAGAAAAAATAGGAAAAAGAAAAATATAATTGTATTTTGAGAGAGATTTGGTTAATTTATAAGGAATAATATGGTAAATATGAATTCTTGGTAAGGATATTTTAGTCTTGAAAAAATTAATAAACTGCTTCTGCTTCTGCTTCTTGGAAGAAGCAGATATTTGTAGCTTCTTCCCAACAGCAGAAAAACTGCTTCTGCTTCTACCTAAAAGTACTTTTTTTTAGTTGCCAAACACCTCAAAATTCCAAAAAAAGTATTTTTGTTGAAAAAAAAAGCACTTTTGGCGTTGGAGAAGCAATGCCAAACAGGCTATTATTCTTTGTCTCTGAACTGGTGCTTATGCTATCAATTACGAGGAAAAAAAATTACGAATAATTGAAACTTATCATAATTACTAATTGTTTAACCTAAATCCGGTTTTAGGCCAATTAACAATTAAATTTATATTTGCGGAGTCACGATCAATAGTTGAGATTAAAGATCTACGCAGTAAACCAAATAACAATAATGTAGGGCGTAAAAATAAAGCATAAACATAAATGATCAAGAATAAACGTATCGTTTCCTCTGACGGTCGGCGATCGCCGCGTCGGATGATCCGATTATTGAAGTCGTTGCTTTAGGCAAGAGCAAGTAATGCGATTTAATAACTGTGAGAGAGTATGTTTGAGCGTAAGAAAGAGTAATTTTATTGATAGTAAGTGCAAGAAGTCAAAAGTTGTTACAATTGGCTATGACGAATGCTATTTATAGATTTTGGGTGGCGTCTATTGAGATAGTAGCCGTTGGAGATAAGACCGTTCAAAATGGGTAACCGTCGGGTGTCTTATCCAGAGGGGTTGTAACCGCTGGGTGACCGTTTGCTGAATAGTCGCATCCCGTACTGCTGGTAACTGCTGGTTCAAATCGTGCTGACCGTTGGCAAGCCTGGTAACTTCTTCGGGGTCTGCCCGTAGGAAGTATCTGTCCGGGAAGATGTCTGTCCGTTGACACGTCAGCCTGTGCCACGTGAACGACACGTGTCACTCGCCAAGGTCTACTCAGTTTTTATCCAATACAGATAGTCCCCGCACTTCTCGGGCAGAGTATCTGTCCGAGGAGTGGATGAGAATTTTGGCGGGAGTCTTTGCAAACTTTTTGTCTTCTTATGATGTAATCTTGATGACGTGCGATTTTGATCCGATTGATGATAATCCCTTGTGACGTGCGCATTAAATGCGCCGCACGGAAAAGTAACTGCGACCTGCACGTCTGTGGCACTGCAGTTTATACCGAAATGACTACTGCGTTCCCCGAGGGTAAAATGCAATAATTTTAACCGCCTGTCTCCACGTGCGCACGTCGCTTGTGGGATACGAAGTGACTGCAACTTTCCAGGGTAATGATAACGCTACAAAGCATTGATTAACCCAATTTTTTCATCGACGGCCGGATTTGCGTGTGGCTCATCTGATAGCCTCCACGTGTTCTTGAAGGAAGCCAGGGGTCCGCACCAGGATTCCTATAAATAGGAGCTCACTTGACGAGAAACCTTTTACCTACTCCTTATTCCCTCTGTGTTGCTCTTTGAGAAAAAAAAGAACCCTCGATTTATTTCTTGAATTTTCTTGGCATCTTCCTTTTTCTCCTGAAATTATGTCTGCAAGATCTAGAAGAAATTTGAACTCTGACGCCGCTGGTAGCTCGTCGGCCACTCCCAGGCCGCGGGCTTCTCAGGCCACTGCTGCTGAAATAATCCCCAAAAAGTGGGGTGAGCTTGAAGCGGACTGCAATGTTAAGGCCTTCCACAACAGGGAAGGTGACACGCGTAACTGGCCGGCATATAGATTCAAATCGGGGATCACAACGGAAGTGATTCCTCGAGTGAGGATAGATTGCGGCTGGGATGACAGAATTCCTCTACTACCAGTTGCTGACGGAGAGAACATCACCTCGCACAGAGCTGGGTGGACAGCCATTGGTACTTACCCCTTTACGGTAGGGTGTAGGCTGCCCCTGCATCCGGTACTGGACAGACTCTGCAGGGAATACCTTCTCTGCCCGGGGCAATTGAGCCCCAGTGTATATAGAATAGCCGCACTTCTGGACTGGTTTGCAACTGAGACTGACCAGTCCTTTGAATACAAACACTTTATTTCTTTGTACAGCGTCCAGATTTTCAAGGACGGCTATGTGAACGTCAGGATGCGAGGGAGCAAAGGTTTGGTGCGCAGCTCCGAGGATACCAGCGATCGGGGCTGGGTGCACCGATACCTGTTTGCGCGCTCCTCCGCATTGACGTTTGACGACAAGGCACATCTTCCAGAAGTCTGGAACAAAGCACGTAAGTCCCCGAATATCCTTGTGCGTGTTTTATTTTTCCTTCTTTTTATGATCGATTTTTCTTTGTGCAGTGGCCAAGCGACCCTATGACGGGCTCATAACTGTAGATGAGCTAACGGCGTGGGTCGAGCCGATTTTCGCACGGTTTGAGCCAGTGAAAAGAGAGTGGGCTCACTTTGCTTCTTACAAGAGTCTGACCGTAAAACATCACGGTGAGGATATCCCTCCTCTTTCAATAGTTTATTCTCCTTGAGTTCTTCCTGTGACTGACCGTTTTGCCTTTGTCGCAAGTCTAGGTACTTCAGGAAACTTTTACCCGGCTCCTCCTCAGGACGTCCCCACCGAACCTGTTGCCGACCCTCTTGCCGAAGCTGAGGCTATATTGGCTTCGGCCGGTGCCTTGCGCAGCAGGGAAGGGGGTGAAGCGCTTCTGTCCGAGGGGTTAAGTCCTTTGACGAGGAAGAGAAAGAGCCATGCCGAAGGCGGCTCGCGGAAGAGGTCCGCCCGCAAGGCTTCCGCGTCTGCCGGACAGACTTCGGCGACTGGTGGTGACTCTTCAGTGAGGCAGAGTGCCCAAGAGCCCATGATGGCAGGTACCGGAGTTCCTGTGGATGTTCCCGAGTCTGCACGGGGAGAGGGTCCGGCCCAGGAGGTTATACATTTGTCAGATACTGAGACTGAGACAGATGTTCCTCTTAGGCGGAGGCCCCATCTCCGTAGTGATCAGAGAAGGGCGGAGGAGGGAGCTGCCCGATCTTCGCCAAGGAGTCCCCGAGTTGGTGGCGGGGAGGAGGCAGGTCCTTCCTGTGCGGATAAGGGTAAAAGGAAGGTTGGAGAAGAAGAAGAAGAAGAAGTAGTAGGAGAAGGAGCGAGTGAAGCAAGAAGAGAGACAGCCGGGGGAGAAGCCAGGGAAGAGGCCTCCCAAGAGGGTAGTCAGGGTCCTCGGGTTTTCCGTTTCGAGGACTTTGAAAATGTAGCTTCTGAGGGAGCAAATCCGGTCTACCTCCGTGAATGCGAAACCATGGACCCAGAGGCGGAAGGTGATTCTAACCTTTCGTCCTCAAGGCTTGTCTGGCTGTCAGCTATTTGGGAGCAGACGGAGCTGAGCGATATCAAGGGGGTTCGCTACAAGTTTGGGCCGAACTACCCAACTGAGCAGGCGAGGGAGCCCAAGCTTTGTGAGAGAAAGCATACCCTGAGAATCGCTCCGGAGGTCAACTTGGTGGCCAGGCCACGCGGCTTGGTGAAGGCAATTTCCTCGCTTCTCGGTCCTCGAGAGGAGTGGGTGCTAAGAGATCTGACCGACGAAGAATTGGCCTTCCAGATTGCCTCCGACTCTGCCCGGGTAAGTTTTTCCTGTTGTGTCCTAGAGAAAACATTTTGCTATTCCAGGATTTCTAACTGTGACTCGTTTGATGTTTCAGTCAAGCATGCTGGCTGCTGAGATTATGTTTCGCTCCCGGCTGAACAATGCCAATCAAGTGGTGGAGGTGAAGAAGGAATTGCTCGAGGCTCTGAAGGAAAACAAAGCCTTGATCGAGCAGTGTGGTTTCCTCGGTAGGGAAGTTAACCGGTTAACGGACGTTAACAACAGCCGCGTCGAGCAGATCGACGCCCTTACCAGGGAAAAGGACCGTCTTTCTGAAGAGAAAAAGGGGTTCGCACGCTCTGTCGAGAGGCTGGAGAGAGTCCTTGATGAATGCCAAGACTGCTTGAGTACTGCTAGCGACGAACGTGCAACTCTTGAATTGAATCTGCAGAGGGCACGCGAGGAATCAGCCAAGGCCCGTTCTGAGCTTCAAGCCGCCAGAGATCAGGTTGTCCAGTCGATGGGCGTGCAGGCCACTTTGACTAAAGATTTGGCAAACTTGCGCGATCAATCCGAGATTAGGACTAAGCTTGCCGCTCTTGAGGCTAAGCGTGCATTGTTAGCGCAAATCCGGTCTGGGCAGGTTGATGTTGACGCGATGCTGCATGCGACGAAGAGTGCTATTTGGCGAGTACAACAGGCATTAGGTCTCTCTCCTGAAGAGTCGAGCGACGGTGATGGTGATGGGGAAGATGAAGAATCAGGGAGTGATGACGGGGCTAACGGAGCTGGTGCGTTAAGTCCCGGTCGCGGCCCTCCAAATTGAAATTTTCTTTTCTGAACTTGGTGTATTTTTGTTCTTGTCCGGCGAGAGCCGGACTTTCTTGTTGGATGGGCAGGAGTTTAGTTAGGAACTCTCTGACCCTTGGCCGGTACGTTTGGCCTTTTAGTACACTCTGCGAATTTCTGTCAGCCATTTTTGGCATTTTTGTACATTCTCAGTTCAATGTATATATGCAATCTTTAGACCCATTCAGTGACTATGTTTAGTTTGAACTTCTGATCTTTTGTACGCATGTGCTTGTGGATTTTATGCCTTAGGACTGCTTCCCAAACTTTATTAAGTTTGTACTTCCTCGGGCTTTCCCAGATGTTTTGAACTTACACCCTTATTAGGCAAAAGTTGTAAGTAGTCTGACCGAGCTCAGGTCGTTTTAAGGTTCTGGCCGGATTGTTTGGCCTTGTGAGCGACTCCTCTTATTTGCCGTGGAAGTCCCGTCACATGAAGGTTTTGTTTTGTGAACGACCCCTCTTATTTGCCGTGGAGGTTTTGTCACGTAGAAAATTTTACCTGCCTGTAAGCTAGGTCTCATGCCTGTACGAAGGTCTTATGCCTGTGTGAAGGTCTTTCCTGGCCTATGGGGCCCTCACCACCCTCCTTGTTTTCATGTTGGAACACGTAAAGTGACAATATGAAAAGAGTTGTCGGTGAGTTGTCTATTGAACACATATAACCAAACGTGGAGTGTGTCCGTTGTGGGACTCGAACCCACAGCCGCGAAGTTGAAGAACTTCGAGCTCTGCCAGTTGAGCTAAACGGATCTGGCCTTGTTCAGGCCGTTAGTACCATTTAGAAAGAATGTATAAAAGAGAGAACTTTCATGTAAAGGTAAAAGTAAGCAATTCTATATGAGCATGCAAGTAATGGCTTATACGTACGGGCAGAAGTAGCAAAATTTTATGCAAGGATAGGAAAGAGAAATTTTTGCGAAGAGATAGAATAACTAACCGTCCCTGTCGCTTAAAAATGATACCTCTTGAGATGTACTACGTTCCAGCTATTTGGGATGATCGAACCGTCTGGTCGGGCCAAACGATAAGATCCCTTGCCGGCTGAAGCGATCACCTTGTATGGTCCTTCCCAGTTAGGGCCAAGCTTTCCCGAGTTCGTCTCTTGTGTGCTCTGGGAAACTTTTCTGAGTACAAAGTCCCCGACTTGGAAGCTCCGTACGCGCAGTCCCCGATTGTAGTACTTCTCGACTCGCTCTTTTTGTGCCACTACTCGTATGAGGGCCAGTTCTCGGCGTTCCTCGAGGAGGTCCAATTCTTCGGATAGATTCACTGAGTTCGACTGTTCAGTGGCGTGTGCATATCGCAGACTGGGTTCTCCTATCTCTACTGGGATCAGGGCGTCTGCACCGTACACCAGTGAGTAAGGAGTCTCCCCGGTACTCATTTTTACCGTAGTGCGATAAGCCCATAGTACTCCAGGCAGCTCCTCAACCCAACATCCCTTCGCCTGTTCGAGGCGCTTTTTAAGAGAGTCAACGATGATCTTGTTAGTAGACTCGGCTTGCCCGTTGGCGACAGGATGATATGGAGAAGAGGTGATTCTCTTAATGTGCAGATCTTCGAGGAACCTTGTTACTTTCTGGCCGACAAATTGCGGCCCATTGTCCATGACTATCTCCTTTGGTGCTCCGAAGCGACATACCACAAAACGCCAGAGAAAGTCGATGACTTCTGTCTGTCGCACCTTCGAATATGCTGCCGCTTCGACCCATTTTGTGAAATAATCTGTGATGATCAGCAGAAAACGCAGTCCCCTGGGTGCCGTGGGGAGAGGACCAACGATGTCTATCCCCCATTTCATGAAGGGCCAAGGGGAGACTATTGAATGCAGTGGTTCGGCTGGTTGATGGAGGAGATGAGCAAATCTCTGGCACTTGTCACATTTCCTGACGAATTCGTTGGCGTCCTTCTCCATTTTGTCCCAATAGTAACCTGCGCGTATCAGCTTTCGAGTCAACGCCTTGCCACCGGAGTGATTCCCGCAACAGCCTTCGTGGACCTCTCTCATCACATAATTAGTCTGATTCGGCCCGAGACATTTTGCGAGAGGCCCTGCGAACATTCTACGGTACAACTCGCCATGAAGGATGGTGTACCGAGCTGCTTTTATTCGAAGTTTACGAGCAGCCTTTGCATCTGCGGGGAGAGTCCCGTGAATGAGATAGTTCGTAATCTCATTCCTCCAGTCCCAGGTAGTACTGATGGTGTTGACTTCGAATCTATCTCTGTCCATGGAAGTGTAGAGGAGTTGAACGACAGCCGAAGAGCTAGCTGCTCCTATTTCTGCAACGGATCCCATGCTTGCAAGAGCATCAGCTTCGTGATTTTCTTCTCGCGGGATTTGAACTGCTTCCCAGGTATCGAACTGTGCCAGGAGTTCTTTTACACGGCCAAGGTATGCCAGCATCCTAGGCTCTCGCGCAACGAAACCCCCATTGATCTGATTGATTACCAACTGGGAGTCGCTTTTTAATCTGACTATGGTTGCTCCATAGTTTCGTGCCAATTCTAAACCTGCAATAACGGCCTCATATTCGGCCTCATTGTTAGTAATGAAGGGGCATTTGATAGCTTGCCTTACCGTTTCCCCGGATGGAGCTACGAGGACCAGCCCAAGTCCTGATCCCTTCACGCTCGAAGAGCCGTCCGTGTGGAGGGTCCAGGTACCTGGAGCCTTTCCAGCGTAGAGAATGGCTTCCTTCTGTGCTTCGGGGTATACATTCATACTGAAGTCTGCCACGAAGTCTGCTAAGACTTGCGACTTTATTGCTACCCTAGGCTGATAAGTAATATCAAATTCGGACAATTCTATGGCCCATTTTACCAACCTTCCCGAAAATTCCGGTTTATGCAGGACATTTCGTAAAGGAAAGGTAGTAACCACGACTATAGAATGACTTTGAAAGTACGGGCGCAATTTTCGGGCAGCAGTTACTAGAGCTAAAGCTAATTTTTCTAAAGGTTGATAGCGAGTTTCTGCATCAATTAAAGCTTTGCTAACATAGTAGATAGGAAGTTGTTTACCTTTTTCTTCCCGAACTAGTACTGTGCTTACCGATGATTCGGAGACTGCCAGGTAGATTAACAGCTGCTCGCCTTCCACAGGTGTAGTGAGTAGTGGAGGATTAGATAGATATTTCTTTAAATCCCTCAATACCTGCTGACATTCAGGAGTCCATTCGAACTCCTTATTCTGCTTTAAGACATCGAAGAAGCTTTTGCAACGGTCAGATGACCGGGAGATGAACCGCCGTAGAGCTGATACTCTCCCTGTCAGCCTCATGACCTCTTTCTTATCGCGAAGCACGTCTGGGATTGACTCTATAGCCTTAATCTGAGCGGGATTGACTTCAATGCCTCGCTGAGAAACGATGAACCCCAGAAACTTCCCCGATCCGACTCCGAAAGCGCATTTCTCTGGATTCAACTTCATGTTGTATTGGTCCAGAATTCGGAAAGCCTCTTTCAGATGAGCCGGATGGTCCTCTGCCCGTTTGGATTTTATCAGCATATCGTCAATGTATACTTCCATGGTTTTTCCGATATGATCATGGAACATTCGATTGACCAGACGCTGGTAGGTCGCACCTGCATTTTTCAATCCAAAAGGCATGACTTTATAGCAATACGTACCTCGACAGGTTATGAATGCCGTCTTTTCTTGGTCGCCGGGATCCATCAGTATCTGGTTGTATCCGGAGTATGCGTCGAGGAAAGTTAACACTTCGTGTCCGGCTGTTGCATCGATCAGCTGGTCTATCCTGGGAAGAGGGTACGAATCCTTCGGACAAGCCTTGTTCAGATCCGTGAAGTCAATACAGACTCGCCACTTGCCATTCTTTTTAGGAACGACAACTATGTTCGCCAGCCAGTCCGGGTATTTAACTTCACGTACCGAACCGATCTTCAACAGCCGGTCGACCTCGTCGTTGATTATCTGGTTCCGGAAGGCTCCTTGTTGGCGCGTCTTCTGCTTCACCGGACGGTGGTACGGATCAACGTGCAACCTGTGAGTGATGATATCAGGAGAAATACCTGTCATATCCGCATGGGACCAGGCGAATGTTGTGTGGTGCTCCTTGAGGAACCGTAGGATATCTCCTCGCAGGCGCTCGCTCAATTCGGTCCCCAGATACACCTTTCGCTCTGGCATATCGGTGAACAGTTCTTCAGGCTCCAGGGCTTCTACCGTCGGCATGTGGCTTTCCTTCTCGTCCATTTTGGCGATGAACTCCGGGACGTCGTATTTGGTCTCTTTAGGTGCAGCGTCCGGTCCCGGGTGCTGTAATTGCTATTTGCTCTCCTCGGGCAATCTGAGGGCTACCGAGTAACAATCTCGTGCAGTGCGTTGCTCTCCCCGGACTTCCCGTATTCCCCATTCAGACGGGAACTTCACCACCTGATGGTATGTAGAAGGGACGGCTTGCATGTCGTGGATCCAGGGTCTGCCCAAAATGATGTTGTAGGCTAGATCCGCGTCGACAACATGAAAAGTGGTCTCCTTCGCTACTCCTTCTGCCAGAGTAGTCAACGTGATCTCTCCGAGAGTCTTTTCGCTTGAGTTGTTGAAGCCGGAAAGAACTCGAGAGATCGGCACAATCTTATCCGATAGTTGTGTTTCATTCACGACCCGTGCCTGGATGATGTTGGCAGAGCTGCCCGCGTTAACGAGCACTCTCTTTACGTCGAACTCCGCCACGCGTAGCGTTATGACTAACGCGTCGGCATGCGGAAACTGAAGTCCATCAGTGTCAGATTCTTCAAAGGTGATTGCTGCCTCTGACCGAGGTCGCTTGTTGTTGGTGATGGAAACTTTCACGTACTTTTTTTCTGTGAAGGTAACAGAGTCCACCTCGATTCCACCCGAAATAACGTTGACCGTTCTTTTCGGAGAGGATGCCCGTGGCGGGCCAGGTTTGTTTTGCTGAGCCCTTGCGTGAGTTTGCTTTCCTTTCTCTGTCAAGAATTCTTTCAAGAACCCCTGTTTCAGCAAATGAGCGATCTCGTACCTTAAGGCTTTGCAGTCTTCGGTAGTGTGCCCATGATCACGGTGGAACTCGCAGTACACGTCTTGGTTCCGCTTGCTGGGATCGGTCTTCATATCCTTCGGCCATCTGACTTTTTCTCCCATGCCTTTGAGCACAGCCACGACATCTGCTATTTCAATGTTGAAGCTTGGCAGGCTTGGCAGGCTGGCAGACTGAGAACTCTCCCCTCGGGATAGCCCTCTGTTGTTGTTGCGGTTGCGGCCTTTGGAATTGTTTCGCGATTGGTCGGGGTACGGCTCGTACCGTGCGCCTGACTTCTCTACTTCCGCCTTTCCTCCAGACCCGCTGCTACGAGCTTGACGTTTTCCCCGAGCAGCACCTGTCCCGATCAGTTTATCTTCGTCGATACGTACCTTAGAGTTGTAACGATTGTAGACATCCGACCAACTGGCTGCTGGAAATTCCCGAAGAGACTCGTAGAGTCTTCGCGTGGCTTCTGAACTCCTGATGTCCAAGCTGTTGGTGAACGCGATCGCTGCCCACCTGTCCGGTACTTTGGGGAGCATCATACGTTCTCTCTGGAACCGGTCCACGTACTTGCGAAGTGACTCGTCGGGCCTCTGCTTGATTTCAAAGATGTCTTCTACTCGGGTCTCCGTCTTCTGGGCACCCGTGTGAGCCTTCACGAACAGTTCAGCCATTTCTGCGAAGGATCCAATAGAGTTTGGCGGCAGCATCGAATACCACCGCAGGGCTCCATCTGCCAGGGTCTCTACGAACTTTTTCAATTGCACGGACTCGATCTCCTCGTCGGTGAGATCACTGGCCTTTATGAAATTGCTGAACATCATGAGGTGATCGTTGGGGTCAGATGTTCCTCGATACCTCGGGATGTTTGGCATTTTGAACGTTTTAGGTATCGCCTTCGGGGCAGCCTCCTTCTTGCAGGGCCGTTGCGAGTAGCGCTGAACATCAACTTTCTTCAGCGTAGGCGGGGCGCCTGGAATATGGTCGATTCTCTCGTGGAGAGCTTTCTGGAGCGCCTCCTGGCTTTCTTTGAATTGCTTGGTGAGAGTTTCCACGACAGAACTCATATCTGTAGGTGTCGTAGATTCCGCATTCGGATTCTGATTTGCCTGAGCCGCCGGGTCTGCAGTGCCGCTATTCTGATTTGCCTGAGCCGCCGGGTCTGCAGTACCGCTACCATTGTTGCGCCCTCCTTCCCGTCTTGATGTATGGGAGGATGGAACATTGGCTGCGTTGGCCCCTGCTGTTGGGGGATTGTTCGCCCGGAGAGAGTTTAGTGCTTCATTGATTCGCCTGTTTATCTCCGTCTGCTGCTGCATAAAATCACGGAAAGTTCCTTGCAAGTTCCCTTGGTTGGGGGAGAGACTCCTATGTCGTCGTCTCCTTGGTGGAGTGTTGCTCTGGGAGCGCTCACGCCGATCTTGCCTGACCGATCTACGGGCAGACTGCTGTTGCTGCCCGTCAGACGAAGGGTCGGGAGAATACTCGGGAACCAGATTATGCACCTGTTGCACATCATCATTGGATCTATGGGAAGGGGTGTTTACCTGATGGCCGCCCACTATGGTTTGTTGGGGACTGTCGTCTGCCATGTTAGTTATGAAGCAAAGAGATAAACAGAGATAGATATAACGTTAAAGGTAGATTTTTTTTAACCTACGAAAGCTATTGACCGGCTCCCACTGTGATCGCCAAATTGTTTAACCTAAATCCGGTTTTAGGCCAATTAACAATTAAATTTATATTTGCGGAGTCACGATCAATAGTTGAGATTAAAAATCTACGCAGTAAACCAAATAACAATAATGTAGGGCGTAAAAATAAAGCATAAACATAAATGATCAAGAATAAACGTATCGTTTCCTCTGACGGTCGGCGATCGCCGCGTCGGATGATCCGATTATTGAAGTCGTTGCTTCAGGCAAGAGCAAGTAATGCGATTTAATAACTGTGAGAGAGTATGTTTGAGCGTAAGAAAGATAGTAATTTTATTGATAGTAAGTACAAGAAGTCAAAAGTTGTTACAATTGGCTATGACGAATGCTATTTATAGATTTTGGGTGGCGTCTATTGAGATAGTAGCCGTTGGAGATAAGACCGTTCAAAATGGGTAACCGTCGGGTGTCTTATCCAGAGGGGTTGTAACCGCTGGGTGACCGTTTGCTGAATGGTCGCATCCCGTACTGCTGGTAACTGCTGGTTCAAATCGTGCTGACCGTTGGCAAGCCTGGTAACTTCTTCGGGGTCTGCCCGTAGGAAGTATCTGTCCGGGAAGATGTCTGTCCGTTGACACGTCAGCCTGTGCCACGTGGACGACACGTGTCACTCGCCAAGGTCTACTCAATTTTTATCCAATACACTAATATGCACCAATTTTTACACTATCGAATAATTAAAAACTTATTATAATTAAATTTCTCAAGTTTCTTATTTGTTTTTGTATTTAAATTTTAATTATGTCAATGATTTGGCCAAGATCAGTTTGTGTCCTCACTATATTGCTCAAGATACCAACTATATGGTAGTTCTTGCCATTGTGATTCTTGAAGTTCAATTCGTCCATCGCGAGTGACTTAACCATTGGTCTATCTTCTAAGCTAGATAAGCTATTTAAAAGGAGTACTGGGCTTGACAATATAAAAATAAATAAGAATACTTGAAAATTTTACTTATAATAGACTTTTAATTATCCGATGGTGTAAAAAAAAACATCGTCGGTGCATATAAGTTAAACTCATTAATTACTCGCTCAGAGTCACTTTATATTGCATTATTTCTTAGTAGTCCGTTATAAAAAGAATGTTATATTAAATTTAAAAATGACTTTATTCTAATCTTCTGAGTTTATCCTTAATGAGATGATATAGTGACATATAAATATATATAACTTATTTTAAACTATAATTTTATCCTATCTTTTTTTAAACTTTATGTCAAGTGAAATTCGGTTAAACTTTATGCCTAGGAAAGTAAAAAACTATTTTGGTCACCAGTACAAACTAACTTAGCAGTCATTAGCTATATTTCTGGTAGGGGTGCGTATCAGTCGGTTCGGTTCGATTTGATTTGGAACTATTATTTTTTGGTTTGTAAAAATACTAAATCGATAACTAAACCAATAAATTATGAGTTATCGATTTTTGATTTATTAGCTTTTGGTTCATAACGGTTTGGTAATCGATTAAATTATTAAGAAAATCGGGCCTAAAAACTGAGCCACAATTGATATATATTTTTTTTCAAAACGTTTAAATTTCATTGATCACATATATATTATGTTGTAATATTCTTTATTTAAGAATATTTTGGCTAATCATATATATATGCTTGATTTGATTGCATCGAAATCAAAGAGATAAAATTACAATATTCAAACAGCAAGAATTAAGACATAGACACACAACATTCAACCTTAATACCCATAACTCAAATTCAGTTGTCCAAATATAGTTGAAAGTGAAACAACACGAGTAACTAAGTAAACTAGTTTTATATTCATCAGATAAAACAGTAAATTAAAAACTTATTGTGTTATTGATTTAACTGATAAAATGGGTAAAGTTGACAACCAAAGTAATATCCCCATAAGTAAATTGGGCAAATGGTTACATAACCAACCTAATAACGTTTAATCGGTTTGATTTATCAATTAACATAAAAAAAATGGACCCCTAATTTCAAGTGGTTTCGTTGAAACTTCTCAGTCTTACCACACTATTTTGCAAGTAAGTTCGGAATTTATAGATGGCACATTGAATATCCTGAAAGAGAAATAGGCTCCTGTTAACTATCTTTAATATTTTTGTTTATCTTTTAAGAAAAATATATCAAAAACCTTATTATAAAGTACACGTCTAAACCTCAGTTTAATCCTTTTCTTAACCATCTCACTTAATTAACTTTCTATTAATTAGAACAATAATGATAATTTTGAAACACAATAACGAATGTTTATTATTAATTTAGTACGGCAAGTATTTTGGAAGTAACTAATTTGTCAAAACACCAATAAGTATGAACCTTAGGTAAAATATTCTATAGTATTTCAACAAAAGTTGGGATGGGACACAGCTTGCTAGAAGCATAATTAGATAAAGAGACTTGCGGCCTCCATGGCATTGTTATTATTCGTGTTTTGTCCATTTCATACTTGATACCTATCTGCTTCAAAATATTTACCTGGATACCCTTTTT
The DNA here is from genome assembly GCA_037355625.1 of Petunia x hybrida. Classification (NCBI taxonomy): domain Eukaryota; kingdom Viridiplantae; phylum Streptophyta; class Magnoliopsida; order Solanales; family Solanaceae; genus Petunia; species Petunia x hybrida. The sequence continues at coordinate 18,637,225 of JBBBVM010000007.1, forward strand.
ATTATTAGTGCGCACAGAGCCCTCTACCATCTATCTCCTCCGTAGTACTTTTAACAACCTTGTTAGAGCTGCTTCCTCCTCTTCTGCTGAACAATTTTAACTTAAAAAAGTACATCAATTTTCCATTACTTCTTGCACTAAATCACTTAATCCAAATATTTCTTTCTGTAACAATTTTTTTCTTTAATTTATGGTGATTTATCCTTGAATCCAAATCAAGCCTCATGACAAGTCATAATCGTGATCAAGACATTATTAAATTCGCACAAATTTAATCAGTCTTCACAATTATATGGTATTATTTTAGTGGATTACATTATTCATGTGCTATTTTATGAAATTAATGTGCGAATATAGCAAGTTCATAAAAATAAGTTCATAAAAATTAGATTCTTTTTTTTTTTAATAAAAATAAAAGCCTCAATGAGGCCAATACAAAGTAAGGAGGACCCAACCATACCTTACATCATCCTATCGAGGGAACCGTGTCAATCAGTTTCCTATTTTTGTAAAAAGATTGGCCAACCCAATTTACCGTATTTTCATTACCACAATCAGCCTGCGAATTATTTTTTTCACCAGATTTCAACAACGATTGGCCTAATGCAGCAGCTCCTATTTGTTTCCCAGAACCTGCTGCATCACTAGCTGGGTTATTCTTCATCCCAGAATCTGTTGCATCGTTCTTCTTTCCAGCTTTTTTTGAGATAAAGCAGCTGAAACCTGAAGCTTCAACTGTGCATCAGCTGCGTGTTTCACTACTGCATCAGGAGTATCAGTTTTGGTTTTAGCTGCTGCATCATGTAAATTTTTTCCTAGTGCACACATGATTTCACAACTAGGACCAATTTTGTCCCAATTAAATTAGAAGCGTCAAGTTGCTTCTCATTAACCACTCGCTCGCTTACTTTGGTGTCTAATGCACCGTTATGTTTATCAGAAACCAAAGCAGTTGACTGCCCATCGTTTCCCTCCTCTTCTTTACTATTTAGCGCATCGAATGAGTTATTAACCTGCACTTCATCACTTGCTGCTCCATTACTTTTATCATTATGAATTGCCGTTTCTTTATCATTGTTATCCTGAATATCTTTCCTATTTGCTACAATTTTACGCCTTCGATCTTTAACTATGTTCCAAGAATTATTTCTTCGATTATCAACAACAATTTTTTCGCTCTTCAAAATCATCATTGGCTCATCCTCATCAACCTTAAATGCTGCATCTTCTTTCTAACTTTTTATCACTGCCTTCCACCTTCAATTCAGGATGAAGCACCTTACACTCATCTTCATGATGACCTTGCAAACAACAGTGAGTGCAATAGGATGGCATATAATCATATTGAATTTTAACCCACTTTGATTTAACATCTCCAGACTCCTCATCAATGCAATTAATTTGAATCCGCTTTGGAAACTCGCCCAATAAATCAACTTCAACTTTAACATGTGCACAACTTGGACGAGTTTGATTCTCTGTGGCCATGTCTATCTTCAAAGGCTTGCCTACTGCTTTAGCAAGAGAGAACAACACATCCTTGTCAAGTAAGTGTGGTGGAAATGATGGGAAGGATATCCACGCTATAGCAATTATCGTCTCTTCATCGGGATTAAACCACGACGACCACTTTAGGGTTCTCATAGGGAAGAACCTGTTTGAAAACTTGATATAATAAGCTGGCTTTGAATATAAATTCATATAGTCTTCCATTAATGATAACCTAATCAACATATGACAATTATCAATCCACCCAATACTGCAGTTCCTTTTAATATAACACTGCAAAGGAATTAATTTAAGCAAACCTTGCAAAAGAGTTCGTCCATAAGAGAACTTTCCAACTATAGAAAATTGAAGATTTTGGCACATAATAAAACGTTCCCACTCCTTATTCGTCCATAAAACTGAAGGTTCTCCATGTGTATTGACAACATCCTTCTCCTCAACGGGGGGAACCATCCCTTTTAGAGCAGATTTCAACTTAGATGCATAGAGAGTATTAGAGAGTGTATTGGATAAAAACTGACGTCACCTAAAAAGTGACACGTGTCTGCCACGTTGCACGGGCAGAGGTTTTCCCGGACAGACAGCTAACGGGCAGATGACTGGCCAGGCGGTTACCACGGGCAGGCCCAGAGCAGTATCGTAACGCTTCCCAAAAACAACACGATTTGAATGAGCAGCTACGAACCCGATCACGAGCGATTGCTTAATGAATGGTCATGAAGGCAACGGTTACACAATCCAGCGGTTACGTATCCAACGGATACATGCCCAGCGGTTACAAACCCAATGGACGCCTATCAGATCTATAAATAGCACTCGTTTCGAATCATTATGACACACAATTTACTTTCTGTCTACAGTATCAATAATAATACTCTCTCTTACTCTTGCTCAATACCGTTCTTCATTTACATCTGTTGAATACTTTTCTCTCAAGTCTTCAAGTATAATCAAGGACGAGGAATCCTCACCAGGATCAAGTGATCCAATACGGTTCCTTCTGTCTACTTTTTTCACGCTTTAATCTTATTTACCTTCGATTATATCTTATTATTTCCATATCATCGATTACCATCATTGGAAATCGTGCATATATATATTGATAATCTAGTAATTAACGAAATTCCGTATTTAATTTAGCTAAAATCTTAATCTAAACTATTGATCGTGACTCCGCAAATATAAATTTAATTGTTAATTGGCCTGAAGTCGGATCTCGGTTAAACAGAGAGGGGCGGGACAACCTCAGGAGGAGGCTGCCCACCGGTCGAATTGGCCATGAATGGCCTGAAAAGTGGTTGCCCTAGAGTGGAGAAGAAGCTATATAAAAAAAAAATTGATTCAAAACATAATTTTGAGCTAGAATTTTTCGGATATGGTATTTTGGAAGAATTATTAGTTCTTGTGTATAAATTTGACTGAAGTTGTGTGTGATGCTTAGGTTCATGTTCCATCACTGATTTGAAAGTGATTATTGAAACAAAAGTTAACCACCATTAATAGCTATTGTTAGCCTGAAAATGGGTTTTATGCAATTCTATATATAATAAATGTGAGTCCCTGTGAAACGACATTGGTTAGTCGTTTCGGAAGATAGAACTCTAATTGGCGTGCCGATAATTTTAAAATATTCGTAAGGTCTATTGGGACTTGTCTGTAAAATTTGAGTTAAATCAGACCTCGTTTGGTAGGCATCGGAAGAAGGTTTCAGTTATTATTGTCGATAAATATTAAAAAGAGATTTTCGAGCTCGGTTTTGGCGAATGAGCTCCGATTCGAAATCCGGAAGCGCCGTTAGGTTCGTATGATTATTTGTGACTTTTTTGATTTTTCGAAAGTGAATTTCGATGTTGTTCGGCTAGTTTCCGCTAAAATGCCGAAAGTTAAATAATTTGACATTTTCTATTTAAATTCGCATCTTGAGTTTCGAGAGTCCAATTTGAGATCCGCCTTCGCGAGTATGTTACATATATTTTGTATATCTGGTATGCAAAAGTTGGAATTATTTCGAATATCGTAGGGTACCGTTTTAATTTTTACCGTAGCAGCGAATTTTAAAGAAAAAAGAAAAAAAAAGGAAAAAGACAAAAAAAGAAAAAAGACAAAAGAAAGGAGAAGATATATGCAGCGCTAAGGGATAACCCCTTAGCTTAATCAAAACAAGAACAGAACGCTACAACCAACGAAAAAGAGAAAATGGAAAACACGCAGTGGAAAAATGCCAGAAAATGCGAAAAGGGGCCGGAAAAAAGTAGAATTTTCGCCCTGAAACATTCAGGTAATGATCCTAATATATTATTTGAGTTTATTACGTGTGTTTGAATATGTTTTAACGGTAAAACTTGGAATATTAGACATCGTTTTAATAAGTTCAATAAATAGTTTAAAGGGTCAAATGGACCCCGATAATGAAATTGATTATATATTCGTACTAAGTGAGTTATGGGCAACATATAAATGTAATTTATTTAGGGTTTGGTTATGTGACCTTAAACCCTGTACATAGGCCCGGCCTGCGTATTGCGTATGCGAATAGGGTATCAGGTTCCTAACCGGATTGCCCTAAGATGTGAGGTAAGAAGCCTTTAGCCTAATTTGATATATTTTTCTGCTTATTGAATAGAGTGGGATCGTTTGGCAATGAAACCAAAGGACAAAGCGGTTGTTGAGTAGCTGTGCTAACTTTGTAACAAGGTAAGTGTTTATATCCATTTCTTTGGAGGCACTTGGCCTCGTGGATTTTCTACCACGTGTTTCCTTACGTGTGTAGCTGCCGATAGGCGTACTCATTACGCCTTAGCTTTGAATTTACATTGTATATTATATGTTATGCCCTGTTGTTGGTATTGCATTTAACATATGAGCATTGCACTCTGGTTTTGAGCATTGCATATACTTCCCGGTTGGCGATGAGAGTCCCGCACCGGCGAAGGGTCATTATTGCATATACTTCCCGGTTGGCGATGAGAGTCCCGCACCGGCGAAGGGTCATTATTGCATATACTTTCCGGTTGGCGATGAGAGTCCCGCACCGGTGAAGGGTCATCATTACATATACTTCCCGGTAATCGACGAGAGTCCCTAGCCGGTGAAGGGTCATTATTGCATATATCACCTGGTAGACGATGAGAGTCCCGCACCGGAGATAGGTATCAGACATATGTGACTGCATTGCATCATACCGCATTCATCCCATCTCATTGCACCGCATACTGACTATTGTGTGTATTGTGTTGTATTTTATATATGCGGTATGTATACCATGTTGTGAACGTATCCCAGTTTGCCTATATATTTCTGGCTCGTATCCCGAGTTGCACGTCGCGACAATATAAATACATGGATCGGATCGGGATGCACGCCGCAACAGTATAAATATACGGATCGGGTTGCACGCCGCAACAGTATAAATATACGGATGGGGTTGTACGTCGCGACAGTATGAATATATGGATCGGGTTGCCCGCCGCAACAGGATGTATTTCTGATTGTTGACATGTTCGGGATATCTATATGTTCTGTCTACCTTATGTCCCTGGTTGTTTATGATTCCATACGTGTTTTTAGTTATTATCTGGCTCTGCCTGTTTGTAGTTCAAATAAGATGGATTTGGTTTACCAGTTTTTTCTCCTCCCTGGCTAGCTATCCTATTCTTTGAGATGGCTAGTCTGCCCCACTTATTGAGTCCTCTTGACTTACCCTTGTTTGTTGTTTGGTTTTGTCTATCTATTTCGTTTCGGCAGGTTCGCTCCAGGATTGAGTTCGCCACGTTGTGAAGGAGCGAAGACGACTTCAGCTGTCAGGGTGAGCCAGCTTTTATTCAGGATGGCCACCAGTTTTATGTTTATTATTTCAGCTGCAATTTGCTCCCTTCAGGAGGTATCTGTCTTCTTTTGTACTCTTAGATGTCTAGTCTGGGTAGCCCTAAACTTAGTATGTTGGGTAGTCAGCTGTAATTTCTTTTGTACAGCTTAGAGGTATCAGTATGTCTGTGTTTTTTTTTAAAGTCTTGTCCTTATTTGTGAATTGTTATATTTATTTTCCTGATTTAATTGGTAAGGGTTCGCCCGACGGGTCTAGGAGGGATGTCGGGTGCCCGCACAGCCTAACAGGATTCCGGGTCGTGTCAGTTGGTATCAGAGCCCGGTTTAGAGTTTATCCAGACTAAGACAGTGTCTAGTAGAGTCTCGCTGATGGGTACGTAGACGTCCCTACTTATCTACGAGAGGATATGATGGTATTTAGGAAGTTTTATTTTTTTTCTTTTCTGATCGTGCGTCGGTCTAGGATGCAAAAGTATTTTTGTTAATTCCTTCGTGGTAATTGTGAACCATCGTGCGACAAATCAGCAAACTGTATGAGTTCAAGACGAAGCAGTCTAGCGTGGGGCTGGCATTGACGAAGCCCCGAGAGTTTTTATCGTGCTGACGACCTAGTTATGGAGGCCCCAGTTGTACGAGCTCGCGATGGGTAAGGGAGCAGGGCCTTGTGGTTCCCTTGGCTCTCTACGATGCTTTTACGAGAATCTTGGCAACGCAGATACCACAATAACCTATTATTCGCTAGGCAACTTATCAGGTTGCCGCAGATGCAGATGTTCGGACTTAGAGGGCTCTTGTTCCAGTTCCTAATGTTGCCCCAGAAAATTATGTTCCAGAGGCAGCATGTGTTGCGCCACTAATTATTCTGGTTAGTTAGCTTGCCCAAGTAATAGCTCGGTCCGAGTGTCCGAAGATGCTGTATTATTTTATCTGGTTGAACCTTCCGATATTCTCAAGCCATACATCAGATAATCCCTGTGTAAGTTTTTTTTTAAATAAAAATGATGTCAGCGTATCCTTCAGGCTTTTGATTATATCGAGCGGTATGGTGTTGATTATTCTGCTTTCCAATTTCAGGGTCCAGCCTTGAATTGGTGGGCCGCTCTTTTATTAGCTAACTTGGTTCGGTTTTTCATCTAGATTCGTGGAAAAGTTCCTTTCGAGTAGCGAGCGAGATGAAAAGTGTTGCCAGTTTTATTGGATTGGACAGGGTAGCCTGTTGGTTTTAGAATATGAGATTGAATTCTATAGAATGGCTGAATATGCATTAGAACTAGTCCATGAGCCTTTCGAGAGATCCAAAGATTTATTGGTGACCTTTTTCTTTCCTTGAGATCCCAGATGGCTCGAAAAATTGAGGTTGGGACTTCATTTGATGTCGCTGTTGATATTGCTTAAAGGTATTAGGCATACCATAAGTTAGAGCGGGAAGAGTTATAGCAAGAGAGTGAGAAATCCCGCGGCCCTGGTAGGCACCATACCTCGTTTGAAGGTAAGAGTTCTGATTATTTTGGGAGGTCACCTGCCAGGTTATCTCAGCTGGTAGAGCATAATTCTTAAAATACGCTAGTAGTTCATTAAGATAGACCAAGTTTTTCTCTTTATAGTCTATCAACAATCTGTCCAGCTCCCATATTCAGCGAAAAAGTGTTATTATTGTCATGAGTCTGGTTATCCTTTGAGGAGTTTTTCCTTACTCCAGCAAGTAGGCAGTCGTCCGTTCTCTCGTCATCAGACACCTGTACAGTCGTAGGGAATTTCATTTACATCTTAATCAACCAGAGAAATACCACCATCCAGTAGAAGTTGAGAGTGTAGTGGCAGTGGTTCTTCAGAAGGTGATTATCAGGGTAGTGGCTTAACTCAGCTACAGAGGCAGTTCTATGAACTGCTAGTCTGGCAGGATGATAAGGTATCCAATGTAGTAGACCGTGGGATTTCTTCTTCTCTTAAATATGAGTAAGATTTGATTCTTTCGATCGATCTAGAAATGGTTGTCTTATCATGTTTCCATGGTTTTCTTGGATGTCGTTTTTATTAAGAATTGGTTGCGATAAAGTGGTGAGCTTCTTGTATGATTTATTCCTTGCATTTCTGAGATCCTCTTGGTTGATCTGGTTTAAATGTGAGAGATTTGGCAGTAAGTGTCGGTATTGTCTGCCTAACATCTTGTTGTGCCTCATTCTGTTATAATGCCAAGTCAGTCTACCTCTTTTTTGAAGTCAGTGTTGTTAGGATGATGGGATTCTTATTTGTCACCATCAGAAAGTGTTATCATTTCTTCCGGTGCAAAGTGCTTAGTAAGTAATATTCGATTTATGTGTCTCCTCTTGGTTCGAGACGCTAATAGAGTCATGTTATTCTAAAAGTTTGTCTTGGTATAAAAGAGTTTTCTGGTAAATTGTCGGAGTTTCCTTTTTATAGGAAGGTTAAATTGACACAAATTTTGTTCCATAAAGCTCATTTAATATCTATTTCTTCAATTGCGATTCTTCGGTTAGCCTGACTCATAAGTAGTCTAGCTATGGCAGCCAAGCAAATAAGAAGATGAACTTCCTGAAGCTCTAATTATTTCTATCCTCGATCCATTTCCATTTCTTCTTCGTCCGGCACTAGTGAGCTTGGGCAATTGGTAGCCGCTTGTGACGTTCCCTGTGTTGAGCCAGAGTACGTGTTATTGTAGCCGGGTAAGCATATTATTGTTTTGGATATCAGTTTATCCGGGTATTCATTCCCATGTATAGTATAGTGCTGGTTCTGTTTTTGCGGATCATCCAGTTTCAGGGGAAACTCTGCCGAAATTTTTATAGAAGTACCATCCATCAGGCGGTGGTGTTTACGGCAAAGGTATGGAATTGTGAACTCGAGAGTTGCAGCTGTTTGGCAACTCGAGAGAGTAATTTGGTAGCTCAGGTCTGAGCCGTGTTCTCTACTCAGCTAAGTCTTCCTTAATCTAGCAGGTTGTGCGAGGATGACTATTTCTATTCAAATTATTTGTATGAGTTTATGCTCTTAGTGGAGGAGTCTTCCTCCAATTGATACCGAATTATAATAATAAATCTCTAAGGCGTTGCTGAAGCGTAAGCTAATACTTAGTTCCATCGACTTGTTCTATATCGAAAGGTATATCTAAGAGGTGATTAGCGGCTGAATCATGTTAACTCATTCAAAGTTCCGTGTATCTTTTCTTCGAAAATGTATAACTCTCTTCTCGTGATAGAGGAAGGATCAGTTTAGTCAGAATAAGCTGTATGGTGTTATCATATTATCAAGATATGTTTTATTCAAAGAGTTCGGTGCACGTGTTATAATTCTGATCATGTAATCAGGAGATAATGCCCGTGGAGTAGTTTATGAAGGTCGTGCAAGTTCTTTTGTTATCAGCGTGAATCTTGCTTTAGACTTAGGCTCGTTCGAGGACGAACGAGAGTTTAAGTGGAGGAGAATGAAACGACCTCGGTTAGTCGTTTCGGAAGATAGGACTCTGATTGGCGTGCCGATAATTTTAAAATATTCGTAAGGTCCATTGGGACTTGTCTGTAAAATTTGAGTTAAATCAGACCTCGTTTGGTAGGCATCGGAAGAAGGTTTCAGTTATTATTGTCGATAAATATTAAAAAGAGATTTTCGAGCTCGGTTTTGGCGAATGAGCTCCGATTCGAAATTCGGAAGCGCCGTTAGGTTCGTATGATTATTTGTGACTTTTGTGATTTTTCGAAAGTGAATTTCGATGTTGTTCGGCTAGTTTCCGCTAAAATGCCGAAAGTTAAATAATTTGACATTTTCTATTTAAATTCGCATCTTGAGTTTCGAGAGTCCAATTTGAGATCCGCCTTCGCGAGTATGTTACATATATTTTGTATATCTGGTATGCAAAAGTTGGAATTATTTCGCATATCGTAGGGTACTGTTTTAATTTTTACCGTAGCAGCGAATTTTAAAGTAAAAAGAAAAAAAAAAGGAAAAAGACAAAAAAAGAAAAAAGACAAAAGAAAGGAGAAGATATATGGAGCGCTAAGGGATAACCCCTTAGCTTAATCAAAACAAGAACAGAACGCTACAACCAACGAAACAGAGAAAATGGAAAACACACAGTGGAAAAATGCCAGAAAATGAGAAAAGGGGCCGGAAAAAAGTATAATTTTCACCCTGAAACATTCAGGTAATGATCCTAATATATTATTTGAGTTTATTACGTGTGTTTGAATATGTTTTAACGGTAAAACCTGGAATATTAGACATCGTTTTAATAAGTTCAATAAATAGTTTAAAGGGTCAAATGGACCCCGATAATGAAATTGATTATATATTCGTACTCAGTGAGTTATGGGCAACATATAAATGTAATTTATTTAGGGTTTGGTTATGTGACCTTAAACCCTGTACATAGGCCCGGCCTGCGTATTGCGTATGCGAATAGGGTATCAGGTTCCTAACCGGATTGCCCTAAGATGTGAGGTAAGAAGCCTTTAGCCTAATTTGATATATTTTTCTGCTTATTGAATAGAGTGGGATCGTTTGGCAATGAAACCAAAGGACAAAGCGGTTGTTGAGTAGCTGTGCTAACTTTGTAACAAGGTAAGTGTTTATATCCATTTCTTTGGAGGCACTTGGCCTCGTGGATTTACTACCACGTGTTTCCTTACGTGTGTAGCTGCCGATAGGCGTACTCATTACGCCTTAGCTTTGAATTTACATTGTATATTATATGTTATGCCCTGTTGTTGGTATTGCATTGAACATATGAGCATTGCACTCTGGTTTTGAGCAATGCATATACTTCCCGGTTGACGATGAGAGTCCCGCACCGGCGAATAGTCATTATTGCATATACTTCCCGGTTGGCGATGAGAGTCCCGCACCGGCGAATGGTCATTATTGCATATACTTCCCGGTTTGGCGATGAGAGTCCCGCACCGGTGAAGGGTCATCATTACATATACTTTCCGGTAATCGATGAGAGTCCCGAGCCGGTGAAGGGTCATTATTGCATATATCTCCTGATAGACGATGAGAGTCCCGCGCCGGAGATAGGTATCAGACATATGTGACTGCATTGCATCATACCGCATTCATCCCATCTCATTGCACCGCATACTGACTATTGTGTGTATTGTGTTGTATTTTATATGTGCGGTATGTATACCATGTTGTGAACGTATCCCAGTTTGCCTATATATTTCCGGCTCGTATCCCGAGTTGCAAGTCGCGAAATATAAATACATGGATGGGATCGGATCGGGTTGCACGCCGCAACAGTATACATATACGGATCGGGTTGCACGCCGCAACAGTATAAATATACGGATCGGGTTGTACGTCGCGACAGTATGAATATATGTAAATTATTTCCTTGTGCACACATGATTTCACAACTAGGACCAATTTTGTCCCAATTAAATTAGGAGCGTCAAGTTGCTTCTCATTAACCACTCGCTCGCTTACTTTGGTGTCTAATGCACCGTTATGTTTATCAGAAACCAAAGCAGTTGACTGCCCATCGTTTCCCTACTCTTCTTTACTATTTAGCGCATCGAAGGAGTTATTAACCTGCACTTCATCACTTGCTGCTCCATTACTTTTATCATTATGAATTGTCGTTTCTTTATCATTGTTATCCTGAATATCTTTCCTATTTGCTACAATTTTACGCCTTCGATCTTTAACTATGTTCCAAGAATTATTTCTTTGATTATCAACCACAATTTTTTAACACTTCAAAATCATCATTGGCTCATCCTCATCAACCTTAAATGCTGCATCTTCTTTCAACTTTTTATCACTGCCTTCCACCTTCAATTCAGGATGAAGCACCTTACACTCATCTTCATGATGACCTTGCAAACAACAGTGAGTGCAATAGGATGGCATATAATCATATTGAATTTTAACCCACTTTGATTTAACATCTCCAGACTCCTCATCAATGCAATTAATTTGAATCCGCTTTGGAAACTCGCCCAATAAATCAACTTCAACTTTAACACGTGCACAACTTGGACGAGTTTGATTCTCTGTGGCCATGTCTATCTTCAAAGGCTTGCCTACTGCTTTAGCAAGAGAGAAAAACGCAGCCTTGTCAAATAAGTGTGGTGGAAATGATGGGAAGGATATCCACGCTATAGCAATTATTGTCTCTTCATCGGGATTATACCACAACGACCACTTTAGGGTTCTCATAGGGAAGAACCTGTTTGAAAACTTGATATAATAAGCTGGCTTTGAATATAAATTCATATAGTCTTTCATTAATGATAACCTAATCAACATATGACAATTATCAATCCACCCAATACTGCAGTTCCTTTTAATATAACACTGCAAAGGAATTAATTTGCGCAAATCTTGCAAAAGAGTTCGTCCATAAGAGAACTTTCCAACTATAGCAAATTGAAGATTTTGGCACATAATAAAACGTTCCCACTCCTTATTCGTCCATAAAACTGAAGGTTCTCCATGTGTATTGACAACATCCTTCTCCTCAACGGGGGGAACCATCCCTTTTAGAGCAGATTTCAACTTAGATACATAGAGAGTATTAGAGAGTGTATTGGATTAAAACCTGACGTCACCTAAAAAGTGACACATGTCTGCCACGTTGCACGTGCAGAGGTTTCCCCGGACAGACAGCTAACTGGCAGATGACTGGCCAGGCGGTTACCACGGGCAAGCCCAGAGCAGTATCGTAACGCTTCCCAAAAACAACACGATTTGAATGAGCAGTTACGAACCCGATCACGCGCGATTGCTTAATGAATGGTCATGAAGGCAACGGTTACACAATCCAGTGGTTACGTATCCAACGGATACATGCCCAGCGGTTACAAACCCAATGGATGCCTATCAGATCTATAAATAGCACTCGTTCCGAATCATTATAACACACAATTTACTTTCTGTCTACAGTATCAATAATAATACTCTCTCTTACTCTTGCTCAATACCGTTCTTCATTTACATCTGTTGAATACTTTTCTCTCAAGTCTTCAAGTATAATCAAGGACGAGGAATCCTCACCAGGATCAAGTGATCCAATACGGTTCCTTCTGTCTACTTTATTCACGCTTTAATCTTATTTACCTTCGATTATATCTTATTATTTCCATATCATCGATTACCATCATTGAAAATCGTGCATATATATTGATAATCTGGTAATTAACGAAATTCCGTATTTAATTTAGCTAAACTCTTAATCTAAACTATTGATCGTGACTCCGCAAATATAAATTTAATTGTTAATTGGCCTGAAGTCGGATCTCGGTTAAACAGAGAGAGGCGGGACAACCTCAGGAGGAGGCTGCCCACCGGTCGGATTGGCCATGAATGGCCTGAAAAGTGGCTGCCCTAGAGTGGAGAAGAAGCTATATAAAAAAAAAATTGATTCAAAACATAATTTTGAGCTAGAATTTTTCGGATATGGTATATTGGAAGAATTATTAGTTCTTGTGCATAAATTTGACTGAAGTTGTGTGTGATGCTTAGGTTCATGTTCCATTACTGATTTGAAAGTGATTATTGAAAGAAAAGTTAACCACCATTAATAGCTATTGTTAGCCTGAAAATGGGTTTTATGCAATTCTATATATAATAAATGTGAGTCCCTGTGAAACGACCTCGGTTAGTCGTTCCGGAAGATGGGACTCTGATTGGCGTGCCGATAATTTTAAAATATTCATAAGGTCTATTGGGACTTGTCTGTAAAATTTGAGTTAAATCAGACCTCGTTTGGTAGGCATCGGAAGAAGGTTTCAGTTATTATTGTCGATAAATATTAAAAAGAGATTTTCGAGCTCGGTTTTGGCGAATGAGCTCCGATTCAAAATCCGGAAGCGCCGTTAGGTTCGTATGATTATTTGTGACTTTTGTGATTTTTCGAAAGTGAATTTCGATGTTGTTCGGCTAGTTTCCGCTAAAATGCCGAAAGTTAAATAATTTGACATTTTCTATTTAAATTCGCATCTTGAGTTTCGAGAGTCCAATTTGAGATCCACCTTCGAGAATATGTTACATATATTTTGTATATCTGGTATGCAAAAGTTGGAATTATTTTGAATATCGTAGGGTACCGTTTTAATTTTTACCGTAGCAGCGAATTTTAAAGAAAAAAGAAAAAAAAAGGAAAAAGACAAAAAAAGAAAAAAGGCAAAAGAAAGGAGAAGATATATGCAGCGCTAAGGGATAACCCCTTAGCTTAATCGAAACAAGAACAGAACGATACAACCAACGAAACAGAGAAAATGGAAAACACGCAGTGGAAAAATGCCAGAAAATGAGAAAAGGGGCCAGAAAAAAGTAGAATTTTCACCCTGAAACATTCAGGTAATGATCCTAATATATTATTTGAGTTTATTACGTGTGTTTGAATATGTTTTAACGGTAAAACTTGGAATATTAGACAACGTTTTAGTAAGTTCAATAAATAGTTTAAAGGGTCAAATGGACCCCGATAATGGAATTGATTATATATTCGTACTCAGTGAGTTATGGGCAACATATAAATGTAATTTATTTAGGGTTTGGTTATGTGACCTTAAACCCTGTACATAAGCCTGACCTGCGTATTGCGTATGCGAATAGGGTATCAGGTTCCTAACCGGATTGCCCTAAGATGTGAGGAAAGAAGCCTTTAGCCTAATTTGATATATTTTTCTGCTTATTGAATAGAGTGGGATCGTTTGGCAATGAAACCAAAGGACAAAGCGGTTGTTGAGTAGCTGTGCTAACTTTGTAATAAGGTAAGTGTTTATATCCATTTCTTTGGAAGCACTTGGCCTCGTGGATTTTCTACCATGTATGTCCTTACTTGTGTAGCTGCCGATAGGCGTACTCATTACGCCTTAGTTTTGCATTTACATTGTATATTATATGTTATGCCCTGTTGTTGGTATTGCATTGAACATATGAGCATTGCACTCTGGTTTTGAGCATTGCATATAAACATATGAGCATTGCACTCTGGTTTTGAGCATTGCATATATTTCCCGGTTGGCGATGAGAGTCCCGCACAAGCGAAGGGTCATTATTGCATATACTTCCCGGTTGGCGATGAGAGTCCCGCACCGGTGAAGGGTCATCATTACATATACTTCCCGGTAATCGATGAGAGTCCCGAGCCGGTGAAGGGTCATTATTGCATATATCTCCTGTTGATGATGAGAGTCCCGCGCCGGAGATAGGTATCAGACATATGTGACTGCATTGCATCATACCGCATTCATCCCATCTCATTGCACCGCATACTGACTATTGTGTGTATTGTGTTGTGTTTTATCTATGCGGTATGTATACCATGTTGTGAACGTATCCCAGTTTGCCTATATATTTCCAGCTCGTATCTCGAGTTGCACGTTGCGACAATATAAATACATGGATCGGATCGGGTTGCACGCCGCAATAGTATAAATATACGGATCGGGTTGCACGCCGCAACAGTATAAATATACGGATCTGGTTGTACGTCGCGACAGTATGAATATCTGGATCGGGTTGCCCGCCGCAACAGGATGTATTTCTGATTGTTGACATGTTCGGGATATCTATATGTTCTGTCTACCTTATGTTCCTGGTTGTTTATGATTCCATACGTGTTTTTAGTTATTATCTGGCTCTGCCTGTTTATAGTTCAAATAAGATGGATTTGGTTTACCTGTTTTTTCTTCTCCCTGGCTAGCTATCCTATTCTTTGAGATGGCTAGTCTGCCCCACTTATTGAGTCCTCTTGACTCACCCTTGTTTGTTGTTTGTTTTTGTCTATCTATTTCGTTTCGGCAGGTTCGCTCCAGGATTGAGTTTGCCACGTTGTGAAGGAGCGAAGACGACTTCAGCTGTCAGGGTGAGCCAGCTTTTATTCAGGATGGCCACCAGTTTTATGTTTATTATTTCAGCTGCAATTTGCTCCCTTCAGGAGGTATCTGTCTTCTTTTGTACTCTTAGATGTCTAGTCTGGGTAGCCCTAAACTTAGTATATTGGGTAGTCAGCTGTAATTTCTTTTGTACAGCTTAGAGGTATCAGTATGTCTGTGTTTTTTTTTAAAGTCTTGTCCTTATTTGTGAATTGTTATATTTATTTTCCTGATTTAATTGGTAATCGTTCGCCCGACGGGTCTAGGGGATGTCGGGTGCCCGCACGGCCTAACCGGATTTCGGGTCGTGTCACCCTGGTACGACGAAGGGTATTCTGGTAAATGTGACTTTCTTTTTGCGTGAAGTGTATGCTAATTCAGTCTTGAAAGATTAACACATGTTCTCTGCTCCACTAACCCCTGTTTTCTGCTCCACTAACTTGGGTTTTGTGGGTGAGAGGGACTTTCTAGTTTCTTAAATAAGAAAAGGGGACAAAGTCTTTAAAAATTGGGTGAGGGGGACACTTTTAAAATTAATACTAATGACTAATATTTTAAATGTCCCCAAGTTTTTTTATTTGCACAAAGCACCCCACCTTCTCATTTCCCCTCCCCAGCCCCCATTCGGACCCCCACCCCTATCGCCCCCACCCCTCTGCCCATCCTCCACTCCACCACCACCCTCCACCACTCTCCACCGCCACCTTCTACCACCCACCACCACCTTCTACCACCCTCCACCACTCACTGCCATCTCCTACCACCCACCACTACCTTCCACCACCCTCCACCACCAACCACCACCTTCTACCACCCTCCACCACCACCCCCACCGTCCTCCACCACTCTAATAAAAAGATGTGTACACATCAGTCGAGATGTGTACACATATAATATATGTGTGCACATATATTATATGTGTACACATATTTATTATATGTGTACATATATTAAACACATATAATAATATGTGTACACATCAGTCGAGATGTGTACACATCAGTCGAGATGTGTACACATATATTATATGTATACACATCAATGACGAGATGTGTACACATATTTTTCAACCGTGAAAATATCTTCAAAATTATATAAACATATAAAAAATATGTTTACACATTCGAAAATATGTGTAAAACGACTAAAATTTTAAAAAAATGAAAAAGAATGAAACGGGGACAAAGAAGAAGAAAAAGGAGAAGAACGAAAAAATAAAATGAATACGAAGAAGAGAAGAAAATAGAGACGAAAAAGAAGAAAGAATAATAACAAGAATGGTAAAGAAATAAAATTTGAAAAGAAAGCCAGAAGAAAGAAGGAGGAGGAAGAAGAAAAAAGAGGGAGAAAGAAGAAAGAGAGAAATAAAAGTGTAAAATGATTTGAATAGGTGAAAAAGTAAAAGTAGGTGGGAGGGAGGGAAAATGAAATGTTTGAAATTTTTTGAATTGTGGAGCTTTTTTGTAAATTTCGGAAATATTTTTCATACCCATAAGTTTTAAATATTACAATTCGGCCGTTACTTAAATTAATTAATTTTTTGTCCCCTTTTCTTCATTTGAAACTTGAGAAGACCTATGGCTCTTTTTTCACCACTTACTTTTGCCTCAGTTATCCATTCCTTCCGGAATTTTCCTCCATATTTTCACTCCAAGGTCTCTCTATCTCAAACAGTGATGGAGATCTATTTCGGTCCCCTTGGGACACGTGTATACTTAGTTGTGCCTTATATTCATCAAATCACAAACCCTACCCCCTAATTGATTACTTCATTTCTCTGCTATTACCATCTCTCTCTTTGTATTTCTCCTTCCGACTTTCCCCGGTGAGTTTTCTTGTTCTTACTCTTTATTTTTATTCAGTTTTTTTCCTTCTTATTTTGTGTTTAATTTTGTGGCTTTTTTTGTCTTCGACTATTCAATTTTCTCATCAATATATAATACTGTCGGGTTGGTAATGGCGATACGGTGGAAAAATTATTTGTACGATATTAACAGCATCTCAGTGATTATTGGAAATTTGTTCTACTTTACTTTTCATGATTGTGATTATATATAATTTTAGGAATTGTAATGATACATAGAAGAATTTTGGTGCATCAAAGATGTTCCCCGTATGCTTCAAATAACACACCCTTTTTGAAGAAATCAAATAGAAGGTTTGGATATCTATTGAAATTAAAGGTGTGTGATAGGGAGTATATAACAATGGAGAAAAAGATTATGAAACATTTGTTTTAAACATCTTCTTGAATTTTTTAAGAGTTGTCCCTTCAAATTTGTTAGAGGAATGGATTTATGTATATGATTGCTATGATAAAGTTTGATTCTTGGAGGGAAATTTCTGGTCTTCATTTCCTTCTGAGTTGACAGGTTGGAAGGAGAACACATTTGTTGATTTACTTTGTGCTTTTAGTGAGTCCTTTTGTGTGGTTAAGCTGAATTTCCACAAGTTAGGATTCGTAATTTCTTCGACTTAAATTGACATTTTCTTTTCGATTTAGTCACCATGTGAACTCTACTAGCACATACTTCAGTAGTTAATTATTGATTCATCCAATTTCCCTTTGTTTTGTGAAAAGCCTTCTTCATTCTCTAGAACTTCATTGCTTACAATCTCTATTTTAGTTCTTGCAAATTTTAATAGCAAGCTACTGAGATTAGTCATTTTGTTCTACTCTTGAAACTGAAAGTGTTTCAACTGTTTTCAGTGGCTCGTGGATCTAAGATTAGTCATTTTGTCATGTAGGTACATCATTGACGACAAAATTTAACACATCAATTCTGATTGACCCACCTTATCCACAGTGTCAACAACTACAAGCATGGTATTACCTTACTAAAGAGAAGTTTTGCTTTTTTGCTTTATCATTATTCTTCCACAGTTTTTTTGCGTTTTGTTATGTACAGGGCAATGGAAAACAAAGAAATACAGCACTCTTTTGCTATGAGGATCTCTAATCTCTCTTCCCGTTGATGAGGAAGTAGTACCAATTGCAAATATTCAATCACTACAAGACGTAAGATGGTATCGGCTATAGTTGTGATAGTCATCAGTCTCATTCTTCAAAGACTGCGACATACCTTCTCCATTGAGGTAAAAGTTATCAATTCCAAGTGAGCTCCAGCCTTTCTACAGCTTAGTACGTTCACTCTGCGGACAAGATGTGAGAAGTCCACTTAGAAGACAAAATTACTTGTTTCAACTGTACCAAAAAAACTACGCTAACTCCAAGGTACTGATTACGATTTTAAAGTCATATCTATCCTAAATTGTACAAGAATCTTTTATTCCTATAAAAATGCATTAAAACGTACACTACTACTGGTGTCAGTTTGAGGTCGAACTTCAAGATACCACCAGCGAAGCAGCTGGAATGGTTGTGGGAAAAGAAGCAGAAAAAAAATATTGTCACTGACTGCAGAGGAGAATACGTTATAGTTTCAATTAAGGTACAAATTGTAGGTGTAAATAAAGCATTAGCTAACCAAGTCTAATAATTGTCATAGAAAGGCTTAATATTTTTTTTTCCCAGAAGGAGTCCCTGCCAATGCAAGCTGTGCGCACATGTTCTCCTGACCACCCCTCATGTTCTTCTTCCCTATTGAGGTAAGAGCACGCTTTAAATTCAATTACCCATCTTAAACCTAAAATGGATGTTTGCAGCGCACACTACTTAAGCTCCACTACTTGGCCTTTAATACTTTTCCTGATCGTCACACATCTGAGGACCTTACTTTGCACAAATTCTTTAGTCGTAAAAGGAACAAGCAAGACCAACTCTTGCCTTCTATTCATGCTCCATCTTTTGCCGCTTCTTTATTTGAGTTACGTCATGCAAGCATTGATGGATCTCTTTGTTTCTGTAAATTTTGTTGAATTATTTAATAATTATTTTATACTATGAACTGCAGTTGACGACTACGAACTGCAGTTGACCTCCTAAACTCTGAAAAAAATTACTTAACCATTTTGGCAGAGGATTGTATAGTGTTCCTTTTACCATGGGACACTATTGACGCCCATAAACTCGGAAAAAATGTACAATGGAAGACTCATGCCTAACACACACTAAGAGATGGCTTTGCATTTGCTGCTGCTACACTGCGATATAGTTTTGCTCTGAATACAATTATTAAGATCATTTTTCGCATAGGCACACACAGTAAACATAGAGATAAGGTACGACTCTTATGCTTTCTATAATTTTCACAAATTTAGATACCCAACTGGTCGGTTGTTCTTTAATAACGTGCTTTCTTGGTATTGGATGCGGCTCTAATGTTTGGCGATGACAATCTTTTTCAAGGTCTGTGTTATGTCTCCAAATACCACAGATTGTTGCAAGAGCATGCTTAGTCTACTGACAAAAGGGAATTGAGCTTTTCTTTATGAAAGATCATTGTTTAGATCTGACAACAATTTAGGATAATTCACATAGGGAAGATTAGTAAATCTTGTATTGTATTTTGATAGTTTATCTTTATTTATGATCTTACTCCATTAGTATTAAACACACATGTAAAATTAAGAATATTCAGAATGTATAATGTGATTTTTGATACTTGGTTATTAAACAAATACACCGTTGTGTTCTATTAGGAATTCAAATTCATTGTTAGATTAGGATAATAGATATTGTAGATAGGCTTCAATCACAACTTAACTCCTAGTAGGACTCTTTCACTGACTCATGTAACTTGTATATATTCTTGCTTGTACGCTCAGTGTAAATCAATGAGAAGAATTCCAATCTATCCCAAAATTATCATGGTATCAGAGCATTAGAATTCCTCTGTCATTCAAGAAACAATCCATCGTTAAATACCAACAAGTCTTTCATACTCAGTTTCTTCTTTTCCTGAACCCTATGGCAAGCGAGACACAGACAACGCAACCTCAACAAGTTTGGTTAACCTCTCCTTTTTATCTTCATCCCTCCGACAGTCCCTGAACGATATTGGTTGCATCGACCTTCAATGGAGATGGTTATGACCTTTGGGCTAGATCGATAAAGACAGCTTTGAGAGCGAAGAATAAGCTGGGGTTCATAGATGGTTCCATAGCAAAACCAGAGAAAAATTCGAAAGAATTTGGGTCATGGGAGGCTTGTAATTCCATGGTCATGTCGTGGTTAGTCAATTCATTGGATAAGCAGTTACAGCCTAGTGTTGCATTTTTAAACACTGCAAAGGAAATATGGGAAGACCTCCGAGAGAGGTTTGGCCAGAGTAACGCCCCAAGAGTTTTTGAAGTCAAAAACAAAATACATGCCTTGCGTCAAGAAGGTCTTTCAGTTTCAGCATACTATACGGCACTCAAGGGCCTATGGGATGAACTAGAAAATTCATCAAGTGATTTTGAATTCACATGCACGTGCGAAGCTGCAAAAGAAATACAAAAGAAACAAGAAACTGAGAAAATTTACCAGTTTCTTATGGGTCTTAACTCTGACATGTTTGGTACTGTAAGATCACAAATTCTAAACACTCAACCGCTGCCCTCATTAAATCGAGCTTACCACATGGTGAGTCAAGAAGAACGTCAACTTAACATAATCAGAAGGCAAACGGAGAAGGTGGAAATCGCAGCTTTTCATGTACATGAGGAGAATAAAGTGGTTTCTGCAGCAGCTGTGCAACACAGGAATTACAATAATAATAAGTTTAGAGGAAGGGAGCGACCAAAGTGTTCTCATTGTGGTCTAATAGGACACTTGAAGGAAAGATGCTACGAGATTGTAGGCTATCCCCCTGGCTGGAACAAACGAAAAAGTGGTGGACAGCAAACAAGCAACTATGAAAAGGCAGCCCATGTAGGTACAACCTCACAGAGTAGCATCGCATCAGGAGCCTCACCAGTACCGGGGTTAACTCAGGAACAATACCAGCGTCTGCTAGGAGTTCTGGGTTCAACCGGACAAAGTGAGGATTCTATTTCAGGTAAGATCTTTCAAATGAAGAATAGTTCACCATGGATTTTGGATAGTGGAGCTTCCTGCCACATGACAAGCTCTTTAGAGTTGCTGCGAGATGTAAAAAATAAAAGGCACCCTTCAATAGTTATGTTGCCAAATGGAAGGAAGTCTTTTTTTTTCAAAATTGGAGAATCTGTTGTGACATCAAGGATTATTTTAAAAGATGTCTTGTTTATTCCAGACTTTACGTGCAATTTAATCTCCATTGCACAGTTAACTTTAGATTTGAATTGCTTCGTGACTTACCATCATGATTATTGTTTTATACAGGACCGTACCTCGGGGAACCTGATTGGTCTGGGTGAGCAAAGGCAAGGGGTGTACTACGTGGCGCAGGCAACATCACAAATAGCTTCTCATGTCATTGCTGGTGACAACTTTGAATTATGGCATCGTAGGATGGGGCATCCGTCAAGGCAATCTTTGGTTCTCATGTCTGGTGTTAATTTTAGCTCTTCAAATAAAGAATGTAATAATCCTTGTGAAATATGCCTGCGTGCTAAACAAACTCGTTCCAGGTTTTATAACTCCAATAATAGAGCAATTAGATGTTTTGAGTTGGTGCATTGTGATATTTGGGGTCCATATCATACCGCTTCATTGTCTGGCTCACATTATTTTCTTACTCTTGTTGATGATTTTAGTAGAGCTGTTTGGGTTTATCTCATGCGAGTAAAGTCTGAGGCGAGTAAAATATTGATTAATTTTTGTAAAATAGTTAATACCCAATTTGGAGAGCGGATAAAGTGTATCCGAAGTGATAATGGGTGTGAGTTCACTTCAAAGCTCATGCATGATTTTTATTTGGATCAAGGAATTGTTCACCAAACATCTTGTGTAGGAACACCCTAACAAAATGGGAGAGTTGAAAGAAAACACCGGCATGTTTTGAACATTGCTCGTGCCTTGAGATTTCAAGCCAATCTACCACTAAAGTTCTGGGGTGAGTGCGTTTTAACATCAGCTTATCTGATAAATCTTACACCAACTCAAGTGCTTTCTGGAAAATCTCCATATGAAGTGTTATTTCAAAAGAAACCAACCTATGAAAATATTAGAGTTTTTGGTTGTTTAGCTTATGCGCACAACCATTCACCTGGGAGAGACAAGTTTGATTCACGAACGCGTCGCTGCATTTTTCTAGGATATCCCCATGGAAAGAAAGGTTGGCGTTTATATGACTTAGACACTCAAGAAATGTTCGTGTCACGAGATGTAATTTTTAATGAAGAGAGATTTCCATATCTCCACAAAAATAAAGAAGAAAATAATGGAAAGTGTCCCACTTTGAAATCCCATGAAACACCAGCATTTGTTGAGCCATACAGTGAAGAAATCATTGGAATTACTTGCGAGAAAGATAATAGGTGTACAGGAAAAGGGGGAGAAAATGAATGTGAACACTCACATGAAGAACATTCTGAACAGAGTAGTGTGAGAGATGCTGAATTTGGTGTTCAACATAGTGAAACAAGCACCAGGATGCCATCCACTTCACAAGTTGAGTCTGAAGTTCAGACTAACACCATGCCACCTAATTCACAATTCTTGGAGCGTGGAGATAGGACTAGAAAACCTCCCAAACATTTGGAGGATTTTGTTTGCCATACAGCAAGAGTCACACCCCTTGCAACATCCAACCAATCTGCCCCGCCAGGTAAGGCCTATCCTATAGCTGATTGTCTCCAACTTGATTGTTTCTCACCTTCACATAGAGCATTTTTGGCTGCTATCACTACTGATGTTGAACCTAGGAGTTACCATGAAGCCGCTAAAGATGCACGCTGGAGAGAAGCAATGCAAAATGAAATTCGAGCACTTGAAAATAATGGAACTTGGACGCTAGAAGAGCTGCCAGCAGGGAAGAAACCAGTAGGTTGCAAGTGGGTATTCAAGATCAAACGGAAAGCAGATGGAACCATTGAGCGCTACAAGGCTCGCTTAGTCGCAAAGGGATACACGCAGGTTGAAGGGCTTGACTTTCACGACACCTTCGCACCAGTTGCCAAGCTTGTTACTATGAGATGCTTCTTGTCAGTTGCGGTTGCCAAAGGTTGGGAACTGCACCAGATGGATGTCAATAATGCGTTCCTACACGGCGACCTACATGAAGAAGTGTACATGGAATTACCACCTGGAATTTCTTCTAATTTTCCAAAGCAAGTTTTCGTCTTCGGAAGTCACTCTACGGATTGCGACAAGCTTCACGACAATGGTTTGCTAAACTTACTACTGCACTCAAATCTTATGGTTTTGTACAATGCAAGTCTGATTACTCTCTATTTACTCACCAACGAGGGACAAAGTTTATGGCCCTCCTTGTGTATGTTGATGATCTGATTCTTGCAGGAAATGACACCAAGACTTGTCTTGATTTCAAGAATTATCTTAATAGTTGTTTTCAAATCAAAGATCTTGGTAAACTTAAGTATTTCCTTGGGATTGAGGTGGCTCGAAATGCACAAGGAATTTTTCTATGTCAGCGGAAGTACACTTTGGATATCCTAACAGAATGTGGGATGTTGGGAGCTAAGCCTGCAAGTTTTCCAATGGAGCAACACCATCAATTGTCGCATGATTCTGGACCACCAATTAGTGATCCTGCAATGTATCGTCGGTTGGTTGGACGACTCATTTACCTCACAGTAACTCGTCCGGATATCTGTTATCCTGTACATATTTTATCTCAGTTCATGCATGATCCTAAGCAAGGCCACTGGGATGCTGCAATGCGCATTTTGCGTTATCTAAAGCTTGCACCTGGACAAGGCATCATATTATCCTCATCCAATGATTTTCAACTGCGTGCATTTTGTGATGCTGATTGGGGGGCATGTCCCATGACACGTCGATCGCTTACTGGTTATTTTATTCAGCTTGGGAATTCTCCAATCTCGTGGCGAACCAAAAAGCAAACAATTGTGTCTCGCTCATCTGCTGAAGCCGAATACCGCTCAATGGCTGCTACAGTTTGTGAACTCATATGGCTTCGAAGCTTGTTAGCTTCATTACTAGTAAAACATCCATCTCCAATGGAATTACATTGTGACAATCAAGCAGCCTTACATATAGCTTCAAATCCTGTTTTTCATGAGCGTACGAAGCACATTGAGATTGATTGCCACTTTATTCGGGAACATCTGCAGTCTAATGCAATTATAACTAGATATGTGCCTTCCCGACTCCAAACTGCAGATATCTTTACCAAAGCTCTTGGTAAACAACAATTCCAATTTCTGATGTGCAAGTTGGGCATCCACAATGTTCATGCTCCAACTTGAGGGGGAGTATTAGGAATTCAAATTCATTGTTAGATTAGGATAATAGATATTGTAGATAGGCTTCAATCACAATTTAACTCCTAGTAGGACTCTTTCACTGACTCATGTAACTTGTATATATTCTTGCTTGTACGCTCAGTGTAAATCAATGAGAAGAATTCCAATCTATCCCAAAATTATCATGTTCAAACTTCAAAGCACAAGTCAAATGATGTCTAATAGTAGCAAACAAAAATTATCACATAGGGCACCCGTGCGTAGCACGGGCATCCTCCCTAGTGTTAATATTTTTGTCCAAAGACTTCTTGGATATGTTCGTAGTTATCTAAGGAGTTTGTGTCTAAATTTTTAGAGTGTTTTGGAGCTGAATTAGTCAAGTTTTATTGGCAAAGATTTTTGCATAAATGCCAAAAAATGGCCACCCAACTCGATGTTAGTCAACTTTTCCAATAACCAATTTCCTTTTCTATTTCAAATATAGCTTTTTCAGTTTGTTTTTCATATTTGCTTGTTAAAGGAATCCAATTCATTTACTTGAGTTTTATTTGTATTATCCTTATTTTACTTGACCACTATTATACTACTTTGGTATATTGTATACCTTATCTGAGATGCTTGAGATCAAATTTTTGAGCTAAAAATTAAAGAAGAAATACTATGTAGATTGTATACTGCAATAGTATACAGTTTATCACACGAGTACTTCAACTGTATACTACTATAGTATATTGTTATAGTCTATAGAAATAGTATACTACTATAGTATACAGTTTTCTACAAATGGATGCTTCAACTGATATTGTATACTCTTTAGATATACACTTTTTTGTACTTGGATCGAAGTACGAGCTGCTATCGAACAAAGAAATATTTCAAATTTTGTTGTTTTGATTACAATATACCTTTTTGGTATATCGTAATACTCATTTACTATGCACTTTTTTGTGCTTGGATCGAAGTGTGAGCTACTATCAAACAAATGAATATTTTAAATAATTATTTTGAATACAATATAGTAGTACCTTTTTTATATACTGTATACTATTTTGATATATCTTTTTGTATTTGGATCGAAGAGTGAGATGCTATCGAACAAATGGATGTTTCAATTTTTATCATTTTAAATATAGTACATTTTTGTTATACCGAATACTCATTTGACATACACTTTTTTGTATTTGGATCGAAGAGTGAGCTGCTGTTGAACAAATGGATGTTTCAATTTTTATCATTTTAAATGTAGTACATTTTTGTTATACCGGATACTCATTTGGCATACACTTTTTTTGTGTTTGGATCGAAAAGTGAGTTGCTATCAAAAATATGAATATTACAAATTTTGTTGTTTTGCATATAGTATACCTTTTTGATATACCGTATACCAAATTGTGTTTCGATCGAAGAGTGAGCTGCTATCGAAAAAATAGATGTTATACCTTTTTGTTATACCCTATACATTTTTTGTATACACCTTTTTGTGTATGGATCAAAGTGTGAGCTGCTATCGAATAAATAAACATTTCAAATTTCGTTGTTTGAATACAGTATACCTTTTTGGTATATCGTATACTTTTCAGTATACCTTTGTGTTTGGATCTAAGAGTGTGACCTTCTATCGAACAAATATGTATTTCAAAATTTCGTTGTTTTGAATATTTTATACATTTTTAGTATTCTGTACGCTCTTTAGCTATACACATTTTATTGTTTAGATCAAAGTGTGAGCTGTTGAACAAATAAATATTTTGGATTTTGTTATTTTGAACACAATATACTTTTTGGTATACCATATACTCTATTGGTATAATTTTTTGTGTTTAAATGAAGAGTATGAGCTACTATCAAACAAATAGATGTTTTGATTTTTGTCATTTCAAATACAATATACCTTTTTTGTATAATGCATACATTTTTTGAATACTATATACTCTTATGATATACCTTTTTGTGTTTGGCTCGAAGAATGTGAGCTAATTTGAAATAAATAGGTGTTTCAGTTTTTTTTTTTAAATATAATATATATTTTTTTTTGTATAACGTATACTCTCTTGGTATACCTTTTTATTTTTTGGTTAGAAGAGTGTGAGCTACGATCGAGCAAATATATGTTTTGATTTTGTTATTTCAAAGAAAGTGTACCATTGAGTATGCTGTATATTTTTTTGGTATACCTTTTTGTATTTAGATCAAAGAGTGTGAGCTACTATCAGTGGATAATTCAATTTTTATTATTTTAAACACAATGTAGTTTTTTTTAGTATATCGTATACTATTCTAATATACTAGCTAATATGACAACAAATTTTGTAATAATGAAATTGACCTCTACAAAAAATGACAGAGTTTTTTTTTTCTTTTTGACATTAATATATGCATGAAAATATATTGACTAAAACAATTATCTAATATAGAGAAAGAAAAAAAAGATAGATAAATAATAAAAAGGAAAAATTCTACTTCAGTTATATGTTTATCACTAATATAGTTAAAAAATAAAAAATATATACTATATCCACTATTGTTTTGCATATGATATCATAGTATATTATATCTGTTATTTTTTTACCACTTATATATAAAAAAACAAAGAAAAAGAGGAAAAAAAGAAAGAAAGGAGAAAATAATGTATATTATAGCATGATGTATATTTTACCATTATTTTTGTCACTAATATAGAAAATAAATAATTAAATAAATATTAGATCATTTATTTTTCATCACGAATATGGAAAAAAAAATAATAATTTACTATATCACATTACGTATTTACACTAACATATTATTTTATTATACTATAGAACTAAAAAAATAAAAGGAGAAAACTATGTACCATATCAACTAAATTTTTATTTGTGACTTGTATAAATTTTTTTAAAAAAACAACAACAAAAAAAAAGAAGGAAATGTGTATATTACCTTCGATATAGAAGAAAGGAAGAAAGAAATAAAAAAAACAGATAAATAGAAAGACTAAAAAAGAAGATATAGTATATAACTTTACTTAACTAGTATAAAAAAGGAAAAAAGAAAAGAATAGAAAAGAACATAGAAATCAAGCTAAACAAAGTTTCGTTCAAGACATTTAGGTTTGGTACGAAATATAGGTTGTTAGGATAATATCTTTGTGGTAAGTTGTAATTGGTTTGAGTAATAGGAAGTAGCGTGTAATAACTTTGATCTCCATGAGTATTTACATTTTTATGTGGAATGAGCATTCTCGTTTTCTTCTGGTAAGCTATTTTTTGTTGTCTTTAAAGCATTATTTGACATTCACACTTTCTCTCTCTAGAAAATTCATCTCCCACTTATCATCCTTTTCTCTAGTTGACTTCCGTTGATCGGCGTTGACCTCTGCGAGACAATCACTGGCCACCACTAGAATGTTGCAAAAGTTATATCCACAGAATCGTTTTGGCATCCTCTTTTAGTTTCTACCATTGGTTTTTCAAGAGTCATACAAAATTAGCGTAGATCTGAATTTAAAAACTCGACCAAACTAATCAACTCATGCCTGGGTATCTTTTCACAATAGATTTATACATCGTCTTCACTGTGGGATTCTTTATGGAGATACATATGAAAAAGGGAGGAGGAAAACGGAGGTCGAATGATTTTATACCATGTCAAAAATTTATTGTATTTTGCACATTTAATTGAATATAGCTGGTTATTGTTTGCAACTTAATTGAATATTGTAGCAGACAATTTGTTTTGACTTTGCCTTTAAATAAGCAACTTGTGCAGTTCTTAGGTATAACCACCTACTTTCAAGTAAGTTGGTAAATAGTTAGTATTTGTACTTGCAGCCATACATTGGGTAATGCACTCTTCATTTCCTTGTGTTTTGATCTGCTGCTTAAATGACGATCTTTGTGTAAATCTTATGAAACAATGAGTATTTGGTTCACTATTACTGATACATCGACGCTTGATGAAATCAAAGCATATTTAGAAGTTGATGAAGCTGCGGCAGCGACAATTGAGAGGTGGTGGTTGGGGTCGATTCGGCTCCGGCGGTTGATGAAGAATAGATTCTAGTCCTTTTTTAATTTTTTTTATAATAGGTTATATTATAAAAATGGATGACAATTTGGAGTTATTTGTTTGCAAAATGTACATTGAATCAGCTCACACTATGAATATATAATGTCAGATTTCCTTTAGTCATATTTTTCTTTGAATCTTTTTATTTGAGTAATGTGGTGATGATTTGGTGTCATTTATTTGTGAACTAGACAGTTAATTTTGTTTGGTATGAATAAATACGTCCAGATTGTCTTTATTTTATATTTTCATATGTATTTTTATGGATGAATGAAGTGACGAGGATTTGGACTCACTTGTTTGCAAAATGTACTTAATATTTGGCTCACATTATGAATAAATAATGACCGATTGGGGTAAATATATTTTTCTTTAAATTTTTATTGATTTTTATATCTATTTTTGTGGATGAACGATGTGAAAGCGATTTGGACTCATTTGGACACAATTTTTGGTTTAACATATGCATAAACACAGACGAATTGTCATTATTTCAAAATATGTAAGCACTTGAAGTTTTTTTTTTGTGGATGAGTGAAATAAGACTGATTTCGCCTCATTTCTTCACAAAACGAACATAATTATTCGCATAAACACAACCGGGTTGTCATTATTTTTAAATATATAAGCACTTGAATGTATTTTTTTGTGAATCAATAAAGTAAGGCCGATTTGACATTATTTATTTACAAAATGAACATAATTTTTTGCTCATTGTATGAAGAAATGATGCCGGATTGGTCTTATGTTATGTTTTGAATTGATTTTTGTATATGAGCGAAATCATGACGATTTGATTTTATTTATTCACAAAATAGATGTTTAATACAGACGGATTGGCTACCTTCTATCTGAGCGAAACAATGACGATTTTACTTTATTTATTCACAAAATAGTCGTGAAACACAGACGAATGACTGTCTTTTATATGAGCGAAATGATGCCGATTTGGCCTTATTTATTCACAAAATGGACGTGAAACACAAATGGGTTGGTATTGTTTTATGCTGTGTAGGAAGCAGTGACGTTTTTTATAATTTCTGATGTAAAAAAGTGCGGTTGCATTTTTGTAACTACGGGTAGTTCTCTATTAGTAAGGGCATTTTTGTACTTTCAGCTTCATTTAATGGTAAAGTGCTTATGTTTTCAACACCACAAAAAAAGTGCTTATATTTTCAAGACCGAGTGTATTGTGCTCAAATTTGTAATTCACTCCTAAGAAGCAAGGAACCCATAAAAATTACCCGTATAGACCCATATTTTATAATATTTTTTAAAATGGTCCATTTGTGCAATCTTTTAAAAAAAATTACAATCCTAGCACCCTTTACACAAAAAAACCCTAGCCCCCAACCCGTACTTCTATTCTCATTCCCTTTTCCCTTCAAAGAAAAAATCCCAGCACCTCATCCCCCTTTGCCACCACCGCCTCCTTCCTCACCCCTTCCAACATCTCCTCCACTACTTCTGCCCCCAGCCGCCGCCGCCATCACTGTACCCTTGTCGTAGCTGCATTTTTT
Organism: Petunia x hybrida; assembly: GCA_037355625.1. NCBI lineage: Eukaryota > Viridiplantae > Streptophyta > Magnoliopsida > Solanales > Solanaceae > Petunia > Petunia x hybrida. The sequence continues at coordinate 18,667,223 of JBBBVM010000007.1, forward strand.
TTTCTTTTGGCTTTTAAGAATAATGTCAATTTTTCGAAGAAAATTCTGGCCAAAGCTCCGGTGTTCACAATTTTAGAAACGACACTTGAAGTGAACCAGAGTATTTTATAAAATGTGTTTACACTGATTATTGCACATGAAAAACAGGTGAACTTTAATTAATTGAGCTACATAATTATTTTAAATTATGATTAAAAAATTATTATTTATTTTAAATTTAGAAACAATTAACTTAAACCTTCTGCTAGCCCTTAATGAGCGTCTAGAGCCTCTCAAAATTAACATACTCCCTCCGATCACAATATAAGATTTTTTAGATCTTTTTACATTGATTAAGGAATCAACCTTTTGTCATTAATTGACAAGAGAAAGAAAATAGTGACACATAAATTGGGACAAAGGGAGTACTAGTTTACTCCATCAGTTAAGGTACAGTGGTATTTAACACATAACAAAAAATTAATAAAGTATTATGTTTCGCATGCATGATATCTATTCCGTACGGTTAATTAGTTACTCCATTGCAGGATCTTTTCGTTGCTGGAACTGATTCAAGTTCCGCTTTGATAGAGTGGTCAATGCTAGAGCTGATGAAGAAATCAGAGGCAATGGCAAAAGCTAAAGCTGAGCTGGCACAAGTTATTGGCAAAAATAATTCAGTAGAAGAAGCTGATATTTCTCGCCTTTCTTATTTACAGTGCATTCTAAAAGAGACCATGCGGATACACCCACCTGTTCCCATTCTAACTCGCAAGGCTGACCAAGATGTGAAAGTGCGTGGTTACTTGGTCCCAAAGGATTCCCAAGTGTTTGTGAATGTATGGTCAATTGGTCGTGATCCCGCCATTTGGGATGATCCTTGGCATTTAATCCTGAAAGATTTTGGGATTTTGATATAGATGTTCGTGGTCAAGATTTTGAGCTCATTTCCTTCGGTGTTGGTCGAAGAAAATGCCCTGGGCTACCCTTTGCAATTAGGATAGTTCCCATAATGCTGGCTTCCTTGTTGAATTCATTTGACTGGATTGTTGAAAGTGATTTGTATGCTGAAGAAAAATTTGGTCTTATATTAGCCAAATCGCGTCCTCTACAACTAGTCCTGGTTTCACTCTATGACTATGTATGACTCAAATTGGACATGATGTATTATTTTAATTGGTATGATAAAAGCCAAACTTATTAAATAAAATGCTGTTCTAATACATATTGTCATGAGCATCACGTTCCACAATCTTATGTTTTACCTAGTTTGACAAAATAAGCTAGCGTCCTTTTCAATGCCAGTTTCTAGTTAAGTACTTTTAACCGGTACGTGTTCTCACGCACGGTGCGTCTTCAAAATTTGCAACATAAAAGTAGACAGTAAAATTAAATTTTAGGACGCTGCTATTTGCCCATATCCGCATGGACCTAAATTGGACATATCCAGTGAATAGTCTATAATGTACCCATTCACTTTTGGCTCCAATCACTATTATTTTCCCTCCAATAAGTTTCCCTCTAAGAATATAATAATTTTAAATTAGCATGTCTAGTTTTTTATGGTCCCAATACATTGAACAATTAAATTAAATTAAGTGTATGAGTATATTATTCTTAATATTGATATATAAGTACATTATTCTTAATATTGAATATATGAGTTTAATTTAAATGAGTACTAAATTTAATTGATTTTTTTTGCTTGTAGGAGTTTTTCGTTAAATATTTAACTTTTTAGATGGCAACCTAAATGACTAATTTCATTATAGTTAATTTATTAATGGATTGAAATTGAACTCATACAAATTATGGTAATTTAATTAACTATGTAATGAAAATACACGCCCTATATATTTTAAACTTATTCCACTGCATTTTTACCTACACACTATTTATAAACTTACCAGTAAAAAATTATATTTCACATATTAGCATACACACCCCTAAATAATACAACAAGAATTATATGAGAACTAAAAAAATAAGGAAATAAATTTGTTATGGAAATACTATTATATATAAGACAATATATTATCAAGAATAAATACAGATATGACATCATTAATCAAACCACTAATTGACCATGCACTGTGTAAAATTATCAGAAGTAGAAGTAGGAGTAGTTGTTAGTGTCTCTACGCTCTTTATGTTGAACCTTTGGATAATCTCGCTTGTAGTGTCAACCAAAGCCATTTTAGTCCCATGTTCATATTTTTTGCCTTGTTTGATGGGTCAACAAAGAATAGACTAAAAAAAGGACGAATGTTGTTGCTTGATGGGTCAACTAACGCCTTAGAAATTGAAGACAAAAATTTGCATATTTAAGTATAGTTGGAGTGAACCCGTTGGCAGATGATGCTACTCCAGCATAATGGCAACTACTGCAATATTGTAATCGAAGATCAAAGGTTTGAACCTGGCAAAAGTATGACATCTAACGTAATTTTTTCAATTACTTCATATTTAATTACTCTTGTTATGTAGCCAATTTTTTATATCTTTTATATGTTATTACTGATACTAATGAATTTTGATTTGCTTTATTTGATCCTTCAATTACCCTTGCTATGTAGCAAAATTTATTATATCTTTTATATATTATCACTGATAGTAATGAGTTTTGATTTACCTTATCTGATCCTTCAATTATTGATAGTATTGAACAATTGAAGATACCTTGGGGGACATACAATTATATACAATAACATATACATACAATATTTTCAATAAAGTTAGGTATATGTTCCTCTATAAGGACATATATTTTTTGGTCAAACAATACAAATTTTTATTCAACCAAATTAATAAGATAAACAAGGACATTATCTTGGTTCTAGTTTAGATGTCTCACGACTAAGAATATTATTTCGAGCTTGAAATAAGATACTATTTCACAGTTTTTAATTTAGCGACAATTCATGTTAAATTTTAACTTTGAGTTATTTTTTTTAATTATTTAAATTTAATTTAAATGAATATGAAAGTTTTTAAAAATTTATACTTTGTGCTTTGCACGAACTAGCGTATACATATTACAAGTATTTATATATATATATTAATTAAATAAAATATTTTCCTCTATAGATTATGATGGGATTCGACTCAAAAAGTTTTATAACTTTTCTAACAAAAAACACTTTACTTTTCCAAAAGATGGGTTTCAAATAAATGCAAAAAATGAACAAACTAAAAAAAAATTTCAAAATAGATTTTAGCCTCTTTTTTAGAAAATACTTATTTTTAGACATCAAGTTTAATTTTTTTTTGTTAAACACCTTATAAAAATATTTTTTTAGTTGTTTGTACTAAAAAATGACGTATCAGAAAGAAGAAAGCACAAAAACAATTATCATGAAATTAAACTTTCGTATATATTAAGAAGAATATAAACTATGCACTAAATATGAAATTTTTTTTCATATTATGAAAAAAATCAAAATGTCACAAGTTAGTATTTAAACTTTTGAGAAAATATAATAAAAGAAAATGGGCTCAAAAAATGTAGATTTTATACATTTTATGCATCGAGAATGTAAAACATAATAACGAGAGAGAGAGAGAGAGAGAGAGTGTGTGTGTGTGTGAGAGTAAAATTCAAAATTTGATATTTTTTTCATAAAGGGTATAATGGGTACAAAAAATATTGAAATATCCATAATGCCCCAGATTCCCTAGTGAAATGACTTACCCCCAGTATGGCTGTTAGTGCCAAGAAAGGTAAGGTCACATATCATTTTCCTAAATTTTAAGGCTAATATAAATAAGCAGTCTGCAAAAGTTAGTAAATTTTTTTTTCAATTAATTTTATTTTTTAATGTGGAATGAGCACTTTAGTGCTTTGTCCTTATTTGGTGAGCTATTTTTTTGTGGTCTTTAAAGCATTAGTATTCTTTTCCACTTTTAAAAATATTTTCACTTCTACCCTTAATCACATTTTCTACAATTATTTGACATTCACACTTTCTCTCTCTAGAAAACTCATCTCCCACTTCTCCTCCTTCTCTCTAATTGACCACCGTTGATCTGCGTTGGCCACCGCCAAACCACCACCGGCCACCACTGGAATGTTGCAAAAGTTATATCCATAGATTCGTTTTGACCTCCTCTTTCCATTTCTACCATTGGTTTTTCAAAAGTCATACTAAATTAGCGCAGATCTGAATTTAAAGATTCGACCAAACTAATTAACTCATGCCTGGGTATCTTTTCACAATAGATTTATACATTGTCTTCAGTGTGGGATTCTTTATGGAGATACATATGAAAAAGGGAGGAGGAAAACGGAGGTCGAATGATTTTATACCATGTCAAAAATTTATTGTATTCTGCACATTTAATTGAATATAGCTGGTAATTGTTTGCAACTTAATTAAATATTGTAGCAGATAATTTTTTTTGACTTTGCCTTTAAATAGGCAACTTGTGCAGTTCTTAGGTATAACCACCTACTTTCAAGTAAGTTGGCAAATAGCTAATATTTTTACTTGAAGCCATATATTGGGTAATGAGCTCTTCATTCCCTTGTGTTTTGATCTGCTGCTTAAATGACGATCTTTGTGTAAATCTTATGAAACAATGAGTATTTGGTTCACTATTACTGATACATCGACGCTTGATGAAATCAAAGCATATTTAGAAGATGATGAAGTTGCGGAAACGACGATTGAGAGGTGGTGGTTAGGGTCGATTCGGCTCCGACGGTTGATGAAGAATAGATTCTAGTCCTTTTTTATTTTTTTAAGATAGGTTATATTATAAGAATAAATGACAATTTGAAGTCATTTGTTTACAAAATGTACATTGAATTCGCACACAATATGAATATATGATGCCAGATTACCTTTAGTTATGTTTTTCTTTGAATCTTTTTATACAAGCGAAGTAGCGACGATTTGGTGTCACTAGACAATTAATTTTTGCTTAGTATGAATAAATACGTCCGAATTGTCTTCATTTTATATTTTCATATGTATTTTTATCGATGAATAAAGTGACGAGGATTTGGACTCACTTGTTTGCGAAATGTACTTAATATTTGGCTCACATTATGAATAAATGATGACAGATTGGGGGTAATTATATATTTTTTAAATTTTTATTGGTTTTTATATTTTTATATCTATTTTTTGTGGATGAATGATGTGAAGATGATTTTTACTCATTTTTTTGAAAAATGGACACAATTTTTGGTTTAACATTTGCATAAATACAGACGGATTGTCGTTATTTAAAAATATGTAAGCACTTGAAGGTTTTTTATGGATGCGTGAAGTGAGGCCGATTTGGCCTCATTTCTTCACAAATCGGACACAATTATATGCACAAACACAGCCGGGTGTCGTTACTTTTAAATATATATATAAGTACTTGAAGGTATTTTTTGTGAATCAGTAAAGTAAGGCCGATTTGTCATTATTTGCTTACGAAATGAACATAATTTTTAGCTTATTGTATGAAGAAATGATGCCGGATTGGTCTTATGTTATGTTTTGAATTGATTTCTGTATATGAGCGAATTGATGACGATTTAATTTTATTTATTCACAAATTATCGTGAAATACATACGAATTGACTTCCTTATATATGAGCGAAACGATGCCGATTTGGCCTTATTTATTCGCAAAATGGACATGAAACACAATCAGGTTTGCCACTGTAAGATTCTCTTGGAGATATAGATGAAAAAGGGATGAGAAAAAACGAAGGTCAAATGATTTTATACTCTGTCGAAAGTTTATTGTATTTTCACATTTAATTAAATACAACTGGTTATTGTTTGCAACTTAATTGAATATTTTAGCAGACAATTTTTTTGACTTTGCCTTTGAATACGCAACTTGTGCAGTTCTTAGGTATAACCACCTATTTTCAAGTAAGTTGGCGAATAGTTAATATTTTCACCTAATTATCAATTAAAACTCCACATAATTTAGTTACATTCATGTTGAGCACAACTTTTTATATATTATGAAGATCATCTTATCATCAAATCAGTACCAATAATACTACTTGAGTCTAGTATGGATTACTTGGGCATATTAGGTAGTGGAGTTTTGCTAGTATTACTAACTGTGTGGACTGTGATCCGCCGGAAGAAATTAGGGCGACGACAACTTCCACCAGGACCAGTGTGCTTACCCTTGATTGGAAATCTGCATAACATGCTTGGTGCTGGTCCAGCCCACCAGTCCTTTAGGAGGCTTGCTCACAAGTATGGACCCATAATGAGCCTCAGGTTGGGCAGACAGAAACCTACTGTGATTATATCTTCATCAGCCGTGGCTAAAGAAGCTTTCAAAACCCATGATAAAGCCCTGTCCAACAAGACATTCAAAGATGCAGTGCAAGCCTATAATCACCATCTATTCTCCATCATATTTCTACCTTTTTCCAGTACTCGTCGGAGAAATCTCCACAAAATATTGTATTGTTGTATCTCCTCGGGGAATAGGCTTGTTGCAAACCAGCACTTGCGGTCCAGGAAGTTCCAGGAGCTCATGGCCTACTGTCGTCGGTGTAGCCAAACTGGTGAGCCGGTGGATATTGGCCAAGCTGCTTCTGATACCGCCATAAATATTTTGTCAAATGTCATTTTCTCCATGGATATAGTCGACCTGCGTGCGGATTCTCTGAAAAAATTTAAGAATGTCATCCGGGACTTCACTTACCAGGTTGAAAAGCTGAACCTGGTGGATTACTTCCCTGCTCTGAAAGTCATAGATCCTCAAGGGATAAACTGACTCAATTCAATTAATTTTGGTAAATTGCTTCGGCTCTTTGGGGGCTTAATTGATCAAAGGTTGGAGCAAAGACACAAACTGTCCCAGAATGACTGTTGTAGCACCAACGACGTTCTTGATGTTCTGTTAAATATGCGCGAAGAAGATCCCAATTCAATGGACAGGAATCAGATCCAACACCTCTGTCTGGTAATTAAATTTAATGCATGATTAACGAATAGCAAAATTTTTGCAGTTTAAAGGGTTTGCTAGCCTTAAGCCTTTTATTTATCTCCTTAGTTTATTTTCCAAGGCTGCTCTAGTTTGCTTTGGTTTCTAAAACTTGATATTACTGCTACGGGCCATTTATTTTATGCATGCATTTCTACTGGATCTAGTAGTCTAGCTAGTTCGTTGTAATTCCAGCTTTACCATCACTCTCTCTCTCTCTCTCTCTCTCTCTTTATACACACACACACACACACACACACACACACACACACACACACACATCTTGAAAACTAAATACATCTTCATATTCTTACAATATTATACTCACTCCGTCCTAATTTATGTGGCGGTATTTGAATTTGTACGGAGTTTAAGAAATAGAGGTTGACCTTGTAACATTTTAAATTTATCCTTGAAAAAGTAAGAGAGAGAAGATTGAAATAATTAAAAAATTATTGGTAACTTTTAAAGTAAGTAGGGCCCAACAAGGGTAAAAAAATTGATAATGCATTAAATGATTGTCAAATTAGAAAGTGTGACATTGTTTTTGGGACAGACCAAAAAAAAATAGTGAAACATAAATTGGGACAGAGGAAATACTTATTTACCCCATCAGTTAAGGTACAGTGTTATTTAACACACAATAAAGAATTACTAAAGTATTATGTTTGGCTTGCATGATATCTATTCTGTACGGTTAATTAGTTACTCCATTGCAGGATCTTTTCGTTGCTGGAACTGATTCAAGTTCTGCTTTGGTAGAGTGGGCAATGCTAGAGCCGATGAAGAAGCCAGAGGCAATGGCAAAAGCTAAAGCAGAGCTGGCACAAGTTGTTGGCAAAAATAAGTCAGTAGAAGAAGCTGATATTGCTCGCCTTCCTTATTTGCAGTGCATTCTGAAAGAGACCCTGCGGATACACCCACCTGTTCCCATTCTGACTCGCAAGGCTGTCCAAGATGTTCAAGTGCGCAGCTACTTGGTCCCAAAGGATTCCCAAGTGTTTGTGAATGTATGGTCAATTGGTCGTGATCCCGCCATTTGGGATGATCCTTTGGCATTTAATCCTGAAAGATTTTGGGGTTCTGATATAGATGTTTGTGGTCAAGATTTTGAGCTCATTCCCTTCGGTGTTGGTCGGAGAAAATGTCCTGGGGTACCCTTGGCAATTAGGATAGTTCCCACAATGTTGGCTTCCTTGTTGAATTCATTTGATTGGATTGTTGAAGGCGATTTAGATGCTGAAGAAAAATTTGGTCATATACTAGCCAAATCACGTCCTCTACGACTAGTGACTTCACTCTAGGACTATGTATGGCTCAAATTGGACATGATGTATCATTTTAATTGGCATGACAATAGCCAAACTTATTAATCAAACTGTTGTTCTAATACATATTGTCATGAGCATCGCCGTTCCACAATCTTATGTTTTACCTAGTTTGACAAAATAAGCTAGCGTCCTTTTCAATGGCATGCACTTGTTACACCCAGTGAGTTTCTAGTTATGTACTTTTAACTAGTGTTCTCATGCATGGAGCGTCTTAAAGTAGAAAAATAAAATTAAATTTTAAGGCTAATATAAATAAGCAGTCTGCGAAAGTTTGTAAAATATTTTCTATTTAATTAATTTTTATTTTTATGTGGAATGAGCACTTTAGTGCCTCGTCTTTTTTCGGTGAGCTTTTTTTTGGTAGTCTTTAAAGCTTTAGCACTTTTGACCACTTTTAAAAATATTTCTACTTCTACACTTAATCACATTTTCTACAATTATTTGGCATTCACACTTTCTCTCTCTAGAAAACTCATCTCCTACTTCTCCTCTTTCTCTCTAGTTGACCGCCGTTGATCGGCATTGACCGCCACTGGACCACCACCGGCTACCACTAGAATGGTGCAAAAATCATATCCACAGATTCGTTTTGGCCTTCTCTTTCCGTTTCTACCATTGGTTTTTCAAGAGTCATACTAAAATAGCACAGATCTGAATTTAAAGATTCTACAAAACTAATCAACTTATGCTCGGGTATCTTTTCACAATAGATTTATGGATCATCTTCACTGTGGGATTCTTTGTGTTGATACAGATGAAAAAGAGAGGAGAAAAATAGAGGTCGAATGATTTTATACCCTGTCGAAAGTTTATTGTATTTTGCACATTTAATTGAATACAGCTAGATATTGTTTGGAAGTTAATTGAATATTGTAGCAAACAATTTTTTTTGACTTTGCCTTTGCATAGGCAACTTGTACAGTTCTTAGGTATAACCACCTATTTTCAAGTAAGTTGGCGAATAGTTAATATTTGTACTTGCAGCCATACATTGGGTTATGCGCTCTTCATTCCCTTGTGGTTTGATCTGTTGCTTAAATGACGGTCTTTGTATAAATCTTATGAAACAATGAGTATTTAGTTCAGTCGTACTGATACATCGACGCTTGATGAAATCAAAGCATTTTTGGAAGTTGATGAAGCTGTGGCAGCGATGATTGAGAGGTGGTGGTTGGGGTAGATTTGGCTCCGGTGGTTGATGAAGAATATTCTAGTCCTTTTTGTATTTTTTTATAATAGGTTATATTATAAAAAGTAATGACAATTTGGAGTCATTTGTTTGCAAAATATACATTGAATTCACTCACACTATGAATATATTATGCTAGATTACCTTTAGTTATGTTTTTCTTTGAATCTATATGAGCAAAGTAGTGACGATTTGGTGTCATTTGTTTGTGAAGTAGACAGTTAATTTTTGCTTAGTATGAATAAATACGTCCGGATTGTCTTCATATTTTATTTTCATATGTATTTTTATGGATGAATGAAGTGACGAGGATTTGGATTCACTTGTTTGCAAAATGTACTTAATATTTGGCTCACATTATGAATAAATGATGACTGATTAGGGTGATTATATATTTCTTTGAATTTTTATTGATTTTTATATCTATTTTTGTGGATGAACGATGTAAAGACGATTTTGACTCATTTGTTTGCACAAACAGACACAATTTTTGGTTTAGTATATGTATAAATACAGACGGATTGTCGTTATTTCAAAATAGGTAAGTACTTGAAGGTGTTTTTTGTTGATGCATGAATTCAGGCCGACTTAGCCTTATTTTTCACAAAACGGACACAATTATATGCATAAATACAGCCGGGTTGTCGTTATTATTAAATATGTAAGCACTAGAAGGTATTTTTTGTGAATCAGTAAAGTTAGGCCGATTTGGCATTATTTAATTACAAATGAACATAATTTTTTGGTCATTTTATCAAGAAATGATACCAGATTGGTCTTATATTATGTTTTGAATTAATTTTTGTTTATGAGCGAAACAATGACGATTGGATTTTATTTATCAATAAAATAGACGTTTAACACTGACAGATTGACTGCCTTATATGTGAGCGAAACAATCACGATTTTACTTTATTTATTCACAAAATAGTCGTAAAACGCAAACGAATTGAATGCTTTGTATATGAGCAAAACAATATCGGTTTGGCCTTGTTTATTCACGAAATGGACGTGAAACACAACGAGATTGGCATTTTTTTCTGTTGTGTAGGAAGCAGTGGCTTTTTTTGTAATTTCAGATATAAAAAGGTGTGGTGAAATTTTTGTAATTACGGCTTGAAAAAATGATATGTGGCATTTTTGTAATTACGGGAAGTTCTCTTTTAGTAAGGGTATTTTTGTACTTTCAGCTTCATTTAATGGTAAAGTGCTTATGTTTGCAGGACCACAAAAAAAGTGCTTATATTTCAAGACCAAGTTCATTTGTGCTCAAATTTGTAATTCACCTATATATATGTGGGCCAAGCCCGACTCTAACTAGACTAAAGTAAACTAACAAATGGGGAAAAGTGAAGAAATAGTCATTTTTAGCTCGCCTTTATAGTTGAAGTCACTTTTTTAAAAAAATATTTAGTTTTTAGTCACTTTTTGAACTTCATACCTTGAGGGCTGAACTTCAGACCTTGTGAGCTGAACTTTAAATTTTCAAGTTTTTTTTTTGTTTTTTAAAAACCCCACTCCTTCCCCTCTCTCGGAAAAAATAGTGGCCCTCCCACTTTTTGCTCCTATGGCGACTCGAACCCATTACCTCTTGAATGTATGTGGAGGGTGTTTACCATCTGAGCAACCGTCACTTGTCAAACTTTCAGGTATGAAGTTCAACTTCAGAACTTTTTTGTCTTAACTTTAGACCTTCTATGTCTAAACTTCAGTTCATGTGGGTTGAACTTCAAACCTTCAGGTATGAAGTTCAACCCACAAGGGGTGAAGTTCAAAAAGTGGCTACAAATGAAATAGTTTTTAAAAAATGGCTAAAAACTAAATAGGAGAAACACACTATACAATTGGAGTACTTAACTATACAATGTGAACAATACAATTGGACTTATTTCTTCTTTGACACTGAACGGAAAAAACTGATAACTAGCCAATTTTGGACGCCCTAAGTGAGTTTTATCAACCGTTTCAACATTAATTGAGAAATTGTCAAAAATCTGTGCACACACTTACACTCCATTTCTATTGGCAAAACACCCAGACTAGTCTCAGTATTTTATACTGAGATTTATGTTCAAATTCTCTGGAGCTTTATATATAAAGTCCCAGTATTTTATACTGGGATTAGTGTTTAAGTGATCCTAGTATAAAATACTGCGATTTTAAACAGGTTAGTTCAAAATCCCAGTATAAAATACTGGGACTTGTCCGGAGTTGGCTAGTCTTCAAATATTTTTGCACCGCTGGCAAGTATTCAATTAGCACGGTGCAAACAGGCTACGGAGCCAAATTTTTACACACTGAACTATAGTAATAAGTCCAACATACCTGTATATTTCCCTAAAATTTGGGTCTATAGCTTGTTTGCACCGCGCTAAATAAATACAAGCCAGTGGTGCAAAACTGTTTGAAGACTAGCCAACTCCGGACAAGTCCCAGTATTTTATACTGGGACTTTGAACATGGACTTTAAACATGAATCCTAGTATAAAATAATGGGACTTTGAATATGTTAGTTCAAAGTCCCAATATAAAATATTGAGACTAGTCTGGGGTGTTTGCCAACGCAAATGGAGTGTAAGTATCCGCGCGAATTTTTGGCTATTTCTCAATTAATTTTAAAATGGTGGATAAAACTCACTTACGACGTCTAAAATTGGTTAGTTATCAATTTTTTTGTATATTTCACAAAAAAACTCTTCATGTTTTAATATCCAGACTCCCAACTCAAGAGTCTAAGCATTTGTTGTACTTGTTCCAAAATCGGTTGGGTGGCCCTTAGTCATCGAATGAAGTCATAGCAGAAAATACCAAATTGGTTTCAACTGAAAATTAAGGAAGTCTTTAGACATTGGAGAACAGACTGCCAAATTGCTAATGGAAGTCTTTAGTAAGTTAAGACACTGTAATTGAGTGAAGCAAGGTATACATGCAATTTTAAGTTTCATTTTCTCTTAAAAGATAAGCATTCTCTTGCAGTACGTGAAGATTTGAAATTCCAGATAGATGTATTGGATGAAAAATCAATCGTATCTCAGACCCAGGACACGAGGCAAGTCTCAACGGACGCTTTTTGAGTTGACTCCTCGAGGAGAGAACCCGAAGGCAAGAGGCATCTTCGAACTTTGATGAAGTCTATGCCTCGGGCACACGACGACTTGGTTCCCTGAGGCGATTGATACAACCCTCAGGGAAGCCGTTATTCTTTAGTACAGTTAATTTTGTAACCATTGCCCATTATGGTCATATTAAAGAAGGAGATCATGGGTTGACCATGATCAATATGGCAGTAATGGCCATAAAGTGCACTTATTGCTTTAGTACCTTTGTAAACTATAAATAGTGACTTTGTAAACATGGAAAGACATTCAGAAATCTATCCAAAAGAACTTATATTACTCTTACGCTATTCTTTGCTTGTTTTTGTCAATTACGACTTTGATAAAAATAATTGCTAGTTAGCCCAAAATAAATTCGATTGATTGACCTAATCAGATTTAGGCCAACACAATTGGCGCTGTCTGTGGGAAACTTGTAATGAAGTTTGTTCCAAAGTTGCGTCTCAAGTTTATATCACTTCAGTCAACTCTTATCAATAGAAGATAACACTGATCACAATGATAACCCTGTAAACCCAACGCCAGACCTACCAACTGGCGTTACTCAACAAAGCGGTGGAATGCCAATCCCACCAATCGGTATAACTCCACCAACAAGCTTAACTCCGCCAATTGGGGTCATTCCACCACCACTGGCTGATCCTTCTTAGAGGAGTAAAAGTGCGAGGCTTCATTCTTTTTGTTTGGTGCCAATTGCGTTGGGCCGGATAAGATTGCTGTTGAAAACACTGACAGTAGGAGGTTATCTACTGTGTAAATCAGAAGTAACATGAAATTATAGATTATGTTTATTCTGGTTGTATGGTGGTTGGTGCCTGATCATGGCGACTAATGCGTTATCCTCTTCTTTGCTTTGCAAATTCTCAAGTGCCTCGGATTGAAGATATTGATTAATAACTTGCATTGTTGAACTGTCAAGGATCTTTCCTTCTCGAATGCCAATTTCAAATTCCCTTATTGCTCGAATCAAACTAGGAAAGTCATCTGCCTGAACGTTGAGCAATTTCTCATAGTAAATCCCTTCTTGGATCTGGACGAAGGTTGAAACTAACTCTTCTTCAGGTAAAGGAGGGTGTATCTTTGACGCTTCAATTCTCCTTCGGGTAGCATATTCCTCGAAAGACTCGTGTTGCATTCTTTTAACTTTGTACATCTCATATAGGTGCGGATCCTTTCGAATGTTGAACTTGTATTGCTCCACCAAATCTCGGGCCATATCTTCCCAAGTATGCCATTCGCTAAAATCTTGCTTGGTGTACCAAGTGAGTGCCAACCCAGATAAACTTTGGATGAAAAATTGTATTCTGATAGCCTCATTGTGTCCAACTCCAATTAGCCTGCTGCAGTAGCCTTTCAAATGATAGAAAGGATTTCCTTTTCCGTCGAAAGTGCTGAATTTTGTAATTTTGTATCCATGCGGAGCTCAACATATGGATGTAGACATAAATCCTTATACCTCAAACTTTGAATGTTCCTTAAACTCATCTCTTCTTTCACGACCATTTCCAAATTATGGAGTTTTTCATTTCAATCGTCATGTTCATTTGGCTGGATTTCTTTTGTGTGCCTCTTATGTGCGTATACTGCCAGCTAATTCTGCTTATCCATCACAATAAATTGCATAATAGTAGAATCTGGATTTCCTGATTTGTCTGAAATATCTTGTTGAGTCTTATCTCCCTTAGTGCCATATGTCTGCGGTCCAAAAGACTTTGTTCCATGAGTGGATGTTACATCTTTGCTTGCCATGTCAGCTTCTTCTTAATGCAGATTCTTTACCAATTTAGGTGTTCAAATGCTAGGCAACCCTTAACAAAATGAGAAAATACACAAAACAGAGCTAGTACATTGTAAACTTTGAAGAAAAATAGCACATAAAGGTCAAATATGCAACTAAGAGGATGCCTAGACAGCGAATGATAGACTAATGCTTGAATTAGATATTCTGAAAAATTGCACAGAGATTAAAAGATTGCTTGAGTGCTTTATGTAGCAGTCAAAGCAAGGATTTTAGTCGATAAGACATTGATAAGGATGTCGTAATAAACTGTGCAAGGTTAAGGAAAAAGGTTGGGTGTGGTATACCCAAAAGGGAGGTCGGCTCTTGTCGATCACCAAGGACCTGAGTGCAATCATTGTTCCCTTTGAAATTTTTCTGTCGTGATGCCCGTATATTCTTGAAGAGATACTCATCTATGTCTTTATATACTTTTCAACCAACCGCTGCATTTCAAACTTTGCGCCAACTTTCCTTATTGGGTAAAATAAACTTTTTATTATAAAGGGACCGAACCCGATGTGGGCTGCCTACGTATCCTGCTACTAACAGGAATCAGGTCAGGCGTAGTTCAAAGTACATAAAGAGGAAATCTTAAAAATATCTACCACAAGGCTTTCTAGGAAGTAAAACGAATGTCTCCAAAGATGATGCAACTTTAAAAGCTCTCTTCTTATACTCAGATGTCTGTTATTAAACTACTGCCTCTTTGACCTGGTCATCTGCAATTGCTTCGTCATTAACATTTTCAATTTTTATTTGTCCAGACTTGATCAACTATTCAATCTTCTCTTTAAAGCAAAACACTTCTCAATATTGTGCCCCAGCATGCCTGAATGGTAAACACATGATTTTTTCATATCTGCTTTCCAAGGTTCCTTATAAATTTTCCGTCAATAATTTGCACTATCCCTGCATCTTTCAACCTTTCGTACAAACTTGCATATGATCCCTAAATGGGAGTGAACTTGCGAGGAGTATCACGAGAGGAACTCTTAGTGCTATTTATTGGCTTCTGATAAGAAATTGGGTTAAGTGACTGTGAGCAAACTTCAACTGTTGGCATAAAGGTCAGAGGTTGGCACCATATAAGTTGAGGTTTTCCCTTTGGCATTTTGACTATCTTGCCACTTTCCACTAAATTCTGAATCTTCTTTCTTAGAGCGGTGCATTCACTGGTGTCATGACCTGGTATGTATGAGTGAAATGCACAATGTTTGTTTGAATCAAAGTGAGGTGGTAGTGGGGTAAAGACTTCTCCACATTGCGGTTGCAACGTCCCGATAGACTTAAGTTTCTTAAATAGAACAGCTAGTGATTCATGCAAAGGGATATGGCTTGGTTATTTAGAGATATTGGGATAGGGCTTGGCGTTTCGGTAATGGTAGCTGTCCTTTTCTTTGTAACGTTCATATCCTTAGGTTGTGCTTCAGTCAAATTATTTCCTAAGACCTTTTTCACAGATTGGTTCTATTTTCCTTTTCAGTAAGCTACTGCGTGTATGGTAGTCGCCATAGGATCTATATTGCTTGATGAAGTCTTCGGCCAAATCACTCCAAGATGTCCATTTACTTGTGTCTTGCCCGATGTACCAAATCAATGCTGACCCTGTAAGTGCCTTAACAAATAGTTTCATCTTGAGTTTATCATCATGTTTCATACTCTCTAGTTGGCGCAGATATGCTCCCAAATGTACATAGGGATTTTTAGTTCCATCATATAACGGAAGTTTTGTCGCCATGTCGATATCTGATTGTTGTGCATAAACCTTTGCAACATTTGGTGGATTCTCCTCACTTCCGACTTCCTTATTGCCTCCTGCTAACCCTTTGAATGCTCTTTCAACCATGAACGAGTGCAAGTTTGGAAAATGCTTTGGAACACACTCATGTATTGCGAGTGGTGCAAAAGTGTAGACTGGAGCACTAAAGTGATCCTCGAAAATTGGTTTTGGAAGTTCTTGTGGCATGTTAGAGGTGGTCTTGAGGCTGACCATCACACCTCTTACCCTGTCAATTTTCTGCTCCATACGCATAATACTTGCTATAACAACCCCATCTTGCTTTGAAAAATCACCAACAAGTGCACTCTGCTTAGCCATGTCTTCTATTTTGGTGTTTAACTTGAGCTGACCTTTTAGAAAGGAAGTTTTTGAGTTAGGAATATGAAATAATTAGAATCATGCAAAAGATTTCAAATACCGAGATTTGAGAACTAGCTTTGAAAGGAACGTAAGATTATGTGCATTGGAGAGAGATTGGATTTTCAAAGAATTTGCTTAAGTAGGACGAGGATTAGAAGCAAATTTTAACTGGTTCGCATGAGTCATACTAAGAAAAGGGAGTAATTAGAGCAATATTCAAATTAACAAGCAAAATAAAAGTGCGTCTTATAATTCATTGGACCTCTTTGTGCCAGAGGTGGGCCTAATATTGATTTGAAGGTCATTTAGTGCTAAGTGTGTCATTTCAATGCTTCTTTTGAATTTGGAAAATGATCGGCAGTTGGCATAAACTTCTTTCAAACTGATGCAACACATAATGTGAAAAGTGTGTCATCTCGGGTTAGGAACCATTTTGATATTTGGATAAGATTTCTAATAGACGTTTAACATGCCAAGGATGTTAAGTCTTGCTAGGGTTGTATGATGCTTAAAGATAAACATGCATTTTGTGTCATCCTATTTATGAAACGGTTGTTTCCGCTTCTATTCAGGTTTTAAATGCCTCGTCGGCTACCTTTTTGCGCTTTTTGAATGGCGTTGAATGCAGACTAATTGGAATTGTACAAATAATGGTCCACATCCGGCATGTTTAAGCTTAAAAATAATGCACACAGTCATGTCCAAGCGTTCCTTGGGGTTAATAACCCGTTTGGTTCGTTCAGACATGGTGAACTAAGGACTTAGACATAAGCTGAAGTCGTAACTTCCTAATAATGACATGGTGCATGAACTTACTAATGTCTCCTCTAAGATTTTGGGTGCGTCTAGACCGGTTCTTTCAAGCGGACAACTTAAAAGTTGAAGACTTGCAAACTGCCAACAGCTCCGCTAGTTTGACTAAATTTTGCAAGACCTTCTCCTAAGTGTTATATCTTTTGGGGGAAAAAGGCGGTCGTGGGTTCCACGTAACCGTCCCTTACTAAGAGCTCTAATAGAGTGGATATTGCCAGGAGTGGCAGACGAAATGACAGGAATGAAAATCATAAATACACAAGTTGAAATAAAAAATATTTCAAAATTATATTTAATAAAGGGAAAGAAAATAAACAAAAAAAAAAAAGAAAGAAACAAGTTAGTCTTGAGATATGGTGTAACCAAGCAAGAATAATAACGATAATTAAAAATAACAACAATAATGTAATAAAAAGAATCATAAAAAGTTTACGATGTTGATAAGGATTTAAAAAAATATGAAGATTAGGAAGCCTAATGGAATATTTTAAGAGTGGGCTTAGACCAGGTTTTCCCCAAATGCGCGATTTGAAAATAGAAAAGATTTTGGGACCGTCGTTTGTACCACGGACTCGACCTAGCCCAAAACTTTTCCGAAAGATGCTTCGCAGGAGTGAGAACGGCCGTCAGACCGATGCAACCGTTTTAAAGACAGCGCGCGAGTAAGCTTTAATGAGGAGAATGTCAGTTAAACTGCATAAAAGTAAAAGAAAGTTAAATGAAATTCATAAGGCATTATCCACACAAAAATAATATCAAAAAAAAAAAGAAAAAAGAAGAAGTTAATTTTGAGAATAATCAAGCAAGATAACAATAATGGAAAAAGCATGTAATGTGATGCATCATGTCTTAAACGGAGTCTTTACTAAGATCTTGGGTACATCTAGGCTGGTTCTTCCAAGCGGATAACTCGGAAGTTGAAAGCTTGCAAACTGCCAACAGTTTCGCTAGTTGGCTAATTTTACAAGTCTTTCCCTTAAGTGTTCTATTTTGAGGGAAAAGGGGTGCCCGTGGGTTCCACACAACCATCCCTTCCTATGGGCTCTAAGAAGTTGGGAGGTGCCAGGGACGGTGGACGAAATGAGCGGAGATGCCAAGTAAAGAAAATAACATTTAAAGATAAATAATACAATGATAAAAAGGGCATAAAATAAAAAAAGTCGAAACAAGGAAACAAGAGATAATAATAATAATAATAATAATAATAATAATAATAATAATAATAAATGAAGAGGTAGCAATATTAAATAAAATAATAGATGATCCCAAAAAATAAATCTGTTATGGTTAGGACTTTTCAAATTTTTCCCAGCAGAGTCGTCATTCTGTCGCACATCTTTTTTCGAGCTTTGTTGAGTTCGAATGTCGGGTTTGACTTAGTGACTCGTTTGGAACGAGTTTGGAGTCGCCACCTAATATATTTTTTAACTAGGCGTATTAGGGTACCTACTTGTGTCTAATTGTATTGAATAACTCTGTGTAAGGTCTACATAACATAGATTCTAGGCAAGAAATCCTAGTGTCCTGAAAAGAAGGTATTAGGCACTTTTCAAGGACTCACGAAAGGTGCTTCCTAGCCGGATTAAAAATATGGGATTATAGGGCTATAATAGCAAGTATGGGCAAAATCAAAAGTCCAACAATTTTAACTTAAGAGAAATATATTAAAGGCTCGTTTCTTCAAAAATACAAAACCAAACGGACTTCAAATTCTGTTTGAAAAAAAGTTAAAATATTCTCAAAATACACTAAATTCTCAAATATAGGGACAAGAAAAATCATAGTAATTTTTAGAAATGTTTGCCATTTTGAGCAGTAGTGTGACATTAAATATCCAGTACCATTGCTCATGTGGCTATTACTTTGAGGTCACGTTTGAAATATATGTATGTATAGCAAAATATTTTATAGGCAAAATATGCGAGAACGAGAAGAAACATAAGTGTGTATATATGAAATACTTTTAAAGAAAATAATAATAATAATAATAAATGTATAAGATAAAAATAAAATTATAACAATGTATAGGATAACCAAGATGTTAATGTCACACAATAAGATAAGTTTAGCTAATTAAAAATATAATTTTATAGGACTTGAACTCCAAAGTCCCTATACTCTTTTCAAGCTATTTGTTAGTTTGAAAGAGATTGAAAAAAATAATTTAAAATTAATTTTTATAAAACAGACCGTGGGTTTAAAATCAGACCAGATTTGATTTTGCAAAAATATCTCCTTTTGCAGATTTATCCTTTTGCAGAAACAACCACTTTTCACTTAAAAATTCCAGATTCAGATTTTGTACAAACAACCCTGTTATAACTTACAAAATCAGATTCTGTTAATTTACATAAATAGTCCAGTATTCAGAAAAATTTCCAGATTTTTACATTTGCATAAATAGTCCAAATTTTGGATTGGGTTTCAATTTTAGCCCCTTTTCTAGTTTTAGCACCCAAATTCTAAGTGTAATACAAATAAACCTGTTTTCAAGTTTAGCTGCATCTTTAACACTTGTAACATAATAAAAGGAAAAGAGGGATGGAAAGGCCCCTGTTTAGTCATTGTATATTGCTTTTCGAAGCAAACTTCACAGCTGCACCTGTCTTTACAATACACACTAAAAAAGATCCTAACAAACATATAGATGGGGTCTAGGGAGATGGTACATGTCTATACTAAGAGAGAAAAAAAAGGAAGAAATAGTGCCCTGTGTGCAATTTATTAGAACTTCACAAGTTCACCAATACTCTAGGAACCAGCCACAATCCAACCATTGCAAACTTCTCTTATGGATGTCAATTCCCTGAAATAAAACTTAATAGTGGTCTAGCTCTTTGGCTATCCGATACTAAAAAACTTGCATAAGGGAGTTAGTAGCGGAAGGCCCAAAAAAGGCCTAAGCAATCATACATATGCTAACATGTTCAATGCAAAACAACATTAATTCAATTTCAGTTGGCCTTAAGAATCATTCATGCAGTTTTGCATATACCTTTAGTATGTCCAGAATAAACAAGAAAAGAAAAGCAGCAAGAGAATGTATCACGCCAGCAAGAGAGAGATGCCAAAGGTCTTGATTTGGTTCTAAGCAAGATAAGAACTAGAGAGAGAAAGTAGTAATTTCTGTATGTGCTTGTAGTATGTAAAAGTGTAGTCGAAAAGAAGAAAAGGCGCTGAAAGGTGTGTTTCAACGTGTATAAAAATGTCTGTAGATGTGTAAAAAGTGTGAGAGAGTGTGTAAAGAAGAAGAAGAAAGCCATGTAGTATTTCTGTAGGTAAAAGGTGAGAAATAAAGTACAAAGTGCTTGGTTTATATAGGACTAGGGAGAGGGTTGTTTTAATTTCGAATCACAGTTATGAAAGAAAAAAGAAATCAAAAGTTTTAAAAGGGAGGAAAGAAAGGATAATGCCATCAGTCAAGGAGATATCACAGAATTATGTCTTTCCTAAAATAAAACTACTCGCTTGAATTTTTGAATAAAAGAACATATTTTCCTTTTCTGAATGTCATGCATATACCCATATATGTGTCTATATCAAGATTTGAACAATTCAATCACTGTAACAACAATTTCAAAGTTCCTATATGAAAGAATAATTTGCTAGTATCTATTTGAACTAGGAAATAGTGACAATACTGCATATATGCAGAGATCTTCCAATCATTAGCAAATTTTTAGATTGCCACGACCAGTTTTAATGTCAGAATATTGAATTCGCAAATTCAAACACAGTCAACATCCAAATGGGCAGACGCTTCATGACTCGTAATTCAACATTTGTAACTATACATAATTTTCAGCACGAACACTAACATTGATACTAAGTTTCACTCGAAACAGTCCAAATAATCGTGCAGTGAAACCGTATGAATTCCTATTCAACTTTCATTATCTACTTGTATTTTTCAAACAAATGAGGGCAAGAACACTTGTAGTGTACTAGGGAAGAGGAAACACCATGCTATTATTTTCATGAAAATTCAAATAATTAAGAAAGAGAGAAAAAAGACAAAATATTGAAGGAATAAAAGAGGAAGAATATTACCCGTTCAGTTTCGGGTCGAACCAGAAGAAGATAAAGCGGGTCGGGTAGTTCCGATTTTCCAAGCTTCAGTTTGAATGTTCTGATTCTTTGCCTTTCGTGTAATGAAACCGCGTTTATTGCCTTGATTTCGTTTTTGAATCCCCTATTTCCTTTTTCGAGTTCCATGGATAGTGATAGAAAGGGATGATCTTCTTTCCCTTTTCAGGTGTAAACGACATGGGGAAGGAGAGAAGGGCATCGACTCCGGCGAAATAGGCGAAGGAGCTGTGGTGGTCGTTGGGGTGTAGTGGGACGGGTTTGATGGAGAAGGGGAGAGAGGAGTGTGGTAGGGACTACGTGATTAGGGGAAAGGGACAACGGAAATGAGTTAAGAGTTTTAGGAGAGTGTGGGCTGAGTATGCATAATCAAAGTGGAAGGAGCAATAGTGGCCGTTGGATCCAAGGCATGAATGGCCTGGATCACGCGACATCATGCGCGTGAGGTGAGAGTATGTGCGGTGGTCTGTGCGTGTGAGTGTCTATGTATAGGTGTGTGTATTTGGAAACTAATTGGCTGATAGTTTAACTCAAAAATGCTAATAATAAACATGAAATAATTTGTAATATAAGGAAAAAAATGTAAATAATTTTGTATAAATATCACACTAGCATAAATGGATATGGATGAGTTAAAATAAAGATTATCACGTATAATACTCATAAATAAGTAATTAAATATATTAATTGTGCAAAATAGTAAAAAAAAAGTGTGCAAGTATTTTGAGAATTGCCTAAATGATACAATTATGTAATATAATCACAAATTAAGTCAGTATTATAAATCGGGGATCAAGGATAAGAGTTACACACGTAAATTCATGTCATCTAATGCAATTTTATTTGAAAATTTTAATATGCATTTTAAGGTAAATACGGCCAATTATGGAAAAGGATGGACAAAATTGAGTGTCAACAGAGCTTTCTTCATATTTAACCTCTTCAGGAAGCCTTTCTCTAGTTCTTTTAAGCAAGTTTCTTTTTGTTGTAGGCCTCTTCGCCAAGGTGCCTGCCGCCAAGAAGAACACGGGGACAAAGGAGAGAGAGGATAGAGAAGGGAAGAAGAAGAAGAAGAAGAAGAAGAAGAAGAAGAAGAAGAAGAAAGAGAAGGCACTCCCTGATCCTGATGCAGCCTTCGCCGAGATGGTAAAACCTCGTGACCTATATTAAGAAAATCAAATTGTCGGTCGATTCCTCTCGCCAAGGGCCTTCTTCTCGAAGCAAATTTATTGACCTTAGACGTTTTATTTGTAAATCTTTTGCTGCCAAGCCTCCAGCTTCTGCTCCCATTGATCCTCAGAGTAAGAGGAAAAGGGTGAGATCGAAGAAGCCAAGTCAGGGCGTGCACTCTCGTTTTGAGGTGGAGGCATAATCGGGTGTTGATTCATTCTTCAAGTCTCAATTCGATTTAAGGGATGAACCGAGTCATGAAGACCCGAAGGCCCCCAAAAATGTTCAGGTAGTAGATCTCGAAGGATCTAACTACACTGCTTAAAAGGCCAACGGTAAGGCCATAGTCGGCGAGACCGAGTCTCATCCACTCTTGAATGAGAAGGGAGTGGCCGTAAACGCGGCGCATGCGACTTCTAAGCCCCGTAGTGGTTCAGCTTCGCCAAGGGCGATAAGGAGAACTGAAATCCCATCAGATTCAAGTCTCTTAGCCAACTCTGCAGAGGTACCCATCTGTTTGGCCCGCTCGAGGAGGAGCACCTTAGCACGGTATCCACAATGACAGCGATGGCTCATACTACTGTCTGTGCACTTCGGGTAAGTAGGTGCCTTTTTATTTATCCTTAATTACTCCCCATGGTCTAACTTATGTAATCCTTTATTGTAGAGCTTCTTATACTCACTTGAGTCGTCAAAGTAGGATACTTTCAAGTGGCTGAGATCAGCAGGATAATGGACAGAATGTGAAACAAGAAAAAGCAGTACTCGGGCTCAAGGCTCGATTGCCTGAGAAAGATTCAGAGCTTAAGAGAATGACTCAGGCCTCCATAGATCTTGAGGGACAGATGAAGGCCTTGGTGGATGCTCATACTACTGAGAGTTCTAAGACTGCTGAGAAGGTCCGAGAGCTAGAAGATGCTCTTGAGCGCGGAAACTCGATGTTGATAACGGCGACGAAGGATTTCCACTTCAAGTTGTCGACACATGAACTCAAAATAATTAAGCTAGAGGGCTAGGTGGAAAAACTTTCGTCACTCGAGTCCGAGTTGGCTCGTCTTCGGGACGAACATGCTACCCCCAATTGCATAATCAGAAGCCAAGGCTAAGAAGGCCGTCTTGGAGCAAAAGTAGGCCATTATCAAAAATCGGTTGAAAGCTCTCCAAGAATGTAACACTGGTGATTTGAACTTCGATGATGAAATTTCCAAAGCTGAAGAGCGTGTCGTTAAGGCTCAAGAAATAATGGATCAACTCTGACCGAGTAACAACTCGGACGAAGGAGAGGATGAGTCCAGGCCAATGAAGGTGGAGAAGAAGAAGGCGATGACGATGATGACGGGGCCTCTGAAGATGAAGACGGCTCACCTCAGGGAGATTATTTCGATCCCCATGCTTAGTAGATTCTTTTATCCTTTTCGTTTTGTTGTGGCCCACGAGCCGAATTGTAAATAATTTTGATGAGGGTATTATAGTCTATTAATGAAATTTGATTTTATTCTATTAATTGTTCGCTTTTCTATCTCGTCCGGATGTATGCTTTAAGACATAAAATATTTTTTTGCTTGCAAGACTTATAACTTTTACAAAGTATTGATGCGGAGTGGAACAACGTCTCGTTCCTGTATCGAAGCATTGAGAATCGTAATTGCACTATATAACTTGGGTAGTTAGATATTGGAATAGAAAGATGAAGAATCAAACTCAGTTCATTGATAATAAGTCGTGTCTGACGTTACATTGAGCCTAATCACAGAAAGACTTAGGCATACTTTAAAGATTGTCGCAACGGGGCGCTATATACATAAGATAACACAAAGAAAATCTTTGGGTGTCAGTCCCCGGTATAAAGAATGCATGTCCTTGTATTTACTGGTAATCCCCAATGTAAGAGATTTCGAGTCGCGTGTTGGACTGCATACCATCTCTTTCATCCCCCCATTGTTTGGGTGAAAAAGATGAGGACCCGAGCATTTTTCTCCACTCCATCCACTTCATGTAAAGGTCAAGAAAAGAAAAATGAGAGGTTAGTTGATTATTCGATCTAAGCGTCGGAGCCTATAAAGGCTCGGTGCCATAGGTGAAAATTCATTAAAATCAAAAAGTGAGGTAAAGTACCTTAGTTTTAGAGGTAGTAGTGCTTCAAATTAGTGATGTTCCAATTCGCGGGTTTTAACTCTCATTTGATGTCTTCCAACAGATGTGAAACCCCTTGCCAACTATCGCTTTGACCCGGTAGGGGCGCTCCTTAGTCGACTGGTTCACGGACCTTAACACATAATCTCCAACTTTGAAAGCCCTGAATTTAGTTTTCTTGTTAAGAAAATTCTCAATTTTCCTTTTCTGAGCTGCCATCTGTATTAAGGCTAGATCCATTTGACCATCAAGCAAATCCAATTTCACTTCCATCGCTTTTGATTAGATTCCTCAATAGCATGAGTGTACGGAAATATTGGTTCACCAACTTCCATGGGAATTAAAGTATCTATCTTGTAGACTAGACAAAATTGGGTACCATCCATGCTATTCTTTTTCGTTGTTCGATTTACCCACAGCACTCCGGGAAGTACATTGGGCCACGGGCCTTTCGACTCGTCAAGTCTCTTTTTCAAACTCTCAAAATATTGATTACCCTATTTGAAGACTTGGTCTGGCCATTTACACTTGGATGGTATGGAGTAGATACCACCCTCTTGATTCCCCACATCTCAAAGAAATGCATGACTTATGAGCTAATAAACTGCAGGCCATTATCACCGTGATTTCTTTTGGAACTCCGAATCTACAAATAATGTTCTCTCATATGAAATTGATAACTTCCTTCTATCTAACTTGAGCGAAAACCTCACTTCCACCCACATGAAAAAAATAATCTATCAGTACAAGCAAATATTGCACATTTCCTTTAGCCCTGGGGAGTGACCCAACGATATCCATCCCCCATTTCATGAATGGCCAAGGGGACAAGATAGAGTGTAAGGGTTCAGCCTGCTGGTGGAGCATCAAAACATGACATTGTCGTTTATCTCATTTCTTAACAAAGCCCTTAGCATCCATGCCGATATCTTTCCAATAGTACCTAGCCCTAAGTAGCTTACGAGTGAGTTCTTTTCCTCCAGAATGATTACCACATTCGCCCTCGTACACCTCCCTCATCACGTACTCAATTTGTCCCCAACCCAAACACTTGGCCAACGTACCACTGTGCAATTTTAACCGCTGGAATCCTAAGCTTCTGAGATTTCTTTTTATTTGTTGGCAAAGTACCCAAGTCCAAGTATAAAATGAACTTGGTGTGCCAATCTCAAGAATGATGCACCGAGAAAATTCCAAGTTTCACTCTTCAACGACCGATTTGATGAGGTGAACAACTGAATCAGTACCCGAGTCACTCACTTCAGTGGCGAAGCCTAAATTTGCTAAGGCGTCCGTTTCCATATTTTTCTCTCGAGGTATCTGCTCAATTCTCAATTCGTGAAACTTGGACAAGATTTGCTAAATTCTAGCTAAAAGTTGTTGCATTATGGGCTCACGGGCTGAAAATTCCCTAAGTATTTGATTTACCACCAACTGTGAATCACTTTTTAGCTCAATTCTTTCCACCCCTAACTCCTTAGGCAGATCTAAACCTGCTATTACTGCCTCGTACTTAGTTTGTTGTTGGTCACAGCATGAAGCGTAATTGAGTGCCTTACTCTTTCTCCCATAGGAGCTACAAACCAAGCCCCAAACCTTTAATATTTGTGCCCCATCAGTGTAAAGTGTCCAAACCCCAGAGGTTGGAACCTCTAACAGTAATTCCTCCTTCTCCGCCTCGGGGAGTATTTGGGCACTAAATTCAGCCACAAAATCGTCTAATACTTGGGACTTTAGAGCTGTTTGAGGTTGATAAGTGATATCATACTCGCTTGTCTCAACGGTCTATTTAGCCAACCTCCTGGACAATTCAGGCTTATGAAGTATGTTCCTCAATGGGAAGGTGGTGACTACAACTATTGGATGTTGAAAATAAGGTCGAAGCTTACGTGCATCAATGAATAAGGCAAGTACTAACTTTTCTAAGTGAGGGTACCTGGTTTCAGCATCGAGCAGCAACTTGCTGACATAATAGATTGGCTGTTGTTTTCCATCTTCCTGCCAAACTAGTCCAGCGCTCAGGGACACTTCAGGCACGGCCAAGTAGATTAACAATGTTTCCTCATCCTTTGGATTTGCAAGCAACGATGTGTTTTTCATGTAGTGTTTCAAAACTGGGAAGAACTTGTGACATCGCTCCGACGACCATGAGATAAATCTACTCAAGGCCGTGATTCGACCAGTAGACGTAAAACCTCCTTTGTCCCTGAAAGAACTTCAGGAATTTCTTCTATTGCCTTGATTTTCTCGGGGTTGGCTTCAATTTCTCGCTCAGAGATAATAAAGCCTAAAAACATGCCTGAGCCAACACAAAAATCACACTTCTCGAAATTTAGCTTTATGTTGTTTTTTCGAAGGATTTAAAAGCTTTCCTTAGATGAATTAAATGATCTTCCACCTGAACTGACTTCACCAGCATATCGTCGATGTAGACTTTCATCGATTTTCTAATATAATCCTTAAACATACGGCACATTAACATCTGATACGTCGGCCCGACATTTTTTAGGTCGAATGGCATCACCTTATAGCAATATGTTCCATGATCAGTGACAAAGGATTTTTTTTTCGAGTAAGCATCCAAGAAGGTTAGTAGCTTTTGTCCAACCATAGAGTCAATTAACCTGTCAATTTGTTGCAACATATGAATCTTTGGGGCAAGCCTTATTCAAATATGTATAGTTCATGCACATCCTCCATTTTCTATTTTTCTTTGGCGCGACCAATACATTAGCAAACCATTCTGGATACTTAACTTCTCGTATAAATTTGTTGTGAAGCAACTTACTATTTCTTCCTCGATCACTTTCTTCCTGATGCCAGCGTCTGGCGTCTTCTTTTTCTTTACCAGAGTGGTAGGGATCGACGTTGAGTTTGTGTGTTGTTATCTATGGATTGATCCCAATCATTTCGGCATGAGACTAAGCAAAACAATTGTGTAGGACTTCAAAATTACGACTATAGCTTCCTTTGACTCCCAGTCCAACTTTGAGGCAATAAATATTTTTCTCTCCAGGAACTCCATAGACAATGTGACCGACTGCAACTCTTCAATTGTTGAATCCTCAACCTTATGCTTCTTAGGCTCTTAGATACACGCCAGGATATTTTCAACTACTTCTTTTTTAGGGTCCGCTTCAGACATCGGACCCATTTACTTTTCATATCCCAGGCGCTGTGGTTGCTATTTAGATGGTCCGATCAGGTTGACTCTACTCTTCAAAGCATTCTCTTGCAATTATTTATTCTCCACAGATAGAACGAATACCCTATGGCGTCAAGAACTTAATAATTTGGTGAAGAGTTGAGGGCACTGCCTCTAATGCGTGGAACTATGACCTCTCAAGGATAACGTTGTAACCTATGTCCTCGGACATAACTTTGAACAGAGTGTCCTTAGTAACCCCTTCCGTGAAAGTGGAAAGAGTAATCTCACCCAACATTTTCTCTGTGGAGTTATTGAAGCTTGAGGGTAATCTCACCCAACGTTTTCTCCGTGGAGTTATTGAAGCTTGTCAGTACGGTTGCCTTCGGGCTGATTTGGTCCTTCAACCACAACATTTTCACCACTTTGTAGCTTATGATGCTAGTGGAACTCCTAGCATCTATCAATACTTATTTAATGTCCGAGTCATTGATCCATAGCATGATTACCAAAGCATCTTGATGAGGGAACGCCATCCCCTTAAAGTCTTCCTCGTTAAATACAATTTCATCCTTTGAGCCACCTCCTCGACTCCTTTTCTTATACGTCACGGAGAGTATTGCAAACTTCTTGGCCATGGAATAATTTACACCATTAACTTGTGACCCTTCGATGATCACATTAACAACTCTTTTAGGGGATGGAGCCCTAGGCGAATGTCCTTCACCCCTATTCTTTGCAAAGGTTTTTTTTTTACCTGTGTCGGTTAAAAGCTCTTTCAACACCCTTCTTAAGCAAGTGGACCACCTCGTACCACAAGGCTTTGTAATAATCAGTGAGATGCCCATGATCATCATGAAAATGATAATAGAGGCTCTTATACCTCTTTCTGGGGTTAGACCACATGTCCTTTGGGAGTGTTTCCCCCTTATCAATCATCTTTTTCAACACACTCACCAAGTCTACGCCAGAGACATTGAGATTCGGGGTAAATCCTTCTCTTTTGACACCAAAGATGACTCCGTGATGTTCTTCTGATTTGCATTGTTGTTAAGCTTACTTCCCAACCTTTGGCTCATATGCTTCCTCGGGGGGTCGTAAGGTTCATATCTCTTTGAGTTCCCTCTTTGAACTTCGATACGTCGAGATGATTCAAGGCAACTCTTACATCGATAATTTCAGTTAGCAAACCTTCAGTCTTCTTTCTCCAACCTATTTTTGGCACAGGTCCTGGTGTGGACGTCATCCATGTAATAACTTGCCATTTTTGGAGATTCTTCTTCAATTCAACGGCAACCTCATATTTTTTTGCGTACCATGATGGCCAAGTTATCATCCATCAGAGGCATATCCATCCGTATAGCTTGGAAACGCTCAAGAAAATCTCTAAGAGGTTCCTTCAGCCACTGTTTAACATGGAAGATATCCTCTTTTCTTTTGTGGATCTTTTGGGCTCCAGTATGGCTCTTGATGAATAAATCAGCCAATTCATCAAAAGATCTAATCGACTAGGTGGGCAAATACAAATACCATTGTAGTGCCCCCTTGCCAAGCATCTATCTACACTTTTTGGAGAGTACGAGTCCAACTCCAACTTTGTTAGATCATTTCCTCTCACCATGGCCATGTATTTGGCGACATGGTCTACAGGGTTCGACGTGCAGTCATATTTTTTCAAAATTTGCAACTTAAAATGCTTTGGAATTGGGGCCGGGACTGCTTCTGGCTTGAAGGTCTATTCTTTGTATTTTGAAATATCTAAATTGAGATTTCGGGGCCCTAGGGAACTTCTCCATCTGTTTTTCGAATTGGGCATCATAATCTTTTTTCCATTTCTCGAGGTTCAACAAGATGCTTGATGGAACCGCGAGTGTTGTCTCCGCTAGTGTGGGAGCCATTTCCAAAAGGCATGGTACCTCGGGGAGCAGTCCCCGAGCCTCCGAATCTGGCACCATTCAAAGGTCCCCCTATTACTGTGCCCTGAGGAACAGAATTCGGAGTACCTCCAGTAGAAGCCATATGTGGTATATTGGTAGGTGTAGTATCAGATCTTATACTCTTTGATTGCAGCCAAAAAATGGATGGATCCATCATTCAGATTTTGATCCATCAAAGACATGTGCATATCATTCGAACATTCAAGGCCATGATATTGAAGAATGTACAGCACTGAAGTACAAAATTCAGAATTTAATCGAAAAAGGCAAGATAATGGTACAACAAGAATCACCAAATGACAGTTACAACTCTCAAGTTGCAAATACACTCTATCTTCAAGGAAATCAATCGAAGATAGCTCCAAGACATTTGAAGAGAAAGCACAACACATGAAGACAACCCATCACAATGCAAACTCTACCATATATATATTTGACTACGCTTTTGCACTTTGTACCTGAACTATATATGACCTGATTATTGTTTGACAAGATATGTAAGCAGCCTACTTGGGCACAGTTTCATTATAATAAAGTTTCCCTTTTTCCCCAGCCAAGTTAAGCATAATTTTTGGAACATCCTCCTAATCCAATTCATTCACACAAAAGTTTTCAAGCTAAACGGGAAGAAGTATCTGGATCTAAAAGCAACCTCTGGAGACCCAGATGACCCATGCATGGGTGCTTCCAAATGTTTCACAGTTTCCCCTTCCTCCTCAGGAACAGTTCCAGACCCCTCTTCCTTTTCCCCTTCATCCTCTACTACATTTAAGGCATAATTTACCTGATACTGATAAATGATCATAGCCCTTGACAAGTCCTCAACCTGTTCTACAATCGACTCAGCAGTGGGAACTGGTCCTTCCCCCTGAATTTCTGGTTCAGGCACGTCAGGGTTATTTTCAGGAAATTCAGGGTTTGGTGTTGTGGTGTCCATGGGTGAAGGAGGGTTGGGAATTTGTGGCTGATCAGAGGTGGGTAGGGATGATGAATTTTCAGGTGAGAGAGACATTTTAACAATACGATTCAAAAGATATTTCACTATTTTTTCTGAAATTTTTAGAATTCAATTGAAAGCAAAGTAAAAATAATAAAGAGGTAGAAGTGTATTTATAGAGTGAAATAGGTAGTGGAGATTGAGTGCAAATCGATCACTATTACCTCATTGAATGTAATTCAGCCGTTAAAGGACTCTTGGGAGTCTCCCAGAAAAAGAGCCGTTAGGTTTCAAGTTACCTGATTTGATTGGGAACTGGTTCCTCCGATGAGACTCTTATACAGTTTGGATATGATTAGGATTCCTAGTGGGATTTATCCTAATTATAAGTTACCTATAGCCTCAACCTTCTAAGATACATGAATAATAAAGAGTACATACCTGAATTTATCACTAAAATCACTGTCCTTCCCAATTTAATCACTTTTGCTCAATCTAAAATTCTAAGAGCATAAGGGTAACATCATTCAATTTTAGCAACTCTAAAAAGAAATCATGGCACAAGAGTATACAATGAAGTATTAAACTGGACTGATTAATTCAAATTGACTTGAATAAAATTCATTTTAAGTGCAATTTTCTAGCCAATGTTGAAGTAAATTATTGATGAATTTAAGTGAATTTAATCATCCCTAATTCCAACCTATTTCTTTCAAAATGATCTCTTCCTAAAGCTTTTGTAAAAATGTCAGAAATTTGCTTTCCAGTAGGACAAAATACTATAGGGATCAAACCCTTTTCATAGTTATCTTTCAAGAAATGGTGTCTTATATCAATGTGTTTGGTTCTTTTGTGATGCACTGGATTTTTTGTCACGTTGATAGCACTAGTGTTGTCACAAAAGATAGGAACAATTCCTACATCAACACCAAAATCTTGTAATTTTTGTTTAATCCATAACAGTTGTGAACAACATGAGGCAGCTACCACAAATTCAGCCTCAGCAGTGGAAAGTGCCACTAAATTTTGTTTCTTGGTTCCCCAAGAAACCAAACACTCACCAACAAAATGTGCCATGCCTGAGGTACTTTTTCTATCAACAAGGAAACCTGCATAGTCAGCATCAGTATATCCAACAAGATTAAAACTACCACCTTTTGGATACCAAGTCCCAAGGAACCTGTTCCTTTCAGATATCTCAATATTCTTTTAACAGCTTTCAAATGAGATTCCTTAGGATCTGACTGAAACCTAGCACATAACCCAACACTAAATACAATATCAGGTCTACTAGCAGTTAGATAAAGTAGAGAACCAATCATACCTCCATACAATTTTTGATCAACTGATATTTCATGTTCATCAAGATCCAATTTTGTGGCAATGGCAATAGGTTTATCAATTTCCTTAGCATTATCCATATCAAACCTTTTAAGTAATTCCTTAACATATTTTTGTTGATGGATCATAGTTCCATTTGAGGTTTGCTTAATTTGTAAACCCAATAAGAAATTGAGTTCACCCATCATGCTCATCTCAAGCTCACTCCCCATCAGATTTGCAATTTCCTTACTTAAGTTTTCACAAGTAGTACCAAAGATTATATCATCTACATAAATTTGAACAATTAAGAGATGCTTACCTTTTTCTTTCCAAAACAGTGTGCTATCAATTTTACCTCTTTTATATCCATGCTAATGTAGAAATTTTGATAGTCGTTCATACCATGCTCTTGGTGCCTGCTTGAGTCCATACAAGGCCTTGTCCAACTTGTACACATGTTCAGGGAACTGTTCATTCTCAAAACCTGGAGGTTGCTTAACATATACTTCTTCTTTTAAGTAACCATTCAGAAATGCACTCTTAACATCCATTTGATGTAGAGTAAATTCCATGAATGTAGCAAAAGCTATAAGGAGTCTTATTGCTTCCAATCTTGTAACTGGAGCAAAAGTCTCATCATAGTCAATGCCCTCCTCTTGACTATACCCCTGAACAACTAATCTAGCCTTATTTCTGGTTACCATGCCATCCTCATCAAGTTTATTTCTGAAAACCCATTTTGTTCCTATTATGGACCTGTTGGAATTGATTCAATTCCTCCTGCATAGCATTGATCCAATCTGCATCCTTCAGTACTTCTTTCACATTTTTGGGTTCAACAAGAGATAGGAAGGCACTAAAGGCACACAGATTATGATTTTTAACTGCTGATCTGGTTTGTATTCCATCAGTCTTATCTGAGATTATTTGATCCACAGGATGTGAACCTTGATACTTGTAAGGCTTGAGTATCAAGCATTTTCAGAAGTCTCTTGCTGAGGAACAGTTCCTGAGGGAGTAGCACTGCCAGTTTGTGAGATGGAACCAACATTTGTTCCCCCTGTTTCTGTGCTACTCTTCTCAGTTCTGTCCTGAGAAACAGTTCCTTGCAGTTCACTTCTCACAGTATCCCTATCCAATGTCTGCATTTGTGGATCAATTTCACCATGTTTCAGCATTCCAATCTCTTCATCCTCCTGTACCTGTTCTTAAGTAAGACTGTCAGTTTCATCAAATTTAACATGCATGCTTTCTTCAATTTTCAATGTTTTCTTGTTAAAGACTCTATAAGATTTTCTATTTGAAGAATAACCAACAAAGACTCCCTCATCACTTCTAGGATCAAATTTTCCTAAGGCATCTTTCCCATTGTTATGTATGAAACATTTCCAACCAAAAACCCTACGATGAGAAATATTTGGTTTTCTTCCATTAAGCAACTCATATGGTGTCTTTTCTATTAATGGCCTCATACATCTATTGATTATGTAGCATGCAATATTGATGGCCTCAGCCCAAAAGTTTTGTGGAAGATTTCCAGATATTGGCATAGTCCTTGCCATTTCCTCTAGGGTCCTATTTTTTCTTTCCACTACACCATTTTGTTGTGGAGTTCTAGATGAAGAAAAATTGTGATTAGTGCCATTTTCATTACAAAAATTGAAAAACATATGATTTTTAAATTCAGAGTCACTAAGATAGCCAATTATTTCATCAATGGACAAATGCAGATTCTAGCCAAGATTGGATGTTCAATGCAAGGCAAACACTTTATTTTCAACTAACAAGTTTTTCTTTGAGAGCAGATCTTTTCTTACAAATACAAGACTCACAGGAAATATAATATCTGAGAATGAATAGCTCTAGCACCAATACCTGACAGGCACTTGGGGAACGCACTTACAGGCTTCTGGACATGGCACCTCCAATAAGACGCTTAGCCTCGTCAGGCTTATAATATGACGACTAGCCTCGTCAGGCTTAAAATATGACGACTAGCCATGTCAGGCTTAAAATATGACCACTAGCTACATCAGGCTTGTAATATGACGACTAGCCACGTCAGGATTATAATATGACGACTACCCTAGTCAGGCTTAAAATATGACGACTAGCCACATCAGGATTATAATATGATGACTAGCCTCGTCAGGCTTAGGATATGACGACTAGCCACGTCAGGCTTAGAATATGACGAGTAGCCACGTCAGGCTTAGAATATGACGAGTAGCCACGTCAGGCTTATAATATGACGACTAGCCACGTGAGGCTTATAATATGACGACTAGTCACGTAAGACTTATAATATGACGACTAGCCTAGTCAGGCTTAAAATATGACGACTAGCCACGTCAGGCTTAAAATATGATGACTAGCCACATCAGGCTTCTCGTCGGGCTTAAAATATGACGACTAGCCTTGTCAGGCTTAAAATATGACGACTAGCCTGTCATGCTTAGAATATGAGGACTAGCCAGGTCAGGCTTAAAATATGACAATTAGCCACGTCAGGCTTAAAATATGACGACTAGCCTCGTCGGGCTTAAAATATGACGACTAGTCTCGTCAGGTTTAAATATGATTATTAGCCTTATCAGGCTTAGAATATGACTATTAGGCCTGTCCGCCTTAGAATAAGACATCACATATATTTTTTTTTGCAGGTACTACTATAATAGGCCCGTCCGCCTTAGAATTGGACATACACATATGTTTTGTTTTGCAGGCACTACTACAATATGGTGATCTATCAAAGGCAATAAACTAGGGCAGAATTTTTGAGGATCCCCTAAAAAATTCAAAAAAAAAAAATGCAAGTTGACACAACGGCAGAATTTTGAGTCATTAAAAATTGATACTCACAAGCCCGAGAAGCAGCAACGAGGAAATTACGTTGCAACAAAGAACGAGGCACCAGTTTCAAGGAGGATGCACAAATCAATCTTTTCCCTCTCCCAAAACTCACAAATCTTTCTTTGAGTGTGGGCACAGAATAGTAATTACAACAACAAACACGACAATATCTAGGGCAACACTACAAGAAGTTCCTCGATTTTCCGGCATTCTCGTACTCGTTTTTAAAATCATTTCCGTATACCGAAATCGTGCAATCACAAAATCTCTAATACCTATTATGCACCGTTCTAAAACTCCATTAAAAAATCTCCATTCCTTGATTATGCTTTTGCTATTTCCTCAAAACATTTATTTCCACTCGAATCTAAACCTCTCATACTCAAAAAAGTAATCTACCCTCTTTTTATCCATATTAAGAAGCCAGTTTGTATTCCTTCCGATGGGCACTTGCCTTGCGTGAATCATGCCTATTTGTTAATCGTGTGTGTTTTCATGCGTAATCGTGCCCATCTGCCCGGATCGTGCAAATTTATCGTGCTTACTCCCCAATATCCCCAGTTTAGTCAAGACAACTCTAAGGTGGCGATATTGAAGAAAAGATGACTTATTTATCAAGATGTAGTGAAAACTATGTCCGTGTAAACTCCTCTTTATGGGTGTATCGTGCACCACATTTTATAACTAGGATGATTACAAGCCTCTTTTCCCACGCTCGATTTATTGATGTTATCTCATCTTCAATAATGCCTTTGCTACTTTCACCAATCATATATTTCGCTGAACTTCAAAGCACACACAAATCTAAACTTTGCATATTTGGACATGTTTACTCTTGACACCTAAATTGTGCGTCATATACATCTCACACAGGTAACCTGTCATCTTAGAACTACACATGACCTAATTCTCATGAAACCAGAGATATGTAGGAACTTCAGAGACCGGGAATCGGCCGAAACACCCCAAAACTCTCACTTTTCTTTCCAATATTTTTTCTGCTCGTCGTGACAGAATTGGCTACACCGTCAACTTTCTTTGTTCGAACACTCTTCCATCATCCCCAGGCAAAGAGGGGCAGCTGTTGACACCCAATTTTGTCCCTCCTTTTCCATAATTGGTCGTATTTAGCTTAAAAGTACATATTAAAATTTTCAAATAAAATTGCATTAGATGTCATGAATTTACGTGTGTAACCCTTATCCTTGATCTCTTATTTATAATATTGACTTAATTTATGAATATATTACATAATTGTATCATTTAGGTAATTCTCAAAATACTTGCACACTTTTATTTTTTTTTACTATTTTGCACAATTAATATATTTAATTACTTATTTCTGAGTATTATACGTGATAATCATTATTTTAACTCATCCATATCTATTTATGCTAGGGTGATATTTATACAAAATTATTTATATTTTTTTTCCAAATTTTACAAATTATTTCATATTTGTTATGAATACGTTGTATTATGGATGTCCATTACTCCCATAGCTTCCTGAAGAAGCTAGATCTACAAGCAGCTTACAAGCAGACAGCTGACAAGCAGCTTTATGAAAAGCCTTGCAGCAGCTTCTAGAAAGCCTTGCAGCAGCTTGAAGAGGCTTGCAATCAAGCAGACAGCTTACAAGTAGCTCAAGCAGACAGCTTGCCAGCAGCTTCTGAAAAGCCTTGCAGCAGCTTCTTGAAAAGCTTTGCAGCTGCTTCTTTTCTTCTATAAATAGGAAGTCATTTTAGTTTATTCTGTACATCAGTTTGAAATGAAATAATATATCAGTCTCTCTCTATATAGTATCTCTGTTTGATTTACTTTGCAGCTTTTATTTTCACAACACGTTATCAGCACGAGGCTCTGCTATCTAGAAAAGGTATAAGGTAAGGATTTTACTTTCTAAATTTATGGCTAATATTTCTAAGATTGAATTTACTGCCCTGGATATATCGGGCAAAAGTTATCTTTCATGGGTTTTAGATGCTGAAATCCATTTAGATGCGATGGGTCTTGGAGACACCATCAAAAATAATAATCAAGCATCTAATCAAAACCGTGCTAAAGCAATGATATTCCTGCGTCATCATCTTGATGAAGGTCTAAAAATGGAATATCTCACGGTTAAAGATCCACTCATGCCGTGGAATAGCTTGAAAGACAGGTATGACCACCTGAAGATGGTCATACATCCACAAGCACGTTATGACTGGATCCATCTGAGGCTACAAGATTTTAAAACCATCAGTGAATATAATTCTGCTATGTTTAGAATTATTTCTCAGTTGATATTACGTGGAGAAAATATCACTGATAGTGACATGCTTGAGAAAACATTCTCCACTTTTTATGCCTCGAATGTGCTCCTGCAGCAGCAATATCGAGAGATGAAATTTAGTAAATATTCTGAGTTAATTTCACATCTGCTTGTTGCTGAACAACATAACGGATTATTGATGAAAAATCATGAAAGTCGACCCACTGGTTCTGCTCCATTCCCAGAAGTGAATGAGACGAATTTCCACCAAAAACGTGGAAAGTGGCGTGGCCCCAGTCGTGGCCGCGGTCGTGGTCGTGGTCGTGGTCGAGGAAGAAACTCCTATCATGATGATCGTTATGCACCAAAATCCCCTGACCACCAGCAGTGGAAAGGAAAGGATAAAAAGCATGAAGTGGTGCAAACGAAAAATTCAGAGAATGGTTGCTACCGTTGTGGAGCAAACGGACATTGGTCACGTATCTGTCGTACGCCAAAGTACCTAGTTGATCTCTATCAAGCATCTCTGAAAAAGAAAGGAAATAATGCTGAAGCCAACTTTATGTCTGAAGATAATGTGGACTTCACGCATTTGGACATAGCAGATTTCTTTGAGATCCCTGAAGGACAGCTCCCTGAAGGACAGATCCCTGAAGGACAAATAAATCATCTGACTGGTGATGGATCTGCAGCCAAAGAGACTTAAATATATTTTAAGTTATGTCGTTTGTAATAGTTTGTATGTTTAATATTATTGTAGTAACACTAGTAAAGTTTTGTTTTAATAATAAAGCATGTAATATATGATGTCTGTTTTTATCTATGTTATTTTATTTTGAAGAACACATGGATATCCCTCAAACTTTATTTGGATCAAAGATCAATTCTGAAGATATCTGCGTAATTGATAGTGGAACAACACATGCCATATTCAAAGATCGAAAATATTTTTCACACTTGATAATGAGAAAGGCAAATGTTTCTACTATTTCTGGTAATACTAATTTAATTGAAGGCTCCGGAAGAGCAACTATATTTCTGCCTAAGGGAACAAAACTTATTATAGATAATGCATTGTTCTCTTCCAAGTCCAGAAGAAACTTGTTAAGTTTTAAAGATATCCGCCGAAATGGATATCATATTGAGACAATAAATGAAATGAATAATGAATATCTTTGTATTACAAAGAATGTCTCTGGCCAGAAATATGTTTTAGAAAAGTTGCCAACTTTATCTTCTGGCTTATACTGTACAAAGATTGGTGCAGTTGAAGCACACTCTGTCGTAAACCAGAAGTTTACTGATTTAAATATTTTTGTGCTTTGGCATGACCGTTTGGGTCATCCTGGATCAATAATGATGAGGCGAGTCATTGAAAATTCAAGTGGGCATTCACTTAAGAACCTGAAGATTCTTAAAAGTGATGAATTTTCTTGTACTGCTTGTTATCAGGGAAAGCTAATCACTAGACCATCACCAACAAAGGTTGGGATTGAATCTCCTACGTTTTTAGAACGTATCCATGGGGATATATGTGGACCTATTCATCCACCTTGTGGATTGTTTAGATATTTTATGGTCCTAATTGATGCATCTTCAAGATGGTCTCATGTGTGCTTATTATCATCTCGCAACCTGCCGTTTGCGAAATTGTTGGCACAAATAATTCGATTAAGGGCACAATTCCCTGATAATCCTATTAAAGCTATTCGCCTTGATAATGCTGCAGAATTTTCATCTCAAGCTTTTAATGATTATTGTTTATCAGTCGGAATAAGAGTTGAACATCCTGTAGCTTATGTTCATACTCAAAATGGCCTTGCAGAGTCATTTATTAAACGACTACAATTAATAGCAAGACCGCTGTTAATAAAAACAAAATTGCCCACTACTGCTTGGGGTCATGCTATTTTACATGCAGCATCACTTGTTCGTCTCAGACCAACACATTATCATGAATTCTCCCCGTCACAATTAGTTTTTGGCCATGAACCGAATATTTCTCATCTACGAATATTTGGATGTGCTGTATATGTGCCAGTAGCACCACCACAGCGCACTAAGATGGGACCCCAGAGAAGGCTGGGAATATATGTTGGGTTTGAGTCACCCTCTATTATTCAGTATCTTGAGCCATTGACGGGAGATTTATTCACTGCTCGATTTGCAGATTGTCGATTTGATGAGACAACTTTCCCACAATTAGGGGGAGAGAAAAAGGAAATAAATAGAGAAATTGTGTGGAAAGTTCCATCATTATCTCACTTTGATCCACGTGCCCCCATATGTGAAAAAGAGGTCCAGAAGATCGTTCATTTGCAAAATATAGCAAATCAAATGCCTGATGCATTTACTGATTTGAAAAGGATTACTAAATCACATATCCCTGCAGAGAATGTACCAATTCGGATGGATATCCCAGTAGGACCATCTAGTAGTGTCATAGCCAGTGAACCTAAAGCACGCCTGAAGCGTGGTAGACCACTGGGTTCCAAAGATCGAAATCCTAGAAAAAGGAAAGTGACAAATGATCAAGATGACACTATGAAAGAATCTCTTGAAGAGAACCAAGATCTTATTAATCCTGAATTTCCTGAAGAAATTAATGAACCTGAGACTCAAGTGAGTGAGGAATATTTAATAAATTCCACTGGTGATGGAATAAATTTGAATCGATCTGAAATAGAGGTGGATGATGTCTTTGCATATAGTGTTGCACTTAATATTATGCAAGATAATGAGGATTTTGAACCTCAATCTATTCAACATTGTCGACAAAGAAATGATTGGCCAAAATGGCAAGAGGCAATTCAAGCAGAATTGAGCTCACTTGCCAAACGTGATGTTTTTGGACCTGTAGTCCAAACACCTAATGGTGTAAAACCAGTTGGCTTTAAATGGGTCTTTGTGCGTAAACGAAATGAGAAAGGTGAAATCATAAGATATAAAGCACGCCTTGTTGCACAAGGATTCTCACAAAGACCTGGTGTCGATTATGAAGAAACATATTCACCTGTTATGGATGGGATAACATTTCGATATCTCATCAGTTTAGCTGTACATGAAAAACTTGAAATACACCTGATGGATGTAGTTACAGCATACCTATATGGCTCACTTGATAATGAAATTTATATGAAAATCCCTGAAGGATTTAAAATGCCTGAAGCATATAATTCAAAGTCTCGGGAAATGTACTCAATCAGATTACAAAGATCTTTGTATGGCTTAAAACAATCAGGGCGCATGTGGTACAATCGCCTTAGTGAATACTTGATGAAGGAAGGTTATATAAACAATGTCAAATGTCCATGTATATTCATAAAGAAAACAGCATCACAGTTTGTTATACTTGCTGTTTATGTTGATGACATAAATCTCATTGGAACTCCAGAAGAGCTCCAAAAGGCAATTGATTATTTAAAGAAAGAATTTGAGATGAAAGATCTCGGAAAGACAAAACTTTGTCTTGGTCTACAAATTGAACATTTAGTAGACGGAATCTTTATTCATCAATCTGCCTATACAGAAAAGGTCTTAAAACGATTTTACATGGATAAAGCACATCCATTAAGTACTCCAATGATTGTTCGATCCCTTGAAGTGGATAAAGATCCGTTCCGGCCTCAAGAAGAGGATGAGGAACTTCTTGGTCCTGAAGTACCATATCTAAGTGCAATTGGTGCACTTATGTATCTTGCTAACTCTACTAGACCTGATATAGCATTTTCTGTTAATGTTTTAGCAAGATTTAGTTCTGCTCCTACACGTCGACATTGGAAAGGTATCAAACAGGTATTGAGATATCTAAAAGGATCTGTTGATATGGGTTTGTTTTATTCTAACAAATATGGTGCAGATCTTGTTGGTTATGCAGATGCAGGGTATTTATCTGACCCACATAGGGGTCGATCTCAAACTGGTTACCTCTTCACATGTGGAGGTACTGCCATATCATGGCGATCTACTAAACAATCAATGTGTGCTACTTCTCCAAATCATGCTGAATTAATAGCTATTGATGAAGCAAGTAGGGAATGCGTATGGTTGAGATCAGTGATACATTTCATTCGAGAAAGATGTGGTCTTACGTGTGATACCAAAATACCCACGATCTTATATGAGGACAATACTTCATGCATAAACCAATTGAAGGAAGGATTTATAAAAGGAGATAGAACAAAACACATTTCACCAAAGTTCTTCTTCACACATGATCTCCAAAAGGATGGTGAAATTGACGTGCAACAAATATGTTCGTGTGATAATCTGGCAGATTTTTTCACCAAATCTTTACCGCCTGCAACTTTTGAGAAAATGGTATACAAGATTGGAATGAGAAAACTAAAGCACCTTGATCGAAGTTTTCATTACGGGGAGTAAAATACGCGTTGTACTCTTTTTCCCTTAACCATGTTTTTTCCCACTGGGTTTTCTTGGTAAGGTTTTTTAATGAGGCAACTGATAATGCGTATTACATGACAAGTGTACTCTTTTCCTTCACTAAGACTTTTTTCCCACAGGGTTTTTTCTTAGTAAGGTTTTAATGAGGCACATTATCTATTAATGAACATCCAAGGGGGAGTGTTATGAATACGTTGTATTATGGATGTCCATTACTCCCATAGCTTCCTGAAGAAGCTAGATCTACAAGCAGCTTACAAGCAGACAGCTGACAAGCAGCTTTATGAAAAGCCTTGCAGCAGCTTCTAGAAAGCCTTGCAGCAGCTTGAAGAGGCTTGCAATCAAGCAGACAGCTTACAAGTAGCTCAAGCAGACAGCTTGCCAGCAGCTTCTGAAAAGCCTTGCAGCAGCTTCTTGAAAAGCTTTGCAGCTGCTTCTTTTCTTCTATAAATAGGAAGTCATTTTAGTTTATTCTGTACATCAGTTTGAAATGAAATAATATATCAGTCTCTCTCTATATAGTATCTTTGTTTGATTTACTTTGCAGCTTTTATTTTCACAACAATATTTATTATCAGCATTTTTTGAGTTAAAATATCAGTCAATTAGTTTCCAAATACACACACACCTATACATAGACACTCACACGCACAGACCACTGCACACACTATCACCTCACGCGCGTGACGTGGCGCTATCCAGGCCATTCGTGCCTTGGATCCAATGGCCACGATTTTTCCTTCCACTTTAATTATGCATACTCTGCCCACACAACCCTAACTCATTTCCCTTATCCCTTTCCCCTAATCACACAGCCCTTACCTCACTCCTCTCTCCCCTTCTCCCTCAAACCAGTCCCACTACACGCCAACGTCCACCATAGCTCCTCCGCCTATTTCGCCAGAGTTGGCACCCTTCTCAACTTCCCCATGTCGTTTACACCTAAAAAAGGAAAGAAGATCATCCCTTTCTATCACTATCCATGGAACTCGAAAAAGGAAGTAGGGGATTCAAAAATGAAATCAAGGCAAATCAAGACAATATACGCGGTTTCATTACACGAAAGGCAAGGAATCAGAATATTCAAACTGAAGCTTGGAAAATCAGAGCTACCCGACCAGCTTCAGCTTCTTCTTGTTCGACCCGAAACTAAACGGGTAATATTCTTCATCTTTTATTCCTTCAATATTTTGTCTTTTTTCTCTCTTTCTTAATTATTTGAATTTTCATGAAAATAATAGCATGATGTTTGCTCTTTCCTAGTACACTACCTTAGATAAATTTTGCAAGTGTTCTTGCCCTCATTTGTTTGAAAAATACAAGTAGATAATGAAAGTTGAATAGGAATTCATACGGTTTCACTGCACGATTATTTGGACTGTTTCGAGTGAAATTTAGTATCAATCCTGGTATTTGTGCTCAAAATTATGTATAGTTATTAATGTTGAATTACGAGTCATGAAGTGTCTGCCCATTTAGATGTTGACTGTGTCTGAATTTGCGATTTCAATATTCTGAATTTAAAACTGGTCATAACAATCTGAAAATTTGCTAATGCTGGGAAGATATCTGCATATATGCAGTATTGTCACTATTTCCTAGTTCAAATTGATACTAGCAAATTATTCTTTCATATAGGAACTTTGAAATTGTTGTTACAGTGATTGAATTGTTCAAATCTTGATATAGACACATATATGGGTATATGCATGACATTCAGAAAAGAAAAATATGTTCTTTTATTCAAAAATTCCAGCGAGTAGTTTTATTTTAGGAAAGACATAATTCCGTGATATCTCCTTGACTGATGGCATTATCCTTTCTTTCCTCCACTCTAAAACTTTTGATTTCTTTTTCCATTCATAACTGTGATTCGAAATTAAAACAACCCTCTCCCTAGTCCTATATAAACCAAGCACTTTGTACTTTATTTCTCACCTTTTACTTACAAAAATACTACTGGGCTTTCTTCTTCTTCTCTACACACTCTCTCACACTTTCTACACATCTACAGACATTTTTATGCACGCCGAAACACACCTTTCAACGCCTTTCCTTCTTTTCGACTACACTTTTACATACTACAAGCACATACAGAAAACACTACTCTCTCTCTCTAGTTCTTATCTTGCTTAGAACCAAATCAAGACCTTTAGCATCTCTCTCTTGCTGGCGTGATACATTCTCTTGCTGCCTTTCTTTTCCTGTTTATTCTAGACATACTATAGGTATATGCTAAACTGCATGAATTATTCTTAATGCCAACTGAAATGGAATTAATGTTGTTCTGCTTTGAACATGTTAGCATATGTATGATTGCGTAGGCCTTTTTTGGGCCTTCCGCTACTAACTCCCTTATGCAGGTTTTTGAGTATCGGATAGCCAAAGAGCTATACCACAATTATGTTTTATTGCAGGGAATTGACATCCATAAGAGAAGTTTGCAATAGTTGGATTGTGGCTGGTTCCTAGAGCAAACTTGTGAAGTTCTAATAAATTGCACACAGGGCACTGTTTCTTCCTTTTTTCCTCTCTTAGTATAGACATAGACCATCTCCCTAGATGCCATCTTTGTATTTGTTAGGATCCGTTTTTGTATGTATTGTAAAGACAGGTGCAACAGTGAAGTTTGCTTCTAAAAGCAATACACAATGGTTAAACAGGGGCCTTTCTATCCCTCTTTTCCATTGTTTATGTTACAAGTGTTAAAGATGCAA
The DNA here is from genome assembly GCA_037355625.1 of Petunia x hybrida. Lineage (NCBI taxonomy): Eukaryota > Viridiplantae > Streptophyta > Magnoliopsida > Solanales > Solanaceae > Petunia > Petunia x hybrida. The sequence goes on from JBBBVM010000007.1 coordinate 18,711,484, forward strand.
CTTAACTTGAAATAGGTATATTTGTATTACACTTAGAAACTGGGTGCTAAAACTAGAAAAGGGGCTAAAATTGCAACCCAATCCGAAAATTGGACTACTTATGCAAATGCAAAAATCTGGAAATTTTTTTGAATACTGGACTGTTTATGTAAATTAACAGAATCTGATTTTTCAAGTTATAACAGGGTTGTTTGTACAAAATCTGAATCCGGAATTTTTAAGTGAAAACTGACAGTTTCTACAGAAGGATAAATCTGCAAAAGGGGCTGTTTCTGCAAAATCAAATCTGCCCTAATGTTAAACCCATAGTCTGTTTTATAAAAATTTATTTTAAATTAGTTTTTTCAATCTCTTTCAAACTAACAAATAGATTGAAAAGAGTATAGGGACTTTGGAGGTCAAGTCTTATAAAATTATATTTTCAACTAGCTAAACTTATCTTATTGTGTGACATTAACATATTGGTTATCCTATATATTGTTATAATTTTATTTTTATCTTACACATTTATTATCATTATTATTTTCTTTAAAAGTATTTCATATATACACACTTATGTTTCTTCTAGTTCTCGCATATTTTGCCTTATAAAATATTTTGCTATATATACAATATCTACATACATATATTTCTAATGCGACCTCACAGTAATAGCCACACGAGCAATGGTACTGGACAATTAATGTCACACTACCGCTCAAAGTGGCAAACATTTCTAAAAATTACTAAGATTTTCCTTGTCCCTACATTTTTAGAATTTAGTGTATTTTGAGAATATTTGAACTTTTTTTCAAACTGATTTTGAAGTCCATTTGATTTTGTATATTTGAAGAAAAGTCCTTTAGATTGGAACACAATTGGGATTGATCCTTTAATATATTTCTCTTTAAGTTAAAATTGCTGCGACTTTTGATTTTGCCCATACTTGCTATTATAGCCCTATAATCCCATATTTTAAATCCGGCTGGGAACCATCTTTCGTGGGTCCTTGAATTCAGGACACTAGAATTTCTTACCCAGAATCTATGTTATGTAGACCTTACCCGGAGTTATTCAATTCAATTAGACACAAGTAGGTGCCCTAATACGCCTAGTTAAACATTATATTAGGTGGCGAATCCAAACTCGTTCCAAACGAGTTACCAAGTCAAACCCGACATTTGAACTCAATGAAGCTCGAAAAAAGGGGTGCGACAAGCTCACCATGTCTTTTTTCCGTCTATTCATCCTCGAAAGAAATAGTTTCCCATGTCCTATTGGATCGGGTACGAGTGTTGATTATAGCCTGGACCAATTATGTCAAGTCAAGCACGAGGATGATTTCCACCTTGTTAGCTGCCACCAGACATATTGTGTGACGAAAGGCAAACTAAGAATGGAAAAGTAAATACAAAAACAGAGAAAAGTCAACTTACGCTCGAGGTTCCACTCCATGGGAAATCCTGGTTCCGTTGAGATTTGTGAGGTGGGGACCGCGACATAACGATTTTCCCATCCTAACAAGAAAAAGTTCAAGGAAAATTGCTATAATTGTGGCAAGACTGGCATAAGTCTGCGGACTATCGTGCCCTAAAGAAGGACGAAGACAAGGATAAGAAAAAGGAAAGGGATCAACCAACGAGGTTACAGAGAATAAACTGGCCCAAGGAGTGCGAGAGATTTATTTGTGTTCTATGATTTCTGACTGTAACTTGGTCGAAAATCCTAAAGAATGGTTGATTGATTGTGGATCCACTCGCTATGTTTGTGCTGTGAAGGAAGCCTTTACTCCATATGCTCCCGCTAGACCTGATGAGGCACTCTCTATGGGCAACTCTGCAATGGCCAAAATTGAAGGATATGGGAAGATATTCCTAAAGATGACATCGGGCAAGGTTGTGACTCTGAATAACGTTTTTCTGATAAAGTTGTAATAACTAAGAATAAGCCATATGTAGAAAAAGGTTACCTAACTGAGGGCCTTTTCAAACTTAATGTAACGGTTGTTGACAGTATGAATAAAATTTCAGTTTCTTCTTACTTGCTTGAGGCAAATAACGTTTTGGGATACGTCAATCATAAAACCTAGTGAAAAATGATCAATTTGGAAGTATTGCCTAAATTTGATTGCGAAAAGTCAAAATGTCAAATATGTGTTGAGTCTAAATATACTAAAAATCCTTAAAGGTCAAATGAAAGGAATCCAGAACCATTAGACTTAATTCATGCGGACATTTTTGACATGAAGTTAATACCATCTCGCGGTGGAAAGAAGTTTTTCGTAACTTTATTGACGATAGCACTTGTTACTGCTATGTTTATTTACATAGTAGTAAAGATGAGGCAATTGATGCATTCAAGCAATACAAAAATAAAGTTGAAACGTAACTTAACAAAAAGATCAAAATTTAAGAAGTGATAGAGGCGGCGAATATGAATCTCCTTTTGAACAAATATATTTGGAATATGGAATTATTCATCAAACAACAGCCTCATACATGCCTCAATCTAATGGGATTACGGAAAGGAAAAATTGAACATTAAAAGAGATGATGAATGCCTTGTTAATAAGTTCGGGTTTACCCCAAAACTTGTGGGGGAAGCTATACTCACGGCTAATTAAATACTCAATCGAGTGCCCCATAGCAAGACACTTTCCGTTCCTTATGAAAAGTGGAAAGGAAGGAGGCCCAACTTGAATTATTTCAAAGTGTTGGGGTGTTAGGAAAAATTGCAAGTCCCAAAAACTCAAAAGAGTTAAGATAAGACCGTAAACAGTTGATTGTGTTTTCATTGGATATGCTACAAATAGTAAAGCATAGCGATTTCTGGCTTATAAATAAGAAAATCCTGACATTTATGTTAATACGGTGATGGAATCCGATAGTGCTGACTTTTTAAAAATATATATCTGTATAAGAATTCCGTGAGTCAGTTGGTGAAAGATACAAACAACCTCGGGAATAATCTAAAGAAATTACACCAAATAAGGAAGAACCAAGACGTAGCAAGCGTCAAAGTACTTCTACATCATTTGGAGATGACTTTGTCATTTTTCTATTGGAAAATGAGACTCAGACATTTAAAGAAGTCATGTCTTCTTCAGAGTCACCATTTGAAAAGATGCAATCAATAGTGAAATAGAATCTATTTTAAACAACCATACTAGGGATTTGGTTGATCTTCCTCCTGGGAACAAACCATTAGGTTCTAAATGGATTTTCAAAAGGAAAATAAAAGTTGATGGCACTATTGACAAGTACAAGGCAAGAATTTTTGTCAAAGTTATAGACAACAAGAAGGCTTTTACTATTTTGACACATACTCGCCAGTAACAAGAATTACATCTATACATATATTAACAGCGTTGGCCGCCGTGTATTGTCTTGAAATCCATCAAATGGATGTTAAGACAACATTCTTAAATGGGGATTTGGAGGAAGAAATCTACATGGAACAACCTGAAGAGTTTGTGGTCCCCGAAAAAGAAATGAAGGTGTGTAAACTTGTTAAGTCGCTTTATGGACTAAAACAAGTACCTAAACAATGGCATGCGAAATTTGACCATACAATGTTGTCAAATAGCTTTAGATTTAATGAGTGTGATAAATGTGTTTACATTAAAAACGCTCCTAATTATGTAGTCATTATTTGCTTATACGTGGATGACATGTTGATAATGAGTAATGCCATTGACAATATAAATGCTACAAAACGCATGCTAACTAGCAAATTTGATATGAATGACTTAGGAGTTGCCGACTTAATTCTGGGCATTAAGATCCATAAGACTCCTCAAGGTCTGGCTTTGTCTCAATCTCATTACATCAATAGTGTGCTTGAAAAATTTAAGTATTTGGACTTTAAAATTTCAAGGACTCCAATTGATGTAAACCTAGTTCTTAAAAAAAACAAAGGTTAAAGCACGTCTCAGAGGGATTACGCTCGTGTTTTGGAAAGTTTGATGTACATCATGAATTGTACTCGTCCAGATATAGCTTGTGCTATAAGTAAACTGAGTCGATACACGAGAAATCCCAATAAAACTCATTAGATGGCAATGAGACGTATTTTGGGATATTTAAAATATACCCAAGACTTTCCTTTGCATTATAACAAGTATCCTACTGTGATTGAAGGATATTGTGATGCCAATTAAATCTCAAGCATAACTGATTCTATGTCCATAAGTGGGTACATTTTCACACTTGGTGGAGGAGCGGTGCCTTGGAAATCATCCAAATAAACGTGTATTGCCCGCTCTATAATGGATGCTGAGTTCATAGCTTTAGACAAGGCAGGTGAAGGTGGGAGAAGAGTTTTCTAGAGAGAGAAAGTGTGAATGTCAAATAATTGTAGAAAATGTGATTAAGGGTAGAAGTGGAAATATTTTTAAAAGTGGTCAAGAGTGATAATGCTTTAAAGACCAGAAAAAAATAGCACACCAAATAAAGACAAAACACTAAAGTGCTCATTCCACATTAATAAATAAACATTAATTAAAAAAAATATTTTACTAACTTTTACAGACTGCTTATTTATATTAGCCTTAAAATTTATAAAATGATATGTGACTATTCCTTTCTTGGCACTAATGGCCATACTGGGGGTAAGTCATTTCACTAGGGAATCGGGAGCATTATAGATATTTCAATATTTTTGTGCCCATTATACCTTTCATGAAAAAAATATCAAATTTTAAATTTTACTCTCTCTCTCTCTCTCTCTCTCTCTCTCTCTCTCTCTCTCTCTCTCTCTCTCTCTCTCTCTCTCTCTCTCTCTCTCTCTCTCTCTCTCTCTCTCTCTCTCTCTCTCTCTCTCTCTCTCTCTCTTATTATGTTTTACATTCTTAATGCATAAAATGTATAAACTCTACGTTTTTTTTAAACCCATTTTCATTTATTATATTTTATCAAAAGTTTAAATACCAACTTATGATGTTTTGATTTTTTTTCATAATATGAAAAGAAATCTTATACTTAGTGCATATTTCATATTCTTCTTAATATATACGAAAGTTTAATTTCATGATAATTGTTTTTGTGCTTTCTTTTTTCTAATACGTCACTTTTTAGTACAAACAATTAAAAAAATAGTTTTGTAAGGTGTTTAACAAAAAAGATTTTTAAAATTGATGTCTAAAAATATGTATTTAAAAAAAATACTAAAAACTATTTTAGAAAAGTTTTTCAGTTTGTTCATTTTTTGCATTTATTTGAAACCCATCTTTTGGAAAAAAGTGTTTTTTGTTAGGAAAGTTATAACAGTTTTTGAATCGAATCCCACCATAATCTATGGAAGAAAATATTTTATTTAATTAATATATACATAAATACTTGTAACACGCATACACTAGTTCGCGCAAAGCACAAAGTATAAATTTTTTAAAACTTTCATATTCATTTAAATTAAATTTAAATAATTGAAAAAAAATTAACTCAAAGTTAAAATTTAACATGAATTATCACTAACTTAAAAACTGTGAAATAGTATCTTATTTCAAGCTCGAAATAATATTCTTAGTCGTGACACATCTAAACTAGAACCAAGATAATGTCCTTATTTATCTTATTAATTTGGCTGAATAAAATTTGTATTGTTTGACCAAAACATATATGTCCTTATAAAGGAACATATACCTAACTTTATTTAAAATATTGTATGTATATGTTATTGTATATAATTGTATGTCTCCCAAGGTGGCTTCAATTGTTCAATACTATCAATGATTGAAGGATCAGATAAGGTAAATCAAAACTGATTACTATCAGTGATAACATATAGAAGATATAAGAAATTTTGCTACATAGCAAGTAATTGAAGGATCAAATAGAGAAAATCAAAATTCATTAGTATCAGTAATAATATATAAAAGATATTAAAAAAATTGGCTACATAGCAAGAGTAATTAAAATACGTAACTATACTTAAATACGCAAATTCTTGTATTCAATTTCTAAGGCGTTAGTTGACCCATCAGGCAATAACATTCGTCACTTTTTTAGTCTATTCTTTGTTGACCCATCAAACAAGGCAAAAAACATGAACATGGGACTAAAATGGGGATGGTTGATACTGCAAGCGAGATTATCCAGAGGTTCAACATAAAGAGCGTAGAGACACACTAACAACTACTCCTACTCCTACTTCTGATGATTTTACACAGTACATGATCAATTAGTGATTTGATTAATGATTTCATATCTGTATTTATTCTTGATAATACATTTTCTTATATATAATAGTATTTCCATAAAAAAAACTATTTGATTATTTTTTTTTAGTTCTCACAAAATTCTTGTTGTATTATTTAGGGGTGTGTATGCTAATATGTGAATTATAATTTTTTACTGGTAAATTTATAAATAGTGTATAGGTAAAAATGCAGAGGAATAAGTTTGAAATATATAGGGCGTGCATTTTCATTACGTAGTCAATTAAATTACCATAATTCAAATAAGTTCAACTTCAATACATTAATAAATTAACTATAATGAAAATTGGTCACTTACGTTGCCATCTAAAAAATTAAATATTTAACGAAACGTTCCTACAAGCAAAAAAAAAAAAAAATCAATTAAATTCAGTACTCATTTAAATTAAACACACACACACACACACACACACATATATATATATATATATATATATATATATATATTTAATATTAAGAATAATGTGCTTATATATCAATATTAAGAATAATATAATCATACACTTAATGTAATTTAATTTAATTGTTCAATGTATTGGGACCATAAAAAGCTAGACATGCTAATTTAAAATTATTATATTTTTAGAGAAAAATTTATTGGAGGGAAGAAAATAGTGGAGGAAAACTTATTGGAGGAAAAATAATAGTGATTGGAGCCAAAAATGAACCGGAACATTATAGACTATTCACCGAATATGTCCATTTTAGGTCCATGCAGATATGATCAAATAGTAGCGTCCTAAAATTTAATTTTATTTTCTACTTTTATGTTGCAACTTTTGAAGACGCACAGTGTGTGAGAGAACACTGGTTAAAAGTACTTAACTAGAAACTTATTGAGTGTAACAAGTGCATGCGATTAAAAAGGATGCTAGCTTATTTTGTCAAACTAGGTAAAACATAAGATTGTGGAATGCGATGCTCATGACAATATGTATTAGAACATCAGTTTTATTAATAAGTTTGGCTATTGTCATATCAATTAAAATGATACATCATGTCTAATTTGAGCCATACATAGTCATAGAGTGAAACCAGGACTAGTCGTAGAGGACGTGACTTGGCTAGTATAAGGCCAAATATTTCTTCAGCATCCAAATTGCCTTCAACAAGCCAATCAAATGAATTCAACAAGGAAGCCAGTATTATGGGAACTATCCTAATTGCCAAGCGTAGCCCAGGGCATTTTCTTCGACAAATACCGAAGGAAATGAGCTCAAAATGTTAACCACGAACATTTATATCAGAACCCCAAAATCATGGGAATCCTTTGGGAGCAAGTAGCCACGCACTTGAACATTTTGGTCAGCCTTGCGAGTCAGAATGGGAACAGGTGGGTTTATCCGCAGGATCTCATTCAGAACGCACTGCAAATAAGAAAAGAAAGCAATATCAACTTCTTCTACTGCCTTAGTTTTGCCAACAACTTATGCCAGCTCAGCTTTAGGTTTTGCCATTACCTCTGGTTTCTTCATCAGCCCTAGCATTGCCCACTCTACCAAAGCAGAACTTGAATCAGTTCCAGCAACGAAAAGATCCTGCAATGGAGTAACTAATTAACAATACAGAATCGATATCATGCATACGAAATATAATACTTTAGTAGTTTTTTATTGTGTGTTAAATACCACTGTACCTTAATTGATGGAGTAAATTAGTACTCCCTTTGTCCCAATTTATGTGTCACTATTTTTTTTATCAATTAATGACAAAAGGTTGATTCCTTAATCTATGCGAAATCTTATATTGTGGATAAGATGGAGTATGTTAATTTTGAGTGGCTATAGACGCTCATTAAGGGCTAGCATGAGGTTTAAGTTGATTATTTCTAAATTTAAAATAAATAAATATTTTTTAATCATAATTTAAAATAATTATGTGGCTCATTTAATTAAAGTTCTCCTGTTTTTCATGTGCAATAATTATTTTGAACACATTTTATAAAATACTTTGGTTCACTTCAAGTGTCGCTTCTAAAATATTGAACACTGGAGCTTTGGCCATAATTTCCATTAAAAAATTGACATTATTGTTAAAAGCAAAAAAAAAAAAAAAAAGAGAGAGTAGCTGCGCCAGAGGTATAGTGATGGCGGCGACTGAGGGGAGAAGTAGTGGAGGAGATGTGTTGGAATTGGTGAGGGAGGAGGCGGCGGTGGCAAAGGGGGATAAGGTGCTGGGATTCTTTCTTTGAAGGGAAAAGGCGAGGAGAATAGAGGAATGGATTGGGGGCTGGGGTTTCCTGTGTAAGGGGTGCTAGGGTTATAATTTTTCTTTTAAAATATTGCACAAATGGACCATTTTAGAAAATATTATAAAATATGGGTCTATATTGGTAATTTTTATGGGTTCCTTGCTTCTTAGGGGTGAATTAAAAATTTGAGCCGAATTGATTATCTTCATGCATAAGGATACTAGATTACCTAGTAGAAAAGATTGAAAAATCATCACAAACCTCCCTTATTCCTTTTCTATTGCAATTTTTGGATTATAATATGATGATTTTTGAACATTCCATATATAGAAATGAAATAGAAAGAGATAGACTAGAAACGACATCTGTTATGTCAATGACACCGAAGGGATATTAAATGAATGGAATTGGGATATGGATGGAATATGTTGCAGGTTCGCCAGCCAGCCATTCATCTCCTCCTTCGCCGCTAACCTTTTCAGAGCCTTCTTCATGGTCCGATCCAAGTTGAGCATCTGCTTGGGCTACAAGCTTGGTCAACGAAGCAATCTCAGCCTCCAGGTTTACACTAGGGTCATCACGAACTCGGAGAAAGGTGGCGAGAGTGGCTGCGATGTTAGCACGATACACCTCAGCTATGTGGCGAGCATTTAAGGCATTCATCGGCTCTTCTCTGAGATGAGCGTCGTTGCAAAGCGTATCACAAATCTTCTCCAAGGATGCCACTCTGCTTTTTAGCTTGTCATTCTCATCTTGATGGAAGGTGGAAAGGCCCCTAGCATCAGAGACACTGTTTTTAGCAGCATTGATTCTTTCATCTACCCCTGACAGATTTTGTTGCAGAGCCTCCAAAGCCGCTTCCAGGCAGGCCACATTATTACGTTGAAGCTGTTCAGAGAGCTTGGCCTTTGTAATGGAAGATTGGAGGGTTTCCACGGCCTGTTTACCCTTACGGATCTAATTGCTCATTGCTTCATCAAGGTTTTTACCTCTCAGGGATTTCGTGTGATAGGCTTTATGTATAGTCTGAAGCTCCCCTTTCAGTTGTTTAACTTCATCCACGAAGGGCTGCAGGCTAGCGACTTGTCCTCGCAGGGCTTTGTTTTCTTCTTTCAGGTTCTCATCCGAGCCTCATCGACAAAGTATCTCATGATAAATCATCAGCCCTTGGACGGATGTTGGAACAAATATTTAGCAAGAGGAGAGCAAATATTCAATTCACAAAAAGCTGAAGAACGAAGAAGGAAAGTTTACCCGAAGAGAGCATCCTGTAGCGACTTCAAGTAGCTTCTGGCGGCTATAACCAGCGAGATGTATTTGCTCATTAGGGCCGATCACATCAGTGGTGTGATTTGTCACAACCCTTGGGCTCTTAAATAGGTTAACTCCCGCAAAAATGGGAATAACAACCTTGTGGGAACCATCTATGGGTTCAGCTACAACATATATATCCACTGCCACCTCCTTGCCAGGACGGCGCAGGAAAGAGTCGGTCATCTCGAGAGCCAGTGCCGGTATAGTAGGCTCTACATATATATAAAAGCTGTTTACATATGGAACGCATGAAGAAATTGCACTAGAAAAATATGAAACAAATGACTGACTTGATGATTGCGGCTCGAGGGGAATGGATGGTAACACCACTTCATCCTCTGCACCAGCTTCTTCTCCGGCCTTAGGAGCTTCATCTATCAAGTGTCTGCACTTTCTCATAGACAGGCTAGATTCAACAGCAGCAAAATGAGGAGTCTCAACGTTCTCAGGCTCAGGCACTCAGCCGTACATTGCTCCCTTGCCCGATGTGCGAACGTCTAAAGGGAGAATTTTTGAGAGAGTAAGACACTCCCATTCTTCGAAGAGAAAAAGGCCTTCCAAGTATGACAATGTGGTGGTTCTTAACGAGCCCTTGGTGATTTCTGATGGTGAGGGCGAAGTAGGACTTTCACGGAGTGTTTCCGCCGAAGGGAGTCCCCCGAGAGAAGAATAGAAATCCACCCCCCCTTTTGATGCTTAAGATTTTTTGTTTGCATCTAAGTTCCAAACATCTGCCTATGCTTAGCGGGTGTTATGATATGTTTTGGTCCGTTTTGAGGATTTTTAACTTGAATTACTTGTTAATTTGTTTGTGACGATTTTAGTTTCTGCCGTAAATAATTTATTAAGTAATGTCTTTGCTAAGTCATGCCTTCATGAGCGTATGCACCTAAAGGTTAGGTGTCTTTCGGATGTTCTATATGTTCTAATGTCTAGAACGTTTATCAGTGAGCTTGCTCGGGCATGTGTTGTGTGTGCTAGTGTTTGGCGGCTTAAATTGTGTCTGTGATAGATGGCTCTTTATGCCCACAATGGGACGACTTTAGGCCGTGATATGAAACGGGGCATTTTTGCATTCCAACCAGTGCGTAGATGATATTTACTCGGATAAAGTTAGCAACACTCTCTTTCTTCACTTCCTTAAGAGCTATAGCTTCTGCCCATTTTGAGAAGTAGACAGTTGCAGCCAAAATGAACAAGTGTCCTCTAGAAGACTTTAGCAGTGGTCCGACAATATCTAGTCCCAAGCGTCAAATGGCCAAGATGCAATGGTCGGGTATAACACTTCAGGGGGTTGATGTATAAACTTTGCATGGAGCTGGCAAGCTTTGCATCTTCGAGCATGGTCCAAGCAATCCTTTACCATCGTCTGCCAATAGTATCCCATCCTTTTTATGTGGAAGAGGAGTTTCGGCCCAAACTGATGCGATCCACATACCCTAGCATGTGCTTCTTGCATAGCTTGAAGTGTTTCATCTTCTCCTAAACACCGTAGAAGCACTCCTTCAAATGATCTTCTATTAGAGTATCCTTGTAGTAAAGAAAGCGTGGCGCTCGGTGACAGATTTCAGTTTTCCTTCTTGGATTTACTGGAAGTATCCTATAACTCAAGTAGTCGATGATAGTGTGTGGGAAAAAATACGCCATCTATTATTACGGGGATATGAGTCTAGCTGGCGAGACTAGACTTATCCTATAAGTCACCGGGCACAGAGGAGACACTCCTGCTATATGAGTTACGACCGTTCAGGCATTACGGGCATAGGATGTAAGGACACTTTTGAAGACGCACAGTGTGTGAGAGAACAATGGTTAAAAGTACTTAACTAGAAACTTATTGGGTGTAACAAGTGCATGCGATTAAAAAGGATGCTAGCTTATTTTGTCAAACTAGGTAAAACATAAGATTGTGGAATGCGATACTCATGACAATATGTATTAGAACATCAGTTTAATTAATAAGTTTGGCAATTGTCATATCAATTAAAATGATACATCATGTCTAATTTGAGCCATACATAGTCATAGAGTGAAACCAGGACTAGTCGTAGAGGACGTGACTTGGCTAGTATAAGGCCAAATATTTCTTCAGCATCCAAATTGCCTTCAACAAGCCAATCAAATGAATTCAACAAGGAAGCCAGTATTATGGGAACTATCCTAATTGCCAAGCGTAGCCCAGGGCATTTTCTTCGACAAATACCGAAGGAAATGAGCTCAAAATGTTAACCACGAACATTTATATCAGAACCCCAAAATCATGGGAATCCTTTGGGAGCAAGTAGCCACGCACTTGAACATTTTGGTCAGCCTTGCGAGTCAGAATGGGAACAGGTGGGTTTATCCGCAGGATCTCATTTAGAACGCACTGCAAATAAGAAAGGAAAGCAATATCAACTTCTTCTACTGCCTTATTTTTGCCAACAACTTGTGCCAGCTCAGCTTTAGGTTTTGCCATTACCTCTGGTTTCTTCATCAGCCCTAGCATTGCCCACTCTACCAAAGCAGAACTCGAATCAGTTCCAGCAACGAAAAGATCCTGCAATGGTGTAACTAATTAACAATACGAAATCGATATCATGCATGCGAAATATAATACTTTAGTAATTTTTTATTGTGTGTTGAATACCACTGTACCTTAACTGATGGAGTAAATTAGTACTCCCTTTGTCTCAATTTATGTGTCACTATTTTTTTTGGTCAATTAATGACAAAAGGTTTATTCCTTAATCTATGCGAAATCTTATATTGTGGATCAGATGGAGTATGTTAATTTTGAGTGGCTATAGACGCTCATTAAAGGTTAGCATGAGGTTTAAGTTGATTCTTTCTAAATTTAAAATAAATAAATATTTTTTAATCATAATTTAAAATAATTATGTGGCTCATTTAATTAAAGTTCTCCTGTTTTTCATGTGCAATAATTAGTGTGAACACATTTTATAAAATACTTTGGTTCTCTTCAAGTGTCGCTTCTAAAATATTGAACACTGGAGCTTTGGCCATAATTTCCATTAAAAAATTGACATTATTGTTAAAAGCAAAAAAAAAAAAAAAAAGAGAGAGTAGCGGCGCCAGAGGTACAGTGATGGCGGCGACTGATGGGAGAAGTAGTGGAGGAGATGTGTTGGAATGGGTGAGGGAGGAGGCGGCGGTGGCAAAGGGGGATAAGGTGCTGGAATTCTTTCTTTGAAGGGAAAAGGCGAGGAGAATAGAGGAATGGATTGGGGGCTGGGGTTTTCTGTGTAAGGGGTGCTAGGGTTATAATTTTTCTTTTAAAAATATTGCACAAATGGACCATTTTACATAAAGTAATACAGTATTATATTGGTTACGTTTGAATAAAAAGTTATCCGCGCAGAACTAATATAGAAGATGGTTGATGTATTAAGGAACACCCACGCGTATTAACTTTTGTGCAGTTTATGTATTAATATGTGCGATTAAAAAATAATAATATGTAGACTATAATAAGAAGCTGATAAAATATTCAAATACAGTACAAAATTTCCCTTAAAGAAAGCAATCTAGACGTATCAATCCTTATGTTACTATTCATTATTATTTCCCGAACAAATAATTTCTTGATTATAATTGCTATCAATTTCATACTTTGTATATGCATCTATTGTATGGGCCTAAATCAGTTTAGGTGTACAAATCGAATTTGGATTCGGATACAAGCAATTCTTCGTATCAAAGCTGAAATAACACGTGAAAAAGATGTAAAAGCGAGAAAATAACTGTATTGCAATATACGAATGTGATTACAAATTTGGGCAGCGTTTCAGTACAAATTTCTGGATGCCTATAATACAAAATGAGCTTCTATTTATAGGCCTAAGAGCCTTGCCCACGTTCTCCACTATCAGCAAGTGCATTCCCCACGATCTGAGCAGCAATAGGGAAGAGTTAGTGGGGCAAAGTAGTGAGCTGCAAAGCCGCTGGAACCGAGGTGGTAACCGAGGCTTGGTCTCAAGTCTTCGGTTGTTCGACCTTACTGTTCGGATGATATGATGTGTCACCCGAGCTCGGCGCCCAACATCCCTTCGGTCGCGTCAATGGACCTTGGCTTCGGTGACTTAATCACGAGGTCAAGCGCCTCTCTTCGGAGCGTCAGCTCGATTTGCCTTCGGTCTACCATCTCGAGGTGCTGACCGAAGGTGACGATTTTCGCCCAATACAGATAGTCCCCCCACTCCTTGGTGGACTTCGAAGTCGCCGAGGAGTGGAATGAATTTAGGCAGGAAGTCGACGTGGCAAAACCCTATCCACGAATTTCAAAAGTCGCATATCTGTTGGGTTACCGTTCCGCATTACGTGGCTGCCTTTGATAGGTCTCCGAACGGTCACGCCGTCTTTTTGTTTTCTCCAACGTTTCAGTCATCATTAGCTCCCTTACTTGCACGTGTGCTTACACTATAAATACATCACTTTCACCCTTCTTCTGCACACGAAACTCTGCACTTAGAAGAAGAAAAACAAAGCTTTTAAGGTTGCCATTGCACCAAACTCACTGCATCCATACCCTGCTTCTAGCTTTTCCTTTCTAATTCTCGCCATGTCTGCTACTATTTCTGCCACCAATTCTGGCCGTGGTTCGAGCGATTCCGGCGAGAGAGCGGAACGCTTCCCTGCTATGGCAGTAAATGGTGAGGCTGTGGCTTCCTTTCCACCATTGCAGGTGGTTGAAGCATGTGGTGGTGGTGAGGCCACGTCTGCTGCCCCCACCCCTCTGCGGCTCAAGGCGAAGGCCGGTCGCGGTTTGGCGGAAGCCAGCGAATACGTGGATCTTGATGTGGATGATGACGTCGAGGGAGATGACGTCACCAGCGTTAAAGAGGCGGGTGGCTCGGTCGGAGGGGCTGAGGTGAGCGAGGTTAGTGGCTCGAAGGGGGAGACCGAAGTTGGCCCTTTGAAGAAGTCGAGGAGGAAAATTCCACTCGAGGTGGAGATCGACCCTCGGTTGGTCATCCCCTCGAGCTTTAACAATGATAAAGACTTGAAGGTCCACGCCCAATCAGATGCTCAAAAGGGGAAGAAAAGGAACATCCCCGTTCACGTTACCCCGAGCATCATAACCGAGGAAAGGATTGAGGCTGTTCGGGCTGACTGCCGCTGGGGCCCCGAAGTAGAGATTAGGATCCCGGTGCCTGGCTCGGCCGTGTCCACAAACGTCGAAGGATACTCCTCGGTTTTTACCTACCCCTTCACCATAGGTTTCAACTTGCCCATTCACCCAATCATCGACATATTTTGCAGATCTTATAACCTCTGTTTAGCTCAACTTGGGCCCGGAGTTTGGAGGGTTTTCCAGGCCCTTGAGTATTTGAGTGATATAGCAGGATTGCCCTTCTCCTTCCAGCACTTGATTTCCCTCTACTATCCCTATTTCCACAAAGCTGGGGTGGTCGCCCTCTTGCCTCGGGGCTCTTACGCAATTCTGAGTAAGAGCGAAGATCATGGAGACCGAGGATGGAACGATCGGTTCGTGCTCATCCCCACGAGGCTGTTGTCGGCCGAGCCTGGCTTCCCCGAAGCATGGAACGCCCAACGTAAGTATTTGCTCCTGTTTCTCTTTCGGGTTTGCATTGTCATAATTGGTAATCCTTTCATCCTTGGCTTGCAGCTGAGAAAGTTACAGTTATCCCACCGAAGAACTTGCTCGGGTGGGTTACTGAGGTCATGCAAGTGAAGAAGCGCCCCGAACGGCAGTGGATGGCGCTAGCCGCTTTGGAGGAGAACCGATGGGTGTGCAAGAGGCACGGTGAGTTGTTGAAGACTTTGGATTGCTAGATTCGCTTTAAACTGTTTGATTTTGACTTCTCTATTTTGCTTACATAGGTCTCCCCAGCAAGGCCATGAGGGAGGCTGATGACAAAGAAGAAGCCGAGGCGGAGGTGGAAGGTAGAGAGGAGGAGAAGGGAAGCAAGAAAGCAAAGAAAAGGGAGAAGTTGGTGATGGACGTCACCGAAGGCATTCCCAAGATGGCGGATTTGGCGAAGAGGCTGATCGAGGAGAAGAAAGCTAAAGCCTCCTTGAGCCAAGGGACCTCACAAGGTGGAATTTTCTTGGGTAGGTTTTCTTGCGTTTCCACCGCCGCTCACACTTACGTTAAGCGAATTGCTTCTCTTCCTTCCTCAGGTGCTAAGAGAAAGAGAGCGACTTCGAAGCGGGCGACCAAACCAAAAGGTCCTCGAGTTGAAGAGGATGCCGCCCCCGTTGCTGAAGCTCTGATCACTAAGCGCCGGGGGCTTGTTGATGTGCCTAGCGACGAAGAGCTCCCCCTCTGGTTCCCGAGGAGAGACCAGATCCGGCCTCCGAGTCCGTTCCCGAAGTGAGGGTAGAAGTAGGTGGACCGACCGAGGTCATACATGTGGAGGAGTCTGATCGAGAGGCTGTAAAGCGGAAAGGCAAGGCTAAAATGGGCGAGGGTTTGATCAAAATCACGATTAAAGCTTCTAGGTACTCGCCGAAGCCTACCAACATTGCTCCTCGGGCTTTGGAGATATACCCCGATACCAACTTGCTCGATGCCACAAAGGAGGACATTATGTCCCTTGACAGCTTACTTGGCCCCGTCGAAGCTCATGCCCTTCGGAATCTCAACCCCATGAGTTTGATGGGTGTTTCCGCCGCTTCAGCTCTTCGGGTAAGTTTTAGTTTGTATTCTGCATGATTTCATTATTTTGTGGATTCTGATATCGTCTTTCGGATGCAGAGTTTGGTCCTCTCACTGCGAGCTGTTCACCTTGAGCGCGACCGAGCTACAGAGCTTCAAGCCGCGGCTACTGCTTGGGATGGTCAGAAGAAGGTTCTCAAGGGGCAGGTTGCCGAGCTAGAGGCTCGATTTGCAGTCCTGAATAATGAGCTAGAACGCGCCAATGAAGCCTCGGCGAGAGCGGGGGCTGACCTTCGGGCGATTGTGGAGTCCTCCGAAGCTCGTGTCCGAGCTGCGACAGATGAGTTTACGGCTGAACGCTCGAGGCTTAGCCTTGAAAATACGCGCCTTGAGGCCGAACTTTTCAGGGCCAAGACCGAAGTTCTTGAAGCGGGTGAGAGATATCGTGGCAAGCTCGGGGAATATAACGCCAAACTCATTGAGCTGCAAAGCCAAGTGGATGAAGTACCAGCCCTTCGGGGCAAGTTATCCAAGCTTGAAGGACGGGTCGCACATCTAAATGAGCGAGCCGAGGTTAGGGCAACAAGGGCCAAATTTGAAGAAACATGGGCCGTTGTCAAAACTAGGCTCAGCGCGCTTGAGCAAGTTCAGGCCGGGCAGATCGTGCTTGAGGACGAAATTGTGAAGGCAAGGGAAGCTGCTGCCAAGGCCCAAAGGATCGTGGACGAACTCCCTTCGAGCGAAGGATCGGATAACGATGAGGGCGATAGCGCCGAGGAGGGCAGTGGGGACGCCGATGAGGCGTAGCTTTTGTATCTTGCAAATGCTTTGACATTTTCCTTTGTTTTTGGGCCTTCGTGCCTTTCTGGATATTGGCCTTCGGGCTTTTGTATTTATGCTTTAGACCTTCGGGTTATTTTTGGATGTAAATAACCTCAGCCTTCGGGCTTTTAATGAAGATATTTGCATTTTTACTTTATGTGATGGCTTTTTACATACACCGAACACTTTGATGCAAACTTTAATTTTTGCTTGCAAGACTTAAAATATAATTTGACCGATGCAAACTTAGGACGACGTCTCGCCCTCGAGTCGATGCATTGTGCGGCTTCTGAATGTAAGATTCGTACAGATAAAATGAGTGTAACCGAAGCCATTTTATTGATATCAGCGAGCCAAAAGCCGGCTATGTACATAAAACCAAGCCGAAACAGGCCTTGGGTGAAAAATGAATTTTCAAATAAAAACAAACAAACATCATGCTGCTATCGGGCCAGTTTACAATGTACTAAATCTAATCCTCGGGCGTAAGTCCCCGGTTGTCGGATAGATAAGCTTCGGTTGGGAGGCTCGATGTCGACCTCGGTATCAACCCTTCTCACTCCCCCCCAGTGTTCGGTTGTGAATCGTGATGAAGATCCGAGCACTGGAGTCGGTTCGGTTTGCTTCCTGAAAAGGTCAAGCAAAAAGATGGAACGAGGAGCGAGTTAGCACATTTTCTATTGATGCCACGGGAGCATTGTTCGGCTCGGGGCTATTTAATTTAAGAAGAATTGAAAGATATTTACCTCGGCTAAAAGTAGTATCGCTTCAGATTGGAGATGTTCCAATTTAGGGGCTCGGGTTCTCCTTGCAGATTCTCAATTTGATAGGAGCCTTTTCCAACGATTGCTTTGACTCTGTAGGGTCCTTCCCAATTTGCAATGAGCTTTTCCCCGTTATTTTCTTTTGTTGATTGATTCACAGTTTTCAACACATAATCTCCCACCTTGAAGTCTCTAAATTTAGCTTTCTTGTTGAGGTAAGCCTCGATCTGTCTTTTTTGGGCAACAAGCCGAACCAAAGCTAATTCTCTCTTTTCTTCGAGCAAGTCTAACTCAATGCGCATTGCCTCTTGGTTAGCGTCTTCGGCTGTGTGAGCGTATCGAAGACTTGGTTCGCCCACTTCTACGGGGATGAGAGAGTCCATGCCATAGGCTAGTGAGAAAGGGGTCT
The DNA here is from genome assembly GCA_037355625.1 of Petunia x hybrida. Lineage (NCBI taxonomy): Eukaryota > Viridiplantae > Streptophyta > Magnoliopsida > Solanales > Solanaceae > Petunia > Petunia x hybrida. The sequence continues at coordinate 18,729,799 of JBBBVM010000007.1, forward strand.
CACCGATGCTGCTCTTCTCCGTAGTTCGCATGGACCATAGAACCCCGGGTAACTCTTCGGGCCAAAGGCCTCTTTTCTCATCGAGTCTCTTTTTGAGATTTTCGATTATGATCATATTCGAAGACTCGGCTTGACCATTGGCACTTGGATGGTATGGAGTCGAGGCTATTCTTTTGATCCCCCTACTGCTTGAAGAAGTTAGTAATAGCTGCCCCCATGAATTGCTTACTGTTGTCACAAGCGATTTCCCTTGGGACGCCGAACCTGTAAATGATGTTCTTTTTGATGAAGTTGATTACTTGTTTTTGCTTTACCTCGGTGATGCCGCCGCTTCCACCCATTTTGTGAAGTAATCAGTCAACACCAAGATGAAACGAACACCACCCTTTCCTTTGGGTAATGGCCCAACAACGTCCATCCCCCACTTCATGAAGGGCCATGGCGATACCACTGAATGTAGAGGCTCGGCCTGTTGGTGGATCAATCGACCATGGCGCTGGCACTTATCGTATTTTTTCACGAAGGCCTTCACATAGGCACTGATTGTGGGCCAATAATACCCAGCTCTTAACATCTTGCGCACCAGGGACTTTCCCCCCGAGTGATTGCCACATTCGCCTTCGTGCACTTCGGCCATCACGTATCTCGCCTCCTCGGGACCCAAGCACTTGGCCATCGGGCCGCAATACAACCTTTTGTATAAGTTACCCTCGATTAAATGATACGAGGCTGCTTGAGTCCTCAACTTCCTTGCTTCTTTTTTATCTTGGGGGACAGTCCCCGAGTCGAAGTAGGAGATGAACTTACTTCGCCAATCCCAACGATTGTCCACTGAGTTAACCTGCAGCTTCATCTCTCTCATTTGTGCCGATAGTAACCGAACCACCGAGTCAGTCCCCGAGTGGGTTTTGTCGACCGCCGAACCAAGATTGGCCAAGGCATCGGCCTCAGTGTTTTCCTCCTGAGGTACTTGTTTAACTTGCCATTCTTGGAATTGGGCCAAGGTTCTTTGTGCCCGGTCTAGGTATAACTGCATTCTGGGCTCACGAGCCGTATAATCACCGAGGATCTGGTTTACTACCAACTGTGAGTCGCACCTCAATTCGGTTCTTTCAACTCCCATTTCTTTAGCCAGCTCCAAACCTGCTAAAGCTGCTTCATATTCTGCCTCATTTTTGGTTACTTTCTTGAACCGAACCGAGTGCCTGACTTTCTCCCCGGTAGGGGCTCTCAAAACTATTCCTAGTCCCGAACCCTTGGAGTTTGTTGCCCCATCGGTATGAAGTATCCATAGACCCGGGGTGGTTCCCTTAGCCATGGAGTTCTCCTTTTCAGCCTCGGGCAGAATACCAATACTAAAATCGGCCACGAAGTCTGCCAAAACTTGAGACTTAATAGCAGTCCGAGGTTGATAGGTGATGTCATACTCGCTTAACTCTACCGCCCATTTTGATAACCTCCCCGACAACTCCGGTTTATGCAGTATATTTCTTAAAGGGAAGGTTGAAACTACGGCTATCGGGTGACATTGAAAATAAGGTCGTAGTTTTCGAGCAGTAACAAGTAGAGCAAGAGCTAGTTTCTCCAAGTGTGGATACCTGGTTTCGGCGTCGAGGAGTGTCTTGCTCACATAGTAGATGGGCTGTTGTTTGCCATCTTCTTCCCGAACCAGCACAGCACTGACTGACACCTCGGACACCGCCAAATAAACTAGCAATGTCTCACCTTCTTTTGGCTTGGCCAGCAACGGTGCGTTAGCCAAGTATTGCTTCAAATCTTTCAACGCTTGTTTGCACTCCGGTGTCCACTAGAAGTGATTGTTTTTTCTCAAAACGGAGAAGAATTTGTGACATCGCTCCGAGGACCTTGAGATAAATCGACTCAAGGCAGCGACTCGGCCAGTCAAGCGTTGAACCTCTTTCACCCCTGCCTGCTCCTCGGGAATCTCCTCGATGGCTCTAATTTTGTCAGGGTTAGCCTCGATGCCTCGCTCGGAGACAATGAATCCCAAGAATTTGCCGGATCCAACGCCGAAGGCGCACTTCTCAGGGTTCAACTTCATGCCATATTGTCTCAACACGGCAAAGGCCTCCCTCAGATGATTCAAATGATCCTCCATGCGGATCGATTTGATGAGCATATCGTCTATGTAGACCTCCATAGACTTTCCAATGTATTCTTTAAACATGCGACATACCAGCCTTTGGTAGGTCGCCCCGGCGTTCTTCAACCCGAAGGGCATCACTTTGTAACAGAAAGTGCCTCGGTCAGTGATGAACGAGGTTTTTTCTTCGTCCTTCAGGTCCACGAGGATCTGATTGTAGCCCGAATATGCATCCAAGAAGGTCAATAGTTTGTGTCCAGCCGTGGAGTCTATTAACCTGTCAATTTGTGGTAGCGGATAAGAATCTTTGGGGCAAGCTTTGTTCAAGTCAGTGTAGTCTACACACATTCTCCACTTGCCATTCTTCTTCGGTACGACCACAACATTGGCTAGCCATTCGGGGTACTTCACTTCCCTAATGAAACCATTCTCCAGCAGCTTGGCGGTTTCATCCTCGATCGCCTTCTTTTTGACCCCGGCATGAGGTCTTTTCTTCTGTCTTACCGGGGTGAATTTTGGGTCCACATTCAGTTTGTGGGTCATGATCTCCGGATCGATACCCGTCATAAATGAATGAGCCCAAGCAAAACAATCATGATTGGACCTTAAAACTTCCATAATCGCCTCTTTCGACTCCGGGTCCAACTCCGAGCCGATGTGCACTTTCCTCTCTGGAAACTTTTTCGATAGAGTGAAAGAGTCCAGTTCCTCAATGGTGGAGTCCTCGGCCTTTTGCTTCCGAGGCTCTTGGACGCACGCCGGGATCTTTTCACTTTCACTTTGGAGGTTCGCCTCGCTCGACCCCAGTTGCGTTAGTTGCTATTTCTTTGGCCCGCTCGGGGCGACTCCACTCTTTAGTGCGACTGAGTAGCATTCCCTCGCTACTCGCTGTTCCCCCTTAATTGATCGAACTCCCCAAGGCGTTGGGAATTTGATCACTTGATGCAGGGTGGAGGGAACAGCCTCCATAGAGTGGATCCATGGCCTCCCAAGGATCACATTGTAGGCTAAATCCTCGGGCATGACTTGGAATAGTGTGTCCTTGGTGACCCCCTCGGCGAATGTTTTGAGTGTGATCTCACCCAACGTTTTCTCCGTGGAGTTGTTAAAGCCTGCTAACACTGTTGACTTGGGAACAATTTCCCCTTTCAGCCACATTTTCTTAACAGCCCCGTAACTGATTATATTTACTGAGCTCCCGGGGTCGATCAAGACTCTTTTAATGTTAGAGTCGTTGATTCTTAGCATGATGACTAGAGCGTCGTGATGGGGGAACATCATCCAGTCGCAGTCATCCTCGTCAAACACGATGTCTTTGCCCGAGCCTCCAACTCGGGTCCTCTTCTCCATGGTGATGGAGAGCTTAGCGAATTTCTTGGCCGCGGTGAAGTTTATGCCATTCACCTCTAACCCCACGATGATGACGTTCACTACTCTCTCCGGAGGTGGAGCTCGAGGTGGTTGTCCATCACCCCGATTTTTGGAGAAATTGTCTTTTCCCTTGTCAGTGAGGAACTCGGCCAGGACTCCTTTCTTTAGTAGGTGGGCTACCTCGAGGTGCAAAGCTTTGCAGTCCTCGGTTCTGTGGCCATAATCTGCGTGGAACTCACAATGCAGATTGTGGTCTCTCTTGTCCGCCGGGGTCCTCATATCTTTAGGAATCCTTACCCCGGCTGTCCCCTTGACGACATCGACCAGCTCCGAGGTCGATATGTTGAAGTTATAATCTTGGATCCGAGGTAGATCCTTTTTTGGGACCGAAGCGGAGCTCGAGGGGTTTCTTTGATTCATGTTGGGTTGAACCTTCCCCCTGAGTCTTTGGCTTACGTGAGAGGCAGGGTATGACTTTCCGAGGGTGTTACCCAATCTCTGGCTAACATGCTGCCTCGTCGAAGTGTAAGGTTCATACCTCCCCTTCGAATTACTTCGCGGCGCCTCGGCGCGATTCGAAGACTCACTTCGGTTATGCTGCTGATACCCTCGGTTCTTGAACTCAGCTTCCTCCAATCTGATTTTGGAGTAAGTGCGTCTATGCAGATCCTCCCACGTCAGGACCTGATATTGTTGTAATTCTTTGCGCAATTCAGCGGCAGCGCCAGAATTGCGACTATTGATACCCTTTTCAAATGCCATGATGGCCAAGGTATCATCCATCCGAGGCAATTCCATGCGTTCGGCGTGGAATCGCTCAAGAAATTCTTTAAGCGGCTCACCGGGCAGCTGCTTCACTTCACATATATCCTCCTTCCTTTGGAGGATCTTTTGCGCCCCGGTGTGAGCTTTGACAAATGCGCTGGACATTTCCTTAAACGAGGAGATCGACCCCGCTGGTAGGCACAGATACCACCAAAGCGCCCCTTTCTCTAACGATTGACCAAACTTCTTTAAGAACATCGACTCGAACTGCGTAGCCGATAAGTCGTTGCTCTTCACCATGGCCATGTATTCCCTTATGTGCTCTTTGGGATCGGTTGTCCCATCATATTTCTTCAGGAATGTAAGTTTGAAACCCGGGGTAGTTGGGGCTGGGGCCGCTTCGAGCTTGTAGGGCTGCTCCCTATATTGATCAATGTCGAGGTCGTCTTCCTCCTTCGTTATCCCAGGCACGCCTTCGAGGCGCTTTTCTACGCGCGCCTCGATGCGAGCTTCGATTTCTCTACTCATTCTTTCAACGTCTACCGAGGACGTTGTCTCCGCCACGGTGGGAACCGTACCGAAGTGTGGCGTGGCAGATGGGTTATTCCTCGAGCCCCCAGACGTGGCTCCGTTGTGAGGTCCCCCTATTATCGCGCCCGGAGGAACGAAGGGCGGGATGCCTCCACCAGGAGCCGTGGGCTGGGTGCCGTTAGGGGCAGCACTATTTCTCGCCTCTAACGAGGCGCGAAGCTCAGCGTTGATACTTGCTTGCTCATCCTGCTTGGTCTGGAGAGCTCTTAGCGTTGTGACAACATACATCTGGAACTCTTCTGTTATCATCGGGGCGATGGGCTGTTGGTTCAACGGAACGCCAACCCGATCGCCGTTTTTACCACTGTTATCGTTATCAGCCATAATGTTGAATCGAAAATTTTTGACAAAAAACGAATGCGGAACTTTGGAACAAAGCGTTACTTCTTATATCCTCACAGACGACGCCAATTTGTATGGGCCTAAATCAGTTTAGGTGTACAAATCGAATTTGGATTTGGATACAAGCAATTCTTCGTATCAAAGTTGAAATAACACGTGAAAAAGATGTAAAAGCGAGAAAATAACTGTATTGCAATATACGAATGTGATTACAACTTTGGGCAGCATTTCAGTACAAATTTCTGGATGCCTATAATACAAAATGAGCTTCTATTTATAGGCCTAAGAGCCTTGCCCACGTTCTCCACCATCAGCAAGTGCATTCCCACGATCTGAGCAGCAATAGGGAAGAGTTAGTGGGGCAAAGTAGTGGGCTGCAAAGCCGCTGGAACCGAGGTGGTAACCGAGGCTTGGTCTCAAGTCTTCGGTTGTTCGACCTTACTGTTCGGATGATATGATGTGTCACCCGAGCTCGGCGCCCAACATCCCTTTGGTCGCGTCAATGGACCTTGGCTGCGGTGACTTAATCACGAGGTCAAGCGCCTCTCTTCGGAGCGTCAGCTTGATTTCCCTTCGGTCTACCATCTCGAGGTGCTGACCGAAGGTGACGATTTTCGCCCAATACATCTATTATGTTGACCTAAATCTGATTAGGTCAGTCAATCGAATTTATTTTGGGCTAACTAGCAATTATTTGTTTCAAAATTGTAATTGACAAAAACAAGCAAAGAATAGTGAAAGAGTAATATAAGTTCTTTTGGATATATTTCTGAATGTCTTTCCATGTTTACAAAGTCACTATTTATAGTTTACAAAGGTACTAAGGCAATAAGTGCACTATATGGCCATTACTCCCATATTGATCATGGTCAATCCAAGATCTCTTTCTTTAATACGACCATAATGGGCAGCGGTTATGAAATTAACTGTACTAAAGACTAACGGCTTCCCTGAGGGTTGTATCAATCGCCTCGGGGAACCAACCTTCGTGTGCCCGAGGCATAGACTTCATCAGGGATTGAAGATGCCTCTTGCCTTCGGGTTCTCTTCTTGAGGAGTCAACTCAACAAGCGTCCGTTGAGACTTGCCTCTAGTCCTGAGCTCGAGATACGGTTGATTTTTCACCCTATACAGATAGTCCCCCCACTCCTCGAATAATTGACAAAACTTCGGAGGAGTGGAATGAATTTGAGCGGAAAGTCGACGTGGCTGCACGTGCACCATGAAATTTAAAAAGGGCAGTTGTTACTCCATATTCCCATCCACCACATGTGGTGTCTGTTGATTTGATGTGACCCTTCGTTCCTCATTTCCCATGTAAATACAATGATAGCTTTCCTCCCTATATATAGCTTCACTTACTGCTCTTCTTTTCCACTTTCATCATCATTATCAACAGTAAATCCCTCCAAGCAGTTTCTCTTCTTTGAAAAGAAAACTTTCAATTTTTCTAAAAGAAATGCCGACCAATTCTACACAAAATTCTCCAAGTCCTTCAATGGAACAAATTATTAAACCCCTATCGTCGACACCATGATTGTTGGCGATGAACTAGTCAACGTACCAGAATAGCTTAACATAATTTTACCAACATACTGCGACGTGGAAATGACGTCGCAGTCAAACAACTCAAGTCATAATGGTGCAAACCCACCGCTAACCGTAGAGCTGCTGAAGAAACCACCGTTAACGAAGAAGAAAACGTCACTGAGGAAACTGGCGATGCTAACGATGTTGAAATGGAAATTCCAAAACCCAAGAGAAAGAAATCCACTTTGAAAGAACTCGAGCCTCACAACGTCATACCCGCGAAACTGGATCTTTCAAACTGCTTCAAAATGCAAGACCAAACTGAGGCAGATGTTGAGAGAACTAGAAATATACTAGTTCAAACCACACCAAGCCTGATCACACAAGCCAATATAAATTTGGTTCAGGAAGAGTGTAAATGGGGTCCCAAGATCCAAGTTGGCATCCCTGCCCCGGAGAACCGTACATGTGATAGAGTGGAGGGATATTCCTTCGTGTACACCTACCTCTTCACAATTAGATTCACTTTACCCATCCACGAGGTTGTGGACACTTACTTCCGAACCTACAACGTGTGCATAGCTCAAATCGGCCCTGGGTTCTAAAGAGTTATGCAGTGCCTCGATTACTTAAGCAAAAAGGAAGGTGTCTCTTTTACTTTCCATAATTTCATCCATCTCTTTTCCCCCACACTGCACAAAGATGGGGTTGTTCAACTCAACAAGCGAGGCAAGTTCTCGCTGATCACAAAAGAGGAGGACACAGAGGATCGCAGATGGAACGATCGTTTCATTCTCTTACCAACTAACTTCTATCCTCGAGGCCTGACTTTTTTGAACGGTGGAACCGAACACGTAAACATTTGTATCAGCTACCTTTAATAATTTCACTCCTCATAATTCTTCATTTCTAACCTTTTGCTTCGATTTTTTCAGTCGAGAAATTTTCGATCACTCCCCCAGAGGGTCTGACTGCCTGGGTGCAAGCTATTAATGACGCAAAGCCAAGACCAGAAAGATCATGGATGATCTTGGCTGCCCTGAAAGAAAATCGATAGGCATGCAAGCGCCATGGTAAGTCACATACCTTTGTCAAGATTTTCCTCATAAATTTTCTTCCACTTGCCTTATACTACCCTTTGTAGGTCTTCCAAATAGAGCAGTTACCGAGCCAAAAGAGAGGAAGAAGAAGAAGAGCAAGAAAGAGAAAAAGAAGAAGATTCCCGAGGCTGAAAAAGTCTTGGATGAACTCGAGGATCAGATTGGAGATCTCGAGAAAGAGAAAGGAAAAGAAAAGGGTCACCGGACCAAGGAATTTCAAAAGGTTATAACACTTTCTTTGCTTAACTGTACTTCAACACTTCTCTCTTTTCTAGATCCTTGCTTCTTCTATTATTAGCTTCAAAAAGAAAAAGATCAGCTTTAAAGAAAGCCCCCAAAGTGAAACGGGCCCGAGTGGAGGAAAGCTGCTTCTACCCCCGAGGTTACAACTCCTCCTCGCAGAGCCTTGATTGGTATGCCCTCTGATGAAGAGGTTCTAGAGGAAGTTTATATGTCCAACCCCGAGGAGCCAACTGTGGTGGCTGACAAAGTTGAAAAGGCAAGCACTTCTTCAGCAGCTAGGGAAAAAGTTGGAAAAGACTCCTTCGTGCCGAAGAGAAGGCTACTCGAGCTGCTTCTGAGCCTGCTAGGGACTCGATTTCTCATAGGCAATTCAGGAGCACTGCAATCCCTTCTGAACTTTGCCTTCTAGACGATGACGTGGTTGTCCCCTTCAGTCTCAGAGGACTCCTCGGGCCATTGGAGCAAGAGCGCCTCGAGAAGTCATCCGTTTCCGATTTGATGGTTGACTTGGCTCGGCATGCAATTCAGGTATACTTCGAGTTACTTACTTTTTTTCTGGCTTCAATTATCCTTCCTTTGTCTTGACTCTTCGATCAAACCTTTGCAGGGTTATGTTCATGCAATCAGCGCAGTCGAGATTGAAGCCTACTGAGCCTCCAACCTCAAAATAATTAAGGATGAATGGGATCAAACAAGGGCTAGACTCGAATCCCAAATATCTGAGCTGGAAAAGCAGCTGCTCAATTCTAAACTTGAATTGGATGAAGCCAAGAAAGCTGCCGACAAGGCTGATCTTGAGGCAACTAAAGCTCGAGAGGCTGTGTCTTCCCTCGAGACTAGGAAGGAAGCTCTCAAGGAGACTTGTAAGGCTGAGTTAAATAGGGTGACCGACGATCTTCATGCCATCATTAACAGAAATGCAGAAAAATACCAAGCCAAGTTGAAGGAAGACTTCCTCAAAATAAATGAGCTGGATGATGCTAAGAAGTAGTTCGAAGCTGAAGTTGAGACCCTTTGGGGTAAGGTGGCTTCCTTCTCATCGAAGCGGAAATTGAGAGCAGCAAGAGCTAAGGTTGATAAGAACTGGGCTATCATTTAAACAAAGCTAAAGACTCTTAAACAATGCCAAGCCAGGGAGAATATAGATGTGGAAATAGCCAAGGCAGAAAGTGATGATGTCAAGGCTCAACAATTATTGGACAGACTTCCCTCGAGCAGTGAGAGCTCGGATGATGAAGTCGCCGATGAAGAAGAAGGCTTTGAAGCTGAGACTTCGAGTGGAGATGGAGCCGAAAAGTGATGACTCTTTTTCTGCTTTTCTTTTGTAAAGGCTATCGAGCCTTTTTGTGTATACCTTTTGTGCTGGCCTTCCTTTTATCAATGAACTTAAATGTAGTGTCAGTCTTCACATTTTACTGAAAGTATTTGACATGTCACCTGAATATTTTTTGCTTGCAAGACTTAGGAGAATTTCTCTTCAGTTAAAGCTAGCTTAGAACGATGTCTTGTTCTTGAGCTGAGGCTTAAAAAACAACAATGGTCTACAAACATCGAATAAAAAGATGTTAAATCAAATTTATTCCATTGATGAAATTCGAGTTGATTTACAGGAAACCTAGCCGTAATGAGACTTAGGCAAATTTTTATTACAAAGCCATCTGGGCGATAACAACAACTAACTAAGCTAATCCCTAAGAGAACAGTCCCCGGTTTGCGTATAGCTTATCTTTGGGTTTCGTTTGAAGTCCCTGGTTATGAAGCTTTGAGTCAAAAGCGGACTATATTAACTCCCCTTGCATCCTCTCAGTGGTTGGGTGTGAAAAGTGAAGACCCGAGCATTGTGTACCATTCCCTCCGCTTCTTGAAAAGGTCAAGCAAAGAAAAATGAGGGGTTAGCATCATTCGATCCAAGCGTTAAAGCATTGACAGCTCGATGTCGTAGGTGGAAATATTTTATCTGACGAAGGGTCACATACCTCTATGTCAAAAATAGTAGCGCTTTAAGATGGATATATTCCAATTTAGAGGCTCTTGCTTGCCTCGGAGATCTTCCAACTGATAGGATCCTTTTTACTACGATGGCCTTAACTCGATAAGGCCCTTCCCAATTAGCAGCCAACTTTCCGGTATTTTTCTCCTATGTCATCTGATTTGAAGCTCTTAGAACATAGTCACCCACCTTAAAAGCTCTGAATTTAGCCTTCCTGTTCAAGTAGGCCTCTATCTGCTATTTCTAGGCTACCAACCGAACCAAAGTCATTTCCCTTCACCCTTCAAGGAAATCCAATTCTATGCGCATGGCTTGTTGATTTGACTCCTCGGTTGCATGTGCATACCGAAGACTAGGCTCACCAACCTCTACTAGAATCAATGAGTCTATCCCATAAGCGAGGGAAAATGGGGTCTCCCAGTGCTATTTTTCTTAATAGTCTGCATTGCCTATAATACCTCTAGCAATTCATCGAGCCATGAGCCTTTCACTTTGTTCATCCTCTTCTAAAGATTTTCCATGATTATTCTATTGGAAGACTCAGCCTGTCCGTTAGCACTGGGGTGGTAAGGTATCGAAGCCCCTCTTTTAATTCCCCACTTCGCAAAGAAAGTGGTGACTGCCGAGCCAATGAATTGTGAGCCGTTGTCACAAGTTATTTCCCTCGGAACTCCAAACCTACATATGATATAATTCCAGATGAAATCGATAACTTATTTTTTCCTAACCTTAGCAAAAGCGCCTCCTTCAATCCACTTGGTTAAATGATTTGTGAGTACAAGAATGTATTTGACGCTACCCTTTGCTTTGGGGAATGGACCAACAATATCCATCCCCCATTTCATGAAGGGCCACAGCGATACGACTGAGTGTAATGGCTCGGGTTGTTGCTGAATCATTGAAGCATGCCTTTGACACTTATCGCATTTTTTGGAAAACAACCTAGCATCTTCACTCATCTTAGGCCAATAATAGCCAGCTCGAAGGAGTTTGCGCATGAGAGCCTTTCCCCCAGAATTATTTCCATATTCACCCTCGTGCAGTTCCTTCATAACGTACTCGTAATCCCCCGGCCCCAAACATTTGGCCATCTGGCCGCAATAAAGCTTTTTATGCAACTGCCCTTGCACCATTGTATACGGAATTACTTTCTTCCTCTGCTTTACAGCTTCCCTCTTATCTGCTGGTAGGATCCCCAAATCCAAGTAAGAAATAAATTTGGTTCGCCTGTCCCAATATCTATTCACTGCATTTACTTCCAACTTCATCTTCCCTACCGCAGATGTAAGTATCCGAACCACTAAATCAGTCCACGAGTCACTTGTTTCAATTGCTGAGGCTAAGTTAGCCAAAGTATCAGCCTCGCCGTTTTCTTCTTAGGGAATTTGCTTGACTTTCCACTCCCGGAAAGCACCGAGCGCTTGTTGAGTTCGAACCACAAACTGCTTCATCCTAGGCTCACGAGTCGTGTAGCCTCTAAGGACCTGATTCACTACAAACTGTGAATCGGACCTCAACTCAATTCTTTCAGCCCCTATTTTCTTAGCCAACTCCAAACCCGTTATCGCAACCTCGTACTCAGCTTCATTGTTAGTCAACTTCTCAAACTTCATAGAATGCCTCAGCATTTCCCCTGTAGGAGTTGTGAGCACTATTCCGAGCTATTCGCTACTCACCTCGGATTGAACGAATTCCCCAGAGGGTAGAGAAGTTGATGACTTAGTGCAGAGTGGATGACACAACTTCCATCTCATGAATCCAAGCCCTTCCGAGGATAACGTTATAAGTCATATCCTCGGCCATCACTTGAAAGACTATTTTCTTATCAACCACCTTGGCAGTGGTAGTGAGATTTACCTCTCCTAAGGTTTTCTCTACGGAGTTGTTAACTCCAGTTAATATGGTTGTCTTCGAGACGACGAGGTCCTTCAACCACATCTTCTTGACAGCTCCATAATTGATAATATTCACAGAGCTGCTAGGATCAATCAAAATTCGCTTGACATCAGAATTATTAATCCTTAACATGATCACTAGAGCATCGTGATGGGGAAACATCATCCGATCACATTCATCCTCATCAAAAACTATCTCATTACCCGACCCACTAGCTCGGGTTCTCTTCTCCATGGTGATTGAAAGCTTTGCAAATTTCTTGGCAGCAGCAAAGTTAACACCATTCACCTTTGATCCCCCAGATATAATATTCACAACTCCTTTAGGGCATTGAGCCCTCGGTGGCTGTCCTTCTCCCCTATTCATAGCAAAGTTTGGTTTCCCCTTTATTGGTGAGAAACTCTGCCAACAACCCCTTCTTGAGCAGATGAGCTACCTCGAGGCGTGGTGTTTTGCAATCCTTGATAGCATGCCCATAATCTGCGTGAGTTCACAATGCAAAGTTTGGTCTCTCTTCCCTGGGGGTGCTCTCATATCCCTCGGCAAACTTGTACCCTGATCTGCCATCCCTTTTACGGTATTTTCCAATTCAGTGGTTGACACATTGAAGTTGTAATCAGGGACTCATGGCAAGTCTTTATCCTTGGATGCTAAATATGGCCCCGAGGAGTTCTTTTGGTTAGCAGTCGTGCTGACCTTCCCTCCAAGTATTTGACTTACATGTTGCCCTCTGAGGCGCTGGCTCACATGCTATTTTTGTGAGTTGTAAGGCTCATAACGACCCTTCGAATTCCCTCGTGGCGCATCGGCGTGTCAAGAGGATTCGGCGACCTCTACAAGAATTATATCGACCTGTCATCCTCTTACCTCCTTGAGCCTTATTTTTGCACTGGCCCTGTCATGTAACTCATCCCAAGTTTGCTTGCTACTGCTGGAGCTCTTTAATTAACTCAGCAGAAGCCTCGAAATTGCTGACATTTATGGTTCTTTCAAAGGCATGACTACCAAGTTATCCTCCGTCTTTGGCAGATCCATTCTTTCAGCCTAAAAGCGCTCGAGGAAATCTTTTATTGGCTCGAGGTGCTTATGCTTAACCTCGTAGATATTCTCCATTCGTTTAAGTACTTTCTGGGCTCCAATATGAGCTTTAATAAACATATCAGCTAATTCCTCGAAGTTTGAGATTGACTCGGAGGGGAGATGCATATACCAATGCAATTCCCATTTTTCGAGGGTATCCCCGAACTTTTTAAGGAACATGGACTCCCTTCTACTGGGGTCAAATCATTGCTCTTGACCATGGCCATGTATTCAGTTATATGGTCTACTGGGTCGGTTGTCCCATCATACTTTTACAAGACCTGCAGCTTGAAGTGTTTAGGAATGGGAACAGGAGCAGCCTCGGGCTTGAAAGGTTGTTGTCTGCACTTTTAAATATCAAATACGCACTGAGGCTTTCTGACCCCGGGGACATTTTTGAGCCGCTTCTCAAACTGGGCTTCGAAGTTCTTTTTCCATTTTTCAAAGTCTAATGAGACGCTTGTTTCAGCCACCATGGGAGTTGCTCCAAAGGGTTGCGCGCCGATTGGGGAAATTCTCGAGCCTCCAGATGAAGCCCCATTTGGAAGTCCCTCTAATGTTGCACCCGTAGGAACAACGTTCGGGATGCTTCCATTAGGACCAATAGGTGGAAGCTCGGTGGGATTTGTTGAGCTTCTCCCATTTTCAGAGAGAGCTTGCAAGGAATTGCAAAATTGATCATTGAAAATTGTTTGAGCAGCAAACTGCTCTAGTTACCACATACATTTGAAATAGGTCATTTGAATTTGATGAAGAAGGATCGACCGGTGTTGGTGAAATGACCCCAAATGGCGGAGTTAAGCCCATTGGTGGAGTTACACCGGATGGTGGGATTGGCATTCCACTATTTTGTTGAGTAACGCCATTTGGTAGGTCTGGCTTTGGGGTTACGGGGTTATCATTGTGACCAGTGTAATATGCCATTGATATGACACGACCCGGAATCCGGCTAGGTCGTGCGGGCACCCGACATCCTCCCATAGACCCGTCGGGCGAACCCTTAATAATTAAATAAGGAAAATAAATATAATTCAATTCATAAATAAGAACAAGACTTAGAAAAAGACACAGACATATTGATTCCTCTAAGCTGTACAAAAGAAATTACCGCTGACTACCCAACATACTAGGTTTAGGGTTATCCAGGCTAGACATCTAAGAGTACAAAAGAAAACAGATACCTCTTGAAGGGAGCAAAATGCAATTGAAATAATAAACAATAAACTGGTGGCAATCCGGAATAAAGCTGGCTCACGCTGACAGCTGAAGTCTTCTTCGCTCCTGAACAACGTGGCGAACTCAATCCTAAAGCGAACCTGCCGAAACGAAATAGATAGATAAGAAACAAATAACAAACAAGGGTGAGTCAAAAGGACTCAATAAGTGGGGCAGACTAGCCATCTATAAGAATAGGATAGCTAGCCAGGGAGAAGAAACAGATAAACCAAATTCCTCTTATTTAAATTATAAAAAGGCGGAGCCGGATAATAACCGAAAACACGTATGAAACTATTAACTCAGCCAGGAATACGAGCCAGAAACATATTAACAAATAAGCAATGCACGTATAAGCAGAACAGTAGTTATGTACCACAAGTCTAGACAATGGTATGAAAAGAAATGAAATGAAATGAGATGAAATGAAATGAAATGAAATGAGATGAAATGAAATGAAATGAAATCTGATGCAAAGGGTCACATGTGCCCGTCATCCCATCCCGAAGCGGAATACTCCTGCATTCGAGGGGAACCCAATCTGATAACCAACTGGAGCGGAATACTCCTGCTCCTGGGGCGGAATACTCCTGTACCCGATATAATATAAAACAGAGGCGGAATACTCCTGCACTCTACTGGAGCGGAATACTCCTGCACCCGATAAAATGTAAAGCTGAGGCGGAATACTCCGGCACTCCCCTGGGGCGGAATCCTCCTACCCTCAATATGATACAATAGAGCGGAATACACCTGCTCCCGGGGTGGAATACTCCTACCCTCATATCCTCGGCAGCTACACACGTAAGGAACACGTGGTAAAAAATCCACGAGGCCAGGTGCCTCCAAAGAAATGGATATAAACACTTACCTTGTTACAAAGTTAGTACATCCACTCAATAACCGCTTGTCCTTTGGTTTCATTGCCAAACGATCCCACTCTATTCAATAAGCAGAAAAATATATCAAATTAGGCTAAAGGCTTCATTCCTCACATCTTAGGGCAATCCGGTTAGGAACCTGATACCCTATTCGCATACGCAATACGCAGGCCAGGCCTATGTATAGGGTTTATGGTCACATAACCAAACCCCAAATAAATTACATTTATATGTTGCCCACAACTCACTAAGTACGAATATATAATCAATTTCGTTATCAGGGTCCATTTGACCCTTTAAACTATTAATTGAACTTATTAAAACGATGTCTAATATTCCAAATTTTACCATTTAAATATATTCAAACACACGTAATAAACTCAAATAATGCATTGAGATCATTACCTGAATGTTTCGGGGTAAAAATTCTACTTTTCTCCGGCTCTTTTACTTATTTTCTGGCATTTTTTCTTTACATTTTTAGCTACTTCGTTCTATTCTTATGTTTCTGTATATCTTCTCTGTTCCTATACCTTTTGAGCTTCATATAAGCTCAGCCACCGCCATCCTTTTATATTTTTTTGTCTTTTCCCTTTTTTTTCTTTTTCTTTTAAAATTCGCTGCTACTGTAAAAATTAAAACGGTACCCTACGATATTCGAAATAATTCCAACTGTTGCATACAAGTTATACAAAATATATGTAACATACTCGCGAAAGTGGATCTCAAATTGGACTCCCGAAACTCAATATGCAAATTAAATAGAAAAAGGTCAAATTATTTAACTTTCGGCATTTTAGCGGAAACTAGCCGAACAACACCGAAATTCACTTTCGAAAAATCAAAAAAGTCACAAATAATCACACGAACCTAACGGCGCTTTCGGATTTCGAATCGGAGCTCATTCGCCAAAACCGAGCTCGAAAATCTCTTTTTAATATTTATCGACAATAAAAACTGAAACCTTCTTCCGATGCCTACCAAACGAGGTCTGATTTAGCTCAAATTTTACAGATAAGTCTCAATGGACGTTACGAATATTTTAAAATTATCAGCACGCCAATCGGAGTCCTATTTTCTGAAATGACTAACCGAGGTCGTTTCATTCTCCTCCACTTAAACTCTCGTTCGTCCTCGAACGATCCTAACTCTAAAGCAAGATTCACGCTGATAACAAGAGAACTTGCACGACCTTCATAAACTGCTCCACGGGCATTATCTTCTTATTACAGGATCAAAATCATAACACACATATCGTGCTTTTGGAATAAAAATATATGGATAATATGATAATACCATTACACAGCTTATTCTGACTAAGCTGATCCTTCCTCGATCACGAGAAAAGAGTTCAACATTTTCGAAGCAAAGATACACGGAACTTTGAATGGATTAACATGATTCAGCCGATACTCACCTCTTCGATATACCTTCCGATATAGAACGGGTTGATGGAACTAAGAATTAGCTCACGCTTGATGCAATAGGGGAGCTTTTGAAGTACCTTGTCACTACACACTATAGAAGATTTGATGCAAGCAATATTATTTTTTTACGAACGCATTATGCAACATCTCAGTTGATGTTAGTGTTGTTTCGCAAGCTCCTTCTGGAAATGTAGTTACTCATATCCTAATGTATGTCAAAGGTTCATCTGAACAGGGTCTATCATATAAGGATAAGGATCATGCAACTACTACTGGATAATACGATGTAGACCAAGGATGATCTTCAGACTGAACATCTACCTCAGGGTATTGTCTTTGAATTGGAATTATTATGACTTGAAAAAAGTAAATATAAAGGAGACATGTAGTTGGACCTTCAGCTGAGGCAGAATACCAGCAACAAAGTTGATTACATGCGCACTTATAACGTTAAAGTAACTTCTCAAAGAGTTGAGGTGTGAAGGAGATATGCCAATGATGGATGGACGACAAGCTGCACTAGATCTTTAACTCTAAATTTTCATGAAGTAAAACAGCGTCAATATGAGGATCCAATTCTAGGTGAATACAGACAGATAGCCAGAAGAAAACCGGAGTCACCATACAGGGTTACTACTAACGATGTTCTCATGTATAAAGATAGACTTTGTGTTCCCGATGTTGCAGATTTACGTGGACAGATTATGATAGAAGCACATTATTCCAAATACACTGTTCATCCAGGTTCGACTGAGATGTACCATGATCTTAAGCAGATTTATTCGTGGGACGGAATGAAGTGTGACATAGCAGAATTGGTGGCTCAGTGTTCTAATTGCCAGCAAGTTAAAGTCGTGTCATCTTTCCAGACTTTATGCTTTCAGCAAATAGGTACATACATATGATCAGGTTGCCAGCTTATCTCTATCATTAATAGATTATTAGTGGGTTTAGCGATGATCGACACTTATTGTAGGTTTCTGTCGTGGCCCTCGATTGGGTCGTGACAAAAGTGGTATCAACGCCTTAGATTTTAGTATTAGCATTCAGTATTTGGAGGAAGACTCCTCCACTTAAAGCTCAAACTCATGCAGCTATTTGAATAGGAATAACCATCCCCGCACAGTCTGCTGGACTAAAGAATATTTAGCTAAAGGTTGAACGTTGGCAGACCTAAGCTACCAACTACCCTTTCGAGTTGCCAAACGACTGCAACTCCCGAGTTCACAACTCCATACCATTGCCATAAGCACAACCGCTTGATGGATCAATTCACGGGTCGACGACACTCTCCATTACCTTTAGTAGCCTTATAACACAGCAAATTGCTTACCCGACTATTTTGATACACACTCTGGCTCAACACAGGGAACATCACAATAGGTTACTGGCCACCTAAGCTCACCAGTGCCGGACGAAGAAGAAATGGAAATGGACCGAGAATAGAAATAATTAGAGCTTTAGGAAGCTCATCTTCTTATTCACTTGGCTACCTGAGCTAGATAACTCACGAGTCAAGCTAGCCAAAGAACCGCAATTGAAGAAATAGATATTAAATGAGCTCTATGGAGCAACACCCATATCAATTTAACCTTCCAATAAGAAGGAAACTCTGACAATTTACCAGAAACCCTTTTATAATCCAGATAAGCTCATGGGATAACATGACTTTACTAGCGTCTTGAACCAAGAGGAGATACGTAGATCGAATATTATCCTACCAACACGAAATTCCGAGAAGAGACGTAAACTAATTCGACATAATAAGAGAAGGTGGCACAACAAGATGCCAAGCAGACCATATCGACCCTCTCTCCCAAATTTCTCTCATTTAAACCAGATCAACTAGTAGGGTCTCACAAATGCCAGAAATAAATCATACCAGAAGCTCGCCCCTCTACCGCAACCGATTCTTAATAGAAATAATAAGGAAACCATGGAAACATGATATGACAAACCATTTCCAGATCGATCGGAAAAATAAACCTTACTTACAGATAAGGGAAGAAGAAACACATGAGTCTACTACATTGGATGCCTCAACATCCTGCCAGACTAGCAGTTCATAGAACTGCCTCTGCAGCTAAGCTGAGCCGCTACCCTGAGAATTATTTCCATAAGAACCACAACCACCACGCTCTCGAACTCTATTGGATGGTGGCATTTCTCTGGTTGATTAAGATTTAAATGAAATTCCCTACGACTGTCCAGGTGCCTGATGACGAGAGAAAGGACGACTGCCTACTTACCAGGGTAAGGAAAAACTCCTCAAAAGATAACCAGACTCACAACAATGATAACACCTTTTCACTACCAACGGAATCTGGAAAGATTGTTGATAGCTGTAAAGAAAAGACTGAATCTGAACTTGACGAGCTACTGGCGCACTCTAAGAATCACGTGACACAAGCTAAGATAACCTGGAAGGTGACCTCCCAAAATAATCGAAACTCTTACCTCCAAATGAGGTACCATGGTTACCCGCTAGGGCCACGAGATCTCTTGCTCTCCCGCTCTAACTCTTCCCGCTCTAACTTATGGTATGCCTAATACCTTTAAGAAATATCAACAACCACATCAAATAAAGTCCCAACCTCAATCTCTTGAGCTATCTGGGATCTCAAGGAAAAAGAAAGGTTATCAATAAATCTTTGAATCTCTCACAAGGCTCATGGACTAGTTCTCATGCATATTCAGCCATTCTATAGAATTCAATCTCATATTCTGAAATACCAACAGGCTAACCGATAGGCTACCCAGTCCAATCCACTCAAACTGGTGACACTTTTCATCTCGCTCGCTACTGGAAAAAAAAACTTGTCCATGAATCTAGAAGAAAATCGAACCAAGTTAGCTAATAAGTGAGCGGCCAACCAATTCAAGGCTAGACCCCTGAAACTGGAAAGCAGAATAATCAACACCATACCGCTCAATATAATCAAGATCATGAAGGATACACTGATATCATTTTATTTTTAAAAAGAACCACGAGGTTTATCTGATGCATTGCTTAAGAATATCAGAAGGTTCAACCGCGTAAAATAATGCAACCATTTCGGACACTCGGACCGAGCCATTACCCAGGCTAACTAACCAGCTAGAATAACTAGAGGCACAACACATGCTGTCTCCGGAACATAATTCACTGCAGCAATATTAATAACCGGAAAAGGAGCTCTCCGAGATCGAACGTCTGCACATGGGGCAACCTAATAGGCTGCCTAGCGAATAATAGGTTTTTGCGGTATCTGCATCGCCAAGATCCTCGTAAAAGCATTGCAGAGAGCATAGGGAACAACAAGGCCCTGCTTTCTTGCCCATCGCGAGCTCGTATATCCGTAACTAGATCGTCAGCACGATCAAAACTCTCGGGCTTCGTCAGTGCTAGCCCCAGGCTAGACTGCTTCGTCTTGAACTCATACCGTTTGCTAATTCGTCACACGAGGGTTCACAATTACCACGAAGGAATTAATGAATTAATGAAAATACTTCTGAATCCTAGACCGACGCACGATCAGAAATGAAGGAAGTGAAACTTCCTAAATGCCATCATAGCCTCTCGTAGATAAGTACGGACGTCTACGTACCCATCAGCGAGACTCTACTAGACACTGTCTTAGTCTGGATAGACTCTAAGCCGGGCTCTGATACCAATTGACACGACCCGAAATCCAGCTAGGCCGTGTGGGCACCCGACAACCTCGCCTAGACCTGTCGGGCGAACCCTTACCAATTAAATTAGGAAAATAAATATAATTCAATTCATAAGTAAGAACGAAACTTAGAAAAAGGCACAGACATACTGATTCCTCTAAGCTGTACAAAAGAAATTACAGCTGACTACCCAACATACTAGGTTTAGGGTTATCTAGGCTAGATATCTAAGAGTACAAAAGAAAACAGATACCTCTTGTAGGGAGCAAAATGCAACTGAAATAAGAAACAATAAACTGGTGGCCATCCGGAATAAAGCTGGCTCACGCTGACAGCTGAAGTTGTCTTCGCTCCTGAACAACGTGGCGAACTCAATCCTAGAGCGAACCTGCCGAAACGAAATAGATTTACAAGAAACAAACAACAAACAAGGGTGAGTCAAAAGGACTCAATAAGTGGGGCAGATTAGCCACCTCAAAGAATAGGATAGCTAGCCAGGGAGAAGAAACAGATAAACCAAATTTCTCTTATTTAAATTATACAAAGGCAGAGCCAGATAATAACCAGAAACACGTATGAAACCATAAACTCAGCCAGGAATACGAGCCAGAAACATATTAACAAATAAGCAATGCACGTATAAGCAGAACAGTAGTTATGTACCACAAGTCTACACAATGGTATGAAAAGAAATGAAATGAAATGAGATGAAATGAAATGAGATGCAAAGGGTCACATGTGCCCGTCATCCCATCCCGAAGCAGAATAATTCATAAAATGAAACGACCTCGGTTAGTCGTTTCAGAAAATAGGACTCCGATTGGCGTGCCGATAATTTTAAAATATTCGTAAGGTCCATTGAGACTAGCCTGTAAAATTGGAGCTATATCAGACCTCGTTTGGTAGGCATTGGAAGAAGGTTTCATTTTTATTGTCGATAAATATTAAAAAGAGATTTTCGAGCGCGGTTTGGCGAATGAGCTCCGATTTGAAATCCGAAAGCGCCGTTAGGTTCGTGTGATAATTTGTGACTTTTGTGATTTTTTGAAAGTGAATTTCGGTATTGTTCGGCTAGTTTCCGCTAAAATGCCGAAAGTTTAATAATTTGACCTTTTTCTATTTAATTTGCATATTGAGTTTCAGGAGTCCAATTTGAGATCCGCTTTAGCGAGTATGTTACATATATTTTGTATAACTTGTATGCAAAAGTTGGAATTATTTCGAATATCGTAGAGTACCGTTTTAATTTTTACCGTAGCAGCAAATTTTAAAAGAAAAAGAAAAAAAAGGGAAAAGACAAAAAAATATAAAAGGATGGCGGTGGCTGAGCTTATGTGAAGCTCAAAAGGTATAGGAACAGAGAAGATATACAGAAACATAAGAATAGAACGAAGTAGCTAAAAATGTAAAGAAAAAATTCCATAAAATAAGAAAAAGAGCCGGAGAAAAGTAGAATTTTTACCCCGAAACATTCAGGTAATGATCTCATATTGAGGGTAGGAGTATTCCACCCCAGGAGCAGGAGTATTCCGCTCCATTGTATCATATTGAGGGTAGGAGTATTCCGCCCCAGGAGCAGGAGTATTCCGCTCTATTGTATCATATTGAGGGTAGGAGGATTCTGCCCCAGTGGAGTGCAGGAGTATTCCGCCTCAGCTTTATATTTTATCGGGTGCAGGAGTATTCCGCCTCTGTTTTATATTATATCAGGTGCAGGAGTATTCCGCCCCAGGAGCAGGAGTATTCCGCTCCAGTTGGTTATCAGATTGGGTTCCCCTCGAATGCAGGAGTATTCCGCTTCGGGATGGGATGACGGGCACATGTGACCCTTTGTATCAGATTTCATTTCATTTCATTTCATCTCATTTCATTTCATTTCTTTTCATACCATTGTGTAGACTTGTGGTACATAACTACTGTTCTGCTTATACGTGCATTGCTTATTTGTTAATATGTTTCTGGCTCGTATTCCTGGTTGAGTTTATGGTTTCATACGTGTTTCCTGTTATAATCTAGCTCCGCCTTTTTATAATTTAAATAAGAGGAATTTGGTTTATCTGTTTCTTCTCCCTGGCTAGATATCCTATTCTTTGAGGTGGCTAGTCTGCTCCACTTATTGAGTCCTTTTGACTCACCCTTGTTTGTTGTTTGTTTCTTGTCGATCTATTTCGTTTCGGCAGGTTCGCTCTAGGATTGAGTTCGCCACGTTGTTCAGGAGCGAAGATGACTTCAGCTGTCAGTGTGAGCCAGCTTTATTCCGGATGGCCACCAGTTTATTTTTTATTATTTCAGTTGCATTTTGCTCCCTTCAAGAGGTATCTGTTTTCTTTTGTACTCTTAGATGTCTAGTCTGGATAACCCTAAACCTAGTATGTTAGGTAGTCAGCTGTAATTTCTCTTGTACAGCTTAGAGGAATCAGTATGTCTGTGCCTTTTTCTAAGTCTTGTTCTTATTTATGAATTGAATTATATTTATTTTCCTAATTTAATTAGTAAGGGTTCGCCCGATGGGTCTAGGGGAGGATGTCGGGTGCCCGCACGGCTTAGCCGGATTCCGGGTCGTGTCATGATATGAGATGATTGAAGTGATAACTTGAGACGCAACTTTGGAACAAACGTTATTCCAAGTTCCCCACAGAAGGCGCCAATTGTGTTGGCCTAAATCTTATTAGGCCAATCAACCGAATTTATTTTGAGCTAACTAGCAATTATTTGTATCAAAGTCGTAATTGACAAAAACAAGCAAAGAATAGCGAAAGAGTAATATATGTTCTTTTGGATATATTTCTGAATGACTTTCCATATTTACAAAGTCACTGTGTATAGTTTACAAATGTACTAAAGCAATAAGTGCACTTTATGGCCATTACTCCCATATTGATCATGGCCAACTCATGATTTCCTTCTTTAATACAACCATAATGGGCAGCGGTTACGAAATTAACTGTACTAAAGAATAACGGCTTCTCTGAGGGTTGTATAATCGCCTCGGGGAACCAAGCCTTCATGTGCCCGAGGCATAGACTTCATCAGGGCTTGAAGATGCCTTTAGCCTTTGGGTTCCTCCTCGAGGAGTCAACTCAACAAGCGTCCGTTGAGTCCTGCCTCGAGTCCTGGACCCGAGATACGGTTGATTTTTCACCCTATACATCTATCTGGAACTTCAAATCTTCACGTACTGCAAGAGAATACTCATCTTTTAAGAGAAAATACAACTTAAATTGCATGTATACCTTGCTTCACTCAATTATAGTGTCTTAACTTACTAAAGACTTCAATTAGCAATTTAGCAGTCTGTTCTCCAATGTCTAAAGACTTCCTTAATTTTCAGTTGAAACCATTTTGGTATTCTCTGGTATGACTTAATTTGATGACTAAGGGCCACACAACCGTTTTTGGAACAAGTACAACGAATGCTTAGTCTCTTGAGTTGCGAGTCTAGAAACTAAAAAATTAATAGTTCTTTTGTGAAATATGCAGAAAAATATATAACTAGCCAATTTTGTACGTCCTAAGTGAGTTTTATCCACTGTTTTAAAATTAATTGAGAAATAGCCAACAATTCGCCCGTACACTTACACTCCATTTGCATTGGCAAACACCCCAGACTAGTCTCAGTATTTTATACTGGGACTTTGAACTAACATGTTCGAAGTCCCATTATTTTATACTAGGATTCATGTTCAAAGTCCTAGTATAAAATACTGGGACTTGTCCGGAGCTGGCTAGTCTTCAAACAGTTTTGCACTGCTGGTTAGTATTTATTTAGCGCGGTGCAAACAAGCTACGGAGCCAAATTTTAGGGAAATATACAGGTATGTTGGACTTATTACTATAATTCAGTGTGTAAAAAATTGGCTCCGTAGCCTTTTTGCACCGTGCTAATTGAATAATTGTCAGCGGTGGAAAAAATGCTTGAAGACTAGCCAGCTCCGGACAAGTCCCAATATTTTGAACTAACATATTCAAAGTCGCAATATTTTATACTTGGATCACTTAAACACTAATCCCAGTATAAAATATTGAGACTTTATATTTAAAGCTCCAGGGACTTTGAACATAAATCCCATTATAAAATAATGAGACTTTGAACATGTTAGTTCAAAGTCCCAGTATAAAATATTAAGACTAATCTGGGTGTTTTGCCCACGCTAATGGAGCGTAACTGTGTGCACAGATGTTTGACTATTTGTCAATTAATTTTGAAACGGTGGATAAAACTCACTTAGGGCGTCCAAAATTGGCTAGTTATCAATTTTTCTCGTTCAGTATCAAAGAAGAAATAAGTCCAATTGTATTGTTCACATTGTATAGTTAAGTACTACAATTGTATAGTGTGTTTCCCTGCTATTTAGTTTTTAGCCACTTTTTAAAAACTATTTTATTTTTAGCCACTTTTTCAAACTTCAGCCTTTGTAGGTTGAACTTCATACCTGAAGGTTTGAAGTTCAACCCACAAGGTCTGAAGTTTAGACATAAAAGGTCTAAAGTTAAGACAAAAAAGGTCTGAAGTTGAACTTCATACCTGAAAGTGTGAAGTTCAGCCTACAAGGTCTGAAGTTCAGCCCTCAAGGTATGAAGTTCAAAAAGTAACTAAAAGCTAAATATTTTTTTAAAAGTGACTTCAACTATACAGGCAAGCTAAAAAGTGACTATTTCTTCACTTTTCCCCTTGTGTTAGTTTACTTTAGTCCAGTTAGAGTAGGGCTTGGCCCACATGTATATGGGTGAATACCAATTTGAGCATAAATGCACTCGGTCTTGAATTATAAGCAATTTTTTTGGGGTCTTGAAAACATAAGCACTTTATTATTAAATGAACCTGAAAGTACAAAAATATCCTTATTAATAGAGAACATCCCGTAATTAAAAAAAATTCACAGACCATTTTTTCAAGCCGTAATTACAGAAATACCACCACACCTTTTTACATCCGAAATTACAAAAAAAACCACCGCTTCCTACACAGCAGAAACAAATGTCAACCCCGTTGTATTTCACGTCCATTTTTTGAATAAATAAGGCCAAACCGACATCGTTTCGCTCATATACAAGGCAGTAAATTCATATGTGTTTTACGACTATTTTGTGAATAAGTAAAGTCAAATGATCATCGTTTCGCTCATATAAGGCAGCCAATCCGTCTATGTTAAACGTCTATTCTATTAATAAATAAAATCAAATCATCATCGTTTTGCTCATAAATAAAAATTAATTCAAAACATAACACAAGACCAATCCAGCATCATTTCTTCATACAATGACCTAAAAATTATGTTCATTTTATAATTAAATAATACCAAATCGGCCTTACTTTACTTATTCACAAAAAATACCTTAAAGTGCTTATATATTTAAGAATAATGACAACCCAGTTGTATTTATGCATATAATTGTGTCCGTTTTGTGATTAAATAAGGCTAAACCGGCCTCAATTCACGCATCAACAAAAACCACCTTCAAGTACTTACCTTTTTTGAAATAATGATAATCCGTCTGTGTTTATCTATATGTTAAAACAAAAATTGTGTCTGTTTTGCAAACAAATGAGTCAAAATCGTCTTCACATCGTTCATCCACAAAAATAGATATAAAAATCAATAAAAATTCAAAGAAATATATAATTACCCCCAATTCATCATCATTTATTCATAATGTGAATCAAATATTAAGTACATTTTGCAAACAAGTGAGTCCAAATCCTCGTCACTTCATTCATCCATAAAAATACATATGAAAATATATAATGAAGACAATTCAGACGTATTTATTCATACTAAGCAAAAATTAATCGTCTAGTTAACAAACAAATGACACCAAAGCGTCACCACTTTGCTCATATAAAAAGATTCAAAGAAAAATATAACTAAAGACAATCTGGCATCATATTTTCATAGTATGAGCGAATTCAATGTACATTTTGCAAACAAATGACTCAAAATTGTCATTACTTTTTATAATATAACCTATTATAAAAAAATAAAAAAAGGACTCATCAACCGTCGGAGCCGAATCGACCCCAACCACCACCTCTCAATCGTTGGTGCCGCAACCCAATGTATGTGTGCAAACACAAATATTAGCTATTCGCCAACTTACTTGAAAATAGGTGGTTATACCTAAGAACTCCACAAGTTGCCTATGCAAAGGAAAATTCCAAACAATTGTCTGCTACAATATTCAATTAAGTTGCAAAAAACAACCAGCTGTATTCAATTAAATGTGCTAAATACGATAAAATTTCGACAGTGTACAAAATCATTCGACCTCCATTTTCCTCCTCCCTTTTTCATCTGTATCCCCACAAAGAATCCCACAGTGATGGTGATGCATAAATCTATTGTGAAAAAGTACAAGAGCATGAGTTGTTTAATTTGGTCGAATATTTAAATTCAGATCTACACTAATTTAGTATGACTATTGAAAAACCAACGGTAGAAACGGAAAGAGGAGGCCAAAATAAATCTGTGGATATAATTTTTGCAACATTCTAGTGGTGGCCGGTGCTGGTCCAGCGGCGGTCAACGGCGGTCAACTAGAGAGAAGGAAGAGAAGTGGGAGATGAGTTTTCTAGAAAGAGAAAGTGTGAATGCCAAATAATTGTAGAAAATGTGATTATGGGTAGAAGTGAAAATATTTTTAAAAGTGGTCAAAGTTCTAATGCTTTAAAGACAACCGAAAAAGTGCTCACCAAAAAAAGACGAGGCACTAAAGTGCTTTGTCCACATAAAAAATAAAAATTAATTAAAAAGTAAATATTTTACTCACTTTCGCAGACTGCTTATTTATATTAGCCTTAAAATTTAATTTCATTTTCTACTTTTATGTTGCAACTTTGAAGATGCTCCGTGCGTGAGAACACTGGTTAAAAGTACTTAACTAGAAACTTACTGGGTGTAACAAGTGCATGCCATTGAAAAGGACACTAGCTTATTTTGTCAAACTAGGTAAAACATAAGATTGTGGAACGCAATGCTCATGACAATATGTATTAGAACAACAGTTTAATTAATAAGTTTGGCTATAGTTATGCCAATTAAAATGATACATCATGTCCAATTTGAGCCATACATAGTCCTAGAGTGAAATCGGGACTAGTCGTAGAGGACGTGATTTGGCTAGTATATGGCCAATTTTTTCTTCAGCATCCAAATCGCCTTCAACTATCCAATCAAATGAATTCAACAAGGAAGCCAACATTGCGGGAACTATCCTAATTGCCAAGGGTACCCCAGGGCATTTTCTCCGACCAACACGGAAGGGAATGAACTCAAAATCTTGACCACGAACATCCATATCAGAACCCCAAAATCTTTAAGGATTAAAGGCCAAAGGATCGTCCCAAATGGCACCAATTGACCATACATTCACAAACACTTGGGAACCCTTTGGGACCAAGTAGTCGCGCACTTGAACATCTTGGTCAGCCTTGCGAGTTAGAATGGGAACAGGTGGGTGTATGCGCTGGGTCTCTTTCAGAACATACCGCAAATAAGGAAGGCGAGCAATATCAGCTTCTTCTACTGCCTTAATTTCCCCAACAACTTGTGCCAGCTTAGCTTTAGCTTTTGCCATTGCCTCTGGTTTCTTCATCAGCTCTAGCATTGCCCACTCTACCAAAGCAGAACTTGTATAAGTTCCAGCACCGAAAAGATCATGCAATGGAGTAACTAATTAACCGTGCGGAATAGATATCATGCAAGCCAAACATAATACTTTAGTAATTCTTTAGTGTGTATTAAATACCACTGTACCTTAACATATGAGATAAATTAGTACTCCCTCTGTCCTAATTTATATTTTACTATTTCTTTTTGGTCTGTCCAAATAAGAATATCACTCTTTTTTACCTTTATTGGGCCTTGCTTACTTTAAAAGTTACCAACAATTTTTTAATTATTTCAATATTCTGTCTCTTACTTTTTTAAGAGTAAATTTAAAACTTTACAAGGTCAACCTCTATTTCTTAAACTCCATGCAAATTCAAACACCCCCACATAAATTGAAACAGAGGGAGTACAATATTGTAAGATATGGAGATGTATTTAGTTTACAAGATGTGTATATGTGTGTGTGTGTGTGTGTGTATAGTGAGAGAGAGACGACGAAACTGGAATTACAACGAACTACCTAGACTGCTAGATCCTGTAGATATACATGCATGTAATAAATTGCCCGTAGCAGTAATATCAAAAAGAAGTTTTAGCAACCAAAGCAACCTCGGAAAATCAACTAAGGAGATAAATAAAAGGCTTAAGGCTAGCAAACCCGTTAAATTGATAAATTTTGCTATCTGTTAATCATGCATTAAATTTAATTATCAAACAGAGGTTTTGGATCTGATTCCTGTCCATGGAATTGGGATCTTCTTCGCGCATATTTAACAGAACATCAAGAACGTTGTTGGTGCTACAATGGTCGTTCTGGGACAGTTTGTGTCTTAGCTCCAATCTTTGATCAATTAAGCCTCCAAAGAACCGAAGCAGTTTAACAAAATTAATATAATTGAGTCGGTTTATCCCTTGAGGATCTATGACTTTCAGAGCAGGGAAGTAATCCACCAGGTTCAGCTTTCCAACCTAGTAAGTGGAGTCTCGGATGACATGCTTAAATTTTTTCAGAGAATCCGCACGCAGGTCGACTATATCCACGGAGAAAATGGCATTTGACAAAATGTTTATGGCGGTATCAGAAGCTGCTTGGCCAATATCCACCTGCTCACAAGTTTTGCTACACCGACGACAATAGGCCATGAGCTCCTGGAACTTCCTGGACCACAAGTGCTGGTTTGCAATAGGCCATGAGCTCCTGGAACTTCCTGGACCACAAGTGCTGGTTTGCAACAAGCCTATTGCATAGACATTACGTTTAAAGGTTAGGGCTCGACAATTAATGACGAGTCACACCGACCCTAAATGGCCAACATTTCATTTTAAAAACGACACCCCTTCGATTTTTGATAAATCTGAATTTTGCTTACAAAGTAGACCATTTATGAAAATTGTTTTAAGTGTGAGAATTGCATAGATAAGCTAAAATTGAACACCCTTTGCATGTTAAAACTTATTTACGATTAGGCGTTTGATATTAAAGACCGTAAAATATGACTAGGCTTAAATATTGGCTGAATGTGAAAACTACTTGCATATATGTGTTCTAAATTGCATAGACATTATGTTTTCTTGAACTAAATGCTATATTAACCTCCCAAGTAAGTATTTATGATAATATGCACTCTTTTTATCCCAAAATATAGACTTGGACGGGAACCACCTTTCGTGGGACTCGGGGAAGTGCCTAACACCTTCTTCCTCGAGTCATTTGGACTTCTTACCCTATTAAATCTCTGGAATAGACTAGTATGACTTATTGAACTTAAATTTAATACTTAGGTGGCCTAATAAACCTTAGAAACTATATTAGGTGGCGACTCCAACATCTAAACTCAAACGAGTTTACCCAGTCAAATTTGAAACCCGACTCGCCTCGAGTTGAGTCCAAAATCGGGTATGACAGAATGGAGACTCCTCTGGGATACTCAAAGTCCTAACCACAACAAGTCTTTACTTTTGGGATTTACTTGATTATTATTTTATTATTCATATTATTATTATCTTACTAACTTGGTTTCCTTTTTTGTTTTTCTTTTTTCCGTTACTTATTTATTTGTGTTGAATTTGAAATTTGATATAATATTTTGCATATTTCACTCATACTCCCCCACTCCTGGGAAACGACACTTTACACGCACACGGCGATTACGTGGATCCCACGTTCGCTTCACCATCTAAACACCTTTTAGGAGGGACGTTTTGGAATATAGTTGGTCCGTGGTACAACTAACAATTTCAAGTGATCCCACTCCTTGGCCGTTTGTCTTGGGGAACCGTGTCTAGAATTACACCATTCTTTAAAATGTAATGAGCATGCATCATGCCGTAGGAAGGGCACCCCTTGAGCCGGCTAGTCTTCAACTTGTCCAAACTACCTAAACGGGTTTTCAACCCCAAAAAGACGTTTGGACACTCCTATGTGCATTTGAGAGAAAAGAAGAGAAAAAGAAAAGAGAGTGAAAAAAAAGAGTGAGATGAGAATGAAAACGCATTTTGGTTTGCCCAATTATTCTCAAAGGGGAGGGGGGTTTTAATCCTTTATTTTTCTTCTTTTGTATAGGTCACAATGAGTCAAAAATTTCACCATTTTGGAATGACTATGGGCGCACATCCTTTGTTAACTAGTTGGTGGAGTAACTTATCACTAGGTGAGCAAACTAAAGTATATCAACACTTGGGTCATTTTATTTCACTATTAGAAATGGAACCGTGTAGGGAGGTGATTGAAGCATCAGTGTCATTTTGGGATGAAGAATTGAATGTGTTTAGATTTGGCTATGTCGAATTAACACCTTTGTTGGAAGAAATAAGGGGGTTTGTGTCACACTCGGGGCTAGACAAACATCATAGGCAAGGGGGCTGCATACTAGCACCTAGCGTCCCCACAGTTGACGAGTTCCGTAAAAAGTTAGGGATGGTAGCAAGTGTGGATGTGGAGTTTTACAACAAAAGAAGATACCCTTTTCCTACTTCTACACTCGGTTTGGGTATTTTAGTGCATTCGGTAACCATAAGAAAGAGTTTGAATCCTACAGTGATTGGAGGAGAGCTAGACCACTATTTGTTTCTTAGGAGTGATGGTGTTCCCCGAGAGTTCAAGTCACGACATATGTTCGAGACTTGTCATGGTTGCCGATGCGGTGTTCAATGGAATTGATGGTTATCATTATACCATAGTTCCTATGATAGTAGCAGACATTTATCGGGCTTTGGGTTGTTGCAAAAGAGGAGTAAAATACTTCCAAGGGTGCAATCTTCTACTACAAGCATGGTTCAAGGAATATTTGAGGAAAGCAAGAGGTGTGCAAGCGTTGTCCAAGCCGGCCGGTTGCAACTACTTGATTGGAGAACGATACGGGGATTCAAAATTCAAACAACCAAGCAGCACAGAGAAATGGGTAAGATTGTTTGAAAACATAACGAAAGACTCAATTCAGTGGATGTTCACTTGGTTTCCTTCATCAGATTTCATCATTAGTTCTGAGAAGGCATCCTTTATGATACTTATGGGATTAAGAGGTCTCCAACCTTACCAACCATTAAGGGTGATGAGGCAAGAAGGGAGGGAGCAAATCATACCATTGATACCAGACACGAAAGACTATCAGTTTAATTACACTGGAGATGTTAATCCGAGAGTCAAGAGCATTAGAAAATCCTGGGTAGGAAGACAAGTCATGGAAGAAGCATCGCTAGCACCTGATAGATACAACACTGGATGCGAACCAACTACAAAAGCTGGTTAAAGGGAAATGTGGTAGTAGGGCCAAGTCGTGGAAATAACATAAGAGATCGTGAGGCAGAAGCTCAAATTCGATACCGAGAGTTCATGTTGAAAGCTGTCAAAATGGATAAGGAAAATAAAGAAGAGATCGAAGTGTGAAAGAAACGTACATTAGAGCTAGAGGAAAAGATAGAGGCGTTGGAGACAAAACTTGAACAATGGAATTCAGAGTGCGCAGAGATAGGCATCCTACACTTGGTAGTGGCCAAAGGATACTTAACCAAAGCAATGTAAGAAGTCAAGGAGATTACACGAGAAGCAAAGAGGGCCAAGATGGAAAAGGAGTGTGCTGCCTAGTCAAAGTGTCATTTTTATTTTTCTCTTGTATTTTACTTTTTTCAAAAATTAACATGTACTGATTTCCAAAATTTTTGGGAATTTATGAGAATAATTGAAAAAAAAAATGCGTATTCTTTTTCATTGCATAACGACAAACCTAGGAAGGCTATACGTCCTTGGCACGTAATAGTCCATTAGTAAACCTACGCCAAATGTCAAAAGGGTTTTAAACTCAAAAAGTGACAAATTTCATCTCTGCATTGATTCGGAGAAACGTTCACACAAGACATTGATCACCTGTTTAAGCATGATCAAAGCTATTAGAATGTTTTGGTCTTTACCCTTTCTTGCTTTTGTTTTCAGACTATGGATGCAAAAGGTACACTCCAATTTGAGATCGTTTCCCGACTTCCTCATTTGATTAGACTCTGGTGGGAAGATTTGGCCATTGTCAGCAAGGCTCACTGTTTAACCTAGATCCGATTTTAGGCCAATTAACAATTAAATTTGTATTTGCGGAATCACGATCAATAGCTTAGATTAAGAATTTAGCCTACTTTAAATACGGGATTGCGCTAATTACGAGATTATGAATATACACACGATTTTCAATGGGTGTGCTAATGATAATATGAGAACAGTACAAAATAATCCAAGACAAATAAGATTAGAGTGTAAATAAAATAGATAGAAGGAACCGTATCGGATCACTTGATCCCGGTGAGGATTCCTTGTTACTGATTATACTTGAAGACTTGAGAGCAAAGTATCCAACAAATGCCAATGAAGAAGAAAGATTAAAGAGAGTATTTTATTGATATTGTAGATAGATGATAGAATGTGTGTTACAATGATTCGAGAACGAGTGCTATTTATAGATTTGATAGGCATCCGTTGGGTTTGTAACCGCTGGATATATATCCGTTAGATATGTAACCGCTGGGTGTGTAACCGTTGCCTTCATGACCATTCATTAAGCAATCGCGTACGATTAGGTAACTGCTCACTCAAATCGCGCTGATTTGGGAAGCGTTACGTTACTGCTCTGGGCCTGCTCGTGATAACCGCCTGACCGATCATCTGTCCGTTAGATGTCTGTCCGGGAAAACCTCTGCCCGTACCACGTGGCAGACACATGTCACTTTCTAAGTGACGTTGGTTTTTATCCAATACAGATAGTCCCCGCACTTCTCCGGCAGAGTTTCTGCTCGAGGAGTGGATGTGAACTTTGGCGGGAAATTTTATTCGCGAAGTCTAACCTTCATCTGCAACATGACAAACCTCGGTGACGTGCGCACTTCATAAAAAACGTGACAAGTTTCAATGACGTGCGCATTAAATGCGCGATGTAAAAGGTAACTGCAGCATGCACGTCTGCACGTCCGCCGTCAGCTTCGAAGTGACTACTGCGCGTCCCAAGGGTTAAAGTAATGATTTTAACCACCTCAATCACGTGCACACGCCAGTTGTCAGTTGCGAAGTGACCACTATACTTCAGGGTAATGATGCTGCTTCGAAACCCGGCGAAACCTACTTCCTCTTTCGACGGTTAGATCTGATCATGGCCCTTTTGATGACGTCCACGTGTCTTGTGGGAACTTGATGGCTGGATTTTTACTCCTATAAATAGGGGTTTGCTGAATTTTAACCCGTTTGCTTGCCTTCATATTACAACTTTCAAATCTTGAAAAACTCTTGAACTTTCTTCAATCTTCCTCCTAAGTCTCAATTCTTCTTTAACCATGTCTCCAAAGGCTAAGAGAAATCTGAACATGGATGCTGCCGCCGGTAGTTCATCTACGGCTACCCCCAGACCTAGGGCCGCTCAGGCCACTGTTGCAGAGATTATCCCCAAGAGTTCGGGTGAATTGGAAAAAGACTGTAGCGTCAAGGCTTTCAACAATTATGGAGATGTACGCGTGTGGCCGGCGTATAGATTCAAGTCAGGGATCACATCTGAAATGATCCCACGAGTTAGAGCGGACTGCAATTGGGACGCGAGTGTTCCCCTTTTGCCGGTATCTGAAACGGAGAACATTACTTCGCATAGGTCTGGGTGGACGGCCATGTCCACCTACCCATTTACAGTTGGTTGCATGTTACCCCTACATCCTGTACTCGAGAGGCTCTGTAGGTAGTATTTTCTCTGCCCAGGGCAGTTGAGCCCCAGTATGTATAGGATGGTGGCACTTATGGACTGGTTTGCGGAAGAAACCGGTCAAATTTTTGAATATGAGCATTTTATTTCTTTGTACAACATACAAATTTTCAAGGATGGTTTTGTCAACGCCAGAATGCGTGGGAGCAAAGGTTTAGTGCGCAGTTTTGAGGACACTAACGACCGGGGTTTGTTGCACCGGTACATATTCGTGCGCACCCAGGCATTGTCCTTTAACTCCAAGGCTCCTCTCTCCGAGATCTGGAATAAGAGGCGTAAGTCCCCGAGTTTCCCTTTGGAATTTTCATGCTTCCACTTTTTTTTTTACTCATTCCTTTGGTTCTTTCTTACAGCTTCCAAGCTTCCCTATGACGAGCTCATATCGGTTAATGAGCTGACAGCGTGGGTATAGGCTATTCTGAAGAAGTTCCCTGCTAAGCAGAGGGAATGGGCATACTTTGCTACGCAAAAGAGTCTGACCGCAAAGACTCACGGTGAGAATTTTTCGTTGTTACAGCTATTTCTTCTCTCCGTGTTT
Organism: Petunia x hybrida; assembly: GCA_037355625.1. NCBI lineage: Eukaryota > Viridiplantae > Streptophyta > Magnoliopsida > Solanales > Solanaceae > Petunia > Petunia x hybrida. The sequence goes on from JBBBVM010000007.1 coordinate 18,764,360, forward strand.
TGCTGTATCTGACCGTTCCACCTTTTGCAGGTCTAGGCACACAAGGAGACTTCTTTCCTGCCCCTTCCCCTTAAGTTGAGTCGTCAGGACCTGCTGTTGACCCTGAGACTGAGGTTGCAGCTACAAGAGCTTCAGCGGAGGCACTGCGCAGGAGGGAAGGCAGCGAGGAGCTTCTGTTTAGTGGCATTAGCTCCTTGAAGCGGAAGAAGAAGGGCCAAGGCGAGGGCGGAGCACGGAAGAAGTCTGCTCGTAAGGCTTCCGTTGCTGTAAGGCAGACCTCAGCCGTTGGAGGTGGTACCCCACTTGATGCCAGTGTGTCTGAACCCGAGAAGGAGAGCGCCAAGACTCCTGCTGAAGTCCCCGAGTCTGCACGGGGAGAGGGTTTTGACAAGGAAGTGATCGACATTTCAGATTCTGAAACTGCTGCAGACCTTATAAGAAAGCCATACCTCCGAAGTGACAAGAAGAAAGATGAGGAAAAGACCGCCCGTACTCCAGAGGGGAGTCCCCGAGTTGATGACGGGGTAAAGGCAGCTCCTTCTCGTGCAGATAAGGGGAAAGGAAAGGTTGGTGAAGAAGAAGAAGAAGAAGAAGAAAAGAGGGAGATCCTCCAAGAGGGCGGCCAGAGTCCCCGTGTTTTTTACTTCGAGGACTTGGAGAACGTGGCTGCTGAGGGAGAGGTACCTGTCTGTTTGGTTGAATGCGACACAAGAGATCCTTGGGTGGAGAATGACTCTGAGAAGTCGAAGACAAGGCTCACTCGGTGGACCACCATCAGCGGTCTGCCTGGAGCAAGGGACATTCGGGGCGTGCACTACAAATTTGGCCAAAACTTTCCCTCTGAGTAGGCTAGGGAGCCTAAGTACTGCGAGAGGGAATGCACTATGAAGCTGGCCCCCAATGTCGACTTCGTGACCAGGCCGGGCGGCTTAGCCAAGGCTGTTTCATCGCTCATTGGTCCCCGTGAAGAATGGACAATGAGGGAAATGAGCGATGAAGATCTGGCTTTTGCCATTGCCGCTGATTCCGCCTGGGTAAATGCACCTTTATCATTTTTCAAGTCGGAAGCAGTTGTGAATCCAAACTTCTAACCTTATCTCTTTTATTTGTTTCAGTCAAGCCTGATGGCTGCCGAGTTGATGTTCCGATCCAGGATCAACAACCCTGATCAGGTGCTCGAACTGAAAAAAGAGCTGCTAAGGACTCTGAGGGAGAATGAGGCTCTGGCAGAGAGGTGTGGTTTCCTTGGGGGTGAAGTTAACAAGTTGGCTGAGACCAACAACAAACGAGTCGAACAGATTAACGAACTCACCGAAGAAAAGGACCTTCTTTCTGAAGAAAAAGAAGGTTTCGCACAATCTTCTCGGGACTTGGAAGCTCTGCTTGAAGAACGCAACTCTTCGCTGAACAAGGCACTCGATGAGCGTAGATCTTTAGAGATGGACCTGCTGAGGGCTAAGGAAGAGCCTGCTAAAGCCCGAGCTGAACTACAAGCCACTAGAGATCAAGTTGCCCAGTCGATGAGCGCTCAGGGCACGTTATCCAAGGACTTGGCCAACTTGCGTGATCAGTTTGAGATCAAGGCGAAGCTTGCTGCACTCAAGGCCAAGCGATCATTGCTTGAGCAGGTCCATGCTGGTCAGACCAACATCGAGGAAACGAGGCTGAAAACAATGTGCGCCGTTCGCGAAGTGAGGAAAATGCTGAACCTTTCTCCCGAAGAGTCTAAAGAAGTTGAAGATGAGGATGATGATGAGAGCTCGGTTGACGATGACAGAGCCGATGGAGCTAGTGCATCGGGCTCTGGTCGTAGTCCCCAAAATTAATGCCCCCCCACCAAATTGATTAAGTTGTAGGTTTGTGTATCCGGTGAGAGCTGGATGATTGGTTGTGGATAGAGGTCTCTTAGGGACTCTTTGATCCTTGTTTGGCCGGTTCCATTGGCCTTATATCACTCAACAAAACTTCTGTCAGCCATTTTTGGCATTTTTTATTTTGTCAGGATAATATATATATTTTCAGACCTTTTCAATTCAATGACTGTATATAGCCTGAATCTTTGATCTTTCATTTGGATGTGTTATGGCCTTTGTGCCTTTTGTTTAAGAGCTCTTTAGAAGTTTGACCTTTGCAAAGTTCTGGTCTTCAAGAGTCTGTCCGAATTTTTTAACTTAGCCTTTCCCAAGAAAGAGGTCATAAGTTGTGAATGATATGCGCAGATGTTTTACTCTAAGCGAGTCGTGGTCAATAGGTTCTGGCCGAATCGTTGGCCTTGCGAACAACTTTGCTTATTGTTTTGATAGTTGAAAGTCGCCGCAGAAAGTTTTAACTCAGGCCGAGTCGCTGGCCTTGTGAGTGAACGACTTCTTTTATTTTCGTGGACGCTTGTCACATAAAAAGTTTTGAAAACTCGCCTTTTTGCAAGGTCTTTCACCTCTATGAAAGTCTTATCTGGCCTACTGGGGCCTCTTACCACCCTCCCTATTTTTATGTTGAAATACGAGAAGATTGAACATAAAAAGATTTAAGGCTGATCGCAGATAAAAGAACACATATAACCAAACGAGGAGTGTGTCCATTGAGGGATTCGAACCCATAGCCACGAAGTTGAAGAACTTCGAGCTCTACCAGTTAAGCTAAACGAATCTGGCCTTGTTTAGGCCGTTAGTACCATTTAGAAGAAACATAGCAAAAGTAAGAATGCCATAAAAGTAAAAGGTAGGAAGAGAATAACTGACCGTTTTACCGTTCAGAAGTGGTACCTTTTGAGGTGAACAACATTCAAACTATTTGGGATGATTGAGCCATCTGGTCGTACCAAACGGTAAGATCCCTTGCTGACTGATGCGACTACCTTGTAGAGGCCTTCCCAATTAGGGCCTAATTTTCCCGAGTTTGCTTCTTGCGTGTTTTGAGATACTTTCCTCAATACAAAATCTCCAACCTGGAAACTTCGTACGCATAGTCCCCGATTGTGGTATTGTTCGATTCGTTCCTTCTAGGTGACTACTCGTACAAGTTCTAGTTCCCTTCATTCTTCGAGGAAATCCAATTCTTCGGAGAGATTGATCGAGTTAGATTCCTCGGTGGCGTGTGCATACCGTAGGCTTGGTTCTCCAATTTTTACTGGGATTAGAGCATCTGTGCCGTATACTAATGAGTAAGGTGTCTCCCCTGTACTCATCTTTATTGTCGTGCGATAAGCCCACAATACACCGGGCAGCTCTTCTACCCAATACCCTTTGACCTGCTCAAGGCGCTTCTTGAGAGATTCAACGATTATTTTGTTTGTTGATTCTGCTTGTCCATTGGCAACAGGGTGGTATGGAGAACAAGTAATCCTTTTGATGTGCAAGTCGTCGAGAAACCTAGTCACTTTCTGGTTGATGAATTGCGGGTCGTTATCCATGACGATTTCCTTAGGTTCTCCAAAGCGACACACGACATATCGCCAAAGGAAGTCAATTACCTCTGTTTGCCGTATCTTTGCATATGTTGCCGCTTCGACCCATTTGGTGAAGTAATCGGTGATGATTAGCAAGAAACGTACTCCTCTTGGCGCAGCGGGAAGAGGACCAACTATGTCCATCTCCCATTTCAAGAACGGCCACGGGGAGATGATTGAGTGGAGCGGTTCTGCCAATTGATGAAGAAGATATGCAAACCTTTGACATTTATCGCATTTCTTGACAAACTCGTTTGTATCTTTCTCCATTTTATCCTAATAATACCCTGCGCGAATCAACTTGCGCGCTAATGCTTTGCCCCCAGAATGATTACAACAACAGCCTTCGTGGACCTCTCGCATCACATAGTTGACCTGATTTGGTCCTAGGCACTTTGCAAGGGTCCTGCAAACATCTTGCGGTAAAGATCACCGTTGAAGATTGTATACCGAGCAGCCTTTATTCTGATTTTGCGAGTGGCTTTCACGTCATCGGGCAGAGTTCCATGCAGAATATAGTTTGTGATTTCATTCCGCCAGTCCCAAGTTGCGTTTATAGCATTAACTTCGAACTTTTCTCGATCTATGGTCGTGCAGAGGAGTTGAACGACAGCCGAGGAACTGGCCGCCCCAATTTACGCTACTGACCCCAGATTTGCCAGGGCATCTGCCTTATGGTTCTCTTCTCATTGGATTTGGAGCGCTTCCCATTTATCGAACTGGGCCAAGAGTTCTTTTACACGGGCAAGGTATACTTGTATCCTCGATTCCCGTGCAATGAAACCTCCGGTTACTTGGTTGACTACTAGTTGGGAGTCACTCTTGAGTTTGATAACTTTTGCCCCATAGCTTCTGGCTAACTCCAATCCTTCAATTACGGCCTCATATTCGGCCTCATTGTTAGTAATAAACGGGCACTTGATGGCCTGCCTGACGGTCTCTCCGGACGAGGTGATAAGAACCAGTCCAAGACCGGACCCTTTGACGCTCGAGGAGCCATCAGTGAATAGGTTCCATGCTCCAGGGGCCTGCCCGGCATAGAGAATTGTATCTTTTTCTGCCTCAGGATATATATTAGCGCTAAAATCTACTACGAAGTCTGCTAGGGCTTGTGATTTTATTGCTACCCTAGGCTGGTAGGTAATATCGAATTTGCTTAATTCTATAGCCCATTTAACTAACCTTCCTGAAAATTTGGGTTTATACAAAACATTGCGCAAAGGAAAGGTTGTAACTACAGCTATTGAATGACCTTGAAAATAAGGACGCAATTTACGGGCAGCAGTTACTAGTGCTAAAGCAGTTTTTCTAAGGGTTGGTAATGTGTTTCCGCATCAATTAGAGCTTTACAAATGTAATAAATGGGAAGTTGCTTACCTTTTTCTTCTCGAACCAATACTGCGCTTACCGAAGATTCTGAAACTGCCAGATAGATCAGCAACTGTTCCCCGTGCTGAGGCGTAGAGAGTAGTGGTGGATTGGTTAGATATTTCTTCAGATCTTTCAGCGCTTATTGACATTCGGGAGTCTAGTCGAATTCCTTGTTCTGCTTCAGGACATCAAAGAAACTCTTGCACCGGTCAGATGAGCGGGATATGAACCTGCGCAAGGCTGCCACCCTTCTGGTTAACTTCATGACGTCTTTTCGGTTGTGGAGTACGTCTGGAATTAACTCAATCGCTTTGATTTGAGCGGGATTGACTTCAATTCTGCACTGAGAGACGATGAAGCCCATGAATTTTCCTGAACCTACTCCGAACGCGCACTTCTCTGGATTAAGCTTCATGTTATATTGGTCGAGTATTCGGAAAGCTTCCTTCAAGTGTGCCAGATGATCTTCTGCTCGTTTAGACTTGATCAGTATGTCATCGATGTACACTTCCATGGTCTTCCCGATTTGATCGTGGAACATGCGATTGACCAATCGCTGATACGTTGCACCTGCATTTTTTAATCCAAATGGCAATACTTTATAACAATACGTACCTCTGCATGTTATGAATGACGTTTTCTCCTGGTCGTTGGGATCCATTAATATTTGATTGTACCCTGAGTATTCATCGAGGAAGGTGAGCACCTCGTCTCCGGCGGTTGCATCAATCAGCTGATCTATCCGGGGAAGAGGATATGAATCCTTCGGACAGGCCTTGTTTAAATCAGTGAAGTCTGCAAACTCGCCATTTGCTGTTTTTCTTAGCCACAACGACCACATTGGCTAACCAATATGGATATTTAACTTCGCGTACAGACCCGATCTTCAGCAGTCGATCAACCTCATCATTTATGATTTGATTCCGAAAAGCTCTCTGTTGACACTTCTTCTGTTTCACCAGACGGTGGTATGGGTCGACATTCAGCTTGTGAGAGATAATTTCTGGAGAAATACCCATCATGTCTGCATGAGACCAATCGAATGTTGTATGCCGCTCCTTGAGGAATTGAAGAATATCTCCTCGTAGGCGTTCATTCAATTCTGTCCCCAAGTAGACCTTCCGCTCCGGCATGTCTGTGAAGAGTTCTTCTGGTTCCAAAGCTTCCACAGTTGGTGTATAATTCTCCCGTGCCTCTAGCTTTCTGATAAATTCCGAGACCTCGTACTTTGCTTCTTCATTTGCTGCGTCAGATCCCGGTTGCTGTAATTGCTATTTGCTTTCTTCGGGCAGCTTGAGGGCCACCGAATAGCAATCTCGAGCAGAGCGTTGCTCTCCTCGTACCTTGCGTATTCCCCACTCTGATGGGAATTTCAATACCTGATGGTATGTGGAGGGAACAACCTGCATTACATGGATCCATGGCCTTCCAAGGATAATGTTATAGGCCATGTCTCCGTTGACGATATGGAACACCGTCACCTTTGCTACCCCCTCGACGAGAGTTGTGGGGGGTAATTTCGCCAAGGGTCTTCTCGCTTGAGTTGTTGAAGCCAGAGAGAACTCGCGATACTGACACAATCTTCTCCATCAGCTTCATCTCCTAGACGACACGTGACTGAATGATGTTCGCAGAGTTGCCCGCATCAACGAGCACTCTTTTGATATCATACTTGGCCACACGCAATGTTATGACCAGCGCGTCAACATGTGGGAACTGCAAGCCATCTGTGTCTAAATCTTCAAATGTTATAGATCCCTCTGGCCGTGGACGCTTGGTTTTTATAATAAAGACCTTTGCGTACTTCTTTGCCGTGAAAACGACGGAATCGACTTCGATCCCGCCCGAGATAACGTTGACTGTCATTTTCGGGGAAGATGCTCGTGGAGGGACAGATTTATTTTGTTGAGCCCTCGCATGAATTTGCTTTCCCTTTTCGGTTAGAAGCTCCTTTAAGAACCCCTGTTTTAACAAATGTGCGACCTCGTACCTTAAGGCCTTGCAGTCTTCAGTGGTGTGACCGTGGTCGCGATGAAATTCGCACCAAAGGTCTTGATTTCTCTTACCTGGATCGGTTTTCATGTCCTTTGGCCACTTGACCTTCTCGCCCATATCCTTGAGGGCTACAATCACTTTAGTCATTTCTACATTGAAATTTGGTAGACTTGGGGCTCCACGAGTATCTGACTTTGAATCGCCTCCCCATAATAGCCCTTTGTTATTACGACCGTGCCCTTTGGAGTTATTGCGTGATCGGTCAGGGTACGGTTCATAACGTACATCCGGCCTTTCCGACTCTATCTTCCGGCCAGAGCCACCACTTCGTGATTGGTTCCTTCCTCGGGCGTTGGTTCCTATTAGTTTGTCTTCATCAATGCGTACCTTAGAATTGTAGCGATTGTAGACATCTGACCAATCAGCTGCTGGGAATTCACGAAGAGACTCGTAGAGCCTGTGCGTAGCCTCTGAGCTTTTGATATCCAAACTGTTTGTGAATGCAATGGCCGCCCATCTGTCCGGTACCTTGGGTAGCAACATGCGTTCTCGCTAGAAACGGTCCAAGTATCTTCGGAGAGACTCGCCGGGCTTTTGCTTGATCTCAAAGATATCTTCCACTCGAGTTTCCGTCTTCTGGGCGCCTGTGTGGGCTTTCACGAACAACTCCGCCATTTCCGCGAAGGACCCAATGGAGTTTGGTGGCAACATTGAGTACCATCGTAGAGCTCCGCCCGCTAGTGTCTCCACGAACTTTTTCAATTGCACTGATTCGATCTCCTCATCAGTGAGATCGCTTGCTTTTATAAAATTGCTAAACATCATGACATGATCATTGGGGTCAGATGTCCTGCGATATCTCGGAATGTTTTGCATTTTAAACGTTTTTGGTATCGCCTTCGGGGCTGCTTCCTTCTTCCACAGCCTTTGCGAGTAGCGTTGAACGTCAATTTTCTTCAATGTGGGGGGAGCGCCTGGTATCTGCTCTATTCTCTCGTAGAGAGACTTTTGAAGTGCCTCTTGGCTCTCTTTGAATTGCTTGGTGAGTGCCTCCACGACGACGCTCATTTCAGTGGACATCGTAGATCCTCCGTCTTGATTTTGATTCGCTTGGGTTGTCGGATCCATGGTTCCCCCATTGTTGGCCGCATTTTGTTCTCCATCATGCCTTGAAGTATGTGAAGAAGGAAAATCTCGTCCTTGGGCTGCAGGATCAGTCCTCGTAACTGGAGGGATTTGCCGTCGAAGATAGTTGATCGCCTCGTTTATTCCCCTGTTGACCTCTACCTGTTGTTGCATAAATTCAAAGATTGTCTCTTGGAGGTTCCTTTGGTCAGGGGAGAGACTCTTATGGCGTCGTCTTCTAGGCGGGGTTACGCTCTGAGAGTGTCCACGCCTGTTCCGTTGCCTGCTTGGTCCTTGGGAAGAACGTTCCTGCCCGTCGGACGAGTAATCTTGAGAATAATTAGGTCTTGGCGAAGGGGTGCGTACCTGATTTCCGCCCACCATAGTTCTTTGTGAATCATTTTCTGCCATGTTAGTTTAAAAAAAATCGACAGAAAAGAATACAACGTAGGAAAAGGATAAGCTATTAACCTATAGAAGCTATTGACCGGCTCCCACTGTGGTCGCCAAATTGTTTAACCTAGATCCGATTTTAGGCCAATTAACCATTAAATTTGTATTTGCGAAGTCACGATCAATAGCTTAGATTAAGAGTTTAGGTTACTTTAAATACGGGATTGCGCTAATTACGAGATTATGAATACACGCACGATTTTCAATTGGTGTGCTAACGATAATAAGAGAACAATACAAAATAATCCAAGACAAATAAGATAAAAGTGTAAATAAAGTAGATAGAAGGAACCGTATCGGATCACTTGATCCCGGTGAGGATTCCTTATTACTGATTATACTTGAAGACTTGAGAGCAAAGTATCCAACAAATGCCAATGAAGAAGCAAGAGTGAAGAGAGTATTTTATTGATATTGTAGATAGATGATAGAATATGTGTTACAATGATTCGAGAACGAGTGCTATTTATAGATTTGATAGGCATCCGTTGGGTTTGTAACCGCTGGGTATGTATCCGTTAGATATGTAACCACTGGGTGTGTAACCGTTGCCTTCATGACCATTCATTAAGCAATCGTGTACGATTAGGTAACCGCTCACTCAAATCGCGCTGATTTGGGAAGCGTTACGTTACTGCTCTGGGCCTGCTCGTGATAAACGCCTGGCCAGTCATCTGTCCGTTAGATGTCTGTCCGGGAAAACCTCTGCCCATGCCACGTGGATGACACGTGTCACTTTCTAAGTGACGTTGGTTTTTATCCAATACACTCACGTTCAAAAGGTGCTGGGGGAATTTGTGGCTCTCAAGGCCTACACTGCCATGTCTGGATTGGTAGAGGCTGCCACACACTTCTGGGACTACAAAAGGGAAATTTTTCATTTCAACGGCTTTGAGTTGGCGCCAATGTTGGAAGAATTTGGGGGACTAGCAGGGTTGGAGCCTGGACTCGAGACTATGATTTATCCCCGAGACGTGAACCCTAAGGAGTTCATTGAACTGCTGGGAGCTCCTTATGATCCGTATGTCGAAGGAGTGCATGATGGGAAGGGGGATCCGCTCACATAGCAACCGCATGGCTGGAACAGCGGCATGGGAAGACCCAGCAAACATGGAAGGATGGTACACGAAGTTCGAGGAGTTGGAAGAGGTGTAATGGGTGATTGAGAACTGTGCTGGCTATTTTGTTTCTATACAAGATCAAGACATCACTTTCTTGACATTGATTGGATTCCGAGGAACTCACTACTATGTTCCTCTAAGAGTCATCCAACAAGTGGGAATGACACAACAAACCCCACAATTGACTGAAGGGAGAAGCTTCAACGTTGATATAAAGGACATTGAACATCCGATGGTTGGCACTATATTGACAACGTGGGAGAAGAGGCTTACTATGCAGTTTTGTCGTGGTCGAGACAGTAGGGTGAACCCCACAGCTACCCTAACCTATCCTCAATGGCTCAACGAAGATAAGGCAAGATTCCGATCCAAGACTACACTAAAAAGAAAAGCCAAAGCGCCAGATGCTGCTGAAAAATATAAGAAGTTGAAACACGAGTTTGACCAAAGAAAGAAGGAGTTAAGGGTGACACAAAAAAGGGAGATGAGGAGACAATACAAGGATAAGATCAAAGGGGATGAACTCAAGTATTGGACCGGCAAGGTCATGACTGCAAGGCAAGCTGCTGGGAATTTATAAGATTTGCTCAAAGGATGGGGAGAGTATTTTAAGTCAGTACCACAGGAAGAGAAAAAGGCAAAGGGAATAGAAATCTGCGAGTTCTTCATAAAAACTCTAGGTGACATGGAGGCTGGGAAAGACCTGATGGAGACATTTGCTGATCCTCCACTCATGAGTTTTGTTCACAAACCCAAGGAAGAAGCCAAGGAGGAGAAGGAAAAGGAAGACGCTAGAGCTAATGTTTGAATCTGGAGTCTCTTTGCTTGGCACCTAGTCTAGTCGTATCGAGTCGAGTCGTCTTGTCCTTTTCTATTGTTATTTTCATCTTAATCGAGTCATCCTCTTTAGATTAGTGGTTGTAATAAAGCCAAGCAAACTGAATAAAGTTTTGTTATTTTGGGTTTTAGATTGGTGATGATTATGCTTATGCAAGTGAAATGATGTGTTTGGTGCAAACGTTACTTCGAATCTGCGATAGGCCCACCTCTGGCACAAAAGAGGTCCCATGCATGATAGGACGCGATTTTATTTAAACTAACGTATACTCACTTTTTTCTCTTCTTGTTTTTTGATGCATCAGTCCCAAAGTCCCTTATAGTTTGGTTTGTGCATTCTGGCCGCGCCGCAATATCGGTTGAGGTCCAAAGGATCGATCCCAACACCTCCTTTGTTACCTACAAGGATAAGGACGAGACAAAATATCATGGCTGCGTTCGACAAAGTTGGAAATGGAACTCCTGAGAAGCAAGGCGTGGTCGCCTATGAAAGCTATGCTAAGTTGGAACAGAGGCTGCTCGAGTTGGAGAACAGGATCCCTCTTGCCCGTACTGATGAGATCATTGAACCAAACCAAACTACTTGCCCTCACGACAAAGATCCACTCTATCCTGAAAAAGGCCTTCCTTACCCTACCTACACTGTACCACCAAAAGCACCACAAAATAACTTACCCTCATTCACCGTTGAAACCAAAACCATCGCATCACCCACCAAAGATCATGAAATATATGCATGGATCAAGGAAGACCCTGACAACACCAAGGAGCAAGTCCAATGGCTGGTAGAGAAGTTTAAGCAACTCCAAGACACTAAAAGAACCCGAGGGCTAGCTTATGAGGATCTCTGCTTGTATCCTGTCTTGAAGCTGCCCGAAGGTTACAAGAAACCCAAGTTCAGCATGTTCGACGGCAGTGGAGACCCAATGGCCCATTTAAGATCTTACTGTGACAAGCTGATTGGGGTTGGACATGATGAAAAGATCCGCATGCAGCTGTTCAACCGCAGTCTAACTGGAGACGCACTAGTATGGTACTCTAAGCAACAAACAAAGAAATGGACGAGCTGGGAAACAATGGCTGGAGACTTCGTCGATAGTTTTGGGCACAACACTGATGCTATGCCTGACCGGTTCTACCTAGAGAAATTGAAGAAGAAGCCCACTGAGACTTTTAGGGAGTTTGCAACTAGTTGAAGCCGCCAAAGTCCAACCTCCCATGGAAGACGCTAAGATAGTGGCAACTTTCATCCGCATACAAGAAGATGTCTATTTTGACAAGATGCTGAACCTGCAAGATAAGAAGTTTAGAGATTTAATCAAGATTGGAGATATTGTCGAAGATGGACTGAAGACTGGAAGGATTGTTAGCTTGGTTTCACTACAAAGCCACAAGCAAAGGCCTACAAGCTGGCAGCACTACCACATCAAGAAAGAAGAAGGACGATGTCTCCTTCGTGGCCGCATCACTTGACCACTCCCCTACTTATAACCACTACTACCAAATACCTCCTCCATCCTATCCATACATACCACCCACATCCACCTACCCAGTCTATAACACCCAACCCATGTATCAAAACCCACCACCATAAAGACCAACATACCCACAAAGTCCCAACTACCGGAATACCAATACCTATTCACCAAGGCCACACACCAATAACAACCCAAGACCCAAAAGAAACTACACCCCGTTGGCTGAATCTCGCACTCAGTTGTTCGAGAGACTCAAAGCAGCCGGCTACATATAACCCGTGCTATTCAAAATGCCTGATAGGATGACACCCTATTTGGATCAAACCAAAACCTGTGCCTATCACTCTGGGGGACGTGGTCACGATACTGAAAAGTGCTACGCCCTGAGAGACAAGATACAAGACTTGATCGGCCAAAAGGTGATACACTTGAAGACTCCGAACGTGCACAACAAGCCCCTGCCTAATCATGGAGACAATAGGGTGAACCTGATCGAGTTGGATGAGGAATGCAACTTGGAAGGGACTATTGTTAAGGCAAAAGAAAATGTACCAGCAACCGTTTCAGTTGCTCAAGCCGCTACAGCACCAGAACCCATTGAGGTAGAAGTGGCTCCCAAATTTTATGTCGATGTGGTTCCCCCATACAGCGACAAGGCGGTACCATGGGATTATGAAATGGTTAAGAAGAACATGTCCACAGTTGAGACTGTTGCTGCACAAGGGATTACTAGGAGTGGACGGGTTTATACTCCCGAGCATCTTGTTCAAGATAGACGAGGCATCAGCGAGGAAGAGTTCGAGGGACTGTGGAAGAAGGTGCAAGCAAAGGAGTACTCCGTAATTGAACACTTGGGCAAAACTCCAGCACAAATCTCTGTTTTGGCTTTACTCCTCAAATCGGAGAGCCACCAAGTGCTTTGACGAAAGTGTTGGACGAATCATATGTCCTGGCAGACACTTCAGTTGAATACCTGGCTAGCATGGTTGGACAAGTCATGGAGGCCAACCGAATTGCTTTTCATGAAGATAAGCTACCACCTGAAGGGTTGAATCACAACAAAGCTTTGCACGTCACTATCAAATGCAAATATTGGTTCGTAGGAAGAGTTTTGATCGACGGAGATTCAGGTCTGAACATATACCTGTTCATCATTCTGAAAAGAATAGGAATTGACCAAAGCAAGATAAGGGAGAGCGACATGAAGGTGAAGGCATTCGATGGGTCGCAAAGAAGCACCATTAGGGAGATTGACCTGACTATCATGGTTGGTCATGTGCAGTTCACTGCTGAATTCCATGTCATGGACATCTCTGCTTCCTATAATCTATTGTTAGGGAGGCTTTGGATCCATATGGCTGGAGCAATACCTTCTACATTGCACCAAACCGTGAAGTTCGAATGGGATCACAAAGAGGTTGTAGTGTTCGGTGAGGGGAACAACTATATCTACTACGAGCAAACCATACCAGCAATTGAAGGGAATGCTTCTGATGGGCAGACATTCTATACTGTAGAACTTGTGGGAGCAGTGCATGGGACCCGAGGAGGACGCTGCAAGAACTACAATTCAAGTTTGAATCCCACAGACACGATCCAAAAGGGATATACTGCACATTTTGCTCCCAAATTGGTCAACACACCGTCTGGAGTTGAAGAAAGGAAGAGGAACTTTTACAGTGCCTATTGGGATAGCCGAGGCAAAGGCTATGAAGGGAGGAATTTGGTCTGGGAGCCAGTCATGTCTGATTGGGGAGTACCCTCGCGCGAATTTCGTGAGACCCTACTAGCTAAGACTGAGAAGCGACCGATATACTCACCCAATGCCCGCCCAAACTGGAAACGCATCTCTGAAGAAACAAAGGGAAAGCAAGTATGGATACCCAAAGTACCCGAGCCTATGGAAGTAGTGATCGAAGAACCATATGTACTCCCACAACCCACAAAGTGGCCCGGGGACTGGGTCATAGGCATCATGATCAAGAAAGGCTATGAACCTGGCAAAGGTTTGGGCAGGAATCTGGATGGCATGGTCAAGCCAATCAGAATTGTGATGAGGCCCGATAACGAGAAGGCTGGCATAGGGTACATTGTGACCTACGAAAAGAGCATGGAAGAAGCGTCACTGGATTTCAAGTTCTATAAGAAAAGCACCAAGACTCTCTTGCATTTCTTCGTCTCGTCTAGATACTTGGATGGCCGAAAAGGGGAGGTGTCCGCAGCACATGGGGTGGAGCAGAAGATAGCTGATGCTGAAGAGGATCTGCTGGCAGAAATGCAAAATCTATTCATATCTGATGAAGACTGCTGTGTAATCCTGGAAGAATATGTTGAATCTCCTGGACTGACAAGGGCTAAATCTGGAGCGGCACTGAATAACTGGATCAGCAACCGGGCCCGAGCTTACCGTGGACCTTGGTAGAGCTGAGGGGATAAAATTCATTTTATGTTCCTAAAATAAAACCCGACTTTGAGTCGTGGGATTTGCATTTTTCCTCTTTATTGCACATGTCTCCCTACAAACTTTGTTTTGCAAGGATTCATAAATAAAATGTCGTACTATTTCCCATTTAACTTTTGCTTTAATCATTTAATTTTGCAATATTTTACTTTTTTCAGCATCCAAACTGATAATCCCATTGAGTCTACAATCGCAACGTGTAATGAAACAATGGAGCTTGAGAAAACTGGAGTTGATTATGATGATTTCGATGAAACTACACATGAAGAAATTGAAAGATTCGAAAATAAGCCTAAGCCAAACCTAGAGGAAACTGAGGTGGTAAACCTAGGAGATGAGAAAATTGTGAAAGAGACAAGGATCAGTGTGCATCTCACCGCCGAGGATAAAAAATGATATATTGAGTTTCTTAAAGAATATGAGGACGTATTCGCCTGGTCGTACGATGACATGACTGGCACAAGCACGTATGTGGTAGCTCACAAATTACCTATCAATCCGGATTTTCCGCCAGTCAAACAAAAGGCCCAAACTTTTAAGTCATCAGTTCTGTTGAAAATTGGTGAAGAAGTAACCAAGCAACTCAATACAGGGATTCTGAAAACAGTCAAACATCCAACTTGGTTGGCTAACATTGTCCCGGTGTCGAAGAAATATGGGAAACTCCGAGTTTGCGTGGATTATAGAGATCTGAATAAAGCAAGCCCGGAGGATGATTTTCCTCTGCCAAACATACACATCCTGATTGATAATTGCGCAAAACATGAGCTGCAATCCTTCGTGGACTGTTTCGCCGGTTACCATCAAGTTCTCATGGATGAGGACGATGCCGAGAAGACAGCTTTCACTACATCTTGGGGGACTTATTGCTACAAGGTTATGCCATTTGGTTTAAAGAATGCTGGGGCAACTTACATGAGGGCTATGACAACTATGTTCCATGATCTGATGCACAAAGAGATTGAAGTCTATGTGGATGACGTGATCGTCAAATCAAAGAAGAGTTCAGAGCACCTTGAAGCAAAATCCAGCAAAATATGCTTTTGGTGTTCCGGCAGGGAAGCTTCTGGGTTTCATCATCAGTAGGAGGGGTATCGAGTTAGATCCATCTAAGATCAAGGCTATCAAAGAATTGCCACCGCCCAAAAGCAAGAAAAAGGTTATGAGCTTCTTGAGAAGGCTCAATTACATAAGTCGTTTCATAGCACAATCCACCGTCATCTGTGAGCCAATCATCAAGTTACTAAAGAACGACGCAGTGATCGAGTGGACATAGGATTGCCAAAAAGCATTTGATCGGATAAAGGAGTACTTGTCTTGCCCGCCTGAGCTGGTCCCACCTGAGCCTGGGCGACCTTTGATCTTGTACCTATCCGTGGTAGATTTAGCCTTTGGTTGTGTATTGAGACAACATGATTCAACTGGAAGGAAGGAGCAAGCACTATACTATCTAAGCAAGAAGTTTACTCCTTACGAGGCCAAGTACACATTGCTGGAGCGCACGTGCTGCGCGCTGACTTGAATAGCACAGAATTTGAGACATTACTTAACATCTTACTCAACATTGCTAATATCAAGGATGGACCCTCTCAGGTACATCTTCCAAAAACCCATGCCTACTGGCAAGTTGGCTAAATGGCAAATGCTGCTCAGTGAATTCGACATCACTTTCGTCACCCATAAGGCAGTAAAATCTCAAGCCTTGGCTGATCACATGGCCGAGAATCCAGTGGGAGATGACTAAGAACCTCTGCACACCTATTCCTAACGAGGAAGTTAAGTTCGCAGGGAAAGATATCACCGAGGAGTATGATGGTTGGAGGCTATCTTCGATGGAGCGGTAAATTTCAAAGGAGTCGGCATTGGAGCAGTATTAGTTTTTGAGACTGGACAACACTATCTTGCCACATCCAAACTAAGGTTTCCTTGCACCAACAATATGGCAGAGTATGAAGTTTGCATCCTGGGGCTTAGATTGGCAGTGGACATGAACATACAAGAGCTGTTAGCAATCGGGGATTCTAACTTACTAATTCATCAATTCGAGGGGAGTGGACAGCAAAGAACTCCAAGATACTGCCGTACCTGGAGTGCATAAAGGAGCTGAAGCAAAGATTCACCAATATAGAGTTCCAGCACGTCCCTAGGCTGCAAAATGAGTTTGCAGACGCTTTGGCTATCATATCCTCCATGATCAAGCATCATGACAAGAACTACATTGACTCAATACCCGTGACAGTGAGGAAGAAGCCAGCATACTGTTACCACATAGAAGAAGAATCAGATGGACAGCCTTGGTTCTACGACATCAAAGGACTTCTCAAAGATGGCAATTATCCAAAGAATGCAACAAGTCTCCAAAAGAAGACACTGAGGAGGTTAGAAAATGGTTTCTTTCTGAACGGAGAGGTCTTGTACAAGTGGACACCTGATCTAGGTTTGTTGAGATGCGTGGACGCAAAAGCAGCCGCTAAGTTGTTGGAAGAGATACACTCTGGGACGTGTGGCCCACACATGAACGGTTTCGTACTTGCCAAGAAGATTTTGAGGGCTGGTTATTTCTGGATGACAATGGAGCATGACTGCATAAAACACGCAAAGAAATTCCATCAATGCCAAGTCTATGGAGATATGATTCGAGTGCCTCCCAATGAACAGAACATTATGGGATCACCTTGGCCTTTTGCTGCCTGGGGAATGGATGTCATAGGACCTATCGAGCCAGCCGCTTCCAATGGGCATCACTTCATACTGGTGGCCATTGATTATTTTACCAAATGGGTAGAAGCTGCATCATACAAATCAGTAACAAAGAAAGTGGTGTCAAACGTTGTCCGTGATAAGATGATCTGTCGGTTTGGCATTCCTGAATCCATCATCACTGATAATGGGTCCAATCTCAACTGTGACCTAATGAAAGCGACCTGTGAGGTTTTCAAGATCAAGCATCACAATTCCACTGCATACAGACCTCAAATGAATGGTGCAGTCGAGGCGGCCAATAAGAACATCAAGAGGATATTGCGCAAGATGACAGACAATTCAAAGCAATGGCACGAGAACCTACCCTATGCTCTGTTAGGGTATCGTACCACAATGAGAACATCAACGGGGGCTACCCCCTACTTGTTGGTGTATGGCACTGAGGCAGTGATACCCGCTGAGGTCGAGATACCATCTTTGAGAATCATCCAAGAAATACAGTTGACAGACGCTGAATGGATCAAAGGAAGAATAGAGCAATTGGCCCTCATCGATGGCAAGAGATTGAATGTGATATATCTTGGGCAATTATATCAGAGGAGGATGGATAAGGCATTTAGCAAGAAAGTTCATGAAAGATTCTTTGAACTTGGGCAATTAGTACTGAAGAAGATATTTCCAAAGCTAGAAGAAGCAAAAGGCAAGTTTGCACCAAATTGGCAAGGACCGTACATGGTTCACCGAGTTCTGAATGGAGGAGCATTGATATTGGCACAGATGCACGGAGAAGTCTGGCCAAAACCAATCAACTCAGACACTGTCAAGAGATACTATGTATAGGAGTTCGTACTGATTAGTGATTTCCCCATTCTGCAATACATTATATAATCTGAACTACGTCACGACCTGATTCCCCAAGTGGGATATGTAGGAAACCTATTCAAGGTTCGGTCGCATAAATACAAAAATTTCATTTTCCCATGAAGCAAACACTGGGGAAGAATTTTTGAGGAATTTTTGAGGAACCATAGGACGAACATAATTGACACTGGGGCAGAAATTTTTGAGGACTTCTCAAAAATTTCAAATATAACTGGGGCAGAATTTTGAGGTTGCCCTCAAAATTCACTTAATGTAGTTTGGAACAGCGACAACTTTGACTTTACACAACGCGACTTGTGACTCAATGGGACAAAATATTTCGTTTCATTTCTTTCTTATAAAAGTTTTTCGAATTCACTTGCATTATGTACTACTTTATGCATATCCCTATCAGCTCGGCCAAGATTCCGGCACTCGTGAACAGCGAGCGCGAAGCAAGCTAAGAATGCACAAACCAGACCACCCCGCACAACTCACCAATCTTTCTTTGGATACAGGCACAAAACGTACACAACTAGGCAACACATGACAGATGTATTTCAGCAAAGGTTTGTCATTTAAATTAGCTGAGGTTACACAGCCCGAAGCATCGGTTGAGGGTGTACAGCCCAGTATCAATTTGTTATTTACATTAGCTGAGGGTACAGAGCCCAAAGCTCCGGTTGAGGGTACACAGCCCGATATCGATTTGTCATTTAAATTAGCTGAGGGTACAAAGTCCAAAGCATCGGTTGAGGGTACACAGCTCGATATCGATTTGTCATTTAAATTAGCTGAGGGTACACAGCCCGAAGCGTCGGTTGAGGGTACACGGCCCGATATCGATTCGCATTTTAAATTAGCTGAGGGTACACAGCCCGAAGCGTCGGTTGAGGGTACACAGCCCGATATCAATTTGTTATTTAAATTAGCTGAGGGTACACAGTCCAAAGCGTCGGTTGAGGGTGCACAACCCAATATCAATTTTTTATTTAAATTAGCTGAGGGTACATAACACAAAGCGTCGTTGAGGGTACACAACCCGATATCGATTTGTCATTTAAATTAGCTGAGGGTACACAACCCGATATCGATTTGCATTTAAATTAGCTGAGGGTACACAGCCCGAAGCGTCGATTGAGGGTACACAGCCCGATATCGATTTGCATTTAAATTAGCTGAGGGTACACAACCCGAAGCATCGGTTGAGCGTACACAGACCGATATCGATTAGTCATTTAAATTAGCTGAGGGTAAACAGCCCGAAGCTTCAGTTGAGGGTACACAGCCTGATACCAGTTTGTCATATTATTTCTTTGTGGAGGCTACATAGCCCAATGCACCGACTTAGGGCATGCAACCCGATGTCAAATCTAACACTTGAAAGCAAAGGAAACAAAATCATAACATAGCAGACACAACTATATGCGGTAAGAATCCGGGAAAGACAATCCAGCCCGGCGGGGAGGTACGTTTTATATATACATTATGTTGCAAACACGTCTTCATTGCAGGATACACCCCAAACAAAGCAAGCATTCCAGCCTGCCGCCCCACATTCTCTTAAGTCATAGGCTCCTCTAGAGTCGCGACAAAATTGGTCGCACTGTCAACGTCTTTGCCCGAAGACTCTTTCATCATCCCCGGGCAAAGAGGGACAGCTGTTAACACCCAATTTTTTCCCTCCTATTTTAAAATCAATAGTTTTCAAATTTTACACATGATTGTGCCTTTATTCTTGCCCTGTCCATTCTTTCAAATTATCTTCTCATAATAGCCTGACAATCGAGGCCATTTTTAAAAGCATCATCCCAAACCATAACCATTCTTGTAATTTCTGCAATTACCCTTATTTTTTGATAAAATTACCCAATTCGTCCTAAAATCCCAAAATACACTTTTATACGCTTCCTAGCCATTTTTAATATTTCAAAATTAATTCCCTAATTTTTCTATATTTTTGTACCTATTTTATACCATTTTTATGCTTATTTTATATCAAATTATGCCTAATATACACTATGTATACATTATATATACGTAAATACATATGTACACATCAGCCACATTTTATACATGTCACGCCCACGTGGATCGATCTTGATCGTCCACATGGAAGATCTGACAGCTCACGTCTAAGTTTCCTATTTTGACTACACCCCCCCCCCCCCTAAAACCCTGCATCTCTTCCATTTTCTCCTCCCCCACGCAGCCGTCGTGACTCCTCACTCTTTCTCTCTACGAAAACCTAAATCGCCACTGTCATAGCATTTTTCGGTCAAATTAGCCGGTGGAATTCGAAGAAAATGGTACCATCGTATTGCTCTCTTCATCCGCTGCAAAACCCTTATACTTTTGTTGACATTTGAACAAGGGTCGAATCTGACCTTACATCGACGAGAATTTCAGTCGCCGGAAAAGTCTCCGGCCATGATTAAATGGGTAGTCATGCTCTTTTCTTTTATTTCTTGACCGTTATGTGATACTTCTGTTTAATCTTGGTTCGTTGTTCTACGCTTTAGCATGATTAATCGACTATTGGACATATGCTAATCAATTAGGAGAAATTTTCTAGTTTTTAAGTAGTTAATTCATAGATTTAAACCAAAACCCTGTTCTGAGAGGTTTGCATGACTGATTTGCTATGGTTCTGAGTTTGTTCTTATTGAATTCGACCCTAGCATTCATGATTATCCATACATCTTATTTTACATTGAATTTGGTCTTTTAGATTGCCTGAACATATAACTAGCCATTTAAAATTGAAGATACTGTGATTGAGCATGATTTTAGTGTTCATTGTGTCTGTTCTTGTTTATGGTCATATGTTCAAATGTGAGAAGGAAGGACTGATAGGACAAGCTTGAATTTTAGAAGTGATTTGATTAGAACTTTGATTGAAAACAAAGAAGGAAATTGGCGTGAGGATTGATATGTTTATTTTTGAAATCTGTCGAGGATCAAACTTATTTGTGAATGGATTTGTGAACCCAGACTATGTTAGGTGTGAAGGGAGGGAATCCAAATCAATTTAGGATTGATTTGCCTTAGTTTTGGGGATTGACTGCTCTATTTTTGGAAGGACACAAGTTTGTCTCCTGTCATTCCTGGGAAATAATCTCTTGCCTTAAGTGAATTACCCGTTTGTTTTTCAAAATCCCCACCGCTCACCTATATAAACCGACCTCTTCTTTTAACTTAGGGACAATTTTCTGGAGATAAAAAATTCAGAAACCAACACTGATACACTTAAAATTCTGCATAGCTTCTCTGGCATTCAATTCTTTTTCTCTGCTTATCTGCTCTCCTAAAGGATTACTACTCTTGCTTGTGTGTGTGCTAATTTTGTCCTCCTCCCTTCTTTCTGCATTCTATTGGTTTCACATTGCTTAAAGGTATTCTTTTCACCTCTGATCACCTATTACATCTATATATGTCTGTGTCTGCCTAGCATACTCTTATCTTATCTCTGTTTTATTTAAACTGCTGGTGTGCTTTGTATTGCTTTGGGTTTAGGTTTTCTGTTAAGCCCAGGTGATCTCTGCACATTTGTTAAAAGCACGTCAACATTATTAAGAGGGTGCAGTTAGAGTTATAATACTCCTTATGGTTTGCTGTTAAGATCTAACTCCTTTGACACAATTCCCATCTAATTGTCATCTCTGTTTGGGTTCTGTTTAGGGCCCTACTGACCCCTTTCTTGCAGCATGTGTGAAGATAGCCTTAGGGGGTTATACCAGGTTGTATTTGTAGTCTTTTTTAGTGTATTTGAAAGGTTGGGGAGAAACTCCTTCTTCTCTGAAGAAGGCTATGCTTAAATAAGCTACCAGTGTAGGATATTGCTTGACCTTCACCCTTTCTTTGTGCTTTTCCCATAGAAACTGTCCCAACCTATGTATATTTTAGGACTCCTTGCCTGTATCCTTTAAAATAGGGGCATACAGTTTACTACACTAGGTGTACAGCCATCCAGGGGCTCTTCTCTTAACCCTTTACTCATATGTGTTGCATTATTTGGGAAAAGCATGACATTTGGGAATCTGCATAGCATTCTTTGTTTTTAAAACTGAAAGTCTCATGCTATTTCTCTAGACTGCATATTCTAGGTGGACTCTGCAAATGATTATACTGTGTTAGACTTAAGATATTATGAGAACGTATTTTTCTGAGTGTTTGAATCTAAAATCCATTCGACAGGGGGCTTAGATGCGTAATATCTGCATAATCTAGACTATTTCTGCAAAACTAAAGACTGCCCCTATTTGCACAAATGATCCAGGCCCAGAATTGCTTTTAAAACGTGGCCTTGGTCTGTGTTTAAATTGTTTCCCTACTTAAAACGCTCATAAACACTAATCTAACAGTGCATAGGGGTGTATAAAGTACTTGGGGTCGCTTATACACTCTATAAATATTTTTCTAAAGATATAACTATCATTTAGTCATGTATTTGCATGTTTATACCTATACGTATATATACTTTACGTGCGACAGCCCTATTTGCATTTGTATGCTTCTGTGACATCCGTTTTCAAAAAGCATCCCCTTCGCCTATATATTTCCAAAAAATCTGACCCCTACACAAAAATGGCCATTAAGGTTAGGGCTTGACAATTCATGACGAGTCACACCGACCCTAAATAGACAACATTTCATTTTAAAAACGACACCCCTTCGGTTTTTGATAAATCTGAATTTTGTTTACAAAGGAGACCATTTATGCAAATTGTTTTAAGTGTGAGAATTGCATAGATAAGCTGAAATTGAACACCCTTTGCAGGTTAAAACATATTTACGATTAGGCGTTTGATATTAGAGGCCGTAAAATATGACTACGCTTAAATATAGGTCGAATGTGAAAACCACTTGCATATATGTGTTCTAAATTGCATAGACATTATGTTTTCTTGAACTAAATGCTATATTAACCTCCTAAGTTAGTATATATGATAAAATGCACTCTTTTTATCCAAAAATATAGACTTAGACGGGAACCACCTTTCGTGGGACTCGGGGAAGTGCCTAACACCTTCTTCCCCGAGTCATTTGGACTTCTTACCCTATAGAATCTCTGGAATAGACTAGTATGACTTATTGAACTTGAATTTAATACTTAGGTAGCCTAATATACCTTAGAAACTATATTAGGTGGCGACTCCAACATCTAAACTCAAACGAGTTTACCTAGTCAAATTCGAAACCCGACTCGCCTCGAGTTGAGTTCAAAATCGGGTATGACACCTTCCCTTTAACTCTAACATCGTCTAGGTTCACAACTAGTAGTACAAACTCAATTGAAATTCACAGAAATCAATTAATCACCTTAACAAGATTACAATTAGCCCTTAATTGATACTTTGCCAATTACTAGAACCAACTGCCAATTACCAATTCAAACTAGGGCTTAGTAAAGATCCTCTAAATCAAATGATTCCAGTTTTAAACTAAGTGATCATGCATCTTAACAAAATAGTGTTCGAAATACACTGCCCAAGATAGATTTATGTCACGGTAATGGTAATAAGGAACATAGGCCTCGAGAACAAGAATAACTTTTCACTTGGCCTGGTGAGTTAATAGTGAAAACACTAATCATGTAGTCTTCCCCTTTAATTAGTCGACTAATAACGATTAACAATGTTGTACTCAGATGAAATTAGGCAAATTCAGGCATGTGGACAAGTATTGTTGCTAAAACAGTGAAGTAAACCAAAATTGTCAATTTGTGAATTTTATGTTAATTAATCGATAAATCAACTATGTTAGCATGCTAAAGGCTATACGACTTCAAATTTAACATTACTTAGATCCTAAAAAAACAATTAGGAAAACGAAAAAAGAGGTTTTAGGATTACCCATTTTGCACAAATCGGGTCAAGGTTAAATCAACCTCGAATAATCATGCGAAGGGATCCTTCTCTTTCATTACGATAGTGGTGTTCAGGTCATGCTCAGGCACCATCGTTGTTTCCTCGTCGGCGAAAGTAACGTTAGGGTTGCGCTTCGACTTTGTCGAACAAACAAACCACTGTAAGGGTTTTGTAGCGGAGGTCGAGAGGAACAAAGGGATGCCATTAGTTTCTTGTTTCCCAGCAGGAGTGGCCAAAAAATGGCCGCATTAGTGGTGGCTTTAGGGTTCGTAGAGAGAGAAGAGGAGTGAGGGCGGCTAAGATAAGAGAGAGGGAAATGAATAGGTTTTGAGGGTTTGGGGGGTCGGGTATGGTTTAAAAATAGAAATATTATCCTGGCTGTTGGATCAACTGCGTGGATGGCCAGGATTTAAACACGTAGGCGTATAGGTAGCACAATAAGCTGATGTGTATGTGTGTGTACATGTATACGTGCATATGTGTTTATATTATGTATAAATGTGTATATAAGTGTATAAATGTGTATATAAGTGTATAAAATGCATATAAATGAATAGAAAAATTGTATAAATGCTTATAAAAAATTATAACAAATAAAAAAATTAATTGTGAGAGCTAAATAATTATGAAACTTTGTTATTTCATGTTTTAAAAATAATTTAGGTAATTTTTCCAAAAAATACGAATAAACACAAGAGATTGTGACGAAACGTGCAAATTTTGTAAAATTGCAATCGCTTATGCAAATGCCTTTCAAAATAGCCCAATTGGTGTGCGTGTGTGAAGTAGTGACTTACAATAGGAGTGAGGGTATGGTAATT
This sequence comes from Petunia x hybrida, assembly GCA_037355625.1. Lineage (NCBI taxonomy): Eukaryota > Viridiplantae > Streptophyta > Magnoliopsida > Solanales > Solanaceae > Petunia > Petunia x hybrida. Next base: position 18,788,901 of record JBBBVM010000007.1, read on the forward strand.
TTGTAGTTATGAGTGCAATTTTGTCCGACAAACTGTTATTGAAATGGGAGGGACAAAATTAGGTGTCAACAGCTGCCCCTCTTTGCCCGGGGATGATGAAAGAGTCTTCGGGCAAAGACGTTGACAGAATGACTAATTTTGTCGCTACTCTAGATAAGTGCTCATGGGTTATGGGAATTGATGAGGTGCTAGATCGTAATATTCGCATTGTCAGATTGTATACCCTGCAACAGAAGTGAGCTTTGCAAAAATAGTGTATGTATATGAAAATGTAAAATATACTTTCCTGTTGGGCTGGATCGTGTTGCCAAGATTTCTCATCATATGCAGATGAGTTCGTCCATTATCTCACTGTGCTGTCTACCCTCCAGGCTGTCTAAATTCGACATCGGGTTGTGTACCCTCAGTCGATGCATTGGGCTCTGTAACCTCCGCTGTGCTTAAATTTGACATCGGGCTGTGTACCCTCAGTCGATGCATTGGGCTGTGTACCCTCCACGGTGCAAAATTTGACATCGGGCTGTCTACCCTCAGTCGATGCATTGGGCTGTGTATCCTCCGCTGTGCTGAATTCGACATCGGGTTGTGTACCGTCAATCGATGTATTGGGCTGTCTACCCTCCAGGCTGTCTAAAGTTAACATCGGGTTATGTACCCTCAGTCGATGCATTGGGCTGTGTACCTTCCGTTGTGCTAAAATTTGACATCGGACTGTGTACCCTCAGTCGATGCATTGGGCTGTGTACCCTCTGCTGTGCTAAATTCGACATCGGGCTGTGTACCCTCTGTCAACGCATTGGGCTGTGTACCCTCCGTTGTGCTAAATTTGACATCGGGCTGTGTACCCTCAGTCGATGCATTGGGTTGTGTACCCTCCATTGTGCTAAATTCGACATCGAAATATCTACGCTCAGTCGATGCATTGGGCTGTGTACCTTCTGCTGTGTCAAATTCGACATCGGTCTGTGTACCCTCAGTCGATGCATTTGGTTTGGTACCCTCTGCTGTGTCAAATTCGACATCGGGCTGTGTACCCTCAGTCGATGCATTCGGCTGTATGCTTTGCAAAATGAGAGTGTAATGAAAAGAAATTAAATAACTTTTTTGTTGAGATATGTTTGCCATGTGGCGTCGGGTTGTATACCCTTCATGCCTGCATTCAATGAAAGATTGGTGAGTTGTGCGGGGTAGTTTAGTTTGTGCATTCTTGGCTCGCTTTGTGGCTGCTTCTTATGAGTGCCGGGACCTTGGCTGTGCTGATAGGGATATGTATAAAGTAGTAAAAAATGAAAATATTTTGAAAAACTTTTAATGAGAAGAAAATGAAATGAAATATTTTATTCCATTGAGTCATGAGTAGCGTTGTGTAAGATCATGGCCGTTGCTCCTTAGGTCGTTTTAAGTTTCCATTGAATGAATTTTGAGGGCGACCTCAAAATTCTGCCCCAGTTTGTTTGTTTTCAAAATTTTTGAGAGTGTCTCAAACATTTTTGCCCAAGTGTCAATTATGTCTATCCTTTCAGAATTTTTTAGAATTCCTCAAAAATTCTGCCCCAGTGTCTGCTTCTTGGGGAAAATAAAATTTTTTTTATTTATGCGACCGAACCTTGAGTAGGTTGCCTACGTATCCCACTTGGGGAATCAGGTGGTAACGTAGTTCCAGATTACATGATGTATTACAGAATAATGAAACCATTAACTAATGCAAGCTCTTATACATAGTATCGTTTGACGGCGTCTCAGTTAATTGGTTTCGACCAAACTTCCCCGTCCATCTCTGCTAGTATTAGTGCTCCTCCATGTAGAACTCGGTGAACCATGTACGGCCCTTGCCAATTTGGTGCAAACTTACCTCTTTCTTCTTCTTGATTGGGGAATATCTTCTTCGGCACTAATTGTCCAGGTTCGAAAGACCTTTCTCGAACTTTCTTACTATATGCTTTAGTCATTCTCCTTTGATATAATTGCCCATGACATATTTCATTCATTCCCTTGCCATTGATGAGTGCTAACTGCTCCATTTTCTTGACCCATTCAGCGTCTTTCAATTGTGCCTCTTGAATGATCCTCAGAGATGGTATCTCGACCTCCGCTGGTATAACTGCCTCGGTGCCATACACTAGCAAGTAGGGAGTAGCCCCTGTCGATGTTCTCACTGTGGTGCGGTACCCTAACAAAGCATAGGGTAAGTTTTCATCCCATGTCTTTGAATTGTTTGTCATCTTGCGCAATATCTTCTTGATGTTCTTGTTGCTGCCTCGATCGCTCCATTCATTTGGGGTCTATATGCAGTGGAATTATGGTGCTTGATCTTGAATACTTCGCAAGTCGCTTTCATTAAGTCACTATTGAGATTGGATCCATTGTCGGTGATGATTGACTCGGGAATGCCGAATCGACAGATCATTTTGTCACGAACAAAGTTTACTACCACTTTTTTTGTCACTGACTTGTACGATGCAGCTTCTACCCATTTAGTAAAGTAATCAATGGCCACTAATATGAAACGGTGTCCATTAGAAGCAGCTGGTTCAATTAGTCCTATGACATCCATTCCCCAGGCAGCAAAAGGCCAAGGCGATCCCATGACTTTTAATTCACTAGGAGGTACTCGAATAATATCTCTGTGGACTTGGCATTGATGACATTTCTTTGAATGCTTTATGCAATCGTGCTCCATTGTCATCCAGAAATATCCAGCCCTTAAGATCTTCTTTGCAAGTACAAAGCCATTCATGTGTGGCCACACGTCCCAGAGTGTATTTCTTCTGAAAATCTCGCAGCTTTCGTAGCATCTACGCTTCTCAGCAAACCTAGATCAGGTGTCTTTTTGTGTAGGATTTCACTGTTCAAAAAGAAACCATTCGCCAATTTTCTCAATGTCTTCTTTTGAAGGTTTGTTGCATATTTTGGGTAAGTGCCATCTTTGAGAAATCTCTTGATGTCGTAGAACCAAGGCTGTCCGTCCGATTCTTCTTCTAGATGGTAACAATATGCTGGTTGCTTCCTCACTGCCACGGGTATTGAGTCAATGTAATTCTTGTCAGGATGTTTGATCATAGAAGATATGGTGGCCAAAGCGTCTGCGAACTCATTTTGTAGCCTAGGTACATGACGAAACTCTATGTTGGTGAATCTTTGCTTCAGCTCTTTTATGCACTCGAGGTACGACAATATCTTGGAATTCTTTATTGTCCATTCTCCTCGAACTTGGTGAATCAACAAATCAGAATCTCCAATTGCTAACAGCTCTTGTATGTTCATGTCCACCTCTATCCTAAGACCTAAGATTCAAGCTTCATATTCCGCCATGTTGTTGGTGCAAAGGAACCTCAGCTAGGACGTGATAGGATAATGTTGCCCAGTCTCAGAAACTAACACTGCTCCAATGCCGACTCCCTTGAAATTCTCTGCTCCATCGAAGAATAGTCTCCAACCATCATATTCCTCTATGATGTCTTCCCCTACGAACATGACTTCTTCATCAGGGAAAAAAGTGTGTAGAGGTTCGTAATCATCACCTACTAGATTCTCGGCCATATGATCTGCCTTTGCCTGAGCTTACACCGCCTTTTGAGTGACAAAATTAATGTCGAATTAACTGAGTAGCATTTTCCATTTGTCCAATTTTCCAGTAGGCATTGGCTTTTGGAAGATGTACTTGAGAGGATCCATCCTTGATATCAGCAAAGTTGCATAGGACGTCAAGTAATGCCTCAACTTTTATGCTATCCAGGTTAGCGCACAGCAAGTGCGCTCCAGCAGTGTGTACCTGGCTTCGTAGGGAGTGAACTTTTCCACAACCGCAACGTGTAACGAAACTATGGAGCTTGAGGAATCTGATTTTCACTATGATGAATTTGATGAAGCCACACAAGAGGAAATTGAAAGATTTAAAAATAAGCCCAAACCAAACCTAGAGGAGACTGAGGTGATAAATCTAGGAGATGATGAAACTGTAAAAGAGACGAGAATTAGTGTGCATCTCACCGCAGAAGATAAAAAGTGCTATACTGAGTTTCTTAAAGAATATGAGGATGTGTTTGTATGGTCATATGATGACCTGACTAGTTTATCACGGACGTGGTGGCTCACAAATTGCCCATCAACCCAGGATTTTTGCCAGTCAAGCAAAAAGTCCGAACTATCAAGTCATCTACCTTGCTGAAGATTAGGGAGGAGGTAACCAAGCAGCTCAATGCGGGAATTTTAAAAACGGTCAAATACCCAACTTGGTTAGCCAACGTTGTCCCAGTGCCAAAAAAAGATGGGAAACTCAGAGTTTGTGTAGACTACAGAGATCTGAATAGAGCCAGCCCAAAAGATGATTTTCCTTTGCCGAATATACGCATCCTGATTGACAACTGTGCGAATCATGAGCTATAATCTTTTGTGGATTGTTTTTTCGGCTACCACCAAGTGTTCATGGATGAAGAAGATACCATTTGGGTTGAAGAACGCTGGGAAAAAGAAATAAAAGCTCCACGACTCGAGGTCGGGTTTTATTTTAAAAATCATTAAATAAACTCTATCACCCAGCTCTACCAAAGTCCACGGTAAGCTCGGGCCAAGTTGCTGATCCAGTTGTTCAGGGCAGCTCCAGATTCAGCTTTTGCTAGTCCAGGAGGGTCAACTTGCTCTTCCAGGATCACACAGCAGTCTTCGTCAGATAGAAACAACTTTTGCACGCCTGCCAGTAAATCCTCTTCAGCATCAACAATCTTCGATTTGACTCCTTGTGCTGCAGATACCTCCCCCTTGCGACCATCCAAGTATCAAGACGAGACGAAAATATGTAGGAGAGTTTTGGTGCTTTTCTTGTAGAATTTGAAATCCAGTGATGCTTCTTCCACGCTCTTCTCATAAGTCACAATGTACCCTATGCCAGCTTTCTCGTTGTCAGGCCTCATCACAATTTGAATTGGTTTGACCATGTCATCTAGATTTTTGCCCAAACCTTTCCCAGGTTCATAGCCTTGCCTTATCATGATGCCTACAACCCAATCTCCAAGCCATTTTGCATGTTGTGGGAGTATATACGGCTCTTCAATCACTACCTCCATAGGTTCAGATATTTTAGGTAGTCACACTTGCTTTCCCTTTGTTTCTTCCGAAATGCGCTCCAGTTAGGATGAGCATTAGGCGAGTACATCGATCGCTTCAGGTATGGTCTCACGAAATTCACGTAAAGGCACACCCTAATCAGATATCACCAGTTCCCAGACCAAGTTTCTTCTTTCATAGCCTTTGCCTCGACCATCCCAATAAGCACTGTAAAAGCTTCTCCTTTTCTCTTCAGTCCCAAGCGGCGTGTTGACCAGTTTAGGAGCGAAGTGTGTAGTATAACCTCCTTGGGCTGCATCAGTGGGATCCCAACTCTTATTGTAGTTTTTGCGGTATCCCCCTCGAGTGCCTTTCACTGCTCCCACAAGTTCCACAGTATAGAAAGTCTGCCCATCAGGAACATTCCCTTCAATTACCGGTATGGTTTGTTCATTGTAGATAGAGTTGTTCCCTTCGCCGAATACTACCACTTCTTTGTTGTCCCACTCAAACTTCACTGTCTGGTGCAAGAAAGAAGGTACTGCCCCAGCCATGTGAATCCAAGGTCTTCCTAGCAGCAGGTTGTAAGAAGCGGAGATGTCCATGACATGAAATTCAGCATTGAACTCCACGGGGCCAACCATGATGGTTAAGTCGATTTCTCCAATGGTGCTCCTTTGTGATCCATCAAACGCCTTTACCCTTATGTCGCTTTCTCTTATCTTACTTTGATCAATCCCCATTCTTTTCAGAGTGATTAATGGACATATGTTCAAACCAGACCTTCCATCGATCAAGACTCACCCCACGAACCAGTCTTTGTATTTGATAGTGACATGCAAAGCCTTGTTGTGACTTAACCCCTCAGGCGGCAGTTCATCTTCATGGGAAGCGATTCGATTGGATTCCATGAGTTGCTCGACCATGCTAGCCAGATTCTCAACTGTGGAATCCACCGGGACACGTGCCTCATCTAGCACCTTCATTAAAGCATTTCGGTGGCTCTGACTTGAGGAGTAAAGCTAACACAGAGATTTGTGCCGAAGTCTTGCCCAAATGTTCAACCAAAGAGTATTCTTTTGCTTGAACTTTCTTCCACAGTTCCTCGGACTCCTCCTCACTGATGCCTCGTCTACCTTGAACAAGATGCTTAGGAGTATAGATCCTCCCACTACTAGTCATCCCTTGTACAACAATGGTCTCAACTGTCGATTTACCCTTCTTCTCTGCTTCATAATCCCATGGTACTGCCTTGTCACTGTATAGGGGAACTACGTCGACATAGAATTTTGGAGCTATTTCTACCTCAATGGGCTCTGGTGCTTTAGCCGCTTGGGCAACAGAAGCAGGTGCTGGTGTGACTTCTTTTGCTTCGACAATGGTTCCTTCTAAGTTACATTCTTTGTCCAACTCGATCAAGTTCATCCTATTGTCTCCGTGGTTAGGTAGAGGGTTATTATGCACATTTGGAGTTTTCAAGTGGATCACCGTTTGATCGATCAGGTCTTGTGTTTTATCTGTCAAGGCATAGCACTTTTCAGTATCATGACCAGGTCCTCCACAGTGATAGGCACAAGTTTTGTTTTGGTCGAAGTAGGGTGACATTCTATCAGGCATTTTAAATGGGACGGTTGTATGTGGCCAACTGCTTTGAGTATTTCAAATAACTGAGTGCGGGATTCGGCTAGTGGGGTATACTTTCTTTTGGGTCTTGGGTTGTTGTTTGTGTGGGGTCTTGGTGGATAGATGTTGGTATTTCTGTAGACTTTGTGGTTATGGTGGTCTTCATGACGGTGGGTTTTGGAACATGGGCTGAGTGTTGTAGACTAGATAGGTAAATTTGGGTGGAATGTATGGGTCTGATGGAGGCGGTGTTTAGTAGTAGCGGTTATGGGTGGGAGAATGATCGAGTGACGTAGCAACGAAGGAGACTTCGTCTTTCTTATTCTTCGATGTACCGGTGTTACCGGTTTGTAGTGCTTTGTTAGTGGCTTGTAGTGTGGCGAAGTTGACAATCCTACCAGTTTTTAGACCATCCTCAACTATGACTCCAATCTTGATCAAGTCTCCAAACTTTTTGTCTTGCATGTTCAGCATCTTGTCAAAGTAGACATCCTCTTGTATGCGGGTGAAAGTTGCCACTATCTCTGTGTCTTCCATAGGAGGTTGGACTTTGGCGGCTTCAACTCTCCATCTAGTCGTGAACTCCCTAAAGGTCTTGGTAGGTTTCTTCTTCACCTTCTCCAAATAAAACTGATCATGCATGGCGTCGGTGTTGTGCCCAAAGCTATCAACAAAATCTCCAACCATAGCCTCCCAGCTTGTCTATTTCTTTGTTTGCTGCTTTGAATACCATACCAGCGCATCTCCAGTCAAACTTCGGTTGAACAATTGCATGTGAATCTTTTCATCGTGTCCAACCCCGACAAACTTGTAACAATAAGACCTCAAATGAGCCATTGGGTCGCTACTGCCATCGAACATGTTGAATTTGGGCGTCTTATAACCTTCAGGCAGCTTCAAGTCAGGGTACATGTAGAGATTTTCATAAGCTAGTCCCCGGGTTTCTTTGGTGCCTTGGAATTGCTTGACTTTCTCTACTAGCCACTTAACTTGCTCTTTGGTGATGTCTGAGTCTTCCCTTATCCATGCATACATGTCATGATCTTTGGTGGGTGATGCAACAGTTTTGGTTTCAACACTGAAGGGAAGTAGGTTATTTTGTGGTGCTTTTGGTGGTGCCACACAGGTGGTGTATGGGAGGTCTTTCTCGGGGAATAGTGGGTCTTTGCCGTGAGGGCGGGCGGTTTTGTTTGGTTCAGTGATTCCATCAGCATGGCCAAGAGGAATTGTTGAACACCCCAAAATACATATAAATATGCATCGGGTGTAATTTCAACAAAATGGGACTCCAAATGGCTTCTTTGGAGTCGCCACCTAATTTAGGATTATTAGGAACCAAATGTTAATTAAAGAGTGCAATTTTATTCTTTATTAAAAGAAAATTTTTATTAAAATTAGAGATTCTTAGGTAAGTGGTTCTTTTAAATTCGAAAGAAGGTCCCTATTACGGGAGCACTTTCAAAATCCGCTAAAAGCGGTTAATCCGGCGGTTTTCACGAATTTTAATAAAATAAATAACTTAGAGATTTTAGGAAAAATATAGGATAAATAAATTAAAAAAAGTAAATAATAAGTAAATAAATAAGTAAGTAAATAAATAAGTAAATAGATAATAAATAAATAGTAAGTGAATAAATAACTGAATATTTAATAAAATAAGTAAATTGATAAATAAATAATTTAAATATAAATAATGATAAAATAAAGATACAAATTTAATTGAATTTTAATTTTGCACACATTAATTGACAAACGGTTCTAATCATGCGATAATATAACAATTCCATAATATAAAGAGTCTATCCTACCAGGCTTCTATCATGCAAAGCTCCTAGTCCGGTTGTAGGGATCCTATAACATGCGTTTCTAAAGGGGACGGGAGAGAGGGAGTTTAGAGATAGAACCCGGATATGCAACTCAATAATTTGAGCCTTGAATTTTACAAGGTGTTCATTCATTCATTTTAAGATACTTGAGCTCGAAATGCAAAAGCGAGGCCCGGACAACTCCAATGCCAATTAGGCGATCCCAATTTGCGAGTTTTAACTCAAACTCATCCCAAGGAGTTTTTTCATGCCAAAGAAATAAGGAAAGAAGGAAATAGTACCTCTAAGAGAAATATTAAGTAAAACAACTAAGAAAGGAAACAATGAACTTCTAGTATTAAATATCAATAGACAAGAATAAACCAAAGAACTAAGAGCATGATTAGAACTTGAGATGCATTTATGAGACATTACCCTTCATGTGACTGGGATACTTTAAAGAGAATATCTAAGACTTTTCACTTCAGTTCATTCAGAAGATTTATAGGCAAACTGAAGTTAGAACAAGTTTCATTAGGGCTCGAGATTGGAAAAACTTAGCTTCTAGACATAGCAAAAGACTGAAAGGATTCAGGATACAACGTATACCATAACTGCAAAGCAACGACTTTTAAAAGAAAAGAAGAAGACCCTGGTGGAAGCTAGATTAGGACTCTGAATCTGAACACAGCATACTGCACTAGCAACCTAATCATCAACAGAATATCACATTCTCTTGCTCCAGAATCTGGACAAAAGAAACAGCTCCCTTGCCTATTCTAACAACTTAGAAAAAGCCAAGAAAAATAGCCTTCTTCATTCACTTCACACCTCTCTATTTACAGCAAACACCTGACCTTCCCCTATGACTAAAACACCAACTGGTTACTTCCTGCTCTTCTTACAGCCACCATAGACAAACTCCACCAGACACCAGACTCCCTCTCTATTGCTACTGCTTCAAGACACCATAAGCAATACAATGCCCTCCACCCTCCTATCTGGGACAAACAGAAAACATCTCTTTACAAACCGCCTATATATATACTAGCCTCTTAGACATTACCCTTCATGTGACTGGGATACTTTAAAGAGAATATCTAAGACTTTTCACTTCAGTTCATTCAGAAGATTTATAGGCAAACTGAAGTTAGAATAAGTTTCATTAGGGCTCGAGATTGGAAAAACTTAGCTTCTAGACATAGCAAAAGACTGAAAGGATTCAGGATACAACCTATACCATAACTGCAAAGCAACGACTTTTAAAAGAAAAGAAGAAGACCCTGGTGGAAGCTAGATTAGGACTCTGAATCTGAACACAGCATACTGCACTAGCAACCTAATCATCAACAGAATATCACATTCTCTTGCTCCAGAATCTGGACAAAAGAAACAGCTCCCTTGCCTATTCTAACAACTAAGAAAAAGCCAAGAAAAATAGCCTTCTTCATTCACTTCACACCTCTCTATTTACAGCAAACACCTGACCTTCCCCTATGACTAAAACACCAACTGGTTACTTCCTGCTCTTCTCACAGCCACCATAGACAAACTCCACCAGACACCAGACTCCCTCTCTATTGCTACTGCTCCAAGACACCATAAGCAATACAATGCCCTCCACCCTCCTATCTGGGACAAACAGAAAACATCTCTTTACAAACCGCCTATATATATACTAGCCTCTTAAGATTTCTGCAACACCCAGCACAGCCTATGCACCAAACCAACTCCCTCATACTAACTAAGCTGCACTATTTTATTCACCCTAGCAGCAACAGCATCACACTCTCACAAGCTCCCATCAACCACCTGAACACCCTCCCTACTAAACTAAACAACCTGCATCAACCAGGACTCCCTCAACTTATAGAGCTAATGTAAAAACAAATGCACACCTGGAGATCCCTCACTACATATCCCAAAACATATTTCAACCTAAAACCACTTAAAATGCAACCTGAAGCCATGACACACTGCCAAGAATGCTTGCACCCTTTAATAACCCGCCTCAACTACCTGCATACCTCCTTAACTCCTTTACTTAAACAGCACCCCTAAACTCCTTCAAAACTCATACCTATACCAGCATCACACCCACAGACCTGAAACCCTTTCACTCATAGAATAACCATCAATTCCTACAAATCATCTTCAAACACCAATGATCAAAACAAACATCTTGCCTCCTCTTTTAACCCCCAGATCCAGCAAAACAATAAGAATACTCAACACAAACAAGGAAAGATAGCACCTTTACCAAAGGTTTGAACTTAAGATACTTCATTCAGTTTATTTCATAAATAAAGAATACATTTTGTTCTTTTGGAAAGTTGATTTTAGAGCCAAAACTCATTAAAGATTTAAACTTTATGTAGATGAAACTCAAGCTGTTATTTTAACCATTTCATTATTGATCTAAGCTAAAGTGATCGAAGCAGAAACTTTGTGCAAAGAAACGACATACAGAAGAAAACTTAAGCTTTATGCTAGTAAGAATCATCCTGAAAGACTTTTATATTATGATATTAACTGGTAGTATATTCAAATCAGCTCCAAAAGAACAGGAAACAAACACACATAAACACTGATGTATAACATCGTAAAATAAAGCTTCGAATCTGACCTAATTTTGTGCAGTAAACTGAGGCAAAGAACTGAAAATAATGACACGAACAAGAGCGACGCGACGAATTGAACTTCGAAAATATCATTTTTTCCTCAAAACAAGAATAGTGGGCTATGTCTATATATTTTTTACTTCAAAATGACAAAAATATTTTATCACTCTAAATGTTGTCGATTTTCTTGGATATCAAAACTTAGACCTACAAAATTGGAATAAATGAAGATTAAATACCTGAATAGCTAGGGTTTGCCTTTTCTCCAAATTCCAAAATTCCCCGTACCCTTTTGATCGATTTTCTTGTGAGATAAGGGTCTAAAGCGTCCATTCCTCAATATTGTACACTTTAGATCCTTATCTTCAAGAAAGATCCGTTAGGCATAGGAAATGAACGAATCGGGTCAACTTGAATTTCAAACCAACGGACAAGATTAAAATGCGTAATTTGTACAAACAGGAAGCGAAGGATGGGGGGGACCACCTGAGATGTTCTTGGGCTGATTCGAGGGGAAATTGATTGGGATTAAGGGATTAGAGTTGTGGGATTAGCGAGTTAGGGAGATTAGCAAAATTGAGTTAGGGATCGGGTTACTGGATATGACTGAAATGGAGTATAGGTGTGTGTGTTGTTATATGTATATACTTGCACGGATAAGCTGATTTTGATAACAAGAATGAATTTAACCTTCTAAAAATAATTAACTACAATAGGATAATTGCGCGGGTAGGATAGGATTGAGGGAATTTTGCAAATTTAACCTTTTCCTTTAAAACTCATTCATTCACTTTAAAAATTAAAATTAATCTTATTTAAATAATTAGGCATTAATCAAATTTTTTGGGACAAAATTGGGTGTCAACAGCTGCCCCTCTTTACCCGAAAAGGATGAAAGAGTTTTTAGGATAAAGAAAGTTGACGGGAAACCAATTTTGTCTCGATAAAGCCAGGGACTTCGATTTCAAGGACCAAAGTGCAAGGCTTATAGGTATGGCCGAACTCCGGTTTTCGAGTTGCCTACATATGTAGGGCTGAAAGAGAATCAAGCCATATGTAGTTCGACGCGATCCGAGAAAGGAAAAATGAGATAGCAAAGACCATCTTCAATCTCAAACCTCGGATTTAGGCTGGAGATACGGGATAGGCAGACAGAAAAGCCGACACAAGAAAGGGTTGACACCATATAGACTTCTAGGATTGACAACTTGTTCGAGTGAGATTCTTCAGATCCTCGTTGACGAGTGTAGCTCATATCAACGATTTCCCCAGTTCACTGCTAAGAAAAACTTCCACGTTATGCTCCAAATACTGTTGCGGTGCTACTAAAATCCTGTAATAAACTCGACAAACGGTAAGCGAGCAACTGCTAATAAAGCCGTATAATCAAAAGTAAAGAATGAGCAAATATTGATGATACATATTTGCAAGTGCGGGTTGCGATATCATTGATAAGTTGTCTTCCAATCAACTAGTGAAGCAATCTGGCTTTGTGAGTCAAGATAACTTTGGGGCCGTTGGTAGACTTCATAATCTTTTAGCCTAAAAAGTAAAACAAGACATAATACAAAGCAAGTGCGAAGGCATAATTTGAATCAAGTGCAAAGACATAATTTAAAGCAAGTGCAAAGCAATTTGAATAATTTGACAAATCAACTGGCAAGCCGGTCCGGCACGAAGCAAAGAGGGTCTTGGGGTTGATTGTCGACAAATCAGCTGGCAAGCTGGTCCGGCACGAAGCAAGGAGGGTCTCGGGGCTGACCTGTTAACCTGAAAAGAAAAACAAGACATAATACAAAGCAATTGCGAAGACATAATTTGACTCAAGTTCAAAGACATAATTTAAAGCAAGTGCGAAGCAATTGGAATATTTTGACAAATCAACCGGCAAGCCGGTCCGGCATGAAGCAAGGAGGGTCGTGGGGTTGATTGTCGACAAATCAGCTGGCGAGCCGGTCCGACACGAAGCAAGGAGGGTCTCGGGGCTGACCTGTTAACCTGAAAAGAAAAACAAGACATAATACAAAGCAAGTGCAAAGGCATAACTTAAATCAAGTGCAAAGACACAATTTAAAGCAAGTGTGAAACAATTTGAATAATTTGACAAATCAACTGGCAAGTTGGTCCGGTACAAAGCAAAGAGGGTCTTGGGGTTGATTGATGAACAAATCAGCTGGCGAGCTGGTCCGGCACGAAGCAAAGAGGGTTTCGAGGCTGACCTGTTGATATGAAAAGTAAAACAAGACATAAAACAAAGCAAGTGCAAAGGCATAACTTAAATCAAGTGCAAAGACATAATTTAAAGTAAATGCAAAGCAATTTGAATAATTTTGACAAATCAACTAGCAAGCCGGTCCGGACCAGCAAGGAGGGTGTTGGGGTTGATTGTTGAACAAATCAGCTGGCGAGCCGATCCGACACGAAGCAAGGAGGGTCTCGGGGCTGACCTGTTAGCCTGAAAAGTAAAACAAGGCATAATACAAAGGAAGTGCGAAGGCATAACTTAAATCAAGTACAAAGACATAATTTAAAGTAAGTGCGAAGCAATTTGAATAATTTGACAAATCAACTGGCAAGCCGGTCCGGTACGAAGCAAGGAGGGTCATGGGGTTGATTGTCGAACAAATCAGCTGGCGAGCCGGTCCGGCACGAAGCAAGGAGGGTCTCGGGGCTGACCTGTTAGCCTTAAAAGTAGAACAAGGCATTAATTCAAAGCAGCTGCAAAGGCTTAATTTAAAGCAAGTGCAAATCAATTTTTGGCACGAAATGTAAAGCAATGTAAGAACAATTTGGAAAATCAATAGACGAAACAGTCCAACAAAGGGAAGCCTCGAGCCTGATGGTAGACCTGAAAATGTAAAGCAAGGCATTAATTTAAAGCAAATGCAAAGGCATAATTTAAAGCAAGTGCAAAACAAAGCAGTGCGGAAATGTAATCAGTACAATAGCCATTTGATAAATCAATTGGTGAGACAATTGGGCAATGATGGCCTAGGGCGGATTGTCAATTAAAAATAATGCAATGCCTTTTGTGGCATAATTTGAAAACATAACGCATGCCTCGGCTTCATTGATTATTTGGGAATGAAAATCATAGAGGTAGAAATGCCACCTGTTCGGAATTAACTCATGACAAAGCATAACGCTTTAAGTCATGAAAAAGGCAATGCGACGTAATCTGCAAGGCAACATTGGATGCGCGTTCAAATAATTGTTCATCCATAGTGTGAATGATCCTTTCATTGCAAGCTTTCATGTTGCTGCTCTCAAAGAAAAATTTGTTAGTTTTGGGGAAGGGTGTATGATTTGTGCTGATTCATCTTGAACTTGTTGCCGCTGCTCCCTCGTTCTTCTTTAGACTTGGGGTTGCAAATTTACTCAGAGACTTGACTTATGAACTCAATAGTGTAGAATATTTTAAGATAGAGGCAAAAAAAAGTAATTTGATAAAATATTAAACAAATAATCATTAACATGTAACTGAAAGTTATAATGCATATTAAAATTTCTGCTTTAACTCAAACTCATGACATATTTTGAAACAAACTGAACGTCCTTTGTCTTTGCAACTTGTACTAATCTTGAATACTTTTAGAACTTTGCCACTTCATTCTTTAATAAGCAATACCAATTTTGCAAAAATTTTCCCCAGTTATAATCTTTACGCCTTCAAACTCATTTTGCAAAATTTGCCCCAGTTTCTATCTTCCATATCTTCAATTCGTCTTGCAAAATTTGCCCCAGCTGTTATCTTTCATATCTTCAAATCATCTTGCAGAATTTGCCCCAATTGCTTACTTTAGGGAAAACTGAAAATTTTAATATTATATAGTCGAGCCTGTTGAGAGTGCCTACGTATCCCTCCACGGGAATCAGACTATGCGTAGTTCTGCTTACATAAAGATTTTTGGGGAAGTATGGCAATCTAAGTACGAAACCACATCCGTTGGAAAACATACGCATCTGCCCAGATGCATAGTTCGGAATTACATCATAAAAAATAAACAAACCTAAAGTATTACAATATTTTGACCGAATCCGATAGGGATTGCCTACTTATCCTATTTCCATTACAGGAATCAGGTCAGAAGCAGTTCAAAATTACATAAAAGAGGAAATTGGGGATTCCTATGCTAGTGTAACCGAGCTCTATGTGAGTTGCTTACGTATCCCAGCCCTGGGAATTAGGTTACGCGTAGATCGCATTACATCAAATATTACATTCAAAACAATGCTAACTTGTTGTTGCTTCAGACATAGTATCTTTTGACGGCGTCTGTGTTGATTGCTTTTGGCCAAACTTGACCATCCATTTTTGCCAGAATCAGTGCTCCTCCGGATAAAACCCGATGAACCACATAAGGACCTTTCCAATTCGGTGCAAATTTTACCCTTGCTTCTTCATGGTTTGGAAAGATCTTCTTCAATACCAATTGCCCCGGTTTGAAGTCCCTCATTCTAACTTTCTTGTCAAACGACTTGATCATGCGATTCTAATAAAGTTGCCCATGACAAATTGCATTCATTCTTTTCTCATCAATGAGCATCAATTGTTCATATCTAATCTTCACCCATTCAGCCTTTCTAACTTAGTTTTTGAATGACTCTTACGGAAGGAATTTCCATTTGTACAAATAAACTGCTTCAATGCCTTTTTCCCGCAAATAAAGCTGCCCCAATTGAAATTCTAATGGTGATGTAAATCCCCAAGAGTGCAAAAGGTAACTTTCCGGGGCATCATCCTCAAACTTGTTCAGTTGTTTTGTGATATATCACAAGCAAAGTTTAAGAAGGCTTGGTTAATTTTAATTTTGAAATAGTAGCAAACATATTAATCAAAAGCGAAAAATAAAGTAAATAAATAATTAAAGTATAGTAAAATAATAGGATAGGAATGCAATGCATTTATTTATTCAAAACCTAATTTAGAGAGGCATACAACATCAAGTAAACATGCAGGATTTAAAAGTGTTATTTGAAAGACATAAACATAAATAGAGTGCAAAACACAGTTCAGGGCCTCAAGCTGACTGCGATGCCAAAACAAAAACCAGTGAGTTCATTTGTCAAGTCTCTTTTGGAACATAGGTCCAATTGGCCATCAGATCACTTGGTTCAGCATTCAGCACATGTGGCTCTTTCTCATAAACTGCAATAGTTGCACGGCATTCTAATCCATCATTCAGGAACAGGCTGCCAACATCTTTAATTAGATCTTGCTTGGCCATTCCTGGCGCTTGGACAAATGACTGGTCCAGTGGTAAAAGAGACTGTGGTATGACATTAGCCGGTTTCTTCTTAAACTTAGCATTTTCCATTTTTCCTTCAACAGGGTTGTAACCTAGACCAAAAGTTCCCTCATTCTTTTGCAATAGAGTTCGTGCTTGCTCAGACATCTTGGACTCAATATTAGCAACCTTTACATCATCAACAGGGACTATGGTGCCTTTTAAATTTTGCTCTTCATCAAGAGAAATCATATTAACTGCATTGTTGCCATGAACAAGAAGAGGATTATCCTGCACATTTGGTTGGGTGCCAGTAAGCTGGATAGTGCCTGATTTGATCAAAACCTCAACTTTATCCTTGAAGGTGAAACACCTTTCAATATTATGGCCAACAGCCCCAAATGATAGGCACAATGTTTGTTGGCATCATACCATCTTGGAGGAGGATTTGGAGTGTTGTCAGGGATGGGCTGCACAACCCCCGCACTTTTCAATTTTTCATAAAGCTGACCGTATGACTCAGCTAAAGGAGTATAGGCTTTGGCTTCTTTTCTTTCATAATTCTGATTAAACCCTTGCACATTAGGATGGACAGGAGGACGAGGCTGGTAGTTTTGGAGTGCTTGGAAATTTGGCTGACGAGGGTATTGTTATGGTACGGGTGCTTTAGGTTGGTAATAGTTTGCTTGTGCATTGTAAACCGGATAAGGAACATGTGGCATCTGGTAGTGAGTGGGGTAATTTGGGTAATATGTGCTTTGATAGGTGGGAAAGGCAGATGGATTGTAAAAATTCAACTTTTCAGCCGGTCGACGCTCAATATCTACCACAACGGCTCCCACTTCCTCGTTTTTCTTGTTAAAGCCATTACCAGATCCAGACTGGTTTGCCTTACTTGCAGCTTGCGAAGCGGCTGAATTGGTGATCCTACCAGACTTCAGACTAGACTCATACATTTCCCCAGTTTTCACTAGGTTGGCAAAAGTAACATTGGTCATGGACGCCATTCAGTCATAATAAAATTCATCCAACTTCTCAATAACATGTTGCACTAATACTTTTTCATTTATGGAAGGTTTAACTTTGGCAGCTTCACTCCTCCAACGAATGGCGTATTCCCTGAAAGTCTCAGTTGGCTTCTTTCTAAACCTTGCAATAGCTAAACGATCCAATGGTATTTCGGCATAGAAACTGAAACGCTCCATGAAAGCATGAGCCATACTTCTCCAGTTAATCCATTTTGAGGGATCTTGATCAAAGTACCAGTCTAAAGCCTCCCCATCAACACTATGAATGAACAACTTCATACGGAGCGCTTCATTCTTCCCAACTCCCAAGGTTTAACAGTACCTTCTTAAATGGGCTCGGGGGTTGCCTTTCCATCAAACTTCACAAACTTTGGTGCTTTGTATCCTTCTGGGTACTCAATTCCAGGATGAACACATAAATCTTCATATTCTAGGCTTTCCTTGCCCGTGCCTATTGATGCTTTGCTAAGAGCACTCATCATCCAACCTTGTACCTTTTTTTTCAAATCCTCACCCACATCGACCGCTTTTTCGGATCTCCTAACACCATTTAGAAATTTCACATAAGGAGGATCAGTATAATCATCAATTTGCACAATACGAGCATCCTGCCCGCCGGATACTGCCACTTGAGCTAACGGTGCAGATGGATTTTCACTATAAGTTTGCGGGATGGGTTCATTTTGGTAAGTGGCAGTTTGGTATGGATATGGAGTGTGTGTTTTATAATAAGTATTGGTAGGGTGCGGAGTGTATGGTGGGTATTGTTGATATGGTGGGTAGATGGGTGGTCCGTCGATTGTTTGGCTAGATTGAGTGTTATTTGGTGGTTAAGCTTGGGCAAGTTGCAAGTTGCTTTGGTGGACTGGTGCTTTTAGAGCATTGTGAGAGTTTGAAGTGGTGTTCACAGTGACGATCCCATCATTTAGGTTCGGAGATTGCCCAAATTGATCCGAAGAGTGGGATGCAACGGGTTCACGCAGCGGCGTGTTCTGAGGGGCTTCCCCTTTCATCATTGCCAGTTCATCACTCAGAATCTGAATTTGCTTAGACATACGTAGAATAAGGTCATCTAGAGCAAGAATGACGTTTCCCCTTGAAGACTCAGGAGTTTTGAGATTCTTGTCAGTGTGAGTAGGAGGCTGATCATCAATACCAGTCATTGTCAAATTCGGAAATGTATACCAACGTGCAGAGATATCTTTGAAAGTCTAGACCTTTTCCCTTGTGTAGTAAGGCTGTTCAGCCAGCTCAATCAGCAAAAATCAAACTTCTGTTGGGAATAAACAAAACAAAAAGAAAAATTTAAAAGGTAAGTATGTTAGTTTGTTATTTTGGTGGAGTTGCATGCAATCATGTAGCGTGCGTCACGTAGCACTTTGCAATTGAAACAGGGAAAATATAACAATAAATTGGCATGTGGCAATCACACATAGTCGAGCGTAAAATAAAATGCTAACGCGTCCTATCCTGTAAGGTGCCTCTTTTGTGCCAGAGGTAGGCCGAATCGTCAAGTTGCAAACCAAATCCGGTGGTAATAGAATGATCCAAACCGTTGCCAATGTAAATTTGGTAGATAACGACACAATAGACAATAAAAGATTTAAAAGACTGCATTTTTTTAAAATAATTTCAACAATACAATGCCTTGAGAAGAAATCCGGCAACAGACCACAAAAATGTGGTAATACACATGTTTTAAAAATAAATAGAAACAAAATACAATAAACCCGTCTTAAAATACTAAAACGCCAACTGTTTGCTCCCTGCCGGATCGGGATCCATCAACTGCCAATTTTAACTGGATGGAAGGTATAGGCAAACAACCGTGAACATTACCTTATCGATCAATCTGCTACCTCCCTACAAACAAAAGGAACAGTGAGACAAACTCCAAAATTTGGCAAAGGCAAATCGGCATTGATCCGTCTATGACCACCACATATCAAACAAATGCAACGTCGTTGGGTTGAACTAACCCGTCAATAAAAGGGTAGTTTCTTAATTCCAGGAAAAGGTACCAAGGACCGGGTCCAAACTAAGGTGTATATGCATGCATGTCCTAATCTACCTCTAAGAGTGGGTTAACGGTTGAGGCTGACTCGACCTATACGGGATAGATCTGGCCTCATAAACCAGTAGAACCGGCTATGACAAAACCAGGCATAATTCATATCCCGAACTAACTTTTGGTGACACGAAAAAAATTTCAAAGAGTGAGGTAAGGGCAATGCCTTTCCTTCATAACTACCCGTCAAGCGAGTGCTCTGTGATGAAATCGAGGAGGTGAAAGAGAATTGACAAGTTTCTATGAAGGAGGAAGTATGAACAGAATGCAAACTTATGCACAAATAAAGATATGCTTCAACACATTCATTCACAATAATCAACTCTACTCATTCTAGTATCGGCATACAATCAAATCCATTAATTAAGTTACATATAGTAGTTAGGCATACAAACAAACAAATAATTAAGCTACGCATACTAGTATCGGCATACGATTCAAACACATATACAATTCAAGATAC
Organism: Petunia x hybrida; assembly: GCA_037355625.1. Lineage (NCBI taxonomy): Eukaryota > Viridiplantae > Streptophyta > Magnoliopsida > Solanales > Solanaceae > Petunia > Petunia x hybrida. Next base: position 18,808,780 of record JBBBVM010000007.1, read on the forward strand.
AAATAAAGAAAATTCGCGAAAACCTTTTGGTTAGAACCATTAAATATTCCCAGCGGAGTCGCCAAGCTGTTGAACCCCCCAAAATACATATAAATATGCATCGGGTGTAATTTCAACAAAATGAGACTCCAAAGGGCTTCTTTGGAGTCGCCACCTAATTTAGAATTATTAGGAACCAAATGTTAATTAAAGAGTGCAATTTTATTCCTTATTTAAAAAGAAATTATTAAAATTAGAGATTCATAGGTAAGTGGTTTTTTTAAATTCGAAAGAAGGTCCCTAATATGGGAGCACTTTCATAAATCCGCTAAAAGCGGTTAATCCGGCTGTTTTCACGAATTTTAATAAAATAAATAACTTAGAGATTTTAGGAAAAATATAGGATAAATAAATTAAAAAAAGTAAATAAATAAATAAATAAATAAGTAAATAAATAAATAAGTAAATAGATAATAAATAAATAGTAAGTAAATAAATAACTGAATATTTAATAAAATAAGTAAATTGATAAATAAATAATTTAAATATAAATAATGATAAAATAAAGATACAAATTTAATTGAATTTTAATTTTGCACTCATTAATTGACAAGCGGTTCTTAATACCTTAAATTAAATGGCGAATCCCAAAGAAACAGGAATAAATAATTACATAATGCAATTTCTAATCATGCGATAATATAAAAATTCCATATTATAAAGCGTCTATCCTACTAGGCTTCTATCATGCAAAGGGGACGGGAGAGAGGGAGTTTAGAAGATAGAACCCGGATATGCAACTCAATAATTTGAACCTTGAATTTTACAAGGTTTTCATTCATTCATTTTAAGATACTTGAGCTCGAAATGAAAAAGCGAGGCCCGGACAACTCCAATGCCAATTAGGCAATCCCAATTTGCGAGTTTTAACTCAAACTCATCCCAATGAGTTTTTTCATGCCAAAGAAATAAGGAGAGAAGGAATTAGTACCTCTAAGAAAAATATTAAGTAACACAACTAAGAAAGGAAACAATGAACTTCTAGTATTAAATATCAATAGACCAGAATAAACCAAAGAACTAAGAGCATGATTAGAACTTGAGATGCATTTATGAGACATTACCCTTCATGTGACTGGAATGCTTTAAGGAGAATATCTAAGACTTTTCACTTCAATTCATAAAGAAGATTTATAGGCAAACTGAAGTTAGAACAAGTTTCATTAGGGCTCGAGATTGGAAAAACTTAGCTTCTAGACATTGCAAAAGACTGAAAGGATTCAGGATACCATCTATACCATAACTGCAAAGCAACGATTTTTAAAAGAAAAGAAGAAGACCCTGGTGGAAGCAAGATTAGGACTCTGAATCTGAACACAGCATACTGCACTAGCAACCTAATCATCAATAGAATATCACATTCTCTTGCTCCAAAATCTGGACAAAAGAAACAGCTCCCTTGCTTATTTTAACAACTTAGAAAAAGCCAAGAAGAACAGCCTCCTTCATTCACTTCACACCTCTCTATTTACAGTAAATACCTAACCTTCCCCTATGACTAAAACACCTACTAGTAACTTCCTGCTCTGCTCACGGCCACCACAGATAAACTCCACCAGACACCAGACTCCCTCTCTATTTCTCCTCCAAGACACCATAAGAAATACAATGCCCTCCACCCTCCTATCTGGAACAAACAGAAAACAGCTCTCTACAAATCGCCAATACATACACTAGCCTCATAAGATTTCTGCAACACCTAGCACAGCCTATGCACCAAACCATCTCCCTCATACTACCCTAACTAAGCTGCACTATTTTATTCACTCTAGCAGCAACAACATCACACTCTCACAAGCTCCAACCAACCACCTGAACACCCTCCCTACTAAACCAAACAACCTGCAACAGCCAGGACTCCCTCAACTTATAGACCTAATGCAAAAACAAATGCACACCTGCAGACCCCTCACTACCAATCCCAGAGCATATTTCAACCTGAAACCACTTTAAATGCAACCTGAAGCCATGACACACTGCCAAGAATGCTTGCAGTCTTTAATAACCTGCCTCGACTACCTGCATACCTCCTTAACTCCTTTACTGAAACAGCACCCCTAAACTCCTTCAAAACTCATACCTATACCAACATCACACCCACAGACCTGAACTCCTTTCACTCATAGAATAACAATCAACTCCTACACATCATCTTCAAACACCAATGAACAAAACAAATATCTTGCCTCCTTTTTTAACTCCATATCCAGCAAAACAATAACAATACTCAACACAAACAAGGAAAGATAGCACCTTTACAAAAGGTTTGAACTTAAGATACTTCATTCAGTTTATGTCATAAATAAAGAATACATTTTGTTCTTTTGGAAAGTTGATTTTAGAGCCAAAACTCATTAAAGATTCAAAATTCATATAGATGAAACTCAAGCTGTTATTTTAACCATTTCATTATTGATCTAAGCTAAAGTGATCGAAGCAGAAACTTTGTGCAGAGAAACTATATACTGAAGAAAACTTAAGCTTTATGTTAGTAAGAATCATCCTGAAAAACACTTTCATATTACGATATTAACTGATACTACATTCAAATCAGCTCCAAAAGAACAGGAAATAAACACACATAAACACTGATGTATAACATTGTAAAAAAAAGCTTCGAATCTGACCTGCTTTTGTGCAATAAGTTGAGGCAAAGAACTGAAAATAATGACAAGAACAAGAGCGACGCAACAACTTGAACTTCGAAAATATCTTCTTTTCTTCCAAACAAGAATAATGGGCTATGTCTATATATTTTTTACTTCAAAATAAAAAAATATATTCTATAACTCTAAATGCTGCCGTTATTCTTAGATATCAAAACTTCGACCTACAAAATTGACAAAAATGAAGATTAAATACCTAAATAACTAGGGTTTGCCTTTTCTCCAAATTCCAAAATTCCCCTTGCCCTTTTGATCGATTTTCTTGTGAGATAAGGGTCTAAAGCGTTCATTCCTCTAGATTCTACACTTTAGATCCTTATCTTCAAGAAAAGATCCGTTAGGCATAGGAAATGAACGAATAGGATCAACTTGAATTTCAAACCAACGGACAAGATTAAAACGCGTAGTTTATACGAAAAAGGAAGTGAAGGACGTTGGAGGGGTAGACCAGCTGAGCTAGCTATTCTTGGGCTGATTCGAGGGGAAATTGATTGGGACTAAGGGATTAGAGTTGTGGGATTAGCGGGTTAGGGTGATTATCGAAATTGAGTTAGGAATCGGGTTACTGGATATGACTGAAATGGAGTATAGGTGTGTGTGTTTTTATATGTATATATATGCTTGCACGGATAAGCTGATTTTGAAAACAAGAACGAATTTAACCTTCTAAAAATAATTAACTACAATAGGATAATTGCGCGGGTAGGATATGATTGAGGGAATTTTGCAAATTTAGCCTTTTCCTTTAAAACTCATTAATTCACTTTAAAAATTAAAATTAATCTTATTTAAATAATTAGGCATTATTAAAATATTTCGGGACAAAATTGGGTGTCAATAGGAATCCTATTTTATAATTCAAACAGCCTTTATTCCAGCTTAGCATAATCATCATAGGCAACCATGCCTTGCTTTTCGGGGGTTCAATTTCCAGTCTTGTCAAACTCAGCCATGATATTGTGTTTCGTCCTTGTCCTTGTTGGTAAAGGGAGAGGCGTTGGAATTGATCCTCTAGATCTCAACCGGTACTACGACACGGCCAGAATGCACAAACCAAACTTCAGGGACTTGGGACTAAAATAACAAAAATAGAGAAAATAATATGAGTAAGTGAGCATTAATAAATTCACGTCCTATTATGCAGAGGGCCTCTTTTTGTGTCAGAGGTAGGCCTATCGAAGATTCAAGGTAATGTTTGCGTTGAACACATCATTTCGTTTGCATAAGCATAATCAACACAAGTCTTAAAACCCAAAAATAACAAAATTTTATTTGATTTGCTTGGCTTTATTACAATCATTAATTTGAGACAACGACTTGACTAAAATGAAAATAACGATAGGAAAATGACTCGACTTAAAACGACTAGACTATGTGCCAAGCGAAGAGGTTTTTGAATCAAGCATCAGCTCCAACATCTTCTTTCTCCTTCTTCCCTTCGGTTTCTTCCTTAGGTTTGTGAACTAGGTTTGTTGATGAGGGAGCAACGAACATCTCCATCAGGTCCTTCCCAGCTTGCATATCACCTAGAGCTTTTGTGAAGAATTCACAAATTTCCAACCCTATTGTTTCCTTCTCTTCCAATGGTACCGATTTAAAATAATCTCCCCATCCTTTAAGCAGGTCTTGTAGATTCCCAGCAGCTTGTCTTGTTGATATGATTTTGCCTATCCAATACATAAGCTCGTCCCCCTTGATTTTTTCCCTGTATTGCTTTCTCATCTCACTCTCTTGTGTTACCCTTAACTCCTTCTTATTTTGGTTGAACTTGTGTCGTTGCTTCTAGTACTTTTCAGCAACACTTGGAGCTTCGGCTTTTCTTTTCAGTGTGGTCTTTGATCGGAACTTCTCTCTATCTTCATTATGCCACTGAGGATAAGTCAAAGTAGCAATGGGGTTCACCCTACTGTCTCGACTATGGCAAAATTGTAGAGTAAGTCTCCCTTCCCACATCGGATGCTCAATGTCCTTTATGTCAATGTTGAAACTCCTCCTTTTTGTCAGCTAAGGAGTTTGTTGTGTCATCCCTACTTGTCGGAGGATTCTTAGAGGAACATAGTGATGAGTTCCTCGGAATCCAATCAACATCAAGAAAGTGGTATCTTGACCTTGTATGGAAATGATCAATCCAGCACAGATTTCAATTACCCATTGTACTTCTTGTAACTCTTCAAACTTGGCGTACCATCCTCACATGTTTGCGGGGTCTTCCCATACTATCGTTCCAGCCATGCGGGCGCTATGTGAGCGAATGCCTCCATCTCTTGATGGTCTTAGTGCTATTGGGCTGATGGGGACACCATGTAAGTGTTCTATCAACCGTATTTGTAGCAAGAGGTTGCACCCTACAAAGAAGTCTCCTCCTTTTCTACATTTGGTTAGAGCCCTATAAACTTCCCCCACGATCATTGGAACCAAACTTTCTTGGCGCTTGTGAGCACCTTTGCGCAGCCCTTCAAACAATGAAAGCATTTGATTCAGTCCATTCCAAATCTTGAATTTCCCATGCCCAAGTCCAATCGTGCCTAAGAGTTGGATCTCCAAATCTAGAATATAGATACTCCAAAGTGACCTTTCCATCATGCACTCCCTCGACGTATGGATCATAAGGAGCATGCAACAGTTCAATGAACTCCTTAGGGTCCACATCTCGGGGATAAATCATGGTCTCGAGCCCAGGCTCTAACCCTGCTAGTACTCCAAACTCCTCTAGCATTGGTGCCAACTCCAAACCATTGAAATGAAATACCGCCCTTTTGTAGTCCAGAAATGTGTAGCAACCTCGACTAAACCAGGCATGGCGGTGTAAGCCTTGAGAGCTATCAGTTCCCCCAACACCTTTTGAACATGGACCTTACTAACGGCAACCAAATCTTCCCACCTTTTGAACATGGACCTTACGTATTTTGTTGCCAATTGTTTTCATAGATTCCCAAAAGAAATTCAATACATGACGACTTTTGGAAATAAAAGATACAAAAGAAATGAAAATGACACTTGACTAGGCAACACGCTCCTCCTCAAGCATCACTCTTTTTGCTTCTCGGGTAATCTCCTTGACTTCTTCCATAGCTTTGGTTAAGTACCCCTTGGCCGCGATTAAATGTAGGATATCTACCTCAGCACACTCCGAATTCCAGTGCTCCAGCTTGATACCCAACGCCTCTATCTTTCCTTTCAACTCTAATGTGTGCTTCCTCCACATTTCGATCTATTCTTTGTTTTCTTTGTCCATTTTAACGGCCTTCAACATGAACTCTCGGTACCGAATTTGAGCTTCCACCTCTCAGTCTCTTATATCATTCCCTCGGCTCAGCCCCACTACTATATTTCCTTTTATGCTAGAACATAACTAGCTGTTGTAATTTACTTCGCATCTAGCGTTGTATCGGTCTGATGCTAATGACTCCTTCCTCATGACTTGTCTACTTACCCAGGATTTTCTAATACTTTTGACTTTTGGAACAATGTCTTCAGTATAATGGAACTGGTAGGCCTTCGTGTCTGGTATGAGTGGGATGATTTGCTTTCTCCCCGCTTGCCTCATCACCCTTAGTGGTTGATAGGGTTGGAAACCTCTCAATCCCATAAGTATCACAAAGGATGCCTTCTTAGAGCTAATGATGAAATCTGATGAAGGAAACCCAGTGAACATCCATTGAATTGAATCCTGTGTTATGCATTCAAACAAACTTATCCATTTCTCTATGCTGCTTGGCTGCTTGAATTTTGGAACTCTGTATCGTTCTCCAGCCAAGTAGTTGGAACCAGTTGGCTTAGACAATTCTTGCGCACCTCTCACTTTCCTCAAATGCTCTTTGAACCACACTTGTAGTAGAAGGTTGCAACCTTGAAAATATTTTTCTCCTCTTTTGCAACAACTCAAAGCCCGATAAATGTCTGCCACAATCATAGGAGCTATAGTATAATGATAACCATCAATCCCGTTAAATACCGCATCAAAAACCATGACAAGCTACGAACATATGTCGTGATTCGAGCTTTCAGGGAACACCATTACTCCCAAGAAACAAACAACAAATGCAAAGGGTCTAGCTCTCCTCCAGTCATTGTAGGACTTGAACACTTTCTTACGGTCGTCGAATGCACTCAAATACCCAAACCTGTTGTAAAAATAGGAAAAGAGTGTTTTCTTTTGTTGTAAAAATTCTACATTCACACTTGCTACCATCCCTAATTTATCATGAAACTCTTCAGGTGTGGGGATGCTGGGAGCCAAAATGCGACTCCCTTGCCAGCGATGTTTGTCTAGCCCCGAATGTGATATGAGTCCTCCTATCTCTTCCAGCAAAGGTGCTAACTCAAAGTCCCCAAATCTAAATACATTTAGTTTTTCATCCCAAAATGACACTGACGCTTCAATCATTTCTCTACACGGCTCCATTTCTAATAGAGAAACCAAATGACCCAAATGTTGGCGTACTTCGGTTTGCTCACCCAATGACAAATTATTCCACCAATTAGTTAACAAAGGAGGTGCGCCCATATTCATTCCAAAATGGTTTCACTTTTGACTCATGATGACCTATAAGAAAAAGAAAATAAATGATTGAAATTCCCCTCCCCTTTTGAGAATAATTGGACAAGTCAAAATGCGTATTTATTTTCATCTCACTTTTCTTTTCTCTCTTTTTTTTTTTCTTTTTTTTTTTTTTTGTATTCTCTCAAATGCACATAAACATGTCCGAACGTTCCTTCGGGGTTAAAAACCCGTCAAGTAGTTGGGACAAGCTGAAGACTAGTCAGCTCACGGGGAGCCCTTTCTATGGTATGATGCATGCTCATTACATTCAAAGAGTGGTGTAATTCTAGATACGGTTCCCAAAGGTTGACAACTAAGTGGTGGGATCATTTGAAATTGTTGGCTGTACCACAGACAAACTATATTCCAAACGTCCCTCCTAAAGAGTTTTTTGAGGTGGAGCGACCGTGAGATCCACGTAATCGCCCGTGTGTTTGCAAAGTGTCATTTTCCAGGAGTGGAGGAGTATGAGTGAAATATACCAATATTACATCAATTTTCAAATGCACATAAATAAATAAATAAATAAAAGAAAAACAAAAACAAAAAAGGAGCCAAGTTAGTAAAATAATAATAATATTAATAACAAGATAATAATCAATATAAATCCTAAAATAAAGGCTCGTTATGGTTAGGACTCTGAGTATCCCCAGTGGAGTTGCCATTCTGTCATACCCGGTTTTAAACTCAACTCGGAGCGAGTCAAGATTTGGGTTTGACTGGGTAACTCGTTTGAGTTAAAGATTGGAGTCTCCACGTAATATGGATTTCTAAGGTGTATTAGGTCACCTAAGTGTCTAAGGTCGAGTCTTTTATTAGACTGGTCTAGTTTCAGAGATTCAACGGTAAGAAGTCCAAGTGACTCGAGGAAGAAGGTGCTAGGCACTTCCCCAAGTCCCATGAAAGCTGGTTCCCGCCCGAGTTTATATTTTAGGATGTCTAAACAAGCTATAAAACGTTGTTATGTTCACAAAATATATATTACTATCTTGAAAGAGGTCAAGTAATGAAAGAGTTCAATCTATTTATGCAAGATGTGATAAGTCTAGGCAGCATATATATGACTTGGGCTCGAAATTTGGCAAGTACGGCCTAAGCTTTTATGCCTAATCACACGTTTAGCCCTTTGTTATAAATATCTAATCGAAAGTGGCTAAAACTGCAAGGGAACACTAATAATCAGTGCATTCTCGCAAATTTTTGTGATTAAATCGACTTTGCATAGAAAGGCATATTTTCAAAAGCAGTTTTAGATTTTGTCAATAACTAAATAGGGATTATTTTTGAAATAAAATTTTTTCCATTTAGGGTCGGTGTGACTAGTCATTAATTGTCGAGCCCTAACCTTAATAGCTATTTGCTTTTGGGGTTAGTTTCAAAATATATAGTATTGGGGCTGCTTTTGAAAGAGAGGATAAACGAAACACGCAAATGCACATCAAGAGTCTTCGCACATAATGTATAAATATGTAAAAGCATGCAATACATGATTAAGTGATACACATAACCTTAGAAAATATAGATATTAATTTTTGTATAGTCGACCCCCAAGACTTATACTCTCCTATACACTATTAAATTTGTGTATAGAAGATTGAAGCTTGATGAAAATTAGTTTAAGCACATAAAAGGCCAGATTTTAATCAGTTTTTGTGCCCGAGTTATCTATGCAAAACAAGGCTGTTTTAATTTTGCAGAAATAGTCCAGATTTTGACACGCATTACACAAATAAGTCTTGTTGTAAGAATTTTCAAATTTTTCTTTAATTAAGCAGTCTAACGTACGTTTTGAGCCAGAATATACTATGATCACGCCACTTTTCATGTTGTTACTAAAACAAATGAGCATTAGCAATGTCTAGGCTTTAATTTAGACGTATAAATCCTTGTTTTAGCATGACGATGATGCAAACACATAGAAGAAAGGGTTTAGGCAGGACCCCTGGATAGCCATAGGCATAGCACATTGTCATGCCTCCTGTTTTAAGCATTACATATGGGAACCTAACAAATACAAGCAATCAGAGAGAGGCTAAAAGGGATTTAAATAAAAGGAATGAGAAAAACTGCCATGTGAGCACTCAATGCAAAGTCTGTAAGTATTCGTATCAGTGCCAAAGGACTCAAGGAGTATCCCTTCATAGATAACCACAAGAACACCTGTAAATCAAACTTTGGTATAGATCTAAAGCTATCTACAGGTAGGCTCCATAAAGGGGTTAGCAGAGCCAGAAACAAGGCCCAAACAGAGGTGCAAACAGAGGCAAAAACAGGCAGAAACCACACAAAGGGATCATATATGAAGAGTTATAAATGATTATGTAGTAATTTATCGTTATAAATGAAACCTAACGGAATATCAAGAGTTAATTTGTTAGATTAAGTAAATCAAGGTTAAATAAACACACGGGGACAACCTGATCTCCTAAAATGGTCGATTAAGATTCATGATCTTAATAAAGTACCTCTATTTATATGTTTGGAATTCTCTCACAACACTGAAGAGTGTTGAATTTTTTTGCTGAAATTTATATTTAATTTCTTTGTGCAATTTGAAGCTGTGACAAATTTTCAGCTACTTTGCAAAAGCTTCATGTATTCTAGTTAATAGACCTAAATGTAGTTACTTGGTTTGAAAGATGTTATAAACTGATATAAGACTGCCTATAGTAAAAATTAACAACCCTAAATGGGGTATTTTTTTTATCGCAACGCCACGAGAGCTAGCTTAATTAGTAAACTTAAAAGTGGCTATTTAATTTACAAGTTATACATGAACTGGTTATTTTCAGTTAATTATCCTGTTAGAGCCTATATAAAATCTGGCCATGTATCAACTTACATCTCTTGATAAGCACACATGACACGGAAGCATGTCTCGTCTTCATAACTGTGACACCATAGGCAATGGTCTGCTTTTTTGACTCCGGTAACAATGGTTTAGCAAAAATGACCTTGGTTTAATTAATAAATTTCAGATGGAAGTACCTCAATGAATCTTATAATGACGCTTGTATGTCTGTCATCCCTTGCTCTGTAAAAGGAAGTACTATTCTTTGACCCCTCTTTCTTAGCCAACACTTGCCCTTGAATCTCTTACCATATTCTCCCATATAACTTGAAGTGTAGCAGTTGCACCTTCAATCTTTTTCTCACATTCTCCCAGATAACTTGATGTATAGGTAACACTTGAATCGAACCGTTCCTCGACCCGTCACCCCCAGTTTGGACCGACCAAATCGGATAAAAATAGACCGGAACCGGAACAGGTCCTGTCCGAAAAAATAAAAAAAATACCTGGGTGGGCTGCTTGGAATATAGCCGTTAGCAACGGTTCTTTTCATCAACAGCTGTTAGCCAACGACAAAAAACGGCTCTTTTTTGCTCCCCCACCCCCATAGGCGCCCCCATACCCCCCAACCTATTTTTTCTATAAATACCACAATTTTTCATCAATTTATTTATATTTTCTCTAATATTCTCTCTAAACTTCTCTCAATCTCTCTTATTTCTACAAAGGCTATTTTCTAAATAATTCAAAATTGCTCTCGCGAAAAGGGTTTAAGTTCTAAATTGCATTACAAAAAATATTTGGAGTGGAGTGGAAAATTGTTTGGTGCGGTTCTGGTCAAGTTTCAACTTTCACTTCTAAGTTCTAAGTTCTAAGTTCTAACGCGACATCAAATAAACTCGTTCTTACTTCCTATTATCTATTTTAATTTTTTTGTAATATTGTTTTTAGCATATACCTATATTTTAGTAATTTATTTGTTTGCTTTACTTATAATAATGTCCTGAGTGTGGACAGCACTTACTGGGCGTACGGGTAGCGGTCGTAGATCACGTGCTAACTGAGGGGGGATGATAGACGTAGTCGTGCTCTAGTTAAAAGACCAATTGGTAGTTCTAGCGCTCCTGCTCATCTAGATGATTTTACTCAGGAAGATGCACACAATTTTATCATGATGTAGATTTTGATCACCCACTAGATAATGATATGTTAGAGGCACAATATCAAGAAAATACCGAAGGGGTTAATTTAGATGATGAAACACCTACTAGTCAATATCATGGTGAACCTGAAGAAACTGAATCTAAATTACCACCTATGCCTCCTAGTAGTGAACCAGCTACACGACCGGATAGATCGGATGTATGGAAATTTATGACTAAAAATGTTCCAGCTCAGAGCGCTAAATGTAATCTTTGTAAAAAAGTTTGGGATTTTAAAACCGGCAAGCATCATGGTGGGACAGGGATGTTGAGAACACACTTAGAAAACCATCATAAGGAAGAGTGGGAAAAGAGGCCAGGTGACACTCTATCAGGGAACAAAATGGCTCCATCTCAAAGTACTGTAGTTCAACAGGAAATTAATCCAGTGACCGGGGGGGCTTATGCACTATGATAAGAAGAAAGATAGGGAACAAATGGCAAAAATGATTGTGGTAGAGTGCTTACCTTTTACATTTGCTTCCTGTACTAGTTTTTTTCGTTATATTCAAACCATATATAATCCATCTTTTCAAGGTTTTCCAAAAACTACGGTTAGAAGTGATATTATAAAATTTAAAAATGAATATAGACAATATTTACGATATATGTTTTATCACTTTGATTGTAGAGTTTGTCTTACTACTGATTTGGGTCATGGTGTTAATGGGTATGATTATTTAATACTTACTTGTTATTGGATAGATCCTAACTGGGTAATGCAAAAAAGAATTTTAGCATATAGCGCTGTCGATGAACCACACACGGGAACATTTATTAAGAGAGACATAACTGATATTTGTAAGGCGTATTTTATTAGTGACAAAATTTTAAGTATAACTCTTGATAATGCTTCAAACAATGATTATGTTATTGTTAAGTTAAGACCACAATTGCACTCCCCTTTTAAATAATTGTTTCATGTTAGATGTGCATGTCATATATATAATTTAGTTGTAAAAGATGGCCTTAAGTTATTTGATCCTACTATTGTGAAGGTCAGGCTCGCAATTAGTTATATTTTTAAATCTAAAAAACCGGATAGATGGAGGGACTTTAAGGTAGAGTGTATGAAAGAAGATTTGCAGGCTAGAAAAGTTCCTATGGAAGTTTCAACTGGGTGGAACACTGTATATGAATCTTTGTCTGTTGCTTACAATTTACAAACGTCTGTAACTAGTTATTTTTATGGCAAAGTGGCTGTAGAGTATCACCTAGATGAATCTGATTGGAAACTTGTTCTCAGTCTTCTTACATTTTTAGAAAAAAACCTTTATGATACTAAAGAATTTTTCAGTCAATATTATCCTACAGTTACTACCATGTTGTATTTTATAGCTGGAATAGCAGAATTACTTAACGAATATAAATTAGTGCCTGGTTATGAACAAGCCGTTGCTTCTACGATTGAAAATTTTTAAAAATATTTTTTTCCTATTCCACCACTTTATTACATTGCTTGTGTATTACATCTCTGTTTTAAACGGTTTAATATCGAAATGCTTATTAGAGAAATTTATTGGAGTTTCGAAATTACTGCTGATGAAACACCAAGTGTAGAACAAGCTTGTACGCAGGTATTTCCCGATTGCCAACGGATTTATGAAAGATATAGGAGTGCAGCTGATAATGTTGTTCCAAGTGTTCCAAGTGGAGCTGGTTCAAGTTCAACGCAGGCGAGTAAAAGAGCTGCAGCCGGATTGGGATGTTTCTCCAGCCTTAATCAAAGGCTTTCTAGCAGGCAATCGAGTAGCTGACATTTCAACGAGCTTGATGTTTGGAAGTAATCAACTACTGCAATTTTGGAAGGATCAACAAGCAGAGTTTCCAGTTTTAGAAAAAATGGCACGGGATATTCTAACAATTCTAGCATCATCAATTGCTTCAGAAAGCGCGTTTAGCCAAGGAAGATTACAAATTTGAGATCATATACATTCATTGAAGGAAGAAGCAATGGAGACGGATGTGCTATATTATTCAGAGATTGGATTAGATCGGAGCGAAGAAATTTTAGATTTCCTGAAGAAAATGAACAAACAGATACAACATATTAATCTGAAATCTTATCAGGTGGTAGAAGTGTGAAAAATGAAAATTATTATGAAGAAGATGAATCTTTGCCACTGGTTCCTCCTTAGGTGCCAGAAGAAATTATTTAGAAAATGAGAAGTTTTTTTTATTAATATGTAGTTTTGCAATTTAATATCTATGTACTTTGCAAAAAAATCAAATATTATTCAATAAAATGCATTACGCCTTGCTATTAAGTCATCATTCTTTGTTATATTCTCAATTATCCTATGTTATATCTTTTTGCAATTCAATACTTAAATACTAAATACTAAATACTAACTTAACATTATTTTCTTATTAATAAATAGTTTTGCAATTTTATTTAGCTATGGTAGCAAATAGTAAATACTTAAATACTAGAATACTAAATAGTAAATACTTATACTAACTTGGGACATTTGGTCAAAAGGGACACTCAAGAGTGTAAATAGGTAAAAGGGACAAAGTCTTAATTAATGTAGTAGAAGGGACACAATTGATTTAGGCACTTAAACATAACTTTCCTTCACTCCCCTTCATCCTAAAGTTTTATTTCTTACACTTGGGTCCTCACGTATATAAAAAATTAAATTTGCCAAATTAGGGAAATATTTTTCCCTCCATTTGTTCCCTCCTTTCTCTCTCTCTCTCTCTCTCTCTCCTCTCTTCTCCCTCGCGGCCTGAAAACACCATAGCTGCCGCGCATCTTCTTTCTTCAATCTCTCTTCGTTTTCGCTATTATTCTTGCATTCCAACTCTCACAGACACAAAATATTGTCAGATCTAAATTCTTTTCGGTTAATTAGGTATTATTGACTCTAATTGAAAATATAATTTGGGGAAAATACGCTGCAATTCTTTGAATAAAAATTTCTGGTTGGCATTACTTTTATTTGGTTTGCTTGACGTTGAAATGCTTTGAATAATTTTTACTTGTTGGCCATTACTTCAAATTGAAAAGCTTGTCGTTGAAATTGTTTGAATAACGTTGGACATTACTTCAAACTGGAAAGCTTGACAAGTCCCATATCTCCTGTAAGTTTAAACCTCCGTCTTGTTAATCTCTACTATTCTAATTTTATATAGTATGTTGTTGTTTTGAAACATCTTACAGTGACGATCGCAACATCCTATAGATTGTTCTACAAATGCTCGTACTACGTAGTCACAATTATGGAACATTGTATTAGATGCTCAGGACAATCATTTTGATGTTCCTATTGTGCTAGTCTGAGTTACGGAACATAATTTTGGTTGCCTGAATAATCTTACAGCATGTTCAGTAAATGTTATTCACAATGTTGGAACATTTTACAGATGGCCGGAACTGAGGTATTGACATGACCCGTGATCCGGTTAGGCCGTGCGGGCACCCGACATCCTCCCCTAGACCCGTCGGGCGAACCCTTACCAACTAAATTAGGAAAATAAATATAACAATTCATAAATAAGGACAAGACTTAAAACAAAAACACAGACATACTGTTACCTCTAAGCTGTACAAAAAAAATTACAGCTGACTACCCAACATACTAGGTTTAGGGCTATCTAGACTAGACATCTAAGAGTACAAAAGAAGACAGATACCTCTTGAAGGGAGCAAACTGCAACTGAAATAATGAACAATAAACTGGTGGCCATCCGGAACAAAAGCTGGCTCACCCTGACAGCTGAAGTCGTCTTCGCTCCTTCACAATGTGGCGAACTCAATCCTGGAGCGAACCTGCCGAAATGAAATGGATAGACAAGAAACAAACAACAAACAAGGGTGAGTCAAAAGGACTCAATAAGTGGGGCAGACTAGCCACCTCAAACAATAGGATAGCTAGCCAGGGAGAAAAGAAACAGATAGACCAAATTCCTCTTATTTAAATTATAAAAAGGCAGAGCCAGATAATAATCGAAAACACGTAAGAAAATATAAACTCAACTAAGGATGTGAGCCAGAAACATATCAACAAATAAGCAATGCACATATAAGCAGAACAGTAGTCATGTACCGCAAGTCTACACAATGGTATGAATTGATATGAAATGAAATATGATGCACAGGGTCACATGTGCCCGTAATCCCATCCCGAAGCGGAATACTCCTGCATTCTTGGGGAATCCAATCTGATAACCAAATGGAGCGGAATACTCCTGCTCCTGGGGCGGAATACTCATGCACCCGATATAATATAAACCAGAGGCGGAATACTCTTGCACTCTCCTGGGGCGGAATATTCCTGCACCCGATATAATGTAAAGCTGAGGCGGAATACTCCTGCACTCAATATCTGACATAAGAGTGGAATACTCCTGCTCCTAGGGCGGAATCCTCCTACCCTCAATATGATACAATGGAGCGGAATCCTCCTGCTCCTGGGGCGGAATACTCCTGCACCCAATATGATATGCAATGTAATGCATATGATGACATATAATGCATATGAATGCAATGTGATGCCATAATAACCCTTTACCGGCGCAGGACTCTCATCGACAGCCGGGAAGTAGATGCCAACTCACAGCCAGAGTACAATGCTCAGATCCTCAATGCAATAACAACAACAGGATATAACATATAATATACAATATGAATCCAAGGCTAAGGCGTAATGAATACGCCTATCAGCAGCTACACACATAAGGAACACGTGGTAGAAAATCCACGAGGCCAGGTGCCTCCAAAGAAATGGATATAAACACTTACCTCTTCCAAAAATTAGTACGGCTAATCAAAAACCGCTTTATCCTTTGGTTTCCTTGCCAAACGATCCCACTCTATTCAATAAGCAGAAAAATATATCAATTTAGGCTAAAGACTTCATTCCTCACATCCGATCCGGTTAGGAACCTGATACCCTATTTGTATACGCAATACGCAGGCCAGGCCCATGTACAGGGTTTAAGGTCACATAACCAAACCCTAAATAAATTACATTTATATGTTGCCCATAACTCACTGAGTACGAATATATAATCAATTTCATTATCTGGGTCCATTTGACCCTTTAAACTATTAATTGAACTTATTAAAACGATGTCTAATATTCAAAGTTTTACCGTTAAAACATATTCAAACACAAGTAATAAACTCAAATAATATATTAGGATCATTACCTGAATGTTTCTGGGTGAAAATTCTACTATTTTCCGGCTCTTTTTTCATTTTCTGACATTGTTTTTTCACTGCGTTATGTCATTTTCTCTGTTTCATTTCTTATTGCGCTCTGTTCTTGTTTCGTTTTACTGCACTTAGCTTAAGGGATTAGAATCCCTTATTAGACCACCGCCATTGACTAATTTTTGTCCTTTCCTTTTTTTTTGTTTTCTTTTATTTTATTTTTTTTCTTAACGAAAATTAAAACGGTGCCCTACGATATTCGAAATGATTCCAACTTTTGCATACGAGTTATACAAAATATATGTAACATACTCGCGAAGGCGGATCTCAAATCGGGTTCCCGAAACTCAAGATGCGAATTTAAATGAAAAAAGGTCAAATTATTTAACTTTCGGCATTTTAGCGGAAACTAGCCGAACATCGAAATTCACTTTCGAAAAATCACAAAAGTCACAAATAATCATACGAACCTAACGACGCTTTCGGATTTCGAATCGGAACTTATTCACCAAAACCGAGCTCGAAAATCTCTTTTTAATATTTATCGACAATAAAAACTGAAACCTTCTTCTGATGCCTACCAAACAAGGTCTGATTTAACTCAAATTTTACAGACAGGTCCTAATGGACATTACGAATATTTTAGAATTATTGGCACGCTAATCGAAGTCCTAACTTCCGAAACGACTCACCGAAGTCGTTTCATATAGATGTTCCACATCGGTATTCTTGTATTCTTAAACATCCTTTGATATGTTCGGATCTATTTTTGGATGTTCCAGTATCCTTTATACCTGGAGCACATTTGATGAATGTTTATCCTATCTTGCAGATATTGTTAAAGTAATGGGGGACAACATACTACTAGGAGTTGATTATCTGGGCGAATGGGTTGAGCGCTCGAAATGCTACGCTTGGATTCTAAGGTGAAAGAGACAAGACCTATCCTTGTGAGTAGGAATATTACATATGATGAACTTTTCAACAAAATCATACGCAGTTGGGCGGTAAGTGATGATCCTAGGGATCTTTGCATTTCATATATGCTGAGTGTTGCTGCAAAGCAAAAGACTGCTCCATCTAAAATTAGGACTGATGATGATGTTCAGCTTTATATGGCTGATGTTGACCCAGATGGGGCTAGGCCAACACTAAGGGTTAGTATGATTCCAAGGCCTGAAGGAATTTCAAGTTCAAATGAACAAGATATGCATGTTGAGATGGATGAAGATGAATTAAAACAAGGTGGAGAGGCAGACGAAGAAGGTGAAGAAGGTGGAGACGTAGTTGGTAATCCTTCAGCAAGAGTACCATCACAGAGCAGCCGCAACGATTTTTTTGGACAAGACGGCACAGGTTTTGTAAAGGGTATGACTTTCAAGAACAAGCGAGAATTAGTGGTGAAGTTGAGGCTTGCTGCAGTGGTGGCTTCGAGCATTGAGGTATCATAGTAGTGATACATTTTATATTACAATCTATAATGGCGAGCACACGTGCGGTGTACAACACCTGCAAAGCCACCGTACACATGCCACAACTGATGTTGTTGGTGAATACATGAAGGATAGGGACATTGAGGGGAAAGGAATAACACCAAAAGACATCAGAGTTGCATTTTACAAAGAATTGGGATGCAACATTAGTTATTGGAAAAGTTTGAAAGGATGTGAGATTTTGGAGGCATACAGTTATATGGTAAGGTCCCATAATATTGGAAGTAAGACATCTTTGAAGCTTGATAGTTGTGGGAGGTTTAAGTATTTTTTTATATCTTACGGATCTTGGATTAAGGGTTTTCTGTATATGAGGAAAGTCCTTGCTATTGATGGGACTCATTTGTCAGGCAAGTACGGCGGGGTGTTGTTGTCTGCCGTTGCCCAGGATGCAGAGAAGCACATATTCCCTGTTGCATGCTGCGTTGTGGACAAAGAATGTGATGCTTCCTATGATTTTTTTTTTCGAACAATTGGTTGACATAGCCCAGTACAATGATGAGTTGAGCGTCATTTCAGACAGGCATAAAAGCATAGCAAAATCAGTTGCCAAGTGGTTTCCCTAAGCTCACTACGGAGTTTGCACGAGGCACCTTGCTGAAAATATCCGTCCAAAGTTTCAGTTTGGAGGCCACCTGGGGTCCTATTACTTGGCAGCAGATGCATATCGTGTGGAGGATTTCAGAATGCACTTTAGGCAAATCGAAGACAACGATCCAAGGGTTGCCAGATACCTTCAAGATGACGTGGGGTTCCATAAATAGAGCAAATATTTTTTCCCTGGGCACAGGTACACGACTATGAACATTCATACCAAATGTTCTGAACCTTGCGTTGGAATGTTCTAAGTTTACATGGCAATTAAGCCGAGAACATTCTAATTGACGTTCAATATAGTACCAATGATGTGTATAACGTAATTATTTCTGTTCCGATAGCATGCTTAATGTTCGCACTTGGATTAGACGTATTTAGCATTAAGGTCTTTGTTTGTTTTTTACAATTTCAGATTTGCAGTGATGACCTCGAACATTGCTGAGTCCACAAATGCAACGCTGAGGGATGAAAGAGAATATCCTATTGTTGCCCTATTAAATCATATCAATCGGACATTTGGTGAAAAATTCCATGTGAGAGCTACGGAGTTCCTCGAGGTTTCAACCATATGTGTCCCTTCAATTGAAGGAAAAATAAGATTCAACCTAGAGGAAGGGGTAAGCTCGCAATTAGTCTAAAAGGTACGTATGGTTTGACCATCATCACTCCAGGCCAGGGAGCAGAAGTCGATTTACTCAACAGAACTTGTACGTGCAGAGAGTATCAAATTGACTTAATACCCTGTAAACATGCTATGGCAGCTATCAGAATGCTGCGTCCAGAAGACTATGGAGCGTGCGTCTATGACTTCACTTCTGCATATTACAAGTTAGAGTAATATATGCTTGCCTATGCAGAACCGATCGATGATGTTCCCCCTGAAGAATTTTGGAATGTTCCTCCTGAGCTGCTTGAGAGACAAATATTGCCTCCTTTCATCGACGTGGGTAAGGGTAGACGAAGGAAAAAGCGGATACCATCAGTTGGTGAAGTATTTTCAAGTAGGAGAAACAAATGTAGCATCTGCAAAAAGGTCAGGCCACAAAAGAACTACATGCCCACAACGAGTGGATAGTGGACGATCCTCCCAAACTCAAAGTGTTGCTTTTTGAATTTTAATCTTGAACAATTTAAATGTTTTATATATTTATATATTTGAACGTTTAACTTAATGTTTCGAGCATTTATCAATGCCGTTCCAAAATCCTATTATTTTTGTAGTATATAATTCAAATTGATCATCATACAGATGTTCTAATACTGCAAACGGGATGTTCAGTGTAATGCAAAACAATATTCATAAATATTCAAAACATGCATAAATTGACATGCATAAATATGCTACGATATGCTATTAAAATAATGGCCATTCATTAAAATTCATATAAAAAACTATATATATATATATATATATATATATATATATATATATACACACACACACACACACACACACACACACACATTTACATTTTAGGGGCAGCGGGTGGTGGTGGTGGTGGTGGGGAACTGGGGGGGGGGGTAATGTAGTCATCTAGGTTCTTGCCATATACCCCAAAAAGAACGCGCAGAACCCTAGCTATTCTGCGGATGTCAGTTAATTGACGCCTGCGTGCTTCACGAAGGCGATCTCTTATCTCGTCAATGTCAACCTGCAGATCCTTAGTCTTGTAGTGTGGTTTGCGCGCCATGTTGATTTTGATTTCTTTTGTTAGAGTTCTATGAGATTAAAAACTTGAGAAATGTATAACCTATTTATAGAGGGAGTCTTGTTCCCAATAGTCATGCTGATTCAAGCGAAGGGTTGCCTTGTGCAATTAAAAGGTGTGAAAGCATCCCTCAAAATCTGCGTACGAAACGAGGCATTAATTAATCCAAATACATCATCTAGAGACCATTGAAAGTCTTTTCAATGTTCAGAGCACGTCTTTTTGTGTTTTTGATGTTAAATTCATCTATAAATACATACATTTTCTTATTCCGCCATACACACAATTATCCTCCTACTTGAATTATCAAAATTTCGTCATAGACAACAAACACAAATGGAAAATAACAAAAATGAAGTTGTCGCTAATGGCCACTATGCCCCAACGCAACCTGACCATAACGAATATTATGGAAACATCGCCTGGGATATTGCCGGTATACAAACTGACATCACTGCAATCAACCATTCTGTGGACCGCTTATCTGCTGATGTATGGAGTATAAGGCAAGTGTTAATTTAGCGCACGGAGCGTACTGAAAGAATGCTTTTGGGACTCCTTCTCCAACAAGGAATGAATCCGGAGCAGTTTGATACTCCTCCAAATTCTCCCAATGCTGACAACTAGTACTTTTGTTTAAGCATTATATCTAGTACTTTTGTCTATGCATTATATCTAGTACTTTTGTCTAAGCGTTATGTCAAGTACTTTTGTATATGTATTTTGTTTCCTTAAGTATGAATGAAAATTATCAGATTATGTGTTAAGTTGATAGTACTTCCACTACATATTATTAGTGAATGCCTAAACTTCATCAACAACTTGAAGAATCCTAACACACGTTCCAAGCACCGTATGAAGATGTTTGACATCATTATTAACGTAAACATGCTAGTATATATTTTAACAACATCCATCTAAAATGCATCAGCAACTTGAAACATCCTAACAAAAGTTCAGAGCACTGTATGAAGATGTTTGACATAGCAGAAGTAAATGGCCTTAAAATCGCTATTAACACAAACATGCAAAAGCTTCACTATTTGTACAACAACACAGCACTATTTGACGAAAAAATCAACAAAAAACAGAGATTTTCACGAGAATTTCAGTCCAGAACCAGAAAGAAGGCGTAAAAACCCTAGCTTTATCGAAATAGCAAAATAACAAAAAATAAACCCCGATTCACTTGAAAAATATCAATATAGTACAAAATTTACCTTTAGATGTTACCGGAGAAATGTAGATGGCCGGCGACAAAATAGAAGACTCGAGAAGAAGACTTGAGAAGTGTGTAAGAGAAGAAAGGGGCGGGTGTTCGATGTTTGAAATGATGGAATTGATAAGACTGATCAGCCGCATTTTTAATTAAAGCTTAACTTTTGGGGTTGTCACACATCATTGTCATTAAGGCCCCACCTTTTTTTTTTTTGTTCCGACTTCCACGCGCGTCCTTTTTTTGTATAAAATAGAGCGGAGCGGGTACATTTCTTTTTGAGATATTAGAACGTTCTTTTGAACGTGCCAACCATAGTTATCTATTAAGTAGTTCGTTCAAAATGAAACACGTTTCCTCGAAAATAAAAGGTACTTTTTTCACGGTTAGAACATAACAAAGGATGTTTTTACCATAACCCTAAACCTGAACCCCAAAACCTAACCCTAACCCTAACCCTAACCTCAAACCCCAAACCCCAAACAGCAAAAATTTCGAACATTTTAAGAACATCCAATCTCCTGTTCTGAACGATCTTCGAAACATTCCCGAACGTCGTTAGACTGTTCTGGATCTCCATACTGATGTTCTTTCTGTCCCGCTAAGGATTAGTTGAGAAATACTAATATAAGGATCATTTGAAATACATAAACAATGACTTAGTAGTTTATTAAGATTCCAAAACACGCTATGTGTAAGTAAACCAGAATATATGTCGTTAATTATACCAAAATGTAATTATTAAGTTATTTGGATAAGGAGTGTAGGGTTGATTGTAGCTCAATTAACAATCTTAATCATTAAGAAGTGTATTCCAACGAATTGTAGCATAGATTGGACGTTATATCCACTAGATAGACACATTACTAATCGATTTGAACAAATATACAATTTCATTCACAAATTACATACATTCTTCGTGTATCTACCACAACTAAGACTTCAAATCATACAAGTATTGATTGTGATACATCATTTATGTGTATTTAAGGTGACTACTCAATAGTATGTCTATTGCAATTGTTTACTCATAAAATTTTTATTAGAGTGGATACTCATTTATATCTATTGAAAGCGATTACTTAGTTATATCTAATGAAAGAACATACTAAGTTATTGAGGATTTTATTATATGCTCTTTTAACTAAGTGGATAATCTATATAATGATAGTTTAACCTTAAATATAAAGCCTTATTAATCTAGTCAAGTTATATAGTTTCTTATTACAATCATATTAAAGGTTAGAACACTACATATTAAATTAGGCACCTATTATGAACTGAACATACAAACCCATGTTCGTGACGTAAATTAGATGTTTTTTGCATTAATATTAGGATATTTATGTTTATTCAAAGAGATTACTCAATAGTATGTGTATTTAAAGTGATTACTCAATAGTATGTCTATTGAAAGTGTTTACTCATAGAATTTCTGTTAGAGTGAATGCTCATTTATATCTATTGAAAGCGATTACTTAGTTATATCTAATGAAAGCAATTACTAAGTTATTAAGCATTTCATTATATGCTTTTTTAACTAAGTGGATAATCTATATAATGATGATTTAACCTTAAATATAAAGCCTTATTAATCTAGTCATGTTATATAGTTTCTTATTACAATCATATTAAATGTTAGAACACTACATATTAAATTAGGCACCTACTATGAACTGAACATACAAACCCACGTAAATTAGATGTTTTTTGCATTAATATTAGGAAATTTATAAAGTGATTACTCAATAGAGATATTAGAACAATTTCTTGTACGTGCCAAACATGGTTTTCTAATGCTAAAATACGTGGAGCAACCCGTTTTAAATACGTGGAGCGACCTGCTCCACAACTTACATTAATCCAACCCATTCTATTAACCCGCTCCGGACAGAATTATTACCTTAAAACACGTGGACTAACCCCAACCATTCAATTAATTATGTCTTTTTACCCCCATTATTTAAATATAAGTTAGGTCTCAAGTTAGGTCTTTTACCCCCTCTACCTCTTCTTCTTTTTAACTCAACCAGCAAAGTACCAGACCATGTCTCTATGATCAACTTGTTCTCGCAGCTCCTCTCAACATCATCGATGTTGGTGTGGCTTACCTGCGATTCAATTCACCGCGGGCACACAGTCAAATGCTGGACGAAAATTCTGCAAGTGTCCCCGCAAGGGTATTAGCAATTGTGGATTTTGGGGATGGTGTGATGAGAAGTATCCCCAGCCTACTACATTGGTTATAAATAAGTTGAAAATTTTACTGGATGAAGCTTGTGAAGAAAGGGCCAATTTGGTGAAGGAAGTGGATAAATTAGGGGCTTGTAATGCTACAAATTTATTGAAGATTAGTAAGTTAGAGGCTAAATTGCAACGGTGGAAGATGTATTTCTTATTGTCTTGGGCAGTTTTTTTTGGTTTCATAGTAGCTAGGTTTATTTGATACCAATTGTTTATATATTTGAACGTTTAACTTAATGTTTCGAGCATTTAACAATGGCGTTCCAACAGTCCAGTATTTTTGTCGTATATAATTCAAATTGATCATCATACGGATGTTCTAATACTGCAAATGGGATGTTAGACTAATGCAAAACAATATTCATAAATATTCATAACATGCATAAATTGTACTGAAAATTAAAGGACATCACTTCAAAACACGACATTCAAAACAAACAGTAAATTTTTCTTAAATGACTAGACTTAAAGGGAGATTATTTCTTCATTTCACATGTGTGCTGCTGGAGGATGTGGTGGTGAAGAGTAGTTTTGGGGGTCAATCTTGAGTTTAGCTTGAATACCACGAAGCATACGCTTAATAAGATTCATATCCTCATGGAATTCATCGAATCTAATCCTTAAACGCGTCACTTGATCCTCCATATTTCCTATATATACTGCCAATTGATTAACATCCGGTCAAGGATGCAATATCTTCACGGACATGATCGATTTCAGTGAACCTACTATCACTTGGGACTCCACTATCATGTTCTGGTGCTCTTGGGTGCCTTACTCTTCGAGGCATTGTTGTTGTTTCGCCTTGTTGTTGTTATTGTTGTTGTTGTCCAAGATGTTGTTGTGCAGATGTTTAACATTTATAGAAGCCAGGCTTGGTGCCTTTTCGGTTGCATATAGGATGATTTGAAGAGGTGCCTATTCATATTAAATGGTTGGGGTTAGTACACGTGTTTTAATTGTGACCAGGAGGTGCCTAATCCTTGCCGGGGAAGTCAGAACATCTTCATGGCGATACGAATCATCGTATACTCGTTCGGTTAGTCTATTGGTTTTTGACGTTTATAATTCAAATAGATCATCATACATAAGTTCTATTATTAATGTTTGAAAATTGTTTATACCGTTCCAGTAGTCAATTATTTTTTAAACTAATCATCATAATACACTTAACGGCTAGCCCCTTCAATTCAAATCTGAAGCAAAGAACGAATGTGTCACTTCAAAAAATGAAAAAAATACATAACGGCTAGTGTTGGCAAGTGGCTACAATACACTTAAGTCGGTTACCTCTTTTTCTCCTATAAATATTCGATCAAACCATTCAAAAAACTCTATACAACAACCACTATAGATCTTCAATCAAAAATGTGTATATATATATATATATAACAAAATGATTCGCCGACCTTCCTCCTCAATAGTTGCTACCACTGCAAGAACAAGAGCATTGACGTCAAGAGTAGCATCCACGACAAAAGGAGCAACAACGGGAAGAGGAGAAGCCAAGCAAAAAGAAGGAAGAACAGGAAGAGGATCAGCCAAGCAAAAAGAAGGAAGAACGGGACGAGGATCAGCCAAGCAAAAAGAAGGAAAAGCGGGAAGAGGATCAGCCAAGCTAAGAGGAGGAAGAACAAGTCAAAACACTTCTGCAGAACAAGAAGAACGTGCAAATGATATTTTGGAACAACTTCGGGCTGAAGTTTGGGGTTGGAAGTTCAAATTTGAGGAATTCTTCGAATACTACAATAGGGACGTCAAAAAGATGTACAAAGAAATAAAGAGGATAAAGACCATGCTCCAGATAGCAACCTTGAAACAAGTAGGGACTGCATCGCGTTGAAGTGTAAACGCTTATTTTGGGTTTCTGACCAGGATGTTAATATGACTGTTTAATAAGTAATGTCTAAAATACTAATATAATTAGCATACTTTTTGTAACGCGCTGAATCTTTGAACGATCAAGATGTTTTTGCATAGTTCTTGATTATCAATGTATAAACTTTAATGTTCAGAACATCTGTTGTTGTTTCCCTATTTACTAGTTATTGAACATCAAATATCCATTAAGTTGAAAACTATTTGAACGTACAACTTAATATTCTGAAAATAACTAATGTTGTTCCAATAGTCTATTATTTTTAATGTTTTTAAGTCAATCTGATCATCATACAGATGTTCTAATAATGTAAACTCGATGTTCAGTGTAATGCAAAACAATATTCGTCATTTGCCATATATATATCATCAAAAAATGGGTAATCATCCATATATTACACCCATAAAAAAAATATATAATTATCCAAATTTTACAACCCATACTAAGGGACTAATTTGCCATGGAATATTTCCACAGCAAATTGAACTAGACAGTCTTCTATCACATTGTGACACAGCAAATCCATCGGGGTGTTGGTCTACAAATGTTTGAGGAACATGATGGCATACGCTCCACATGCAGTGCCAGTCAAATTCCTTGGAAGGCCTTCGATGCATACGGCCACATTTCCATACTGAGGATTTCAGGAGGGAGGTGGTTGAATTTCCCCGACTGCCGGATGTATGTTGGGAACATGTACATTACTGGCCCCATTATTGAATAAAAGCGGTCTCCATTGTACACCCCAATATTGCAGTCGTAGACATCGATCCTTGCCTCCTCTAAATGGAAGACGCATGTAACATAATGTGTGCTTTCAATGTTATACACGACAAAGAGTCTTTTCACACCATCCCACTTCCTTCCACCCGGATATGGAGACTTACCTCTGGCATAATCAAGGAATGTATCCTCAAACTTATATTCTGCTAGGTATTTGTCAAGGGTGACATCAAAACCCTTCGCTTCCTCTTCAGCCGCATTGTATCGTACGCACAAGTTGGTCAAGAATGAAAGATCGAGGATAAGATCAGAGCTATCATAATGTCGGGGGTAAGCCTTATGCCTCACATGCATTAAGGCCAAGTACTCATCCATAAACTGCAGAATAAAACAATAAAACTATATCGACACATACTATTTGATGTTTGGACCAGCAAGTCGAATATTCAACGAACATACGACCATCAGGTTCAGAACGGAGCAAAAAATGTTTGTTCTTCGATAAAAACCAAACAATAACAAAACAATAGAAGTAAAGAGATGCACTTACACTATCTCACATCCACTCTTTCACGTCCAGGAAATCCAGAAAATCCAAGTAATTAAACTCATGACACATGAAGACAGTCTTTTCTTCCTTCTTCTCCTCCATGAAAGCGTCAAATGCAGCTTTCTTGTGAATGTCTAGTGTCTTGTACAGTGTCACTAGCAATCTCTCTTGGAGCCTGACTTGAGCTCTCTCTCTCTAAATTTCAAAAAAAAATATTTGAAAAAATTTCTAGATTTAATAGAAGAACGTCACATTTATGTTCAACGCACCTAATTGGATGTTTTACAAACCTTGCCATTCTGGCTGCAGTAATTTTCTTCTTTCCTCGGTTCTTCTTTGCCTGGAACATCCTGGACAACAAAATATGCATCTTTGGTCACTGCTGCTGCTTCTCCTTCTTTGACAACGACGCTACAAAATTAGCAAGGGACAGCTGGATCGCATCAAGCTTCTGATCCACTCTCTGTCGCCATTGAAGGCAGTCGTGGCACTTGCAACTGCAGACACTAGGCTACACATTCTCAGGTTCTCTCCTCCTAGAGCTTTCTCCAACTTCGAACAAACCCCTACTACTAAAAAGACCACCAGTAAAACGACCAGCCCTACCACCAATCTCATCACCAACTTGTGTTTCACATCTACCAACTCCTCCACTACCAAATTCTTCACCAACTTATCCTTCTCTTGGACCATCAATTACCTCTCTTGGAGGGGTCCTGGGCAATTCCTAAAAACTTTCACTCGATCACCACCAACTATCGAGCTAGCCCCCTCCAACATCACAACAAGCTCATCAATTACCTCATCGCCCTCATCAACAAACGGCTCAGTATTCAGAAAGGTATCATCTTCCAGCTCTGCATCGATAGGGTCAATGAAAGGGTGCACCACCTACATACCATAAATTGTTGTTAAGAATAAAATGTATAAGAGAAATAAACCTTAACATCACAAAGAGTGTTCAGAACATCCTTATTACTGTTCGACATTTAACACCAGTAAAAATGGAACATCATATCTGTAGTGATCGATCATCTGAAAAGATGTTCTTAACATTAATAGCAATGATTATCACGACATTGCAGATGTTCCAACATTTAGAAAATTGTAGATCAAGTACTTACAGGCTTTGCAACATTCTCAAACAGCCTTCGGGAGTCTCTTTCATTCTTTTTAGTGATCCACCCGTGCATCCTTGGCATGGTCCTCTCCTTGGGAAAATCCCTGGGACGAAGCGAAGGTATTGCTTCAAATACCCAACCCACAAATGCCCAAGGAAACACATAGAGATTGTAATTTGGCCCGTCCTTAGCCTTTCTAGCTGCACGATCAGCCATGGGCTTCGTCAGGTACTCAATGGTTAGCTCCAAGCTTTTCCGCCCCCAAGGATACTTTACAGATTCATTTGGAAGATATGCAAGGCAGACCACTAATTCCTTAATACCAGCTTTTTTGTCCTTGGCGCACAATATTGAGTGAACAAACCAAGCCATGGCAAGCCTAAACTTGTACCGTTCAGGAACTTCCCCATTTTCTGTAAAACACAGCAACCGGGAAGCAGTAACTCCCCTTGCTTTCCCATCCTCCCATGCCGTTTAAATATACTCCCACATCTCCCTGCGCCTCTCTTTCATTGCAGCCTCCCATTGGACACTTGGATAGGCTTGGCATCTAAGCTTTGTCATCAAAGCAAACTCTTGGAGGCCAAAGCGAACAGGCACTCCATTGAAATTGAACCAAGCTTTGTTTTCTTTATTGCACAAAACTTTTCTTAACAGAATATTGTGCACCAACCTGGTTGGAAACGATGGCTCCTCCGGCAAGTCCAAGAAATGGCCAAAGATACTGTTTTTGAACTTGTCATACCAACCACTTGTACGCAGCACTATCCTGAAATCACGCATTGGTCCAATAAGCGACGAACGGACAGTTATCTTGGATTGAAAATGCTCATGATCATCAAAGTAAGTCTTCAGCACCATTGGTGAATGACACTGGTAACGTACTCAGGCTGCACAATGTTTTGAAATTTGTTAGTTTAAGGAATCACCACGGTAGCAAGAACATAATATCAGATGCATGAAACATCCCTTGAGATGTTCCAAGGAACTACAAAAAAATAATTTGAACATTTTTATGTTTGATTTGATCATGTAAGCGAATGTTCTCAAATCACATAACAAAATATTGAACATTCTACTGTAAAGTGAAGAACAACTTCATGTATGTTCTAGACAACAACTATACCTCTCTAGGTGGCTCTGCAGAATCAGCTCCCACGTCGTCTACGAACTTCCTCCGACCTTCTCCTTCGCATCTCTCAACCTCTTCTTCTTCCCTTCCATTCCTACCTCCTTCACCAGCTTGAACATCTACAACCTCTATAACTTCTTGTACATCATCTACTTCTTGAACATTTGCAACTCCTGCAAATTCTCCAACAAGATTATTTACAAGCCTTCCCACCTCCTCTTCTTCTTCCATATTTAAAAGGCTCTGTTTTTTATTTCCCTCTTCATCCCACTCATCATCACAAAATAGTGCTTCTATTTCCTCTGATAAATTACCATTATCCAGCCACCTCACAGCATCTTGTGGCCCTACATTTACATCATAGTCTAGGGACCCCTCCTCTTCGTCCTCCAATATAATTCTCCTCTTCCTAGGAGGCTGTTTACTAGGAAGAGTAGTCTCCTTCCTCTTAATTGGAGAACAGGTAATCATTCCACGCGTAGAAACCATTGAAGCTGCAAATCACAAGTATATTCATCAATTAAAAATGTACAAACATGCAATATGGGTGTGTAAAACATAATATACATATGTTTTATCAAACCCTAATTTTTTAAAAAGGAAATTTAATTCAAGTAAAGTCATCATTAAACATTATCATCCTCTCGCACGGTCGGAGCACTGTGTCAAATGTTCCAGAACTTTAAACATGCAAGCACAAACATAAACGTGCAAAATCTTGACTATTTGTACAATATTTTTTCAACCTTTAGCATATTTATTTTATAAAACCCTAATTTATTTTAACAAAAATCATCTAAAATGCATCACCAACTTCAAACATCCTATCACACGTTTAGAACACTGTCTCACGATGTTTGACACTGCGAAAGAGTATGCTCTTAACATGGTAATATAACATAAACATGAAAAAGCTTCACTATTTGTACAAGAACATAGCACTATTTGACGAAAAAATCAACATAAACAAAGATTTTCACAAGAACTTCCTTCCAGTACAGTAAAAAGGCATAAAAACCACTGTTTTTTCAAAATAGCAAAATAGCAAAAAATAAACCCCGATTCACTTGAAAAATATCGATATTGTTCAAAATTTACCTTTAGATATTACCGAAGAAATGTAGATAGTCGGCGACGATGATGTTCAGAAGGTTGCGTAGAAGACTGTAGAAGAGACGATTTGAGAAGTGTGTAAGAGAAGATTTTGGGGTTCGATGTTTTAAATGATTGCACTGATGTCCGTTCGGTTCATTTCCCACCTTTTGATTAAAAGTTTTTGGGACTGTTAATTCAGTCTAAAAAGTTTTTAATAAATGGCCCGGAAGTTTTGTTGTTTTTAATCTGGCCCATGTTTTAAAGTTAAACGCGCGCGTTTTGTTACGCTCTACGCGCGTCCCCTCATGTCACTTTAAGTTTTTAATTATGTATTTCCAACTTAATGTATTTTCGTATCGTTGAATAAAATATGTTTTTGTGTTGTTTATTTTATCTACAACAATTTTTTAATCCATTTCAACGAATCAAAAACTAAAAAAAAATAAAAAAATATTCGAACCGAACCGGTACCGGACCGGGTCGAACCGGTACCGGACCGTGTCGAACCGGTACCGGACCGTGTCGAACCGGTACCGGACCGTTTCACCCTTGCCGGTATCGGTTTCGACACGGCAGTGGAGCCAATACACTGGTAGACCGGACCGGCACCGGACCGATACTGTTTATTTTTTTAAGCCGGACCGGTCCTGAACCAGCAAGGCGTGCCGGAACTGGACCGGTTCGGACTGGTGGGCACCTTTATATAAATACCCCTCCTTAAATTGTATTGTACATCAAGCGATTCACCACAGAATTCTGCTATTCTCAAAGAAAAAGAATTACTTTACCTTTTCTTGCTTATTACGTCTTATTTTACTTATCACTTTTTCAATCGTATTTACTTACTTTTCTGTCGTAGTTACTGTATTGCTTGTGACCTCAATCATAACTAATTGTTTAACCTAGACGTACAATTTTAAGCATCAACAGTTTGACGCCCACCGTGGGGACCCAAGTAATTGTAGGTATTCTACGATGGAGAAGACGCAATCATGTCAAGTCACGACAACAACGCCATATGAGTTGCCGGTAACGAGATCAAACAGATAATTCATGACTCGGTCGGCACGAATGAAACTGTGAACTGCTATCTAAGATCAAAACCCAGTTACCCGTTGTCATGGCTGGAATCTTACCAGTATGACACCACTCGTTATAGAATAATTCTGGCGTTCAGAGGGCCCATCAATACGATTTTCGGGGGACCCGGGATTGGAACCGCCGGGACTAAAGCCATCATGGTATGTGAGGCAAATCAATAGACAACCGAGCAACCACGCATCAACACATCGAGTTCAATGATGAGGACTCACAACAATCCCATCACCCTCATGATGACGCTCTAATAATCACCTTGTAGGTACACGATGCCCGAGTCAAGCGTGTATTGGTGGATCCAGGCAGCGCAGTCAACATCATTCATTTGGAAGGTTGTTTGCCAGATGGAGATACAAAATTAGGTAATCCCGAGCCCGTACACTATAACCAGCTTAAACAGCTCCAACGAGAAGTCTGTGGGAGAGATACTCCTTCAAGTACACCTAACGGGGGCAACTCGGGTGATGTCTTTCCAAGTAATGACATGCGACCTCTCGTATAACATTATCCTCGGAAGGCCCTGGATTCACGAAGTATGCGCGGTGCCATCTACGCTTCATCAAATATTGAAATACCCGACTCCTTGGGGGGTGAATAAACTTCAGGGGGAGCAGAATTTATCCCGGAGCTGTTACGTAACTGTGGTGATAGATGGCACCAAGAAAGAGCCAGAAAATTAGAAGAGGGAGTTAGATAAGCTGCTTGGCCCTGATCTGGTCACCAGGCATACCTCTTGGATACGGGGTCCATAAGGTGATTGGATCTTGAGGGCCGGCCATCGCACCCACCGACCTAGAGGAAGAAGACAAGCCAGCCAAAGCCACAGTAGGTGACCTGGACTAACTGATCTTCGAAGTGGAGGTTCCGAATAAAAAATCTTATGTGGGGGCTAAGCTCTCCGCCGGAGCCAAGGAAGAATATTCTAACTTCTTGCGCGCTCAGTAGGGCACCTTCGCCTGGACACACAACGACATGCCGGGGATATCCACTAGCGTCATCACATATTATCTGAACTTCGATCCGAACTTCAAAAAGAAATGACCGATCAGTCGCGAAAAGGGCCAGGCGGTCCATGAAGAAGTTGAGAAACTACTAAACAACGGTTCAATACGTGAGGTTCAACACCCCGATTGGCTATCCAATGTCGTGGTAGTCCCCAAGAAGAATGGTAAATGGAGGATGTGCATCGATTTCAAAGATCTGAACAAAGCAAGCTCGAAAGATTCCTTCCCGCTGCCCAACATCGATCAACTCATCGACTCGACGGCGGGCCACGAAGCCTTGAGTTACCTAGACGTATACTCAGGGTAGAATCAGATCCTCATGAACCCGGATGCCCAAGAAAAGATTTTTTTCATCACGGATAGGGGGAGTTATTGTTACATGGTGATGCCTATTGGACTGAAAAATGTAGAAGCTACTTACCGGAGGTTAGTGAACCAGGTGTTCAAGGAGCAGATCGGTAAGACCATGGAAGTTTACATTAATGACATGTTGGTCAAATCAAAATTTGCCAAAGATCACGTCGGCCATCTGGAGATAGCGTTTGACATCTTGAACAAATTTGGAATGAAACTCAATCCCGAGAAGTGTGCCTTTGGCGAATGCTCTGGGATGTTCCTTGGGTTTATTGTTTCCAACACGGGCGTAGAAGCAAATCCTGTGAAGATTGAAGAAGTCGAGGCGATACCAGAAGTCCTGAAAAGCGAAGTTGATGTTAAAAGGCACAACGACCGTAGTGCAGCACTCAGGCGGTTCATCTCACGATCGTCAGAGAAGTATCATCAGTTTATCAATGTCCTGAAAAATAATAAAAGCTTTTAATGGACGGAGCAGTGTACTAGGGCACTACGGGAACTAAAGCAGTATCTAGAAAATCCCTCGTTGCTTACCAAGCCACGCGAGGGAGAAACATTATTATTGTACCTAGCAGTGTCTGAAGTTTGCGCCAGCAACGTCCTGGTACGAGAAGAGAAAGGGTGCGGTCCTCATATTACGTTTGCAAGTTTCTTTTGGACGCAGAAACTAGGTATCAACACTTGGAGAAACTTGCACTCACCTTAGTCATGGT
Organism: Petunia x hybrida; assembly: GCA_037355625.1. Lineage (NCBI taxonomy): Eukaryota > Viridiplantae > Streptophyta > Magnoliopsida > Solanales > Solanaceae > Petunia > Petunia x hybrida. Next base: position 18,842,110 of record JBBBVM010000007.1, read on the forward strand.
AGCAAGGAAGTTGCGGCCATATTTTTAAAGTCACACCATTATCATGGTTTCCTCTTTTTCCTTGCGGACTATTTTTCACAAACCCGAGCTGCCGGGTAGGTTGGAAAAGTAGGCCATCGAGCTCGGTGAATATGACATCATTTATTATCCATGTACGGCGATCAAGTCACAGGTACTTGCGGACTTTGTCGCTGATTTCAGTACCGACTTGGTGCCGGGAGCTAAGACAGAACGCGGGATGATGGAAGGAGTTAACCCTGAAGAATGGGTGATCCATACCGACGGGGCCTCAAACGTAAAAGGAACCGGGCTTGGTTTACTGATCAAATCCCCAACAAAGAATATATTCAAGAAAGCCGTCAGCTGCTCCCAAGTGACGAATAATGCGGCAGAATATGAAGCAGTAATTCAACAACAACAACAACAACATACCCAGTTAGTATCCCACTGTGGTGGGGTCTGGGGAGGGCGAGATGTACGCAGCCTTACCTCCACCAAAGTGGAGAGGCTGTTTCCGGAGTACCCTCAACAAAGGACATAAGTAGAAAACATAAAAGTGAGATAAGATAGTGTCAACACCAAACAGTACAAACATGCCTTACCGTTAGAGCACTCCACCTCCTTAAGCAAACAATAACACGCTACAATAAAAGTACTTAAAACATATATAGTAAACCGACTGAGCTAGCGTGTCTACAGTGAGCATAAAACGCATAAAACGCTAAAGGCATTCAACATCTAAAGATAAGCATAAACACCGGACACACATACTCGATTACTAGCTATCCTTCCACCCAAATCTTCGACCTCCACTTTTTCCTATCTAAGGTCATGTCTTCGGTAATTTGGAGGTCAACCATATCCCGCCTAATCACCTCACCCCAATTCTTCTTAGGTCTGCCTCTACCTCTCCGAATGGTACACACTGACAACCCCTCACATCTTCTCACAGGCGCATTTGGGCTCCTCCTCTTTACATGCCCAAACCACCGTAGCCTCGCCTCCCGCATCTTGTCTGCCACTGCAGCCACTCCAACCTTCACACGGATGTCCTCGTTCCTGATCCTATCCATCCTAGTAAGGCCACACATCCATCTAAGCATCCGCATCTCTGCTACACTCATCCTTTGGACGTGGGTGGCCTTTACTGGCCAACACTCCGCCCCGTATATAAGCGCAGGCCTAACGACTGCTTTATAGAATCTCCCTTTCAGCTTATATGAAGCAGTAATTCAAGCTCTAGAATTAGCTTACATATTGAGGGTCAAGGAGATCAGTGTCAATTGCGACTCTCAACTCGTTGTCAATCAGGTAACCGGGGCTTACGCCGCCAAGGATGCCCGCATGCAAGAATACTTAGCCAGAGTAGAAAAGTGCTTGAAATAACATACACTGACGTCAAACGCCACGAAGTCAACGCAGTGGGATCATCGTGGGACTGGCGACACCCGATCATTGAGTACCTGGACCAAGGAGTGCTCCCTGCAGATAGAAAGGAGAGCAGAAGGTTGAGGGCCCAAGTGACCTGCTATGTTTTAATCAATGGTGAGTTGTATCGGCGAATGTTTAGCGGACCATTGGCTAAATATTTGGGACCCTCCTAAGCGGATTATGCACTTAGAGAAATTCTCGAGGGGCAATGCAGAAACCATTCCGGTGGGCGATCCTTAGCTGGCAAGTTAATCGAGGTGGGCTATTTGAGGCCTCGAATGGAAGACGACGCAAGCAAGTTTGTCCAGGCATGTGATAGCTGCCAAAGATTCTCCTATATATTTCATCAGCTGGCGGAGTTATTACACTCAGTAATAGCCCCTTGGCCTTTTATGAAATGGGGGATGGACATCGTAGGGCCTATGCCTAAAGCGCCCGGCGATGTCAAATTCCTGCATATCATGATGGATTATTTCACCAAATATGTCAAAGAGGCAGACTATGCCCGGATCCGAGAGCAGGAGGTGATAGAATTTATCTGGAAGAACATTATGTGTTGATTCGGCATTCCGTCGGAGATCACTTGTGACAACTGGCCTCAGTTCGTAGGCGACAAAATCACTGCTTTTCTGAAGGAATGGGAGATAAATATGATAACCTCTACTCCCTATCACCCTTCGGCCAATTGTCAAGCTGAATCTTCAAACAAAACAATAGTGGAGAACCTAAAGAAGCGACTCAAGGAAGCCAAAGGAAAGTGGCCAGAAGAACTGCCTCGAGTCCTCTAGGCCTACCAAACTACATTTAAAGCCAGCACTGGGGAAACACTATTTTCACTGACATATGGAATGGAAGCAATGATTCCCTTAGTTATTGGAGAATCCCAGTTGCGGTGGTCATTCGCTGATGAAGAACCCAACAACGAAGCTTTGAGAGTTTCTCTCGATACTTTGGACGAACGGCAAGAGATAGCAGTCATACGCCTTGTGGCCCAGAAGCAATAAGTGGAGCAGTATTACAATGCGAGGGCGAACCCACGATCCTTCAATATCGGATATCTAGTACTCTGCTAAGTCACTTAGAACACTAAGCAGGTTAGTGCAGGTAAGCTCGCCCCGAATTGGGAAGGGATGTACAAAGTCCGACGCATAGCTGGAAAAGGTGCGTATGTTCTTGAAGACAGGAAAGGACAACCACTCCAAACAACTGGAATGTTACATGGCTAAATAAGTACTAGTCTTGAAAGGCCATCTAACCCTGTATACTCGAGACATGTATTTTCCCCTTTCTTGTCCCTTTACAATTATTGTCATTATCTACAACGGGCTCTAGCCCCGATCTTTTCTTTCCCAGGAGCCATAAACCCTTCAGGTTGTTCCATGTAGATTTCTTCATCCAAATCTCCATTTATGAAGGCTGTCTTAATATCCATTTGATGGATTTGAAGACCATACACGGCAGCTAAAGCTATTAGCATCCGTATGGATGTAATTCTGCTTACCGGAGAGTATGTGTCAAAATAATCAAGGCCCTCTTTTTGTCTATAACCTTTAACGATCAGTCTTGCCTTGTACTTGTCAATAGTACCGTCAGCTTTAATTTTCCTTTTGAAAATCTATTTGTAACCTAAAGGTTTATTTCCAGGAGGAAGATCAACCAATTCCCAAGTATGATTACTTAAAATGGATTCTATTTCACTATTGACTGCCTCTTTCCAATAAGGAGACTCTGAAAAAGCCATTTCTTCTTTATAAGTTTGAGGCTCATTTTCCAATAGAAAAGTCATAAAATCTAGTCCAAAGGAAGTAGACGTCCTTTGATGTTTACTACGTCTTGGATTATCATTACTTGTCATACTTCCTTTTGTACCTTCCCTTGGTCGTTTTGTGCTTACACTTGACGATTCACATTCAATTTTATACGGATATATATTTTCAAAAAATTCAGCATTATCTGATTCAATAACCGTATTAGCATGAATGTCAGGATTTTCTTATTTGAACCAGAAAACGATATGCCTTACTATTATTGGCATATCCTATGAAAACACAATCAACGGTTTTTGATCCTATCTTTTCCCTTTTAGGGTTAGGAACTTGTACCTTTGCCAAACACCCCCACATTTTGAGGTAGTTCAAGCTTGGCTTTCTTCCTTCCATTTTTCATATGGAATAGATTGTATTTTTCTGTGGGGTACACGATTAAGTATTCAACTAGCTGTAAGAATAGCTTCCCCCCACAAGTTCTGGGGTAAACCCGAAATTATTATCAAAGCATTCATCATCTCCTTCAATGTTCTATTATTTCTTTCCGCAATCTCATTGGATTGTGGCGTGTAAGGGACAGTGGTTTGATGAATAATGCCATATTCCAAACATATTTGTTCAAAAGGAGATTCGTATTCACCACCCCTATCACTTCTTATCATTTTTGTCCTTTTGTTAAGTTGTGTTTCTACTTCACTTTTGTATTGCTTGAATGCATCTATAGCCTCGTCTTTACTAACAAGTAAATAAACATAGCAGTAACGAGTGCTATCGTCAATAAAAGTTATGAAATACTTCTTTCCACCGTGAGATGGTATTGACTTCATATCACAAATATCCGTATGAATTAAGTCTACAGGTTCGGAATTCCTTTCAATTGATTTGTAAGGATGTTTCGCAAATTTAGACACAACACATATTTGACATTTTGATTTCTCACGTTCAAATTTAGGCAATACTTCCATATTTATCATTTTTCGCAAGGTTTTATAGTTAACATGTCCCAAACGTGCATGCCATAATTGATTTGACTCAAGTAAGTAAGAAGAAGCTTGAACTTTATTATTGATAGAAACAGTCATTACATTCAGCTTGAAAAGGCCCTCACTTAGGTAACCTTATCCTACAAAAGTATCATTCTTACTTAATACAACCTTATCAGAAACAAATACACACTTAAACCTATTCTTGACAAGAAGTGATGCTGACACCAAGTTCTTACATATTTCTGGAACGTGAAGAACATTGTTGAGAATCACAACCTTGCCCGAGGTCATATTTAGGCCTATCTTGCCATAACCTTCAATCTTTGCTGTTTCAGAATTTTCCATGAAGAGTGTCTCATTAGGTCTAGCAGGAGCACAGCCAGTAAACGCATCTTTATTTGCACAAACATGGCGGGTGGCTCCAGAATCAATCCACCATTCTTTGGGATTTCCCACCAAGTTACATTCAGAAATCATTGCACAAAGATCCATCTCTTGCACTCCTTAGGAAATAGTATCTTCTACCATGTTTGCTTGACCTTTATTATTTTTGGCTTCTTTAGGGCAGTACAGTCTACAGCATTGTGTCCAGATTTGCCACAGTTGCGGCAATTGCCCTTGAATTTTTTCTTTTTCGGCTGATTGTTTGGTCCAGAAGGTTTCTTTCTTTTGTTTTTCTTTGGTGCATCATTTGCCTCAACAATAAATGCTCCCATTACTGTTGAACTTCCACGAGCAACCTTTTTCTCCGCAATCTTGTTGCCTTCCTCGATCCTCAAACGAACAATGAGATCTTCGAGTGACATCTCCTTGCGCTTGTGTTTCAAGTAATTCTTAAGGTCTTTCCACAAAGTGGCTACTTTTCAATTACCGTAGCAACTTGAAATGCCTCATTGATGACCGAACCTTCAATGAGAAATTTATTATTAATAATATAATTAATACTTCTAATATAAGCATTAATTTGGATCATACCTTCAGCAATGAGATCATGAATGATCACTTGCAACTCTTGGACTTGACTTATGACGGTTTTACTGTCCACCATCTTAAAGTTCAGAAATTTGGCGGCTATAAATTTCTTCATCCTAGCATCTTCAGTTTTGTACTTCTTTTCAAGAGCAAGCCAAAGCTCCTTCGAAGTTGCAGCAGTACTATAGACATTGTATAAGTCGTCCTCCAGTCCATTCAGAATATAATTTTTACATAGAAAATCAGAATGCTTCCATGCCTCAATCACAATGAAACGTTCATCTTCAGGAGTGTCATCTGTCGGTACAGGAACGTCCTCCTTAATGAATCGTTGCAAACACAGTATGGTCAGATAAAAGATCATCTTTTGCTGCCACATTTTGAAGTCAACCCAGCAAAACTTTCCCGGCTTTTCAGCCGGTGCTGGCGCAGGTGCCGGTGCAGATGCTGGGCGGCTGGAGCTTGCACCAATGGAAGCATTTGGTGTACCAGAAATACAATTGTTATTTTCTGTGTTCGTCATTATTCTGTAAAAATAAAATAACACAGTTAGATTCAGATAATCTAATTTAATATACAGTGAAGTTTTTATATCTTCAAACTGTAAATAACAATATGAATAGTTTCAATAATCCATTGAAGTTTTTAATCTTTAAAACGGAATATTAAATTTGGAGTAGAAAATCTTTTCAGATTTTAGTCTCCACTGCAGTTTGGAGTAGAAAATCTTTTCAGATTTTAGTCTCCAGAAACAGTAGCAGTTTGGAGTAGAAAATCTTTTCAGATTTTAATCTCCACAACCAGTTCAGTATCGATTAGCAGACTAGAGTAACTATTAGATTTCTGTTAGATGCCTGCACTTTCGATAATAACTAGAAACAGAAAAGAGATGAGATAGAGAAATATTCCGAGCCAACAGTCTACACTGCCTCTCTTTAAGAAATCTAATCCCCTCACTATTACCCAAGGTTAATGGATTAATTTCTCCCAGGATAAAACGGAACAACGTTACTGTGATAGCTGTAATACAAATCACAGTAACCAGCGAACTAAAAAATACGGCTGCAAATCACACTGACTCAAACTTACTTTTTATTTTGAAAACAAATGTAGAGAGTAAAGAGAGAGAAGAATTTCGGATGGAAAATTGAGGCAGAATGCCACTGTATTTATATCCACAGAGTTCAAGGATTGAAGAGGTGCCAAGGTGCCTTTTCTGGAGAAGACACCTATTGGTTGCCAAGGTTCCTTTTCTGAAGAAGACACCTGCTGGTTAAAATAAATCCGTTAAGGAAAATAACCAGCGCGGGAAATAATCAATTTCCGGTTAAAAATTATTAAATAATATATTTAATATTTATTTAATAAAAATAATAGTTTGTTGATATAAAAAATTTATCAATCAATCGATCAAATCCAAATCCGAAGCCCAGCGAGTGACGACGGCGCGAGGTCCCTTCCTCTTAACTCCTTTTAAGAGCTAAGGGAAGTGATTTTATATTTATATTCTACAAACTAGTTCTCTTTAACCGATGAGGGACAAAGTGCAAAAGTCAAAGTTGCCTTTTCATCTTCCCTCCATTTTCCATTCACACCCACTTCATTATAAAACCCAGAAACACCTAAAACAGAGTGAAAACAAAACTGTAATGAAACATTGCCCTGATTATAAAACATGGAAAATTGCACTCGCTCCGCTGGAAAATACAAAGGTTAACTTTGAGTCCTTTTTTTGTAATATAGTTAATATTACAAGGATGAAGTGTGACTATAATAGAAGATCAATGACTTTGGATTGATGGAAACATACAATAATATTTGGTTGATGCCGCACAAATGTTTCGCAAGGTGGACTCTTTTTGATAGATATGTAGATTGACCAGCCCCGAAGTGTTATACAAAGGTTGAGATGAGTTAGTTTTAGTGATTTAAGGATTTCAAGATGTGCATTTAGTAGCTGTATTTTTATCAATTAAAGGTCTATCATATCAGGTATGAGAGTATTATACTTTTTATGATTTTATCTGTAAATGCACTTCTCAGGTATTTGGTCCTAATATATTCTCCTACACTAAAATGATGAAAGCATTAGAAAGATCTAAGAAGAATTAAAAAATATACATATTTTATAATAAGTTGGATGTGTGTGCGGAGTAGGCGTGGTATCACATAAAGAAAGACGGGCAGAGGGGTAGGAGTGCATAAATCTATTTTATTTCATGCATAACATGTCATAAGCAAGACCGAAAAGATGTATTTGTCAATTGAGAAGGTACTTGAATATAGTAACGTGATGATCAATCCTCTCAAATGTATATTGATAATAAGAAATGTAATTCTATTGCGCTTTAATTGAATTTTTTACTAACTTTACTTTCAAAATATGAAAATTAAAACAATTACCACAATTAAATTTAGAATAGAAATTAAATTAATACACTTTCTTGGAACACTTAAAAATATGATTAGTTTCTTTTAATTTCATAATTTATTTGGTATTGGGTTCATCATTGAGAAGTAAATAATAGTTAAAATTTTGTTGAATTAAATGCGATTACGTACTATACCCAAAAAGATAACATACCTATAATGAATAGTATAAACAGTAATGAATTATACTTTAAACAAATTCACCATCACAATTTGGAAGAAAATATGATATCATTTGGATTAAAGATAACCCAAATTAATTAAGTTATTGGAATAGAAAAAATGTACGCAAATGGGAGCATAAATAAATAAATATTCGAGTGTAACAAACAAGGGTGAAGAAGGGAAATGAAAGTCATATAAAATTGGAGAAGTAATTTATCTTTTTCGTCGCAATGTTAGACGTGCAAAATGAACTTATAGACCATTCATCTGCAAAGACATAAATTTGATAATCACAATAGTTGGAATTTAGGTTATTGAAACCAACAACAAAAACATATCGAGTAATATCCCGCAAATGTGATTTGGGAATGGGGAGATATATATAGCCTTACTCCTACGATGGTGGAAAGGCTGTTTCCAGTAGACTTTCGACATGTTATTTAAACCATTTTCTCATAATTGGAGTTAAAACTAAATTTAATGGAGAATACCATTTACACTCCAATTGATTAAAAAAAACATAATTACTTTAATCTAATATTATCGGCACATCGCACGGATACTATACTACCCATAATTGGAGTTAAAACTAAATTTAATGGAGAATACCATTTACACTCCAATTGATTAAAAAACATAATTACTTTAATCTAATATTATCGGCACATCGCACGGGTACTATACTTGTAGTGAATTTTATATAAAAGTACAAATTTTAGAAGTTATTTACAAAACATAGAAATATTTTAGCAAAATTACCCATTATAGAGGAAAAGAAAAGTTAATTACAAAACATAGCAATATTCTCCCATAACATAGCAAGTCCTTATATTCTTCCTCCTATTTCCCCCAATATCACTTTTCCTCCTCCCATTTTCCCCAATTTCACTTTTCCTCCATCCATTCCCCCAATTTCACTTTTAATCCTCCCATTTCCTCCAATTTCACTTTTCCTCCCACCATTTCCTCCAATTTCACTGTATTTAACTGTTTCTGCATCATTTCAACATTGTATCTGCGCTATTTCAAACTGTTTCTACATCATTTTCAGCACTGTATCTGCGCTGTTTCAAACCATTTCTGCATCATTTCAGCACTATATCTGCGTTGTTTCAAACTGTTTCTGCATCATTTCGGCATTGTATCTGCATTGTTTCAAACTGTTTTTGCATCATTTCAGCACTGTATCTCCGCTTTTTCTACATCGTTTTAGCACTGTATCTGCACTGTTTCGAACTGTGAGACTCAAGCTCCTTTTGATCGTCCTTTGTGCTTGCTTGACAAAGTTGTACTTTACGTTATGATCTTTGGACAATGATTGGATAACCATTAAAATTTTCATGCTGGAGAGTAGTTCTGTAAATAGGCTACAATAGATCCACTCACACGTAAAGTTTATGTACTCTATGTCTTAAAAGAGTAAAAACTAGCAGGTGCAATTGACAAAGTAGTGACACGACCCGGATTTCGACTAGGCCGTGCGGGCACCCGACATCCTCCCCAAGACCCGTCGGGCGAACCCTTACTAATTAAATTAGGAAAATAAATATAAAAACTCATAAATAAGGACAAAACTTAAAACAAAAATACAGACATACTGATATCTCTAAGCTGTACAAAAGAAATTACAGCTGACTACCCATCGTACTAGGTTTAGCGCTATCCAGACCAGACATCTAAGAGTACAAAAGAAGACAAATACCTCCTGAAGGGAGCAAAATGCAACTGAAATAATTACCAATAAACTGGTGGCCATCCGGAATAAAAGCTGGCTCACCCTGACAGCTGAAGTTGTCTTCGCTCCTTCACAACGTGGCGAACTCAATCCTGGAGTGAACCTGCCGAAACGGAATAGATAGACAAGAAACAAACAACAAACAAGGGTGAGTCAAAAGGACTCAATAAGTGGGGCAGACTAGCCACCTCAAAGAATAGGATAGCTAGCCAGGGAGAAGAAACATATAAATCAAATTCCTCTTATTTAAATTATAAAAAGGCATAGCCAGATAATAACTGGAAGCACGTATGGAATCACAAACTAGTCAACAACCAGGAACGTAAGACAGCCAGAACATATAGGTATCCCGAACATATCAGCAATCAAAATTACATCCCGTTGCGGCGTGCAACCCGATCCATATAATTATCCTGTTGCGGCGTGCAACCCGATCCATATAATTATCCTGTTGCGGCGTGCAACCCGATCCATATATTTATACCGTTGCGGCGTGCAACCCGATCCATATATTTATACCGTTGCGGCGTGCCACCCGATCCCCGCAACTTAGAATACGAGCCAGAATTATATAGGCAAACTATAATATGTCCACAACATGGTGTACATACCGCATACATAAAACACAATATAATACACACAATAGTCAGTATGCGATGCAATGAGATGGGATGAATGCGACATGATGCAATGCAGTCACGTACTCTTGATACCTATCTCCGGCGCGGGACTCTCATCGTCTACCAGGAGATATATGCAATAATGACCCTTCACCGGCTCGGGACTCTCATCGATTACCGGGAAGTATATGTAATGATGACCCTTCACCGGTGCGGGACTCTCATCGCCAACCGGGAAGTATATGCAATAATGACCCTTCGCCGGTGCGGGACTCTCATCGCCAACCGGGAAGTATATGCAATGATGACCCTTCGCCGGTGCGGGACTCTCATCGCCAACCGGGAAGTATATGCAATGATGACCCTTCGCCGGTGCGGGACTCTCATCGCCAACCGGGAAGTATATGCAATGATGACCCTTCGCCGGTGCGGGACTCTCATCGCCAACCGGGAAGTATATGCAATAATGACCCTTCGCCGGTGCGGGACTCTCATCGCCAACCGGGAAGTATATGCAATACTCAAAACCAGAGTGTAATGCTCATATGTTTAATGCAATACCAACAATAGGGCATAACATATAATATACAATGTAAATCCAAAGGTAAGGCGTAATGAGTACGCCTATCGGCAGCTACACACGTAAGGAAACACGTGGTAGAAAATCCACGAGGCCAAGTGCCTCCAAAGAAATGGATATAAACACTTACCTCTTCCAAGATTTAGCATTGCTAATCAATAACCGCTTTTATCCTTTGGTTCCATGGCCAAACGATCCCACTGTGTTCAATAAGCAGAAAAATATATCACATTAGGCTAAAGGCTTCATTCCTCACATCTTAGGGCAATCCAGGTAGGAACCTGATACCCTATTCGCATACGCAATACGCAGGCCAGGCCTATATACAGAGTTCAAAGCCACATAACCAAACCCCAAATAAATTATATCTATATGTTGTCCATAACTCACTGAGTACGAATATATAATCAATTTTACTATCGGGGTCCATTTGACCCTTTAAACTATTAATTGAACTTATTAAAACGATGTCTAATATTTCAAGTTTTACCATTAAAACATATTCAAACACACGTAATAAACTCAAATAATATAGTAGGATCATTACCTGAATGTTCTGGGGTGAAAATACTATTTTTCTCCGGCCCCTTTTCTCATTTTCTGGCATTTTTTCCATTTCCTTCCATGTATTCTTTTGGTTTTCCCGTTTCTGTTGTTGTGTTTCGTTTTCTGGAATATATTCACGCTAAAGATGAGCTCACCGACAATGCTCATTTCTTTCTCATTTCTATTTTGTCGTTTTTGTTGTTTTATTTTTTTTTCTTTTCTTTTCTTAACAAAAATTAAAACAGTGCCCTACGATATTCGAAATAATTCCAACTTTTGCATACAAGTTGTACAAAATATATGTAACATACTCGCAAAGGCGGATCTCAAATCAGACTCCCGAAACTCAAGATGCGAATTTAAATGAAAAGAAGTCAAATTATTTAACTTTCGGCATTTTAGCGGAAACTAGCCGAACAACATCGAAATTCACTTTCGAAAGTTTACAAAAATCACAAATAATCATACGAACCTAACGGCGCTTTCGGATTTCGAAACGGAGCTCATTCGGCAAAAACCGAGCTCGAAAATCTCGTTTTAATATTTATCGCCAATAAAAACTGAAACCTTCTTCCGATGCCTACCAAACGAGGTCTGATTTAGCTCAAATTTTACAGACAGGTTCTAATGGACATTACAAATATTTTAAAATTATCAGCACGCCAATCGGAGTCCTAACTTCCGAAACGACTGACCGAGGTCGTTTCATTCTCCTCCACTTAAACTCTCGTTCGTCCTCGAACGAGCCTAAATCTAAAGCAAGATTTACGCAGATAACAAGATAACTTGCACAACCTTCATAAACCACTCCACGGACATTATCTCATAATTACAGAATCAGAGTTATAACGCGCACATCAAATTCTTGGATAAAAACATAACTGGATAATATGATAACGTCATCGCCCAGCTTATTCTGACTAAGCTGATCCTTCCTCGATCACGTGAGGAGAGTTCTACATTTTCGAAACAAAGATACACGGAATTCTGGATAGATTAACATGATTCTGCCGGTGAATTACCTCGTCGATATACTTTTCGATATAGAACAGGTCGATGGAACTAAGAATTAGCTTACGCTTCAGCAACGCCTTAGAGATTTAATATTATGATTCGGTATCAATTGGAGGAAGACTCCTCCACTTAAAGCATAAAGCCATACAACTAATTTGAATAGAAATAGTCATCCTCGCACAACCTGCTGGATTAAAGAAGACCTAGCTACAAGCTGAACGTAGGCAGACCTAAACTACCAAACTACCCTTTCGAGTTGCCAACTAACTGCAACTCTCGAGTTCACAACTCTATATCTTTGTCGTAAACACCACCTCCTGATGGATGGTACTTCTATATAAAAATTTCGGCAGAGTTTCCCCTGAAACTGGATGATCCGCAAAAACAGAACCAACACTATACTATACATGGGAATGGATACCCGGATAAACTGATATCCAAAATAATAATATGCTTACCCGGCTACAATAACACGTAGTCTGGCTCAACACAGGGAACGTCACAAGCGGCTACCAATCGCCCAAGCTCACTAGTATCAGAAGAAGAAGAGATGGCAATAAACAGAGGATAGAAATAGTTAGATCTTTAGGAAGCTCATCTCCTTATTTATTTGGCTACCAGAGCTAGACTACTTACGAGTCAGGCTAGCCAAAGAATCGCAATTGAAGAAATAGACATTAAATGAGCTCTATGGAGCAACACCCATATCAATTTAACCTTCCAATAAGAAGGAAACTCTAGCAATTTACCAGAAACCCTTTTATAATTCAGATAAGCTCAGGGGATAGCGTGACTTTACTAATATCTCGAACCAAAAGGAGACACGTAAATCGAATATTACTTACTAACCACTTTACGCCGGAAGAAACCATGACACTCTCTTATGGTGATGAACTAGAATCCCATCATCCAACCAATACAGAATTCCGAAAAGAGAGGTAGACTGACTTGACATTATAATAGAAGGTGGCACAATAGGATGCCAAGTAAACAATAGCGACACTCACTGTCAAATCTCTCATATTTAGACCAGATAAACTAGTAGGGTCTCACAAATGCCAGAAATAAATTATACTAGAAGCTCGCCCCTCTACCACAGCCGATTCTTAATTAAGACAATATCCAAGGAAACCATCGAAATATGATAGGACACACCATTTCCAGATCGATCGGAAAGATAAATCTTACTTACAGATAAGGGAAAAAGAAACACACGGGTCTACTACATCGGATGCCTCCAGACAAGCAATTCATAGAACTGCCTCTACAGCTGAGCTGAGCCACTACCCTGACAATCACTTTCTGGAGAACCACTGCCACCACACTCTCAACCTCTACTGGATGGTGGCATATCTCTACTTGATTAAGATCTAAATGAAATTCCCTGCGACTGTGCAGGTACCTGATGACAAGAGAAAGGACGGCTGCTAACTTATCGGAATAAGGAAAAATCCTCAAAGAATAGCCAGACTCACGACAATGATAACACCTTTTCACTGACTATAGGAGCTGGACAGATTGTAAATAGCTGTAAAGACTGAATCTGATCTTGACGGGCTACCGGCGCACTCTAAGAATCGCATGACACAAGCTGAGATAACCTGGAAGGTGACCTCCCAACATATCAGAACTCTTACCTCCAACAGAGGTACCATGGTTGCCCACCAGGGCCACGGGATCTCTTGCTTTCCCGCTCTAACTTATGGTATGCCTCGAACCTTCGGGCAATATTAACAACAACATCAAATAAAATCCGGACCTCAATTTCTCGAGCCATCTGGGATTTCAAGGAAAAATAAAGGTCATCAATAAATCTCTGAATCTCTCGAAAGGCTCATGAACTAGTTCTGATGCATATCCAGCCATTCTATAGAATTCAATCTCATATTTTGAAACACCAACAGGCTAACCGACAGGCTACCCTGTCCAATCCACTCAAACTGGCAACACTCTCCATTTCGCTTGCTACTCAAAAGGAATTTTTTTTCCACGAATCTAGAAGAAAACCGAACCAAGTTAGCTAATAAGAGAGAGAGACCCATCAATTCAAGGCTGGACCTTGAAACTGGGAAGCAGGATAATCAACACTATACCGTTCGATATAATCAAAAGCCTAAAGGATACAAATACCCTGACATTATTTTATTTTAAAAATTCACGGGGTTTATCTGATGCATTGCTTAAGAATATCGGAAGGTTCAACCGCGTAAAATAATGCAACCTCTTCGGACACTATGATCGAACTGATACCTCGGCTGGCTAACCAGCCGGAACAATTAGAGTTACAATACATGTTGTCTCCGGAACATAATTCACTGCAGCAATATTAAGAACCGGAAAAGGAGCTCCCTGAGACCGAACGTCTGCACATGCGGCAACCTGATAGGCTGTCTAGAGAATGATAGGTTTTTGCGGTATCTGCGTCGCAAAGATTATCGTAAAGCATCGTAGAGAGCCAAGGGAACCACAAAGCCCTGCTCCCTTGCCCATCGCAAGCTCGTAAGCTGGGATCTCCGTAACTAGATCGTCAGCACGATCAAAACTCTCGGGGCTTCGTCAGTGCTAGCCCCAGGATAGACTGCTTCGTCTTGAACTCATACCGTTTGCTGATTTGTCGTACGAGGGTTCACAATTACCATGAAGGAATTAACGAAAATACTTTTGAATCCTAGACCGACGCACGATCAGAAATGAAGGAAGTGAAACTTCCTAAATGCCATCATAGCCTCTCGTAGATAAGTACGGACGTCTACATACCCATCAGCGAGACTCTACTAGACACTATCTTAGTCTGGATAGACTCTAAACTGGGCTTTGATACCAACTGACACGACCCGGATTTCGACTAGGCCGTGCGGGCACCCGACATCCTCCCCAAGACCCGTCGGGCGAACCCTTACTAATTAAATTAGGAAAATAAATATAAAAACCCATAAATAAGGACAAAACTTAAAACAAAAATACAGACATACTGATATCTCTAAGCTGTACAAAAGAAATTACAGCTGACTACCCATCGTACTAGGTTTAGCGCTATCCAGACCAGACATCTAAGAGTACAAAAGAAGACAAATACCTCCTGAAGGGAGCAAAATGCAACTGAAATAATTACCAATAAACTGGTGGCCATCCGGAATAAAAGCTGGCTCACCCTGACAGCTGAAGTCGTCTTCGCTCCTTCACAACGTGGCGAACTCAATCCTGGAGCGAACCTGCCGAAACGGAATAGATAGACAAGAAACAAACAACAAACAAGGGTGAGTCAAAAGGACTCAATAAGTGGGGCAGACTAGCCACCTCAAAGAATAGGATAGCTAGCCAGGGAGAAGAAACATATAAATCAAATTCCTCTTATTTAAATTATAAAAAGGCATAGCCAGATAATAACTGGAAGCACGTATGGAATCACAAACTAGTCAACAACCAGGAACGTAAGACAGCCAGAACATATAGGTATCCCGAACATATCAGCAATCAAAATTACATCCCGTTGCGGCGTGCAACCCGATCCATATAATTATCCTGTTGCGGCGTGCAACCCGATCCATATAATTATCCTGTTGCGGCGTGCAACCCGATCCATATATTTATACCGTTGCGGCGTGCAACCCGATCCATATATTTATACTGTTGCGTCGTGCCACCCGATCCCCGCAACTTAGAATACGAGCCAGAATTATATAGGCAAACTATAATATGTCCACAACATGGTGTACATACCGCATACATAAAACACAATATAATACACACAATAGTCAGTATGCGGTGCAATGAGATGGGATGAATGCGACATGATGCAATGCAGTCACATACTCTTGATACCTATCTTCGGCGCGGGACTCTCATCGTCTACCAGGAGATATATGCAATAATGACCCTTCACCGGCTCGGGACTCTCATCGCCAACCGGGAAGTATATGCAATGATGACCCTTCGCCGCCGGTGCGGGACTCTCATCGCCAACCGGGAAGTATATGCAATGATGACCCTTCGCCGGTGCGGGACTCTCATCGCCAACCGGGAATTATATGCAATGATGACCCTTCGCCGGTGCGGGACTCTCATCGCCAACCGGGAAGTATATGCAATAATGACCCTTCGCCGGTGCGGGACTCTCATCGCCAACCGGGAAGTATATGCAATACTCAAAACCAGAGTGTAATGCTCATATGTTTAATGCAATACCAACAATAGGGCATAACATATAATATACAATGTAAATCCAAAGGTAAGGCGTAATGAGTACGCCTATCGGCAGCTACACACGTAAGGAAACACGTGGTAGAAAATCCACGAGGCCAAGTGCCTCCAAAGAAATGGATATAAACACTTACCTCTTCCAAGATTTAGCATTGCTAATCAATAACCGCTTTTATCCTTTGGTTCCATGGCCAAACGATCCCACTGTGTTCAATAAGCAGAAAAATATATCACATTAGGCTAAAGGCTTCATTCCTCACATCTTAGGGCAATCCAGGTAGGAACCTGATACCCTATTCGCATACGCAATACGCAGGCCAGGCCTATATACAGGGTTCAAAGCCACATAACCAAACCCCAAATAAATTATATCTATATGTTGTCCATAACTCACTGAGTACGAATATATAATCAATTTTACTATCGGGGTCCATTTGACCCTTTAAACTATTAA
Source organism: Petunia x hybrida (assembly GCA_037355625.1). NCBI lineage: Eukaryota > Viridiplantae > Streptophyta > Magnoliopsida > Solanales > Solanaceae > Petunia > Petunia x hybrida. The sequence continues at coordinate 18,859,009 of JBBBVM010000007.1, forward strand.
TTGAACTTATTAAAACGATGTCTAATATTTCAAGTTTTACCATTAAAACATATTCAAACACACGTAATAAACTCAAATAATATAGTAGGATCATTACCTGAATGTTCTGGGGTGAAAATACTATTTTTCTCCGGCCCCTTTTCTCATTTTCTGGCATTTTTTCCATTTCCTTCCGTGTATTCTTTTGGTTTTCCCGTTTCTGTTGTTGTGTTTCGTTTTCTGGAATATATTCACGCTAAAGATGAGCTCACCGACAATGCTCATTTCTTTCTCATTTCTATTTTGTCGTTTTTGTTGTTTTATTTTTTTTTCTTTTCTTTTCTTAACAAAAATTAAAACAGTGCCCTACGATATTCGAAATAATTCCAACTTTTGCATACAAGTTGTACAAAATATATGTAACATACTCGCAAAGGCGGATCTCAAATCAGACTCCCGAAACTCAAGATGCGAATTTAAATGAAAAGAAGTCAAATTATTTAACTTTCGGCATTTTAGCGGAAACTAGCCGAACAACATCAAAATTCACTTTCGAAAGTTTACAAAAATCACAAATAATCATACGAACCTAACGGCGCTTTCGGATTTCGAAACGGAGCTCATTCGGCAAAAACCGAGCTCGAAAATCTCGTTTTAATATTTATCGCCAATAAAAACTGAAACCTTCTTCCGATGCCTACCAAACGAGGTCTGATTTAGCTCAAATTTTACAGACAGGTTCTAATGGACATTACAAATATTTTAAAATTATCAGCACGCCAATCGGAGTCCTAACTTCCGAAACGACTGACCGAGGTCGTTTCAAGTAGATATTTTGCGAATTGAAAAAATAAAGATGTTATTGCTTTGAAAATATGCTACCACTTGCCACCTCTTAATTGCGCTTCTTTATCTTTCATCGGCTTAAATAACTTTTCACTTTTCAATTTCTTACTTATCGTTAATAGAAAAAGGAAAAATGATTGTCGTTCTGTGTTCATCTCTCCTTTTCCTTGCGACTTAAATTCTTCAATTGTTAATTGGTATGATTTTCTCAATCTACCTATATTCTTATGAGAATTGTTGTTCCTCCCTGTTTTTCCAGTTACCAACTTTATCTACAGTTAAATTTCAACTTGCTATTGAGTGAGATTTATTTCTGTATTTTCCTTCAATTGATATATTTGCAAAGTTATTGCTATGAATACATTGTTGTCTCTTCAGAATTGTTGTTTTCTGGCTAGACCTGGAATAAGGCAGCGATTGTAACTGAGGTTGAAAATTTTGTGATAATTGTTGTGAGATTTTGGGATTTTGAGAAGAAGAAATGGAGAGCTCTGCGTCGTCTCTATCAGATCTCATATCTAACTCAGTAGCTTATGAGGGGTGGGGGTGATGGTGCTGGGGTGGTGGGGGTGGGTGGTGGAGTGATGGGAGGAAGAGAGAGTAAGTGAGAGATGTTGTAATTTGGAGAAATGAAAGTGAAATGGGTTGATTATTGAAAAATATGTCAAGAAAAAGAGCCTCGGACGTCATTTGGAGATGACATTGTTACTTTTCTATTAGAAAATGAGCCTCGGACGTTTTAAGAAGCCATTTCTTTTTCAGAGTCGCCATTTGAAAAGAGGTAGTCAATAGTGAAATAAAATCTATTTTGAACAACCGTACTTAGGAGTTGGTTGATCTTCCTCCTAGAAACAAACCATTAGGTTCTAAATGGATTTTCAAAAGGAAAATAAAAGTTAATGGCACTATTGACAAGTACAAGGCAAGCTTGTCAAAGGTTATAGATAACAAGAAGGTCTTCACTACTTTGACACATACTCGCCAGTAACAAGAACTACATCCATACGTATGTTAATAGCATTGGTCGCCGTGTATTGTCTTGAAATCCATCAAATGGATGTTAAGACAACATTCTTAAATGGGATTCGGATGAAGAAATCTACATGGAACAACCTGAAGAGTTTGTGGTCCCCGGAAAAGAAAAGAAGGTATGTAAACTTGTTAAGTCGCTTTATGGACTAAAACAAGCACCTAAACAATGTCATGTGAAATTTGACCATACAATGTTGTCAAATGGCTTTATATTTAATGAGTGTGATAAATGTGTTTACATTAAAAACGCTCATAATTATGTAGTCATTATTTGCTTATACTGGGATGACATATTGATAATGAGTAATAACATTGCCAACATAAATGCTACAAAACGCATGAATGACTTAGGAGTTGCTGACTTAATTCTGGGCGTTAAAATCTATAAGACTCCTCAAGGTCTGGCTTTGTCTCAATCTCATTACTTCAATAGTGTGCTTGAAAAATTTAAGTACTTGGACTTTAAAATTTTAAGGACTACAATTGATATAAACCTTGCTCTTAAAAAAAATAAAGGTCAAAGCACGTCTCAGAATTACGCTCGTGTTTTGGGAAGTTTGATATACATCATGAATTGTACTCGTCCAGATATAGCTTGTGCTATAAGTAAACTGAGTCGATACACGAGTAATCCCAATCAAACTCATTAGATGACAATGAAGCGTGTTTTGGGATATTTAAAATATACTTTATTTAAAATATACTAAAGACTTTTTGTTGTATTATAACAAGTATTCTGTGGTCATTGAAGGATATTGTGATGCCAATTGGATCTCCAGCATAACTGATTCTAAGTCCATAAATGGGTACATTTTTACACTTGGTGGAGGAGCGGTGTCTTGAAAATCATCCAAACAAACGTGTATTGCCCGCTCTACAATGGATGCTTAGTTCATAGCTTTAGACAAGGCCGATGAAAAAGCTGAATGGCTTCAAACTTTTTTGGAAGATAATCCGTTTTGGCCCAAGCCGTTGACACCAATTTGCATATATTGTGATAGTCAATCGGGCATAGGACAAGCTAGGAATGTTATGTATAATAGAAAAAATCATCATATACGATGAAGACATAAAACCGTTAGGGACCTACTCTGAAGGGGGATTATCATTATTGATTACGTGAAGCCAAGTGATAATGTGTCGGATCCGCTTACAAAAGGCCCAACTAGAGAGGCGGTTGAGTGTTTATCGAAGGAAATGGGACTATGGCCGAGGACAAGTCATCATGGCCGCAACTCTACCTAGAAGACTGGAGATTCCAAAAACTAGGTTCAAGGGGAATACAAAGTCGTGCATGACAGTTCAACATTGTCAAACTAAATTTTTGGTACATTCTCGTGATGCGACAATGTTCAAGTACCAAGGATAAAGCACTAAAGGCGTTTTTCAATGATTACCTAAGTTTGATATGGAATTATCAAATAGTGTACATCTACGGGATTACACGTTTAGGAATCACCTATGTAAGTGTGAAGTGGAAGCCGTTTCAAGGAGAATTTTGTAAGGCTAATTCTGTATGCACTTATGAAACCAGGCGGTGTTCATGGCTGAAACGAATACAACAGTGAGAACCAAAGATGGTTAAGGGTTAGTTGTGTGACTTATATTGTTTAGGTGTACAGCATAGCTCGACGGTTTAAAGATATCAAATCTACCGATTGACTTAGTATATCCGATGTATGTTCGTTACGGAAAGTTCAAAGGGAAACCTACTTATCCCGATAAAATTAATTCTTTTTTGCGAATCACACAAGTTTGTAATGCATATTTGCATAATATAGTCATTCCCCATTCATGTGGGGGATTGTTGGGTTTTGGAAGGTGAATAGTGTGAATGAAAAATAAGGAAAAAATGTGAAAATGTTCCTTTTATAAAGGAAATGCACTTTGTCCTATATTGGTAGGGTTTAAATAGAGAAATACTTCTTCTAACTCTTAAAAGGGTTGAGAAGAAGGTGAGCATCGCGCAGTCATCGTCGCTGCTCGACTCGGCTTTTGTTACGGCTACGGATTCGGTCAATTAATATTTCAGAATAATATTAATATTTTATTAGTAATATTTAATATTCTGTTTTTGTAACGGTAATATGAAATTCCTCTTTCGTTTTAAATTTCCCGTTACGTTTTTACAAAGAGCCATCAATATGGTCATTTTCTGTAAATAGCCACCTTTGAAAAGCTGCCTTTTGAAATTGTGTCTCTTCATTCCAGCTGAAACGACCTTAGGTAGTCGTTTCGGAAGTTAGGATTCCAATTGGCGTGCCGATAATATTAAAATCTTCGTAAGGTCTATTAGGATCTGTCTGTAAAATTTGAGCTAAATCAGACTTCGTTTGGTAGGCATCGGAAGAAGGTTTCAGTTTCCGTTGTCGGTGAATATTAAAAAGAGGTTTTCGAGCTTGATTTTTGCGGATAAGCTCCGATTCAAAATCTGAAAGCGTCGTTATGTTCGTCTGATTATTTGTGACATGTGTGAATTTTTGAAGTTAATTTCGAGGTTGTTCGGTTGATTTCGGCTAAAGTTCCGAAAATTAATAATTTGATCTTTTCTCGCTTAATTCGCACCTTCAGTTTCGGGAGTCTGATTTGAGATCCGCTTTAGCGAGTATGTTACATATATTTTGGAATTATTTTAAGTTTCGTAGGGTCTATTTTAATTTCCATTACGAAAAGAAAACAAAAAAAAAGAAGAAAAGGGAAAAGGACAAAAAATGATAATGGAGGCGGTGGATGGCTAAGCTTAAAGGTTAGCGTAAAAGGCATCAACACAACACAAGGCAAGCAAAAGCATAACGTAACAGAAACAAGACCAAAACGCAGTGAGGTAAAAAAAATGCCAGAAAATGAGAAAAGAGCCAGAGAAAAGTAGAATTTTTACTCCGAAACATTCACGTAATGATCTTAATGCATTATTTTAGTTTACTACGTGTGTTTGAATATATTTTGAAAATAAAAATTGGGATATTAGACATCATTTTAATAAGTTCAATTGATATTTTCAAAGGTTAATCGGACCCCGATAATGAAATTGATTATATACTCATACTCAGCGAGTTATGGGCAACCCATAAATATAATTTATTTAGGGTTTGGTTATGTTACTTTGAAACCTGTACATAGGCCTGGTCTGCGTATGGCGTATGCGATTAGAGTGTCAGGTTCCTAATCGGATTGCCCTAAGACATAAGGAATGAAGCGTTTAACCTAATTTGATATATTTTCGGCTTATTGAATAGGCAAGATCGTTTGGACAGTGAATCCAAAGGATAAAGCGGGTGTTGAGTAGCACATTGAAATTAGGTAAGTGTTTATATCCATTTCTTTGGAGGCCCTTGGCCTTGTGGATATTCTACCACGTTTTCTTTACGTGTGTAACTGCCGATAGGCGTGCTCATTACGCCTTAGCTTTGAATTTACATTGTATATTATATGTTATGCCCTATTATTGGTATTGCATTGAGCATATGAGCACTGCACTCTGGTTTTGAGCATTGCATATACTTCCCGGTTGGCGATGAGAGTTTCGCACCGGTGAAGAATCATTATTGCATATCCATCCTGGTAATCGATGAGAGTCTCTAGCCGGTGAAGGGTCATTATTACATATACTTCCCCGTTGGCAATGAGAGTCCCGCACCGGTGAAGGGTCATTATTGTATATACTTCCCGGTAATCGATGAGAGTCCCGAGCCGGTGAAGGGTCATTATTGCATATACTTCCTGGTTGGCGATGAGAGTCCCGCACCGGTGAAGGGTCATTATTGCATATAGTTCCCGGTAATCGATGAGATCCCGAGCCGGTGAAGGGTCGTTATTGCATATACTTCCCGGTAATCGATGAGAGTCCCGAGCCGGTGAAGGTATCAGGCACATATGACTGCATTGCATTATACCGCATTCTTCCCATCTCATTACACCGCATACTGACTAGTGTGTGACTTTTGTGCTGTGTTTTGTATATGCGGCATGTCTACCATGTTGTGGACATATTTCAGTTTTCCTATACGTTTCTTGCTATTTAGTGTCCTTAATTGGGTTATATGCTTTTGTTATATGGATCAGGTTGTACGCCGCAACAGTATAAATATATGGATTGGTTTGCAAGCCACGACAGTATGAATATATGGATCGGGATGCACGCCGCGACAGTATGAATATATGGATCGGGTTTCATGCCGCAACAATATGAATATATTGATCGGGTTGCATGCTGCGACAGTATGAATATGTGGATCGAGTTGCACGCCGCGACAGTATTATGTTCGGGATACTTAAAAACCTATATGTTTTTTCTATCTTATGTCCCTAGTTGTTTAAGAGTTTATGATCCCATATGTCTTTCTTATTATTATCTGGCTCTACCTTTTTATAATTTAAATAAGAGAAATTTTGTTTATCTGTTTTTCTTCTTCCTGGCTAGCTATCCTATTCTTTGAGGTGGCTAGTCTGCCCCACTTATTGAGTCCTTTTGACTCACCCTTGTTTGTTGTTTGTTTCTTGTCTATTTATTTCGTTTCGGCAGGTTCGCTCCAGGATTGAGTTCGCCACGTTGTTCAGGAGCGAAGATGAATTCGCTGTCAGGGTGAGCAAGCTTTTATTCCGGATGGCCACCAGTTTTATGTTTATTATTTCAGTTGCATTTTGCTCCTTTCAGGAGGTATTTATCTTCTTCTATACTCTTAGATGTCTAGCCTGGATAGCCCTAAACCTAGTATGTAGGGTAGTTAGCTGTAATCTCGTTGTTACAGCTTAGAGGTATCAGTATGTCTATACTTTTTCTAAGTCTTGTTCTTATTTATGAATTGAATTATATTTATTTTCCTAATTTAATTGGTAATGGTTCGCCCGACGGGTCTAGGGGAGGATGTCGGTTTCCCGCACTGCCTAGCAGATCATGTCAGTTGGCATCAGAGCGCAGTTTAGAGTCTATCCAGACTAAGAAAGTGTCTAGTAGAGTCTCGCTGATGGGTACGTAGACGTCCGTACTTATCTACGAGGGGCTATGATGGCATTTAGGAAGTTTCACTTCCTTCTTTTCTAATCGTGCGTCGGTCTAGGATGCAAAAGTATTTTTGTTAATACGTCCGTGGTAATTGTGAACCCTCGTGCGACAAATCAGCAAACGGTAGAAGTTCGGGACGAAGTAGTCTAGCATGGGGATAGAGCTACTCAAGCCCCGAGAGTTGTATATCGTGCTGAATCCAGTTGCACAGGCCCCATTTGTACGAGCTCGCGATGGGCAAAGGAACAGGGCCTTGTGGTTCCCTTGGCTCTCTACGATGTTTTTACAAGAATTTTGGCGACGCAGATACCCCAAGAACCTATTATTCACTAGGCAGCTTATCAGGTCACCGCATATGCAGATGTTCTGACTTAGAGAGCTCCTGTTCCAGTTCCTGATGTTGCCCCAATAAATTATGTTCCAGAGACAGCATGTGTTGCGCCACCAATTGTTCCGGCTGGTTAGCCAGTCGAGGTAACAGTTCGGTCCGACTGCCCAAAGAGGTTGCATTATTTTACGCTGTTGAACCTTTCGATATTCTTAAGTAATGCATCAGATAAACCTCATGATTCTTTTTAAAATAAAATGATGTCAGCGTATCCTTTAGGTTCTTGATTATATCGAGCGGTATGGTGTTGATTATTCTGCTTTCCAGTTTCAGGGGACCAGCCTTGAATTGGTGGGCCGCTCTCTTATTAACTAACTTGGTTCGATTTTTCTTCTAGATACTTGGAAAAGTTCCTTTCGAGTAGTGAGCGAGATGAAGAGTGTCGCCAGTTTGAGTGGATTAGACAGGGTAGCCTGTTTGTTTCAGAATATGAGTTTGAATTCTCTAGAATGGTTAGGTATGCTCTAGAACTAGTCCATGAGCCTTTCGAGAATGTTCAATGATTTATTGGTGACCTTTCTCCTTCCTTGAGATCCCAGATGGCTCAAGAAATTGAGGTTGGGACTTCATTTGATGTCGTTGTTGATATTGCTCAGAGGTATTAGGCATACCATAAGTAAGAGCGGGAAGAGTTAGAGCGGAAGAGCAAGAGATCCTACGGCCCTGGTAGGCACCATGGTACCTCATTTAGAGGTAAGAGTTCTGATTATTTTGGGAGGTCACCTGCCAGGTTATCTCAGCTTGTAGAGCGTAATTCTTAAAGTGCGCTACTTCATCAAGATAGACTCAGTTTTCTCTTTGTAGCTTTAAACAATCTGTCCAGCTTCCACTTACAGCGAAAAGGTGTGATCATTGTCGTGAGTCTGGTTATCCTTTGAGGAGCTTTCCCTTACTCCGGTAAATAGGCAGTCGTCCTTTCTCTCGTCATCAGGCACCTGCACAGTTATAGGGAATTTTATTTAGATCTTAATCAACCAGAGACATGCCCGCATTTGATAGAGGTCAAGAGCGTGGTGGTAGTAGTTCTTCAAGAAGTAATTATCAGGGTAGTGGCTCGGCTCAGCCGCAGAGACAGTTCTAAGAACTACTAGTCTGGCGGGATGCTGAGGTTTATGATGCAGTAGACCCTGGGATTTCTTCTTCCCTTTTATGTGAGTAAGATTTGATTCTTCCGATCGATCTGGAAACGGTTTGTCATATCATGTTTCCATGGTTTCCTTGGATATTGTTTCTATTAAGAATTGGTTGCGGTAGAGGGGCGAGCTTCCGATATGATTTTTTCCTGGCATTTGTGAGACCCTATAAATTTATCTGGTCTCATTATAAGAGATTTGACAGTGAGTGTCGGTATTGTCTGCATGGAATTTTGTTGTGCCACCTTCTGTTATTATGTAAAGTCAGTTTACCTCTCATTGGGATTCAGTGTTGGTAGGATGATAGATCCTAATTCGTCACTATAAGAAACTGTTATCGTTTCTTCAGGTGTAAAGCGATTGGCAAATAATATTCGATGCATGCGTCTTCTTTTGGTTCAACATGCTTGTAGAGTCATGTTATTTTATGAGCTTGTCTCAGTTATAAAAGGTTTCGAATAAATGGTTGGAGTTTCCTTCTTAGTGAAATGTTAAATTGACATAGATGTTGTTCCATAAAGCTTATTTAATGTCAATCTGTTCAACTGCAATTCTTTGGTTAGCCTTACTCTGAAGTAGTATAGCTCTGGGAGCCAAGCAAATAAGAAGATGAGCTTCCAAAAGCTCTAATTATTCCTATCCTCAGTCCATTGCCATCTCTTCTTCGTCCAACACTAGTGAGCTTAGGCGATCAGTTGCTACTTATGATGTTCCCTGTATGGAACCAGAATGCATGTCAAGGTAGTCGGATATGCACATCATGTTTTAAGGCTACTAAGGTTAATGAGAGGCGTCATTTGGCCCATGAGTTGATCCACCAGGCGCTGGTTCTTATGGCAAGGGCATGGAATTGTGAACTCGATTGTTGCAGCTGTTTGGCAACTCGAGAGGGTAATTTGGTAGCTCAGGTCTGAGTCGCGTTATGTTTTAGGTAAGTCTTCTTTAGTCCAGCAGACTGTGCGAGGATGGCCATTTCTATTCAAATTAGCTGTATGAGCTTGTGCTCTAAGTGGAGGAGTCTTCCTCCTATACAGAATGCATATTAAATCTCTAAGGCGTTGTTGAAGCGTAAGTTAATTCTTAATATTATCTAACTATTCTACATCGAAAAGTATATCGACGAGGTGATTCGTCGGCGAAATCATGTTAACCCATTCAAAGCTCCGTATATCTTTGTTTTGAAATTGTAGAACTCTCCTCTTGTGATCAAGAAAGGATCAGCTTAGTCAGAATAAGCTCGGAAATGGTGTTATCATATTATCCAGATATATTTTATTCAAAAAGTACGATATGCGAGTTATAATTCTGATCCTGTAATCAGGAGATAATGCCTGTGGAATAGCTTATGAAGGTCGTGCAAGTTCTCTTGTTATCTGTGCGAATTTCGCTTTAGACTTAGGCTCGTTCGAGGACGAACGAGAGTCTAAGTGGAGGAGAATGAAACGATCTTAGGTAGTCATTTCGGGAGTTAGGATTCCGATTAGCGTGCCGATAATTTTAAAATCTTCGTAAGGTCTATTAAGACCTGTCTGTAAAATTTGAGCTAAATCAGACTTCGTTTGGTAGGCATCGGAAGAAGCTTTCAGTTTCTGTTGTCGTGGAATATTAAAAAGCTGTTTTCGAGCTCGATTTTGGCGGATAAGCTCCGATTCAAAATCTGAAAGCGTCGTTATGTTCATATGATTATTTGTGACATGTGTGAATTTTTGAAGTTAATTTCGAGGTTGTTCGGTTGATTTCGGCTAAAGTTCCGAGAATAAATAATTTGATCTTTTTCCGTTTAATTCGCATCTTCAGTTTCGAGAGTCCGATTTAAGTTCCGCTTTAGCGAGTGTGTCACATATATTTTGTATGACTTACTTGAGAAATTTGGAATTATTTTAAATTTTGTAGGGTCTATTTTAATTTCTGTTACGTAAAGAAAAAAAAAAGGAAAAGGACAAAAAATAATAATGGAGGCGGTGGATGGCAAAGCTTAAAGCTTAGCTTAAAAGGCATCTAACACAACACAAGGCAAGCAAAAGCATAACGTAACAGAAACAAGATAAAAACGCAGTGAGGTAAAAAAATGCCAAATAATGAGAAAAGAGCCGGAGAAAAGTAGAATTTTTACCCCGAAATATTACGGTAATGATCTTAATGCATTATTTTAGATTACTACGTGTGTTTGAATATATTCTGACGGTAAAAATTGGGATATTAGACATCGTTTTAATAAGTTTAATTGATATTTTCAAAGGTTAATCGGACCCCGATAATGAAATTGATTATATATTCTTACTCTGCGAGTTATGAGAAACCCATAAATGTAATTTATTTAGGGTTTGGTTATGTGACTTTGAACCCTGTACATAGGCCTGGCCTGCGTATCGCGTATGCGAATAGAGTGTCAGGTTCCTAATCGGATTGCCCTAAGACATAAGGAATGAAGCCTTTAACCTAATTTAATATATTTTCTGCTTATTGAATAGGCAAGATCGTTTAGGCAGTGAATCCAAAGGATAAAGCGGGTGTTGAGTAGCACTTTGAAATAAGGTAAGTGTTAATATCCATTTCTTTGGAGGCCCTTGGCCTTGTGGATATTTTACCACGTGTTCTTTACGTGTGTAGCTGCCGATAGGCGTACTCATTACGCCTTAGCTTTAAATTTACATTGTATATTATATGCTATGCCCTGTTGTTGGTATTGCATTGAGCATATGAGCACTGCACTCTGGTTTTTAGCATTGCATATACTTCCCGGTTGGTGATAAGAATCCTGCACCGGTGAAGGGTCATTATTGCATATATTTTCCGGTAATCGATGAGAGTCCCGAGCCAGTGAAGGGTCATTATTGCATATACTTCTCGGTAATCGATGAGAGTCCCAAGCCGGTAAAGGGTCATTATTGCATATACTTCCCGGTTGGCGATGAGAGTCCCGCACCGGTGAAGGGTCATTATCGTATATAGTTCCCGGAAATCGATGAAAGTCCCGAGCCGGAGAAGGGTCATTATTGCATATACTTCCCGGTTGGCAATGAGAGTCCCCCACCGGTGAAGGGTCATTATTGCATATACTTCCCGGTAATCGATGAGAGTCCCGAGCCGGTGAAAGTATCAGGCATATGTGACTGCATTGCATCATACCACATTCATCCCATCTCGTTGCACCGCATACTAACTAGTGTGTGACTATTGTGCTATGTTTTGTATATGCAGCATGTATACCATGCTGTGGACATATTTCATTTTGCCTATACGTTTTTTGCTATTTAGTGTCCTTAATTGGTTTATATGCATTAGTTATATGTATCGAGTTTTACGCCGCAACAGTATAAATATATGGATCGGTTTTCACGCCACGACAGTATGAATATATAGATCGGGTTGCACGCCGCGACAGTATGAATATATGGATCGGGTTGCACGCCACAACAATATGAATATATGGATCAGGTTGCATGCCGCGACAGTATGAATATGTGGATCGACTTGCACGCCGCGACAGTATTATGTTCAGGATACTTTAAAACCTATATGTTCTGTCTATCTTATGTCCCTGGCTGTTTATGAGTTTATGATCCCATACGTGTTTCTGTTATTATCTGGCTCTACCTTTTTATAATTTAAATAAGAGGAATTTGGCTTATCTGTTTTTCTTCTCCCTGGCTAGCTATCCTATTCTTTGAGTTGGCTAGTCTGCCCCACTTATTGAGTCCTTTTGACTCACCCTTGTTTGTTGTTTGTTTCTTGTCTATTTATTTCATTTCGGTAGGTTCGCTCCAGGATTGAGGTCGCCACGTTGTTCAGGAGCAAAGACGACTTCAGATGTCAGGGTGAGCCAGCTTTTATTTCGGATGGCCACCAGTTTTATGTTTATTATTTCAGTTGCATTTGTCTCCTTTCAGGAGGTATTTGTCTTCTTCTATACTCTTAGATGTCTAGCCTAGATAGCCCTAAACCTACTATCTTAGGTAGTTAGCTGTAATCTCGTTTGTACAGCTTAGAGGTATCAGTATGTCTGTACTTTTTCTAAGTCTTGTTCTTATTTATGAATTGAATTATATTTATTTTCCTAATTTAATTGGTAAGGGTTCGCCCGACGGGTCTAGGGGAGGATGTCGGTTTCCCGCACTGCCTAGCAGGATTCCGGGTCGTGTCAGTTTGTATCAGAGCGCAGTTTAGAGTCTATCCAGACTAAGACAGTGTCTAGTAGAGTCTCGTTGATGGGTACGTAGACGTCCGTACTTATCTACGAGGGGCTATGATGGCATTTAGGAAGTTTCACTTCCTTCCGTTCTGATCGTGCGTCGGTCTAGGATGCAAAAGTATTTTCGTTAATATGTTCGTGGTAATTGTGAACCCTCGTGCGACAAATCAGCAAACGGTAGAAGTGCAGGACAAAGTAGTCTTGCATGGGGCTAGAGCTGCTCAAGCCCCGAGAGTTGTAGATCGTGCTGACAATCCAGTTGCGCAGGCCCCAGTTGTACGAGCTCGTGATGGGCAAGGGAGCAGGGCCTTGTGGTTCCCTTGGCTCTCTACGATGTTTTTACAAGAAATTTTGCGATGCAGATACCGCAAGAACCTATTATTCGCTAGGCAGCTTATCAGGTCGCCGCATATGCAGATGTTCTGACTTAGAGAGCTCTTGTTCCAGTTCCTGATGTTGCCCTAGTAAAATATGTTTCAGATGCAGCATGTGTTGCGCCACCAATTGTTCCGGCTGGTTAGCCAGCCGAGGTAACAGTTCGGTCCGACTGCCCAAAGAGGTTGCATTATTTTACGCGGTTTTAACCTTTCGATATTCTTAAGCAATGCATCAGATAAACCTCGTGATTGTTTTTAAAATAAAATGATGTCAGCATATCCTTCAGGCTCTTCATTATATCGAGCGGTATGGTGTTGATTATTCTGCTATCCAGTTTCAGGGGTCCAGCCTTGAATTGGTGGGCCGCACTCTTATTAACTAACTTGGTTCGATTTTTCTTCTATATTCGTGGAAAAGTTCCTTTCGAGTAGCGAGCGAGATGAAGAGTGTCGCCAGATTGAGTGGATTAGACAGGGTAGCATGTTGGTTTTAGAATATGAGATTGAATTCTCTAGAATGGTTAGGTATGCACTAGAACTAGTCCATGAGCCTTTCGAGAATATTTAAAGATTTATTGGTGACCTTTCTCCTTCCTTTAGATCCCAGATGGCTCGAGAAATTGAGGTTGGGACTTCATTTGATGTCGTCGTTGATATTGCTCAGAGGTATTAGGCATACCATAAGTAAGAGCGGGAAGAGTTAGAGAGGAAGAGCAAGAGATCCTATGGCCCAGGTGGGCACCATGGTACCTCATTTAGAGGTAAGAGTTCTGATTATTTTGGGAGGTCACCTGCCAGGTTATCTCAGCTTATAGAGCGTAATTCTTAAAGTGCGCTAGTTCATCAAGATAGACTCAGTTTTCTCTTTGTAGCTTTCAAAAATCTGTCCAGCTTCCACTTTCCGCAAAAAGGTGTTATCATTGTCGTGAGTCTGGTTATCCTTTGAGGAGCTTTCCCTTACTCCGGTAAATAGGCAGTCATCCTTTCTCACGTCATCAGGCACCTGCACAGTTGTAGGGAATTTTATTTAGATCTTAATCAACCAGAGACATGCCCTCATTTGATAGAGGTCGAGAGCGTGGTGGCAGTGGTCCTTCTGGAAATAATTATCAGGGTAGTGGCTCGGCTCAGCCGCAGAGGCAGTTCTAAGAACTACTAGTCTGGCGGGGTGCTGAGGTATCTGATGCAGTAGACCCTGGGATTTCTTCTTCCCTTATATGTGAGTAAGATTTGATTCTTCCGATCGATCTGGAAATGGTTTGTCATATCATGTTTCTATAGTTTCCTTGGATATTGTTTCTATTAAGAATCGGTTGCGGTAGAGAGGCGAGCTTCCGGTATGATTTATTCCTTGTATTTATGAGACCCTATAAATTTATCTGGTCTCAATATGAAAGATTTGACAGTGAGTGTCGGTATTGTCTGCCTGGAATTTTATTGTGCCACCTTCTGTTATTATGTAAAGTCAGTTTACCTCTCATTGGGATTCAGTGTTGGTAGGATGATAGATCCTAATTCGTCACTATAATAAAGTGTTATCATTTCTTCAGGTGTAAAGCGATTGACAAATAATATTCGATGCATGCGTCTTCTTTTGGTTCAACATGCTTGTAGAGTCATGTTATTTTATGAGCTTGTCTTAGTTACAAAAGGTTTCTAATAAATGGTTGGAGTTTCCTTCTTAGTGGAAGGTTAAATTGACATAGATGTTGTTCCATAAAGCTTATTTAATGTCTATATATTCAACTGCAATTCCTTAGTTAGCCTGACTCTGAAGTAGTATAGCTTTGGGAGCCAAGCAAATAAGAAGATGAGCTTCCAAAAGCTCTAATTATTCCTATCCTCAGTCCGTTGCCATCTCTTCTTTGTCCAACACTGGTGAGCTTAGGCGGTCAGCTGCTGCTTGTGATATTCCCTGTATGGAGCCAGAATGCGTGTCAAGGTAGCCGGGTATGCACATTATGTTTTAATGCTACTAAGGGTAATGAGAGGCATCATTTGGCCCATGAGTTGATCCACCAGGCGCTGGTTCTTATGGCAAGGGCATGGAATTGTGAACTCGATTGTTGCAGCTGTTTGGCAACTCGAGAGGGCAATTTGGTAGCACAGGTCTGAGTCGTGTTATGTTTTAGCTAAGTCTTCTTTAGTCCAGCAGACTGTGCGAGGATGGCCATTTCTATTCAAAGTAGCTGTATGAGCTTATGCTCTAAGTGGAGGAGTCTTCCTCCTATACAGAATGCATATTAAATCTCTAAGGCGTTGTTGAAGCGTAAGTTAATTCTTAATATTATCTAACTGTTCTACATCGAAAAGTATATCGACGAGGTGATTCGTCGGCGGAATTATGTTAACCCATTCAAAGCTCTGTGTATCTTTGTTTTGAATTGTAGAACTCTCCTTTTGTGATCAAGAAAGGATCAGCTTAGTCAGAATAAGCTCGACAATGGTGTTATCATATTATCCAGATATATTTTAATCAAAAAGTACGATATGCGAGTTATAATTCTGATCCTGTAATCAAAAGATAATGCATGTGGAGTAGCTTATGAAGGTCCTGCAAGTTCTCTTGTTATCTGTGCGAATTTTGCTTTAGACTTAGGCTCGTTCGAGGACGAACGAGAGTCTAAGTGGAGGAGAATGAAACGACCTTAGGTAGTCATTTTGGGAGTCAGAATTCCGATTGGCGTGCTGATAATTTTAAAATCTTCGTAAGGTCTATTAGGACCTGTCTGTAAAATTTGAGCTAAATCAGACTTCGTTTGGTAGGCATTGGAAGAAGGTTTCATTTTCCATTGTCGTGGAATATTAAAAAGAGGTTTTCGAGCTCGATTTTGGCGGATAAGCTCCGATTCAAAATCTGAAAGCGTCGTTATGTTCGTATGATTATTTGTGACATGTGTGAATTTTTGAAGGTAATTTCGAGGTAGTTCGGTTGATCTCGGTTAAAGTTCTGAAAATGAATAGTTTGATCTTTTTCCGTTTAATTCGCATCTTCAATTTCGAGAGTCCGATTTGAGATCCGCTTTAGCAAGTGTGTCACATATATTTTGTATGACTTACTTGAGAAATTTAGAATTATTTTAAATTTTGTAGGGTCTATTTTAATTTCCGTTACGTAAAGAAAACAAAAAAAAAAGAAAAGGGAAAAGGACAAAAAATAATAATGGAGGCGGTGGATGGCTAAGCTTAAAGCTTAGCTTAAAGGCATCTAACACAACACAAGGCAAGCAAAAGCATAACGTAACAGAAACAAGACAAAAACGCAGTGAGGTAAAAAAATGCCAAAAAATGAGAAAAGAGCCGGAGAAAAGTAGAATTTTTACCGCGAAATATTCAGGTAATGATCTTAATGCATTATTTTAGATTACTACGTGTGTTTGAATATATTTTGACTGTAAAAATTGGGATATTAGACATCGTTTTAATAAGTTCAATTGATATTTTCAAAGGTTAATCGGACCCCGATAATGAAATTGATTATATATTCGTACTCTGCGGGTTATGAGCAACCCATAAATGTAATTTATTTAGGGTTTGGTTATGCGACTTTGAATCCTGTACATAGGCCTGGTCTGCGTATGGCGTATGCGATTAGAGTGTCAGGTTCCTAATCGGATTGCCCTAAGACATAAGGAATGAAGCCTTTAACCTAATTTGATATATTTATTGCTTATTGAATAGGCAAGATCGTTTGGGTAGTGAATCCAAAGGATAAAGCGGGTGTTGAGTAGCATTTTGAAATAAGGTAAGTGTTAATATCCGTTTCTTTGGAGGCCCTTGGCCTAGTGGATATTCTACCACGTGTTCTTTACGTGTGTAGCTGCCGATAGGCGTACTCATTACGCCTTAACTTGGAATTTACATTGTATATTATATATTATGCCCTGTTGTTGGTATTGCATTGAGCATATGAGCACTCCACTCTGGTTTTTAGCATTGCATATGCTTCCCGGTTGGTGATAATAGTCCCGCACCGGTGAAGGGTCATTATTGCATATACTTTCCGGTAATCGATGAGAGTCCCGAGCCGGTGAAGGGTCATTATTGCATATACTTCCCGGTAATCGATGAGAGTCCCGAGCCGGTGAAGGGTCATTATTGCATATACTTCCCGGTTGGCGATGAGAGTGCCGCACCGGTGAAGGGACATTATTGTATATACTTCCCGGTAATCGATGAGAGTCCCGAGCCGGAGAAGGGCATTATTGCATATACTTCCCGGTTGGCAATGAGAGTCCCCCACCGGTGAAGGGTCATAATTGCATATACTTCCCGGTAATCGGTGAGAGTCCCGAGCCGGTGAAGGTATTAGGCATATGTGACTGCACTGTATCATACAACATTCATCAAAATTGCACTGCATACTGAATAGTGTGTGACTATTGTATTGTGTTTTTGTATATGCGGCATGTATACCATGTTGTGGACATATTTCAGTTTGCCTATACGTTTCTGGCTATTTAGTGTCCTTAATTGGTTTATATGCATTAGTTATATGTATCGAGTTTTACGCCGCAACATTATAAATATATGGATCGATTTGCACGCCACGACAGTATGAATATATAGATCGGGTTGCACGCCGCGACAGTATGAATATATGGATCGGGTTGTACGCCGCAACAATATGAATATACGGATCAGGTTGCATGCCGCGACAGTATGAATATGTGGATCGAGTTGCACGCCGCGACAGTATTATGTTCGGGATACTTTAATACCTATATGTTCTATCTATCTTATGTCCCTGGTTGTTTATGAGTTTATGATCCCATACGTGTTTCCTGTTATTATCTAGCTCTGCCCTTTTATAATTTAAATAAGAGGAATTTGGTTTATCTATTTTTCTTCTCCCTGGCTAGCTATCCTATTCTTTGAGGTGGCTAGTCTGCCCCACTTATTGAGTCCTTTTGACTCACCCTTGTTTGTTGTTTGTTTCTTGTCTATTTATTTTATTTCGGCAGGTTCGCTCCAGGATTGAGTTCGCCACGTTGTTCAGGAGCGAAGACGATTTCAGCTGTCAGTGTGAGCCAGTTTTTATTTCGGATGGCCACCAGTTTTATGTTTATTATTTCAGTTGCATTTTGCTCCCTTCAGGAGGTATTTGTCTTCTTCTGTACTCTTACATGTCTAGTCTAGATAGCCCTAAACCTAGTATGTTGGGTAGTCAGCTGTAATTTCGTTTGTACAGCTTAAAGGTATCAGTATGTCTGTTCTTTTTCTAAGTCTTGTTCTTATTTATGAATTAAATTATATTTATTTTCCTAAATTAATTGGTAAGGGTTCGTCCGACTGGTCTAGGGGAGGATGTCGGGTGCCCGCACGGCCTAGCAGGATTCCGTGTCGTGTCACCAGCCTTCCCTTTAGCTATAAATACATGCCCTTCCACAAATTTTTCGCTTACTGAAATTTCTGATTTGTCTCCTCCCTTTCTTATGCATTACTTCATTCAAAAAGTAAGTGTCGTGTAATTTGCTCTGCTTCTATGAGTTCGCCGAGTTTTACAGTTTGAACTGCCTCTATCGTAGAACTGTGATCCCATTCAATCCTAGGAGGAATTAACCCGTTAACCTTGGGCAATAGTGAGAGGGTTGGATTCCTTAAGGGGACACAAAAAACTTGTGGGCTCATGATTGACCAACATATACTGTTTCTGCATTTTTGTTGTTGATCTTTCTAATATTTTTTAAGGCAAGAATAACCAGAAGTACGTGCACTAAAGCCGATTTAACCCTAATAAGTGATCAACACATACACCCTTTTCACTCTACACTGATTATTCAAATCCATAAATTCATTCGCGAAAGAGACCAAGACAACAATTCTTCGTGATGTTACCAGGTTAACCATTTCATTAATTATATTTCTTTGCCCAAATATTGGTTTACTGTCAACGAATATATGGTATATTAAATTTATATGATACTGTAATATGTCAAAATCAGAGGCTGAACCAGGGATTCAACTCTATGTTTTTTTTTTTTTTTGAATTTTAATATACTGACTTCAAGTGTGAATTATAGCTGGTATCCAGATTTAATAATTTTGTATATATTCAAACTCTCTTAATACTTGTGTATATTCAAACTATCTTAACACAATTACAATGTTTCTCCAATAAATTAATGTTTGCATAGTTGCTGAAATATTTTTGGTTTTAATTGGTATAAAAATTTGCATGTAGGCCGGTGGAACTAACTATTGCATGTATCTCAATTTCAATATTTTCTTGAAACTGTAACAAAAAATTTCTGTTACGCTTTTTTACTTCCACGCCCTCTAATTTAAACATTTTAATGGTGAGAGCGAGATCTGAACTCTCTTACTGTTTGTTTCTGAACAATAATTAGAATCATAAGTTCCGTAATTGGTCGATCAATGTGGAAAGAAACAAATCATCTATTTTCTTGCAAATCAACTTTCATTCAATGAAATAGGAGTATAAATACATACCATCAACTGAATGAAAGAGAATATTCTCATATTAATTTCCACATTGATTAAGGTGTAAGGTATCTTCTTAAGAGTTAATAGCATTTCTATATTTCTATATTTTCACTTGTCTATATCTCCTAGTCCGGTTGTAGGGATCCTATAACATGCGTTTCTAAAGGGGACGGGAGAGAGGGAGTTTAGAGATAGAACCCGGATATGCAACTCAATAATTTGAGCCTTGAATTTTACAAGGTGTTCATTCATTCATTTTAAGATACTTGAGCTCGAAATGCAAAAGCGAGGCCCGGACAACTCCAATGCCAATTAGGCGATCCCAATTTGCGAGTTTTAACTCAAACTCATCCCAAGGAGTTTTTTCATGCCAAAGAAATAAGGAAAGAAGGAAATAGTACCTCTAAGAGAAATATTAAGTAAAACAACTAAGAAAGGAAACAATGAACTTCTAGTATTAAATATCAATAGACAAGAATAAACCAAAGAACTAAGAGCATGATTAGAACTTGAGATGTATTTATGAGACATTACCCTTCATGTGACTGGGATACTTTAAAGAGAATATCTAAGACTTTTCACTTCAGTTCATTCAGAAGATTTATAGGCAAACTGAAGTTAGAACAAGTTTCATTAGGGCTCGAGATTGGAAAAACTTAGCTTCTAGACATAGCAAAAGACTGAAAGGATTCAGGATACAACCTATACCATAACTGCAAAGCAACGACTTTTAAAAGAAAAGAAGAAGACCCTGGTGGAAGCTAGATTAGGACTCTGAATCTGAACACAGCATACTGCACTAGCAACCTAATCATCAACAGAATATCACATTCTCTTGCTCCAGAATCTGGACAAAAGAAACAGCTCCCTTGCCTATTCTAACAACTTAGAAAAAGCCAAGAAAAATAGCCTTCTTCATTCACTTCACACCTCTCTATTTACAGCAAACACCTGACCTTCCCCTATGACTAAAACACCAACTGGTTACTTCCTGCTCTTCTCACAGCCACCATAGACAAACTCCACCAGACACCAGACTCCCTCTCTATTGCTACTGCTCCAAGACACCATAAGCAATACAATGCCCTCCACCCTCCTATCTGGGACAAACAGAAAACATCTCTTTACAAACCGCCTATATATATACTAGCCTCTTAAGATTTCTGCAACACCCAGCACAGCCTATGCACCATACCAACTCCCTCATACTAACTAAGCTGCACTATTTGATTCACTCTAGCAGCAACAGCATCACACTCTCACAAGCTCCCATCAACCACCTGAACACCCTCCCTACTAAACTAAACAACCTGCATCAACCAGGACTCCCTCAACTTATAGAGCTAATGTAAAAACAAATGCACACCTGCAGATCCCTCACTACATATCCCAAAACATATTTCAACCTAAAACCACTTAAAATGCAACCTGAAGCCATGACACACTGCCAAGAATGCTTGCACCCTTTAATAACCCGCCTCAACTACCTGCATACCTCCTTAACTCCTTTACTTAAACAGCACCCCTAAACTCCTTCAAAACTCATACCTATACCAGCATCACACCCACAGACTTGAAACCCTTTCACTCATAGAATAACCATCAATTCCTACAAATCATCTTCAAACACCAATGATCAAAACAAACATCTTGCCTCCTCTTTTAACCCCCAGATCCAGCAAAACAATAACAATACTCAACACAAACAAGGAAAGATAGCACCTTTACCACAGGTTTGAACTTAAGATACTTCATTCAGTTTATGTCATAAATAAAGAATACATTTTGTTCTTTTGGAAAGTTGATTTTAGAGCCAAAACTCATTAAAGATTTAAACTTTATGTAGATGAAACTCAAGTTGTTATTTTAACCATTTCATTATTGACCTAAGCTAAAGTGATCGAAGCAGAAACTTTGTGCAAAGAAACGACATACAGAAGAAAACTTAAGCTTTATGCTAGTAAGAATCATCCTGAAAGACTTTTATATTACGATATTAACTGGCAGTATATTCAAATCAGCTCCAAAAGAACAGGAAACAAACACACATAAACGCTGATGTATAACATTGTAAAAAAAAGCTTCGAATCTGACCTACTTTTATGCAGTAAACTGAGGCAAAGAACTGAAAATAATGACACGAACAAGAGCGACGCGACGAATTGAACTTCGAAAATATCTTTTTTTCTTCAAAACAAGAATAGTGGGCTATGTCTATATATTTTTTACTTCAAAATGACAAAAATATTTTATCACTCTAAATGTTGTCGATTTTCTTGGATATCAAAACTTAGACCTACAAAATTGGAATAAATGAAGATTAAATACCTGAATAGCTAGGGTTTGCCTTTTCTCCAAATTCCAAAATTCCCCGTACCCTTTTGATCGATTTTCTTGTGAGCTAAGGGTCTAAAGCGTCCATTCCTCAATATTGTACACTTTAGATCCTTATCTTCAAGAAAGATCCGTTAGGCATAGGAAATGAACGAATCGGGTCAACTTGAATTTCAAACCAACGGACAAGATTAAAATGCGTAATTTGTACAAAAAAGGAAGCGAAGGATGGGGGGGACCACCTGAGATGTTCTTGGGCTGATTTGAGGGGAAATTGATTGGGATTAAGGGATTAGAGTTGTGGGATTAGCGAGTTAGGGAGATTAGCGAAATTGAGTTAGGGATCGGGTTACTGGATATGACTGAAATGGAGTATAGGTGTGTGTGTTGTTATATGTATATACTTGCACGGATAAGCTGATTTTGATAACAAGAATGAATTTAACCTTCTAAAAATAATTAACTACAATAGGATAATTGCGCGGGTAGGATAGGATTGAGGGAATTTTGCAAATTTAACCTTTTCCTTTAAAACTCATTCATTCACTTTAAAAATTAAAATTAATCTTATTTAAATAATTAGGCATTAATCAAATTTTTTGGGACAAAATTGGGTGTCAACAGCTGCCCCTCTTTACCCGAAAAGGATGAAAGAGTTTTTAGGATAAAGAAAGTTGACGGGAAACCAATTTTGTCACGATAAAGCCTGGGACTTCGATTTCAAGGACCAAAGTGCAAGGCTTATAGGTATGGCCGAACTCCGGTTTTCGAGTTGCCTACATATGTAGGGCTGAAAGAGAATCAAGCCATATGTAGTTCGACGCGATCCGAGAAAGGAAAAACGAGATAGCAAAGACCATCTTCAATCTCAAACCTCGGATTTAAGCTGGAGATACGGGATAGGCAGACAGAAAAGCCGACACAAGAAAGGGTTGACACCATATAGACTTCTAGGATTGACAACTTGTTCGAGTGCGATTCTTCAGATCCTCGTTGACGAGTGTAGCTCATATCAATGATTTCCCCAGTTCACTGCTAAGAAAAAGTTCCACGTTATGCTCCAAATACTGTTGCGGTGCTGCTAAAATCCTGTAATAAACTCGACAAACGGTAAGCGAGCAACTGCTAATAAAGCCGTATAATCAAAAGTAAAGAATGAGCAAATATTGATGATACATATTTGCAAGTGCGGGTTGCGATATCATTGATAAGTTGTCTTCCAATCAACTAGTGAAGCAATCTGGCTTTGTGAGTCAAGATAACTTTGGGGCCGTTGGTAGACTTCATAATCTTTTAGCCTAAAAAGTAAAACAAGACATAATACAAAGCAAGTGCGAAGGCATAATTTGAATCAAGTGCAAAGACATAATTTAAAGCAAGTGCAAAGCAATTTGAATAATTTGACAAATCAACTGGCAAGCCGGTCCGGCACGAATCAAAGAGGGTCTTGGGGTTGATTGTCAACAAATCAGATGGCAAGCTGGTCCGGCACGAAGCAAGGAGGGTCTCGGGGCTGACCTGTTAACCTGAAAAGAAAAACAAGACATAATACAAAGCAATTGCGAAGACATAATTTGACTCAAGTTCAAAGACATAATTTAAAGCAAGTGCGAAGCAATTGGAATATTTTGACAAATCAACCGGCAAGCCGGTCCGGCATGACGCAAGGAGGGTCGTGGGGTTAATTGTCGACAAATCAGCTGGCGAGCCGGTCCGACACGAAGCAAGAAGGGTCTCGGGGCTGACCTGTTAACCTGAAAGAAAAACAAGACATAATACAAAGCAAGTGCAAAGGCATAACTTAAATCAAGTGCAAAGACACAATTTAAAGCAAGTGTGAAACAATTTGACAAATCAACTGGCAAGTTGGTCCGGCACAAAGCAAAGAGGGTCTTGGGGTTGATTGTTGAACAAATCAGCTGGCGAGCCGGTCCGGCACGAAGCAAAGAGGGTTTCGAGGCTGACCTGTTGATATGAAAAGTAAAACGAGACATAAAACAAAGCAAGTGCAAAGGCATAACTTAAATCAAGTGCAAAGACATAATTTAAAGTAAGTGCGAAGCAATTTGAATAATTTTGACAAATCAACTAGCAAGCCGGTCCGGACCAGCAAGGAGGGTGTTGGGGTTGATTGTTGAACAAATCAGCTGGCGAGCCGATCCGGCACGAAGCAAGGAGGGTCTCGGGGCTGACCTGTTAGCCTGAAAAGTAAAACAAGGCATAATACAAAGCAAGAGCGAAGGCATAACTTAAATCAAGTACAAAGACATAATTTAAAGTAAGTGCGAAGCAATTTGAATAATTTGACAAATCAACTGGCAAGCCGGTCCAGTACTAAGCAAGGAGGGTCATGGGGTTGATTGTCGAACAAATCAGCTGGCGGGCCGGTCCGACACGAAGCAAGGAGGGTCTCGGGGCTGACCTGTTAGCCTTAAAAGTAGAACAAGGCATTAATTCAAAGCAGCTGCAAAGGCTTAATTTAAAGCAAGTGCAAATCAATTTTTGGCGCGAAATGTAAAGCAATGTAAGAACAATTTGGAAAATCAATAGACGAAACAGTCCAACAAAGGGAAGCCTCGAGCCTGATGGTAGACTTGAAAATGTAAAGCAAGGCATTAATTTAAAGCAAATGCAAATGCATAATTTAAAGCAAGTGCAAAACAAAGCAGTGCGGAAATGTAATCAGTACAATAGCCATTTGATAAATCAATTGGTGAGACAATTGGGCAATGATGGCCTAGGGCGGATTGTCAATTAAAAATAAGGCAATGCCTTTTGTGGCATAATTTGAAAACATAACGCATGCCTCGGCTTCATTGATTATTTGGGAATGAAAATCATAGAGGTAGAAATGCCACATGTTCGGAATTAACTCATGACAAAGCATAACGCTTTAAGTCATGAAAAAGGCAATGCGACATAATCTGCAAGGCAACATTGGATGCGCGTTCAAATAATTGTTCATCCATAGTGTGAATGATCCTTTCATTGCAAGCTTTCATGTTGCTGCTCTCAAAAAAAAATTTGTTAGTTTTGGGGAAGGGTGTATGATTTGTGCTGATTCATCTTGAACTTGTTGCCGCTGCTCCCTCGTTCTTCTTTAGACTTGGGGTTGCAAATTTACTCAGAGACTTGACTTATGAACTCAATAGTGTAGAATATTTTATGATAGAGGCAAAAAAAAGTAATTTGATAAAATATTAAACAAATAATCATTGACATGTAACTGAAAGTTATAATGCATTTTAAAATTTCTGCTTTAACTCAAACTCATGACATATTTTGAAACAAACTGAACGTCCTTTGTCTTTGCAACTTGTACTAATCTTGAATACTTTTAGAACTTTGCCACTTCATTCTTTAATAAGCAATACCAATTTTGCAAAAATTTGCCCCAGTTATAATCTTTACGCCTTCAAACTCATTTTGCAAAATTTGCCCCAGTTTCTATCTTCCATATCTTCAATTCGTCTTGCAAAATTTGCCCCAGCTGTTATCTTTCATATCTTCAAATCATCTTGCAGAATTTGCCCCAATTGCTTACTTTAGGGAAAACTATAAATTTTAATATTATAGAGTCGAGCCTGTTGAGAGTGCCTACGTATCCATCCACGGGAATCAGACTATGCGTAGTTCTGCTTACATAAAGATTTTTGGGGAAGTATGGAAATCTAAGTACGAAACCACATCCGTTGGAAAACATACGCATCTGCCCAGATGCATAGTTCGGAATTACATCATAAAAAATAAACAAACCTAAAGTATTACAATATTTTGACCGAATCCGATAGGGATTGCCTACTTATCCTATTTCCATTACAGGAATCAGGTCAGAAGCAGTTCAAAATTACATAAAAGAGGAAATTGGGGATTCCTATGCTAGTGTAACCGAGCTCTATGTGAGTTGCTTACGTATCCCAGCCCTGGGAATTAGGTTACGCGTAGATCGCATTACATCAAATATTACATTCAAAACAATGCTAACTTGCTGTTGCTTCAGACATAGTATCTTTTGACGGCGTCTGTGTTGATTGCTTTTGGCCAAACTTGACCATCCATTTTTGCCAGAATCAGTGCTCCTCCGGATAAAACCCGATGAACCACATAAGGACCTTGCCAATTCGGTGCAAATTTTACCCTTGCTTCTTCATGGTTTGGAAAGATCTTCTTCAATACCAATTGCCCCGGTTTGAAGTCCCTCATTCTAACTTTCTTGTCAAACGACTTGATCATGCGATTCTGATAAAGTTGCCCATGACAAATTGCATTCATTCTTTTCTCATCAATGAGCATCAATTGTTCATATCTAATCTTCACCCATTCAGCCTTTCTAACTCAGTTTTTGAATGACTCTTACGGAAGGAATATCCATTTGTACAAATAAACTGCTTCAATGCCTTTTTCCCGCAAATAAAGCTGCCCCAATTGAAATTCTAATGGTGATGTAAATCCCCAAGAGTGCAAAAGGTAACTTTCCGGGGCATCATCCTCAAATTTGTTCAGTTGTTTTGTGATATATCACAAGCAAAGTTTAAGAAGGCTTGGTTAATTTTAATTTTGAAATAGTAGCAAACATATTAATCAAAAGCGAAAAATAAAGTAAATAAATAATTAAAGTATAGTAAAATAATAGGATAGGAATGCAATGCATTTATTTATTCAAAACCTAATTTAGAGAGGCATACAACATCAAGTAAACATGCAGGATTTAAAAGTGTTATTTGAAAGACATAAACATAAATAGAGTGCAAAACACAGTTCAGGGCCTCAAGCTAACTGCGATGCCAAAACAAAAACCAGTGAGTTCATTTGTCAAGTCTCTTTTGGAACATAGGTCCAATTGGCCATCAGATCACTTGGTTCAGCATTCAGCACATGTGGCTCTTTCTCATAAACTGCAATAGTTGCACGGCATTCTAATCCATCATTCAGGAACAGGCTGCCAACATCTTTAATTAGATCTTGCTTGGCCATTCCTGGCGCTTGGACAAATGACTGGTCCAGTGGTAAAAGAGACTGTGGTATGACATTAGCCGGTTTCTTCTTAAACTTAGCATTTTCCATTTTTCCTTCAACAGGGTTGTAACCTAGACCAAAAGTTCCCCCATTCTTTGGTAATAGAGTTCGTGCTTGCTCAGACATCTTGGACTCAATATTAGCAACCTTTACATCATCAACAGGGACTATGGTGCCTTTTAAATTTTGCTCTTCATCAAGAGAAATCATATTAACTGCATTGTTGCCATGAACAAGAAGAGGATTATCCTGCACATTTGGTTGGGTGCCAGTAAGCTGGATAGTGCCTGATTTGATCAAAACCTCAACTTTATCCTTGAAGGTGAAACACCTTTCAATATTATGGCCAACAGCCCCAAATGATAGGCACAATGTTTGTTGGCATCATACCATCTTGGAGGAGGATTTGGAGTGTTGTCAGGGATGGGCTGCACAACCCCCGCACTTTTCAATTTTTCATAAAGCTGACCGTATGACTCAGCTAAAGGAGTATAGGCTTTGGCTTCTTTTCTTTCATAATTCTGATTAAACCCTTGCACATTAGGATGGACAGGAGGACGAGGCTGGTAGTTTTGGAGTGCTTGGAAATTTGGCTGACGAGGGTATTGTTATGGTACGGGTACTTTAGGTTGGTAATAGTTTGCTTGTGCATTGTAAACCGGATAAGGAACATGTGGCATCTGGTAGTGAGTGGGGTAATTTGGGTAATATGTGCTTTGATAGGTGGGAAAGGCAGATGGATTGTAAAAATTCAACTTTTCAGCCGGTCGACGCTCAATATCTACCACAACGGCTCCCACTTCCTCCTTTTTCTTGTTAAAGCCATTACCAGATCCAGACTGGTTTGCCTTACTTGCAGCTTGCGAAGCGGCTGAATTGGTGATCCTACCAGACTTCAGACTAGACTCATACATTTCCCCAGTTTTCACTAGGTTGGCAAAAGTAGCATTGGTCATGGACGCCATTCAGTCATAATAAAATTCATCCAACGTCTCAATAACATGTTGCACTAATACTTTTTCATTTATGGGAGGTTTAACTTTGGCAGCTTCACTCCTCCAACGAATGGCGTATTCCCTGAAAGTCTCAGTTGACTTCTTTCTAAACCTTGCAATAGCTAAACGATCCAATGGTATTTCGGCATAGAAACTGAAACGCTCCATGAAAGCATGAGCCATACTTCTCCAGTTAATCCATTTTGAGGGATCTTGATCAAAGTACCAGTCTAAAGCCTCCCCATCAACACTATGAATGAACAACTTCATACGGAGCGCTTCATTCTTCCCAACTCCCAAGGTTTAACAGTACCTTATTAAATGGGCTCGGGGGTTGCCTTTCCATCAAACTTCACAAACTTTGGTGCTTTGTATCCTTCTGGGTACTCAATTCCAGGATGAAAACATAAATCTTCATATTCTAGACTTTCCTTGCCCGTGCCTATTGATGCTTTGCTAAGAGCGCTCATCATCCAACCTTGTACCTTTTTTTTCAAATCCTCACCCACATCGACCGCTTTTTCGGATCTCCTAATACCATTTTGAAACTTCACATAAGGAGGATCAGTATAATCATCAATTTGCACAATACGAGCATCCTGCCCGCCGGATACTGCCACTTGAGCTAACGGTGCAGATGGATTTTCACTATAAGTTTGCGGGATGGGTTCATTTTGGTAAGTGGCAGTTTGGTATGGATATGGAGTGTGTGTTTTATAATAAGTATTGGCAGGGTGCGGAGTGTATGGTGGGTATTGTTGATATGGTGGGTAGATGGGTGGTCCGTCGATTGTTTGGCTAGATTGAGTGTTATTTGGTGGTTAAGCTTGGGCAAGTTGCAAGTTGCTTTGGTGGACTGGTGCTTTTAGAGCATTGTGAGAGTTTGAAGTGGTGTTCACAGTGACGATCCCATCATTTAGGTTCGGAGATTGCCCAAATTGATCCGAAGAGTGGGATGCAATGGGTTCACGCAGCGGCGTGTTCTGAGGGGCTTCCCTTTTCGTCATTGCCAGTTCATCACTCAGAATCTGAATTTGCTTAGACATACGTAGAATAAGGTCATCTAGAGCAAGAATGACGTTTCCCCTTGAAGACTCAGGAGTTTTGAGATTCTTGTCAGTGTGAGTAGGAGGCTGATCATCAATACCAGTCATTGTCAAATTTGGAAATGTATACCAACGTGCAGAGATATCTTTGAAAGTCTAGACCTTTGCCCTTGTGTAGTAAGGCTGTTCAGCCAGCTCAATCAGCAAAAATCAAACTTCTGTTGGGAATAAACAAAACAAAAAGAAAAATTTAAAAGGTAAGTATGTTAGTTTGTTATTTTGGTGGAGTTGCATGCAATCATGTAGCGTGCGTCACGTAGCACTTTGCAATTTAAACAGGGAAAATATAACAATAAATTGGCATGTGGCAATCACACATAGTCGAGCGTAAAATAAAATGCTAACTCGTCCTATCCTGTAAGGTGCCTCTTTTGTGCCAGAGGTAGGCCTAATCGTCAGGTTGCAAACCAAATCCGGTGGTAATAGAATGATCCAAACCGTTGCCAATGTAAATTTGGTAGATAACGACACAATAGACAATAAAAGATTTAAAAGACTGCATTTTATTAAAATAATTTCAACAATACAATGCCTTGAGAAGAAATCCGGCAACAGACCACGAAAATGTGGTAATACACATGTTTTAAAAATAAATAGAAACAAAGTACAATAAACCCGTCTTAAAATACTAAAACGCCAACTGTTTGCTCCCTGCCGGATCGGGATCCATCAACTGCCAATTTTAACTGGATGGAAGGTATAGGCAAACAACCGTGAACATTACCTTATCGATCAATCTGCTACCTCCCTACAAACAAAAGGAACAGTGAGACAAACTCCAAAATTTGGCAAAGGCAAATCGGCATTG
Source organism: Petunia x hybrida (assembly GCA_037355625.1). Classification (NCBI taxonomy): domain Eukaryota; kingdom Viridiplantae; phylum Streptophyta; class Magnoliopsida; order Solanales; family Solanaceae; genus Petunia; species Petunia x hybrida. The sequence continues at coordinate 18,888,664 of JBBBVM010000007.1, forward strand.
ATCCGTCTATGACCACCACATATCAAACAAATGCAACGTCGTTGGGTTGAACTAACCCGTCAATAAAAGGGTAGTTTCTTAATTCCAGGAAAAGGTACCAAGGACCGGGTCCAAACTAAGGTGTATATGCATGCATGTCCTAATCTACCTCTAAGAGTGGGTTAACGGTTGAGGCTGACTCGACCTATACGGGATAGATCTGGCCTCATAAACCAGTAGAACCGGCTATGACAAAACCAGGCATAATTCATATCCCGAACTAACTTTTGGTGACACGAAAGAAATTTCAAAGAGTGAGGTAAGGGCAATGCCTTTCCTTCATAACTACCCGTCAAGCGAGTGCTCTGTGATGAAATCGAGGAGGTGAAAGAGAATTGACAAGTTTCTATGAAGGAGGAAGTATGAACAGAATGCAAACTTATGCACAAATAAAGATATGCTTCAACACATTCATTCACAACAATCAACTCTACTCATGCTAGTATCGGCATACAATCAAATCCATTAATTAAGTTACATATAGTAGTTAGGCATACAAACAAACAAATAATTAAGCTACGCATACTAGTATCGGCATACGATTCAAACACATATACAATTCAAGATACAAATAAAGAAAATTCGCGAAAACCTTTTGGTTAGAACCATTAAATATTCCCAGCGGAGTCGCCAAGCTGTTGAACCCCTCAAAATACATATAAATATGCATCGGGTGTAATTTCAACAAAATGAGACTCCAAAGGGCTTCTTTGGAGTCGCCACCTAATTTAGAATTATTAGGAACCAAATGTTAATTAAAGAGTGCAATTTTATTCCTTATTTAAAAAGAAATTATTAAAATTAGAGATTCATAGGTAAGTGGTTTTTTTAAATTCGAAAGAAGGTCCCTAATATGGGAGCATTTTCATAAATCCGCTAAAAGCGGTTAATCCGGCTGTTTTCACGAATTTTAATAAAATAAATAACTTAGAGATTTTAGAAAAAATATAGGATAAATAAATTAAAAAAAGTAAATAAATAAATAAATAAGTAAATAAATAAATAAGTAAATAGATAATAAATAAATAGTAAGTAAAAAAATAACTGAATATTTAATAAAATAAGTAAATTGATAAATAAATAATTTAAATATAAATAATGATAAAATAAAGATACAAATTTAATTGAATTTTAATTTTGCACTCATTAATTGACAAGCGGTTCTTAATACCTTAAATTAAATGACGAATCCCAAAGAAACAGGAATAAATAATTACATAATGCAATTTCTAATCATGCGATAATATAAAAATTCCATAATATAAAGCGTCTATCCTACTAGGCTTCTATCATGCAAAGCTCCTAGTCTGGTTGCAGGGATCCTATAACATGCTTTTCTAAAGGGGACGGGAGAGAGGGAGTTTAGAAGATAGAACCCGGATATGCAACTCAATAATTTGAACCTTGAATTTTACAAGGTTTTCATTCATTCATTTTAAGATACTTGAGCTCGAAATGCAAAAGCGAGGCCCGGACAACTCCAATGCCAATTAGGCAATCCCAATTTGCGAGTTTTAACTCAAACTCATCCCAATGAGTTTTTCCATGCCAAAGAAATAAGGAGAGAAGGAATTAGTACCTCTAAGAAAAATATTAAGTAACACAACTAAGAAAGGAAACAATGAACTTCTAGTATTAAATATCAATAGACCAGAATAAACCAAAGAACTAAGAGCATGATTAGAACTTGAGATGCATTTATGAGACATTACCCTTCATGTGACTGGAATGCTTTAAGGAGAATATCTAAGACTTTTCACTTCAATTCATTAAGAAGATTTATAGGCAAACTGAAGTTAGAACAAGTTTCATTAGGGCTCGAGATTGGAAAAACTTAGCTTCTAGACATTGCAAAAGACTGAAAGGATTCGGGATACCATCTATACCATAACTGCAAAGCAACGATTTTTAAAAGAAAAGAAGAAGACCCTGGTGGAAGCAAGATTAGGACTCTGAATCTGAACACAGCATACTGCACTAGCAACCTAATCATCAATAGAATATCACATTCTCTTGCTCCAAAATCTGGACAAAAGAAACAGCTCCCTTGCTTATTTTAACAACTTAGAAAAAGCCAAGAAAAACAGCCTCCTTCATTTCACTTCACACCTCTCTATTTACAGCAAATACCTAACCTTCCCCTATGACTAAAACACCTACTAGTAACTTCCTGCTCTGCTCACGGCCACCACAGATAAACTCCACCAGACACCAGACTCCCTCTCTATTTCTCCTCCAAGACACCATAAGAAATACAATGCCCTCCACCCTCCTATCTGGAACAAACAGAAAACAGCTCTCTACAAATCGCCAATACATACACTAGCCTCATAAGATTTCTGCAACACCTAGCACAGCCTATGCACCAAACCATCTCCCTCATACTACCCTAACTAAGCTGCACTATTTTATTCACTCTAGCAGCAACAACATCACACTCTCACAAGCTCCAACCAACCACCTGAACACCCTCCCTACTAAACCAAACAACCTGCAACAGCCAGGACTCCCTCAACTTATAGACCTAATGCAAAAACAAATGCACACCTGCAGACCCCTCACTACCAATCCCAGAGCATATTTCAACCTGAAACCACTTTAAATGCAACCTGAAGCCATGACACACTGCCAAGAATGCTTGCAGTCTTTAATAACCTGCCTCGACTACCTGCATACCTCCTTAACTCCTTTACTGAAACAGCACCCCTAAACTCCTTCAAAACTCATACCTATACCAACATCACACCCACAGACCTGAACTCCTTTCACTCATAGAATAACAATCAACTCCTACACATCATCTTCAAACACCAATGAACAAAACAAATATCTTGCCTCCTTTTTTAACTCCATATCCAGCAAAACAATAACAATACTCAACACAAACAAGGAAAGATAGCACCTTTACCAAAGGTTTGAACTTAAGATACTTCATTCAGTTTATGTCATAAATAAAGAATACATTTTGTTCTTTTGGAAAGTTGATTTTAGAGCCAAAACTCATTAAAGATTCAAAATTCATATAGATGAAACTCAAGCTGTTATTTTAACCATTTCATTATTGATCTAAGCTAAAGTGATCGAAGCAGAAACTTTGTGCAGAGAAACTATATACTGAAGAAAACTTAAGCTTTATGTTAGTAAGAATCATCCTGAAAAACACTTTCATATTACGATATTAACTGATACTACATTCAAATCAGCTCCAAAAGAACAGGAAATAAACACACATAAACACTGATGTATAACATTGTAAAAAAAAGCTTCGAATCTGACCTGCTTTTGTGCAATAAGTTGAGGCAAAGAACTGAAAATAATGACAAGAACAAGAGCGACGCAACAACTTGAACTTCGAAAATATCTTCTTTTCTTCCAAACAAGAATAATGGGCTATGTCTATATATTTTTTACTTCAAAATAAAAAAATATATTCTATAACTCTAAATGTTGCCGTTATTCTTAGATATCAAAACTTCGACCTACAAAATTGACAAAAATGAAGATTAAATACCTGAATAACTAGGGTTTGCCTTTTCTCCAAATTCCAAAATTCCCCTTGCCCTTTTGATCGATTTTCTTGTGAGATAAGGGTCTAAAGCGTTCATTCCTCTAGATTCTACACTTTAGATCCTTATCTTCAAGAAAAGATCCGTTAGGCATAGGAAATGAACGAATAGGATCAACTTGAATTTCAAACCAACGGACAAGATTAAAACGCGTAGTTTATACGAAAAAGGAAGTGAAGGACGTTGGAGGGGTAGACCAGCTGAGCTAGTTGTTCTTGGGCTGATTCGAGGGGAAATTGATTGGGACTAAGGGATTAGAGTTGTGGGATTAGCGGGTTAGGGTGATTAGCGAAATTGAGTTAGGAATCGGGTTACTGGATATGACTGAAATGGAGTATAGGTGTGTGTGTTTTTATATGTATATGCTTGCACGGATAAGCTGAATTTGAAAACAAGAACGAATTTAACCTTCTAAAAATAATTAACTACAATAGGATAATTGCGCGGGTAGGATATGATTGAGGGAATTTTGCAAATTTAGCCTTTTCCTTTAAAACTCATTAATTCACTTTAAAAATTAAAATTAATCTTATTTAAATAATTAGGCATTATTAAAAAAATTTGGGACAAAATTGGGTGTCAACAGGAATCCTATTTTCTAATTCAAACAGCCTTTATTCCAGCTTAGCATAATCATCATAGGCAACCATGCCTTGCTTTTCGGGGGTTCAATTTCCAGTCTTGTCAAACTCAGCCATGATATTGTGTTTCGTCCTTGTCCTTGTTGGTAAAGGGAGAGGCGTTGGAATTGATCCTCTGGATCTCAACCGGTACTACGACACGGCCAGAATGCACAAACCAAACTTCAGGGACTTGGGACTAAAATAACAAAAATAGAGAAAATAATATGAGTAAGTGAGCATTAATAAATTCACGTCCTATTATGCAGAGGGCCTCTTTTTGTGTCAGAGGTAGGCCTATCGAAGATTCAAGGTAATGTTTGCGTTGAACACATCATTTCGTTTGCATAAGCATAATCAACACAAGTCTTAAAACCCAAAAATAACAAAATTTTATTTGATTTGCTTTGCTTTATTACAATCATTAATTTGAGACAACGAATTGACTAAAATGAAAATAACGAAAGGAAAATGACTCGACTTAAAACGACTAGACTATGTGCCAAGCAAAGAGGTTTTTGAATCAAGCATCAACTCCAACATCTTCTTTCTCCTTCTTCCCTTCGGTTTCTTCCTCAGGTTTGTGAACTAGGTTTGTTGATGAGGGAGCAACAAACATCTCCATCAGGTCCTTCCCAGCTTGCATATCACCTAGAGCTTTTGTGAAGAATTCACAAATTTCCAACCCTATTGTTTCCTTCTCTTCCAATGGTACCGATTTAAAATAATCTCCCCATCCTTTAAGCAGGTCTTGTAGATTCCCAGCAGCTTGTCTTGTTGACATGATTTTGCCTATCCAATACATAAGCTCATCCCCTTTGATTTTTTCCCTGTATTGCTTTCTCATCTCACTCTCTTGTGTTACCCTTAACTCCTTCTTATTTTGGTTGAACTTGTGTCGTTGCTTCTAGTACTTTTCAGCAACACTTGGAGCTTCGGCTTTTCTTTTCAGTGTGGTCTTTGATCGGAACTTCTCTCTATCTTCATTGTGCCACTGAGGATAAGTCAAAGTAGCAATGGGGTTCACCCTACTGTCTCGGCCATGGCAAAATTGTAGAGTAAGTCTCCCTTCCCACATCGGATGCTCAATGTCCTTTATGTCAATGTTGAAACTCCTCCTTTTTGTCAGCTAAGGAGTTTGTTGTGTCATCCCTACTTGTCGGAGGATTCTTAGAGGAACATAGTGATGAGTTCCTCGGAATCCAATCAACATCAAGAAAGTGGTGTCTTGACCTTGTATGGAAATGATCAATCCAGCACAGATTTCAATTACCCATTGTACTTCTTGTAACTCTTCAAACTTGGCGTACCATCCTCACATGTTTGCGGGGTCTTCCCATACTATCGTTCCAGCCATGCGGGCGCTATGTGAGCGAATGCCTCCATCTCTTGATGGTCTTAGTGCTATTGGTCTGATGGGGACACCATGTAAGTGTTCTATCAACCGTATTTGTAGCAAGAGGTTGCACCCTACAAAGAAGTCTCCTCCTTTTCTACATTTGGTTAGAGCCCTATAAACTTCCCCCACGATCATTGGAACCAAACTTTCTTGGCGCTTGTGAGCACCTTTGCGCAGCCCTTCAAACAATGAAAGCATTTGATTCAGTCCATTCCAAATCTTGAATTTCCCATGCCCAAGTCCAATCGTGCCTAAGAGTTGGATCTCCAAATCTAGAATATAGATACTCCAAAGTGACCTTTCCATCATGCACTCCCTCGACGTATGGATCATAAGGAGCATGCAACAGTTCAATGAACTCCTTAGGGTCCACATCTCGGGGATAAATCATGGTCTCGAGCCCAGGCTCTAACCCTGCTAGTACTCCAAACTCCTCTAGCATTGGTGCCAACTCCAAACCATTGAAATGAAATACCGCCCTTTTGTAGTCCAGAAATGTGTAGCAACCTCGACTAAACCAGGCATGGCGGTGTAAGCCTTGAGAGCTATCAGTTCCCCCAACACCTTTTGAACATGGACCTTACTAACGGCAGCCAAATCTTCCCACCTTTTGAACATGGACCTTACGTATTTTGTTGCCAATTGTTTTCATAGATTCCCAAAAGAAATTCAATACATGACGACTTTTGGAAATAAAAGATACAAAAGAAATGAAAATGACACTTGACTAGGCAACACGCTCCTCCTCAAGCATCACTCTTTTTGCTTCTCGGGTAATCTCCTTGACTTCTTCCATAGCTTTGGTTAAGTACCCCTTGGCCACGATTAAATGTAGGATATCTACCTCAGCACACTCCGAATTCCAGTGCTCCAGCTTGATCCCCAACGCCTCTATCTTTCCTTTCAACTATAATGTGTGCTTCCTCCACATTTCGATCTATTCTTTGTTTTCTTTGTCCATTTTAACGGCCTTCAACATGAACTCTCGGTACCGAATTTGAGCTTCCGCCTCTCGGTCTCTTTAATCATTCCCTCGGCTCAGCCCCACTACTATTTCCTTTTATGCTAGAACATAACTAGCTGTTGTAATTTGCTTCGCATCTAACGTTGTATCGGTCTGATGCTAATGACTCCTTCCTCATGACTTGTCTACTTACCCAGGATTTTCTAATACTTTTGACTTTTGGAACAATGTCTTCAGTATAATGGAACTGGTAGGCCTTCGTGTCTGGTATGAGTGGGATGATTTGCTTTCTCCCCGCTTGCCTCATCACCCTTAGTGGTTGATAGGGTTGGAGACCTCTCAATCCCATAAGTATCACAAAGGATGCCTTCTTAGAGCTAATGATGAAATCTGATGAAGGAAACCCAGTGAACATCCATTGAATTGAATCATGTGTTATGCATTCAAACAAACTTATCCATTTCTCTGTGCTGCTTGGCTGCTTGAATTTTGGAACTCTGTACCGTTCTCCAGCCAAGTAGTTGGAACCAGTTGGCTTAGACAATTCTTGCGCACCTCTCACTTTCCTCAAATGCTCCTTGAACCACACTTGTAGTAGAAGGTTGCAACCTTGAAAATATTTTTCTCCTCTTTTGCAACAACCCAAAGCCCGATAAATGTCTGCCACAATCATAGGAGCTATAGTATAATGATAACCATCAATCCCGTTAAATACTGCATCAAAAACCATGACAAGCTACGAACATATGTCGTGATTCGAGCTTTCAGGGAACACCATTACTCCCAAGAAACAAACAACAAATGCAAAGGGTCTAGCTCTCCTCCAGTCATTGTAGGACTTGAACACTTTCTTACGGTCGTCGAATGCACTCAAATACCCAAACCTGTTGTAAAAATAGGAAAAGAGTGTTTTCTTTTGTTGTAAAAATTCTACATTCACACTTGCTACCATCCCTAATTTATCATGAAACTCTTCAGGTGTGGGGATGCTGGGAGCCAAAATGCGACTCCCTTGCCAGCGATGTTTGTCTAGCCCCGAATGTGATATGAATTCTCCTATCTCTTCCAGCAAAGGTGCTAACTCAACGTCCCCAAATCTAAACATATTTAGTTTTTCATCCCAAAATGACACTGACGCTTCAATCATTTCTCTACACGGCTCCATTTCTAATAGAGAAACCAAATGACCCAAATATTGGCGTACTTCGGTTTGCTCACCCAATGACAAATTATTCCACCAATTAGTTAACAAAGGAGGTGCGCCCATATTCATTCCAAAATGGTTTCACTTTTGACTCATGATGACCTATAAGAAAAAGAAAATAAATGATTGAAATTCCCCTCCCCTTTTGAGAATAATTGGACAAGTCAAAATGCGTATTTATTTTCATCTCACTTTTCTTTTCTCTCTCTCTTTTTTTTTTTTTTTTTTTTTTTTTTTGTATTCTCTCAAATGCACATAAACATGTCCGAACGTTCCTTCGGGGTTAAAAACCCGTCAAGTAGTTGGGACAAGCTGAAGACTAGTCAGCTCACGGGGAGCCCTTTCTATGGTATGATGCATGCTCATTACATTCAAAGAGTGGTGTAATTCTAGATACGGTTCCCAAAGGTTGACAACTAAGTGGTGGGATCATTTGAAATTGTTGGTTGTACCACAGACCAACTATATTCCAAACGTCCTCCTAAAGAGTTTTTTGAGGTGGAGCGACCGTGAGATCCATGTAATCGCCCGTGTGTTTGCAAAGTGTCATTTTCCAGGAGTGGAGGAGTATGAGTGAAATATACCAATATTACATCAATTTTCAAATGCAGATAAATAAATAAATAAATAAATAAAAGAAAAACAAAAACAAAAAAGGAGCCAAGTTAGTAAAATAATAATAATATTAATAACAAGATAATAATCAATATAAATCCTAAAATAAAGGCTCGTTATGGTTAGGACTTTGAGTATCCCCAGCGGAGTTGCCATTCTGTCATACCCGGTTTTAAACTCAATTCGGAGCAAGTCAAGATTTGGGTTTGACTGGGTAACTCGTTTGAGTTAAAGATTGGAGTCTCCACGTAATATGGATTTCTAAGGTGTATTAGGTCACCTAAGTGTCTAAGGTCGAGTCTTTTATTAGACTGGTCTAGTTTCAGAGATCCAACGGTAAGAAGTCCAAGTGACTCGAGGAAGAAGGTGTTAGGCACTTCCCCAAGTCCCATGAAAGTTGGTTCCCGCCCGAGTTTATATTTTAGGATGTCTAAACAAGCTATAAAACGTTGTTATGTTCACAAAATATATATTACTATCTTGAAAGAGGTCAAGTAATGAAAGAGTTCAATCTATTTATGCAAAATGTGATAAGTCTAGGCAGCATATATATGACTTGGGCTAGAAATTTGGCAAGTACGGCCTAAGCTTTTATGCCTAATCGCACGTTTAGCCCTTAGTTATAAATGTCTAATCGAAAGTGGCTAAAACTGCAAGGGAACGCTAATAATCAGTGCATTCTCGCAAATTTTTGTGATTAAATCGACTTTGCATAGAAAGGCATATTTTCAAAAGCAGTTTTAGATTTTGTCAATAACTAAATAGGGATTATTTTTGAAATAAAATTTTTGCCATTTAGGGTCGGTGTGACTAGTCATTAATTGTCGAGCCCTAACCTTAATAGCTATTTGCTTTTGGGGTTAGTTTCAAAATATATAGTATTGGGGCTGCTTTTGAAAGAGAGGATAAACGAAACACGCAAATGCACATCAAGGGTCTTCGCACATAATGTATAAATATGTATAAGCATGCAATACATGATTAAGTGATACACATAACCTTAGAAAATATAGATATTAATTTTTGTATAGTCGACCCCCAAGACTTATACTCTCCTATACACTATTAAATTAGTGTATAGAAGATTGAAGCTTGATAAAAATTAGTTTAAGCACATAAAAGGCCAGATTTTAATCAGTTTTTGGGCCCGAGTTATCTATGCAAAACAAGGTTGTTTTAATTTTGCAGAAATAGTCCAGATTTTGACACGCATTACACAAATAAGCCTTGTTGTAAGAATTTTCAAATTTTTCTTTAATTAAGCAGTCTAACGTACGTTTTGAGCCAGAATATACTATGATCACGCCACTTTTCATGTTGTTACTAAAACAAATGAGCATTAGCAATGTCTAGGCTTTAATTTAGACGTATAAATCCTTGTTTTAGCATGACGATGATGCAAACACATAGAAGAAAGGGTTTAGGCAGGGCCCCTGGATAGCCATAGGCATAGCACATTATCATGCCTCCTGTTTTCAGCATTACATATGGGAACCTAACAAATACAAGCAATCAGAGAGAGGCTAAAAGGGATTTAAATAAAAGGAATGAGAAAAAGTGCCATGTGAGCACTCAATGCAAAGTCTGTAAGTATTCGTATCAGTGCCAAAGGACTCAGGGAGTATCCCTTCATAGATAACCACAAGAACACCTGTAAATCAAACTTTGGTATAGATCTAAAGCTATCTACAGGTAGGCTCCATAAAGGGGTTAGCAGAGCCAGAAACAAGGCCCAAACAGAGGTGCAAACAGAGGCAAAAACAGGCAGAAACCACACAAAGGGATCATATATGAAGAGTTATAAATGATTATGTAGTAATTTATCGTTATAAATGAAACCTAACGGAATATCAAGAGTTAATTTGTTAGATTAAGTAAATCAAGGTTAAATAAACACACGGGGACAACCTGATCTCCTAAAATGGTCGATTAAGATACATGATCTTAATAAAGTACCTCTATTTATATGTTTGGAATTCTCTCACAACACTGAAGAGTGTAGAATTTTTTTGCTGAAATTTATATTTAATTTCTTTGTGCAATTTGAAGCTGTGACAAATTTTCAGCTACTTTGCAAAAGCTTCATGTATTCTAGTCAATAGACCTATATGTAGTTACTTGGTTTGAAAGCTGTTATAAACTGATATAAGACTGCCTATAGTAAAAATTAACAACCCTAAATGGGGTATTTTTTTTTATAGAAACGCCACGAGTGCTAGCTTAATTAGTAAAATTAAAAGTGGCTATTTAATTTACAAGTTATACATGAACTGGTTATTTTCAGTTAATTATCCTGTTAGAGCCTATATAAAATCTGGCCATGTATCAACTTACATCTCTTGATAAGCACACATGACACGGAAGCATGTCTCGTCTTCATAACTGTGACACCATAGGCAATGGTCTGCTTTTTTGACTCCGGTAACAATGGTTTAGCAAAAATGACCTTGGTTTAATTAATAAATTTCAGATGGAAGTACCTCAATGAATCTTATAATGACGCTTGTATGTCTGTCATCCCTTGCTCTGTAAAAGGAAGTACTATTCTTTGACCCCTCTTTCTTAGACAACACTTGCCCTTGAATCTCTTACCATATTCTCCCATATAACTTGAAGTGTAGCAGTTGCACCTTCAATCTTTTTCTCACATTCTCCCAGATAACTTGATGTATAGGTAACACTTGAATCGAACCGTCCCTCGACCCGTCACCCCCAGTTTGGACCGACCAAATCGGATAAAAATAGACCGGAACCGGAACCGGAACCGGTCCTGTCCGAAAAAATAAAAAAAATACCTGGATGGGCTGCTTGGAATATAGCCGTTAGCAACGGTTCTTTTCATCAACAGCTGTTAGCCAACGACCAAAAACGGCTCTTTTTTGCTCCCCCACCCCCATAGGAGCCCCCATACCCCCCAACCTATTTTTTCTATAAATACCATAATTTTTCATCAATTTATTTATATTTTCTCTAATATTCTCTCTAAACTTCTCTCAATCTGTCTTATTTCTACAAAGGCTATTTGCTAAATAATTCAAAATTGCTCTCGCGAAAAGGGTTTAAGTTCTAAATTGCATTACAAAAAATATTTGGAGTGGAGTGGAAAATTGTTTGGTGCGGTTCTGGTCAAGTTTCAACTTTCACTTCTAAGTTCTAAGTTCTAAGTTCTAACGCGACATCAAATAAACTCGTTCTTACTTCCTATTATCTATTTTAATTTTTTTGTAATATTATTTTTAGCATATACCTATATTTTAGTAATTTATTTGTTTGCTTTACTTATAATAATGTCTGGAGTGTGGAGAGCACTTACTGGGCGTACGGGTAGCGGTCGTAGATCACGTGCTAACTGAGGGGGGATGATAGACGTAGTCGTGCTCTAGGTAAAAGACCAATTGGTAGTTCTAGCGCTCCTGCTCATCTAGATGATTTTACTCAGGAAGATGCACGCAATTTTATCATGATGTAGATTTTGATCACCCACTAGATAATGATATGTTAGAGGCACAATATCAATTAAATACCGAAGGGGTTAATTTAGATGATGAAACACCTACTAGTCAATATCATGGTGAACCTGAAGAAACTGAATCTAAATTACCACCTATGCCTCCTAGTAGTGAACCAGCTACACGACCGGACAGATCGGATGTGTGGAAATTTATGACTAAAAATGTTCCAGCTCAGAGCACTAAATGTAATCTTTGTAAAAAAGTTTGGGATTTTAAAACCGGCAAGCATCATGGTAGGACAGGGATGTTGAGAACACACTTAGAAAACCATCATAAGGAAGAATGGGAAAAGAGGCCAGGTGACACTCTATCAGGGAACAAAATGGCTCCATCTCAAGGTAGTGTAGTTCAACAGGAAATTAATCCAGTGACCGGGGGGGCTTATGCACAATGATAAGAAGAAAGATAGGGAACAAATGGAAAAAATGATTGCGGTAGAGTGCTTACCTTTTACATTTGCTTCCTGTACTAGTTTTTTTCATTATATTCAAACCATATATAATCCATCTTTTCAAAGTTTTCCAAAAACTACGGTTAGAAGTGATATTATAAAATTTAAAAATGAATATAGACAATATTTACGATATATGTTTTATCATTTTGATTGTAGAGTTTGTCTTACTACTGATTTGGGTCGTGGTGTTAATGGGTATGATTATTTAATACTTACTTGTTATTGGATAGATCCTAACTGGGTAATGCAAAAAAGAATTTTAGCATATAGCGCTGTCGATGAACCACACACGGGAACATTTATTAAGAGAGACATAACTGATATTTGTAAGGAGTATTTTATTAGTGACAAAATTTTAAGTATAACTCTTGATAATGCTTCAAACAATGATTATGTTATTGTTAAGTTAAGACCACAATTGCACTCCCCTTTTAAATAATTGTTTCATGTTAGATGTGCATGTCATATATATAATTTAGTTGTAAAAGATGGCCTTAAGTTATTTGATCCTACTATTGTGAAGGTCAGGCTCGCAATTAGTTATATTTTTAAAGCTAAAAAACCGGATAGATGGAGGGACTTTAAGGTAGAGTGTATGAAAGAAGATTTGCAGGCTAGAAAAGTTTCTATGGAAGTTTCAACTGGGTGGAACACTGTATATGAATCTTTGTCTGTTGCTTACAATTTAGAAACGTCTATAACTAGTTATTTTTATGGCAAAGTGGCTGTAGAGTATCACCTAGATGAATCTGATTGGAAACTTGTTCTCAGTCTTCTTACATTTTTAGAAAAAAACCTTTATGATACTAAAGAATTTTTCAGTCAATATTATCCTACAGTTACTACCATGTTGTATTTTATAGCTGGAATAGCAGAATTACTTAACGAATATAAATTAGTGCCTGGTTATGAACAAGCCGTTGCTTCTACGATTGAAAATTTTTAAAAATATTTTTTTCCTATTCCACCACTTTATTACATTGCTTGTGTATTACATCTCTGTTTTAAACGGTTTAATATCGAAATGCTTATTAGAGAAATTTATTGGAGTTTCGAAATTACTGCTGATGAAACACCAAGTGTAGAACAAGCTTGTACGCAGGTATTTCCCGATTGCCAACGGATTTATGAAAGATATAGGAGTGCAGCTGATAATGTTGTTCCAAGTGTTCCAAGTGGAGCTGGTTCAATTTCAACCCAGGCGAGTAAAAGAGCTGCAGCCGGATTGGGATGTTTCTCCAGCCTTAATCAAAGGCTTTCTAGCAGGCAATCGAGTAGCTGACATTTCAACGAGCTTGATGTTTATTTACTTCAAGGTTGCAAGGAAATTGAGTATTTTGGAAGTAATCAACTACTGCAATTTTGGAAGGATCAACAAGCAGAGTTTCCAGTTTTAGAAAAAATGGCACGGGATATTCTAACAATTCTAGCATCATCAATTGCTTCAGAAAGCGCGTTTAGCCAAGGAAGATTACAAATTTGAGATCATATACATTCATTGAAGGAAGAAGCAATGGAGACGGATGTGCTATATTATTCAGAGATTGGATTAGATAGCGAAGAAATTTTAGATTTCCTGAAGAAAATGAACAAACAGATACAACATATTAATCTGAAATCTTATCAGGTGGTGGAAGTGTGAAAAATGAAAATTATTATGAAGAAGATGAATCTTTGCCACTGGTTCCTCCTTATGTGCCAGAAGAAATTATTCAGAAAATGAGAAGTTTTTTTTATTAATATGTAGTTTTACAATTTAATATCTATGTACTTTGCTAAAAAATCAAATATTATTCAATAAAATGCGTTACGCCTTGCTATTAAGTCATCGTTCTTTGTTATATTCTCAATTATCCTATGTTATATCTTTTTGCAATTCAGTACTTAAATACTAAATACTAAATACTAACTTAACATTATTTTCTTATTAATAAATAGTTTTGCAATTTTATTTAGCTATGGTAGCAAATAGTAAATACTTAAATACTAGAATACTAAATAGTAAATACTTATACTAACTTGGGACATTTGGTCAAAAGGGACACTCAAGAGTGTAAATAGGTAAAAGGGACAAAGTCTTAATTAATGTAGTAGAAGGGACACAATTGATTTAGGCACTTAAACATAACTTTCCTTCACCCCCCTTCATCCTAAAGTTTTATTTCTTACACTTGGGTCCTCACGTATATAAAAAATTAAATTTGCCAAATTAGGAAAATATTTTTCCCTCCATTTGTTCCCTCCTTTCTCTCTCTCTCTCTCTCTCTCTCTCTCTCTCTCTCTCCTCTCTTCTCCCTCGCGACCTGAAAACACCATAGCTGCCGCGCATCTTCTTTCTTCAATCTCTCTTCGTTTTCGCTATTATTCTTGCATTCCAACTCTCCCAAACACAAAATATTGTCAGATCTAAATCCTTTTCGGTTAATTAGGTATTATTGACTCTAATTGAAAATATAATTTGGGGAAAATACGCTGCAATTCTTTGAATAAAAATTTCTGGTTGGCATTACTTTTATTTGGTTTGCTTGACGTTGAAATGCTTTGAATAATTTTTACTGGTTGGCCATTACTTCAAATTGAAAAGCTTGTCGTTGAAATTGTTTGAATAACGTTGGACATTACTTCAAACTGGAAAGCTTGACAAGTCCCATATCTCCTGTAAGTTTAAACCTCCGTCTTGTTAATCTCTACTATTCTAATTTTATATAGTATGTTGTTGTTTTGAAACATCTTACCGTGACGATCGCAACATCCTATAGATTGTTCTACAAATGCTCGTACTACGTAGTCACAATTATGGAACATTGTATTAGATGCTCAGGACAATCATTTTGATGTTCCTATTGTGCTAGTCTGAGTTACGGAACATAATTTTGGTTGCCTGAATAATCTTACAGCATGTTCAGTAAATGTTATTCATAATGTTGGAACATTTTACAGATGGTCGGAACTGAGGTATTGACATGACCCGTGATCCGGTTAGGCCGTGCGGGCACCCGACATCCTCCCCTAGACCCATCGGGCGAACCCTTACCAACTAAATTAGGAAAATAAATATAATAATTCATAAATAAGGACAAGACTTAAAACAAAAACACAGACATACTGTTACCTCTAAGCTGTACAAAAAAAATTACAGCTGACTACCCAACATACTAGGTTTAGGGCTATCTAGACTAGACATCTAAGAGTACAAAAGAAGACAGATACCTCTTGAAGGGAGCAAACTGCAACTGAAATAATGAACAATAAACTGGTGGCCATCCGGAACAAAAGCTGGCTCACCCTGACAGCTGAAGTCGTCTTCGCTCCTTCACAATGTGGCGAACTCAATCCTGGAGCGAACCTGCCGAAACGAAATGGATAGACAAGAAACAAACAACAAACAAGGGTGAGTCAAAAGGACTCAATAAGTGGGGCAGACTAGCCACCTCAAACAATAGGATAGCTAGCCAGGGAGAAAAGAAACAGATAGACCAAATTCCTCTTATTTAAATTATAAAAAGGCAAAGCCAGATAATAATCGAAAACACGTAAGAAAATATAAACTCAACCAAGGATGTGAGCCAGAAACATATCAACAAATAAGCAATGCACATATAAGCAGAACAGTAGTCATGTACCACAAGTCTACACAATGGTATGAATTGAGATGAAATGAAATATGATGCACAGGGTCACATGTGCCCGTAATCCCATCCCGAAGCGGAATACTCCTGCATTCTTGGGGAATCCAATCTGATAACCAAATGGAGTGGAATACTCCTGCTCCTGGGGCGGAATACTCCTGCACCCGATATAATATAAACCAGAGGCGGAATACTCTTGCACTCTCCTGGGGCAGAATATTCCTGCACCCGATATAATGTAAAGCTGAGGCGGAATACTCCTGCACTCAATATCTGACATAAGAGTGGAATACTCCTGCTCCTAGGGCGGAATCCTCCTACCCTCAATATGATACAATGGAGCGGAATCCTCCTGCTCCTGGGGCGGAATACTCCTGCACCCAATATGATATGCAATGTAATGCATATGAATGACATATAATGCATATGAATGCAATGTGATGCCATAATAACCCTTTACGGGCGCAGGACTCTCATCGATAGCCGGGAAGTAGATGCCAACTCACAGCCAGAGTACAATGCTCAGATCCTCAATGCAATAACAACAACAGGACATAACATATAATATACAATATGAATCCAAGGCTAAGGCGTAATGAATACGCCTATCAGCAGCTACACACGTAAGGAACACGTGGTAGAAAATCCACGAGGCCAGGTGCCTCCAAAGAAATGGATATAAACACTTACCTCTTCCAAAAGTTAGTACGGCTAATCAACAACCGCTTTATCCTTTGGTTTCCTTGCCAAACGATCCCACTCTATTCAATAAGCAGAAAAATATATCAATTTAGGCTAAAGACTTCATTCCTCACATCTTAGGGCGATCCGGTTAGGAACCTGATACCCTATTTGTATACGCAATACGCAGGCCAGGCCCATGTAGAGGGTTTAAGGTCACATAACCAAACCCTAAATAAATTACATTTATATGTTGCCCATAACTCACTGAGTACGAATATATAATCAATTTCATTATCTGGGTCCATTTGACCCTTTAAACTATTAATTGAACTTATTAAAACGATGTCTAATATTCCAAGTTTTACCGTTAAAACATATTCAAACACAAGTAATAAACTCAAATAATATATTAGGATCATTACCTGAATGTTTCTGGGTGAAAATTCTACTATTTTCCGGCTCTTTTTTCATTTTCTGACATTGTTTTTTCACTGCGTTATGTCATTTTCTCTGTTTCGTTTCTTATTGCGCTCTGTTCTTGTTTCGTTTTACTGCACTTAGCTTAAGGGATTAGAATCCCTTATTAGACCACCGCCATTGACTAATTTTTGTCCTTTCCTTTTTTTTTTTTATTTTCTTTTATTTTATTTTTTTTCTTAACGAAAATTAAAACGGTGCCCTATGATATTCAAAATGATTCCAACTTTTGCATACGAGTTATACAAAATATATGTAACGTACTCGCGAAGGCGGATCTCAAATCGGGTTCCCGAAACTCAAGATGCGAATTTAAATGGAAAAAGGTCAAATTATTTAACTTTCGGCATTTTAGCGGAAACTAGCCGAACAACATCGAAATTCACTTTCGAAAAATCACAAAAGTCACAAATAATCATACGAACCTAACGACGCTTTCGGATTTCGAATCGGAACTTATTCGCCAAAACCGAGCTCGAAAATCTCTTTTTAATATTTATCGACAATAAAAACTGAAACCTTCTTCTGATGCCTACCAAACAAGGTCTGATTTAACTCAAATTTTACAGACAGGTCCTAATGGACATTATGAATATTTTAGAATTATCGGCACGCTAATCGAAGTCCTAACTTCCGAAACGACTCACCGAAGTCGTTTCATATAGATGTTCCACATCGGTATTCTTGTATTCTTAAACATCCTTTGATATGTTCGGATCTGTTTTTGGATGTTCCAGTATCCTTTATACCTGGAGCACATTTGATGAATGTTTATCCTATCTTGCAGATATTGTTAAAGTAATGGGGGACAACATACTACTAGGAGTTGATTATCTGGGCGAATGGGTTGAGCGCTCGAAATGCTACGCTTGGATTCTAAGGTGAAAGAGACAAGACCTATCCTTGTGAGTAGGAATATTACATATGATGAACTTTTCAACAAAATCATACGCAGTTGGGCGGTAAGTGATGATCCTAGGGATCTTTGCATTTCATATATGCTGAGTGTTGCTGCAAAGCAAAAGACTGCTCCATCTAAAATTAGGACTGATGATGATGTTCAGCTTTATATGGCTGATGTTGACCCAGATGGGGCTAGGCCAACACTAAGGGTTGGTATGATTCCAAGGTCTGAAGAAATTTCAAGTTCAAATGAACAAGATATGCATGTTGAGATGGATGAAGATGAATTAAAACAAGGTGGAGAGGCTGACGAAGAAGGTGAAGAAGGTGGAGACGTAGTTGGTAATCCTTCAGCAAGAGTACCATCATAGAGCAGCCGCAACGATTTTTTTGGACAAGACGGCACAGGTTTTGTAAAGGGTATGACTTTCAAGAACAAGCGAGAATTAGTGGTGAAGTTGAGGCTTGCTGCAGTGAGGAAGCCTTTTTCTTTCAAAGCTGTGAAGAATACAAAAATGTTGTTTTATGCCCGATGTGTTGATGCAAATTGCAAGTGGTGGCTTCGAGCATTGAGGTATCATAGTAGTGATACATTTTATATTACAATCTATAATGGCGAGCACACGTGCGGTGTACAACACCTGCAAAGCCACCGTACACATGCCAACACTGATGTTGTTGGTGAATACATGAAGGATAGGGACATTGAGGGGAAAGGAATATACCCAAAAGACATCAGAGTTGCATTTTACAAAGAATTGGGATGCAACATTAGTTATTGGAAAAGTTTGAAAGGATGTGAGATTTTGGAGGCATACAGTTATATGGTAAGGTCCCATAATATTGGAAGTAAGACAACTTTGAAGCTTGATAGTTGTGGGAGGTTTAAGTATTTTTTTATATCTTACGGATCTTGGATTAGGGGTTTTCTGTATATGAGGAAAGTCCTTGCTATTGATGGGACTCATTTGTCAGGCAAGTACGGCGGGGTGTTGTTGTCTGCCGTTGCCCAGGATGCAGAGAAGCACATATTCCCTGTTGCATGCTGCGTTGTGGACAAAGAATGTGATGCTTCTTATGATTTTTTTTTCGAACAATTGGTTGACATAGCCCAGTACAATGATGAGTTGAGCGTCATTTCAGACAGGCATAAAAGCATAGCAAAATCAGTTGCCAAGTGGTTTCCCTAAGCTCACTATGGAGTTTGCACGAGGCACCTTGCTGAAAATATCCGTACAAAGTTTCAGTTTGGAGACCACCTGGGGTCCTATTACTTGGCAGCAGATGCATATCATGTGGAGGATTTCAGAATGCACTTTAGGCAAATCGAAGACAACGATCCAAGGGTTGCCAGATACCTTCAAGATGACGTGGGGTTCCATAAATAGAGCAAATATTTTTTCCCTGGGCACAGGTACACGACTATGAACATTCATACCAAATGTTCTGAACCTTGCGTTGGAATGTTCTAAGTTTACATGGCAATTAAGCCGAGAACATTCTAATTGACGTTCAATATAGTACCAATAATGTGTATAACGTAATTATTTCTGTTCCGATAGCATGCTTAATGTTCGAACTTGGATTAGACGTATTTAGCATTAAGGTCTTTGTTTGTTTTTTACAATTTCAGATTTGCAGTGATGACCTCGAACATTGCTGAGTCCATAAATGCAACGCTGAGGGATGAAAGAGAATATCCTATTGTTGCCCTATTAAATCATATCAATCGGACATTTGGTGAAAAATTCCATGTGAGAGCTACGGAGTTCCTCGAGGTTTCAACCATATGTGTCCCTTCAATTGAAGGAAAAATAAGATTCAACCTAGAGGAAGGAGTAAGCTCGCAATTAGTCTAAAAGGTACGTATGGTTTGACCATCATCACTCCAGGCCAGGGAGCAGAAGTCGATTTACTCAACAGAACTTGTACGTGCAGAGAGTATCAAATTGACTTAATACCCTGTAAACATGCTATGGCAGCTATCAGAATGCTGCGTCCAGAAGACTATGGAGCGTGCGTCTATGACTTCACTTCTGCATATTACAAGTTAGAGTAATATATGCTTGCCTATGCAGAACCGATTCGATGATGTTCCCCCGGAAGAATTTTGGAATGTTCCTCCTGAGCTGCTTGAGAGACAAATATTGCCTCCTTTCATCGACGTGGGTAAGGGTAGACGAAGGAAAAAGCGGATACCATCAGTTGGTGAAGTATTTTCAAGTAGGAGAAATAAATGTAGCATCTGCAAAAAGGTCAGGCCACAAAAGAACTACTTGCCCACAACGAGTGGATAGTGGACGATCCTCCCAAACTCAAAGTGTTGCTTTTTGAATTTTAATCTTGAACAATTTAAATGTTTTATATATTTATATATTTGAACGTTTAACTTAATGTTTCGAGCATTTATCAATGCCGTTCCAAAATCCTATTATTTTTGTAGTATATAATTCAAATTGATCATCATACAGATGTTCTAATACTGCAAACGGGATGTTCAGTGTAATGCAAAACAATATTCATAAATATTCAAAACATGCGTAAATTGACATGCATAAATATGCTACGATATGCTATTAAAATAATGGCCATTCATTAAAATTCATATAAAAAACTATATATATATATATATATATATACACACACACACACACACACACACACACACACACACACACATTTACATTTTAGGGGCAGCGGGTGGTGGTGGTGGTGGTGGGGAACTGGGGAGGGGGGGTAATGTAGTCATCTAGGTTCTTGCCATATACCCCAAAAAGAACGCGCAGAACCCTAGCTATTCTGCGGATGTCAGTTAATTGACGCCTGCGTGCTTCACGAAGGCGATCTCCTATCTCGTCAATGTCAACCTGCAGATCCTTAGTCTTGTAGTGTGGTTTGCGCGCCATGTTAATTTTGATTTTTTTTGTTAGAGTTCTATGAGATTAAAAACTTGAGAAATGTATAACCTATTTATAGAGGGAGTCTTGTTCCCAATAGTCATGCTGATTCAAGCGAAGGGTTGCCTTGTGTAATTAAAAGGTGTGAAAGCATCCCTCAAAATCTGCGTACGAAACGAGGCATTAATTAATCCAAATACATCATCTAGAGACTATTGAACGTCTTTTCAATGTTCAGAGCACGTCTTTTTGTGTTTTTGATGTTAAATTCATCTATAAATACATACATTTTCTTATTCCGCCATACACACAATTATCCTCCTACTTGAATTATCAAAATTTCGTCATAGACAACAAACACAAATGGAAAATAACAAAAATGAAGTTGTCGCTAATGGCCACTATGCCCCAGCGCAACCTGACCATAACGAATATTATGGAAACATCGCATGGGATATTGCCGGTATACAAACTGACATCACTGCAATCAGCCATTCTGTGGACCGCTTATCTGCTGATGTATGGAGTATAAGGCAAGTGTTAATTCAGCGCACGGAGAGTACTGAAAGAATGCTTTTGGGACTCCTTCTCCAACAAGGAATGAATCCGGAGCAGTTTGATACTCCTCCAAATTCTCCCAATGCTGACAACTAGTACTTTTGTTTAAGCATTATATCTAGTACTTTTGTCTAAGCATTATATCTAGTACTTTTGTCTAAGCGTTATGTCAAGTACTTTTGTATATGTATTTTGTTTCCTTAAGTATGAATGAAAATTACCAGATTATGTGTTAAGTTGATAGTACTTCCACTACATATTATTAGTGAACGCCTAAACTTCATCAACAACTTGAAGAATCCTAACACACGTTCCAAGCACCGTATGAAGATGTTTGACATCATTATTAACGTAAACATGCTAGTATATATTTTAACAACATCCATCTAAAATGCATCTGCAACTTGAAACATCCTAACAAAAGTTCAGAGCACTGTATGAAGATGTTTGACATAGCAGAAGTAAATGGCCTTAAAATCGCTATTAACACAAACATGCAAAAGCTTCACTATTTGTACAACAACACAGCACTATTTGACAAAAAAATCAACAAAAAACAGAGATTTTCACGAGAATTTTAGTCCAGAACCAGAAAGAAGGCGTAAAAACCCTAGCTTTATCGAAATAGCAAAATAACAAAAAATAAACCCTGATTCACTTGAAAAATATCAATATAGTGCAAAATTTACCTTTAGATGTTACCGGAGAAATGTAGATGGCCGGCGACAAAATAGAAGACTCGAGAAGAAGACTTGAGAAGTGTGTAAGAGAAGAAAGGGGCGGGTGTTCGATGTTTGAAATGATGGAATTGATAAGACTGATCAGCCGCATTTTTAATTAAAACTTAACTTTTGGGGTTGTCACACATCATTGTCATTAAGGCCCCACCTTTTTTTTTTGTTTCGACTTCCACGCGCGTCCTTTTTTTGTATAAAATAGAGCGGAGGGGGTACATTTCTTTTTGAGATATTAGAACGTTCTTTTGAACGTACCAACCATAGTTATCTATTAAGTAGTTCGTTCAAAATGAAACGCGTTTCCTCGAAAATAAAAGGTACTTTTTTCACGGTTAGAACATAACAAAGGATGTTTTTACCCTAACCCTAAACTTGAACCCCAAAACCTAACCCTAACTCTAACCCTAACCCCAAACACCAAACCCCAAACCCCAAACCCCAAACCGCAAAAATTTCGAACATTTTAAGAACATCCAATCTCCTGTTCTGAACGATCTTCGAAACATTCCCGAACGTCGTTAGAGTGTTCTGGATCTCCATACTGATGTTCTTTCTGTCCCGCTAAGGATTAGTTGAGAATTACTAATATAAGGATCATTTGAAATACATAAACAATGACTTAGTAGTTTATTAAGATTCCAAAACACGCTATGTGTAAGTAAACCAAAATATATGTCGTTAATTATACCAAAATGTAATTATTAAGTTATTTGGATAAGGAGTGTAGGGTTGATTGTAGCTCAATTAACAATCTTAATCATTAAGAAGTGTATTCCAACGAATTGTAGCATAGATTTGACGTTATATCCACTAGATAGACACATTACTAATCGATTTGAACAAATATACAATTTCATTCACAAATTACATACATTCTTCGTGTATCTACCACAACTAAGACTTCAAATCATACAAGTATTGATTGTGATACATCATTTATGTGTATTTAAGGTGACTACTCAATAGTATGTCTATTGCAATTGTTTACTCATAAAATTTTATTAGAGTGGATACTCATTTATATCTATTGAAAGCGATTACTTAGTTATATCTAATGAAAGAACATACTAAGTTATTGAGGATTTTATTATATGCTCTTTTAACTAAGTGGATAATCTATATAATGATAGTTTAACCTTAAATATAAAGCCTTATTAATCTAGTCAAGTTATCTAGTTTCTTATTACAATCATATTAAAGATTAGAACACTACATATTAAATTAGGCACCTATTATGAACTGAACATACAAACCCATGTTCGTGACGTAAATTAGATGTTTTTTACATTAATATTAGGATATTTATGTTTATTCAAAGAGATTACTCAATAGTATGTGTATTTAAAGTGATTACTCAATAGTATGTCTATTGAAAGTGTTTACTCATAGAATTTCTGTTAGAGTGAATACTCATTTATATCTATTGAAAGCGATTACTTAGTTATATCTAATGAAAGCAATTACTAAGTTATTGAGCATTTCATTATATGCTTTTTTAACTAAGTGGATAATCTATATAATGATGATTTAACCTTAAATATAAAGCCTTATTAATCTAGTCATGTTATATAGTTTCTTATTACAATCATATTAAATGTTAGAACACTACATATTAAATTAGGCACCTACTATGAACTGAACATACAAACCCACGTAAATTAGATGTTTTTTGCATTAATATTAGGAAATTTATAAAGTGATTACTCAATAGAGATATTAGAACAATTTCTTGTACGTGCCAAACATGGTTTTCTAATGCTAAAATACGTGGAGCAACCTGTTTTAAATACGTGGAGTGACCTGCTCCACAACTTACATTAATCCAACCTGTTCTATTAACCCGCTCCGGACAGAATTATTACCTTAAAACACGTGGACTAACCCCAACCATTCAATTAATTATGTCTTTTTACCCCCATTATTTAAATATAAGTTAGGTCTCAAGTTAGGTCTTTTACCCCCTCTACCTCTTCTTCTTTTTAACTCAACCAGCAAAGTACCAGACCATGTCTCAATGATCAACTTGTTCTCGCAGCTCCTCAACATCGTCGATGTTGGTGTGGCTTACCTGCGATTCAATTCACGGCGGGCACACAGTCAAATGCTGGACGAAAATTCTGCAAGTGTCCCCGCAAGGGTATTAGCAATTGTGGATTTTGGGGATGGTGTGATGAGGAATATCCCCAGCCTACTACATTGGTTATAAATAAGTTGAAAATTTCACTGGATGAAGCTTGTGAAGAAAGGGCCAATTTGGTGAAGGAAGTGGATAAATTAGGGGCTTGTAATGCTACAAATTTATTGAAGATTAGTAAGTTAGAGGCTAAATTGCAACGGTGGAAGATGTATTTCTTATTGTCTTGGGCAGTTCTTTTTGGTTTCATAGTAGCTAGGTTTATTTGATACCAATTGTTTATATATTTGAACGTTTAACTTAATGTTTCGAGCATTTATCAATGGCGTTCCAACAGTCCAGTATTTTTGTCGTATATAATTCAAATTGATCATCATACGGATGTTCTAATACTGCAAATGGGATGTTAGACTAATGCAAAACAATATTCATAAATATTCATAACATGCATAAATTGTACTGAAAATTAAAGGACATCACTTCAAAACACGACATTCAAAACAAACAGAAATTTTTTCTTAAATGACTAGACTTAAAGGGAGATTATTTCTTCATTTCACATGTCCGCTGCTGGAGGATGTGGTGGTGAAGAGTAGTTCTGGGGGTCAATCTTGAGTTTAGCTTGAATACCACGAAGCATACGCTTAATAAGATTCATATCCTCATGGAATTCATCGAATCTAATCCTTAAACGCGTCACTTGATCCTCCATATTTCCTATATATACTGCCAATTGATTAACATCCGAAGTCAAGGATGCAATATCTTCACGGACATGATCGATTTCAGTGAACCTACTATAACTTGGGACTCCACTATCATGTTCTGGTGCTCTTGGGTGCCTTACTCTTCGAGGCATTGTTTTTGTTTCGCCTTGTTGTTGTTGTTGTTGTTGTTGTCCAAGATGTTGTTGTGCAGATGTTTAACATTTATAGAAGCCAGGCTTGGTGCCTTTTCGGTTGCATATAGGATGATTTGAAGAGGTGCCTATTCATATTGAATGGTTGGGGTTAGTACACGTGTTTTAATTGTGACCAGGAGGTGCCTAATCCTTGCCGGGGAAGTCAGAACATCTTCATGGCGATACGAATCATCGTATACTCGTTCGGTTAGTCTATTGGTTTTTGACGTTTATAATTCAAATAGATCATCATACATAAGTTCTATTATTAATGTTTGAAAATTGTTTATACCGTTCCAGTAGTCAATTATTTTTTAAACTAATCATCATAATACACTTAACGGCTAGCCCCTTCAATTCAAATCTGAAGCAAACAACGAATGTGTCACTTCAAAAAATGAAAAAAATACATAACGGCTAGTGTTGGCAAGTGGCTACAATACACTTAAGTCGGTTACCTCTTTTTCTCCTATAAATATTCGATCAAACCATTCAAAAAACTCTATACAACAACCACTATAAATCTTCAATCAAAAAAAAAATATATATATATATATATATATATAACAAAATGATTCGCCGACCTTCCTCCTCAATAGTTGCTACCACTGCAAGAACAAGAGCGACCAATACAAGAGCATTGACGTCAAGAGTAGAATCCACGACAAAAGGAGCAACAACGGGAAGAGGAGAAGCCAAGCAAAAAGAAGGAAGAACAGGAAGAGGATCATCCAAGCAAAAAGAAGGAAGAACGGGACGAGGATCAGCCAAGCAAAAAGAAGGAAAAGCGGGAAGAGGATCAGCCAAGCTAAGAGGAGGAAGAACAAGTCGAAACACTTCTGCAGAACAAGAAGAACGTGCAAATGATATTTTGGAACAACTTCGGGCTGAAATTTGGGGTTGGAAGTTCAAATTTGAGGAATTCTTCGAATACTACAATAGGGACGTCAAAAAGATGTACAAAGAAATAAAGAGGATAAAGACCATGCTCCAGATAGCAACCTTGAAACAAGTAGGGACTGCATCGCGTTGAAGTGTAAACGCTTATTTTGGGTTTCTGACCAGGATGTTAATATGACTGTTTATTAAGTAATGTCTAAAATACTAATATAATTAGCATACTTTTTGTAAAGCACTGAATCTTTGAACGATCAAGATGTTTTTGCATAGTTCTTGATTATCAATGTATAAACTTTAATGTTCAGAACATCTGTTGTTGTTTCCCTATTTACTAGTTATTGAACATCAAATATCCATCAAGTTGAAAACTGTTTGAACGTACAACTTAATATTCCGAAAATAACTAATGTTGTTCCAATAGTCTATTATTTTTAATGTTTTTAAGTCAATCTGATCATCATACAGATGTTCTAATAATGTAAACTCGATGTTCAGTGTAATGCAAAACAATATTCGTCATTTGCCATATATATATCATCAAAAAATGGGTAATCATCCATATATTACACCCATAAAAAAATATATATAATTATCCAAATTTTACAACCCATAGTAAGGGACTAATTTGCCATGGAATATTTCCACAGCAAATTGAACTAGACAGTCTTCTATCACATTGTGACACAGCAAATCCATCGGGGTGTTGGTCTACAAATGTTTGAGGAACATGATGGCATACGCTCCACATGCAGTGCCAGTCAAATTCCTTGGAAGGCCTTCGATGCGCTCATACGGCCACATTTCCATACTGAGGATTTCAGGAGGGAGGTGGTTGAATTTCCCCGACTGCCGGATGTATGTTGGGAACATGTACATTATTGGCCCCATTATTGAATAAAAGCGGTCTCCATTGTACACCCCAATATTGCAGTCGTAGACATCGATCCTTGCCTCCTCTAAATGGAAGACGCATGTAACATAATGCGTGCTTTCAATGTTATACACGGCAAAGAGTCTTTTCACACCATCCCACTTCCTTCCACCCGGATATGGAGACTTACCTCTGGCATAATCAAGGAATGTATCCTCAAACTTATATTCTGCTAGGTATTTGTCAAGGGTGACATCAAAACCCTTCGCTTCCTCTTCAGCCGCATTGTATCGTACGCACAAGTTGGTCAAGAATGAAAGATCGAGGATAAGATCAGAGCTATCATAATGTCGGGGGTAAGCCTTATGCCTCACATGCATTAAGGCCAAGTACTCATCCATAAACTGCAGAATAAAACAAATTAGAAGTTGTGAATAAAACTATATCGACACATACTATTTGATGTTTGGACCAGCAAGTCGAATTTTCAACGAACATACGACCATCAGGTTCAGAACGGAGCAAAAAATGTTCGTTCTTCGATAAAAACCAAACAATAACAAAACAATAGAAGTAAAGAGATGCACTTACACTATCTCAGTTCCACTCTTTCACGTCCAGGAAATCCAGAAAATCCAAGTAATTAAACTCATGACACATGAAGACAGTCTTTTCTTCCTTCTTCTCCTCCATGAAAGCGTCAAATGCAGCTTTCTTGTGAATGTCTAGTGTCTTGTACAGTGTCACTAGCAATCTCTCTTGGAGCCTGACTTGAGCTCTCTCTCTCTAAATTTCAAAAAAAAATATTTGAAAAAATTTCTAGATTTAATAGAAGAACGTCACATTTATGTTCAACGCACCTAATATGATGTTTAACAAACCTTGCCATTCTGGCTGCAGTAATTTTCTTCTTTCCTCGGTTCTTCTTTGCCTGGAGCATCTTGGACAACAAAATATGCATCTTTGGTCACTGCTGCTGCTTCTCCTTCTTTGACAACGACGCTACAAAATTAGCAAGGGACAGCTGGATCGCATCAAGCTTCTGATCCACTCCCTGTCGCCATTGAAGGCAGTCGTGGCACTTGCAACTGCAGACACTAGGCTACACATTCTCAGGTTCTCTCCTCCTAGAGCTTTCTCCAACTTCGAACAAACCCCTACTACTAAAAAGACCACCAGTAAAACGACCAGCCCTACCACCAATCTCATCACCAACTTGTGTTTCACATCTACCAACTCCTCCACTACCAAATTCTTCACCAACTTATCCTTCTCTTGGACCATCAATTACCTCTCTTGGAGGGGTCCTGGGCAATTCCTAAAAACTTTCACTCGATCACCACCAACTATCAAGCTAGCCCCCTCCAACATCACAACAAGCTCATCAATTACCTCATCGCCCTCATCAACAAACGGCTCAGTATTCAGAAAGGTATCATCTTCCAGCTCTGCATCGATAGGGTCAATGAAAAGGTGCACCACCTACATACCATAAATTGTTGTTAAGAATAAAATGTATAAGAGAAATAAACCTTAACATCACAAAGAGTGTTCAGAACATCCTTATTACTGTTCGACATTTAACACCAGTAAAAATGGAACATCATATCTGTAGTGATCGATCATCTGAAAAGATGTTCTTAACATTAATAGCAATGATTATCACGACATTGCAGATGTTCCAATATTTAGAAAATTGTAGGTCAAGTACTTACAGGCTTTGCAACATTCTCAAACAGCCTTCGGGAGTCTCTTTCATTCTTTTCAGTGATCCACCCGTGCATCCTTGGCATGGTCCTCTCCTTGGGAAAATCCCTGGGACGAAGCGAAGGTATTGCTTCAAATACCCAACCCACAAATGCCCAAGGAAACACATAGAGATTGTAATTTGGCCCGTCCTTAGCCTTGCTAGCTGCACGATCAGCCATGGGCTTCGTCAGGTACTCAATGGTTAGCTCGAAGCTTTTTCGCCCCCAAGGATACTTTACAAATTCATTTGGAAGATATGCAAGGCAGACCACTAATTCCTTAATACCAGCTTTTTTGTCCTTGGCGCACAATATTGAGTGAACAAACCAAGCCATGGCAAGCCTAAACTTGTACCGTTCAGGAACTTCCCCATTTTCTGTAAAACACAGCAACCGGGAAGCAGTAACTCCCCTTGCTTTCCCATCCTCCCATGCCGTTTAAATATACTCCCACATCTCCCTGCGCCTCTCTTTCATTGCAGCCTCCCATTGGACACTTGGATAGGCTTGGCATCTCAGCTTTGTCATCAAAGCAAACTCTTGGAGGCCAAAGCGAACAGGCACTCCATTGAAATTGAACCAAGCTTCGTTTTCTTTATTGCACAAAACTTTTCTTAACAGAATATTGTGCACCAACCTGGTTGGAAACGATGGCTCCTCCGGCAAGTCCAAGAAATGGCCAAAGATACTATTTTTGAACTTGTCATACCAACCACTT
This sequence comes from Petunia x hybrida, assembly GCA_037355625.1. Lineage (NCBI taxonomy): Eukaryota > Viridiplantae > Streptophyta > Magnoliopsida > Solanales > Solanaceae > Petunia > Petunia x hybrida. The sequence continues at coordinate 18,918,194 of JBBBVM010000007.1, forward strand.
GTACGCAGCACTATCCTGAAATCACGCATTCGTCCAATAAGCGACGAACGGACAGTTATCTTGGATTGAAAATGCTCATGATCATCAAAGTAAGTCTTCAGCACCATTGGTGAATGACACTGGTAACGTACTCAGGCTGCACAATGTTTTGAAATTTGTTAGTTTAAGGAATCACCACGGTAGCAAGAACATAATATCAGATGCATGAAACATCCCTTGAGATGTTCCAAGGAACTACAAAAAAATAATTTGAACATTTTTAAGTTTGATCTGATCATGTAAGCGAATGTTCTCAAATCACATAACAAAATATTGAACATTCTACTGTAAAGTGAAGAACAACTTCATGTATGTTCTAGACAACAACTATACCTCTCTAGGTGGCTCTGCAGAATCAGCTCCCACGTCGTCTACGAACTTCCTCCGACCTTCTCCTTCGCATCTCTCAACCTCTTCTTCTTCCCTTCCATTCCTACCTCCTTCACCAGCTTGAACATCTACAACCTCTATAACTTCTTGTACATCATCTACTTCTTGAACATTTGCAACTCCTGCAAATTCTCCAACAAGATTATTTACAAGCCTTCCCACCTCCTCTTCTTCTTCCATATTTAAAAGGCTCTGTTTTTTATTTCCCTCTTCATCCCACTCATCATCACAAAATAGTGCTTCTATTTCCTCTGATAAATTACCATCATCCGGCCACCTCACAACTTCTTGTGGCCCTACATTTACATCATAGTCTAGGGACCCCTCCTCTTCGTCCTCCAATATAATTCTCCTCTTCCTAGGAGGCTGTTTACTAGGAAGAGTAGTCTCCTTCCTCTTAATTGGAGAACAGGTAATCATTCCACGCGTAGAAACCATTGAAGCTGCAAATCACAAGTATATTCATCAATTAAAAATGTACAAACATGCAATATGGGTGTGTGAAACATAATATACATATGTTTTATCAAACCCTAATTTTTTAAAAAGGAAATTTAATTCAAGTAAAGTCATCATTAAACATTATCATCCTCTCGCACGGTCGGAGCACTGTGTCAAATGTTCCAGAACTTTAAACATGCAAGCACAAACATAAACGTGCAAAATCTTGACTATTTGTACAACATTTTTTCAACTTTTAGCATATTTATTTTATAAAACCCTAATTTATTTTAACAAAAATCATCTAAAATGCATCACCAACTTCAAACATCCTATCACACGTTTAGAACACTGTCTCATGATGTTTGACACTGCGAAGGAGTGTGCTCTTAACATGGTAATATAACATAAACATGAAAAAGCTTCACTATTTGTACAAGAACATAGCACTATTTGACGAAAAAATCAACATAAACAAAGATTTTCACAAGAACTTCCTTCCAGTACAGTAAAAAGGCATAAAAACCACTGTTTTTTCAAAATAGCAAAATAGCAAAAAATAAACCCCGATTAACTTGAAAAATATCAATATTGTTCAAAATTTACCTTTAGATATTACCGAAGAAATGTAGATAGTCGGCGACGATGATGTTCAGAAGGTTGCGTAGAAGACTGTAGAAGAGACGATTTGAGAAGTGTGTAAGAGAAGATTTTGGGGTTCGATGTTTTAAATGATTGCACTGATGTCCGTTCGGTTCATTTCCCACCTTTTGATTAAAAGTTTTTGGGACTGTTAATTCAGTCTAAAAAGTTTTTAATAAATGGCCCGGAAGTTTTGTTGTTTTTAATCTGGCCCATGTTTTAAAGTTAAACGCGCGCGTTTTGTTACGCTCTACGCGCGTCCCCTCATGTCACTTTAAGTTTTTAATTATGTATTTCCAACTTAATGTATTTTCGTATCGTTGAATAAAATATATTTTTGTGTTGTTTATTTTATCTACAACAATTTTTTAATCCATTTCAACGAATCAAAAACTAAAAAAATAAAAAAATATTCGAACCGAACCGGTACCGAACCGGGTCGAACCGGTACCGGACCGTGTCGAACCAGTACCGGACCGTTTCACCCTTGCCGGTATCGGTTTCGACACGACAGTGGAGCCAATACACTGGTAGACCGGACCGGCACCGGACCGATACTGTTTATTTTTTTTAAGCCGGACCGGTCCTGAACCAGCAAGGCGTGCCGGAACTGGACCGGTTCGGACCGGTGGGCACCTTTATATAAATACCCCTCCTTAAATTGTATTGTACATCAAGCGATTCACCACAGAATTCTGCTATTCTCAAAGAAAAAGAATTACTTTACCTTTTCTTGCTTATTACGTCTTATTTTACTTATCACTTTTTCAATCGTATTTACTTACTTTTCTGTCGTAGTTACTGTATTGCTTGTGACCTCAATCATAACTAATTGTTTAACCTATACGTACAATTTTAAGCATCAACAGTTTGACGCCCACCGTGGGGACCCAAGTAATTGTAGGTATTCTACGATGGAGAAGACGCAATCATGTCAAGTCACGACAACAACGCCATATGAGTTGCCGGTAACGAGATCAAACAGATAATTCATGACTCGGTCGGCACGAATGAAACTGTGAACTGCTATCTAAGATCAAAACCCAGTTACCCGTTGTCATGGCTGGAATCTTACCAGTATGACACCACTCGTTATAGAATAATTCTGGCGGTCAGAGGGCCCATCAATACGATTTTCGGGGGACCCGGGATTGGAACCGCCGGGACCAAAGCCATCATGGTATGTGAGGCAAATCAATAGACAACCGAGAAACCACGCATCAACACATCGAGTTCAATGATGAGGACTCACAACAATCCCATCACCCTCATGATGACGCTCTAATAATCACCTTGTAGGTACACGATGCCCGAGTCAAGCGTGTATTGGTGGATCCAGCCAGCGCAGTCAACATCATTCATTTGGAAGGTTGTTTGCCAGATGGAGATACAAAATTAGGTAATCCCGAGCCCGTACGCTATAACCAGCTTAAACAGCTCCAACGAGAAGTCTGTGGGAGAGATACTCCTTCAAGTACACCTAACGGGGGCAACTCGGGTGATGTCTTTCCAAGTAATGACATGCGACCTCTCGTATAACATTATCCTCGGAAGGCCCTGGATTCACGAAGTATGCGCAGTGCCATCTACGCTTCATCAAATATTGAAATACCCGACTCCTTGGGGGGTGAATAAACTTCAGGGGGAGCAGAATTTATCCCGGAGCTGTTACGTAACTGTGGTGATAGATGCCACCAAGAAAGAGCCAGAAAATTAGAAGAGGGAGTTAGATAAGCTGCTTGGCCCTGATCTGGTCACCAGGCATACCTCTTGGATACGGGGTCCATAAGGTGATTGGATCTTGAGGGCCGGCCATCGCACCCACCGACCTAGAGGAAGAAGACAAGCCAGCTAAAGCCATAGTAGGTGACCTGGACTAAGTGATCTTCGAAGTGGAGGTTCCGAATAAAAAATCTTATGTGGGGGCTAAGCTCTCCGCCGGAGCCAAGGAAGAATATTCTAACTTCTTGCGCGCTCAGTAGGGCACCTTCGCCTGGACACACAACGACATGCCGGGGATATCCACTAGCGTCATCACATATTATCTGAACGTCGATCCGAACTTCAAGCAAGTCAAGCAGAAGAAATGACCGATCAGTTGCGAAAAGGGCCAGGCGGTCCATGAAGAAGTTGAGAAACTACTAAACAACGGTTCAATACGTGAGGTTCAACACCCCGATTGGCTATCCAATGTCGTGGTAGTCCCCAAGAAGAATGGTAAATGGAGGATGTGCATCGATTTCAAAGATCTGAACAAAGCAAGCTCGAAAGATTCCTTCCCGCTGCCCAACATCGATCAACTCATCGACTCGATGGCGGGCCACGAAGCCTTGAGTTACCTAGACGTATACTCAGGGTACAATCAGATCCTCATGAACCCGGATGCCCAAGAAAAGATTTTTTTCATCACGGATAGGGGGAGTTATTGTTACATGGTGATGCCTATTGGACTGAAAAATGTAGAAGCTACTTACCGGAGGTTAGTGAACCAGGTGTTCAAGGAGCAGATCGGTAAGACCATGGAAGTTTACATTAATGACATGTTGGTCAAATCGAAATTTGCCAAAGATCACGTCGGCCATCTGGAGATAGCGTTTGACATCTTGAACAAATTTGGAATGAAACTCAATCCCGAGAAGTGTACCTTTGGCGAATGCTCTGGGATGTTCCTTGGGTTTATTGTTTCCAACACGGGTGTAGAAGCAAATCCTGTGAAGATTGAAGCAGTCGAGGCGATACCAGAAGTCCTGAAAAGCAAAGTTGATGTTAAAAGGCATAACGACCGTAGTGCAGCACTCAGGCGGTTCATCTCACGATCGTCAGAGAAGTATCATCAATTTATCAATGTCCTGAAAAATAATAAAAGCTTTTAATGGACGGAGCAGTGTACTAGGGCACTACGGGAACTAAAGCAATATCTAGAAAATCCCTCGTTGCTTACCAAGCCACGCGAGGGAGAAACATTATTATTGTACCTAGCAGTGTCTGAAGTTTGCGCCAGCAACGTCCTGGTACGAGAAGAGAAAGGGTGCGGTCCTCATATTACGTCTGCAAGTTTCTTTTGGACGCAGAAACTAGGTATCAACACCTGGAGAAACTTGCACTCACCTTAGTCATGGTAGCAAGGAAGTTGCGGCCATATTTTTAAAGTCACACCATTATCATGGTTTCCTCTTTTTCCTTGCGGACTATTTTTCACAAACCCGAGCTGCCGGGTAGGTTGGAAAAGTAGGCCATCGAGCTCGGTGAATATGACATCATTTATTATCCATGTACGGCGATCAAGTCACAGGTACTTGCGGACTTTGTCGCTGATTTCAGTACCGACTTGGTGCCGGTAGCTAAGACAGAACGCGGGATGATGGAAGGAGTTAACCCTGAAGAATGGGTGATCCATACCGACGGGGCCTCAAACGTAAAAGGAACCGGGCTTGGTTTACTGATCAAATCCCCAACAAAGAATATATTCAAGAAAGCTGTCAGCTGCTCCCAAGAGACGAATAATGCGGCAGAATATGAAGCAGTAATTCAAGCTCTAGAATTAGCTTACATATTGAGAGTCAAGGAGATCAGTGTCAATTGCGACACTCAACTCGTTGTCAATCAGGTAACCGGGGCTTACGCCGCCAAGGATGTCCGCATGCAAGAATACTTAGCCAGAGTAGAAAAGTGCTTGAAATAACATACACGGACGTCAAACGCCACGAAGTCAACGCAGTGGGATCATCGTGGGACTGGCGACACCCGATCATTGAGTACCTGGACCAAGGAGTGCTCCCTGCAGATAGAAAGGAGAGCAGAAGGTTGAGGGCCCAAGTGACCTGCTATGTTTTAATCAATGGTGAGTTGTATCGGCGAATGTTTAGCGGACCATTGGCTAAATATTTGGGACCCTCCTAAGCGGATTATGCACTTAGAGAAATTCACGAGGGGCAATGCAGAAACCATTCCGGTGGGCGATCCTTAGCTGGCAAGTTAATTGAGGTGGGCTATTTGAGGCCTCGAATGGAAGACGACGCAAGCAAGTTTGTCCAGGCATGTGATAGCTGCCAAAGATTCTCCTATATATTTCATCAGCTGGCGGAGTTATTACACTCAGTAATAGCCCCTTGGCCTTTTATGAAATGGGGGATGGACATCGTAGGGCCTATGCCTAAAGCGCCCGGCGATGTCAAATTCTTGCATATCATGATGGATTATTTCACCAAATATGTCGAAGAGGCAGACTATGCCCGGATCCGAGAGCAGGAGGTGATAGAATTTATCTGGAAGAACATTATGTGTTGATTCGGCATTCCGGCGGAGATCACTTGTGACAACGGGCCTCAGTTCGTAGGCGACAAAATCACTGCTTTTCTAAAGGAATGGGAGATAAATATGATAACCTCTACTCCCTATCACCCTTCGGCCAATTGTCAAGCTGAATCTTCAAACAAAACAATAGTGGAGAACCTAAAGAAGCGACTCAAGGAAGCCAAAGGAAAGTGGCCAAAAGAACTGCCTCGAGTCCTCTAGGCCTACCAAACTACATTTAAAGCCAGCACTGGGGAAACACTATTTTCACTGACATATGGAATGGAAGCAATGATTCCCTTAGTTATTGGAGAATCCCAGTTGCGGTGGTCATTCGCTGATGAAGAACCCAACAACGAAGCTTTGAGAGTTTCTCTCGATACTTTGGACGAACGGCAAGAGATAGCAGTCATACGCCTTGTGGCCCAGAAGCAACAAGTGGAGCAGTATTACAATGCGAGGGCGAACCCACGATCCTTCAATATCGGATATCTAGTACTCTGCTAAGTCACTTAGAACACCAAGCAGGTTAGTGCAGGTAAGCTCGCCCCGAATTGGGAAGGGATGTACAAAGTCCGACGCATAGCTGGAAAAGGTGCGTATGTTCTTGAAGACAGGAAAGGACAACCACTCCAAACAACTGGAATGTTACATGGCTAAATAAGTACTAATCTTGAAAGGCCACCTAGCCCTGTATACTCGAGACATGTATTTTCCCCTTTCTTGTCCCTTTACAATTATTGTCATTATCTACAACGGGCTCTAGCCCCGATCTTTTTTTCTTTCCTAGGAGCCATAAACCCTTCAGGTTGTTCCATGTAGATTTCTTCCTCCAAATCTCCATTTATGAAGGCTGTCTTAATATCCATTTGATGGATTTGAAGACCATACACGGCAGCTAAAGCTATTAGCATCCGTATGGATGTAATTCTGCTTACCGGAGAGTATGTGTAAAAATAATCAAGGCCCTCTTTTTGTCTATAACCTTTAACGATCAGTCTTGCCTTGTACTTGTCAATAGTACCGTCAGCTTTAATTTTCCTTTTGAAAATCTATTTGTAACCTAAAGGTTTATTTCCAGGAGGAAGATCAACCAATTCCCAAGTATGATTACTTAAAATGGATTCTATTTCACTATTGACTGCCTCTTTCCAATAAGGAGACTCTGAAAAAGCCATTTCTTCTTTATAAGTTTGAGGCTCATTTTCCAATAGAAAAGTCATAAAATCTAGTCCAAAGGAAGTAGACGTCCTTTGATGTTTACTACGTCTTGGATTATCATTACTTGTCATACTTCCTTTTGTACCTTCCCTTGGTCGTTTTGTGCTTACACTTGACGATTCACATTCAATTTTATACGGATATATATTTTCAAAAAATTCAGCATTATCTGATTCAATAACCGTATTAGCATGAATGTCAGGATTTTCTGATTGAACCAGAAAACGATATGCCTTACTATTATTGGCATATCCTATGAAAACACAATCAACGGTTTTTGATCCTATCTTTTCCCTTTTAGGGTTAGGAACTTGTACCTTTGCCAAACACCCCCACATTTTGAGGTAGTTCAAGCTTGGCTTTCTTCCTTCCATTTTTCATATGGAATAGATTGTGTTTTTCTGTGGGGTACACGATTAAGTATTCAACTAGCTGTAAGAATAGCTTCCCCCCACAAGTTCTGGGGTAAACCCAAAATTATTATCAAAGCATTCATCATCTCCTTCAATGTTCTATTATTTCTTTCCGCAATCTCATTGGATTGTGGCGTGTAAGGGGCAGTGGTTTGATAAATAATGCCATATTCCAAACATATTTGTTCAAAAGGAGATTCGTATTCACCACCCCTATCACTTCTTATCATTTTTATCCTTTTGTTAAGTTGTGTTTCTACTTCACTTTTGTATTGCTTGAATGCATCTATAGCCTCGTCTTTACTAACAAGTAAATAAACATAGCAGTAACGAGTGCTATCGTCAATAAAAGTTATGAAATACTTCTTTCCACCGTGAGATGGTATTGACTTCATATCACAAATATCCGTATGAATTAAGTCTACAGGTTCGGAATTCCTTTCAATTGATTTGTAAGGATGTTTCGCAAATTTAGACACAACACATATTTGACATTTTGATTTCTCACGTTCAAATTTAGGCAATAGTTCCATATTTATCATTTTTCGCAAGGTTTTATAGTTAACATGTCCCAAACGTGCATGCCATAATTGATTTGACTCAAGTAAGTAAGAAGAAGCTTGAACTTTATTATTGATAGAAACAGTCATTACATTCAGCTTGAAAAGGCCCTCACTTAGATAACCTTATCCTACAAAAGTATCATTCTTACTTAATACAACCTTATCAGAAACAAATACACACTTAAACCTGTTCTTGACAAGAAGTGATGCTGACACCAAGTTCTTACATATTTCTGGAACGTGAAGAACATTGTTGAGAATCACAACCTTGCCCGAGGTCATATTTAGGCCTATCTTGCCATAACCTTCAATCTTTACTGTTTCAGAATTTTCCATGAAGAGTGTCTCATTAGGTCCAGCAGGAGCACAGCCAGTAAACGCATCTTTATTTGCACAAACATGGCGGGTGGCTCCAGAATCAATCCACCATTCTTTGGGATTTCCCACCAAGTTACATTCAGAAATCATTGCACAAAGATCCATCTCTTGCACTCCTTAGGAAATAGTATCTTCTACCATGTTTGCTTGACCTTTATTATTTTTGGCTTCTTTAGGGCACTACAGTCTACAGCATTGTGTCCAGATTTGCCACAGTTGCGGCAATTGCCCTTGAATTTTTTCTTTTTCGGCTGATTGTTTGGTCCAGAAGGTTTCTTTCTTTTGTTTTTCTTTGGTGCATCATTTGCCTCAACAATAAATGCTCCCATTACTGTTGAACTTCCACGAGCAACCTTCTTCTCCGCAATCTTGTTGCCTTCCTCGATCCTCAAACGAACAATGAGATCTTCGAGTGACATCTCCTTGCGCTTGTGTTTCAAGTAATTCTTAAGGTCTTTCCACAAAGTGGCTACTTTTCAATTACCGTAGCAACTTGAAATGCCTCATTGATGACCGAACCTTCAATGAGAAATTTATTATTAATAATATAATTAATACTTCTAATATAAGAATTAATTTGGATCATACCTTCAGCAATGAGATCATGAATGATCACTTGCAACTCTTGGACTTGACTTATGACGGTTTTACTGTCCACCATCTTAAAGTTCAGAAATTTGGCGGCTATAAATTTCTTTATCCTAGCATCTTCAGTTTTGTACTTCTTTTCAAGAGCAAGCCAAAGCTCCTTCGAAGTTGCAGCAGTACTATAGACATTGTATAAGTCGTCCTCCAGTCCATTCAGAATATAATTTTTACATAGAAAATCAGAATGCTTCCATGCCTCAATCACAATGAAACGTTCATCTTCAGGAGTGTCGTCTGTCAGTACAGGAACGTCCTCCTTAATGAATCGTTGCAAACTCAGTATGATCAGATAAAAGATCATCTTTTGCTGCCACATTTTGAAGTCAACCCAGCAAAACTTTCCCAACTTTTCAGCCGGTGCTGGCGCAGGTGCCGGTGCAGATGCAGGGCGGCTGGAGCTTGCACCAATGGAAGCATTTGGTGTACCAGAATTACAATTGTTATTTTCTGTGTTCGTCATTATTCTGTAAAAATAAAATAACACAGTCAGATTCAGATAATCTAATTTAATATACAGTGAAGTTTTTATATCTTCAAACTGTAAATAACAATATGAATAGTTTCAATAATCCATTGAAGTTTTTAATCTTTAAAACGGAATATTAAATTTGGAGTAGAAAATCTTTTCAGATTTTAGTCTCCACTGCAGTTTGGAGTAGAAAATCTTTTCAGATTTTAGTCTCTAGAAACAGTAGCAGTTTGGAGTAGAAAATCTTTTCAGATTTTAATCTCCACAACCAGTTCAGTATCGATTAGCAGACTAGAGTAACTATTAGATTTCTGTTCGATGCCTGCACTTTCGATAATAACTAGAAACAAAAAAGAGATGAGATAGAGAAATATTCCGAGCCAACAGTCTACACTGCCTCTCTTTAAGAAATCTAATCCCCTCACTATTACCCAAGGTTAATGGATTAATTTCTCCCAGGATAAAACGGAACAACATTACTGTGATAGCGGTAATACAAATCACAGTAACCAGCGAACTCAAAAATACGGCTGCAAATCACACTGACTCAAACTTACTTTTTATTTTGAAAACAAATATAGAGAGTAAAGAGAGAGAAGAATTTCGGATGGAAAATTGAGGCAGAATGCCACTGTATTTATAGCCACAGAGTTCAAGGATTGAAGAGGTGCCAAGGTGCCTTTTCTGGAGAAGACACCTATTGGTTGCCAAGGTTCCTTTTCTGAAGAAGACACCTGCTGGTTAAAATAAATCCGTTAAGGAAAATTACCAGCGCGGGAAATAATCAATTTCCGGTTAAAAATTATTAAATAATATATTAAATATTTATTTAATAAAAATAATAGTTTGTTGATATAAAAAATTTATCAATCAATCGATCAAATCCAAATCCGAAGCCGAGCTAGTGACGACGGCGCGAGGTCCCTTAGTGATTTTATATTTATATTCTACAAACTAGTTCTCTTTAACCGATGAGGGACAAAGTGCAAAAAGTCAAAGTTGTCTTTTCATCTTCCCTCCATTTTCCATTCACACCCACTTCATTACAAAACCCAAAAACACCTAAAACAGAGTGAAAACAAAACTGTAATGAAACATTGCCCTGATTATAAAACATGGAAAATTGCACTCGCTCCGCTGGAAAATACAAAGGTTAACTTTGAGTCCTTTTTTTGTAATATAGTTAATATTACAAGGATGATTTATCTATCTAAGTCTGACTATAATAGAAGATCAATGACTTTGGATTGATGGAAACATACAATAATATTTGGTTGATGCCGCACAAATGTTTCGCAAGGTGGACTCTTTTTGATAGATATGTAGATTGACCAGCCCCGAAGTGTTATGCAAAGGTTGAGATGAGTTAGTTTTAGTGATTTAAGGATTTCAAGATGTGCATTTAGTAGCTGTATTTTTATCAATTAAAGGTCTATCATATCAGGTATGAGGGTATTATACTTTTTATGATTTTATCTGTAAATGCACTTTTCAGGTATTTGGTCCTAATATATTCTCCTACACTAAAATGATGAAAGCATTAGAAAGATCTAAGAAGAATAAAAAAATGTACATATTTTATAATAAGTTGGATGTGTGTGCGGAGTAGGCGTGGTATCACATAAAGAAAGACGGGCAGAGGGGTAGGAGTGCATAAATCTATTTTATTTCATGCATAACATGTCATAAGAAAGACCGAAAAGATGTATTTGTCAATTGAGAAGGTACTTGAATATAGTAACGTGATGATCAATCCTCTCAAATGTATATTGATAATAAGAAATGTAATTCTATTGCGCTTTAATTGAATTTTTTACTAACTTTACTTTCAAAGTATGAAAATTAAAACAATTACCACAATTAAATTTAGAATAGAAATTAAATTAATACACTTTCTTGGAACACTTAAAAATATGATTAGTTTCTTTTAATTTCATAATTTATTTGGTATTGGGTTCATTATTGAGAAGTAAATAATAGTTAAAATTTTGTTGAATTAAATGCGATTACGTACTATACCCAAAAAGATAACATACCTATAATGAATAGTATAAACAGTAATGAATTATACTTTAAATAAATTCACCATCACAATTTGGAAGAAAATATGATATCATTTGGATTAAAGATAACCCAAATTAATTAAGTTATTGGAATAGAAAAAATGTACTCAAATGGGAGCATAAATAAATAAATATTCGAGTGTAACAAACAAGGGTGAAGAAGGGAAATGAAAGTCATATAAAATTGGAGAAGTAATTTATCTTTTTCGTCGCAATGTTAGACGTGTAAAATGAACTTATAGACCATTCATCTGCAAAGACATAAATTTGATAATCACAATAGTTGGAATTTAGGTTATTGAAACCAACAACAACAACATATCGAGTAATATCCCGCAAATGTGATTTGGGAATGGTGAGATATATATAGCCTTACTCCTACGATGGTGGAAAGGCTGTTTCCAGTAGACTTTCGACATGTTATTTAAACCATTTTCTCATAATTGGAGTTAAAACTAAATTTAATGGAGAATACCATTTACACTCCAATTGATTACAAAAAAACATAATTACTTTAATCTAATATTATCGGCACATCGCACGGATACTATACTACCCATAATTGGAGTTAAAACTAAATTTAATGGAGAATACCATTTACACTCCAATTGATTAAAAAACATAATTACTTTAATCTAATATTATCGGCACATCGCACGGGTACTATACTAGTAGTGAATTTTATATAAAAGTACAAATTTTAGAAGTTATTTACAAAACATAGAAATATTTTAGCAAAATTACCCATTATAGAGGAAAAGAAAAGTTAATTACAAAACATAGCAATATTCTCCCATAACATAGCAAGTCCTTATATTCTTCCTCCTATTTCCCCCAATATCACTTTTCCTCCTCCCATTTTTCCCAATTTCACTTTTCCTCCAACCATTCCCCCAATTTCACTTTTAATCCTCTCATTTCCTCCAATTTCACTTTTCCTCCCACCATTTCCTCCAATTTCACTGTATTTAACTGTTTCTGCATCATTTCAACATTGTATCTGCGCTATTTCAAACTGTTTCTACATCACTTTCAGCACTGTATCTGCGCTGTATCAAACCATTTCTGCATCATTTCAGCACTATATCTGCGTTGTTTCAAACTGTTTCTGCATCGTTTCGGCATCGTATCTGCGTTGTTTCAAACTGTTTTTGCATCGTTTCAGCACTGTATCTCCACTTTTTCTACATCGTTTCAGCACTGTATCTGCACTGTTTCGAACTGTGAGACTCAAGCTCCTTTTGATCGTCCTTTGTGCTTGCTTGACAAAGTTGTACTTTACGTTATGATCTTTGGACAATGATTGGATAACCATTAAAATTTTCATGCTGGAGAGTATTTCTATAAATAGGCTACAATAGATCCACTCACACGTAAAGTTTATGTACTCCATGTCTTAAAAGAGTAAAAACTAGCAGGTGCAATTGACAAAGTAGATATTTTGCGAATTGAAAAAATAAAGATGTTATTGCTTTGAAAATATGCTACCACTTGCCACTGCTTAATTGCGCTTCTTTATCTTTCATCGGCTTAAATAACTTTTCACTTTTCAATTTCTTACTTATCGTTAATAGAAAAAGGAAAAATGATTGCCCTTCTGTGTTCATCTCTCCTTTTCCTTGCGACTTAAATTCTTCAATTGTTAATTGGTATGATTTTCTCAATCTACCTATATTCTTATGGGAATTGCTGTTCCTTCCTGTTTTTCCAGTTACCAACTTCATCTACAGTTAAATTTCAACTTGCTATTGAGTGAGATTTATTTCTGTATTTTCCTTCAATTGATATATTTGCAAAGTTATTGCTATGAATACATTGTTGTCTCTTCAGAATTGTTGTTTTCTGGCTAGACCTGGAATAAGGCAGCGATTGTAACTGAGGTTGAAAATTTTGTGATAATTGTTTTGAGATTTTGGGATTTTGAGAAGAAGAAATGGAGAGCTCTGAGTCGTCTCTATCAGATCTCATATCTAACTCAGTAGCTTATGAGGGGTGGGGGTGATGGTGCTGGGGTGGTGGGGGTGGGTGGTGGAGTGATGGGAGGAAGAGAGAGTAAGTGAGAGATGTTGTAATTTGGAGAAATGAAAGTGAAATGGGTTGATTATTGAAAAATATGTCCAGAAAAAGAGCCTCGGACGTCATTTGGAGATGACATTGTTACTTTTCTATTAGAAAATGAGCCTCGGACGTTTAAAGAAGCCATGTCTTATTCAGAGTCACCATTTGAAAAGAGGCAGTCAATAGTGAAATAAAATCTATTTTGAACAACCGTACTTAGGAGTTGGTTGATCTTCCTCCTAGAAACAAACCATTAGGTTCTAAATGGATTTTCAAAAGGAAAATAAAAGTTAATGGCACTATTGACAAGTACAAGGCAAGCTTGTCAAAGGTTATAGATAACAAGAAGGTCTTCACTACTTTGACACATACTCGCCAGTAACAAGAACTACATCCATACATATGTTAATAGCATTGGTCGCCGTGTATTGTCTTGAAATCCATCAAATGGATGTTAAGACAACATTCTTAAATGGGATTCGGATGAAGAAATCTACATGGAACAACCTGAAGAGTTTGTGGTCCCCGAAAAAGAAAAGAAGGTATGTAAACTTGTTAAGTCGCTTTATGGACTAAAACAAGCACCTAAACAATGGCATGTGAAATTTGACCATACAATGTTGTCAAATGGCTTTATATTTAATGAGTGTGATAAATGTGTTTACATTAAAAACGCTCATAATTATGTAGTCATTATTTGCTTATACGGGGATGACATATTGATAATGAGTAATAACATTGCCAACATAAATGCTACAAAACGCATGCTAACTAGCAAATTTGATATGAATGACTTAGGAGTTGCTGACTTAATTCTGGGCGTTAAAATCTATAAGACTCCTCAAGGTCTGGCTTTGTCTCAATCTCATTACTTCAATAGTGTGCTTGAAAAATTTAAGTACTTGGACTTTAAAATTTTAAGGACTACAATTGATATAAACCTTGCTCTTAAAAAAAATAAAGGTCAAAGCACGTCTCAGAATTACGCTCGTGTTTTGGGAAGTTTGATATACATCATGAATTGTACTCGTCCAGATATAGCTTGTGCTATAAGTAAACTGAGTCGATACACGAGTAATCCCAATCAAACTCATTAGATGACAATGAAGCGTGTTTTGGGATATTTAATATATACTTTATTTAAAATATACTAAAGACTTTTTGTTGTATTATAACAAGTATTCTGTGGTCATTGAAGGATATTGTGATGCCAATTGGATCTCCAGCATAACTGATTCTAAGTCCATAAATGGGTACATTTTTACACTTGGTGGAGAAGCGGTGTCTTGAAAATCATCCAAACAAACGTGTATTGCCCGCTCTACAATGGATGCTTAGTTCATAGCTTTAGACAAGACCGATGAAAAAGCTGAATGGCTTCAAAATTTTTTGGAAGATAATTCGTTTTGGCCCAAGCCGTTGATACCAATTTGCATATATTGTGATAGTCAATCGGGCATAGGACAAGCTAGGAATGTTATGTATAACAGAAAAAATCATCATATACGATGAAGACATAAAACCGTTAGGGACCTACTCTGAAGGGGGATTATCATTATTGATTACGTGAAGCCAAGTGATAATGTGTCGGATCCGCTTACAAAAGGCCCAACTAGAGAGGCGGTTGAGTGTTTATCGAAGGGAATGGGACTATGGCCGAGGACAAGTCATCATGGCCGCACCTCTACCTAGAAGACTGGAGATTCCAAAAACTAGGTTCAAGGGGAATACAAAGTCGTGCATGACAGTTCAACATTGTCAAACTAAATTTTTGGTACATTCTCATGATGCGACAATGTTCAAGTACCAAGGATAAAGCACTAAAGGCGTTTTTCAATGATTACCTAAGTTTGATATGGAATTATCAAATAGTGTACATCTACGGGATTACACGTTTAGGAATCACCTATGTAAGTGTGAAGTGGAAGCCGTTTCAAGGAGAATTTTGTAAGGCTAATTCTGTATGCACTTATGAAACCAGGCGGTGTTCATGGCTGAAACGAATACAACAGTGAGAACCAAAGATGGTTAAGGGTTAGTTGTGTGACTTATATTGTTTAGGTGTACAGCATAGCTCGACGGTTTAAAGATATCAAATCTACCGATTGACTTAGTATATCCGATGTATGTTCGTTACGGAAAGTTCAAAGGGAAACCTACTTATCCCGATAAAATTAATTCTTTTTTGCGAATCACACAAGTTTGTAATGCATATTTGCATAATATAGTCATTCCCCATTCATGTGGGGGATTGTTGGGTTTTGGAAGGTGAATAGTGTGAATGAAAAATAAGGAAAAAATGTGAAAATGTTCCTTTTATAAAGGAAATGCACTTTCTCCTATATTGGTAGGGTTTAAATAGAGAAATACTTCTTCTAACTCTTAAAAGGGTTGAGAAGAAGGGGAGCATCGCGCAGTCATCGTCGCTGCTCGACTCGGCTTTTGTTACGGCTACGGATTCGGTCAATTAATATTTCAGAATAATATTAATATTTTATTAGTAATATTTAATATTCTGTTTTTGTAACGGTAATATGAAATTCCTCTTTCGTTTTAAATTTCCCGTTACGTTTTTACAAAGAGCCATCAATATGGTCATTTTCTGTAAATAGCCACCTTTGAAAGGCTGCCTTTTGAAATTGTGTCTCTTCATTCCAGCTGAAACGACCTTAGGTAATCGTTTCGGAAGTTAGGATTCCAATTGGCGTGCCGATAATATTAAAATCTTCGTAAGGTCTATTAGGATCTGTCTGTAAAATTTGAGCTAAATCAGACTTCATTTGGGAGGCATCGGAAGAAGGTTTCAGTTTCCGTTGTCGGTGAATATTAAAAAGAGGTTTTCGAGCTCGATTTTTGCGGATAAGCTCCGATTCAAAATCTGAAAGCGTCGTTATGTTCGTCTGATTATTTGTGACATGTGTGAATTTTTGAAGTTAATTTCGAGGTTGTTCGGTTGATTTCGGCTAAAGTTCCGAAAATTAATAATTTGATCTTTTCTCGCTTAATTCGCACCTTCAGTTTCGGGAGTCCGATTTGAGATCCGCTTTAGCGAGTATGTTACATATATTTTGGAATTATTTTAAGTTTCGTAGGGTCTATTTTAATTTCCATTACGAAAAGAAAACAAAAAAAAAAAGAAAAGGGAAAAAGGACAAAAAATGATAATGGAGGCGGTGGATGGCTAAGCTTAAAGGTTAGCGTAAAAGGCATCAACACAACACAAGGCAAGCAAAAGCATAACGTAACAGAAACAAGACCAAAACGCAGTGAGGTAAAAAAATGCCAGAAAATGAGAAAAGAGCCAGAGAAAATTAGAATTTTTACTCCGAAACATTCACTTAATGATCTTAATGCATTATTTTAGTTTACTACGTGTGTTTGAATATATTTTGACAATAAAAATTGGGATATTAGACATCATTTTAATAAGTTCAATTGATATTTTCAAAGGTTAATCGGACCCCGATAATGAAATTGATTATATACTCGTACTCAGCGAGTTATGGGCAACCCATAAATATAATTTATTTAGGGTTTGGTTATGTTACTTTGAACCCTGTACATAGGCCTGGCCTGCGTATCGCATATGCGAATAGAGTGTCAGGTTCCTAATCGGATTGCCCTAAGACATAAGGAATGAAGCGTTTAACCTAATTTGATATATTTTCGGCTTATTGAATAGGCAAGATCGTTTGGGCAGTGAATCCAAAGGATAAAGCGGGTGTTGAGTAGCACATTGAAATTAGGTAAGTGTTCATATCCATTTCTTTGGAGGCCCTTGGCCTTGTGGATATTCTACCACGTTTTCTTTACGTGTGTAACTGCCGATAGGCGTGCTCATTACGCCTTAGCTTTTAATTTACATTGTATATTATATGTTATGCCCTATTATTGGTATTGCATTGAGCATATGAGCACTGCACTCTGGTTTTGAGCATTGCATATACTTCCCGGTTGGCGATGAGAGTCTCGCACCGGTGAAGAATCATTATTGCATATACTTCCTGGTAATCGATGAGAGTCTCGAGCCGGTGAAGGGTCATTATTACATATACTTCCCCGTTGGCAATGAGAGTCCCGCACCGGTGAAGGGTCATTATTGTATATACTTCCCGGTAATCGATGAGAGTCCCGAGCCGGTGAAGGGTCATTATTGCATATACTTCCTGGTTGGCGATGAGAGTCCCGCACCGGTGAAGGGTCATTATTGCATATAGTTCCCGGTAATCGATGAGAGTCCCAAGCTGGTGAAGGGTCGTTATTGCATATACATCCCAGTAATCGGTGAGAGTCCCGAGCCGGTGAAGGTATCAGGCACGTATGACTGCATTGCATTATACCGCATTCTTCCCATCTCATTACACCGCATACTGACTAGTGTGTGACTTTTGTGCTGTGTTTTGTATATGCGGCATGTCTACCATGTTGTGGACATATTTAAGTTTTCCTATACGTTTCTGGCTATTTAGTGTCCTTAATTGGTTTATATGCTTTTGTTATATGGATCGGGTTGTACGCCGCAACAGTATAAATATATGGATTGGTTTGCACGCCACGACAGTATTAATATATGGATCGGGATGCACGCCGCGACAGTATGAATATATGGATCGGGTTTCATGCCGCAACAATATGAATATATTGATCGGGTTGCATGCTGCGACAGTATGAATATGTGGATCGAGTTGCACGCCGCGACAGTATTATGTTCGGGATACTTAAAAACCTATATGTTTTGTCTATCTTATGTCCCTGGTTGTTTAAGAGTTTATGATCCCATATGTGTTTCTTATTATTATCTGGCTCTAACTTTTTATAATTTAAATAAGAGAAATTTTGTTTATCTGTTTTTCTTCTTCCTGGCTAGCTATCCTATTCTTTGAGGTGGCTAGTCTGCCCCACTTATTGAGTCCTTTTGACTCACCCTTGTTTGTTGTTTGTTTCTTGTCTATTTATTTTGTTTCGGCAGGTTCGCTCCAGGAATGAGTTCGCCACGTTGTTCAGGAGCGAAGATGAATTCAGCTGTCAGGGTGAGCTAGCTTTTATTCCGAATGGCCACCAGTTTTATGTTTATTATTTCAGTTGCATTTTGCTCCTTTCAGGAGGTATTTGTCTTCTTCTATACTCTTAGATGTCTAGCCTGGATAGCCTTAAACCTAGTATGTAGGGTAGTTAGCTGTAATCTCGTTGTTACAGCTTAGAGGTATCAGTATGTCTGTACTTTTTCTAAGTCTTGTTCTTATTTATGAATTGAATTATATTTATTTTCCTAATTTAATTGGTAACGGTTCGCCCGACGGGTCTAGGGGAGGATGTCGGTTTCCCGCACTGCCTAGCAGATCATGTCAGTTGGCATCAGAGCGCAGTTTAGAGTCTATCCAGACTAAGAAAGTGTCTAGTAGAGTCTCGCTGATGGGTACGTAGACGTCCGTACTTATCTACGAGGGGCTATGATGGCATTTAGGAAGTTTCACTTCCTTCTTTTCTGATCGTGCGTCGGTCTAGGATGCAAAAGTATTTTTGTTAATACATTCGTGGTAATTGTGAACCCTCGTGCGACAAATCAGCAAACGGTAGAAGTTCGGGACGAAGTAGTCTAGCATGGGGATAGAGCTACTCAAGCCCCGAGAGTTACAGATCGTGCTGAATCCAGTTGCACAGGCCCCATTTGTACGAGCTCGCGATGGGCAAGGGAGCAGGGCCTTGTGGTTCCCTTGGCTCTCTACGATGTTTTTACAAGAATTTTGGTGACGCAGATACCCCAAGAACCTATTATTCACTAGGCAGTTTATCAGGTCACCGCATATGCAGATGTTCTGACTTAGAGAGCTCCTGTTCCAGTTCCTAATGTTGCCCCAATAAATTATGTTCCAGAGGCAGCATGTGTTGCGCCACCAATTGTTCCGGCTAGTTAGCCACTCGAGGTAACAGTTCGGTCCGACTGACAAAGAGGTTGCATTATTTTACGCGGTTGAACCTTTCGATATTATTAAGTAATGCATCAGATAAACCTCAAGATTCTTTTTAAAATAAAATGATGTCAGCGTATCCTTTAGGTTCTTGATTATATAGAGCGGTATGGTGTTGATTATTCTGCTTTCCAGTTTCAGGGGACCAGCCTTGAATTGGTGGGCCGCTCTCTTATTAACTAACTTGGTTCGATTTTTCTTCTAGATACGTGGAAAAGTTCCTTTCGAGTAGTGAGCGAGATGAAGAGTGTCGCCAGTTTGAGTGGATTAGACAGGGTAGCCTGTTTGTTTCAGAATATGAGTTTGAATTCTCTAGAATGGTTAGGTATGCTCTAGAACTAGTCCATGAGCCTTTCGAGAATGTTCAATGATTTATTGGTGACCTTTCTCCTTCCTTGAGATCCCAGATGGCTCAAGAAATTGAGGTTGGGACTTCATTTGATGTCGTTGTTGATATTGCTCAGAGGTATTAGGCATACCATAAGTAAGAGCGGGAAGAGTTAGAGCGGAAGAGCAAGAGATCCTACGGCCCTGGTAGGCACCATGGTACCTCATTTAGAGGTAAGAGTTCTGATTATTTTGGGAGGTCACCTGCCAGGTTATCTCAGCTTGTAGAGCGTAATTCTTAAAGTGCGCAAGTTCATCAAGATAGACTCAGTTTTCTCTTTGTAGCTTTAAACAATCTGTCCACCTTCCACTTTCCGCAAAAAGGTGTTTTCATTGTCGTGAGTCTGGTTATCCTTTGAGGAGCTTTCCCTTACTCCGGTAAATAGGCAGTCATCCTTTCTCACGTCATCAGGCACCTGCACAGTTGTAGGGAATTTTATTTAGATCTTAATCAACCAGAGACATGCCCTCATTTGATAGAGGTCGAGAGCGTGGTGGCAGTGGTCCTTCTGGAAGTAATTATCAGGGAAGTGGCTCGGCTCAGCCGCAGAGACAGTTCTAAGAACTACTAGTCTGGCGGGATGCTGAGGTATATGATGCAGTAGACCCTGGGATTTTTTCTTCCCTTATATGTGAGTAAGATTTGATTCTTCCGATCGATCTGGAAATGGTTTGTCATATCATGTTTCCATGGTTTCCTTGGATATTGTTTCTATTAAGAATTGGTTGCGGTAGAGGGGCGAGCTTCCGATATGATTTTTTCCTGGCATTTGTGAGACCCTATAAATTTATCTGGTCTCAATATAAGAGATTTGACAGTGAGTGTCGGTATTGTCTGCATGGAATTTTGTTGTGCCACCTTCTGTTATTATGTAAAGTCAGTTTACCTCTCATTGGGATTCAGTGTTGGTAGGATGATAGATCCTAATTCGTCACTATAAGAAACTGTTATCGTTTCTTCAGGTGTAAAGCGATTGGCAAATAATATTCGATGCATGCGTCTTCTTTTGGTTCAACATGCTTGTAGAGTCATGTTATTTTATGAGCTTGTCTCAGTTATAAAAGGTTTCGAATAAATGGTTGGAGTTTCCTTCTTAGTGAAAGGTCAAATTGACATAGATGTTGTTCCATAAAGCTTATTTAATGTCAATCTATTCAACTGCAATTCTTTGGTTAGCCTTACTCTGAAGTAGTATAGCTCTGGGAGCCAAGCAAATAAGAAGATGAGCTTCCAAAAGCTCTAATTATTCCTATCCTCAGTCCATTGCCATCTCTTCTTCGTCCAACACTAGTGAGCTTAGGCGATCAGTTGCTGCTTCTGATGTTCCCTGTATGGAACCAGAATGCGTGTCAAGGTAGTCGGATATGCACATCATGTTTTAAGGCTACTAAGGTTAATGAGAGGCGTCATTTGGCCCATGAGTTGATCCACCAGGCGCTGGTTCTTATGGCAAGGGCATGGAATTGTGAACTCGATTGTTGCAGCTGTTTGGCAACTCGAGAGGGTAATTTGGTAGCTCAGGTCTGAGTCGCGTTATGTTTTAGCTAAGTCTTCTTTAGTCCAGCAGACTGTGCGAGGATGGTCATTTCTATTCAAATTAGCTGTATGAGCTTGTGCTCTAAGTGGAGGAGTCTTCCTCCTATACAGAATGCATATTAAATCTCTAAGGCGTTGTTGAAGCGTAAGTTAATTCTTAATATTATCTAACTATTCTACATCGAAAAGTATATCGACGAGGTGATTCGTCGGCGAAATAATGTTAACCCATTCAAAGCTCCGTATATCTTTGTTTTGAAATTGTAGAACTCTCCTCTTGTGATCAAGAAAGGATCAGCTTAGTCAGAATAAGCTCGGAAATGGTGTTATCATATTATCCAGATATATTTTATTCAAAAAGTACGATATGCGAGTTATAATTCTGATCCTGTAATCAGGAGATAATGCCTGTGGAATAGCTTATGAAGGTCGTGCAAGTTCTCTTGTTATCTGTGCGAATTTCGCTTTACACTTAGGCTCGTTCGAGGACGAACGAGAGTCTAAGTGGAGGAGAATGAAATGATCTTAGGTAGTCATTTCGGGAGTTAGGATTCCGATTAGCGTGCCGATAATTTTAAAATCTTCGTAAGGTCTATTAAGACCTGTCTGTAAAATTTGAGCTAAATCAGACTTCGTTTGGTAGGCATCGGAAGAAGCTTTCAGTTTCTGTTGTCGTGGAATATTAAAAAGAGGTTTTCGAGCTCGATTTTGGCGGATAAGCTCCGATTCAAAATCTGAAAGCGTCATTATGTTCGTATGATTATTTGTGACATGTGTGAATTTTTGAAGTTAATTTTGAGATTGTTTGGTTGATTTCGGCTAAAGTTCCGAAAATTAATAATTTGATCTTTTTCCGTTTAATTCGCATCTTCCGTTTCGAGAGTCCGATTTAAGTTCCGCTTTAGCGAGTGTGTCACATATATTTTGTATGACTTACTTGAGAAATTTGGAATTATTTTAAATTTTGTAGTGTCTATTTTAATTTCCGTTACGTAAAGAAAACAAAAAAAAAAGGGAAAAGGACAAAAAATAATAATGGAGGCGGTGGATGGCAAAGCTTAAAGTTTAGCTTAAAAAGCATCTAACACAACACAAGGCAAGCAAAAGCATAACGTAACAGAAACAAGATAAAAACGCAGTGAGGTAAAAAAATGCCAAATAATGAGAAAAGAGCCGGAGAAAAGTAGAATTTTTACCCCGAAATATTCAGGTAATGATCTTAATGCATTATTTTAGATTACTACTTGTGTTTGAATATATTTTGACGGTAAAAATTGGGATATTAGACATCGTTTTAATATGTTCAATTGATATTTTCAAAGGTTAATCGGACTCCGATAATGAAATTGATTATATATTCGTACTCTGCGAGTTATGAGAAACCCATAAATGTAATTTATTTAGTGTTTGGTTATGTGACTTTGAACCCTGTACATAGGCCTGGCCTGCGTATCGCGTATGCGAATAGAGTGTCAGGTTCCTAATCGGATTGCCCTAAGACATAAGGAATGAAGCCTTTAACCTAATTTAATATATTTTCTGCTTATTGAATAGGCAAGATCGTTTAGGCAGTGAATCCAAAGGATAAAGCGGGTGTTGACTAGCACTTTGAAATAAGGTAAGTGTTAATATCCATTTCTTTGGAGGCCCTTGGCCTTGTGGATATTTTACCACGTGTTCTTTACGTGTGTAGCTGCCGATAGGCGTACTCATTACGCCTTAGCTTTAAATTTACATTGTATATTATATGCTATGCCCTGTTGTTGGTATTGCATTGAGCATATGAGCACTGCACTCTGGTTTTTAGCATTACATATACTTCCCGGTTGGTGATAAGAATTCTGCACTGGTGAAGGGTCATTATTGCATATATTTTTCGGTAATCGATGAGAGTCCCGAGCCAGTGAAGGGTCATTATTGCATATACTTCTCGGTAATCGATGAGAGTCCCAAGCCGGTAAAGGGTCATTATTTCATATACTTCCCGGTTGGAGATGAGAGTCCCGCACCGGTGAAGGGTCATTATTGTATATACTTCCCGGAAATCGATGAAAGTCCCGAGCCGGAGAAGGGTCATTATTGCATATACTTCCCAGTTGGCAATGAGAGTCCCCCAGCGGTGAAGGGTCATTATTGCATATACTTCTCGGTAATCGATGAGAGTCCCGAGCCGGTGAAAGTATCAGGCATATGTGACTGCATTGCATCATACCACATTCATCCCATCTCTTTGCACCGCATACTAACTAGTGTGTGACTATTGTGCTATGTTTTGTATATGCGGCATGTATACCATGCTGTGGACATATTTCATTTTGCCTATACGTTTTTGGCTATTTAGTGTCCTTAATTGGTTTATATGCATTAGTTATATGTATCGAGTTTTACGCCGCAACAGTATAAATATATGGATCGGTTTTCACGCCACGACAGTATGAATATATAGATCGGGTTGCACGCCGCGACAGTATGAATATATGGATCGGGTTGCACGCCACAACAATATGAATATATGGATCAGGTTGCATGCCGCGACAGTATGAATATGTGGATCGAGTTGCACGCCGCGACAGTTTTATGTTCGGGATACTTTAAAACCTATATGTTCTGTCTATCTTATGTCCCTGGCTGTTTATGAGTTTATGATCCCATACATGTTTCCTGTTATTATCTAGCTCTGCCCTTTTATAATTTAAATAAGAGGAATTTGGTTTATCTATTTTTCTTCTCCCTGGCTAGCTATCCTATTCTTTGAGGTGGCTAGTCTGCCCCACTTATTGAGTCCTTTTGACTCACCCTTGTTTGTTGTTTGTTTCTTGTCTATTTATTTTATTTCGGCAGGTTCGCTCCAGGATTGAGTTCGCCACGTTGTTCAGGAGCGAAGACGACTTCAGATGTCAGGGTGAGCCAGCTTTTATTTCGGATGGCCACCAGTTTTATGTTTATTATTTCAGTTGCATTTGTCTCCTTTCAGGAGGTATTTGTCTTCTTTTGTACTCTTAGATGTCTAGCCTAGATAGCCCTAAACTTAGTATGTTAGGTAGTTAGCTGTAATCTCGTTTGTACAGCTTAGAGGTATCAGTATGTCTGTACTTTTTCTAAGTCTTGTTCTTATTTATGAATTGAATTATATTTATTTTCCTAATTTAATTGGTAAGGGTTCGCCCGACGGGTCTAGGGGAGGATGTCGGTTTCCCGAACTGCCTAGCAGGATTCCGGGTCGTGTCTTGTATCAGAGCGCAGTTTAGAGTCTATCCAGACTAAGACAGTGTCTAGTAGAGTCTCGTTGATGGGTACGTAGACGTCCGTACTTATCTACGAGGGGCTATGATGGCATTTAGGAAATTTCATTTCCTTCTGTTCTGATCGTGCGTCGGTCTAGGATGCAAAAGTATTTTCGTTAATATGTTCGTGGCAATTGTGAACCCTTGTGCGACAAATCAGCAAACGGTAGAAGTTCAGGACAAAGTAGTCTTGCATGGGGCTAGAGCTGCTCAAGCCCCGAGAGTTGTAGATCGTGCTGACAATCCAGTTGCGCAGGCCCCAGTTGTACGAGCTCGTGATGGGCAAGGGAGCAGGGCCTTTTGGTTCCCTTGGCTCTCTACGATGTTTTTACAAGAATTTTTGCGATGCAGATACCGCAAGAACCTATTATTCTCTAGGCAGCTTATCAGGTCGCCGCATATGCAGATGTTCTGACTTAGAGAGCTATTGTTCCAGTTCCTGATGTTGCCCTAGTAAAATATGTTCCAGATGCAGCATGTGTTGCGCCACCAATTGTTCTGGCTGGTTAGCCAGCCGAGGTAACAGTTCGATCCGACTGCCCAAAGAGGTTGCATTATTTTACGCGGTTTTAACCTTTCGATATTCTTAAGCAATGCATCAGATAAACCTCGTGATTGTTTTTAAAATAAAATGATGTCAGCATATCCTTCAGGCTCTTCATTATATCGAGCGGTATGGTGTTGATTATTCTGCTATCCAGTTTCAGGGGTCCAGCCTTGAATTGGTGGGCCGCACTCTTATTAACTAACTTGGTTCGATTTTTCTTCTATATTCGTGGAAAAGTTCCTTTCGAGTAGCGAGCGAGATGAAGAGTGTCGCCAGATTGAGTGGATTAGACAGGGTAGCATGTTGGTTTCAGAATATGAGATTGAATTCTCTAGAATGGTTAGGTATGCACTAGAACTAGTCCATGAGCCTTTCGAGAATGTTTAAAGATTTATTGGTGACCTTTCTCCTTCCTTTAGATCCCAGATGGCTCGAGAATTTGAGGTTGGGACTTCATTTGATGTCGTCGTTGATATTGCTCAGAGGTATTAGGCATACCATAAGTAAGAGCGGGAAGAGTTAGAGAGGAAGAGCAAGAGATCCTATGGCCCAGGTGGGCACCATGGTACCTCATTTAGAGGTAAGAGTTCTGATTATTTTGGGAGGTCACCTGCCAGGTTATCTCAGCTTATAGAGCGTAATTCTTAAAGTGCGCTAGTTCATCAAGATAGACTCAGTTTTCTCTTTGTAGCTTTCAAAAATCTGTCCAGCTTCCACTTTCCGCAAAAAGGTGTTATCATTGTCGTGAGTCTGGTTATCCTTTGAGGAGCTTTCCCTTACTCCGGTAAATAGGCAGTCATCCTTTCTCACGTCATCAGGCACCTGCACAGTTGTAGGGAATTTTATTTAGATCTTAATCAACCAGAGACATGCCCTCATTTGATAGAGGTCGAGAGCGTGGTGGCAGTGGTCCTTCTGGAAGTAATTATCAGTGAAGTGGCTCGGCTCAGCCGCAGAGACAGTTCTAAGAACTACTAGTCTGGCGGGATGCTGAGGTATATGATGCAGTAGACCCTGGGATTTTTTCTTCCCTTATATGTGAGTAAGATTTGATTCTTCCGATCGATCTGGAAATGGTTTGTCATATCATGTTTCTATGGTTTCCTTGGATATTCTTTCTATTAAGAATCGGTTGCGGTAGAGAGGCGAGCGTCCGGTATGATTTATTCCTTGTATTTATGAGACCCTATAAATTTATCTGGTCTCAATATGAGAGATTTGACAGTGAGTGTCGGTTTTGTCTGCCTGGAATTTTATTGTGCCACCTTCTGTTATTATGTAAAGTCAGTTTACCTCTTATTGGTATTCAGTGTTGGTAGGATGATAGATCCTAATTCGTCACTATAATAAAGTGTTATCATTTCTTCAGGTGTAAAGCGATTGACAAAGAATATTCGATGCATGCGTCTTCTTTTGGTTCAACATGCTTGTAGAGTCATGTTATTTTATGAGCTTGTCTCAGTTACAGAAGGTTTCTAATAAATGGTTGGAGTTTCCTTCTTAGTGGAAGGTTAAATTGACATAGATGTTGTTCCATAAAGCTTATTTAATGTCTATATATTCAACTGCAATTCCTTAGTTAGCCTGACTCTGAAGTAGTATAGCTTTGGGAGCCGAGCAAATAAGAAGATGAGCTTCCAAAAGCTCTAATTATTCCTATCCTCAGTCCGTTGCCATCTCTTCTTTGTCCAACACTGGTGAGCTTAGGCAGTCAGCTGCTGCTTGTGATATTCCCTGTATGGAGCCAGAATGCGTGTCAAGGTAGCCGGGTATGCACATTATGTTTTAAAGCTACTAAGGGTAATGAGAGGCGTCATTTGGCCCATGAGTTGATCCACCAGGCGCTGGTTCTTATGGCAAGGGCATGGAATTGTGAACTCGATTGTTGCAGCTGTTTGGCAACTCGAGAGGGTAATTTGGTAGCACAGGTCTGAGTCGTGTTATGTTTTAGCTAAGTCTTCTTTAGTCCAGCAGACTGTGCGAGGATGGCCATTTCTATTCAAAGTAGCTGTATGAGCTTATGCTCTAAGTGGAGGAGTCTTCCTCCTATACAGAATGCATATTAAATCTCTAAGGCGTTGTTGAAGCGCAAGTTAATTCTTAATATTATCTAACTGTTCTACATCGAAAAGTATATCGACGAGGTGATTCGTCGGCGGAATCATGTTAACCCATTCAAAGCTCTGTGTATCTTTGTTTTGAAATTGTAGAACTCTCCTCTTGTGATCAAGAAAGGATCAGCTTAGTCAGAATAAGCTCGACAATGGTGTTATCATATTATCCAGATATATTTTAATCAAAAAGTACGATATGCGAGTTATAATTCTGATCCTGTAATCAAAAGATAATGCATGTGGAGTAGCTTATGAAGGTCCTGCAAGTTCTCTTGTTATCTGTGCGAATTTTGCTTTAGACTTAGGCTCGTTCGAGGACGAACGAGAGTCTAAGTGGAGGAGAATGAAACGACCTTAGGTAGTCATTTCGGGAGTCAGAATTCCGATTGGCGTGCTGATAATTTTAAAATCTTCGTAAGGTCTATTAGGACCTGTCTGTAAAATTTGAGCTAAATCAGACTTCGTTTGGTAGGCATTGAAAGAATGTTTCAGTTTCCGTTGTCGTGGAATATTAAAAAGAGGTTTTCGAGCTCGATTTTGGCGGATAAGCTCCGATTCAAAATCTGAAAGCGTCGTTATGTTCGTATGATTATTTGTGACATGTGTGAATTTTTGAAGGTAATTTCGAGGTAGTTCGGTTGATTTCGGTTAAAGTTCTGAAAATGAATAGTTTGATCTTTTTCCGTTTAATTCGCATCTTCAACTTCGAGAGTCCGATTTGACATCCGCTTTAGCAAGTGTGTCACATATATTTTGTATGACTTACTTGAGAAATTTAGAATTATTTTAAATTTTGTAGGGTCTATTTTAATTTCCGTTACGTAAAGAAAACAAAAAAAAAAAGAAAAGGGAAAAGGACAAAAAATAATAATGGAGGCGGTGGATGGCTAAGCTTAAAGCTTAGCTTAAAGGCATCTAACACAACACAAGGCAAGCAAAAGCATAACGTAACAGAAACAAGAAAAAAACGCAGTGAGGTAAAAAAATGCCAAAAAATGAGAAAAGAGCCGGATAAAAGTAGAATTTTTACCGCGAAATATTCAGGTAATGATCTTAATGCATTATTTTAGATTACTACGTGTGTTTGAATATATTTTGACTGTAAAAATTGGGATATTAGACATCGTTTTAATAAGTTCAATTGATATTTTCAAAGGTTAATCGGACCCCGATAATGAAATTGATTATATATTCGTACTCTGCGGGTTATGAGCAACCCATAAATGTAATTTATTTAGGATTTGGTTATGCGACTTTGAACCCTGTACATAGGCCTGGTCTGCGTATGGCGTATGCGATTAGAGTGTCAGGTTCCTAATCGGATTGCCCTAAGACATAAGGAATGAAGCCTTTAACCGAATTTGATATATTTATTGCTTATTGAATAGGCAAGATCGTTTGGGTAGTGAATCCAAAGGATAAAGCGGGTGTTGAGTAGCACTTTGAAATAAGGTAAGTGTTAATATCCGTTTCTTTGGAGGCCCTTGGCCTAGTGGATATTCTACCACGTGTTCTTTACGTGTGTAGCTGCCGATAGGCGTACTCATTACGCCTTAACTTTGAATTTACATTGTATATTATATGTTATGCCCTGTTGTTGGTATTGCATTGAGCATATGAGCACTCCACTCTGGTTTTTAGCATTGCATATACTTCCCGGTTGGTGATAAGAGTCTCGCACCGGTGAAGGGTCATTATTGCATATACTTTCCGGTAATCGATGAGAGTCCCGAGCCGGTGAACGGTCATTATTGCATATACTTCCCGGTAATCGATGAGAGTCCCGAGCCGGTGAAAGGTCATTATTGCATATACTTCCCGGTTGGCGATGAGAGTGCCGCACCGGTGAAGGGTCATTATTGTATATACTTCCCGGTAATCGATGAGAGTCCCGAGCCGGAGAAGGGCATTATTGCATATACTTCCCGGTTGGCAATGAGAGTCCCCCACCGGTGAAGGGTCATAATTGCATATGCTTCCCGGTAATCGGTGAGAATCCCGAGCCGGTGAAGGTATTAGGCATGTGTGACTGCACTGCATCATACAACATTCATCAAAATTGCACCGCATACTGACTAGTGTGTGACTATTGTATTGTGTTTTTGTATATGCGGCATGTATACCATGTTGTGGACATATTTCAGTTTGCCTATATGTTTCTGGCTATTTAGTGTCCTTAATTGGTTTATATGCATTAGTTATATGTATCGAGTTTTACGCCGCAACAGTATTAATATATGGATCGATTTGCACGCCACGACAGTATGAATATATAGATCGGGTTGCACGCCGCGACAGTATGAATATATGGATCGGGTTGCACGCCGCAACAATATGAATATATGGATCAGGTTGCATGCCGCGACAGTATGAATATGTGGATCGAGTTGCACGCCGCGACAGTATTATGTTCGGGATACTTAAATACCTATATGTTCTATCTATCTTATGTCCCTGGTTGTTTATGAGTTTATGATCCCATACGTGTTTCCTGTTATTATCTAGCTCTGCCCTTTTATAATTTAAATAAGAGGAATTTGGTTTATCTATTTTTCTTCTCCCTGGCTAGCTATCCTATTCTTTGAGGTGGCTAGTCTGCCCCACTTATTGAGTCCTTTTGACTCACCCTTGTTTGTTGTTTGTTTCTTGTCTATTTATTTTATTTCGGCAGGTTCGCTCCAGGATTGAGTTCGCCACGTTGTTCAGGAGCGAAGACGATTTCAGCTGTCAGCGTGAGCCAGCTTTTATTTCGGATGGCCACCAGTTTTATGTTTATTATTTCAGTTGCATTTTGCTCCCTTCAGGAGGTATTTGTCTTCTTCTGTACTTTTAGATGTCTAGTCTAGATAGCCCTAAACCTAGTATGTTGGGTAGTCAGCTGTAATTTCGTTTGTACAGCTTATAGGTATCAGTATGTCTGTTCTTTTTCTAAGTCTTGTTCTTATTTATGAATTAAATTATATTTATTTTCCTAAATTAATTGGTAAGGGTTCGTCCGACTGGTCTAGGGGAGGATGTCGGGTGCCCGCACGGCCTAGCAGGATTCCGGGTCGTGTCACCAGCCTTCCCTTTAGCTATAAATACATGCCCTTCAACAAATTTTTCGCTTACTGAAATTTCTGATTTGTCTCCTCCCTTTCTTATGCATTACTTCATTCAAAAAGTAAGTGTCGTGTAATTTGCTCTGCTTCTATGAGTTCGCCGAGTTTTACAGTTTGAACTGCCTCTATCGTAGAACTGTGATCCCATTCAATCTTAGGAGGAATTAACCCGTTAACCTTGGGCAATAGTGAGAGGGTTGGATTCCTTAAGGAGACACAAAAAACTTGTGGGCTCATGATTGACCAACATATACTGTTTCTGCATTTTTGTTGTTGATCTTTCTAATATTTTTTAAGGCAAGAATAACCAGAAGTACGTGCACTAAAGCCGATTTAACCCTAATAAGTGATCAACACATACACCCTTTTCACTCTACACTGATTATTCAAATCCATAAATTCATTCGCGAAAGAGACCAAGACAACAATTCTTCGTGATGTTACCAGGTTAACCATTTCATTAATTATATTTCTTTGCCCAAATATTGGTTTACTGTCAACGAATATATGGTATATTAAATTTATATGATACTGTAATATGTCAAAATCAGAGGCTGAACCAGGGTTTCAACTCTATGTTTTTTTTTTTTTTTGAATTTTAATATACTGACTTCAAGTGTGAATTATAGCTGGTATCCAGATTTAATAATTTTGTATATATTCAAACTCTCTTAATACTTGTGTATATTCAAACTATCTTAACACAATTACAATGTTTCTCCAATAAATTAATGTTTGCATAGTTGCTGAAATATTTTTGGTTTTAATTGGTATAAAAATTTGCATGTAGGCCGGTGGAACTAACTATTGCATGTATCTCAATTTCAATATTTTCTTGAAACTGTAACAAAAAATTTCTGTTACGCTTTTTTACTTCCACGCCCTCTAATTTAAACATTTTAATGGTGAGAGCGAGATCTGAACTCTCTTACTGTTTGTTTCTGAACAATAATTAGAATCATAAGTTCCGTAATTGGTCGATCAATGTGGAAAGAAACAAATCATCTATTTTCTTGCAAATCAACTTTCATTCAATGAAATAGGAGTATAAATACATACCATCAACTGAATGAAAGAGAATATTCTCATATTAATTTCCACATTGATTAAGGTGTAAGGTATCTTCTTAAGAGTTAATAGCATTTCTATATTTTCACTTGTCCATTGGACAAAAGTTTAGAGCGATTGGTAAAGAAAGCAGCTACAACACATTTGGCCGGCTGAATTAAAAGTTATTGGATAGAGTTATGCATTTTTTGTAGACAAAAGGTGGTGACGTTTTTACTCCAAAAGGAAGAAAAGATAGTTATTTATGACCCACCTTATGAGTGGCGGTGAGGGTTATCAGTGTTTATCCAATACATTGCTGTAAACCTTCCCAAAACAGTATGAATTCGTTTGATTGAAAGGATCAAAGAAAGCAATTTTAGCAACAATGTTTGGTTAGAAACATTTGGGGAAAAAAAGTTCACACATAACTAATACAGTATTATATTGGTTACGTTTGTATAAAAAGTTATCCGCGCAGAACTAATATCGAAGATGGTTGATGTATTAAATAACACCCACGCGTATTAAGTTTTGTGCAGTTTATGTATTAATATGTGCGATTAAAAAAAATAATATGTAGACTATAATAATAAGCAGATAAAATATTCAAATACAGTACAAAATTTCCCTTAAAGAAAGCAATCTAGACATATCAATCCTTAGGTCCATCTTGATTATAATTGCTATCAATTTCATACTTTGTATATATATCTATTGTGTTGGCCTAAATCTGATTAGGTCCATCAATCGAATTTATTTTGGGCTAACTAGCAATTATTTGTATCAAAGTCGTAACTAACAAAAACAAGCAAAGAATAGCGAAAGAGTAATATAAGTTCTTTTGGATATATTTCTGAATGTCTTTCCATGTTTACTAAGTCACTATTTATAGTTTACAAAGGTACTAAGGCAATAAGTGCACTTTATGGCCATTACTCCAATATTGATCATGGCCAACCCATGATCTCCTTCCTTAATACCACCATAATGGGCAGCGGTTACGAAATTAACTGTACTAAATAATAACGGCTTCCCCGAGGGTTGTATCAATCACCTCGGGGAACCAAGCCTTCGTGTGCCCGAGGCATAGACTTCATCATGGCTTGAAGATGCCTCTTACCTTTGGGTTCTCTCCTCGAGGAGTCAACTCAACAAGCGTCCTTTGAGACTTGCCTCGAGTCCTGGGCCCGAGTTACGATTGATTTTTCATCCAACACAGATAGTCCCCCTACTCCTTGAGTAGTTGACAGAACTTCCGAGAGTGGAATGAATTTGAGCAGGAAGTCGATGTGGCCGCATGTGCACCATGAAATTTAAAAAGGCCGATTGTCACTCCATATTCCCATCCATCACAAGTGGTGTCTGTTAATTGGATGCGACCCTTCATTCCTTCTTCCCCATGTAAATGTAATGATGGCTTTCCTCCCTATATATAGCTCCACTTACTCCTCTTCTTTTCCACTTTCATCTTCATTATCAACAGTAAATCCCTCCAAACAGTTTCTCTTCTTTGAAAAGAAAACTTTCAATTTTTCTAAAAGAAATGTCGACCAATTCTGCACAAAATTCTCCAAGTCCTTCCATGGAACAAATTATTAAACCCCTATCATCGACACCATGATCGTTGGAGATGAACTAGTCAACGTACCAGAACTGCCTAACAAAATTTTTCCAACTGACTGCGACGTGGAAGTGACGTTGTAGTTGAACAACTCAGGTCAAAAGTGGCGCAAACCTACCGCTAATCGTAGCACTGCTGAAGAAACCACCGTTGATGTAGAAGAAGACGTCGCTGAGAAAACTGGCGATGGTAACGATGTTGAAGAAGAAATTCCAAAACCCAAGAAAAAGAAATCCACTTTGAAAGAATTCGAGCCTCACCACGTCATACCCGCAGAGCTGGATCTTTCAAACGACTTCAAAATGCAAGACCAGACCGAGGTAGATGTTGAGAGAAATAGAAATATACCAGTTCAAAACACACCAAGCCTGATCACACAAGCCAATATAAATTTGGTTCGAGAGGAATGTAAATGGGGTCACGAGGTCCAAGTTGGTATCCCTACCCCGGAGAACCGTACCTGTGATAGAGTGGAGGGGTATTCCTTCGTGTACACCTAACCGTTCACAATTGTATTTACTTTACCCATCCACGAGGTTGTGGACACTTTCTGCCGAACATACAACGTGTGACTAGCTCAAATCGGCCCCGGGTTCTGGAGAAGTGTGCAGTGCCTCGATTAGTTAAGAAAAAAGGCAGGTGTCTCTTTTACTTTCCACCATTTCATCTATCTTTTTTCCCCCACGCTGCACAAAGATGGGGTTGTTCAACTCAACAAGCGGGGAAAATTCTCGCTGATCACAAAAGGTGAGGACACAGAGGATTGCGGATGGAACGATCGCTTTGTTCTCCTGCCAAGTAACCTTCTATCCACAAGGCTTAACTCTCCCGAGCGATGGAACCGAACACGTAAGCATTTGTATCGGATGCCTTTAATAATTTCATTCCTCATAATTCTTTATTTCTAACCTTTTGCTTCGATTTTTTCAGCCGAGACAGTTCCGATCACTCTCCTGGAGGGTCTGACTACCTGGCTACAAGCTATTATTGATGCAAAGCCAAGACCAGAAAGATCATGGATGATCTTGGCTGCCCTGAAAGAAAATCGATGGGCATGCAAGCGTCATGCTAAGTCACATACATTTGTCAAGTTTTTCCTCTAAAATTTTCTTCCACTTGCCTTATGCTGCCGTTTGTGGGTCTTCCAAATAGAGCGTTTACCGAGCCAAAAGAGAAGAAGAAGAAGAAGAAGAAGAAGAAGAAGAAGAAGAGCAAGAAAGAGAAAAAGAAGAAGGTTCCCAAGGCTGAAGAAGTCTTGGAGGAACTCGAGGATCTGATTGGAGACCTCGAGAAAAAGAAAGGAAAAGAAATTCCTAAGGGGTCATTAGACCAATGAATTTCAAAAGGTTATAACATTTTCTTTGCTTAACTCTACTTCAACACTTCTCTCTTTTCTAAATCCTTGATTCTTCTATTTGTAGCTTTAAAAAGAAAAAGATCGGCTTTAAAGAAAGCCCACAAAGTGAAAGGCGCCCGAGTTGAGGAGAAAGTTGCTTCTACCCCCGAGTTTACAACTCCTCCTCACAGAGGCTTGGTTGATGTGCCCTCTGATAAAGAGGTTCGAGAGGAAGTTGAAGTGTCCAACCCCGAGGAGCCAACTCAGGCTGCTGACAAAGTTGAGGAGGCGAACACTTCTTCAGCAGCTAGGGAAAAGGATTCAGAAGACTCGCCTCGCGCCGACTCGAGCTGCTTTCGAGCCTGCTAGAGACTTGATTCCTTGTAGCCAATTCAGGAGCATTGCAACCCCTTCTGAACTTTGCCTTCTAGATGATGACGTGACTGTCCCCACCAGTCTAAAAGGACTCCTCAGGCCATTGGAGCGAGAGTGCCTCGAGAAGTCATATGTTGCCGATTTGATGACTGACTCGGCTCAACATGCAATTCAAGTATACTTGGAGTTACTTTTTTTTCTGGCTTCAATTATCCTTCCTTTGTCTTGACTCTTCAATCAAACCGTTGCAGGGTTATGTTTATGCAATCAAAGCAGCTGAGATTGAAGCCTACCGAGCCTCTAACCTGAAAAGAATTAAGGATGAATGGGATCAAATAAGGGCTAGACTCGAATCCCAAATATCTGAGCTGGAAAAGCAGCTGCTTAATTCCAAACATGAATTGATGAAGCCAGGAAAGCTGCCGACAAGGATAATCTCGAGGCAACTAAAGCTCGAGAGGTTGTGTCTTCCCTCGAGACTAGAAAGGAAGCTCTTAAGGAGACCTGCAAGGCTGAGTTAAAGAGGGTGACCGACGATCTTCGTGTCATCATTAATAAAAATACAGAAAAATACCAAGCCAAGTTGAAGGAAGCCTTCCTCAAAATAAACGAGCTGGCTGATGATAAGAAGCAATTCGAAGCTGAAGTTGAGACCCTTCGGGGTAAGGTGGCTTTCTTCTCATCGAAGTGAAAATTGAGAGCAACAAGAGCTAAGGTTGATAAGAACTGGGCCATCATTCAAACAAAGCTAAAGACTCTCAAATGATGCCAAGCCGGGGCGAATCTAGATGAGGAAATAGCCAAGGTAGAAAGTGATGCTGTCAAGGCTCAACAATTATTGGATAGACTCATCTCGAGCAGTGAGAGCTCGGATGATGAAGCCGCCGATAAAGAAGAAGGCTCCGAAGCTGAGACTATTAGTGGAGATGGAGCCGAAGAGTGATCTCTTTTTGTGCTTTTCTTTTGTAAAGGCCATCAAGCCTTTTTGTGTATAACTTTTATGTTGGCCTTCGAGCCTTTTATCAATGAACTTAAATATTTTAAGTGTTAGTCTTTACTTTATACTGAAAGCATTTGACATGTCACCTGAATATTTTTTGCTTGCAAGACTTAGGCAAATTTCTCTTAAGTTAAAGAAAGCTTAGAACGACGCCTCGTTCTCGAGCCGAGGCTTAAAAAACAACAATTGGCTACAAACATCGAATAAAAAGATGTTAAATCAAGTTAATTCCATGGATGAAATTCGAGTCGATTTACATGAAACCTAGCAGTAATGAGACTTGGGCGAATTTTTATTACAAAGCCATCTCGGGCGATAACAACAACTAACTAAGCTAATCCCTAAGGGAACAGTCATCGGTGTTTGGATAGCTTGTTTTTGGGTTTCATTTGAAGTCCTCGGTTATGAATATTTGAGTCGAAAGCTGACTGTATTAACTCCCCTTTCATTCCCCAGTGGTCGGGTGTGAAAAGTGAAGACTTGAACACTGTAAAGGTCAAGCAAAGAAGAATGAAGGGTTAGCATAATTTAACCCAAGCGTTAGAGCACTGATAGCTCGATGCTATAGATGCAAATATTTTTTTAGCTGACGAAGGGTAACGTACCTCTATG
This sequence comes from Petunia x hybrida, assembly GCA_037355625.1. NCBI lineage: Eukaryota > Viridiplantae > Streptophyta > Magnoliopsida > Solanales > Solanaceae > Petunia > Petunia x hybrida. The sequence continues at coordinate 18,954,745 of JBBBVM010000007.1, forward strand.
CCAAAAATAGTAGCGCTTTAAGTTGGATATATTCCAATTTAGAGGCTCTTGCTTGCCTTGGAGATCTTCCAGTTGATAGGATCTTTTTCCTACGATGGCCTTAACTCGATAAGACCCTTCCCAATTAGCAGCCAACTTTCCGGCATTTTTCTCCTTGGTCATCTTATTTGAAGCTCTTAGAACATAGTCGCCCACCTTAAAAGCTCTAAATTTAGCCTTCCTGTTCAAGTAGGCCTCGATATGCCGTTTCTGGACTGTCAACCGAACCAAACCCATTTCCCTTTGCCCTTCAAACAAATCCAATTTTAAGCACATGGCTTGTTGATTTGACTCCTCGGTTGCATGTGCATACCGAAGACTAGGCTCACAAACCTCTACTAGAATCAACGAGTCTATCCGGTAAGCGAGGGAAAACAGGGTCTCCCCAGTGCTATTTTTCTCAGTAGTCCGCATTGCCTGCAATACCCCTGGCAATTAATCGGGGCCATGAGCCTTTTACTTTGTTCATCCTCTTCTTAAGATTTTCCACGATTATTCTATTGGAAGACTCAGTCTGTCCATTAGCACTGGGGTGGTAATTTGTCGAGGCCACTCTTTTAATTGCCCACTTCGCAAAGAAAGTGGTGACTGCCGAGCCAATGAATTGTGAGCTGTTGTCATAAGTTATTTCCCTCGGAACTCAAAACCTACATATGATATTTTTCCAGATAAAATCGATAACCTCCTTTTGCCTAACCTTAGCAAAAGCCCCTGCTTTGATCCACTTGGTAAAATAATCTGTGAGTACAAGAATGTATTTGACTCTACCTTTCGCTTTGGGGAATGGACCAACAACATCCATCCCCCATGTCATGAAGGGCCACGGAGATACAACTGAGTGTAATGGCTCGGCTTGTTGATGAATCATCGAAGCATGCCTTTGAAATTTATCGCATTTTCTGACAAACAAGCTAGCATCTTCACTCATCTCGGGCCAATAATAGCCAGCTCAGACGAGTTTGCGCACAAGAGCCTTTCCCTCAGAATGATTTCCACATTCACCCTCGTGCACTTCCTTCATCACGTACTCGTACTCCCCTGGCCCCAAACATTTGGCCATCGGGCCGCAATAAATCTTTTTATACAATTGCCTTTGCACCATTGTATACGGAATTACTTGCTTCCTAAGCTTTTCAGCTTCCTTCTTATCTGCAAGTACGATCCCCAAATCCAAGTAAGAAATCAATTTGGTTCACCAGTCCCAATGTCTATTCACTGCATTTACTTCCAACTTCATCTTCCCTACCGCAGATGTAAGTATCCGAACCACTGAATCACTCACCGAGTCACTTGTTTCAATAGCTGAGGCTAAGTTAGCCAAAGCATCAACCTCGGTGTTTTCTTCTCGGGGAATTTTCTTGACTTTCCACTCCCGGAAAGCACCGAGCACTTGTTGAGTTCGAACCATAAAATGCTTCATCCTAGGCACTCGAGTCGTGTAGCCTCCGAGGATCTGATTTACTACAAACTATGAATTGCACCTCAGCTCAATTCTTTTAGCCCACATTTTCTTAGCCAACTCCAAACCCACTATCGCAGCCTCGTACTCAGCTTCATAGTTAGTCAACTTCTCAAACTTCATATAATGCCTCAGGCTTTCCCCTATAGGAGTTATGAGCACTATTTCGAGCTATTCGTTGCTCACCTTGGATTGAACGAATTCCTCATTGGGTAGGGAATTTGATGACTTGGTGCAGAGTGGATGGCACAGCTTCTATCTCATGAATCCAAGGCCTTCCTAGGATAAGGTTATAAGTCATATCCTCGACCATCACTTGAAAGACTGTTTTCTTGTCAACCCCGTCGGCAGTAGTAGTGACAGCTACCTTTCCTAATATTTTATCCATGGAGTTGTTAAATCCAGTTAATATGGTTGCCTTCGGGACGACGAGGTCCTTTAACAACATCTTCTTGACAGCTCCATCATTGATAATATTTACAGAGCTGCCAGGATAAATCAAAACTCGCTTGACATCAGAATCATTGATCCTTAACATGATCACTAGAGCATCGTGGTGGGGAAACATGATCCGCTCACAGTCTTCCTCGTCAGAAACTATCTCATTACCTGACCCACCAGCACGAGTTCTCTTCTCCATGGTGATTGAAAGCTTCACAAATTTCTTAGCAGCAGCAAAGCTAACACCATTAACCTTTGATCCCCCAGTTATAACATTCACAACTCTTTTAGGAGATGGAGCCCTCGGTGGCTGTCCTCCTTCCCTATTCTTAGTGAAGTTTTTTTTCCCTTTATCGGTGAGAAACTCTGCCAATAACCTCTTTTTGAGAAGATGAGCAACCTCGTGGCGTAGTGCTTTGCAATCCTCGGTAGCATGCCCATAATCTGCATGAAATTCACAATGAAAAGTTTGGTCACTCTTCCCCAGGGGTGTTCTCATATCCATCGGCAACCTTGCACCCTGATCTGGTAGGATTTAAATAGAGAAATACTTCTTCTAACTCTTAAAAGGGTTGAGAAGAAGGGGAGCATCGCGCAGTCATCGTCGCTGCTCGACTCGGCTTTTGTTATGGCATTTACCATTTAAGTGGTTGAGACATTGAAGTTGTAATCAGGGATTCGGGGTCAAGTCTTTATCCTTGGATGCCAAAGATGGCCCCGAGGAGTTCTTTTGGTTAGCAGTCGTGCTGACCTTTCCTCCAAGTCTTTGACTTACTTGTTTCCCTTCGAGGAACTGGCTACATGCTATTTTTGTGAGTTGTGGGGCTCCTAACGACCCTTCAAATTCCCTCGTGGTGCATCAGCACGTCGAGAGGATTCAGAACGACCTCTATAAGAATTATATCGACCTGTCGGCCTCCATTCTACCTCCTCAAGCCTTATTTTTGCAATGGCTCTGTCATGTAACTCATCCTAAGTTTTTGCTTGCCACTGCTGGAGCTCTTTCTTTAGCTTAACAGCAGCCTCGGAATTACTGACATTTATGTTTCTTTCAAATGCCATTACTGCCAAGTTATCCTCCATCTTTGGCAGATCCATCCTTTCAGCCTGAAAGCACTCGAGGAAATCTTTAATTGGCTCGAGCTTCTTCTACTTAACCTCAAAGATATCCTCCATTCACTTAAGGATTTTTCTGGGCTCCAGTATGAGCTTTAATAAACATATCAGCTAATTCCTCGAAGTTTGAGATTCACTCGGATGGGAGATGTATATACCAACGCAATGCCCCTTTTTCAAGGGTATCCCCGAACTTTATAAGGAACATGGACTCCCTTTCTATTGGGGTCAAATCATTGCTGACACGACCAGAATTCTCGGTTAGGCCGTGCGGGCACCCGACCATGTCCCCCTAGACCTATCGGGCGAACCCTATTGACTGAATCGATATAAATTGCGAAGATTTACCTTGAAATGAAAATGAACCAAATTTTAACAACATAAGATAACTCTTAAGGATAGACAAACATACAAGCTGTCTCAATAATACAACTAACTACCCAGAATACACAATTTTAAAGGTTTCCAGATCAGACATATAAGAAGGCCAAAGATATACACACCTCCCTAAGGGAGCAAAAGTAAGGAAACTGTAATATCTGAAGTTGGTGGCCGCAATGAACAGGATGGCTCACCGTAGACAGCTGAGAACGTACTACTCCTCAATCACGGTGCGACTGGCTGGGTCCTGGAGCAGAATCTGCCGAACGAAAAGAAAACACAAGAACAAATAGGGGGTGAGTCATAAGGACTCAATAAGTGAGGACAAACTAGCAACCTCAAAAAATAGATACGCTAGTCAGGAAAACAGAAGCCATAGCAGTCAACCAGATAAATCATTCACAGATAATTAATGCAATAAATCTATACAGCTAAAAAAATGCATATAAAGATATGCAATGATGTATCATGATGCAATGGGGTCACATGTACCCGAAACCTATATCTGGCGCGGGACTCTCATCGTCTACCAGGAGATATATACAATAATGACCTTTCACCGGCGCGGGACTCTCATCGACTACCGGGAAGTATATGCAGTAATGACCCGAAGTATATGCAGTAATGACCCTTCACCGGCTCGGGACTCTCATCGATTACCGGGAAGTACATGCAGTAATGATAGCCAGAGTACAATGCTCGGATACTCAATGCAATACCAGCAACAGGACATAACATATAATATACAACGTAAATTCAAGGCTAAGGCGTAATGAGTACGCCTATCGGCAGCTACACACGTAAGGAACACGTGGTAGAAAATCCACGAGGCCAGGTGCCTCCAAAGAAATGAATATAATCACTTACCGTACTCCAAAGCTAGTCCTGTTACTCAACCACTGCTTTTTCGTTTGGATTAACTGCCAAACGATATCTTTCTATTCAATAAGCAGAAAAATTATATCAAATAAAGCTAAAGGCTTCATTCCTTATATTTTAGGGTAATCCAGTTATGAACCTGATACCCTATTCGCATACGCAATACACAGGCCAGGCCTATGTACAGGGCTCAAAGTCCCATAACCAAATCCTAAATAAATTATATTTATATGTTGCCCATAACTCACTGAGTATGAATATATAATCATTTCCATCATAGGGTCCAATTGACCCTTTAAACTATCAATTTACGTCATTAGGGCGATGTCTAATATCCCTATTTTTACTGTAAAAATATATTCAAACACATGTAATAAGCTAAGATAATGAGTTAACATCATTACCTGGAGATTTGGGGAAGAAATTCCACTATTTTTCCACCTCTTTTTCCCTTTTTTCCTCTCTCTTTTCTAATTTTTCATTTCTCTGTTTTGTTCAATGTTTCTATTTCGTTCACAATGTTTTTGTACTAAAATGATGCTAAGGGATATAAATCCCAAAGCGAGCCGACCCCTTTTTAAAAAAATAAATAAATTCGCTACGACGATTAAAATTAAAATGGAACTATAGAGAAGTCGAAATGATCCCAAATTTTTCGAGTAAGTTAAAACGGATCTCAATTCGGACTCCCGAAACTCAAGATGCGAATTTGAAGGAAAAAGGTCAAATTATTTAACTTTCGGCAGTTTAGCAGAAACTAGCCGAACAACATCGAAATTCACTTTTGAAAAATCACAAAAGTCACAAATAATCATACGAACCTAACGGCGCTTTCGGATTTCGAATTGGAGCTCATTCGCCAAAACCGAGCTCAAAACTCTCTTTTTAATATTTATCGATAATAAAAACTGAAACCTTCTTCCGATGCCTACCAAACGAGGTCTGATTTAGCTCAAATTTTACAGACAGGTCCTAATGGACCTTACGAATATTTTAAAATTATCGTCATGCCAATCGGAGTCCTAACTTCCGAAATGACTGACCGAGGTCATTTCATTCTCCTCCACTTAGACTCTCGTTCGTCCTCGAACGAGCAAGAGTCTAAAATAGATTTCACACCTCTAATGAGAATGCTTGCACCAATTTTTTTCAATGACATTTACTACGAAACTAAAATCATATACAATAATAAGAGATTTTAGGCTTTAAAGACCAAGATCGAACCTGAATCGTCGAAGAGGTAAGGATACCTCTCACGCATACTGGACTCAAGCTCCTAAGTGTCCTCCTCATGAGGACGATTATTCCATCGCACTCGAACCATCGGAATCTGCTTCGAACGAAGCTTCCGGACATCACGCTCTACTATAGCAACTGGGAACTCCTCGTAAGCCAGATTCACATCTAGCTGAGCAGGGTCTAATTCGATCACTTCGGAAGGATCTCGGATACACTTCCGGAGCATCGATACATGGAAAACTGGGTGAACTGGCATAGAAGCTGGTAAGTCGAGCCAATAAGCTACCTTACCAATACGCTTCTTGATACGGAAAGGGCCAATGAACCTGGGACTAAGCTTTCTTTTCCTACCAAACCTCTTTAAACCTCGCATCGGTGACACTTTCAGAAATACCATGTCTCCGACCTCGAACTCTAACTCTCGGCTCCTCCGGTTCGAATATGAAATCTGCCTGCTCTGGGCGGTCCGTAAACGATCCTGAATAACACTAACAACATCAAGAGTCTGACGAACCATATCTGAACTCATCACCTCGACATCTCGAGACTCAAACCAGCCAATAGGAGAACGACATCGACGACCATATAAGGCCTCAAATGGAGCCATCTGAATAGAAGACTGATAGCTATTATTATAAGAGAACTCTGCTAATGCCAAATGATCATCCCAGTAACCCCCGAAGTCCAATGCACAAGCTCTCAGCATGTCCTCTAAAATTTGAATAACCCGCTCGGACTGACCGTCAGTCTGAGGATGGAATGCTGTGCTAAGCTGCACCTGGGTCCCCAACTCTCTCTGAAAAGACTGCCAGCACTGTAAAGTAAACTGGAAACCACGATCTAAGATAATGGATACAGGAGTACCATGCAATCTAACCACCTGCTCAATAAAAATCCGAGCCAGTCTCTGAGCTGAATTAGTAGTCTTTCAGGGATAAAGTGAGCTGATTTAGTCAGTCTGTCGACAATGACCCAGACTGAATCATGGCGCCGCAGGGTCTTTGGCAAACCAACTATAAAATCCATCGTGATGTGCTCCCACTTCCACTCGGGAATGGGCAATGCCTGGGCTAACCCCGCTGGTCTCCGGTGCTCAAACTTAACCTGCTGACAGTTCAAGCAATGAGATACATAATCAAATACATCTCTCTTCATCCCCTTCCACCAGTATAGCTCTCGGAGGTCCTGATATATTTTTGTAATACCAGGATGAATGGAATAACGCGAGCTATGAGCTTCACCGAGCACTGACTGCCTCAAATCCCCAACATCACGAACACAGAGTCGACCATTAAACCGAAGAATTCCATCTGAATCAAGCTCGAAGGAGGGAACTCCTCCACTTAGGACGCGACCACGCAACTCCTGCAGATGAGGATCCTCGAACCGTCTTCCCTTAATCTGATTGACCAAGGAAGACTGAGCTGCAATACATGCTAAGACTCGACTGGAGCCTGGAAGAAGAAATCACGCCAGAGTCGCCAAGGGACTGCAATTCTCGAGCCAATGGTCTCATGTCAGCATAAAGAAAAGCCATGCTGCCCATGGACTTCCTGCTCAAAGCATCTGCTACCACGTTCGCCGTGCCAGGATGATAGTGGATAGTGAGATCATAATCTTTAATCAATTCAAGCCACCTCTGCTGTCGGCCGTTAAGATCTTTCTGAGAAAGAAGATACTACAGACTCTTATGATCTGTATACACCTCACAAGGCTCGCCATAAAGATAATGCCTCCATATCTTCAAAGCGAAGACCACAGCTGCCAATTCTAAATCAAGAGTCGGATAATTCTTCTCATTCGGCTTCAACTGTCTGGAAGCATAAGCAATTACCTTCCCGTGCTGCATAAGAACACAACCCAAGCCCACACGAGATGCATCACAATAGACTACAAATCCACCGGTGCCCGAAGGAAGGGATAGCACTGGAGCTGAAGTCAATAAGGCCTTAAGCTTTTGGAAGCTTGCCTCACACTCATCGGACCATCGAAACTGAACCGCCTTCTGCGTCAGGCGAATCAGAGGAGCTGCAATAGTAGAGAACTTCTCCACAAACCTCCGATAATAACCTGCCAATCCAAGGAAGCTGCGAATCTCCGTCGGAATAGTAGGACGAGGCCATTTCTGCACTGCTTCAATCTTCTTCGGATCAACCTTGATACCTTCACTAGATACCACGTGACCCAAAAATGCCACAGAATCAAGCCAAAACCCACATTTCGAGAGCTTAGCATACAGCATACGATCACATAGGGTCTGAAGAACCACCCTCAGATGATAATCATGCTCCTCGCGGCTACGAGAATAAATAAGAATATCATCAATGAAGACAATGACAAAGGAATCAAGGAATGGCTTAAATACCCGATTCATGAGATCCATAAAGGCTGCAGGGGCATTAGTCAGCCCAAAAAACATAACTAGGAAGTCATAATGGCCGTAACAAGTCCTAAAAGCAGACTTCGAGATATCTGACTCGCGAATCTTTAGCTAATGATAACCAGATCGCAGATCGATCTTAGAAAAGAATTTGGCACCCTGCAACTGATCAAACAAATCATCAATGCGAGGCAAGGGATACTTATTCTTGATGGTGACCTTATTTAGCTGACGATAATCAATACATATCCGCATAGTCCCATCTTTCTTTTTCACGAATAGAACAGGAGCACCGCACGAGGAAATACTCGGCCTGATGAACCCCTTATCAAGCAAATCCTGCAACTGTTCCTTCAGCTCCTTCAACTCTGATGGGGCCATGCGATAAGGAGGGATAGAAATAGGCTGAGTCCCTGGCACAATATCAATGCCAAACTCGATCGCTCGATCAGGAGGAAGTCCTGGCAAATCATCTGGAAACACGTCAGGGAACTCCCTAACGATAGGAATAGAATCAAGAGATGGAATCTCCACAGTGGTATCTCGAACCATGGCAAGATACGCTGAACACCCTTTATCCATCATCCGCTTTGCCTTCAGGAAAGAAATAACATGCTCCATGGGTGGCAAATAAGAGCCCTGCCACACCACCGGTGCTGAACAAGGAAGAGACAACTGAAGAGACTTGGCATGACAATCTAATGTGGCATGACACGACGCCAGCCAATCCATGCCAATAATAACATCAAAATCAACACTATCTAGAATTAGAAGATCTACTAGTGTCTCACGACCCCCAAAAGATATGGTACAAGCTGGATAAACTCGATCCACGATGATAATGTCTCCAATAGGAGTAGAAACATAGAATGGATCACGAAGACACATATAATCAACATGAAAACCCGAAGCAAAATAACGAGATACATATAAATATGTAGATCCTGGATCCACCAAAGAATATGCATCTCGACCACAAACAGATAAAATACCTGTAACAACAGCTGGTGATGCCTCGGCATCCTGCCTGGCCGGCAGTGCATATAGCTATCTCTGCGGCTGAGCTGAACTACCACCCTGAGATCCACCCCTGGAGGGACCACCTGAACCACGACCCCGACCTCTACCAGATGGTGGTGCACCTCTAGCTGGCTGAGACCCTGAAGGGGCATCCTGAACCTGCTGCTGCATAGGCGCTGGAGGGCGAGGGAAAGAACTACTACTACCCCGCTGATAAAGATAAGGGCAATCTTTCTTATGATGCCCTAGCTCACGACAATAGAAACACCCTGGGCCATACTGGCACTGCACAAACTACTGATGACTACTAGGAGGAAGCTGGGGATGACCCCATCGAGGTCCTGGCGCATCCTGAAAACCACGTGCTGGAAACTGAGCTGGTCTGACGGGAGGCCTACTCTGCTGCTGATAACTCCTACCTCCATACGAGGTACTAGAATGCCCTGGACCACGAGATCTCTTACTCTCCCACTCTAACTCCTCCATCTCCAATCTATGATAGGCCTCATACCTCCTGGCAATATCAACAGCGACATCAAATAGAGTACCAGCCTCAATCTCACGAGCCATCTGGGACCGCAAATGAGGAAAAATCCCATCAATAAAACGTCTGACTCTCTCGGAGGGCTCCTGCATGAGATTTGGAGCATAGCTGGACATCTCTGAAAACAACAGCTCATACTCTGAGACTGACAGGTTACTCTGTCCAATCCTCTCAAACTGTCTCCTCTTCTCATCCTGCTGACTACGAGGGAGAAACTTCTCCATGAATCAGTGAGAGAACTCACTCCAGGTCAGCTTAGGCAAGCCCTGCCTAGCTGATCGAAGTGCAGTCCACCAAGCTAAAGTCAGACCCTCAAACTGGAAGGCAGTATACTCAACTCCATACTACTGAAGATACCCAAGGGCCTCTAAGATACGCTGGCAACGATCAAGAAACTCACGGGGCTTAAGCTTATCTGATGTACGACTAGAGAATTTCGGAGGATCAAGTCGGGTAAAATAATGCAACCTTGCCGGAACATCAACCTGGCCTACTACCTGGACTGGCTGACCAGCCTGAGCAACAGGAGGTACAACACCCGCTACCTCTGGAACATGACCACCTGGAACATGAACTGCTGGGGCTACATGTGGAGCTGGAATGGGGGCCTCCTGAACCTGAGAACCAATATCTACCGCAGCCTGAGGAGCTGCCTGAGGGATAGGAGCATCTACGACAACCTGAGGAGTAGGAGCATCTACGGCAACCTGAGGAATAGGAGGTCCCTGGGGCATCTGCATCGCTAAGAATCTCATAAAAGCGTCATGAAGTGCGGGGGGAACGAATAAGCCCTGCTCCCCCTGCCCAGCAAATGCTGGCACTACCGGAACCTCTGCAGCAGGATCAACATGATCCACCATCCTCGCGGCCTGGCAACTCTACCTCTACCTCGACCACGACTTCTACCGCGGCCAACACCACCACCTCGCGGACCAGCAGGCATAGGGGCGACCGCTGGCTCCTCCGCCTCTCGCTGAGCATTCGCACGTGTTCTCACCATTTACTGTGGATAATAAAAAATATTTAATTTCAGATAAGAAGACTCACGCACGACGAGGAAAGAAAGAAGAGAAACTGCCAAAATGTCACCATAGCCTCTCGTTGATAGGTACGGACGTCTCCGCCCGATCAGCGAGACTCTATTAGACACTGTCATGATCTGGAAAGACTCTAAACCTTGCTCTGATACCAACTGACACGATCCGAATTCTCGGTTAGGCCGTGCGGGCACCCGACCATCTCCCCCTAAACCTGTCGGGCGAACCCTATTGACTGAATCGATATAAATTACGAAGAATTACCTTGAAATAAAAATGAACCAAATTATAACAACATAAGATAACTCTTAAGGATAGACAAACATACAAGCTGTCTGAATAATACAACTAACTACCCAGAATACACAATTTTAAAGGTTTCCAGATCAGATATCTAAGAAGGCCAAAAGATATACACACATCCCGAAGGGAGAAAAAGTAAGGAAACTGTAATATCTGAAGTTGGTGGCCGCAATGAAAAGGATGGCTCACCGTAGACAGCTAAGAACGTATTACTCCTCAATCACGGCGCGACTGGCTGGGTCCTGGAGCAGAATCTGCCGAACGAAATGAAAACACAAGAACAAATAGGGAGTGAGTCATAAGGACTCAATAAGTGAGGACAAACTAGCAATCTCGAAAAATAGATACGCTAGTCAGGGAAACAGAAGCCATAGCAGTCAACCAGATAAATCATTCACAGATAATTAATGCAATAAATCTATACAGCTAAAAAAATGCAAATAAAGATATGCAATGATGTATCATGATGCAATGGGGTCACATGTGCCCGAAACCTACCTCTGGCGCGGGACTCTCATCGTCTACCAGGAGATATATACAATAATGATCTTTCACCGGCACGGGACTCTCATCGACTACCGGGAAGTATATGCAGTAATGACCCGAAGTATATGCAGTAATGACCTTCACCGGCTCTGGACTCTCATCGATTACCGGGAAGTACATGCAATAATGATAGCCAGAGTACAATGCTCGGATACTAAATGCAATACCAGCAACAGGACATAACATATAATATACAACGTAAATTCAAGGCTAAGGCGTAATGAGTACGCCTATCAGCAGCTACACACGTAAGGAACACGTGGTAGAAAATCCACGAGGCCAGGTGCCTCCAAAGAAATGAATATAATCACTTACCGTACTCCAAAGCTAGTCCTGTTACTCAACCACTGCTTTTTCGTTTGGATTAGCTGCCAAACGATATCTTTCTATTCAATAAGCAGAAAAATTATATCAAATAAAGCTAAAGGCTTCATTCCTTATATTTTAGGGCAATCCAGTTATGAACCTGATACCCTATTCGCATAAGCAATACACAGGCCAGGCCTATGTACAGGGCTCAAAGTCCCATAACCAAACTCTAAATAAATTATATTTATATGTTGCCCATAACTCACTGAGTATGAATATATAATCATTTCCATCATCGGGGTCCAATTGACCCTTTAAACTATCAATTTACGTCATTAGGGCGATGTCTAATATCCCTATTTTTACTGTAAAAATATATTCAAACACATGTAATAAGCTAAGATAATGAGTTAGCATCATTACCTGGAGATTTGGGGAAGAAATTCCACTATTTTTCCACCTCTTTTTCCCTTTTTTCCTCTCTCTTTTCTAATTTTTCATTTCTCTGTTTTGTTCAATGTTTCTATTTCGTTCACAATGTTTTTGTACTAAAATGATGCTAAGGGATATAAATCCCAAAGCGAGCCGACCCCTTTTCTTTCTTTTTTTAAATAAATTCGCTACGACGATTAAAATTAAAATAGAACTCTAAAGAAGTCGAAATGATCCCAAATTTTTTGAGTAAGTTATACAAAATATATGTAACATATTCGCGAAGACGGATCTCAAATCGGACTCCCAAAACTCAAGATGCGAATTTAAAGGAAAAAGGTCAAATTATTTAACTTTCGGCATTTTAGCAGAAACTAGCCGAACAATATCGAAATTCACTTTCGAAAAATTACAAAAGTCACAAATAATCATACGAACCTAACGGCACTTTCGGATTTCGAATCGGAGCTCATTCGCCAAAAATCTCTTTTTAATATTTATCGACAATAAAAACTGAAACCTTCTTCCGATGCCTACGAAACGAGGTCTGATTTAGCTCAAATTTTACAGACAGGTCCTAATGGATCTTACGAATATTTTAAAATTATCGGCACGCCAATCAGAGTCCTAACTTCTGAAACGACTGACCGAGGTCGTTTCAATTGCTCTTGACCATGGCCACGTATTCACTTATATGGTCCACTGGGTCGATTGTCCCTTCAGTGTTTCGGAATGAGAGTAGGAGCAGCCACGAGCTTGAAAGGTTGTTTCCTACACTTTTCAATATCTAATACGCGCTGAGGCTTTCTGACCTCGGGGACATTTTCGAGCCGCTTCTCAAACTGGGCTTCGAAGTTCTTTTTCCATTTTTCAAAGTCTAACGAAACGCTTGTTTCAGCCACCGTAGGGGTTGCTCCAAAGGGTTGTGTGCCGATTGGGGCAGTTCCCGTGCCTCTAGATGCGGCCTCATTTGGAAGTCCCCCTATTGTTTCGCCCGTAGGAATAAGGTTTGGGATGCTTTCATTAGGAGCAACAGGTGGAAGCTAGGTGGGATTTGTTGAGTTTCTCCCATTTCGAGAGAGAGCTTGCAAGAAATTGTGAAATTGATCATTAAAATTGCTTGAGCAGCAAACTTCTCTTGAAGCCGTTGCAAAGTAGTTACCACATACAATTGAAATGGCTCGGCATTGGTTCCATCTGGTTAAGCAAAAAATCTCTCTTGTTCTTATTGCTATTACCATTATTTTCTCTTGTTCATTACATTATTTCAACTTTGATACAAAAGATTGCTTGTAACCAAACTATAAATTTAATTGTATTCTAAATTCATATTTAGAGGCATACAATTTGGCGACCACCGTGGGGTTCAAGTAATTAAACTTTGTTTCAAGGTTGTAGCACATATTCACCTTCATCAGTTTTAACCTCATAAAATGGTTGACAACACCGATAATTTGAATGGAGATCTGTCTCGCCCCGTTGGGCAAACTACTAATGATGCATTAGTTCCTCCACCTAACGTAACTGAACAAATTTCGTCAAGGTTAGGACCTTGGCGCATGCAACTCATGGAGTTTTTGAGGAAAAGTAGAGAGCAATTTGCATAAACAATTAAGATTACAATTGCACAAAGTTTTTGCATTTATCTTGAGAGTGCCTTTCACATCGAATGACAAGTGATATTGATAGTATCTTAAGGTTAGCTGATCGTGGGCATTAATTAGCCCACTTATGCACGTACAGATCATGGGTGACCTATAATCTCCTCCTCATTGAATGCTAATATCGTAGGACTGCTTTAGTTACAAAGTGTCCGGTCTCTGTGTCTAAGACACTCTGTCTTGTGACTTGAACGATATGACTTCGGCCTTTGTCTTAGGTAACTCCCTTAACTCTTCATGACTGATACTCCGAGCTCCATGTCCCGATTGCCACATGTTTGAGTATGGATTTCACCAATACGATGAACACAAACTACGATTCTATTCATGTAAAAATAAATTACATGAAATCATTTTGTTTCAATAATCGTTTATGCCTAAAATTGTACGGCTAGGTTAAACAATTAATTATGATTGAGGTCATAAGAAATAAATTAATTACGACAGAAAAGTAAGTAAATACGATGGAAAAAGTGATAAGCAAAATAAGACGTAATAAGAAAGAAAAGGTAAAGTAATTCCTATTCCTTGAGAATAGCTGGATTCTGTGGTGAATCGCTTGATGTACAATATAATGTAAGGAGGGGTATTTACAGTAGTGATACCCAGTTCTAAATAAGGTAAAATACAAAGACTAATAAAGCTATGGGCCTATAACTCAAGGCGGTGGTACATACTAAACCCTAACTATGAGACTGTAAACCCTAGGCGACGGGATGTATAGTCTGCGTCCTATGGCCGTCCCGCATAAACGGTCCTTGGCTCCGGGAGTGGGCATGTATCCTCTGTGCCCGATGACTTGTAAGATAAGTCTAGTCTCGCTGGCTGGACTCATATCCCCATAGTAGTAAGTGGCATATTTTTGCCCACACATTCAGTTCTTCCACTTGCTGAGTGCTGACGGAAGCAGTCAGGAACTGAAAGAGGCATGGATGTGAAAAGATATCTCACTGACTACTCGAGACGCCCAGTCTCTTTGACAAAGAATGATGCTGATTTCCTCGAGAACTTTGCGTGCTTCAATCTGATTGGTTGATACCGATTCCATGCACTTTTCCAAATAATGCTAGTGACTGCTCCAAATCATTTCATATCTCCAGTAATAATGATGCTTGACCGTTTCGTACTCCATCCTTATCTCTTTCTGCCTATAAATAGAGGCCTTGTGACTGTGGAAAAATCACAAACTTCATCAAAAAACACTCCATCTCTTCAATAAGCTCGTGCTTGCGAAACCTTCCCATGAAAGATAATAGAACCTTCCTAAAAAATGTATGCCTTTGATCCTAGTTTGTGTTTCCCAAAAACTCTTCTTCGTTCTGAGAGAATGATGCATGAGAGAACTATAAGAGGGAACTCATCTGTAGTTATCTTCTTTTCTCTCTTCATTCATGGGGGAATAAACGAAGACCCAGAGTCATGATACACGTCTGGAACTCTAACAGTGATGTTCTTCGAAAGATCTTCATTGTGGTAGGCACATCAACTTTGGCGCACTTTATTGTCATGCGCAGTGATTTGCTGTGATATTCTTCTTGTCATGTGGCACGTTGCAGCAGAGGAATGCCAACCCATTCGAGCTTCTTCTACTCGTTCATCTTTTAGTTGTAGTGGGACACAGTTCCAGAAGCAACTCGATTTGAATGAGAAGTGAGTCTCTGGGATATCCTCTCCTCCTTCGGGCGGTTGATGCTCGAAAGCATTCTCCATACCAACAGTTTCTAGGGTGGCTGTATAGTTCTGCCTTGTTCTATGGTGATGGAGATTGCATTAGTTTTAGGTCGTTTGGGGAAAAGAGAGTATATGACATTTTCGGGGTCACCAGAGGTTCCTCATTAGAGTCTCTCCAAGTGAATCCAAGTGCAGCTTCCGGTGCCCGTTCTGCTGCCTCTGCCTTTCCATTGAGGGTTCCCTCATTTGGGCAAATTTTCCTGCCCCCTTGACGCAGTATAACAAAGATGTTGATGCTTAGGGTGCCAGGTCAGAAATTTTGCCTTCGAATCCTGAGAGAAACTTCAATGCTAGAGCTACAATCTAGACGAAGAGTTTCTGGTGGTGCAAATTCAGAGGAACTTGCAGTTCTAGTCTTTCCTTTCCTTTTTCTTCTACAATTGACATAAACAAATATTGTATTCGGGAAAAATTAATTGTATATTTTGAGCCTACGGGCTGTTTGTTATTAATGAAACGGTCGTTCATCAATACTTCTATGCGTACTTGTGTTATTACATGCGCTGTAATGTATAGTCAAGCAGTATGTCTGTGCACCTAAAGATTAGATGGCTTCCGGTCGTCCAGAATGTTCTAATCATTTAAGAACGTTTATCAGTGAGCCTACTTTGGGCAATTACGTCTGTTGTGCGCCAATAGATGGCGGCTTAGGTTGCATCCGTAGTAGATGGTTGTTTGTACCCACAATGGGACGACTTTAGCCCGTGTGGAAATAAGCACTTTTGCGTCCGACTTCGAACGTCTCTACTTAGTGACTTGAGTATTTAATACTTTTTGGCACTACGCAGACAGGCGTCCCCATTAGCGTGTAGCGTGTAGTACTTCTTTAGCCATGTAACATTCCAGTTTTTTGGAATGGTTGTCCCTTCCATGTCTTCAAGAACATACACACCTTTTTCAACTATGCCTCAGACTTTGTACAACCCTTACCAATTCAAGGCGAGCTTACCTGCACTAGTCTGCTTGGTGTTCTTAGTGACTTTGCAGAGTACTAGATACCCGATATTGAAGGATCGTCGATGCGAAACGAAAAATAAAAAAAAAAAGATCCCCCGAAATTGTTGCAATTCTGGATATCCCCTTTGTTCTTGTATAATGGAACCATGCAACTCCATCTCCCATCCTCAGGCATTTTCGCCAATCTAAGGACTGGTCAGCCACTCCAGACTTGCTCTGCCCACGATTTTCTAAAAGTCTACTTGAATCGCATCAGGCCCAGTCGCTCTTCCCCCTCGCATTTTCCGAATTGCCCCCTTGACCTCCTCAAATTTTTCCCTACTGATGGATGTATTAACACGGGATATCCAAGGAGAGGTGCCATGGTGTATGTTATTTGTGGATGACAGTTCTTGGTTAACGAGACACGCAGAGGAGTTAATGATAAGTTGGATATTTGGAGACAGACTTTGGAGTCTAAGGGTTTTAGGTTAAGTAGGACAAAAACAAAGTAAATGGAGTGCGAGTTTAGCGATGTAGCACATGAGTTCGATGTGGAAGTGACACTTGATACACAAGCCTTTCCCAAGAAAGGAAGCTTCAAATACATTGGGTCAATACTCTAAAAAAAAAAGTTGGATGATGATATCACCCATCGTATCAGAGCATGTTGGATGAGGTGGAGGCACGCGTCTGGTGTCCTCTGCGATAGCAAAGTGCTACCTATACTTAAAGGTAAGTTCTACAGATTGGTAGTTAGACCAACTATATTGTATAGGGCTGAGTGTTGGCCAGTCAAGAACACACACGTTCAGAAGATGAGTATAGCAGAGATGAGAATGCTAAGATTGATGTGTATGCTTACTAAGATAGATAAGATCAGGAATGGGGTTATACATGACAAGTTAGGAATGGCCTCAGTGATGGACAAGATGCGCGAAGCCATGCTTAGATTGTTCGGTCATATGAAAAGGATGTGCAGATTCTCCAGTAAAAAGGTGCGGGAGGTTGGCAGTGTTAGGTCTACGAAGGACAATAGGTAGACCGAAGAAGCAGTAGGGCGAGGTGATTAGCCAGGACATCACTCACCTTCATATCACTTAGGACATGACCCTAGATAGAAAAGCGTGGAGGTCGAGAATTAGGGTAGAAGGTTAGACAATCGTCGAGAGATTTTGGTCTTAGTATCATTTGTATTATTTTATATACTATGTTTATTGTAGTCCAAAACAAATTGAGTTTGTATCCAACAACTAATATTTGGGATCAAATATACTACTCCATTCGTTTCAAAAAAGATTTCTTCTTAATAGTCCGTTCCAAAATGAATGGCACAATTCTAAATTTGAAAATTATTTAACTTCAAACTTTTCACTTTACTTTCAATGAGATGATTTATAGCCACACTAAAAAGAATTCCTCAAACGGTCACTAAACTTAAGCAAATTATTAAAGAAAGTAATTTCCTTTGATTTGGAACAATAAAATCACTCAACATATCCAAAATGTCTATGAAAGTCAATCTACGTATTTTGTTGATCATGCTCACTAGAAAATGCTTACGTGGTACTTTATTTATAAAAAATGGACCCAACACATATTTTAATTCTAAAAAAATTGGTACATTCTATTTTAAGTATAAATTCTTATTATTTAAGCTTCTCTTAAGGATTAGTGTACTTCACAAGAGAAATCCAAATTATTTTTCATCACAAAAATGAGGCAAACGTTGCTACATTCTTTTTTGGGTAAAAATTATTCTCATTATTTTCGCATAGCACAACTAATGAAAATAAAAAATAGAAATTTATTTTGTCCCATTTTATGTGAAGGATTTCACTTTCGAGTGTCAAACGAGTTTTTCCTTAAACCCAATGATTTTATATACATAATTTTTAAATATTTTGAATTTATTATTATTGAGATTATATTAATTTTTTATGTAGCTTCTAATTGTATTACTTTTTTTCACAAATTTTAAAATTCTATGTCCAAATTCATTGTCAAAATTAAGAAGTTGGACTCTGGAGAAGCAAAAATTTTCACACAAAATGAGGCGGATGGAGTATATAATAGTGGAGTGATGCTACATTAGTGGTGTTATGCTAAAATAAACAGAATTTCTACCCGAAAAATAATATAGCAATTTGG
The DNA here is from genome assembly GCA_037355625.1 of Petunia x hybrida. Classification (NCBI taxonomy): domain Eukaryota; kingdom Viridiplantae; phylum Streptophyta; class Magnoliopsida; order Solanales; family Solanaceae; genus Petunia; species Petunia x hybrida. The sequence continues at coordinate 18,973,349 of JBBBVM010000007.1, forward strand.
TTTACTCTTGTGAAGGACACTGATTCTGAAGAACTCAAATAAACAAAATTTATAGGTAGGAAAAGAATGTACTGACAGTGATGTATCTACGGAGAGGTAGGGTATTGATGGAGGAAAAATTAGAGTGAAGTGATTAGATAAGACATGATTCAGCTTCAGATCACCGAGGACTTCGCCCTAGATATAGGAGCATAGAGGTCTAGGATTAGTGCAGAAGGTTAGATTGCAATTGAATGTTTTTTCTCCTTTCTGTGCGAGAATATGGTTCTAGTATGGGGTTTTAGATCAATATTATTATTATTATTATTATTATTATTATTATTATTATTATTATTATTATTATTATTATTATTATTATTATTATTAGTAGATTGCAATTGAATATTTTTTTCTCCTTCCTGTGGAAGAATATGGTTCTAGTGTGGGGTTTTAGATCAATACTACTATTCTTCTTCTTATTATTATTATTATTATTATTATTATTATTATTATTATTATTATTATTATTATTATTATTATTATTATTATTATTATTATCCTACTTCGAACTTATATTCATTTACCCTAGTTAGATTTAATATCTAGATGTCGTTAATTTTCTTTGCAATATTATTTCTATCTTTTCACTTTGTTCTTATATTTTCCCTTCATGTTTCAAACTCTTCTTCAAAATTATTTCTTTGAGCCGATGATCCATCGAAAATAGCCTCTCAACCTCATTCAAGGTAGGCATAAGGTCTGTGTACACTTCAGTCCCCAGACTCCTCATGTGGATCATGCTGATTATGTTGTTGTTCCAAGTATTGGGTCCAATTTTAATAAAAATAACTAACTAAACCACCACACATGATTTTTTCTATGAGCATGACCAACAAAATATATATATATTGACTTTTACAAATATTTTAGATAAAATGATTGGTTTAACTGTCTCAAAGCAAAGGAAAGTGACTTTATTAAGTGATTTGCATGACTTGATTGTTGTATAAGAAATTAAATCTAAATATTTATATCTTATTTTAAACCACAAATTTTAATAAATCATCATTTATGTACTAAACTTTATGCTAAGTCAAACTACGCCATACCCTTTTTGGAGTGAAAGAATCAACTACTTAGACAGAATGTTTCCATTCTCAAACTTGCTAAAACCGAAATGCATTTGACCTGAAACTCTGATGTTGCCCTGGTTTTGTCAAGCAACAACACACTTTAACAAAGGACCCCAAAAGAAAAAAAAAATAATAAGTCACTTTTGTTTTTGTAAGAAAAAGATTTTATTATCATAACATCGTTACAAGCTCATAATAAACTTCAAAAGAAAAAAAATCAGTAGTGCTTGAACAGAAAGTCTTGAGCCTACTATGAAACTACTTCTCCTTCACTAAGCTACACTATCTCCTATTCAAGAGCTTAGACTCAATACAAGATTTAAGAAGGTAAAAATTGAGCCGATTTAGTCTTCTTCTGAGTTTAGTTTGCATACTTTCAAGGTAATGTACTTCTCTAATAATTTATCTAACAACTTGTGGGTAATCTCTTTTCTATTGTTGGAGTATCCTTAAGTTGCTCTCTTGCCACACAAGATACACAGCCCCAGTAAGCATCATCTTATAGATTTTAGCCATGACATTTTTCCTTCTAGCATGTTGAGCTGCCCGATTTATCTCCTGCTGCTAATTATGGGTTTGCTCTCGGACACCACACCACTTAGTATTTTTACCTGATACAACAAGAATACTCACATTCAATAAAGGGGTGGTTATGACTTTCATCTTTCTTTTCACACAATAGACACATCCTAGTTGGAACTATGGTACATTTCACTAACCTGTCCCTGGTACTCAATCTACCATGAATAGCCAAGAGCAGAATAAATTATATTTTTCATGGACTAAGATTGTTATAAATTAGCCTTCTCCAGCGATTCTGTATTCCACACTCCGTGCCCTTTTATGTAGTAAGTGTGCACCCTTTGCACCCAGAGCTTCTCTTTCCTTCTGCTTATGATAATTGTTTACTTATACCTGCTCCATTCTAGGTTTGGAATTTTAAGAGCCCAACTGCTCTTGGATTGCAAGTTTTTTCCATTCTAGGAGGACCTTTCTTAATATGTCAGTAGAGTCTGTCCGCAAAAAATTTCTGCAAATGTCCTCTTATCATATGAATGATCTTGCCAGGAGTATAAAGATTTGTGACCAAACTGTTTGAATAGCATACAGAACACTCCTGATCAGTTGCATTCTTCCTGCCATAGGATAAGAACTTATTTGTCCAAGTTGTAACTCTCTGAAGCATCTTTTCTCGGAGCAGTTGGCATTGAAAGATGGAAAGTCTCTTTAAACTCAGTGGCACTCCCAAATATTTTAATGGCAACTAACCTTTAACAAACCCAAGCCTATACAAGATGTCTTGTTGTGTAATATTGTCCTACCCCCAAATAACACAAAGCTCTTCTCTTAGTGTGCTTGCAAGCCTGGCACTTCGGAAAAATCTCTTAAACAAACAAACACTTATAATCTCACAAATCTCATTACTGCTAGCGTACTACTTAATTGAAAAGGTTACAAGAACTCAAAAAATTATTATTCTCTCAAAATCTCGTAGTCTCTCAAAATATTATTAATCTCACCAGCATAAGAAATAAGTACAGTAATAACCTATTTATAGTAGTGCAAAATAGGCTTTGAGTGGAAAGTATAGTTTAGGATTTAGTATTTGGTAGTTTATTTAATTCATGTTTAGTTGGGTTTTGGTTAAATCATATTAGAATAAGTTTTCTAGTTCTAAAAAAGGTTGGTCTTATTTGCTACTTATAAATAGGGGGTATTGCTACCATTATTCTTGTGGTGAGTTGTGGTGAATTTAAGAGTTTATGAGTGATAGAGCAAAGGTTCTAACTTTTTTTCTATAGTTCTATTAATAAAATACTTCTTCGGTATTGGAGTTCCTTCAAATTGGTATTAGAGCCTGTGAGAATCCTTGCCTGCGGCCTGTGGGAGATCTTATGTGAGACAAAAAATATATATATAGATGGACGATATAATTCTTTTAGAAAATTGTCCCGTTTTTGTGTTTGATGGCAAAAATAATTTTGAGAGTTGGTATCAATACATCAAAGAATTTTTTAATGACATTGGATTATGGTTCATTATTGAAGAATGATTCATAGAAATTCCAAAAGGTACATCATTGACAGATGAAGTGACTAGACAAATGGAGAAAAATAGACGCTTGAATACCAAGGCAAAACTCTATCTCGGCGCCAAGATCGAATTACATGTATTTAAAAAATTTATGCATGTTAAGTCAGCGAAGGAAGCATGGACTTTCTTGGTAAATTCATATCGGGATGCTGCAGAAATCAAGAAGGAAAAACTACAAGAAGTTATGAGAGAATATGAGTTGGCTCAGATGAAACCAACAGAATTTTTTAAAGACTTTTTTGCAAGAATTGCAGAAATTGTCTACGGTCTAAAGACCAATGGAGAAGTATTAGAAGAATGTGATGTTGTTAAAAAGATATTGCAGTCTCTCAATATAAACTTTCACACCAAAAAGACAGTTATTGAAGCTACCAAGGATCTTAGGACCTTGAGACTTGATGATCTAGAACGTGAATTGGTGACATATGAAATGTCCCTGAATGAACGAAAAGATGAGATAGTGGAAGAGGTGTTGCTAAAGAATGATCAAACGTAAAGAAAAAGAAGATTCTTTAAATTTGAGAGAGAAGGAGAAAATAAATGGAGACAAACAAAAAGATAAGGTAATAGTAGTAGAGGAGAAAATAAGTGGAGATGAAGAAAATCTTTGTTTTGGAATAGATATCATTGAAAGCAACAAGCAGTCAAAAAATATCCAAGTTGGTTTGTCAATTATTCCTGGATGGCTAAAAAGGATGATTTGGTTGCAAGTAGTATTCTTGCAAAAGAGAATGGTGTCCCACAAGAAAAACTATTTGAAAGTCAAGATGAACCCGGTAATGGAATAAGCAAGATGGTTCATCAAGAGCATATTTGTGATGATCAACCAAGGATTGAGGCAAAAATAACTAAAGCTCCGGAACCAATAGTAAGTGCATGATTATTGATATTGAAGATGCAATCGATTTCGAGTCGTTGGCTGACATTATTCAATTTGAGCGACGTGAGAAGTGGTTCATTAGCGGTGAAGTATTTGATCCACCACCTACAAGAAGTTTAATTGGAGTTGAATGTATTTACAAAACCAAATACAAATTCATTGAAGAAGTAGATTGTTTTGAGGCAAGTCTAATTCGTAAGAATTACAAGCATAGGAAAAAATATGTTGGTGATACTTTGAAGATATTGTTAGCATGGACAAAGCCAAATCAAGATTTCAAATTGTTGAAGAGAATTTGAATTTGACTAAAGATGGTACTCGTGATTTTATCGATGCTACATATCTTAGATAATTGATGCAAAGTCTAAGATGGTTGAGTTCGACCAGGCTTGATGTTACTCATGACATACTCAAGTTTGAAGATCTTGGTTTAAGGGAGGCTATGTAGGAATTAAACCAAGAATAGTATTCCTAAATAGTTTAGAATTTAATATTTAGTAGTTTATTTAATTCATGTCTAGTTGGGTTTTGGTTAAACCATATTAGAATAAGTTTTCTAGTTCTAGTCAAGGTTGGTCTTATTTGCTACTTATAAATAGAGGGTGTTGCTACCATTATTATTGTGGTGAGCTGTGATGAGTTTAAGAGTCTATGAGTAATAGAGCAAAGGTTCCAACTTTTTCTCTGTAGTTCTATTAATAAAATACTTATTCGGTATTTGAGTTCCTTCATAGAACCTACTTCAATAGGCTTTTTACTACATGTCCTAACAGGACATGTATTAAATTAATTATAAGTACTACATTTCAACTATTTTAGGCTCCTCACACCAATTTTGGATTAGTTTTTAATAAAGAGAGTAAATTGTTCAACTCAAATAAGACTCACCTAGAAAAAAATATTGCAATTTTGAACGTTAACAATTTTGTATTTTCACTTGAGCTAGACAGGGAAGATCAACCGAAATGAAAACTTTACACGTTCAACTTTGTCAAATAGTGATTCTTAAACACTATTCCCTCTGTCTCATTTTAGTTGTCTTTAAGTTTTTTCACGTCCATTAAGAAAATCAGTATTTATGTTGTATGTGTTACGCAATAGTTCATATTAAATACTTTTTGAGAGTCGTACGATAGTAAAAAGAAGGAATTATTACATTAAAAGACAAGCAACACTCAAAAAAAAAAAATTCAAAAACGGCCCTTATTTGCGAATAATACTCGAAATATCACCCTTTATGCAAAATAATAGCTTGTCGCAAGTTTATACAAGTATAAACTGTAAACAAGTATAAACTTGTATAAATCTGTATAAATGTGTATACGAATAAATAAATCTGTATTAATTTTCAGATTTCTCCAATATTATGGATGTTCATATAAATTTTCAGTTTTTTTTGTGTATATTTTTGTATGTCTTTCCTTGCCTACATATTTATCTATGCATATTCATGTATAATTAAATTTTTTGGGGGAGATTTGCAGGTATAAACTTACCCAAAGCATTGATATAGACAAAATCAACAACATAACTTCAGTGAAATACTAAAAAGCAACGGTCAAATTCCGATGTAAATTCCGGTCAAAACTCCGGTAAGGGTTTGTTTATCATGTTTCTTTTTTTTTTCACTTTTTTCATAAAAATCCGGTGAGATCTACCAATTTTTTGTTAATTTTTTTTCTAATTTTTAGATCTAGTATTTTTTCATGTAGAAAATTGTATAAATCTTATATTTTTGTTAATCTTTAGTATAAAAGCTGTTCAAAATGTTGCATAATTTTTATGAGTTTATACAATTTTATTCATTTTTATGTAACTTTATACATTTTTGTAAACATGTATACAATTGTATAAATCTATAAATGTATGCATATACAATAAATATATATAATTTATACACTTATGTAAATGTGTATAAAGCTGTATAAATCTATATAAGCGTGTATGAACAATGAATGAAGTTGTACAAATTTTCAGATTTGTGCACTATTATGGATGTTTGTATAAAATTTAAGTTTTTTTTTTTGTATATTATTGTATTTTTCTTCTTACATACACATTTTTTTAATGTATTTATATGTATAATTTTTTTACTTTTTGCTAGATTTGTGCATAAAATTATCAAAAAATAACGATTTCAACAAACCTAGCAATAATAAAGATCCGGTGATATAAAAAAATCAATCCCGACATAAATTCAGTGATTTTCACTTTTTCGGTCACTGACCACCGCCGGCGGTAGGGTGGCTGTTGGCAGATCAGTGGCGAGGTAGTGGGAGTGGTACCTAGGATTTTTTTATTGTGAGGGAAAGTGTAAAAAGGGAGGTGCTATTCTATATAAATTTTAAAATATGAGGAGTGCTATGCTGTGTAAGAAAAAAATATGTGGTTTTATTTGTAAATTCCTTGCTTTGAGGTGGTTTTATGAAAAAACCCCAATATGTTTTTCTCTTTTTGGCACTGAATACTGATTAGGCGCCAGTTCACTTCCCAAAATCTCAAAGTGGATAAAGATAAATTTGACGACTAACTGCTGACGTCTCTACACGCCACGCTGGGAATTCCTTACTTCGACTTTCATCTTATCCCACTATATAAAACGCAATGATTCACTTGAGTTACATAATTAGTAGTAGTAGTTTAGTACACTAACTTTTATATACGAATATTAGAAAAAAAACTTTAAACTATATCACTTAATTAAAATTAACGATAAATAATACGATATCTTAAATAAAAAAATTGGTTTGGAGAAAAAAAAAGTACTTTTGTATAATCAACCTTTAACTTGATATATGAGAATTGAGGCATGGTCGTAACTTAATACATATCATGTCCAATCCACTGACGTTATTTTAATGCATTCTCATCGTCCCCAAAAATAATGACGAGAGTGTCGCAGCGTCTAGTTTTTTATGTGAATTTTGCGCTTTTATTGTACATATTAATGTCTGCATATTTAACTTTATAAAAACTGAAAAATAACTTTTTATTGTAGAAATAGTAGTTTTCAAAATATTTAAAAATTATACTCAAAGAAGAAACAACCAGACACTAATCGTGCATTTCTTTTATTGTAATAACAATAATAATAAGGAAAAGATACAAGTCTTAGACTTTAGCTCTTTAGACTAAAATAGAAATATATTAGTATCAGCAAAATTATTTTGTTAAGTGAATAAAATTTATTCTCTTTTATAGATATATCTCCTATGTTAGTAAAAAAATGAAATATATTAATATTTGAGTATGACTGTTATAAAGAGATAATTTTACAAAGAATATACTTCTAAAATGAATGACACTGTTATTATAACTAGAATGTTGTTATAAGTTGTAAAATATAACATGAAAAATTGTTTCGAAGAAAATTAGTTAGACCGTTATAGTGAAATATTATTATAATGAGTTGACTATAATTTTAACGAGGTTTGACTGTAGTAATATATATTTTGCTGAGCTTCTCATTACTGTTATAGTAGCTGGTTCACCGTCTTAATTAACTTTAAAGCTTTATAATGTGTGATAAGATTCAATACATATTTTTGACAGCTATGGTAACTTCAAAATAAAAGTGACAGCTAAGGAATAGTCTTAATATCGCAATCTTGGACATAATAGTCTCTCTCTTTTTCTATATATATACTCCTCCATTGCCTCTTCATATACTCTATATCCCGTCTATTCTCTCCTCATTTCTCATATCATTCTTTTTTCACTCTTATTGTTGTTTATTATTTTTTTTATAGTTTTTAGACCAAGAGATGGCTGGTGGTGGTGGAATTAGCCCTGGTCCAAACAATGGGAAAGAATATCCTGGCAACTTAACACTTTATGTTACTGTCACTTGCATTGTTGCTGCCATGGGTGGTCTAATTTTTGGTTATGATATCGGAATCTCTGGTACGTCTCTATGTGTATGTATATATATATGTAAGTGCGCAAACATATGCAAAATCTAAAATCTAAAGTTAGTGACTTTAGATGGTATTATATGATGACAAATGTAAATATTTTATTTTTTTGTGTGCAGATATGTAATTCAAACTCAAAATAATGAGTTCAACTGAACACATAAATCTAGAGGCCAATTAGGATTTTCTGCAGTTACGGATTTAGATTATTGAAATTTTAGTAACTTTTATATGTCTATATGTGTTTCGTGTAAAAAATATGAGTTCAGTTGAACCTATCGTTTTAGTTTCTTGTGCGTATCCATCTTTACATAGAAATCGTTAGATCCGCCTGGCTATGTGTGTATCAAACATTGCCTAGCTACTTGTGTTATGTGAAAGAGATGAATTTAGTTCTTGTTTTTTTAGTGATGTTTGTGTTTGGAATTAACAGGGGGAGTGACATCAATGGACTCATTCTTGCGAAAGTTTTTCCCATCTGTTTTGAAAAAGGAACAGGAAGATAAGTCAACTAATCAATACTGCAAATTTGACAGCCAAACCTTAACTATGTTCACATCATCATTGTACTTGGCTGCCCTCCTTTCATCTCTAGTGGCATCCACTGTCACAAGAAAACTAGGAAGAAGGCTTTCTATGCTCTTTGGGGGTATCCTCTTCATGGCAGGGGCTTTGATCAATGGCTTGGCTCAGAATGTCGCGATGCTCATCATTGGCCGTATTTTACTTGGTTTTGGTATTGGATTCGCCAATCAGGTAAAAAATTGTTTCATATATTTTCTTGTTTATACTGGTGGTGTCTTGATCAGTTTGCAACTATTTCACAGAATTTTGGCTACTTATTATTGAAAATAGGGTGACTTTGTATTTTGTATTTTATATTTTATATTTTATTTTAGAATCAAGAGATTGGCATGTTTTCATTCCCTTATTTGTTTTGGAGATATATATAAATATATTATTGTAGTCCATATGTAATTTTAATAGTACAAACATGGTGGTATTCCAGTTCTTTTCGTATATTTCTACATCTGTGTCAAGGTTGAAATATACAAGTTACTGGTCAAACACTTTATGGTAGGTTCAGTCCTACTTTCAGCAAGTACTGATTTAATGAGCTGCTCAGTGAATTATGTTCAAAAGACAAATTTCTTCATAAAAATGTCTGCATCTTTTTTTGGTATTTAAATTTAATTTAATTTGATCTATTTTGTGCTGTCATTTCTTTACTCAGAAAATTCACTTGACAAGAACCCTTTGAGGAAGAGGACACAAACATTTGAACCTTTTCCCTACTTGAAACGAAAACGACCTTTTTCATAAGACACTATAGTATGATATTATGTTGCATGTTCCCCTACCAGATTTTGGCAATTACAAAGTTTACTCATTAGGTTTATTTAATTTTGTATTTGAATCTATTGGATGCTTCTAAAATTTAAAAAGATAAAAAATAAAAATCGTGATGCTTCAGCAAGTTGTGACACTCACTGTTTTGTTTGAGATTTACTAATATGTCATTTGTTATTGGATAAACAAAACTGGTTTCTAATGGTTACAATTTCGAAATGGCTTTAGAGCACCACTTTTTCATACAATTGAACGTACAATCATGAATGATGTATCCTTCTAATTTAAGTCTATTTAGGAAATCAAAATTGTCTTATTTAGAACTATGGCGTAGTAATTGTTTTCGTAGTTTAATTGTGACAGACAAGAATATGTGATTCTCTTGAAAGAGGCACAAATTTCCCTGTTTATCTGTTCTTGGTTTATTCCCTTTGAATTTCTGTTAGAATTGCTTCATTATTCCATTTGGTTGATTCATTAACTTGATCATGATAATGTTGATTGCAGTCTGTTCCCTTATATCTATCTGAAATGGCACCATACAAGTACAGAGGAGCCCTCAACATTGGCTTTCAATTGTCTATAACAATTGGTATACTTGTAGCCAATGTGTTGAACTATTATTTCTCTAAGATCCGATGGGGATGGCGTTTGAGTTTAGGAGGTGCTATGGTTCCTGCACTGATCATCACAGTTGGCTCTCTTCTCTTACCCGAAACTCCTAACTCCATGATCGAACGTGGAAACCACGAAGAAGCAAAAACAAAACTCAGGAGAATCAGGGGCGTAGCTCATGTTGATGAAGAATTTAATGACTTAGTCGCGGCTAGTGAAGCCTCTAAGAAAGTTGAACATCCTTGGAGAAATCTATTGCAAAGGAAGTATAGGCCACAACTCACTATGGCTATTGCGATTCCATTCTTTCAGCAGCTTACTGGAATCAATGTGATCATGTTTTATGCACCTGTGTTGTTTAAAACTCTTGGTTTTGCAAGTGATGCTTCACTAGTATCTGCTGTTATCACTGGTGGAGTCAATGTCGTTGCAACCATTGTTTCTATTTACTATGTTGACAAGTTGGGAAGAAGATTCTTGTTCCTTGAAGGTGGAATTCAAATGCTCATATGCCAAGTAAGTTAAATTCTATTATCTTATATTATTTTCATCATAGAAGGGAAAGGCCCAACCACATTTGGAACATGTAGTAGCTACACAACCTTACCTTGCATTTTACAAGAGGTTGTTTTCATGACATGAACATGTGGTCTCTTGGTTACATAGCGGAAACTCTTTCTATTATGCCAAGGCTCCCCTTCATATATATTCGTACTTCAATAAAATTACAAACTTTTTTCTAATGCGAACTTTGTATGTTCTGTAGATTGCTGTTGCAATTTGCATAGGTTTGAAGTTTGGAGTTGATGGGACTGCAGATAAGTTACCAAGGTGGTATGCTATGTTGGTGGTGCTATTCATTTGTATTTATGTAGCAGGATTTGCTTGGTCATGGGGACCTCTTGGATGGTTGGTACCTAGTGAAATCTTCCCGCTAGAAATTCGTTCTGCTGCTCAAAGTATTAATGTTTCAGTCAATATGATCTTCACCTTTATCGTTGCACAAGTGTTCTTGACATTATTGTGCCACTTGAAATTCGGATTGTTCATCTTCTTTGCATTCTTCGTCTGCGTCATGACCGTCTTCATCTATTTCTTCTTGCCCGAGACCAAGAATGTGCCTATTGAAGAGATGGTAATTATATGGAAAGAGCACTGGTTTTGGTCAAGGTTCATGACTGAAGTTGATTACCCTGCAACTGGTGTAGAAATGGCAAAGGGAGACAATGGGCACAAATCAGTATGACTTAAAGAGGAGTTTATGTAATGTTTTAGTTGGGGTGATTTTGTTAGATCGAATTGTTTTTCTTCTCTATTTTGACTAGAAAATTACATATTTATTGGGTTAAATTTCAACCTCAAGGATTATTTTGCAGCATCCGTTAGGCTTTTTTCTGCTCCTCTCTTAGTTTGAATGAATTGCTAAATTATACAAATATACAAACATAGTAGTAGGTTTACAATAAAATAGCAACATTATGTCATTTTTCAAGAATAGCAATACTTTCTTAATATTATATATACAAGTTATTAAAAAAAAAGATTTACTCAATAAAATTGAAGATACACCCTGCACCAAAATCGCGCATAATTATAGGCATGTCTTTTCATCTGTTCCTACTTTTTTGGGATTACAACTACTCAATTACTAATTCTATTGTATGTCTTTTGTATGTCTATCTTATGGTGTATCTGTATAGTATATATATTGTATGGCTATTGTATGTGTATTGTATGGCTATTGTTAATCTTTTGTATGTCTATCGTATGACTATTGTATGTGTATTGTATGGCTATTATATGTGTATTGTATGACTATTGTTTTTTACGTATGCCTATTGTCAATTTTTAATAGATGGTTTTGAGGGGAGAGAGAAACTGGGTCTTAAACGTAAAAAGATTTAAACCTATCTAAACATGATTTGGGTGCATAAATATAGGATTAGATTTATCTTTTTTTTTAATTATATTTTCTTTTCTTTTTAAATACATTCTGTTATTTTTTGTAGCAAACAACAAAAATGTTGCTATTTTTTGTAAGTTTTGAAAATATTTATATATTTTGTAATAAAACTACATAAAGTTATGCTCTGTGTAATTTTGCCAAATACCTACCAATAGAATATAACAGAAATAATTATAACAATTTGAGTAGCTCAAACACACATACAAAAAAAAATATTTATATATCACAATAGAAAGAGCGAATAGTGAGGATATGATTTATTACTTATATAATCTCACTCAACTTTAAATTTTTGGGTTGCCTCTTAGCTTTATAAAATATAGGGTAGCAATACTCCTATTTTTAATAGCAAACAAAAATAAATCCTACTAACTAGAAAATTTAATATATCCTAAGAAATTAAATAAACTATCAAATGCCAAATGCTAAAATATATAGGAATACTAATCTTTTTTTGTTTCCAACCTAATCATAGTAGAAGTTGATGTGCTATGTTGAGAACTCCAATTATATTTTCGACAAGTTTAATTACGAAAAGCCTACTTCATAATGGGATTGAATCAGAGCATAGTCCCAAGATGTCTCAAATTTGGACTTAATAGTCTCTTTAATTTTCTATATATACACCTCTAAATCCAAAGCCTCTTCATATCATCTACTATATCCCTTCTTATCCTTCTTCAGTTTGTCAAATTTCTCTGGTTTCTCCTAGTGTTTAGACCAACAGAGCCGTCAAAAAGATGGCTGGTGGTGGTCCAATTGATCCAAAGAAAAAGAAAGAATATCCTGGCGACTTAACTCGTTATGTTACGATTACTTGCATTGTTGCTGCCATGGGTGGTCTCATCTTTGGTTATGATATCGGAATTTCTGGTACGTGTTTTTGTCTATCTTTGTGTCTATATATACATTCATGACACTGGCTGATGCAAATTCATAATCTAGAGTCATGAGTTCTAATGGTACATGCATACGTATATAACTATTTTCATGTGTGCTAATAGAACTAATGAGTTCGATTTTTCTTTTTTGTGTGACATGTAATATACAAATATATAATGTCAAAGATTATTTAAATATTTCAGAAAGATATAATTATGAACCTTTAATATCAACAGCCTAATGCGTCGAAAAGTTGAACCTATCTAATTTAAAATATGAATCTGCATCTAGTTCGATGTGCAACAAACATTGTGTATATGGAAAACAGATAAACTTGGTTCATGTTTTTGATGATTTTTTCTCGTGTGTTTCGTAACAGGGGGTGTGACATCAATGGACTCGTTCTTGAACAAGTTTTTCCCATCTGTTTACGCGAAGCAAAAGGCTGACACTTCAACAAATCAGTACTGCAAATTTAACAGCCAAACATTGACTTGGTTCACATCATCGTTGTACTTGGCTGCACTCGTTTCTTCTCTGGTGGCATCCTGGGTCACCAGGAGACTAGGAAGAAGGCTTTCTATGCTCTTTGGTGGTATCCTCTTCTGTATTGGAGCTTTGATCAATGCCTTTGCTCAAAATATTTGGATGCTCATCGCTGGCCGTATTTTACTTGGTTTTGGTATTGGATTCGCCAATCAGGTAAATTATTTCTTTCCTCTTCTTTTTGTTTTATCGTTTTTAATAATGGTAAAGTCCGGATTAAATTGCGCATGTGAGTGATAAAATAAAATACAAGTTCCTTTAGCTTTAACGTATACAATATTAAAAAAAAAATGAAAGTTTTCTTTGTTGTTTTCAAGTAAAAAATATACAAGTTGCTGGTCAAGACTTTATAGTACTCAAGTTCAATTCTGAAATTCCCTATATTTTTTACTATTACCATTTGGTTGGTTGACATGTTGTTTGTAATGTCTAATGCAGTCTGTTCCCCTGTACCTATCTGAAATTGCACCATACAAGTACAGAGGAGCCCTCAACATTGGCTTTCAGATGTCTATCACAATTGGTATTCTTGTAGCCAATGTGTTGAACTATTTTTTCTCAAAGATCAGTTGGGGATGGCGTTTGAGTTTAGGAGGTGCTATGATTCCTGCATTGATCATCACAGTTGGTTCTCTTCTTTTACCCGAAACTCCCAACTCCATGATCGAACGTGGTAATCATGAAGAGGCCAAAATGAAGCTTAGGAGAATCAGGGGTGTTACGGATGTTGATGAAGAATTCAAAGATTTAGTCGAGGCTAGCGAAGCCTCTAAGAAAGTTGAACATCCTTGGAGTAATCTATTACAAAGCAAGTATAGGCCACACCTCACTATGGCTATTTTGATTCCATTCTTTCAGCAGCTTACTGGAATCAATGTGATCATGTTTTATGCACCTGTGTTGTTCAAGACTATTGGCTTTGCTGCTGATGCTTCCTTAATATCTGCTGTTATTACGGGTGGAGTCAATGTCCTCGCAACCATCGTTTCTATTTACTATGTTGATAAATTAGGAAGAAGATTCTTCTTCCTTGAAGGTGGCTTTCAAATGCTCATCTGCCAAGTAAGTTGATTTCATTTTCATGCATATATACATTAAAAGAGGGCATCACCTTTGGTTCGTTTGCAACATTACCTTGTATCGCTGCAATAGACAGTTTTAACTAACATGAACTTTGTTTGTTGTGTAGATTGCTGTTGCACTTTGCATAGGTTTGAAGTTTGGAATTGATGGAACTCCGGGGAATTTGCCAAAGTGGTATGCTATACTGGTGGTGATGTTCATATGTTTTTATGTAGCAGCATTTGCTTGGTCATGGGGACCTCTTGGATGGTTGGTACCTAGTGAAATCTTCCCACTGGAAATTCGTTCTGCAGCTCAAAGTATTAATGTTTCAGTCAATATGATCTTCACATTTATCGTTGCGCAAGTGTTCTTGGCACTATTGTGCCACTTGAAATTCGGATTGTTCATCTTCTTTGCATTCTTCGTGTGCGTGATGACCATCTTCATCTATTTCTTCTTGCCTGAGACCAAGAATGTGCCTATTGAAGAGATGGTTATTGTATGGAAAGAGCACTGGTTCTGGTCTAGGTTCATGACTGAAGTTGATTATCCTGGAGGAACTGCAGCTGTTGAAATGTCAAAAGGAGATACTGGAAGCAAATTTGTATGAATATAATATTAGTTTGGAAATAGGTGAAAGAGGAGTTTATTTATTTAACGTTTTAGTAGGAATGTTAATAAGATTGAACTGTTTTGCTTATATCTTTTCAATAGAAACATACATACTAGTTCTCATCATTGATTGGGTTATATTTCATCCTCAAGGTTAATTTGCAGCATTCCTTAGTGCAATTTTTTGTTCCTCAATTTATTTTGAATGATTTTTTTAACAGAAAAAGACTATTCTAAAGGCAGAAGCTGATGTACGCAATGCTAGAAACTAGTTTCGACTTTCGACAAGTGAAATGCCTTCTTAAATTAATCGAATTAGTACATAATGAAAAATACTCATGTCCAAGACATTCATTTAATTTTTTTATCCGGGGAATGAGGCAAAAAGAATAAGGAAAGAAAGGAAAGAAAAGTAGAGAAACAGTCGCAACATGTTGGAAGAATATTCATGTGCTCGCTATTTTTGGACAGCCGAATATCAGAAACACTTTGACATTCTGTTGTTGATAATAGTACAACTTTCTCATTATTAGTGGAATTAGTAACATAGGTGTTATATCCAACAACATTGTACAAAAAATACCGCATCTAAGTTTGTGTATTTTTCTAAAGTATAGATCGGCCACTTGAAAATAATACAAAGTTAATACCAATTTGAGACATAAAGTATGTTTAACAAAGTTGTAAACCTATAGTTACAAAGTGAATTAGCGTCATTAAACCAACACACTACTTATCTAATTAAGTTATATTCCCTCTGTCTCAATTTTTGCGACACTTTTTTCTTTTACTCTGTCCCAAAAAAAATGCCACATTTCCTTATTTGAGAATTATTTAATTCACTATTTCTATTTTACCCTTGTTGGACCATACTTATTTCAAAAGCTACCAACAATTTTTAATTACTCAAATCTTCTCTTTTCTACTTTTTCAAGGGTATATTTTAAAAAATTTTAAGGTCAACCTCTATTTCTTAAATTCCGTACAAATTCAAACACCGCTACATAAATTGAGACGGAGGGAGTATAACTTAGCAGTTTAAAAGGTGTGGCTGTGCCGCAAGTGTTATCACTTATAACTAACATGGCGCGAGCTACGAGGGATAAACTTGTGGATCTTTAATACTCCCTCCGTCCCAATTTATGTGGCACCATTTGACCGGGCACGGAGTTTAAGAAAATAGAGGTTGACCTTGTTAAATATCAATTTTACCCTTGAAAAAGTAAGAGAGAGAAGATTTGAGTAATAAAAAAGTTGTTGGTAGGTTTAAAAGTATGTAGGGCCCAACAAGGGTAAAATAGAGATGATGCATTAAATAGTTGTCAAATAAGGAAAGGTGCCACTTATTTTGGGACAAACAAAAAAGGAAATGGTGCCACATAAATTGGGACGGAGGGAGTACCTAATATGTTATAAATTAAGATAATTCCTAGTAATTTTTAAAAATCATAAATTACAAAAAAGGTTTATTGTGCATAAATTCAAAAAAAACCTATAAAATAAGTATACCCACATATATATATATTCATAGATAGTAAGACTATTTCACCTCAACAAGTTCGTAGAACTTTTTGCATTAAAGTTTGCAGAAAAAGAATAACCTCTTCCTTTCACACGGTAGAATCGTGAAAGACAAAAGTGAATAAATTAAATTAGGGATAAGAATGAAAAATACAGTGATAATTGATCTTTATTTTTTTAATTTAACAAGTTGAAATTTGAGTGTAAGCTTTAATTTTTTTTTAATTTTGATAAAATTTTAGACTTCCTCCAAAATTTACCAACGTCTTAGCGTACTCCTCAATACCCTCAAATTATGGGGCTTACACCTTTCGATACCATCACCCTACTAGCTTGCTCCGTTACGCTTTTGCTACGGCTGCCTGAGGCCTGCCGTCGAATTCGTCGTGGAAACGCCTTTTAAAAAACTGATAGAACGTGTACGTGAAAGATTAGAAATGCATCGTAGTCTTTACTTAAGATTATCATAAGAGATCCTTGAAGTCTTTGGATGTCCATCTTAAAGTTCGCAATTAAATTCAGAGTTTCTCATAAATATCGGTTGGCAATGTTTCTACTATAATCCTTAATTTGACGACTAATGCATTTCCAATAGAAGGATAGTACTCACATTCTAAATACAACTTTCTGCAAATAGCCATCGTAAATCTTGATATTTGGGCAAACAGAAAATTCAACATCAACAATAACAAAATACCCAATATTATTCTATAAGTGGGGTCTGGAGAGGGTGAGATGTACACAGACCTTACTCCCACCAAGGTGGAGAAACTGTTTCCAGAGCGGACCCAAAAATTGAGCATTGCCGGGGGCAACGGCTAGATTTAACATAGATATGTATATTACTAGCTGTAGACATATATTTTATTGAATTTAAATTGATAGTATAATTTGGATCATATTTATATTCAAGACATGGATTTAATTACAAGTCCAAATTAATGGGGCTAGTCCATCTTGTTGGACTTCAAATGATGAGCCCACTCCATTAAGCCCAAGGTCTATGACACATGTTAAATAACGTGGCGCCAAGTCAATTCAAAGACCAATAAAATCGTGACATGTATATAAATGATGTAGTATGCTTAGTCAAATTGACGGCCAATCAAAACCTTCCAAGTGTCTAAATGACACAGTTCTGACCAATCATATACAAGCTTATGACATGGCTTTTGTGATAGCTTTGATGACTCAAGCTAACCAATTAGAATGGAGGAAAATATATAAGTACTATTCTAAAAGAGCCAATCCCTTAAGTAAAAAGTAAGTGACCATTTTGCCCTTCAATTAAATACTACCACCTATAATTTTTGCACTAAAAAATTAATTTAACTTTAAATAAAAAGTCATTAATTATTTGGTACAAAAGTAGTATTATCCATAAATAGGTTCAATGTTTTTATAATCCTTTCAACTTCCAATAATAAACTTTTGAAGTCTTACAAATTGCCAATTATGAACCAATGCAAAGCCGATGATAAATCTTCTCAATAGGAGTTCTTATTAAGAAGCATGTATACGCACGCTTTTCATAATAGTAACTTTCTAGAACTCCCTAAACAATAAATATGTATTCTTTCATGAGTAACCAATCCATTAACCAAATTTATTACTAGCCTCTTAGTTGGTATAAAATTTATGCAGAATTTTAGGAGCTGTAATTTAATATATTCTAATCCAATCAATAGAAGTGTGAAGGGAAGCACAAAGGGTGTCATATCAAACTGTATAAAGGCAGGAAAGAGTGTCTATTTCCCTTAAGATTACTTGTTAGCATATCATCTTTAATCTTTCAAACTGAAAGTTAGAGAAGTGTTTAGCAACAGTATCCTCGAACTCCACAGATGTACTAACTACTATCGGCAGATTTCAATACGTTCATCAAAGGATTTATTTATCTTCTTGGTGAAGTCTATTAGGCGAAGAAGACATGTCATATTTTGTTTTCTTGCTAGAGGAAGCCGTTAATATTAGTATTTTGAAGGCAACAAATATCTAGATTTTACTGTACGTCTACAAAAGTTTGAGAGAATTTCATTTTCTACCGTGAAGTTTTGATTCTCTCTCTCAAATATTATCCATGTACATTTAATCAATTAACTTACTTTATATGCAGAAAAAATTGATCTATCTTTTAGTTACTTTTTATTGTCAAAGTGTTTGTTATTCTTGAAAATTTAGCAAGGATATACTATATCCTAACGAGTAAATTCTAGGAAATATAGGGCTTGTCAGAAGATAAGTGGTCCTACTAACAATAACTGACAAATTTTATTAAAAAAATAATTTTTAAGAAGCTAAAACAATAACTTATGGTGTTCCAAGCATGGGATTTTTTTTCATAATAAATTTGATATGCAGTATAAAATATATATTTTCTTTCCATTTTATACTCAATGATAAGGGCCTCAATGATAAGGGCACACGCTTTTGCGTGTACCCAAGACTATATATATATATATATATATATATATATATATATATATATATATATATATATATATCACAAACTCCATTCTCCCACAACTATAAATAGAGATCCTCCATAAGCCAAAAAAGAAAGGAAAAGAAGGAGAAGATCAATAAAGCATCAGAAGAAAGCCAGCAATACATAAATCACAAAGCCTATTCCTCCTGGCTGTGATCAAGAAGTCATCCATTCTGCCCTAAGATCAAGAAGTATTCCATATATCAAGAAGTCTTCCTTTCTGCAGAAGATCACGAAGTCTTTTTATATATATTCCGCCGCCATGTTCGTGATTGAAGCCTGTCTCTACGTTCGTGATCAAATCAAATCCACATATTCAAGAACAAGCTCAAAAGCCATTGAATCAAGTCAAATTCATATATTCAAGATCAAGCTCAAAAGCCCTTGAATCAAATCAAATTCATCAAGTTCGAGATCAAGCTTTAACGCCCTCAAATCAAATCCGTAAAGAGAAGAATAGAGGATTACATCTTAGACTTAAGATATTTTAAAGATTGTAACCCGCATCATTTTTCTTATAAATCAAATATACTTGTGGATACTTTTTTTTATCTTGATTATTTTTCAGGAACAAATTTATTGTCTATAAATTTGGCACGCCGGTGGGACAATCTGTACCTCTCATCTCTTCTCTTTGAAGTAAAAACATCAATATGCCTCAAAAGACTATCAATGTCGTCGATTTCAAAAAGGAATTGGATGAAGTCATGGAAATCATTTGCCAAATCAAGAGGAGCAAAGTTGAAAAATTGGGCCAACAAGTATATCCAGTACCACCTAATTCAACTAATGCTTTTGGTTCATCTTCTCCAAAAGAAGTGAGATCGTCCTCGTTCATGTTAAAACAAGGAAAAATGGTGGAAACAACTCTGGTTCAACTTAGCAAGTCCAAAACCCATTTCATTCAAAAGGATGATGATGTCTTCAATACTAGATCTACTCTAGTCTCACCTCTTGGCACTCCTCCATCTAATCTCTATCCAAACGATGAATCATACCATTCATTCTTCCTCCTTGGTGGTTGCACAAGCAATGACAGTCAAAGCCTCTACCATAGAAGAAGAACTTGCAAAATTGACAAAAGCAGTTGATGACCTTACAAACTACATGAAAGAACAAGATGCTCAAATTGCCAAGTTGACAAATAAATTGGAGGGCAAGATGGAAGGAGAGTCAAGCCATGCACCGGGAAAGCTCCCTGAAAACCATGAGAAGGAGAATCTCCCTGCAAAGCAAGTTGAACCCGCCACGAAAATTCAAGTTTCTTCAAAAGGTCTCATCCCTGTTGATAAACTGAAGGACTCATCATGGGGGCAATTCAAGAAAAATTTGAACCTCCAGCCAAATCTTCCATCACATATGTAAAGCCATACACTCAGAGGATTGACAACTTGAAGATGCATGCTTTCTATCAACCTCCTAAACTTCAACAATTTGACGGTCAAGGAAATCCAAAACAATATGTGGCGCACTTCATCAAGACATGCAACAATGCTGGAACTTATGGAGATCACCTCAATAAGCAGTTCGTTCGATCTCTCAAAGGAAATGGTTTCAATTGGTACATAGAGCTTGAGCCTGGTTCCATGGACAGTTGGGAGCAATTGGAGCATGAATTCCTAAACCGCTTCTATAGCACAAGGCGCACTGTGAGCATGGTGGAACTTACAAGTACTCGTTAACGCAAAGATGAACCCCTGATTGAATTTATCAATCGATGGAGGAATGCAAGCCTCAATTGCAAGGATAGACTCAGCGAAGCTTTCGGCATAGAAATGTGCATCCAAGAAATGCATTGGGGACTTCGCTATATTTTGCAAGGAATTAATCCAAGGTCATTTGAAGAGCTAGCAACTCGTGCACACGACATGCAATTAAGCATGGGTGCAAGTGGAAACCAAGGGCCACCCGTCCACAATCCTCATAAAAGTGAATAAATGCAAGAAACTTAAAGTGGGGGCAAGTTTGCATCTGACGTTGAAATGGAAGAATCCCTAAATATCAACACTTCTCCCTTCCCTTGAAAGTCACAGCAAAGACGAGTAGGAAGAAAAGTGTTGAATCAACTTTCATGCGAGACAAATCAAGCCAAAAGTTAACTTTAAAAGAAATGCAAGCAAAGGAATATCCGTTCCTTGACTCTGATGTTCCTGCCATCTTTCAAGAACTCCTTGAGTTACCCGATTTGAAGGGATCAAATGAAGCTTGGAAGACTGATGATCCAAATTACTGCAAGTATCATCGGTTGATTGGACATCCCATCGAAAAGTTCTTCATCTTCAAAGATAAATTCATGAACTTGGCTCGTGAGGAAAATATCTTGTTGGCAGAAGAAACGGCTAGCACCAATCAAGTTTTTATCGCCTTTTGTTCGTTCAATCATGCAGCTGAAACTGTTGAAGGATGTGAAGACAAAGATTTTTTAGCCGCAATGCTCCTCGAAGCACGAGCCTAAACTGCAAGTCACGACGCTCCTTGACACACAAGCTTAAACTGTATCTTACTCCTTGCCTGCATGAGTATAAAACGTGTACGGCTAAAAAAAAGTGAGAACATAAAGAACTCACTTTATTTTGAACTATGTTATGCCTTGATCCTCTTGAATGGGGTACGTAGGCAACATAGAATTTTATTCTAAGTTTAGTCGCATAAGTTAAAAAAGAAAAAACATGGCATGGCAAGATTGTCAAATAGAATTGGAGGTACCACATCTATTCATTCACGTACAAATGCATACATGGTCAAGTTCAAGAAGACAATACGCATCAAATTGCAAAGAAGAATTTTATTGCTTCGATGTTGAGATAATTTGATATATCAATCATATTCCATTACAAAAAAGGAAAGGGACGATTGCTGATATTATACTTCATCCTATACAAATATCCATATTCATGAAAGCAATTGAAGCAAAGAGTCGTAGCCAACTTTTCTTGAATGCCTCTTCATAGTATGCAATCTTAAAAGGTTTGCTGTGGTCCGCTCAATTTCGAGATGACACTGTACCTAACTTGAAAGAAGTTCTGTCACAACATTTGCATATGTTATATGTCTCGTGGCTGCCTTCCCAATAACGTAGATAGATCACAACCTGGAATATCCGAGCTTGAGATACGAATTTTTTTCGCCTAAGATCTCCGGTTTACTCCCCAACTGTGTGGATGTCTCGCAATTCGGACACCCCTGCAAGGTGTCATGATTTTTTTTATCAAGATACCCAAATCTGTGATAATATAAATGTCAAAATATAGTACTGATTCAAAATATGAACTGTATAAATGTGTAAAGAATCGGCGCCTGATTTTGATATATATTGTAGCCTTAGAAGTCATCTTTTCAACCTTTCAAACAGCTTGTGATTTTGGCTCTCCTATCTTGAGATATGGATTTTTTCGTGAGACTGCATAGAGCTGCGATATCAGCACGACATGCATGTTGCTCAACTTCATAAACTTGTTCCCGCCAGCCTAAAGAGTGTTTGAGTCTAATTTTTGGATATGCCTCAGCTTTTGGAGTCTAGTTTTACTAGAAACAGATGGCATGCAATTCAGGCACTCCTAGGTCCTAATATGATTTTCTTGGCAAGGTAGCGCAATGCTGTGAAGTTGCGCATCAAGACGTGTGATCAGTTTCAGAAATCAATTACGGCTAATCTTGAAGGAGTTTAGCCCCAAATTTTTGATATGTTGCAGCTCGTTGAGTCTTGGTTCTTGGGAAATAAACAGCTTGTCAGATGAACTTTCCTATACCATACTATAATCAATTTGGTAAGGTAGTGAGAAGCTGAGCAATAAAACATGGCAGATTCAGAGCGAACTTCAGAAATTGCTTCGGAAAACCGAAAGGCAGTCTGATAATGATTTTCATGTACATCACAGCTATGCAAGTTTGGTATCCTGTGCAATAAACTATTCGTGTATTGGACACTCCTATGCCGAGTTAGGAATATTTCACTTCAGACGCATAAAGCTGGTAGCAAAGCTGTAAAGAAGAAAAAAGAGAAGGTCTTATCATCAAAGTTGAAGGCCTAGCTCCTTTCACAACTTGGGGCATTGTCCATTCACTGGGTCATTTCACAAGCCGGAAAGAGCGGATTTCGCATGAACTCTTGCCAGTGGTAAGTGGTGCAACAAGTGCAAAGGTGGATTTTCGACATAGTAGTTCACCAAAGTCTTGTTCCCAAGAAGGTGAATACTCCAAGTGGATTTCTACAAGGCCGCAAGGAAAGTGGATGCTCCAAGTGGATTTTCTATAAGGTCGTAGGAAAGGATATTACTCCACGAACTCGCTCATTGAGGCCGTAAGAAAAGAAGGGTGTGCCAAGTCATTGTTTGCCAAAGCCACAAGAAAGTGGATACACAAACTGGTTTTTCGCCAAGGTATCGATAAGAAGGATGGATGTTCCATATCGTCCACCACCAAGGCTAGAAGGAGAGAATGCTTCATGCTCTTCCATAAAGAAAAAAGTTTTTGATCGGTCCAGGATGAATCAAGCTTTGATATTTGGCATAGATATGGTGTTCCGAGTCGGGTTCCAGCTTTCCATTCGGACACTCGTGCGCCATGTTACAATTTTCTTTATTCAGCTTGCTTGAATCCGAAACATGTAGGAGTTAAAACTTTTGAGTAAAATATAGTGAGGTGAACTCTAATGGCTTTAAAGAGATGCAGCATTGTCCTAATAAAGTCATGACTTGCTAATCTAATCATAAAGTGACGCTTCAATAGGATGAAAGTTCAACTAAAATGTGATTATTCTATAAATGAAGGTGTAAGTCAGATTGTAATGGAATCTTGCTAGTGAAATGGATAGATAAATTCAAGATTATGAGCTCAATAATCCAAAATATGTAGTAGAGTGGGATGAAAAATTGCTAATATTTTAATCACAGTTAGTATTTATATACGAAGTCTAACAACATAGACTAATTGATACTAATTAACTCAATATTTTAAACCATTAAATAGTTAATCCTAAATATTGGCACAAGAAAATAAACGTTATAATATCCTAGATCATGCAATGACTAAACAAAGGACATTATAATCTAACTAAACTCTAGGACAAATCTTAAACGCATAAACAAAACAAGTACACAGGAAACATGATAAGACAGAGAATAAAATGCATCGCGGGACGACCAATAAGCAAGTACAGAATGCAACGAGCTTTTCCATCTAGGACAGCGTACGTAGATTCTCGCCTTGAGACTCTTTTGAAACAAGAACTTAAACAGATAAGAATGCAGTGGTTATGGGACGAATGAACTCGAGCGTGAAAGTTTGTCCACAAATTTGAACAAAGCAGCAAGTTGTATTTTCAGAGAGATAAAGAACTGAATAGTATAAAATGGGGTGTGTTAGAAAGAGGTGAATGAATCCCTTAATGCACACTAAGTGTTTTTTTTATAGAGGACCTCTGAGGCTTCTTTGAATTTTTTTTAAAAGAAATGGACGTTAGGAGCTAAAAATAAGGAGAAAGAATCTCTGTGATTGTGGGGAAGAGTATGAAGGAAAGATTGAGGGAGATAAAACGGGGTGGTGTCTAAAAGGAAAAGAGTTTGGAGAGGATTAAGAAAAACTGAGATACTAAATAAATTTGGAATGATTTCAGGGAAGAGAGACGTTGACGACCCTTAGGAGATAATTAGAAGATAAAGTGATGTTGGGGATTGGATCTATTATGAGTGATTTTGGGAGACAAATTGAGAATTATTTGTAGGAACATTTTAAAATGAGATTGGGAAATACTCTTTACAAAATTTCAAACAAAGAATGAATCTAACTTGCAACTTTGTCTAAATTCAATGACATGAGTATTTTGATAAGAAGATAAAAAGTAATTTGGAATGGTAAGGTTCAAATTTAAAAGATTTGAAATTCAAACAGATGTGTCAAATTATGAATAAAAAAAATGGATAATATAAGATCTGGACGGGGTATTTAATTGAACTGATATTTAACTTAAGATACCAAATAAAGGGAAATACATATATATGTATTATATATAAAATAAGATGAAAAAAAAATGCTCACATAAAAAAATAATTGGGGTCAAATTAAATTAATTAAGTATAAATAACCATAAATATTTTATTAAATGTTCTAATGCAGTAAATTGCACAAATAGCAGAGTTTTGACGTGGGTTCAAAAAATAGCGTGCAAAATTACATATTAAAACCACAATTAAATATATAATGTATAAATAGGCAATAACACAAATAAATGTATGGTTTCTCATGCATATTTTCTCAAACAACTAATGTTGCACCTTTAAGTTAAATATGCCAATTATCTGGGAAGGAGGGACAAAATTGGGTGAATCAGGCCGTGTGTAGTTCTAGAATGGCATGTTGCCTGTATGAGATGTTTATGGCGCACGATTTGGGTGTAAAGACTAAACTTATCCAAGTATGTAAAGTTTAGATTCGTGTATGCTTTGCCTTTAAGCAGGATAAACAAAGAATAAAGTAAAGGTATTACCGAAGATGAGATAACGTCAGTAGATCGAGCGTGGGAAAAGAGGCTTATAATCATCCTAGTTATGAAGATGTGGCGCACTACACACCCATAAAAAGGAGTTTATATGTACATAGTTTCCACTTCGTCTCGATAAATGAGTACACTCGCCTCCAATACTACCTTGATTGAACGGGGAAGAATTTGGGGAGCGAATTTTATAAATACGCACGACTCAAGCAGATGAGCATGATTAAGCACGAAGACACGCACGACTGACGCAGATAGGTTTGAATAGACAGAGTAGGCATTAATTGGAAAGAGATGTAAAATGATATCCTAATTTGTGATGAAGGATTAAGCAGATTACTTGTGGGAGTATGAGATGATTGGCTTCGGGCGTGCCGAAATTTGACAGAGTAGGTATTTTGCAGGTAGGACAAAGGCGTTGTCGAAGTCGAGATAACATCGATAGATCGAGTGTGGCAAAATAGGCTTGTAAACGTCCTAGTTATGAAGATGTGGTGCACGACACACCCATAAAGAGGGGTTTACATGAGCACATTTTCCACCATAACTCGATAGGGGAGTCATCTTGGCCTCAACATTGTCTTGAATGAACTGAGGAATAAAGCACGATGAATACGCATGATTCGAACAGATAGGCACGAATAGGAAGGGATACAGAGCTGGTACCCAATCGGCAAGGAAAGGTTGGGTAGATCACTGGTGCGAGTGCGGAACTGTAGCTTTGAACGCTTTGGAACTCGGCAAACTAGGCAACTTGCGGGTGTAGTAAAAACATTGTCTGTAGGATTAGGCCTTTTGAATTGGGTCGTTTGGAATGATGCTTTGAGGTATATTTGAGGCTTTGTGGTTGCACAATTGGTAATGATTTTTGGAGCAGGTGTGAGAGTAGGACGCAGAGGTTTGTCGAGAGATCGGAGAGTCCCTATAGCAAAATCAAGACAAATGCAAATTGAGATAAAAACAAAGATAAAGTAAACTTCCCTGTTGAGTTGAGCTCTCCTTTGTCTGGTTCGCTTTCAGGTGCTCAGTGCTAGGGAATGTGTGCCTCTCCTATGGAGGATATCCATTTGCTAAGTGCTTCTCGTCAGGAGGTAGTTGCTTTGTTGTGCTGAACTATTGTTGGATCATCTTGCCAGTGTGATGCCGGATTGTATGTCCATTGCTTTTCGTTCTTTAAATGTATGCTTGTCACGTCGAGCTGTATACTCCTTTCGTATTGAGTTGTGCATCTCTTTATGCAGGGTTGCCTATCATTCTTTCGTCTTGGTTGCCTACCCTTTGCTATGCTATCCTTTCATCGGGCTGTCTACCCCTTGTCATGTTGTTCTTCCTGTTACAATGTCAAAATTTGCATCGGGCTGTATACCCTCCGCAGTGTTAGTTTAGACATCGGGCTGTGTACCCTCCGTCGATGCATCGGGCTGTGTACCCTCCGCAAAATTAAAATGCAAATCGATATCGGGCTGTGTACCCTCAATCGACGCTTCGGGCTGTGTACCCTCAGCTAATTTAAATGCAGATAGATATCGGGCTGTGTACCCTCAACCGACGCTTCGGGCTGTGTACCATCAGCTAATTTAAAATGAAAATCGATATCGGGCTGTGTACCCTCAATCGACGCTTCGGGCTGTGTACCCTCAGCTAATGTAAATGAAAAATCGATATCGGGCTGTATACCCTCAACCGACGTTTCGGGCTGTGTACCCTCCACTAATTTAAAATGCAAATCGATATCAGGCTTTCAGTTTGAGAGGAACAGGCTGGAGTTGGGTTGACCAATATACATGGATGACCCAGCTCTTGATTCCCCAAGGGATTTGCTAGGGAAGTGTTCTATTGTCTTGCTTGATTTTTTTCATTACAGTCCATTCAAATCTTCACACTTTCAATAGTGTGCTTCTTAACTAAATAAATACTTGTGTTAGTATCCAATGTGTATTGAAGGACTTGCTATGTACATTAAAGAAACTAGAGACAAAACGAGGAACCGTGTCCATGTACATTTGTGTGTAACAACGTATTAGGTACAGTACCAAGATTAAAACAGAGTTAGACGTGCATCATTAAAATAGCAAAAGTTGTAACCGCCTTAAAATTGAAACCTTTATTCCTAATCAGTTACAATTTTTTTAATTTCAAACCCCTCCCACTTGGAATAGGAGTTTTAAAAACCTATCCAAAAATAACCATCACATCATAACGTTTCCCGATTCCCAAATGCTTTAAAAGGAGTCTTCCTTTTTCAGTCATCATTGCGCTTCTTTTCAAGAACCATGAAATCTCCCCTCTCTCTCTCTCTCTCTAATTCATTCTTAACAAACCCTAAATCAAACTATCTACCGTCTCCTTTAACCAAATTCTCACCATGTCTCAATCACAATCCACATCTGCTTCACCCACAAACATATCAGAAACCCAAGCCTCGCAGAAACAAATAAAGAAACCCACGACAAGTGCTATGACCTTGGCTGAACGAGTTGCAAAAGCTAGAGAAAAATATCAGAAAAAATTATCCAAGGAAGGTTCAAAGAAATCAGCACCAAAATCAGCGGGTACTTATGTGACACTCGTCATCTCGGACATGTAAATAACTGAGGTAAGGCCTGATTCTAATGAGATAAATTCTACAGTGCATGATTCTTTAGTTAATCCCGAGAAAATAGCTACAGAGATGTTAGTTACTGGAATGGATGATATTGTTAAAATAGTTGATATAGTAGAATCTGGTGGTGAGATGGACAGAGGGAAGGTTGAAATAGCCAAGAAGGGTGAGACTAAAATTATATCTGATAAACTCAGGGTAGAACCTAGTGCTACATGGGTAGATCAGGGTATTGCTAGTGTAGATGTTGACAAAATTGCTCTTAACAGTCTAAAAGTTGTGGAGAATGTGGAGTATCAGGAGGGCCTAGTTGACAAACCTAGTTTAGAGACTGCAATTTTAGAGATTGTGAAAGAACTAGTGGAAGTCAAGCATCTAGTGGTTGTTGGTAAGAAATATGCTAAAACAATCTTAGAAAGGACTAGGACTGACTATGATAAGGAGAAAGAAGAAGAAGAGAGTGAAGAAAATCATGAAGTTTTGAGAGAAGAAGGTGTTGCAAAGAGAAAAAGTAAAAGAAAGTTTGGAGAGGAGGATGAAGAAGCCGATGACGAAGAAGAGGAGGTAGTGTTCTTGTCTGAAACAATGGCTAGAGAAAATAAAGTGGAAAATGGGAAGAAAAGAAAGCTGGTGAGAGAGGGAAAAGTTGTGACAAAAACCAAACTGGTGGATGAAAGTAGTGATGAGGGAACAAGATCAGAGTCAGAGAGTACGGAGGAGAAATTTCCCCCTAGAAAAGTATCTACCAGATCATCTCTGAAGAAACAGGTAGAGAATCTTCAGAAGTACACTGAGAAAAAGCATAGTGCAAAGGGGACAGTGAAGAAGGATACCATTGCTAAGAAAAAGAGTCTTGAGCACGAAAGCAGTTATGAAAATGGGAACTTTAAAGACCCAGATGACTTAGACTCTTCCACTTCTGCTAACTCTCAAAAGAAGAAGGGAAGAGCTGAAAAGGTTGATAGAGTGGCTATCTATGCAACAAAGAATGTGCTTCCTGGCAGTACATGGTGTGACCTGGAGGAGCAAAAAATGCAAGCTTTGGTAGAGCAGGGCTGTCGCATCCTATTTTTACCCGAACCGGTTAAAGTTCGAAATAGGGCTCGACTTATTGGGTAACTCACGGGTAAAGAGTTGGAGTCGCCACCTAACATATTTTTTAACTAGGCGTATTAGGGCACCTATTTTGTTTCTAGCCAATTTTACAATTAACTCCGAAACTTAGTCTACGAACCAGATATTCTAGGTAAGAGGTTCAAGTTAACTCGAGAGGAAGGAGTTAGGCACCTCTCAAGCTCCACCAAATGTGGTTACCGGCTGGACTTATAATTGAGATTTTAATACAAAGTAGACATGAAATTCGAGTCTATTAGTGTAAATAAGCAATTTAGACTATGTCAGGGCTAAAAATTGAAGTATGAGCAAGATTAAAGGTCAAGGGTGCGATTTTATCCTAAGTGCATCTACTTCCTTGAAATAGAGCTAAAAGATCAACTTCCACTCAAGTTTTCCTCTCCAATTCAATCCTAAAACATCAACCAAACTGCCAAAAATACTTAATTTAAACTGATCATAAAACATGCAATCAATCATACAAATGACAAGTAAATAAGTAATTAAGCAAGGAGGTAAATGATTGAGTTGCACGAGATCATTTTAATCCTTCAGAAAAAGCATCCTATATTACTTCATAAGAATTAAAAAAAATAATAGTAGAAGCACGTGCCACCTTATTTTGTTGGTAAATTCATTATGAGAAAAATATTTAAACAACATAAATAAATGAACTAGAATTGAGAGTTGAGAAAAATGCGGGATCAGGTATAGGCGAGGCAGGAGAAGGGCCCAGTTCGATGTTACTTCCCTCTATTTGGCTTTGAATGATCAACAATCTTAATGTTTTTAGACAAGACAAAAGAAGTGTTAAAATATTTAGATTTAAAAATAGTGTTCAACTCAAAATGATTTAGCTTCTATAGTATAAGTAAAAGTCATTTTCTGTTTTAAAGTGTTGCTATTTGAAAACAATGTAAAGCGTTAAATAGCCTAGATTTCGTAGTTAATTTTGAGAAAATGTCAAATGGTGAAAAGAAAATTAAAGTTTAAAAGAAAAAGTAAAAGTATTGAATCTTTAAAACTCTTAAGAAAGTGACATATCAAATCAAAATGAGGGAGTAACGATTCGCTTTAGTTTTTGTAAAGCTATATATGTGTTCTTCATTCAAGAAGTTGACTAGTCTGCCGTTTGTCATCATATCCCAGAACGTACCTTTCTCCGGTTGGGACACCTCTGATGTTGGGACGCCTTTGAGCTTGTGCATTGACTCCATTGTACGTCGTTGTTAAACACCACTCAATCGGGATATACATGCAAAAGAATATTCAAAAAAGAGGTGAGAATATATTGATTACTGATGTGTAACTAGAAAATAAACATTAATAGCCCATAAATCTTTAATACTTTCAAGGAGCCGGAGGTACGGTGGCTTAAGCACCCTTAACCTCTCCTAGAGCAAATTGAGTATGTGAAGTTCCGGATGGAACCTCGTGTCTAGACTCCTCATGCTCATCTAACTCAGAAGGTACTCTGCTGGTACCCTGGTCAGCAATGACTTTGCTCTTTTGGGCAGCTGTGAGTCTCTTTGGAGGCATCACTACATATAAATGTTTCGTTAGAAGGCTGAATTCTTATTACGTAGCTTTATCGCACGATCGAGAGAAGAAGGAAAAGTAACCATCCTAAATATCATGTAGCCTTCTGTCTATAATTGTGGTGCACAACACACCCATAAACAAGACTCTACTAGATACGGCCTGTATACATCCTAGGACACGACCCTAGCAAAGGGCCGCGATGGATAACCGGCACATATGCCGACTATCACTAACCTGCTGATAATATTGTAATAATAAACTAAAACTGACTGAATTTAACCCTTCCCCAAGGAGCTATATAAGCTGAAAGGCCGAGAAGGACGACACATAATGCTAAATGCTGACACCGGTTAAATGTCTACAAGGCCTCTATGAACAGAAAACTGTATATGAACTGGACGAGACAGAGCCCCGTCATACCCAAAATGTTCTAACTGAAGGCATACAAAAAGATACTACTCCAGAAGAACGTGGAGTAACTCCAAAAAGCTGGAAGACGGCCTACTGTCGCGACTCACGATGTGCTCTATTTGTAGCTGCGTGGCATGAAACGCAGCGCCCCGAAAGGTACGTGAGTATAATATGTACAAAGTATGTAAGGAATGAGCCTATAATATATCATAGATGAATGAAATTGTAAGACTAGAATATAAATATGTAAGTTTGTGCTGAAGTATAGCAATGTAGCTGGAAATCTAAAATATGAACTAAACATGATCTGAATATAAATTGAAGTCTAACTGAATCTGAAACGGAAGGGTGAGCTGACTATACTGATAACTGACTGTAATATGACTGATAACTGATAACTGGTAACTAGAAACTGAGACATGATAGATGTCAACTCATACCGACACTAAGAACTGGTGGCTGATAACTGAGAACAGATAACTGGTACTGAGCTAAAACTGAACTGTTATCTGAACTGGTACCTATCTAGTGTTATGGGATGTATCCCCCAAAATCAGGTAACTGAACTAGCCTCATGTATAGTCATGCAATGCAAACTATAGCTATATAGATATACGCGTATATATAATATATTACATGATCTGAATAAAGTGGGGGACACCCGTCAGACTAGGTGTGTCAACTAACCGACCATATCTGGTATTGTATCCCGTGGCAAAGGGCTGTATCCCTCGATCGATATATATTCACACGCGACAAAGCCATAAGGGGCTGTATCCCAAGGCAAAGTGTCAAACATGCTCAAGCTATATGGGACAAATCCAGTAACCCACAACAAGTACTAAGCATGTATGAGGCAATTTAAAGGAGAGTATAAGTAAAGCATATCATAAAGAATCAAGAAATAGCTAAACAATTGCAATATGTAGTTCGTCGTCCATATATTGGACGTAGGAGCCTATCCACGTTTTAGGGAAGCACTGAGCGTGTCCATAGGATACTAAGACTTATCAAAGCTTTAGAAATACTATGTGATGTGTTTAGGTCAAGGGAACACCTGACAATATTAAACGATCGACCAAATGAAATTATGAACATAATGTCGGTAAAATCTCAGAATACGTTATGCAAACTGACTTCTCAACATATGATGTCATAAAAAGCTAAAAATAACATCAACATATGCCTTTTATTAGAATCCAAGGATCAGGACATAAACTACATCATCTACTTTTCATTGGAATGAAGAACTTACACGTTTTCTAATTACTAAGAATGGAACCTTATTGGAGGGACATTCATTTATGTTGCCTTAAAAGACCTTAACCTTGTTGAGTACTTAATATCTTCCAAGCAACACTTCAAACAAGTCAACTTAATCTCCAATAGCATAAGGAGATTCATAATCAGTTCTAAGTAAAGGCCAAGTCCATAGCTTAAGCTTAGTAGCTCATTTACGTAAATTCGAGCTGCATCTCCCAGGTAATGAGAGCCTCCTCTAGTACCATATACCAACAACAATAACTAGAGCAATCCAACAATATATAAGTATCAAAACAAGACACCATATAACAACAACAAGCCACAACTATTTCAAGACGAACGACAAGCTCGGATTAGAATCTGTATACACCATATCATC
Source organism: Petunia x hybrida (assembly GCA_037355625.1). Lineage (NCBI taxonomy): Eukaryota > Viridiplantae > Streptophyta > Magnoliopsida > Solanales > Solanaceae > Petunia > Petunia x hybrida. Next base: position 19,006,194 of record JBBBVM010000007.1, read on the forward strand.
CCTTATAGACTTCTTACCTTACTTAAAAATTACTCACAATATGATGAAAGTATTTGCATCAAAAGATCCAGCCCCATATAATTCAAAAATAGCAAGCAAACAAACCCTAAACTCAACAATTCTCAAATAGCAACTCTACTCACTAGATTATGTTTATTCCAATCATTTACCTTATCCAACACCAAGATAATATTAATAACAAGGAAGATGATGATTTACTTACCTTAGGTAGCAGCCACAACTCGAAATCAAAGTTTTCTTTAGCTTACAACTTCCCTTAACTTCAATACAACACCATACAAGTGCTATCCTTCACTTCTACAATAATTTTAGTGAATAGCTTAGGAGGTTTAGCCTTGGTTTGTGTATGAACCTTTGGGATATGCTTAGAAAGAGTTTATAGGTTCTTGGAGGTATGCTCTGCTCAAAACATATCTTAATGAAAGCAAAAAATCACTTTAATATAAGTGATAAGCTTTAACCGCCTCATTTCTCTAAGACTTCGGACACATGTATCTCCCTACTCTGATGTTGTATTTACAAACGGTTTGCAGCATTAGAAACTAGACACGTGGGGCTTAAATTCCATATAAATATCTCCCTATAACTCTCAATATATTGGGCGAAAAATGCTTCGCAACCTGGCCTATAAACCTGCCAGTTTCTCCGAAGTGCGGCAACATGACTTGGTGACCCTATTTTAAAAATTCATATTTATCTACCCTAATGTCACATGAATTAAATATTTGGACCGCTGAAAACTAGGTTTCAAAACCTTGAATTTGGTATATAATATGTTCCCAAAAGACCTCATATAACACAAAAAATTAATTTCTCAAAAAACTTCGTAACAAGGCAAATCCTTAGTCGATTTTTCTGCAAATTACCTCCGATTTTTTTCCAAACTTTATATTCTATATCCAAACATTATATACAATCATATTATGACTTTAAACTCATTTCAATGATGCTTAGACTGTCATTTACATAATATTCGATATCACAAAAGTACGGGGTGTAACAATCTCCCCCTTAAAATTATTCATCCTCGAATGTTAACTTAGATGTATAGGAAAACCGCAAGATGTCCACAACTAGGTATACATGTCGCATACATAAAAAACAGCACAATAATCACACAATAGACAACATTTGGTGTAGTGAAATAGGATTAATACGGTATGATGCAATGCAGTCACATGTGCCTGATACATATCTCCGGTGCGTGACTCTCGTCGTCTACCAGGAGATATATGCAATAATAACCCTTCACCGACGGGGGACTCTCATCGACTGCTCGAAAGTAAATGCAATAATAACCCTTCACTGGTGTGAGACTCTCATCGATTTCTGGGAAGTATATGCAATAATAATTCTTCACCGGTGCGGGAGTCTCATCGACTGCTAGGAAGTATATTCCCAACCCATAACTGGAGTACAAAACTCCTATGCTCAATGTTCAGCCATAAAGATATAATAAGCAATGCCACAGAGTTTGAGCTATCACACAATAAGTATGCCTTGCGACCCTATAAGGATTTCCAACCTAGCAAGATACTTCTATCTTCTAATTTATATTCATAATCATATCCGAACTTCCCTCCTCAATTCAACATTAGACTTATAGTTCAATAATCGGCATTCCAAACTATAATGGAGCTTCTATCTTCAATATAACATTTGCGCGTTGAGGCCTGACAGTTCCAGTTCACATTTTAGCGAGATATTATATTATTGGCTCAATACTGAGCTCAATATGATGCACCTATCATAAGACTGCATATCAGAAAATAATAAACCCTTATTCAATCAATATCCATTGTCCAATCTAAACCTTTGCATTCAACTCATAATCTTAGGCTTATAGCTCCCCTACTTAGCACTCATAGCTAACATAACTCTCTTATCATCAATATAAACAATAAATACAAAATATATTTCAATACACATACATGGTAAACAGAACATGTCACGCTCAAAGCTGGAGTATAATACTCCCAATTACACAGAGAATAAGCGCGGTTCTGAGGACCGCTTGCTGTAGGAGCTCCATTTCGGCCTCTACCACGACCTACTGAAGCCTGAGGAACTTACCCCTGAGGGCGTGCTGGTGTTGAACAAGCTGCACCTGTTCTCACTAGCTTCACTACACCACCACCACCCCTAGACAAGCAATCTCTCATAAAATGGCATAATTCACCACAAACATAACATGCATCTACACCCAACTAGCATCGGCCCAAATGACGTTTACCAAAATCATAACACCTAGGGTAAAGTGAACCACCCTGACCAGAAACACCTTGATGCTAGGATCTTGAAGTTCATGATCCATGACTAGCTTTAGACCGTGGAGGTCGATCGAATCTTGGCCCCTGAAATCGTGAAAGAGCACTAGCTGCTGGCTGCCTGACACTCTAGTGTCTACTGACACTAGACGTCTCACCGAACGAACTTGAAAATCTGCTTCTCTTGCTTGAACTTCTATCTTTGTCAACCCTCTGCTTCTATTTCGTTTACTCATGTTTTACGGCGAATGCCTAGATCTTGCAATGTCCATACCCGACTTCATAGATACAGTCATACACTCATTTACTAAGTGTTGGCCAAGTCCCGCTACGTACCTGTGTACCTTGTCATCCACGTCTGATAAAAATATAGGAGCAAAGCTCTCCAAAGAATTAAGGCGGATGATGTATTCTGTAACACTCATACCCTCTATCTCAATGTCAAGAACTGATCCAATTGTTCTCTACGTGTCTCTGCAGGTAAGTAACAGTGGAGGAATGCTTCTGAGAACTCCCTGCATGTAGCTGGAGCAATATTTACTCCCCTAGACATCTCCCAAGTGGTATACCAACCTGCTACTAGATCACGTAACCCATATGATGCCCATTCACTTGACTCTCTATCTGTGGCATGTATAACTTTGAGGGCTCTGGCTACTCTGTGTAGAAAATCCTGGGGATCCTCTGTTGTACTTGATCCCCCGAAAACTGGAGGCTCTAATCTGAAGAAATCATGAATCCTAGAACCTGTATTGTCACCCTAAGGGCTTGTATGCTGCCGTCTAGCTTGAGTAGCTACAATGCTAGTCAACAATCTGACGCCTCCCTCTTGTCTTCGTGCTTAGGAGCCGGAGGTACGGTGGCTTGAGCACCCTTAACCTCCCCCTGAGAAAATTGTGTCTTAGAAGTTCCAGATGGAATCTCATGTCTAGACTCGTCATGCTCATCTAACCCAGAAGGTACTCTGCTGGTACCCTGGTCAATAATGACTTTTCTCTTTTGGGCAGTTGTGAGTCTCTTTGGAGGCATCACTACGTATAAACGTTTTGTTAGAAGGCTAAATTCTTATTACATAGCTCTATCGCACGATTTAGAGAAGAAGGAAAAATAACAATCATAAATATCCTGTAGCCTGTCGACACCTATTTTTTCCCGAACCGCTATGGGTTCGAATCAGGATTCGGCTTATTGGAACTCACGGGTAAGACTTGGAGTCACCACCTAATATATTTTTTACCTAGGCATATTAGGGCACCTACTTTGTTTAATAACTCCGAAACTTGATATACGACTCTGAAATTCTGAGTAAGGTTCAAAATAAACCAAGAGGAAGGTGTTAGGCACCTCTCAAATTCTACCAAGTGTGGTTCCCGGTCAGACTATATAATTGAGATTCAGAATCAAAAGAGGGTCAAAACTAAATAGGCATGTAAGTTTAAATATTCAAATAATATTGGCTAAATAAGTATACGAGTAGATCATGTCTTAAAGAGTCATAAGTTAGCAATAATATGAAATACAAATATTTGCACAAATAATCCGCCTTCTCCAACGACTTCTCCTTTATAGGAATTTCGTCCAAATGTACATCACAATTAAAGTAAATTAGTTAGTATGTCAATATACAAAAACGTCAGTCATGAAATAAAGTAAAGATGTAGGAAGTGAATATTTAAAATGTTCGTCTTTCCAATAGCATCCCCTTTAACTAATTTTGCCGAGAATTACCTCGCAAAAAATATGAAAATGAATGAGTATGATAATTAACGAAATAAAATAAATAATAAAAAGTAAATGAGAATAATAAGAAAAAATATATAATACTAGTGATAAAAATAATAATAATAATGATAATGCTAATAATAATAACAAAAATAAAAATAAAGGGAAAAATTAATTTTTTGAAGGTTTAGACTCAAATTTGTATGGTGTATCGGGTAGAGGTTAAGGAGGTCGTTACGGCTGTAAACATGGTGGCCAACCGGTTGCCATGTCAAGTACCAATCCCACGGCTCCATTGCCGGCTTGTCTGTCAATAAAGCTCATACATGTTATCATCGCCTATTTGGTTTTCAAGACACATAATGGGATAACGGGACGGGACTTGCATTGGTCTCCAAACCTCATTGTCCTAAAATTATAGTATCCATTCAAATCCGTAAAATGCCTCTAAATTAATATTTCTCAGAGGCGCGGTAAGTTTTCATATCAGTGCCAAAACCAAGCAAAATGATGCGACCAAAGGTGCAAATTATTTTCTCTCAATAATCCAATAGAACCAACAGGGCAATGTCTTAGCACAATTGCAAAGACCACAACATTAACACACTGTTGGCTAAGAAAAACTTATCTAAGTCGAACCAACAAACTAAACAAGATGAGCATAACAACAGCAGCTATAAGGATTCTGATCCCAGCAGAATGAGGGATAAATGACAGAAACAATCTTTCAATTCTCAGTCAAAACCAACGCCCAAGATGACGAAATGGTACAAACAATACAAGGGAGAGGAACAAATACACCGATCATAATTTCTTGTGAAAACACAGCGGTAATCAGACCAATACAAGGAGGAAGAGCGACATCCGAACTGTTTTTCGATGGTGGCGTCACCGCCACTCCGACCTTTTTCAATTTTTTTGATTAAGCGACTGGAATAGAGAGACAAGGACCATCGGTGATGGTACTCTGCTGATGTCCTGATGCGTGAGCATTTTGCTTACTTTAACTCGCTTAAAATTTTATCTTTGAATCCAAAAGTGAACAATTCATTGGAAAGTTTGATGCATTTTTTTTGGTTTCAGGTGTTAAACCCTGCAAGGAAAGGAAGAAACCAAAAGAGCATAATTACCCAAGAAAAGTGATCAAAATTCAAGAAGCTGCAGTAAAACTGAAGAGGAGGCCGCCCTTGCTAGGGGTGACCGCCCTTTCTCTGGAGGTGCATAGCTGCTGAGTATCCAACTGGGCACTGAAAAGACCTCAACCCTGTGCAAGGAAGCTGAGAATCTGGAAGCCTTGAGAAGATGCGACCGCCAATGTAAATGGCGAGCGCCCATGTCACTTTGCAGAGAAGAAGCTAATTAGAGGAAGATGCGACTGCCCATGCTAAGGGCGGTCACCTATTACACTTTGCAAGAAGAAGCTGATATGAAGAAGATGCGACCACATGATGCTATGTCGTGCAGCCCTCTCTTGGAGAAGAAGAAAAGGCAGTCGCCCAATAATGTGCGGCCGCCCTCTCATACTAACCCAGAAAAAAGTGCAAGCCCATGTCCAAAGAGACGCCAACCTTCTATCGATTCAGCACCAAAACTCAGCCATTTGGCAAAAGGGCCCCAGCCCAACCTGATTATGGCATTTTTGTAATTAATTTTTCCAAACACTATAAATAGCTAGAACTAGGTTTTTGAGATTATCTTACATTTCACTTTACTTGGGAGGCAAGATAAGGACAAAATACCAAAACCTTTGGTCAATTTTTCTTGTATTGTGAAGAACAACATCATTGTTTATAAGAATCATTACTACCTTACTATGTTAATGCATATTTCATTACTTTCAAATCTTGAATCATTACTTAGCATGAGTAGCTAAATAACCAACTAGGGTGCTAATGAAACCCTAGTCCAATAATCAAATGGGTATAGCATAATAAGCTTCTAACACCTAGGAATACCCCATTTCACTACTTTTGATTATGTTACAACAACTTGAGGTGTACAATTCAAGTTAAACCCAACAAGTACTAGATTTACACCGAGAGGGTAAATCTAGGAATGGGTGTAGTGACGGGGTACCGGGGGTAAGTGCGAGTCATTTACCCTGGGTTAACGGGGTTGAACACCGAGAGGGGGATACCTTACTTGGGATTAGTCGCTAAAGCTTAATGCATCAAATCTTAGCATCGAGAGGACAAGAGCTGGTAGTCTCGACTCTCACCCGAGAGGGGTGAGTTGAGTAAATACGAGCGAGGTCCATTGGGTGATCTAGGTGTGAAGGAGCTTATAACTATATCTACTTAGTTAGCGGGCTAGGGGAATTAGTATCATAGTGTTTTCTATTATTGTTAACTTTATCTTGAAATTTTCTTTACTTTACAATAGTTTAAATTATACTTCAAATTTAGGATTAACTTGCTAAATGCGTAGAACTCAAACGAATTCGGCTACTTTTGATCCCGTGTAAGTCCCTTTGTTCGGCCCCTACAATCGACTATGGTAAATGTGAGCCCTACCCTTTGCCGGAGCGTGTCAATTTGGCGCCGTTGCCAGGGACTTCGGTAGACCATTTAGTTGAATTAGTTTAAGTTTTTGTTGTTAGTGTAATTCGAGTACTTTCACTTTTGGTTTTTGTTCACTTTGACTTTGTAGGTGTTTATTGAAAATTCCACCAAGGCAAGCGGTTCCACCTAATCAAGGTGGAGGTATTGGTAACCCACAAGGAGATGATCCACCGCCGCCAACCCCTCCTCAGGTCAATGACAATTTGGAAGATGTAGGTGTGGATGATAATGTTGAAATCCTTGATGGGGAGCCAATTGATGGAGCACAACAAAATGCCCAAGCTCAAGGAGCTAGAGCAAGGATAAATGCGAGGAGGGAACAAGTCAATGATGATGGTTTTTATGGAGCCATTGTACCTGCTCCAATCCGGGCTAATTTTCAAATGCTCCTGATCGCTATGAATTCACTTGACAATCGAGGGTTATTTGGAGGATAAGAAGATGAGAATCCTAACAAGCATCTCCAAACATTTCTTGTGCCGGAGTGACTGATGATGCTTTTCGCCTTAGGCTTTTTCCATTCTCACTCAAAGGAAAAGCTAGGGCTGGGTTAGATGGATTGCCAAAGAGGAGTATTCACACTTGGGATGAATTGCTAAAGGTTTTTCTTGATGAATATTTTCCACCAGGGAAGTTTGTTGATTTGAGAGATGATATCTATTATTTTCAACAAAAAATGGGTGAGCCATTGTAGATTTCTAAAGCTCATCCACTCTTGTCCCGGTCATGGCTTTCTGGATCGAGTTCTAATTAGAAACTTTCTATAGAGGTCTTGATGACAACAACCAAACAACCATTAATCATGTTGCTCAAGGTGGCCTAATGGAAGGTACTTTTCAAGAAACGACCGATCTTATCAACAAAGTCACAAAGCAATCAAGGGCATAGAAGTCAAGAGTGAGGAGGTCGGGTACATATGACCCAAACAATGATGTAATGACTGTTGAAACCTAATTTTGTCCCTCCTTTTTCTAAAATTTGCTCTATTTAACGTAAAGGTGCAATATTGACTGTTTGATAAAATGTGCATTAGAAAGCATGTATTTACGTGTGATTATCCGTTATTTATACATTATATATTTAAATGCGGTTATATAATGTACTTTCATCATTTAGGATGTTTGTTAAATACGTGTCAATTTGTGGTTGCTTGTGCAAAATAATGCATTTTAATATTTAGTATTTATTTGTAATTATTTATACTTAATTAATTTGACCCCAATCACTTTATGTGTGCATTTAATTATATATAATATACGTATGCTTATATTTTATTTCAGCACCTTTAGTTAAATTTTAGTCCAATTAGAATATCCCAGTCCTATTTTATTCATAATTTCCCACAGTTATTTGAAATTCAAAGATTTTCACTTTGAACCTAGACAAAGGTTAGAACCAAATGTATTTCCTGCATTTCCAAAATAAATTGGCATTTTTCCATTCATCTCATTACTAAAATCAAATCCCCTTTTTTTAAACATTTATTTTAAAATTCCTTTTGTACCTAGACGAGTGTTCGTCAAGATACATGCACTAATTATACCATACATTTCCTTTTCCTCCTATTTTATTTTAAACCAACTTCCAAAATCAAGTCATAATCTGCCTCCTCCCTTCCTAATCTCTCCTTAATTCCCTCTATTCTCCCATTGAATCTAGACAAAGAATGGTCTAGATACACTCTTTAAATTTAAATTTCTTGAACAAAATCATTCCATATTTATCTCTCCCAATCACTCCCTAATCTCTTTCCCATATCACTCCACCAAAATCCCCCATATCTCTCCTCCTTAATCTTCTCTTCCTAAATTACTCCCATCATCCCCAACGGCTCTTTTCTACTTTTTGTGTATATATATTGCACTTTGTTACGTACAATGGACAACAACAGAGAATGACCACAACTTTTACGTCTTCCTCTCTCACACACATATCATACAAACACTATCTTGCCTCTCCAATTTCACACACACATCGGTACATACTTCACACACAAAGACCAAGAAAGAGAGCAAAAAACACACACACAACACTGCAGACCATCTCCACCAGTAGCAGCTGACAAATACACACACGGTAAAGGGGGACACCCCTTTTCATCTTCTTCATACACACCAATTCCTTCTTTTCTTTCTACTTTCACACCCACACATCGTTTATATATAGTCCAAACACACCACAAGGACCAAGACCCAATTCGTTCCACGCCAATGGCACCATCACGCACACTCACTGTTGACACACGCATACAGAAACAAGAACAAACACACACACACACACACGCGCACCGATCGAACGGAAATATAGGAAATAGAGATTGGGGTTGGGGGAATTATGAACGGGTCAGAGAAAAAACCACCACCACCACCACTTGCAGAGGTGGAGATACCAGCGGTATTTGGTAATAGATCGGAGAACCAATGAGAGAGAGAGGACGTCTTGACCCCCTGCATTATTGCTTTGTCTCGCCGAAAAATCTATTTCCGATCAACCTCGTGCTACAACCCATCGTTGGGTTCCCTGTTCTCATTGTTCCCTTCTGTTTATGGTTGATTTGTGATTAAAATTGAAAAGGAGTCGGTGGAGTCGCAGCGACGCCGCCAATGCGGATCTGCTGTCGCTCCTCCGCCTCCTACTGCTATTTGTCTGCTGTTGTTGCTTTCCCACTTATCGGAATTGGTTCTCAGTTTGTTTGGCTGGTGCATTTGTCGTTTGTCCCGTTCTCTACCTTCACTAGTTCTGGGAATGCCTTTTGGCGTAATTGATTGCTCTATTTGTTTTGGGATTATTTATGGCATTATCGCGGCTTTATTGTTCTCTTGTTGCTGCTGCTGGATCTATTGTCAATATTACTGAATATTGTTGCCTGCTGGATATTACTTTGCTGGATCTCTTTTGATATAAACTGTAGTGCACTATGCTAAATCACAAAGCCTATGAAAATATTAATTTTGAGGCTATACACTGATTTGAACGGATACTACACCGTTCGGTCAATGACGATTTAGAGGCCAACCGTCCCATCCCGATACGTATACAATGTCCCATCCCGTTATGTATACAATATCCCCTACGTGTCCTTCCGAAAACAAAATAGGCGATGATGACATGTATGAGCTTTATTGCAAAACAAGCTGGCAATGGAGTAGTGGGGTCAGTGCTTGGCATGGCAACCGGTCGACCACCGAGTTTGCAGCTGTACCGACATCCCTAACCTCTACCCAATACACCATACAAACCTGAGTCTAAACTTTTCCAAAATTCATTTTTCCTTTATTTTGTTACAATTATTATTATTAATTATTAATTTTCGCACTAACTCCTTTTCGTATTTTTTGCGAGGTACTTCTCGGCGAAATTGTTAAAGAGGATGCTATTGGAAATGATGAATAATTTAACATTATTAAAATTTCCCATACCTTTTAGTTTATTTCATTACTTATGTTTATATATTTATATATTGACATACTAACTAATTTGTTCTATTTTGCGAGCCAATTAGTGCATGTGAACCTTTTTTTGTTTAATCTTAACTATTATATGGATATTATAGTAGTCATTTAATTATTTAGTTAGTTAGTTTATTTGCTCAGTTACTTTTAATTGCTTATAATCCCAGTCATATTGTCCGGTCGGTAACCACCTTTGGGTGGAGCCTGAGAAGTGCCTAACACCTTCCTCCCGGGTTAACTTGAACCCTTACCGAGAATTTTCTGATTTGTAGACTAAGTTTCAGAGTTAATTATTAAATTGGCTAGAAACAAAAGTAGGTGCCCTAATACGCCTAGTAAAAAAAATATGTTAGGTGGCGACTCCAAGTCTTTACCCGTAGGTTCCAATAAGTCGAGCCCTGTTTCGAACTCTGACCGGATTCGGGGAAAAATGAGTGTCGATAGAATGGCGACTCCGCTGGGGAATATCAAGGTTCTAACCATAACAGACTTTTATTAGAATTCATTGCTTTTACCTTATTTATATTTTTCGAGACTAACTTTTTTTTCTTTTCCTTTTCGCATGAATTAAACTCAGTTTTCTTGGCGCATCTTTTATTTTATTTATTTTATTTTATTTTATTTTTTGGGTTGTCCTTACACTTCCTCCACTCCTGGAAAGTTTTACAGTTGCACACACCACGAACGATTACGTGGATCTCACGGTCGTTCCACTCTCAAAACACCCTTTAAAGGGAATGGTTTGGAATCTAGTTGGTCGTGGTACATCCAAAAATTCTAAACTATCCCACCCCTCAGTTGTCCACCTAGGGGGACCATAACTTTGTCTAGAAACCCACACTTAGAAGCTTCTATTAGGGAAGACATCACATCCCACACTTCAACTATTCCCGGATTTGCTAAATCTTTTTTCTTTAAAACGGTTTCACTTCATGATTCTTTTTTGCATTTTTCCTAGTTTCTATTTTTCGAAACTAACTTGTTTGTTTTATTTTTCTTTTTACTCCTTTTTAAAAAAAATTATTTTGTGAATTAGTTCAACGTGTGCATCATTTTTCAAATCTTACATATTTTTAGAAAACATGTGCATTTTCTTTCAAATCTTGTACATTTTTAAACTTGTGCATACAGCTCATACCTCCCGCCACTCCTGGCAATTTCAAAATCGTGCGTTGGAAAATATGGTGGTTACGACCACCTCTCCCTCACAAAAAATTTCTTTAGGGGGAACGACTTGGAATCTATTTGGTCCGTGACATTCCCGCTCCCGAGTCGTCCGCTTGGGAGGATAATAAAACTCGGTCTAAGTCAACCCAACTCTTAGCGCTAACTCTAGGACCATGCATAATGACATATCATTAGTCGACTTGTTCTCAAGTCTGATAGGCCAGCTTGTTCAAACAATTTGAACGGGCTTTTAACCCCCAAAGAGCATTGAACATGATTTATTTGCATTTACTTAAAGGATTAAACGTGCAAATGTGGACCGTTTACTAGAATTATTCTGCACTCAGTGCCATTCAAAGGCGCAAAGGCAACTGAACGGGCATCAAAAGCCCAAATTGAGTCAGAAGCCGATAAGTGGTCGAAATAATTCTGCATTCAATGCCATCCAAAGGCACAAAAAGGTAACCTAAGAGGCATCAAAAGCCCAAATTGAATCAGAAACGACCGTTTATTCCTGAATGGTTGGAATCATTTTGTATTCAATGTTATTCAAAGGCATAAAAGGTAACCTAAGAGGTGTCAAAACACCCAAATTGAATCAGAAATGACCATTTATTCCTAAGCGGTGTGAATCATTCTATATTCAATGATATTCAAACGCATAAAAGGTAACCAAAAAGGCATTAAAAGCTCAACTTGAAGCAGAAACGATCGCTTGATAGACGGGATGACACATAATGCATATTTATCCTTTAGGCATGATATAAAGACTCGACATCCCTGGTATGTCAAAAGTCCATTAGCAACCTTCTTCTAAAAGTGTCCAAAAGGTTCTCAATCCACAACGACACTTATCTTCATATTCCATACTGCATTGTTTTCCAAAAACCCATGCCACACGTTAATCGTTTTCTTACAAGCGGAATTTAGGCATCTTCCTTCCATTTTTTCTCCTTCCTTCATCTTTTCCAAAGATCATGGCCACTTGAACATTCGACATGGTTACTGGAGTCCCTAGGTTACTCAAAGATTGGTGGGAAAACCTAAGCATAGATCAACAAGACCGAGTTAAAATAGTGTTCGAGAATCTGATTTCACTAATGGAACACACTACAGTGAAAGGGATAGTAGAAGCAGCGATACACTATTGGGATACAGACCGAGCAGTTTTTCTTTTTGGAAGTGTAGAGTTGACACCATAGCTGGAGCAGATAGGCAGATTGACTCAACTTCCATTTGAAAGTGATGAGATATTGATACCTAAGAACATTATACCTGAGGAATTCTTCGAAATAGTGGGATTCAGGCAGGAATTGTGCACAGATAACATAAGACAATCAGGAATTTCTTTAACATCCCTCTATGTTAAATTCGGATACAGAGAAGCATTTCAAGAATTCCAAGATAATTCCAGCATTAACCAGGCATATTGGCAAGAGCGGAGGATATTTGCTTTTGTGACAGGTTTTTAGGGACTGTCGTGTTTCTAAGACACGAGGGACGAGTTGATGTTTGCATGGTATCAATTGCTGATGCCCTACTCAAGGACTTTGACAAGAAATATACTTTGATACCTATGATTGTTGCAGTAGTGTATCGAGCTTTAGAAAGATGCAAGAAGGGCGTTGACTTTTTTGAAGGTTGTAACTTGCTTCTACAAATTTGGTTGATGGAACATTTTCGAAAGATGAACAACATAGACCAAGCTTTCCACTCCATACCCAGGGAAAACTACATCTTGACTCATACTGCCCGCAGGGACAACGCTCTCGAAAAATGGGACCAGCCAACAACTCCCAAAGGTTGGCACCACATGCTTTCTCAATTAACATCTGAAAATATATAATGGATGTTTGACTACTTTCCCAGTACTACAGTAATCACACGGTCGGAAGGAGCTTCATTTCTTATCTTGGTTGGGTTTAGAGGAGTTTACCAATACACTCCTTTAAGGGCACATAGATAAGCAGGGAGAAAGCAGATTGTACCCCAAATTGCAGACATTAGAAGTTTCAAAGCAGACATTTTCGGAGGAATAATACCATTCAAAGACAAGATATTAGAACTTTGGAAAGCAAGGCATCGAATGAGTTCATGATGCGATCCATGATGAAGATTACCCGGACTGGCTCAGGAAAGACATAGCAAGGGCAATTCAACCAAGGGCAACAACAAAAAGGAAAAGAAACGTTGATGAGTTAAAAACCGAGTACAAGAGACTACACAAACAACTGTCAAGGGCACAAAAGAAAATAGCAAAAAAACAAAGTTTGGTCGAAGCAAAGGACAAAGAAAAAGACAAATGGCGTAATAAGGCAAAACTATTGACAAAACGCATAGAGTCTATAGGTGTATGGGCTAGCGAAGGAATGAACTTTGTGGCTGACAAATGAATGGAAGAGAAAGGAAAGAAGGCTTGGGAAATGTTAAATAATCTCATATTCGACATATCCCGGCTTTTAACTGATGCAGACTACATCATCTTCCAAGAAGACTCATCAGAGGCAAGCTTGTCCGAGGGAGACTCGTCCGAAGAAGAGGAAGAATCTTCTGGAGATGGATCAGCATGAAAGGTGTTCGTTTGGCCATGATCTAATTTCCTAGCAAATGTTCAGTCTTTTCCTTCTCTTACACTGCTTCAATATCAAGCAATGTAATAAAGAATAATGTTCAGTAAATGCAATATTTCACTTAGGCTCCGCATTCTGTTAGTAAACGAAATGATACCTGTGGCGCAAAGCACTTTTCAAATCTTCGTGGGTAAAGCGGTCCTTTGCATTATAGGATGCATTTCTTATTTGATATGTGTGCATTACATGAATTTGTTTGTTGCTCTAGGTCTCTTTCTACCTAAATAAATCCTTTTCCAAATCCAATCTTCTACCAAGGCACCTCACCTCCCTACTCTATGCCCAATCCTGATACCGGAAACCTTTCGCATATCCTGATAATTCCTTACCCTTTACCAACTCAAAAACCTGTTATCCAAAAGTTTGGCTTAAGTTGAATACCAAGGTAGAAGATATGGTTAAGCAAAGTGCATTTGTCAGTAATTGGTCAACAAGAAAAGCCTTTTACAACAAGCACTATACACATGGAATGGAAAACTAACAGGGCGAGAGATATATTAGTCAAACTAAAAGGCACACCTGAGTTACCACATTGCCTTTTGACACAATGTTCGGGGATCATTTTGTTGCTCCAGTCCACATTGTAATGCATCGAAGGCGATCCAAAGTATTTTCAAAACCACCTATTTATGGTCGAAAGACGTTCAAAGGGTTATCAGAAAGCAATAAGGAAGTGAGAAATGAGGGGAACCCGATTGATGTTACAAAGGTTCGTGCACAACAACCGAAATTAGCAGGCTGATTCAACTTGGAAAGGAATGCAAAGATGCAGTGACAAAGGCTCACATTACATGACGGAAATAAAAATCCAATGGATATTTAGAAGCATGTCTTGACCGACTAAACCAAGACAAGACGATGAACTCAAGAGGAAGTTATTTGAGACACTTACAAGACCAATCATTGATTTGATACTAAAGCACATGCAAATAGATTTCTTGGAGCTATTTTGGTCGAAAGCTTTATTGGAGTGAATTCTCATGACAACAACTAGATTTGAGCAGGAAAATACAATATGACCAACCTCTAAAATGGTCCTTACTGAAGCATGAATCTGAGAATATACATGATACATAGATAACCTACATTGGATTTGGTGTCTCAGCAATAAAATATTATCCAACAAGGAAAGTCGGTGCAAAGACAAAATTGCAGCCAGTTGGTTGAAAAATATGATGGACATTGGGTATCTATTTGAAAGACACACAGGCATAATTACACACAAATTTGCAAGGAAAGATGACAAATGCACTCGAAGTCTTTGTGTTCGACAAAAGCCAACCTCCCTTTCTGTCTCACAACACAACCTGTTCCTTACACAATATCTTTTCCACTTTTCATTGACATTCAACTCCTCATCTCCTGCTTAAACGAGCATCGGTCGTTTCACCAAAATCCTTGCCTTGACTGCTATATTAGGCACTCAAGCAATCTTTTGAAGTCCCTATACGATCTATCATAATCTCCCAAATTCAAGTGCTAATCTATCATCCGCTGTTTAGGTATCCTCTTAAGCTTATGTGTCATTTTTGCTTGCTAATGTGTTAACTCTGTTTTACTACGGTTGCTTTGCATTTGAACACCGAAATTAGTCGAGGATCTGCATTAAGGAAAAAGCCAAAATGGCAAACCAAACTGAAAATATTTACCTTCTAGAACAAAGTCTTTCAAACCACTAACATATGACATCGAGAGAACCCAGACAATCCCAATTCCACTTTCGTACAACTGGTAGTATGGACGAACAAAACCAGTTGGCATTATACCCAAGAGTTGCAAGAAAAAATTCAGTCACTATACAACCGAAACTTGCAAAACTCACAACCTCACATCGCACCCAACTTACACAATAAACAACCTCCTTCCTGTCAAGACTTTCAACAATAACCTTATCAGGCTCAACACAATCAAGGGCAGACAGAAAGACAAAACCTCACACCCTTACTCCTTTAGCTCAATCAAAAGATATTGCACCCAACAAATGAACTATTCCCTAGATACCCATTCCGAAATTTGATCCAAAAAAGATCTACTCTCATCATCCAAACATTCAATACCATGACACCACAAAACATCCCGCAGTGAAACATAAAATTCAGAGTCTGATTGACCAAAGCAAGACAATGGTACAACAAGAACCAACAAATGGAAACTGCAACTCCTAAACTACAAATACATTACACACCAATCAATCAAAGTGTGCTCCTTGTCTTTTTGAAGAGAAAAGAACGAAATGTGAAGACACCCCAACACAACCCAAGACAAATACAATTTTAGACAACCTCCAAATCCGACAACACCAAACCTCAGTCTAAGTATGTAGGAATCGACATAATCAGAGCCACAAAAATACCCAATCATCATACTAAAGGAAAAATTCTTGCTCCCAACGCACACGCAAGTATACGTGGTCGACAAGTAATAAAGTGATAAGTAGAGTATCGTTCCCACGAGGACTATTCAGACTGAATCCTAGCAAATAATTTCTTAAAAACTATTCAGGGATCTTTTTACAATGGTTGAGATTTTTACTAACTAAATGCAATAATTAAAACAACTAACTGAAATCAAGTATTCGAGAACAGACTATAGTTGTTATCAATAAAGAAGAAACGGTCCAGGTTCAGAGCTACGAACAATCCAGTTGAGTTTTCCAGTTGATTCTACTTCTTGATTTCCTAGATTGCTAACTACAGGTTAAATGTACCCGTGAAAACCTTTCGATTCTTCACGGTCTATGCAGGCTACTCCAATCCCTATATGTCTATAGGTTGAATCACGTGCACGCATTAACGAATTCTGTGATTAGTTAATTTAGGCGAGCAAGTATATGTCTATCCTACTCACAAATTGGTTCCCCGATGCCCGGGTTCACAATCTAGCTCTACTCTTTCTTATTGCGTTCATAAATTCCCTCTTTCGAGTTCAATCTAAAAACCATAGATAGTGTTCAATCATCAGGCCTCAATAATCAAACAATTAGGATCAAGAAAGAATAAACAATCTGTAATGGTAAATCAATAGGAAGAATTAAACTTTCAAACATCAACCTTCATGTATTTACTCTAACCCTAGAACGAACAAACTATAGAATTAAAGAGAAGAATAAGAGACAGAGAGAAAGAACTTGTTAGAAGACATCTAGGGCTCCTCCCCTCTCCTCCAAAACTTGCTCCAAGGTCTGAACTCCTCTCAAAGACTAAGGTAAAGACTATTTATAATGTTTACAAACACCTAGTAATAAGTTAGACCCAATCCTAGACGAAATAGGAAGTTCCAAAACGCTCCAGGGCTCGAAGCTTTCCCAAGGCGTCGCCCCAGGATCGCTTCAAACTGACCAGTAGCCTCAAAAATCTCAAGGCTTTCTTGAAGCCACGCCTCACGATAGCCTCCAACTTTTCAGGGCTTTCTTGAAGCTTTGCTCCAATATAGCTTCCAACGCTTCAGGGCTTTCTTGAAGCTTTGCTCCAATATAGCTTCCAACGCGTCCATTAACTCTAATTTGCTCGTTCTTGCCTCGAATTCATCCGCACCATTCCTAACATCACAAATACGATAGGTGAGCACAAGAAACACATTTATCACATATAATGAGTGCATAAAGTACTAAAATGTGAGAATATATTAAGGTAAAATAGGCAAATATTGCC
Organism: Petunia x hybrida; assembly: GCA_037355625.1. Lineage (NCBI taxonomy): Eukaryota > Viridiplantae > Streptophyta > Magnoliopsida > Solanales > Solanaceae > Petunia > Petunia x hybrida. Next base: position 19,023,664 of record JBBBVM010000007.1, read on the forward strand.
GAACATCACCACCCCACACTTAGACTTTTGCTCGCCCTCGAGCAAACATTAAAGACTAATTCCCAACTAGATCCTAATACTTAATAGAACAGGTCTACCTATAATTATGGTTGATACCGATCATTGAACCAATGCACACATGACTCCTATGGGTCCAACAAACATGCCACAATTTACAAACTCAAAAATATGAGAACAACCACCCCAAAATAGCTCAAATGCACAAATTCGACCCATTGCAACCATGCTCCCACAAAATCACACCTATCTACTCAACCAAGAAGCCATCAACTTCACCTATTTCATGCAAACCATGTGCCCTCACAAAAATGAAGCAAAAGACTGTTCCCCCAAATATCACACAAAACAATGAATATCAAGAATAGAATGGGGACAATAGCATAGAAAGAATTCACTCACTCTCATGAAAATCTCACATGTCACACACAATGTACCATAGGTTTGCCCGTAGTGTAGGACTCCACTAATGTAAGCTCACTCCAATCGGGATTAACTAGGACTTTAAAAAGGTCGTAATGTAGGCTAAGGGGCGGGTAGGATATATATGGGTAATAGTGACTACCTCCCTAAGCACTTTAATACATCACAAATATTTCATCACAATTCTCAACAAGCCACCCAATCAACACTTCCATACGCACACCTTCTCAACACGTAGCATTTTTCTTTTAAGCACACACTAGCAAGGAATGGATATCTTTTTCTCTTTTTTTTCTTTTCCTTTTTCACAATTTTTTCTTTTCAACTTTCATTATTTTCCAACCTTGCCAATGCTCATAAACAACTACTACACAATTCATTCAAGTATTCCTTTTCATTAGTTCCACTCAAAAACCTCCCAATATTTCAACCACAAACTCCACAATAAAACAACATTATCAATTAAAGTGCTTAAGGAGTAAAGGGCCAAAAGAGAACAATTTAGAACAAGTGGGTAGGCTCGGGGTGTGGGTGCCAACAAAAAGGTCAAAGAAATCACACAGGGCAAAACAAAAGAAGGCCTGTATCATTTCCCGACTAGAGCAAACCTAGGATTTCGCTTTGCACACACACAGGGCAAGGTTTAGACATTAGTATGCAAACATGGAGCAAACAAGAATATGCCTCACACACACATTGCATATGATCCACACAAAAAGGCTCCATCAACAACTCTCAATCAAGCATTTAGAGTGCAACTTGTGGAAAATTAAGCACTAATGCACAAAGGTTCACAATAACGTCAAGCGGGTGGACTCAAGCATCTCAAGGGGGTTATTCCATTTTTTTTTCTAGGAATGTATCACACTTTAAAATCCAAGGACACCAAAAATAGCACATGCAACAAGTCCAAGTACACCGGTATCAAACAAATCAAAGGCACCTAGCATTCCACCTATTTCTTTCATCTAGGGCCACCTATACTAACTACTCTAATCCTAAAAATAAAAACTACCCGGTTCAAAGGCCTCCCCATGGAAAAGAACCGAGGCCATAAGAAAAACCACGGGGTGGATGACATGTACCACTAATAAAGACTAAAAGAAAAATCTTTTTGGAATTTTTCCACTGGTTTTCTAATTTTTTTTTTCAAATTTTTTTTTTCATATATTAAAGCAAGAAACAAATCAAAATAAAGTCAAGTGACAAAAAAAAATCCTAACGGTACATGCATCCCTAACCTCAAAAATAAAGGGGAGTTCCCCACCCCACACTTAAAACAAGCAGTGTCCTCATTGCTAAACATAAAAAGTACAAGAGGTGAAAGAACTTCCCTGAAGGCTCTAGTCCTTGGTGCTAGCATCCTCCAAGCTTCCGTATAGTATGTGGTACTCAGACTTCCCTCAACAGGTCATCAATATTAGGCAGGGGTGAGGACACCCCACACTTAGCCTCGACATTACATGAACCTGCAATCCAAAGAATCACCCAAAGTAATATACAACCATAAAAATAATAATAAAAATAAATAAAAGTAAAGCAAAAAAATTGGGTTGCCTCCCAAGAAGCGCTTGATTTAACGTCGCGGCACGACGAAGACAACTTCATCACTTTTTCCTCCACCTTGAACTTATGAATTGAATCCCCAACTTTGCCTCAAGCTTACAACTATGGTATTGGGGTGGTGGCAAAAATACAAAAGGACCAAGTAACCATTGTCGCATTTTGCACTTCTTGGCCTTTAAATGAGGGATGTCGTTTTGTCTCCTCAACATCACAAACTTTAAAATATAGGTACCTTGTTCCTCCTCCTTGAGTTTCTTCATAGGCTCGGGTGGCTCAATTTTCATGTCACCATCCAAACACAATGTTGAAAAATGATTGGAATGAGGTCCAATGCGCTTTAATTCTAAAATTGCATTGCTTTTGACACCCTCACTTGCACAAACACTAGAGTCCTCAAATATGATGTTTTCTATTTCCTCACTTGACTCTAATGTGATTTTCTCAACCTTGGCATCATCAACTGCTATTGGGTCGAATGGTAGGAATTCCACTTTTTGCTCCTCAAATTGGCTTCTAAGCTCTTCTATCTCAAATCTACTAAGCACGACAACTGATAATTGAGCTTCAGACACCTCAACCATATCACTCAAATTCTCCTCCAAGTCGTGAATAGTCAAGCCAAATTCGTCGATCTCTTGCCCGAGCACAACCCTTTCTTCCATAAATTGCCTCGTCATATTTGTAAGTTCACTCCTGAAATCCCCATAAGCTTCTAAGAGTTTGGTTTGCTCCATTAGCCAAGTTTCGCTAACAACCTGCACTTTATCGCTCCTGTCAAACTCACAAGCATCATTAGAAACATCACACACATTGATAGAGGAAGGAGTATGACACTTAGGACAATCATTCCACTGACCACCACATAATTTACAAAAATTCCAATCAAAGGTGGTAGAAAATTCACATAACCAGTCTCATAGGGTTGAGAGAGTTGGACAATTTTCCCACAAGTGGGTTCCTCCGCAAAGTAGACAGAGATCATCAAAATTAGAATTACAACCACTCGACCAATTTTCATTAAAAGATGCCATGATAAGACAAGTAACACAATGCTAAACTAAACAAAAGTTAAACCTGAATAGAAAATAAGTAATCGTTCAAAAAGAAATCAAGCCATTTAGTCCCCGGCAACGACGCCAAAAACTTGTTGCTCCCAACGCACACGCAAGTATACGTGGTCGACAAGTAATAAAGTGATAAGTAGAGTATCGTTCCCACGAGGACTATTCAGACTGAATCCTAGCAAAGAATTTCTTAAAAACTATTCAGGGATCTTTTTCCCATGGTTGAGAATTTTACTAACTAAATGCAATAATTAAAACAAGTAACTGAAATCAAGTATTCGAGAGCAGACTATAGTTGTTATCAATAAAGAAGAAACGGTCCAGGTTCAGAGCTACGAACAATCCAGTTGAGTTTTCCAGTTGATTCTACTTCTTGATTTCCTAGATTGCTAACTACAGGTTAAATGTACCCGTGAAAACCTTTCGATTCTTCACGGTCTATGCAGGCTACTCCAATCCCTATATGTCTATAGGTTGAATCACGTGCACGCATTAACGAATTCTGTGATTAGTTAATTTAGGCGAGCAAGTATATGTCTATCCTACTCACAAATTGGTTCCCCGATGCCCGGGTTCACAATCTAGCTCTACTCTTTCTTATTGCGTTCATAAATTCCCTCTTTCGAGTTCAATCTAAAAACCACAGATAGTGTTCAATCATCAGGCCTCAATAATCAAACAATTAGGATCAAGAAAGAATAAACAATCTGTAATGGTAAATCAATAGGAAGAATTCAACTTTCAGACATCAACCTTCATGTATTTACTCTAACCCTAGAACGAACAAAGTATAGAATTAAAGAGAAGAATAAGAGACAGAGAGAAAGAACTTGTTAGAAGACATCTAGGGCTCCTCCCCTCTCCTCCAAAACTTGCTCCAAGGTCTGAACTCCTCTCAAAGACTAAGGTAAAGACTATTTATAATGTTTACAAACACCTAGTAATAAGTTAGACCCAATCCTAGACGAAATAGGAAGTACCAAAACGCTCCAGGGCTCGAAGCTTTCCCAATGCGTCGCCCCAGGATCGCTTCCAACTGACCAGTAGCCTCAAAAATCTCAAGGCTTTCTTGAAGCCACGCCTCACGATAGCCTCCAACTTTTCATGGCTTTCTTGAAGCTTTGCTCCAATATAGCTTCCAACGCTTCAGGGCTTTCTTGAAGCTTTGCTCCAATATAGCTTCCAACGCGTCCATTAACTCTAATTTGCTCGTTCTTGCCTCGAATTCATCCGCACCATTCCTAACATCACAAATACGATAGGTGAGCACAAGAAACACATTTATCACATATAATGAGCGCATAAAGTACTAAAATGTGAGAATATATTAAGGTAAAATAGGCAAATATTGCCGAACATCACAAATGCAGATTCAAGCCAATACTTTGGTGTTCAATGAAATGCAACAACTTCGTTTCAACTAACGAATCTTTCTTTGAGAGCTGATCTTTCAACACAAATACAAGTTTCGCAGGCACTACCATAATAAGCAATAAACTGGGCAGAATTTTTGAGGACCACCTCAAAACTTTCAAAAGACACAAGCCGACACTGGGGCAGAATTTTGAGGTTGAACCTCAAAATTCAGCAACGACGCAATAAAATGACAATCCGGATGATAGTGCCCCAGGCAATACCATACGCATGATAACATCATTCTGTATTTTAGCACATCACTTTACTTTTGTTCGCGGGGTACACAGCCCGACACGACAGGCAAACATCTCACAACGAGAGGCAGTAGCAGTAGGTTCTCATTACGAGGAGGCAGTAGCAGTGCTGAAGAACACATAGGTTCTCATTACGAGGAGGCAGTACATCTCACGATGAGAGGCAGTAGCAATAGGGTTTCTTTACGAGGAGGCAGTAGCAGTGGTGACGAGCACATAGGTTCTCATTACGAGGAGGCAGTAGTAGTGCTGAGGAGCACATAGGTTCTCCTTACAAGGAGGCAGTAGCAGTGTTGACGAGCACATAGGTTCTCATTACGAAGAGGCAGTACATCTCACGACGAGAGGCAGTAGCAGTAGGTTCTCTTTACGAGGAGGCAGTAGCAGTAGCAGTATTGACGAGCACATAGGTCTCTTTACGAGAAGCATTGGCAAGACGATCCAACGACAGGAAAGTCTACTTTACATTTATAAATATTATTTGCAACAAGCTCACCGTTATTGCAGGAAATTGCATGACAGTGTTCCAGGGTATACAGCCCGACGCGACAAAGCAATTATCTCCTGACAAAAGGTACATAGCAAATGAATATCCCAGAGGAGAGGCACACATTCCTTAGCACTGAGTGTCCCCGAAAATAGACAAAACAACTACTCAACTAAACAAGGAAATTTACTTTATCTTTATCTTTATCTTTATCTCTATTTGCATTTATCTTGATATTTGCTGCAGGGCACTTCATTTTCCATACCCTTACACTTGCTACCGAAAGATCACTACTGCACACGAATTGTGCAACCACAGAACTTTATATACATACTATGCACCATTCTGGAACCTAATTCAAGAAGCTTAGTCCTTTCAACAATGTCTTTGCTATACCTATTTTGCCGAGTTCCAAAGCACTCAAATCTACATTTCCCTACTTACACAAGTGATCTACCTAATCTCTCATTCCTGATTAGATGTCAGTTTGCATTCCTTCTTATTCAAGCTTATCTATGTCAATCGTGTGTGTTCTCATGCTTGATCGTGCCCATCTGTTTGAATCGTGCACATTTATAAAGCTCGCTCCTCAAATGTTTTCCAGCTCAGTCAAGGCAATATTGAAGGAAAGATTACTCATTTATTGAGATGAAGTGGAAACTATGTACGTAAAAACTCCTCTTTATGGGTGTGTAGTGCGCCACACTTTCATAACTAGGATGATTATAAGTCTCTTTTCCCACGCTCGATCTATTGATATTATCTCATCTTCGATAGTGCCTTTGCTTTATTCTTCATTTATCTCGCGAAAAGGCAAAGCACACACGAATATAAACTTTACATAGTTGGATAAGTTTAGTCTTGACATCCAAAATCGTGCGTTATAAATATCTCTTACAGGCAACATGCCATTTTAGAACTACACACGGCCTGATTCTCGTGAAACCCGAGATATATAGGAAACTCAGAGACTGGGGTTCAGCCAAAATACCCCCAAAACTCCCATTTTTCTTTCCAACATTCTACCCGCCGTCGTGACAAAATTGGCTATAAGTCAACTATCTTTGCCCGGAGATTCTTGGGGCAGCTGTTGACACCCAATTTTGTCCCTCCTTTTTCTAAAATCTGCTATATTTAATTTAAATGTGCAATATTGACTGTTTGACAAAATGTGCATTAGAAGACATGCATTTGCGTGTGATTATCCCCTATTTATTAATTATATATTTAAATGCGGTTATATAATGTACTTTGCATCATTTAGGATGTTTTTTAAATACGTGTCAATTTGTGGATGCTTGTACAAATTAATGCATTTTAATATTTAGTATTTATTTGTAACTATTTATACTTAATTAATTTGATTTGACCCCAATCATTTTATGTGTGCATTTTATAATGTATAATATACGTATACTTATATTTTATTTCAGCACCTTTAATTAAATTTTAGTCCAATTAGAATATCCCAGTCCTATTTTATTCATAATTTCCCACAGTTATTTCAAATTCAAAGCTGTTAACTTTGAACCTAGACAAAGGTTAGAACCAAAGACATTTCCTACAGTTCCAAAATAAATTGTCATTTTTCCATTCAATTTCTCATTACCAAAATCAAATCCCCCTTTTTTAAAACATTTATTTTAAAATTCCTTTTGAACCTAGACGAGTGTTCACCTAGATACGTTCATTAATTACACCATACATTTCCTTTCCCTCCTATTTTATTTTAAACCAATTTACAAAATCAAGTCATAATCTTCCTCATCCTTTCCTAATCTCTCCCCTTAATTCCCTCCATTCTCCCATTGAATCTAGACAAATAATTGTCTACATACACTCTTTAAATTTAAATTTCTTGAACAAAATCATTCCATATTCGTCTCTCCCAATCACTCCCGAATTAATCTCTTTCCCATATCACTCCACCAAAATCCCTTATATCTCTCCTCCTTAATCTTCTCTTACTAAATTACTCCAATCATCCCCCACAACTCTTTTCTCCTTTTTGTGTATATATGTTGCACTTTGTTACGTACATGGACAACAACAGGGAATGACCACCATATTTACCTCTTCCTCTCACACACACCTATCATACTAACACTCTCTTCCTTCTCCAATTTCACACACACATCAGTACATACACCACACCCAAAGACCAAGAAAGAGAGCAAAACAACACACACAACACTACACACCATCTCTATCGGTAGCAGCTGACATATGCCCACACGGTAAAGGGGGACACCCCTTTTCATCTTCTTCATACACACCAATTCCTTCTTTTCTTTCTACTTTCACACCCACACATCGATTACATACAGTCAAAACACACCACAAGGACCAAGACCCAATTCCTTCCATGCTACTGGCACCATCACACATACTCACTGTTGACACACGCACACAAAAAAAAAGAACAAACATACACACGCGCACCGATCAAACGAAAATAGAGGAAATAGAGATCGAGGTTGGGGGGATTATGAACAGGTCAGATTATAAACTACCACCACCATTGGCAGCGGTAGAGATACCGGCGGTAGGTGGTAACAGATCAGAAAACCAGTAAGAGAGAGGGGACGGCTTGACCCCCTGCATTGTTGCTTTGTATCGCCGGAAAACCTTTTTCCGATCAACCTCGTGGTACAACCCATCGTTGGGTTCCCTGTTCTCATTGTTCCCTTCAGTTTACGGTTGATTTATTATTAAAATTGAAAAGGAGTCGGTAAAGTCGTAGTGATGCCGCCAAGGCAGATCTGGTGTCGCTCCTCATCCTACTGCTATTTGTCTCCTGTTGTCGCTTCCCCACTTATCGAAATTGGTTCTCAGTATGTTTGGCTGGTACATTAGTTGTTCGTCCTGTTCTCCGCCTTCACTGGTTCTGGGAATGTCCTTTGGCGTTATTGATTGCTCTATTTATTTTGGGATTATCTATGGCATTATCGCGACTTTATTGCTTATTATTGCTGCTGGATCTATTGTCAATATTACTGAATATTGTTGCCTGCTGGATATTACTTTGCTAGATCTCTTTTGATTCAAACTGTAGTGCACTATGCTAAATAACAAAGCCTAGTAAAACATTAATTTTGAGGCTATACACTGATTTGAACGGATACTACGATTTGGAGGCCAACCATCCCATCCCGATACATATACAATGTCCCATCCCGTTATGTATACAATGTACCATCCCGTTATGTATACAATGTCCCTTACGCGTCCCTCCGAAAACAAAATAGGGGATGATGACATGTATGAGCTTTATTGCAAAACAAGCTGGCAATGGAGTAGTGGGATTGGTGCCTAGCATGGCAACCGGCCAGCCACCGTATTTGCAGCAGTACCGATATCCCTAACCTCTACCCGATGTACCATACAAACCTGAGTCTAAACTTTTACAAAATTCATTTTTCCTTTATTTTGTTACTATTATTATTATTATTATTATTATTATTATTATTATTATTATTATTGTTGTTGTTGTTGTTGTTGTTGTTGTTGTTGTTGTTGTTGTTGTTGTTGTTGTTGTTGTTGTTGTTGTTGTTGTTATTACTATTAATTGTCGCAGTAAGTCATTTGCGTATTTTTTGCAAGGTACTTCTCGGCGAAATTGTTAAAGAGGATGCTATTGGAAATGACGAATAATTTAACATTATTAACACTTCCAATACTTTTTACTTTATTTCATTACTTATGTTTATATATATATATATATATATATATATATATATATATATATTGACATACTAACTAATTTGTTCTATTTTGCGACGTGTGTTTGGTTGAACTCTCCAAGGAAGAATCCAATTAGTGCATTTGAACCTTTTTTTGTTTAATCATAATTATTATATGCATATTATAGTTTAGTATATTTGCTCAGTTACTTTTAATTGCTTAGAGTCCCAGTCATATTGTCCGGCCGGTAACCACCTTTGGGTGGAGCCTGAGAGGTGCTTAACACCTTTCTCTCGGGTTAACTTGAACTCTTACCTAGAATTTCTAATTCGTAGACTAAGTTTCAGAGTTAATTATAAAATTGGCTAGAAACAAAAGTAGGTGCCCTAATACGCCTAGTTAAAAATATGTTAGGTGGGGACTCCTAGTCTTTACCTGTGGGTTCCAATAAGTCGAGCCCTGTTTGGAACTCTGACCGGGTTTGGAGAAAAATGGGTGTCGACAATGACAAAAGCAATTGAATCTCAAGAAGAAAGAATCGCTCAACTTGTTACTATAGTTGAAATGCTTGCTAAGAACCAATTGAAGAAAAATCAAGAATCCACAAAGTAAGTCAATGCTATTGATTTACCCCCCAAAGAAGTTCATTGTGGAGCCTATTATTCTTATCAATCCTATCCTTTGGGGTATGCTCCACCGAGATATATTCCTATGGAATTTGTGCCTCAAGGTCAAGAAGGGAAAATGGCAAATCAAGGTGGCCAAGAGCATGATGAGGATGCAAATTATGTCAATGCTTATCAAGGCCAAAGACCTCAATACAATCAAGGCTATCAAGCTCAAGGCCAATGGAAGCCTTACAATCAATGGGGTAACACTCATAAATGGAATAGTACCAATCATGGAAGAGAACAAAATGACAATCAAAGAAGCTCTCATGATTCTCAACAAAGTTCAAGCAATCCGAAAAATTCAAAGTTGGAAGGCATGATGGAGAAGATGTTAAACTCCAAGAAGACAATTCGGTTGATATAAAGGATATCAAGCAAATCGTGCAATCACATTATACTTCTATCAAGTCGCTTGAGTCCCAATATAGCCAATTGTCTCATTAAGTAAATCAAAGACAACAAGGAGCATTGCCGAGTGATACGGTAGTGAATCCTAAGAGGAATGCAAAAGATCAAGTATTGGCCATCATGATTAGAAGTGGAAAGACTTGGGATAACCCCGGGATGGTAGGTGATGATATTCAATTAGAGCTTGAAAAGGGTGAGGAAGAAGGAGAGATATTGAGTGATGAGGTAGAGGTTGGAAGTGGAACTCAAGGGGAGATAAGGCCAAAAGTTGTCCAGGAGCAAGAGATCCCGCTTGTAAAAGAACCTCCAATGACAAAACCTACTACTACCTAAAAAGACACCAAATAACCTCCACCACCCAAAGAAGCCATTCCTACCAAGACCACTATCCCAAAGCCCACTCCACCATTTCCATAAAGAAATAAAAAATTGAGAAGAGCCGACCATGGAAAGAAGGTTTGGGAGAAGATTGCGTCAACTTCTATCAATCTACCTTTAGTTGATGCTCTTAGAAAAATGCCGGATGTTGCAAAGTTTGTGAAAGATTTGGTGACAAAGAAGAGGTTTTATGAACTTGAGACCATCAAGGTCACTCATCAATGTAGTGTCGTTATGTCACATGTGATACCCATGAATATGGAAGACCCCAGTGGGGGAAGGCACTTTTAAAAGGCATTGTGTGATTTAGAAGCAAACATCAATCTTATGCCTTATTCCGTCCACAATACATTGGGAAGCAAAGAGCCAAGGCCGACCAAGATAAACCTTTAAATGGCCGATCGATCCATGAAAAAGCCAATTGGAGTTGTTGACAATGTGTTTGTGAAGGTAGATTATTTTATCTTCCCGACGAATTTTGTTATATTGGATTGTGTCGTTGATTATGATGTACCAATTATTCTTGCAAGACTATTCTTGGCCACGGGAAGAGCATTGTGTGATGTGAAGAAAGGGGAGTTAACCTTTAGATTCAATGGAGAGAATGTGGTGTTCCACATTTGCAAATCTATGAAGCAACCGGTTGATGATGCATCATGTTCTTATGTTGATATGGCTATAGATGCATCGGTGGAAAAAGAGAGTTTGACAAGGGAGTATGAAGTATTGACATCCGTGTTGTGGAATATGGATGTTGATGATGAAGAAAGTCTGAAACAATGTGTTCTTGCATTGGAGGGCTTTGTTACTAAGCCATATTCCCCAAAGAAACTTTCCCTTTATCTTGAGAATAGAAAAATCCCATCAACTAAACCTTCCATTGAAGAACCCCCCATTCTTGATCTCAAAATCTTACCAAGTCACTTGAGATATGTCTAAATTGATCCGAACTCCACTCTTCCCATAATCATTTCTTCCCATTTAGATCAATTCCATGAAGAAAAGCTCTTATAAGTTGTGAGAAAGAGAATTCTTCCCATTTAGATCAATCCCATGAAGAAAAGCTCTTATAAGTTGTGAGAAAGAGAATTCGAGCTATTGGGTGGACCTTGACCGACATTAGAGGCATTGATCCGGGAGTATGTACCCACAAAATTATTCTTGAAGAAGGTTGCAAACCTTCGGTTGAGCATCAAAGGCGGTTGAATCCGGCCATGCAAGAAGTTGTCTAGAAGGAAATCATAAAATGGTTGGATGCGGGAGTTGTTGAGCCCTTATCCGATAGTGAATGGATATCACCGATTCAATGTATGCCTAAGAAGGGAGGTATGACGGTTGTGCACAATGACAAGGTTGAAGCTATTTCCACTAGGACCGTGTCCGGGTGGAGAGTTTGTATGGATTATCATAAGCTCAACAAAGCCACAAGGAAAGATCATTTCCCCTTCCATTCATTGATCAAATGTTGGATAGGTTGTCCAGAAAGGCTTATTATTGTTTCCTATATGGTTATTTCGGTTACAATCAAATCTCCATTGAAGCGGAGGATCAAGAAAAAACAACATTCACTTGTCTCTATGGGACATTTGCTTTCAAGAAAATGCCCTTTGGTCTTTGTAATGCACCCGCCACTTTTCAAAGGTGCATGCTCGCTTTGTTTCATGATACGGTTGAGAATTTCTTGGAAGTATTTATGGATGAATTTTTCGTGGTTGGTGACTCATTTGAAGAGTGCTTGCACAACCTAGATTTGGTACTTGAAAGATGTGAAGAAACTAAGTAGGTACTCAATTGGGAAAAATGCCATTTCTTGGTAGAAGAAGGGATTGTTTTGGGGCACAAGGTGTCCAAGCGTGGAATAGAGGTGGATCAAGCCAAAATTGATGTTATATCCAAGCTTCCACCTCCCACCACCGTGAAGGGAGTGAGAAGTTTCCTTGGTCATGCCGGCTTTTGTAGAAGATTTATCAAGGACTTCTCCAAAATTATCCAATCCTTATGCAAGCTACTTGAGATAGAAGAAAAATTTGTGTTTGATGATGCATGCCTCAAGGCATTTGAAGAGTTGAGAAGAAGGCTAACTACCGCACCCATCATTGTAAGTCCGAATTGGGATTTGCCCTTTGAATTGATGTGTGATGCAAGTGATGCGGCTCTTGGTGTCGTCTTGGGTCAAACGATTGAAAAGATCTTCCATCCTATTTACTATGCTAGTAAAACAATGAATGGTGCCCAATTGAACTACACGGTCACCGATAAAAAATTCTTAGCTGTGATGTTTCCATATGAAAAATTTCGGGCTTATTTGATGGGCTCTAAAGTAGTTGTTCATACCGATCATTCGGTCATCCAATACTTGATGAGCAAGAAAGAATCCAAGCCTCGCTTGATTCGGTGGATATTATTGCTTCAAGAATTTGATGTTGAAGTGAAGGAGTGAAAAGGCACCGAGAATCAAGTGGCGGACCACTTGTCGAGATTGGAAGAAGAGGGGAGACCTCGTGAAGATGTTGAAATTAATGATTCTTTTCCGGATGAGAGGGTTCTTGCGGTTTCCTTGGAGGAAATACCATGGCATGCGGAGCTTGCTAATTTTGTGGTATGTGGAGATTTTCCGTTGACTATTCGTACCATCAAAGGAAGAAGCTCATGGAAGATGCTTTTCATTATTATTGGTATGAGCCATATTTGTTTAAAATTTATGCGAATGGGATGAATCGAAGATGTGCTCCAGAAATTGAGCATGGGGAGATTGTTAATGGATGCCGTTCTTCATCTTATGGTGGACATCATGGTGGTGTTAGAACCGCCTTAAAAATCATGGAGTGTGGTTTATATTGGCTAACCATCTATAAAGATGCTCATGCCTTTGTGAAAAGTTGTGATAAATGCCAAAGAGCCGGAGGTGTGTCAAGAAAGCATGAAATGCCCCAAAATTCTATCATGGAGGTAGAGTTGTTTGATGTGTGGGGTATTGATTTCATGGGTCCATTCCAAAGTTCTGTGGGACAAAGTATATCTTGGTAGCCGTTGACTATGTATCTAAGTGGGTAGAAGCGGTGGCTTTGCCAAATAATGAAGCAAGAAGTGTCACAACATTCTTGAAAAAGAACATCTTCACTCGGTTTGGCATTCCTAGAGCCATAATTAGTGACAGTGGTTCTCATTTTTGCAACAAGATATTTGATACATTCATTGAGAAGTATGGGGTCAAGCACAAGGTCTCAACTCCTTATCATCCACAAACTAGTGGACAAGTGGAAGTGCCTAATCGGGAAATCAAACAAATCTTGCCTAAGGTCGTGAATGCTAACCGGAAGGATCGGGCCAAGAAGTTGGATGACGCACTTTGGGCTTATAGGATGACTTATAAAACTCCAATAGGTATGTCTCCTTATCGATTGGTGTTTGGAAAGGCCTGTCGTCTCCTTATCGACCTTGAAAACAAGGCATTGTGGGCAATGGAAAAGTTGAACTTTGAATGGGAAGTAACCGCAAAGTCTAGAATGGAGGCGTTGAATGAAATAGATGAAATGAGATTCAATGCATATGAGAATGCTTTGTTTTACAAGGAGAAAATGAAGATTGTGCAAGATAATAAGATTTGGAATCGGGAATTCAAGGCGGGAGACCTTTTGTTGTTTTTTAATTCTCAGCTCCAATTGTTTTCGGGAAAGTTGAAGTCGAAATGGAGTGGCCCGTTCAAGGTTGCTGGTGTTTCTCCCTATAGTGCCCTTGATTTGGAAGGTGATGATGGAAAGAGTTTTAGAGTAAATGGGCACCAGGCGAAGCATTATTTGGAGTTGTTAAAGGCACCAAGGTGGTGGCCTTGTGGTGCAAGCTAAATCCGGAGATGAAGCATAGCAACCGAAAACCACAGCGGAAAACAAGATAGAAGCTTGGCACAACTTTTCTTGCTTGAACTGCACCGAGGAACTGGTATCGGTACGATTCAAGTAGAAGAGAAGAGCACCTAAGCTATGCAACAATCCTCAAGAGAACAATGCCTCTTGCAAACTGAATGATCAAAGAGGAATTGTTCAATTGAATTCACCGAAAGCCACAAGTTCCAAAGACCCCATCGGGTTTGCTCACATCTGAGACAAAAAGAGAAAGTGCTCTCGGCTACTCTCATTCAATATTCAATACTCAAAATCTAGGTGTTTTACAAATGAAATGTAAAGGAGTTTATATAGACAATACTAAGGGCGAAATAGTAAAACGGTCACATGCGACCAATAAGAATAAGCCACGCAGTGGCTGACTAAACTAAGTGTTCGATTCCTGTAATTTGAACACTCTCAATTAGGACGCACTCCCTTCGATTGCTTCTCAATGCTTGGCATCGAAGTGAAGTGTTTGGTCGCTCCTTTTGATTCGAACACATGAGCTCGAACAGTTGAACTCGGACGCTATTCCTTTGGTTGGCGGTTTACTGTTCAGCGTCGATGTTAAATGTTCGGTTGCTCCCTTCTTCAAGCTTGAGCTTGTAGATGACGCCTACAAATCTTGAGCTCGGCCAGTCAACTTTGGAGCGGCTGCTTTCTCCCAACCATGCCAACTGGATGTGGGTATCATACATCAACTTGGCTTGGCTTCGTGTCATTGGCCTCGATAGAGTGAATGTTTGATCAGCATGGAATTGGGCTGCATCATCCTCTCCTTCTTGAGAAGATTTCGTCCTCGAAATCGATGAAATCAAGCCCTCTTCAGTCTCCGATGTTTGGCCTACAACACAAGGAGTTAAGTCAGCAACATTAAAGATGTTGGACATGTTATACTCACTAGGGAGGTCGATCACATAAGCGTTGCTGTTGATCTTGCTCAGCACTTCAAACGGACCATCCCCTCGAGGAGCCAACTTTCCTTTCCTTTGACTTGGGAATCGTTCCTTTCGGAAGTGAACCCACGCCCAATATCCCTTATTTAACTTCAACTTCTTGCGCCCCTTGTTTTTCTTTGTTGCCACTTTGGCGTAAGCTTCCTCGAGCTTCTTCTTCACCTTTGCATGCAACTCGATCAAGGCAGTGGATCGTCGAGTACCTTCAAAATCAATGATAGAATCTTGAGCAATGGGGTTAAATCAAGTGGAATTAAAGGGTTAAAACCATACACACATTCGAACGGAGTCATTCCAATCATTCAATACAATGTTTGATTGTATGCAAATTCGATCACGGGCAAACGATTAGCCCAGTTTCCGACCTTGCCTTTGGTCATTGCCCAAAGCAAAGATCCCAAGGTTTGGTTGACTACCTCGGTCTGTCCATCAGTCTGAGGATAGTGAGATGTCGAGAATAGTAATTTGGTGCCGGTGCACCCCATAGATATTTCCAAAAATGACTCAAGAATTTTGAGTCTCGATCACTCACAATAGTACGAGGCACGCCATTCAATTTTTACACATTAGAAATAAAGAAAGTAGCTACATGCTGTGCATCATCACACTTCTTGCAAGGAATAAAATGAGCCATTTTGGAAAAACGGTCCACAACAATGAAGATGCTATCATGTCCACCCCCGACCTTGGTAACCCCAAAACAAAATCCATGGATATATCAACCCAAGGTCGACCAGGCACAGGTAATGGAGTGTACAAACCATGAGGGTTGGACCTCGATTTAGCCTTTTTGCAAACTAGACAAGCGTTGCAAAGCTTTTCCACATCTTGTCGCATTTTCGTCCAATGGAACTGCTCGGACAAGATTTCAAGAGTTTTATCGACACCGAAGTGTCCAATCAAGCCTCTAGAGTGAGCTTCTCAGACGAAGAGCTCTCTCCACGACGATACTGGCACATAAACCCTCCCATTCTTGAAGAGGTAGCCATCGTGCCACAGATATTTCTCAACCCTTCGGCCACTCAAGATTGCGCCTCGGACACTTTTCAGCTTGGGATCATCTTCGTACATCGACTTGACGCTTTTGAATCCCATAAGCCTTGAGGAGAGAGTGGTCGCTAAGGCAAATTTCCCTGATAGCGCATCGGCCACAACATTGTCTTTTCCCTTTTTGGAATGAATCACATAGGGAATGCTCTCAATAAATTCCACCCACCTGGCATGTCTTCAATTTAATTTCTCCTGGCCTCGGAGATGCTTCAAAGACTCGTGATCACTTTTAATCACAAACTCTCTCGGCCACAAATAATGCTGCCAATGGGCGAGTGCTCGAACGAGGGCATACAACTCCTTGTCATACGTAGAGTAATTCAAGGTTGCACCCTTAAGCTTTTCGCTAAAGTAAGCGATCGACTTCGATTCTTACATCAGCACTCCTTCGATCCCAACCCGAGACGCATCACACTCGACCTCGAATGCTTTACCGAAGTCAGGGAGTTGTAATAACAGGGCAGAACAAAGCCTCCATTTCAACTCTTGGAAAGCCCTTTCTTGGGACCCTCCCCACACAAACGGATTGTCTTTCTTTACTAGACTTTCTTTACCAGCTCGGTAAAAGGAGCTGCCACGGTGCTAAAGTCACGAACAAACCTTCAGTAAAAGCTAGCTAAACCATGGAAGCTACGAACTTGAGATACCGAGGTTGGAGTTGGCCAATCTTTTACAGCCTCGACTTTTGACTCGTCGACTTCAACACTATTAGCACTCACAACAAATCCTAGGAAGACTACACGCTCAACACAAAAGGCACATTTCTTGAAGTTAGCATACAACTTCTCTTCTCTAAGTTTATCAAGCACTAGCCTTAGGTGTTCGACATGTTCATCCACTGATTTACTATAAACAAGTATGTCATCGAAGTAAACGACAACAAACTTATTTATGAACGGTTTGATCACATGGTTCATTAGTCGCATGATTGTGCTCGGTGCGTTAGAGAGGCCAAAAGGCATCACTAACCATTCATAGAGACCGAATTTGGTCTTGAATGCAGTTTTCCACTAATCTCTGGGTTTCATTCGGATTTGGTGGTAACCGGACCTGAGGTCTATCTTCGAAAAGCATGAAGAACCACTTAACTCATCTAGCATGTCGTCTAATCGAGGGATAGGATGACGATACTTTACCCTAATTTTGTTGATTGCTCGGAAATCAACGAACATTTGCCATGTTCCATCTTTCTTCGGGACAAGGATAACAGGAACGGCGCAAGGACTCAAGCTCTCTTGAACAAGTCCCTTGCTCAGCAATTTATCAACCTGCCTTTGGAGCTCTTTGGTGTCTTCGGGATTACACCGGTATGCAGGTTTGTTGGGGATTTGAGACCCTGGAACGAAGTCAATCTGGTGCTCGATTCCTCTCAACGGAGGCAATCCCCTGGGCATTTCTTCGGGAAACAAATTTCTGAAGTCCTGCAAAACACTTTGTACAATACTATTCAAAGGGTTATCATTAGAAATATTATTATTAGAGTTTAGAAAGTTACCTTTGTGTACGAGGCAAATCATCATTCGATCGATGTCGTTGCCTCGTAAGTACTCACCCGGTTGCATGATCGCACATATGCTGTTGACCACGGGTGGTGGAGTTTTGGCTTCGGCCACAATTGGAACTCCGATAGGATTCTTTGCTTTGGCCGCTTCTTTCAGCACTCTCATCCATTTATAGTCCTCGCTGACTTGTTTTTGAGACAAAGGTTTGAGTATAAAACTCTCCCCTTCGAGCTTAGCAGTGTAAGTGTTGGTTCGACCGTTGTGGATAACAGATCGATCAAATTGCCACGGTCGCCCAAAAAGAAAATGACAAGCTTGCATTGGGACCACATCAAACATCATCACATCATGATAGATCTCCACTTGAAATTTGATCAACACTTGTTTTGCCACTCTCAATTCTCCACACTCATTCAACCACTGGAGCTTGTATGGTCGGGGATGCTTGGTAGTAGGCAGACCCATTTGTGAAACCAAGGTTTTGCTCACAACATTTGAACAGCTGCCTGAATCAATAATCATCGAACACACCTTCCCCTTCACTAGACACCGGGCATGGAAGAGATTTTCCCTTTGGCTGTCATCATCTTCGAATTTAGCTCGATCAGTCTCCTCGACTACTTCCTCCTAGTCACTCGCTTGCTCATGGATGGTTCAATCATCGAGCATTACCATGATATGATGAGTCGGACAGTCCCTTGCCATATGACCATACCCTCTACATTTGTGACACTGAATTTTCAAAGCACTAGGAGTATTGAGTTGAGCTTTACCTCCCATGTCTTTGGATTGGTTAACGGTCACTCCCCTCTCGAAGGTTTTCTTCGGATCTCGAGCATTGTTAGCACTTGCTGGGTTCGGACTTTTCCATTCTTTACCTCGGCTTAAAGGAGTTGAAGTACTGACACCTCGATACCGGTTTGCTTTATCGTCCTTAACCCATTTCTCAGCTTCGATGGCAGCATGAAACACATCTTCCAAAGTTTGATAAACATGCAGTCTTTATTGAGAGGACACATCTCGAGTCAAGCCATTTTTGAATCAAATAATGGCTTGCTCGTCATTTTCTTCCAAATCAAGGGCCAATCGAATTCTTTCGAACTCATCATGGTATTCTTCAACCGATTTGGACCTTTGTTTCAATTCGAAGAGCTTTCGAAGTTGTTCCTGCCGATATCTGGCATTCACATACATAACATCCATTGCTCTTTCCAACTGCATCCATATGGTGACATCGGGATATGCATTCCTTCGTCTCAACCTTTTGTCAGCCTCCCACCATGTCGATGCATATGCCTCGAACGAAGCAATAGCATGTGCAGCTTTTCTCTCTTCGGTCATCTCATTCGTTTCGAAGATTCGCTCCAATTGAATCTTCCAATCAAGATATTGGTCGGGATCACTAGTTCCTCTAAAAGGTGGAATAGTGATCTTGACACTGTTCAAATATGAATCTCGAGCACCTTGGATCGGTTCTGGATACTCATCAAAATAGTCATAAGCCTCTCGCTCAAAATTTCAATCAACATTTGCAGCTCGGCCTCGACCTCGGAAATTTTCACGACCTCGTTGAACCTGCCTTCGTTGAATGAATGGCGGCTCATACTCAGCTTCCACCTCAGGAAACTCTCCATCATCAACCCCTTCATCAACGACCACGACTTGTCTTCGGGCCCTTGGAAGTGGTACTCTTTCACATCGGGGAATGCCCTAGTTTAGATGACTAGCTTGGGGATTGCCCAAATGTTGTGCAGCTTGGGGATTGCAAATAGCTTCATTTTGAACAGCCTCGTTCTTCATCCATTGTTGTCGAACTAGCTCAGCAAATAGCTCCGGTTTCATTGGAGTGGAGTTGCTCGTTCCAGCACCGGACCCAGGTAAAGCCACGGCCGCACTCCCTTGCTCGAGGTTAGCTACTCGAGCACTCACTCCTTTTACCTCGGCACTGAGGCCTTGTATCGCAACCATGAGATCGGCTAACGACACCTCGGGCGATGCAATGCCCTTCTCTCCATTTCCAGCCATTGCACCTGCACAAATCAAAGACTAAAATAAAGCGTTAAGCTTAGAAATCACCTCACACACTCCCTCACCTTTAATGGGGTGTACTCGGGTCCACTCAATTTGTGGGTTCGGTTTTAGTCACTCAAAGAACTTGTAAGCAGTGGCTTCGTCGGATTGACCAATGTCTGCTAAGATCCTTCAAGTTCGACAATAGTCACTTACTCTTCGGGAAGAGTGAAGTGATGTTCGACTCGATGGAACGGACGTTGTTTTCACTGCGCTCGGGAAGTCAAAAAATTTTCTACGAAAGTTTGGACTTCGGTCACCCCTCGCACGAATTTCTAAAAGCTCCAATTCGTTAGTACGACCTCGAGTGGAAGAAATTACTCCAGAGATCCACTAACGAGATTTTTCGATCACAAGAAAAGTGAAAACCTAGGAGATTCTACCCTTCAATTCCTCCTTCGAAAACTTTCGATCACATCAACTCTTGTACGGACAAAAGTGGTCCCTCCTTGGTATGGATAGGTTTTATCCTTATCCTCTTTCCCTTTTCTAGCAGACAAACTTTTCACCTGGGGTTTTGGATTTAACAGTTTACCCCTTTCTTCTTCTCAATGGAACAGTGAACTCACCACTCCGATGTACGGATAAATCTTTCAACTTCGTTCACTAACCACGATTTAACAGATTCTAGGTCGCTTTTCACTCCGATAACTTCAATGTCGGAGGAGATTCAAGTTTCCAGTCGAGCTAAGAACTCAGCTGCACTTTGTCCGTACACTGTTACAATGTAACAATTTTCCGGCGTACGAACGGTGGCAAATCGACAGAACTTTAAACATTAAGTTCAAAATACAACCCAAATCAAATAAAACCCACCAGTCTTCAACGATAAACACCAAAACACACTGGGGTTCGATATCAACACCACCAATGTCAAGAACAGTCCAAATAATGTCGAGAAACCCTAGTCGTCAATCGTGTACGATAGGTACTCGTTGGATTCCTTAGACGATGGGGATTACGAATCTGTGGTTGTTCGATTCAAACAACCAACCAACAACAAACTTTTGAATTTTTTTCTTCTTTTTACTTTTTTTAAAATAAGAACACCAACGGTAACAACACAAGAATAATAACAAGAACACGAAATAGAAAACAAGGACACTAACACACGAAAATAAAGATAACGTCGAACAGGATTTGGGGTTGTAGAAACAAGCCCAAACCATGCTCTGATACCAAGATGGTGCAAGCTAAATCCAGAGATGAAGCTAAGCGACCGAAAACAATAGCGGAAAACAAGATAGAAGCTTTGTTGAACGAGAAGTTTTGAAGATGACAAAGGACCTGGTGCTAAGTGGACCGCGAAAAGGTTCACAGTCGAAGTGAGAAGACCAGCTATTCAACGAGTTAATCTACTCAGAGTTGAAGAAGGAAAGAAGAGAACAGCTGGGGTGAAAGTTCCAATCCTACCGGAAATAGAAGAAGCAAGAAGCGGTGATGAGAAGGACGCGGATCCTAAATGTAAATGGATTGGGAACTAAGGCAAATTAACTTAGGTTTTAAATAAGGAAATATGGGTAACCTTGTTTAAAACTGATTTCAAAGAGGAAAAGGATTCCTAAACTTAGTTGGATCCGGCTAAATCTAGCTCCTATAAATACAAGTTAATTTGGCCAGAATCAAAACGCACAAAAGACATCTCAACAGAGCATATCAAGTACAATCAGATCGTGAGAAAGCTTTGTGTGCAAGAATAAAGGCTGAGCAGCAGAACCTTACGAAGGAGCAGTTTCATAGTTAAGTCTGTTGTTTTAGTTTCTTTGTTATAGGCTATTGAGTTGTAATCTATCAGCTTGTTAGAAGCATTGAGTAGAGATTACTTTTTGAGGTTAAGTAGAGGTAACCTTACCAGCTAACGTGCGGCTGTGAAGGTTCTAGGTACTAGGGGTTCTAGTTCCTTGATTACATTACGTTGTAGTCTAAAGTTGCTCGGGATTTCCTTTAGTGGAAGAGTTAAATCCCAAGAGTTTGGGTCGTGGTTTTTTATCCCTTGAGCAAGGATTTTTCTACGTAAAAATGTCTGTGTTCTTTACGTTCCACAATTTGTTTAGTTTCAGAGATAGGTGAAACTTGCAAAGAACCTGGTTCTATGTAAGTTAGGCGCTGAAAGTTAAAAGCAAGTTTTAGGATTTAAAAATTGGTTAAGGATACTATTCACCCCCCTCTAGTGTCTTATATAGGTGCACCAAGTGCAACAAGTGGTATCAGAGCAGGTTTTCTCGAAGAAAGATTAACATCTTTAGAAGGATCTGAATAATGAGTACACCACCATTCATGCCCGAAGGACACTCTATCAGCAAGCCTCCGCAGTTCAACGGTCAACACTACAAATTCTGGAAGTTTAGGATGGAAACCTTTCTACAGGCAGAAAATAATCAGCTATGGAGGATTACACAGAATGGTCCCTTGATTCCCACAAAGATTGATACATCACGGAACAAAGTTCAAAAGCCTGTGGAAGAACTTAATGAAAAAGACTTCAAACTACTTCAGATGAATGCTGAAGCTATGAAGATTCTTCATTGTGGACTAGGACTTATGTATGTTCACGTATTCCCAAGTGCTCAACTGCAAAGGAAATATGGGATACGCTAGACAGGTTATACAATGAAGAAACTACAAAGTCAGAAGAGAGTTCAATCGAGGTCATTCCTGTCAAGAATAGCACTGTAAAGAATCTGAATCACTCAGGATGCTTCAGGTGTGGCCAAAGAGACCATGTTATTAAACATTTCCCAACATGGGGTCCTTCTGAAAGTGAAAGTGATGAAGAAGATGTAGAATCAGAAGATGATTCTCCATTGGCACTGATGGCGGATAATGAATCTTCGATTGATGATACACCTGAGGTAAGTCTCGATGAACTAAAACCTAGACTTCATAATTGTTCTCCCATGGAATTGAATTTGCTTGCCCTGACTTTAATTGAAGAGATTGAAAATTTGAGGTCTGAGAAGGACCAAACACTTTCTGAGAAGGACCAACTAATGTCAGTTGTGTCTGATTTTTCAATGAGAAATAAAAACTTGGAAAAAGCTAAATATGATCTTAAAAAGGAATTAACTGCTAGTGAAACTCAAGTTTTTGAACTAAAACAGAAAGTCTCAGACCTTGAATTAGAAAATCTTCAATTAAAGGGACACGTGCTTTGTGAGAAGAAGCTAGTTTCTGCACTTGAACTTGAAAATCAAAAATTGAAAGAAGGGTCTGGTAAACAAGGAGTTAGTGAGGCTCAAATCAACCTTGAAGCTGAGCTTAAAAAGAAAAACCAGGTTCTACTTCAGGAAACAGAGAAGAACCGGGCTCTTCACGAAAAGGTTGAAAAAGCTAACTCAGAGCTCACCAGACTCACTAAATGGAATAAGTCTTCTGAAGCTTTGAATTGGTTGCATGAAAATCATAATAGAGGTAAAACTGGATTAGGACATAGGAAACCTTTACCTGCTTGGAACCCTAATAGCAAATATGTAGAACTTCCATGCAACAAACTCTGCTTCTTGTGTGGTAAGACTGGACATATCAAGAATGAATGCATTGTTGCAAAAGGAGCAGTGAAAAAGAATAAAAAAATCAGTTTTACCTTATTGGGCTAGAAAAGATTTAATTCATCCATTCGATAACAAAAAGGGACCCAAGCTTGTCTGGGTTCCTGTTACTAACCCTTGATTTTCTTTTGCAGGCTGGAATGAGATGGAACAACCCAAGCTGGATTCTTGATAGTGGGTGTTCCAGGCACATAACAGGAGATAGAAGAAATTTTCTCTCACTCGCAGCGTTTCAAGGGGGTAGTGTGGCGTTTGGAGGAGGCAAGAGCGGTGAAATTGTTGGTATTGGAAAAGTTGGGAGATCCCTCAATCATGCTATTAACAATGTACTCTGTGTGGATGAATTGAGGCACAATCTTCTAAGTATCTCTCATAAATTCAGTGAGTTTCACATCTGTAGGTTGCACTGTAAAGAACCTGCAGACTGGTGAAGTGATAATAGAAGGGAAACGAGCCAATAATGTGTACAAGGCTACATTATGTTCTCTTCCTGAGAATAATTTGACTTGTCTGAATGTGCTGGAGAATGATAGGCAGATGTGACAAAAGAGACTAGGACATGCAAGCCTGACTCAATTGAATAAGTTGGTGTCAAAGGACCTGGTTCGTGGAATGCCAAGTAAGAGGTTCAATGACATCAAGATTTGTGATGCTTGTGTGAGGGGGAAACATGTAAGATCTTCATTCAAGTCAAAGAAAGTGGTTAGAACGTCTAAGCCACTTGAGCTGGTTCACATGGACTTGTGTGGACCAATGAGGGTAAGGAGCAGAGGAGGTAAGAGGTTCGTAATGGTAACAGTTGATGACTACTCCAGATACACATGGACCTTGTTCCTCAGGTCTAAAGATGAAGCACATGATATGTTCGAGGACAGGGTCAGAGTCAATCAGAAGAAACTGGGGCTTCAACTAGTGAGTATAAGGTCCGACCATGGTACAGAATTTGAGAATGCTAAGTTTGCTGAATATTGTAACAAACATGGTGTGGATCACAACTTCTCTACACCAAGGACCCCTCAGCAGAACGGTGTAGTTGAAAGAAAGAACAGGTCCATGGAGGACATGGCTAGAACTATGTTGTTGTCAAGCGGTCTATCGAAGAATTTTTGGGCTGAAGCAGTCAACACCGCTTGCTACTTGCTAAATCGCTGTTCTATCCATCCTTTGTTAGAGAAAACTCCCTACGAGCTGATTAGAGGAAGGTAACCTAATATTGCACATCTTAGAGCTTTTGGGTGCAAGTGTTTCGTGCATAACAACGGGAAAGAACCTCTAGGGAAGTTTGATGCTAGAAGTGATGACGCCATCTTCTTGGGATATTCTTCACAAAGCAAAGCTTATAAAGTGTTCAACAAGAGAACCATAACTGTAGAAGAAAGTGTGCGTGTGGTATTTGATGAATCTGAAAGTGTCACAAACAGACAAGAAGATGATGATCAGGAGATTAGTCTTGCAAGAGATGAACCTGCTGAAGACCCTGAGAATTTGAATGGAGTTAAAAGTAATCAGGATGATAAGGATCAAACTAAGGGGGAACTGGAAGGCAATCAGACAGGGGGAACTGAAGAGCAAGATGAAGAAGATTTAGATGGCTCAGATCCTCCTGGAAACGACACTCAGCAGATTCAGCCTAAACCTTGGAGATATCAAAGTTCTCATCCACGGGAGAACCTCATGTCTGATCTAAACACTGGAGTTGTTACCAGAAGAGCTTTGAAGAACTTCTGTGCATTCTTTGCGTTTCAATCCTCAATAGAACCAAAGAATGTATGTGAAGCACTTGAGGATCCAGACTGGGTGATTGCGATGCAAGAGGAACTTTATCAGTTTGAACGAAGTAAGGTATGGCACCTGGTCCTTCGACCAACGGACATGTCCATCGTTGGTACTAAATGGGTATTTAGAAACAAACTGGATAAACATGGCATAGTGACAAGGAACAAGGCAAGACTGGTGGTTCAAGGTTATAGTCAAGAAGAAGGAATTGATTATGATGAAACCTTTGCACCTGTTGCTAGAATAGAGGCCATTAGGATGCTTATTGCTTTTGCAGCTTACATGGAGTTTAAGCTGTACCAGATGGACGTGAAGAGTGCATTCCGTAATGGTTATTTGAATGAAGAGGTGTATGTGATTCAACCACCTGGCTTTGAAAGTAAGGAGTTTTCTGATCATGTCTACAAACTTGACAAAG
Source organism: Petunia x hybrida (assembly GCA_037355625.1). Lineage (NCBI taxonomy): Eukaryota > Viridiplantae > Streptophyta > Magnoliopsida > Solanales > Solanaceae > Petunia > Petunia x hybrida. The sequence continues at coordinate 19,049,237 of JBBBVM010000007.1, forward strand.
CACTGTATGGGTTGAAACAGGCTCCTAGGGCTTGGTATGAAAGATTGTCTGGGTTCTTATTGAAGAATGGGTTTACAAGAGGTAAAATAGACAATACTTTGTTTTTAAAGAAGAAAGCCAAGGACCTGCTAATTGTTCAAGTGTATGTAGACGACATCATCTTTGGTGCTACAAATGAGAACCTTTGCAAGGAGTTTGCCGACCTGATGGGAAGTGAATTTGAGATGAGTATGATGGGTGAGCTAAATTTCTTCTTAGGCTTACAAATCAAGCAATCTCAGGAAGGTACAATGATCCACCAGCAGAAGTACATCAAAGAGCTGTTTAGGAAGTACGATATAAAGTCTGCTAAGGATATGAACACACCCATTGCTCCTCGAACAAAGATAGATTTGGATGAAACTGGTGCTGCAATTGATGAAACTAAGTACAGAGGAATGATTGGTTCCTTGCTGTATTTAACTGCAAATCCTCCAGATATTGTTTATAGTGTGGGATTGTGTGCGAGGTTCCAGTCAAAACCAAACGAGTCACACTTAACTGCAGTCAAGAGAATCTTGAGATATTTGAAAGGAACTCAAGATCTTGGTTTATAGTACCCAAAAGGTGGAAGTTTTTATCTAATTGGGTATGTTGATGCTGACTATGCTGGTCACTTAGTTGATAGGAAAAGTACATCTGGGATGGCACACTTCCTAGGTCCTTGTTTAGTGTCATAGGCTACAAAGAAGCAAAATTCAGTTGCATTATCCACAGCTGAAGCTGAATATGTAGCAGCTGCTTTATGTTGTTCACAGTTATTATTGATCAAGCAGCAGTTGGAGGACTTTGGAATCAAGTGTGGACCAATTCCAGTCTTTTGTGACAACACCAGTGCAGTCAATATTGCCAAGAACCCGGTCCAGCACAAGAGAACAAAGCACATTGATATCAGGCATCACTTTTTAAGGGACAATGTTGAGAAAGGCCTAATTACAATGAACTTTTGTAGGACTGAAGACCAAATTGCTGATATCTTCACTAAGGCATTGAACAGGGTACAATTTGAAAAGAACAGGCTTGAGCTAGGGATGACCAAGATACATTGAACGAAGCAGCACCTGGTTCTCCCAATGATTTGCTAGTGAAGTTTTCTTGTTTTTACTTAGCTTAACTTTGCTTAGTTGATTCTAAATATAAAAACTTAGTTGTTTTGCTTGCTACCCTGTTTTGAACCTGTTTTCATGACTTAGATACTGACAATTTTTTGAATATAAAGGATATAATTGAAGAAACTTGTACATGAACATTCAGGTACACATTCTATATCACTTACTGAGTATAACGTTGTCTTACGTGGCCTAAATTGTTACCAATCACCCTCACTAGGCGCCGGATTAGTGTAAAACTTTTAAAATTCAAATACTTTGAACCGTGATGGCGTCAGCTCCTATGCGTCATAAGTAGTAGCAGCTATTTCCAATCCCATCAACCTATTCCCCTTCCCGATAAACCTAAACCTTTCCCTATTCCACTACTTGATCAAAGAAACATTGTTTCTATCGGCAAAGCAGTTAAAACTCTCTCAAAACAATTTTCTTCTCTCTCTAGAAACTCAACACTTTGTAAACATGTCCACCAGTTCTAAAATCGATTCTCAACTCTCTTCTCCCAAACTCAAAATGTCAAAACTAAATCAAAAGGCTAAGCAACTAGCAGTAAGTCATTCTATGGCTATGGCGAGGAAGTTTACAAAACTGAGACAGAAGAAGTTGTCGGAGGAAGCAACTAGTAAGGGGGAAAGTGTTCCAAAAACTAGTACGGAAGAAGGGATCATTGAAACGACTCAAGAAATCGTTCAAGAAACTGAAAAGGTAAACCCTAGTTCTCCTACTGGTACTATAGTCGTCGATACTAGTTTACCTTCTATGCCTGTAGATTTAGTAGAGCTTGTTGTGAACAAAGAAGGAGAAAAAGATGAGGTAGTTGTAGAAAATATTGAGAACGTCATTGAAACAGAGGTTGTCATTGTTGCTAAAGAAACTGAGAACACTGTTGAGGAACCTGTTCCTGAGACAGTTCCTATGGTAGAAAAGACAGTTAGTGACAAAGGAGAGGAAAAATCTGTTGAACCTGCTAAAGAACCTGGTTCGTTCTCCGGTTCTGTGGCAGGTGATGATGCAAATCTGAGAGATATTGATGATTATGTGGAAGAGAATGTAGAAGGTGTAGGTTTTACTGAACCTTTAAATGCTGTGTTGCCTAAGGCCAATCCCACTCCTCAAGCTAGTGAAGGTTCCTCCAGTGAGACTGATGTTGTGGTGGTGGAGGAATAGAGGAGATTGGGAAAGAGGCCTGTGATTCAAGAACAAAAACAAACTACGAAGAAAAGAAGGTTAGTGAAGGGAGGAGAATTTGTGGGTAGTTCCAAAATTTGAAGTTCTGGAGATGCAGAGGGTATGGGAGAAAGCAGCAGAAAGATAGTGAGTCATGTTAGGAGACCTGCTACTCGAGGTTCTGTGAGAGAGCAACAGGAGACAATTATGGAGGAACCTGAGGTTCATAGGAGAAGCTCTAAAAAAAAGCTGGTGATTGGGGATGACAAGGAAGACAAGAAAAGGAGAGTGGCCTACTTTAGAGGGTTACCATTGGTAAAGGGTAAGATTCTCACTGACCTTGAGCTGGAGGGGATGATTCAGCTTGGTGCTAAGTTGAGAGCTCAGGGTTAGTTGAACCTGTTCAGTGATCGTACTAGACAGCTAAGGGAGCAAGAGGTTTGAGAATTTTACTCAAATTGCACAGTGAGTGAGGGTATTGTGACAACCATAGTCAAGGGGCTGGTAATCCAGTTTGATTGTGTGGAACTGGGAGAGATTTTAGGTGTCCCCTCTCAGGGCTATAGCGAGTATATGAGGAACTCGTGGCCGGCTAGAGGAGATGGTGTGTCTGCTTTGGAGGTGACCCATAAATTTGCAGGGAGACCTAGACTGGCAAGGGCTACACAAGTTAAGAAGAAGGCAATGCAACCCTTCTACAAGTTGCTCTTTGAATTTATGCTGAAGAACCTACTGCAGAGGTCTGAAAGGAGGAGTAAGGCCAACTTTCTGGATATGACCTATATGGACCTGCTAGATCGAGAGGTTCATATTAATCTGCCTGAATTGATGATCAAGCACATAGGTAGGGTAGCTGATATGGGGTTAGGCAAACATGCGCTGGTCTATGGGTTTCTTCTGGGGAAGGTATTTGATTTTTTGGGGGTGCCTGTTGGTAAGTGGACTGAGCAGGACCACAATGACTTGTTCAGGAGGAACATTCTTAAGTCCTGTGACTGTGTGTTGGATGGTGAACCTGCTGATGAACCAGAGCATATGGAGGAGGATGCAGATGAAAGAAGAAACAATAGAATGGACAGGAGAATTGAGGGGTTCAGGAGGCAGCTTGAAAGGCAAAATGATGAGCTGGCCTGGATGAATGCTGAAAACACAAGGTTGGATGCAGAGCTGGAGCGTGAAAGAGAAGGAAACTCGTGTCGCCTCGCCTTGTTGCTTGCTCACTTTAACATCCCTGATATTCCCCAATTCTGAACCAGTTCCTTTCCCTAGTCCCCTCCTGGTTCTTTTATTTGGCCTGTTTTTAAGACAATCTTATATTTCGGTTTGTAATATTTGGATGATGTTTGGATGTTTTATGCCGGTTTGGCACTTTTTGTTGATATAAATATCCTATCTGCTAGTATTTATTGTCTGAAACAGGTTTCTGACGTTTAAAAGGTTAGCTTGCTGCCTTTGGCACTAGAGTCGACTGGACTTAATTTAAGTTGGGCAGGTTCTTACAACTGTGAAACTTTTAGATGATGCCAAAAGAGGGAAGTTAGTTGTTGTTATTTCATTATATCTTTGTGACCTAATTTTTTCCTAACTGTTATTACCCTGGTTCGTGGTTAGTGTCTGATTTTTACAGGTTCTTGAGCGTATCAACCCTCGGTGAGACAACATTGTTTGTCATCATCAAAAAGGGGGAATTTGTTGAACGAGAAGTTTTGAAGATGACAAAGGACCTGGTGCTAAGTGGACCGCGAAAAGGTTCACCGTCGAAGTGAGAAGACCAGTTGTTCAACGAGTTAATCTAGTCAGAGTTGAAGAAGGAAAGAAGAGAACAGCTGGGGTCAAAGTTCCAATCCTACCGGAAATAGAAAAATCAAGAAGCGGTGCTGAGAAGGACGTGGTTCCTAAACGTAAATGGATTGGGAACTAAGGCAAATTAACTTATGTTTTAAATAAGGAAATATGGGTAACCTTGTTTAAAACTGATTTCAAAGAGGAAAAGGATTTCTAAACTTAGTTGGAACCGGCTAAGTCTAGCTCCTATAAATACAGGTTAATTTGGCCATAATCAAAACGCACAAAAGACATCTCAACAGAGAATATCAAGTACAATCAGATCGTGAGAAAGCTTTGTGTGAAAGAACAAAGGTTGAGCAGCCGAACCTTACGAAGGAGCAGTTTCATAGTTAAGTCTGTTGTTTTAGTTTCTTTGTTATAGGCTATTGAGTTGTAATCTATCAGCTTGTTAGAAGCATTAAGTAGAGATTAATTTTTGAGGTTAAGTAGAGGTAACCTTACCAGCTAACGTGTGGCTGTGAAGGTTCTAGGTACTAGGGGGTTCTAGTTCCTTAATTACATTACGTTGTAGTCTAAAACTTGCTCGAGTTTTCCTTTGTGGAAGAGTCAAATCCCAAGAGTTTGGGTCTTGGTTTTTTATCCCTTGAGCAAGGATTTTTCCACGTAAAACTCTTTGTGTTCCTTACGTTTCCGCAATTTGTTTAGTTTCAGAGATAGGTGAAACTTGCAAGGAACCTGGTTCTTTGTAAGTTAGGCGCTGAAAGTTAAAAGCAAGTTTTAGGATTTAAAAATCGGGTAAGGACACTATTCACCCCCCCTGTGTCTTACATAGGTGCACGAAGTGCAACAAGCTTGACACAGCTTTTCTTGCTTGAACGGCACCGAGGAACTGGTCTCTGTACGATTCAAGTAGAAGAGAAGAGCACCTAAGCTATGCAACAATCCTCAAGAGAACAATGCCTCTTACAAACTGAATGATCAACGAGGAATTGTTCAATCGGATTCACTGAAAGCCACAAGTTCCGAAGACCCCATCGGGTTTGCTCACATCTGAGACAAAAAGAGAAAGTGCTCTCGGCTACTCTCATTCAATATTCAATACTCAAAATCTAGGTGTTTTACAAATAAAATGTAAAGGAGTTTATATAGACAATACTAAGGGCGAAATAATAGTTAGGGCGAAACAGTAAAACGGTCACATGCGACCAATAAGAATAAGCCACGCAGTGGCTGACTAAACTAAGTGTTCGATTCCTAGAATTCGAACACTCTCAATTTGGACGCACTCCCTTCGGTTTTTTTCAATGCTTGGTGTCGAAGTAAAGTGTTCAGTCACTCCTTTTGATTCGAACACATGAGCTCGAACACTTGAACTCGAACGCTATTCCTTTGGTTGGCAGTTTACTGTTCCGCATTGATGTTAAATGTTCGGTTGCTCCCTTCTTCGGGCTCGAGCTTGTAGATGACGCCTACGAATCTTGAGCTCGGCCAGTCAACTTTGGAGCAGCTGCTTTCTCCCGACCATGCCAACTGAATGTGAGTATCATGCATCAACTTGGCTTGGCTTCGTATCATTGGCCTCGATGGAGTGAATGTTTGATCAGCATGGAATTGCGCTGCATCACCTTGGTTTTCTTGATTGAGCCTTGAGCTAATGGGTCGGCGTCATGCCACGACTTTAACTAAGGCGCTTCTTGGGAGGCAACCCAATATTTTTAGCTAATTAGTTGTTGTTGTGTAGGTGTCAAAGATGAGTTGCAGCTAGATTGAGAATGAGAAATGAAGGACCTCACATGTAATAGGGAGGCTGCACCTTGCTTGGGCGGCCACCCCTTGGGTGAGTAAAGGTAAGAGAGGAAAAGGAAGGAATCAGAGAGCCAAGAACATGTGGTTGCCTCTCAAAAAAGGGCGACCGCCCATTTTCAAAAATCTAATTTTTTTTTAAGTATGAAACGTGAGGCTCTCTAGAATTTTTCCGCCCTTTTTGGCCGCACATGCAGAGTAGGAGGCCCTTTTCGACACGGAAATCGCCCCTTCAAGAGGCAACCACCCATTTACTTAAGCCTAAAAAATTTGGCTAAGTGTCGAAAATGTAGCTCTCTGGACTTTGAGCGCCCTTTTTGGCCGTATATTCAGTGTTGGCCGCCTTTTTTCTGAAGTGTGAAGGATGGAAACTAACAGTTTCTGAAAGATCGCATGGCTAAGAAGCAAGTGCATAGGAGACCACCCTTGTAAGAGGCGGCCACCCCTCTCTTCGTAGCGGTTACCGGGTAGGTGTATAAAAGGAACCCTAATGGGCGGCTCTTCACCTCCTTTGCACTATTCCCTCTAAAACCCTTGCTGCCGGCATCCTCCAGTTTTCTCGATCATCGGGACCCCCCTTCACCCACTCACTCTACAACAAATCACTCACTCATTCCATTGCATCATTTTTTTGCTAAGCCTTTCACTTCAACTTTATTTTTGCTTTTTAATGTAATTTTAACATTTTAGGAGTAGGAATAAGATTAACTATTAAATCCCAAAAATAAGAAAAAACAAGACTTAGGATGGTTGGGGGAACGGTTAGCGTACCTGTTATCATCTTGGAATCTTGATAATTGAGAGTGTTTTAACCTTGAGAGAGGAAAAAAAAAGGGTAGTTATGAACCTAGTTGTGCTATAATGTTTAAAATCTAGGGACTCGCACCCTCGCTGTTGTGTTGCTGACAAAGTAAGGGCCCCCGCCCTTAGGGGGTGGTCGCCTGCTCTTCAGAACTGGCCACTTGAACTACTGATGGTTCAAGAACATGTGGTCGCCCTCTGTTAGGTGACCGCCCTTTCATATGTTTCCAACAGTCAAAAATTGGTGATGAGACGGAGGCCGCACCTTGTTTATGCGGCCACCCCTTTTGTCTCACAAGACCATCTCTCTGATGAGAGAGTGCCTAAAATCAGGGGGCACCTCTTCATGAGGCGGACGCCCTTTGCCTAAGGCCAAAAAAATTTTCTAAGTGTAGAAAAGGCACACCTCTCTAGAATTTGGGTGCCCTTTCTGGTCGCCCTTGCAGGTTACGTCGCCTCTCATCTTCATTAACTTAAAAGAAGGTGCATTTGGAGGCCGCCCCTCTGAACTTGCCAAAAAATTGGCTAAGTATTAAAAATTCAGCTCTCAGGACTTTGGGCGCCCTTTTGGTCGCCCTTGCAGAGTCCTTCGCCCCTTGTCAAAGAGGAGGCCGCCCGTTCATGAGGCGGCTGCCCATTGGACTTGATTGAAAATTTTTTCTAAGTATGGAAAAAAAAGTCCTCAGGACTTTCTCCGCCCTTGTCTCGGCCCTTGCAGTGTAGGCCGCCCCTTGTCCAAAACACTGAAAATTTTCTAAGTGTTGGACCAAGAGGCGGCCGCCCTTTACACATGCCCCCACCCTTTTTGCCTGTGTTCAGAAACATGATGAGCTTCCATTATCACTCAATGCCTATCAGTTTAGGCTTAAACATGTTTCCTCTCTGCTTGAACGGGTTTATCTAACCTCGTCTTTGAGTTGTTTTGTAGCTATAATGCCTCCCAGAAAAAGAGGTAGGCCCTCGAAGAACCAAAGAGATAAGCCCCCCATACCTCTCTCTACAGAGGAATCTACAGAAGTGAGAGAGAAAGACCCTGCAAATTTCCTGCTGCATGAAAGGAAAATAGAATGGAAGAAGGTGAAAAAGTACAACCCAAGTTTTTATAGAGCATTCAAGGAAACTGCGGTGGTCAAAAGTGTTTGGAAAACCAGTGGGTGCAGCTGTGGTTGACATCATTTTCCAATTTTTCATGAATTGAGGGGGAACGAGGCAAAAAATTTCAAGGTACAATGTAGAGAGCGAGTGATTGATATCTCAGCCAAGGCTCTGAATGACTACTTGGACCTGCCTCACTTCACACCCTCTGAACACATGAACCAGCTAAGCCTCAGTGCAGCAGAAAAAAGACAATGGTTGGCGCCAGTCATAGGCATAGAGCCCAATCTTGAGTGAAGACAATGTGGTGTGCAAATCACTCAGTCAGATCTCAACTTTGAAGCCAAAGGATGGCATGCCATAGTTATATCTAGAATACTACCAACAGGGGATGCCTACAATATATCATTGAGAATAGCTATGATGATTGGTTGCTTGGTGAAAGAGATGAAGTTGGGTGCTGAAATGGTTAAGACAAGGATAGAAGCTGCTAAGTCTGACAATAACAAACTACCTTACCCCAACACCCTAACTACCGACTTGATTGATCAAGGGTGTCACACTTATGCTGATGATGACTACACAGAAGTGTTAGAACTGTTTGATCTATATGCCATCGAGGATGTTCATAATCCTGTCCACCATTCAGCAGCTGCTACAAGTCGTGCTCATACTGATTTACCATTATCATTAAGAGCAACCACAGCCCCAGTCCTCCATGAATTTATACAAACACTGACAGAAATATATGCTAAAATGGAAGGGTTTAAAGCAATCTTTTTGGCAGTGCCACAAGGTCCAGTTCCAGCTCCATCTCATGGGATTACCTCTGACCAGCTCAATATGGTAATCACAACTCTGAATGCTAATTCTAAAGAGTTTGAGAGGATGAACAAAGCAATGCAACTCCTAGCCGGAACACAAATGGAAATGGCCAACAAGCTAAACATTCTATGGAGTGAGAGGACAATGAAACAGGTAGCACCGTGTACTTCTAGTTCATGGAGGCCACACAACAAAAGAGCTCGGAAGGATGAAACTGAGAAGATTCGACATGTCCTGAAGGCAATGGAGTGGATAGACTTTGATGATACAGCCATGCAGTTAGTTACTCGAGCATCCATTGAAGAATCAGCTCATGCAAAAGCTGAAAAGAAGAAATAGAAAGAAAATCCTCCACTGGTCCATGTGGAAGGCAAAGGAAAGAAGAAAATCTGAATAGTGATCAGGGTGTCCCTTCTTCCCCCCCCCCCCCCTCTTTGTACTTATTTTTGTGCTTACTTTGCATTTAGGGACAATGCGAGAGTCTTAAGTTTTGGGGAGGGGATTCAAATTCATGAATGTTGTGGATAATATTTTGGATAATTTCTTTTGTGTTTGGATGTTTTGTGATGACGTAATTGAATTTGAATCCATCTTTTTGCTTGTATACAGTGCATGTTACTTTCTTTAGCATATTTAATTAAGCTCCTTAAAATTTTTTCGTTTTAAATAAGCTTTCGATTTTTTATATTTGCTTGGTTCTTTCCGGAAGTGGTTATCTGAACCAAGTAATGTAAATATTAATTTTTACAAAATACCTTGTAGTTGTGTTTGGAAAGTCTCATGAAGTATCAATATCCCATTTTTATCTTATGGGATGAGACAAGTTGTGGAGTGTCCACTTGGTAAGTATTTAGTCTTTGTTGATGACTCTAGGTTCTTTTGTTGCTTTGGAGTCATTGACATGGTTCCTAGTGGACCATTAAGACTTTACAAGTGCAAGCCTTTTGGAGAGTTGAGTTTTTGTCGTGAGTGACCGACTTGCATATATGTGAAGTTAGATAGAGGGTTCAGATGTTTGAGTTGAGGTTTAGAACTTGCCCGGCTAGTGTTCAAAATGAATTGTGAGTTGTACTGAACTTGGAAATGATCTTAAGGTCCTGAACTTCTTGGGACGACTCAACTACATCAGCCGGTTCATAGCTCAATCCACAGTCATCTGTGAACGAATTATCAAGTTATTGAAGAAGGACGCAGCAATCGAATGGACAGAGGACTGCCAAAAGGCATTTTTGACCGGATAAAGGAGTATCTTTCTTGCCCGCCCGTGCTAGTTGAACCCGAACCTGGACCACCTTTGATCTTGTACCTATCTGTGGTAGATTCAACATTTGGATGTGTACTGGGACAACATGACTCAACTGGAAGAAAGGAGCAAGCAATATACTATCTTAGTAAGAAGTTCACTCCCTATGAAGCCAAGTACACCCTGCTGGAGCACACTTGCTGTGCCCTAACTTGGATAGCACAAAAGTTGAGACACTACCTGACATCTTATGCAACCTTGCTGATATCAAAGATTGATCCTCTCAAGTATATCTTTAAAAAGTCGATGCCTATAGGGAAATTGGCCAAATGGAAAATGCTACTTAATGAGTTCGACATCACTTTGGTCACTCAAAAGGCAGTGAAAGCTCAAGCCTTAGCAGACCACATGGCCTAGAATCCGGTAGATGATAATTATGAGCCTCTGTACACCTATTTTCCAGACGAAGAAGTCATGTTCGTGGGGGAAGACATCACAGAGGAATACGATGGCTGTAGATTATTCTTTGATGGGGTGGTGATTTTCAAGGGAGTCGGCATTGGAGCAGTACTAGTTTCCGAGACTGGTCAACATTATCCTAACACAGCCAAACTAAGGTTTTCTTGCACCAACAACAGGGCAGAATATGAAGCTTGCATCCTGGGTCTTAGAATTGCGGTAGACATGAACATACAAGAGCTACTGGAAATTGGAGATTCTGATTTGTTGATTCACCAAGTCCGAGGAGAATGGACGGCAAAGAATTCCAAAATATTGTCGTACCTCGAGTGCATAAAGGAGTTGAAGCAAAGGTTCACCAAGATAGAGTTCCGGCATGTACCTAGGCTGCAAAATGAATTCGCAGACGCATTGGCCACCATATCTTCCATGATCAAACATCCTGACAAGAACTACATTGACTCAATACCCGTGGCAGTGAGGAAGCAACCGGCATATTGGTATTATGTTGAAGAAGAATTGGATGGACAACCTTGGTTCTATGGCATTAAAAGATTTCTCAAAGATAGCACTTACCCAAAAGATGCAACAAACCTGTAAAAGAAGACATTGAGGAGATTGGAAAATGGTTTCTTTTTGAACGATGAAGTCTTATACAAAAGAACACCTGATCTAGGTTCGCTGAAATGCGTAGATGCTAAAGAGGCTGCAAGAATGTTAGAAGAAATACATTTTGGGACGTGCGGCCCACATATGAATGGTTTTGTACTCGCAAAGAAGATCTTAAGGGCTGGATATTTCTGGATGACAATGGAGCATGACTGCATAAAGCACGCAAGGAGGTGTCATGAATGCCAAGTCCACGGAGACATGATTCGAGTACCTCCCAGTGAATTGAACGTTATGGGATCGCCTTAGCCTTTTGCCGCCTGGGGAATGGATGTCATAGGACCTGTCGAATCCGCCGCTTCGAACGGACACCATTTCATATTGGTGGCCATTGATTACTTTACCAAATATATGGAAGCTGCATCGTACAAGTTAGTGACAAAGAAAGTGGTAGCAAATTTCATTCGTGACAAGATAATCTGTAGATTCGGCATCCCCAAGTCAATTATCACTGACAATGGGTCTAACCTCAATAGTGACTTGATGAAAGCAACTTGTGAAGACTTCAAGATCAAGCACCATAATTCCACTGCATATAGACCTCAGATGAATGGAGTAATCGAGGCAGCCAACAAGAACATCAAGAAAATACTGCGCAAAATGACAGACAATTCAAAGCAATGGCATGAGAATTTACCCTATACATTGTTAGGGTACCGCACCACAGTGAGAACATCAACAGCGGCCACTCCTTACCTGTTAGTGTATGGCACTGAAGCAGTGATACCAGTAGAGGTCGAGATACCATCTCTTAGGATCATTCAGGAGGCACAATTGAAAGACACTGAATGGGTCAAAGAAAGAATGAAGGAGTTGGCATTCATTGATGGCAAGAGGATGAATGCAATATGTCATGGGAAATTATATCAAAAAAGAATGACAAAAGCATTTAACAAGAAAGTTCGTGAAAGGTCCTTCGAACCTGGGCAGTTGGTGTTGAAGAAGATATTCCCAAATATAGAAGAGGCAAGGGGCAAGTTTGCACAAAATTGGCAAGGGCCATACATGGTTCACCGATTTCTGATTGGAGAAGCACTGATATTGGCAGAGATGGACAGAGAAGTTTGGCCGAAACCAATCAACGCAGATGCTGTCAAAAGATACTATGTCTAAGAGCTTGCATTAGTTAATGGTTTTAATATTCTACAACATATCATGTAATCTGGAACTATGTTACGGCCTGATTTCCCAATTGGGATACGTAGGCAACCTACCTATGACTCGGTTGCATAAATAAAAAAAATCATTTTTTTCCACGAAACAGACACTAGGGCAGAATTTTTTAAGGAACTCTCAAAAATTCCAAAAGGATAGATAGAATTGACACTGGGGCAGAAATTTTTGAGACCCTCTCAAAAATTTCAAAATGAAGAAACTGGGGCAGAATTTTGAGGTCCCCCTCAAAATTCATTTAGTGGAGAATCTTGGGAAAACCTGAGGAACAATGACCATGATCTTACACAATGAAGTTTGCGATTCAATGGAATAAAATACTTTCTTCTTACAAAAACTTTTTCAAAATATTTTCATTGTTTCTTTATCTCTTTATATATCTCCATAAGCTCTACCAGGGTCCCGGCGTTCAGGAGAAGAAGGCGCGAAGCAAGCCAAGAATGCACAAACTAAACCATCCCCCCGTGCAACTCACAAATATTTCATTGAACGCTGGCACAAGGGTACACAGCTCGACACGACAAGCAAACGTCCCTTGACGAGAGGTATTCAGCTTCCTTTCACTACGCTTTTATTTTGCAGGGTAGACAGCCCTGAGGGTAGATAACCCTGTGAGAAGTTTGGCATGACAGAGGGTAGACAGCCTGATGTGAAGTTTGGCATGACAGAGGGTAGAAAGCCTGATGTGAAGTTTGGCATGGCAGAGGGTAGACAACCCTGAGGGTAGACAGCCCTGTGAGAAGTTTGGCATGGCAGAGGGTAGACAACCCGATGTGGAGTTTTGCATAGCAAAGGGTAGACAACCTTAAAGGTTTACAGCCCTGTGAGAAGTTTGGCATGGCAGAGGGTAGACAGCCCGATGTGAAGTTTGGCATAGCAAAATGTAGACAGCCTGGAGGGTAAACAGCCCGGTGAAAGGATTGGCATGACTGAGAGTACACAGACCGATGTAAAGTTTGGCATGGCAAAGGGTAGACAGCCCGATGTGAAGTTTGGCACGATAAAAGTAGACGGCTTTGAGGATAGACAGCCTAGTTAAAGGATTAGCATGACAAAGGGTAGACAGCCCGAGGAAAAGAATAGCATGGTGTGTGGTGGATAATTTTGCACAATGAAGAGGTATTCAGCCCAACATGACGAACACACGTGCATATGATGAGAAATTTTGGCAAGATGATCCAACAAACAGGAAAGTCTATTTATACATTTACATATACACAACTTTTGCAAAACTCACTTCTACTGCAGGATATACAATCCGGCGTCGCAAGAACATTACAATCTGGCATCTCGTAAACATTTACAATTCTTGCAAACACATCCCAAGAGTCGCAACATGATTAGTCGTTTTGTCAACGACTTTGCCGGAAGACTCTTCCATCATCCCGGGGCAAAGAGGGGCAGTTGTTGACACCTAATTTTGTCCCGCTATTTCAATAGACATTTTCAGACAAAATTGCACTGACAACCATGCAATTACCTTCACTCTGACCCCTATTCCAAATCACTGTCTCACACAAGCACGTCAATTAGGCTATTTTTAAAAATACTGGGACAAGCTACAGCTATTTATAAAATTCACACGTTAATTACATTTTTTTGTAATTACTCCTATTTTAGGAAAATTACACAAATTATTTTAAAATTCAAAACAATGATGTTACTTAGCCATTTAGCCTTCAAAATTAATTGTCTGATTTTTTCCCATAATTTTTTGAGTATTTTTACTATTTTCTACAAATTTTATACATTATTATACATATTATATACACTTTTATACGCTTATATATATACACCTCAGTATTTTTGCACACCTCATACCCACTTAGATACATCAATGCCACGTCATGTCGACGTGGCTTAATCCTAGCCCTCTACCCATCTGATCCAATGGTTGAAAACTATATTTCCATTTTTAATTATACAACTCACCCTGAAACCCTAACTCCCTCTCTCATTTTCTCACAACACTCAGTCGCCCCCTCTCTCAATGTTCTCTCACGAGAAACCCTAAACATCGCCACTGTTGAGGCCATTTCTGGCCACCTTCGACCACCAAACTCCGAACAAATTACGTATTCTTTCTCTCCTCACTCCCCCTACAAAATCCCTATGATGATTTCCCCAAACGACGAGGTTAAAAATCCAACTCTTGGTTGACCTTATCACCGCCACCAGAAAAGAAGCTCTGGCGATGCCTTTACAAAAACATGAGTGTTACTGTCTTAAGGAAGAAGGAGCAACCTTCGCGCATGAACTATCGAAATGGGTAGAAGTTGACCCGGATTCGATCCAAAATGGGTAACCCGTTTCCTTTTTTATTGTGCTAAAACCTATGTGACATTATGCCTAAATTTCCTATTTCTTTCTGCGAATTAGCACGATGTGTTGTCTGTTAATCAATTAGGGTAAAAAGGGCATAATTGTTAATTCTCGTCTAGCACCGTTGAATTTGAGTGTTATTTGAACCATTGCATGCTTTGAACCTTAACATGTACGTAGCCCTTATCTTGTGTTCCATCTATTAAATCCTTGAGTTTTAAATACACGACGGTATGAGGTTGATCTTATTTACTTTGCAATGCACTTGAATGATTTGTCCAGTTAGAAGCACAAGCTGCCATGGTTCAAGTGACTTCACCTAAATTATGATACTAATTTGCATGAGCCTGATCTTTTTAAATTTGCCTTCCTTGATTGGTATTCAATGGGACACTGTTTTGGGCAATTTGCATAGTCTTAAACTATGGTTGACTAGAATTATGTTAGATGATTCAAGGGATTTTGAATATCAGATAGGGATGGGATGATTTTTCCTTAATCTAGAATCTAGACTCCATTATTAGCAAAGAGTGGGAAGCCTGTTGGTTTAGAATCTTGCCTATGTGATTTTAGGATCCTAATTAGTTCAATTTGAAATTCTAATTTGAAACTGGAATCGAAATTGGTTATATGATTGATCCAATGTTAATTAGGATCCCCTTAATATGTTGAGAATATTTTTGAGTCTAAAACATGCTTGTATAATTGGTTTTGAATCTAGACTTTAATATGGACAACAGGGAGAGAAGTATACTTGGTTAAGATCATGTTCTCCTAAAATTTTGGAGGCTGACTGACCTATGTTTGGAAGGGACACTTAATTGACTCTTTTAATTCTCGAAGACAATTTTTTCTTTACCTTTATTGCTTTCCACCCGTTTAAACAAAGCCTACACCACCTCAACTATTTAAAGGGGTTGCATTCTTCACTTGACACACACTTTCACTCCTCACATACCTCTCTGAATAGAAGAAACTGAAAGGCCCAAGAAGACTGACTGCATACTCTTGTTCTTTTCTCTCTTGCTCACTGGACACTGATCCAAAAAAGGCACACTGCATTGCTTCTGTAGTACTCCGTGTTTGCTACTATTTTTAATAAGGTATCAACTACTGCTATCACTCCTACTTGCTCTCATGTCTGACTGTCTGTGCTTAAGATTTCTCTGTATGCCTTTCCACTATTTCTATCTATATCTATTTGGGGCTCTATCACCTGCCCCTTTGCTAACCTTTTTTTCTGCAGTATTTGTGTGGATAGCCTCAAGGCTATACCAAGGCTTAGTTCACAGGTAGTTTGGCCATTGGAAAGAGCCTGACAAAGGCTCTTATTGCCTATGAAACTCAGGCTTATGTAGGACTTGCTTGGGAGTGCACACAATACACTATCCCTTGTCCTTCTCCTACCCCTTTTAGTTTTTTTTTTGTGTGTATTTGTTAGGACTCTCCCTGTCTGTACCTGATTGCTTTAAAACAGGTCACACAGTTATTAACTGTGTATTCTGCCACCCAGGGGCCTCTGTTAACCTCTCCTCTTATGTGTTGCATCATGCCCCTTTAAGCTATGACTTTTGGATAGTTAAAACTTGCATAACAATTTCTTGATGAGGAGTAAAACAATATTTTGATTTGAAAACTGAGATTCTGAGTTTACTCGTTTAGATTGGAATCCGGACGACGTAATTGGTATACACAGGCCTTAAAACTCAAAATTATAACGTTTGAAGTATGCTATTCTGTGAAAATCTGGAATTTTAACGACAGGGGCTATATGTATGTTGACTGCTTAAAACTGGATTACTTCTGCAAAACTACGATGCCCCTTATTTTGCATTATCAGTATGGGCCAAACACTGGTTTCAAAATCTGGCCCTTTTGTGTGTTTAAACCAATTTTTTGACAAAACTTGATCTCTTGTACACTAATCTAATAGTGTATAAGAGAGTATAAGTGTGGGGTCTACTATACAAGTATATGTACATATGTATTTTCTAAAGCTTAACATCACTTGATCATGTATTTTACATGCTTATCTATGTATATTTTATGTGCGACAGCCTCTTGCGTGTATCTGTATGCTTTGTGAAATCAATTTTTCAAAAACAGCCCCAATACTATATTTGTATTTTCGAAATTGACCCCAAAATCAAATAGCCATTAAGGTTAGGGCTCGACAACTAATGTCAAGTCACACCGACCCTAAATGGCTAACATTTCCTTTCAAAAATAATCCTAATTCGGTTTGTAACAAAATCTAAAAACATTTTCTTTGAAACTGGCTATTTCTGCAAAACTATGTTAAACATTGAAATTGCGTAACGAAACTGGTTTGAACTAGTTGTTGTGATATTAGCCTGACTGGATTAACATTTTCAAAACTTTGGGTCAAACGTGCGATTAGGCATAGGGCTTAGCCCGTTTATTCAACTTTTACTGCCCGTAACCTATTTGGATTATGTCCCACTGCCTCTACATTACTTTTGCGAAAATGGACTGGATTGCATGACTAATTGCATTTTTAGCCTTCAAAATGATAATATAATTTGTGAATGTAACCAATGTTTATCTATAACTTGTTAGACATCCCAAAAGTAATAGCTCGGGCAGGAACCATTTTTTGTGGGACTTGGGGAAGTGCCTCACACCTTCTTCCCCGAGTCACTTGGACTTCTTACCCTCGAATCTCTGAAAATATATTTTTATTGAACAAAGACCCGACCTTAGATATTTAGTGACCTAATACACCTTAGAAACTTATATTAGGTGGCGACTCCAACTTCAAACTCAAACGAGTTACCCAGTCAAACCCAAGTCTTGACTCGCTCCGAATTAGGTTAAAATATGGGTTTGACACATAGAACTCAAATGAATTCGGCTACTTTTGGTCACGTGTAAGTCCCTGTGTTGGACCCCTACATTCGACTAGGGTAATTGTGAGCCCTATCCTTGGCCGGAGCGCGTCATATCCCTCTCCGCTTCTCTGATCGTCCTCACCCGTCCCTTTTTCTTCCCATTTTGCTCTATTTCTGATCTCGTTTGCGTGTATGTGTGTATTGTACTGTAGGTGATGTGTGTTGATGGGGATATGTATGTGTATCCTCCACTTGTAGTCCTGGTGTCATGTATGTATTGTATGAAGAATTGTATAGGGAAGGATTCAGAGCCGTTGGGGATCTATTTAGAAAAATGGAGAAGATTTTGGGTGCTGATATGAGGAGATTGGAAAGAAGACCTTGAAGGATCTGTTGGAGTGTAATTAAAGGGGTCTGATCGAGGATTGAGGAGTTGGGAGTAGTTAGAGAAGATAAGGATTGTATAATGTGGTGATATTAGGACTAGGTTCAATTTTTTAGTGGACCAAAGGTGTGGAATGAAAAAGTAAAAATAATATAAAAAGGAAAAACATTGTGAAATGCTAGGTGATTATATGAAATTTTGGTAGGGATAGGAAAATTATTGAAAGTTCAAAGAGGAATTAAAATTTCGAAAGAATATGGTGCAATTATGAGTATATCTGGACGAACCCTTATCTATGTTCAAAGGAGCTTCTGAATAATTTGAGTAAATATGCCAGAATTATATAATCGAATGGGTGGTACGAAATATGGACTGATTACATTTTAAATAGACCGATATTTAGCTAAAGATGTCACATAAAGTAAAAATAAAATAAATGTAAATATATGTGTGTGTGTGTGTGTGTGTATATATATTATGTATAAAAAAAAAGAAAAATGCACGTATAAAATATTCGGGTCAAGTTAAATTAATTAAGTATAAATAGCTACAAATATGTACTAAATGATATAAATGCATTAATTTGCACAAATAACTAAAATGTGATATGTCTTAACAAATAGCCTAAATGATATAATTACGTAATATAGCTACACTTAAATATATATCTTAATATAGGGGATTACACAAGTAAATGCATGTTTTCTCATGCAGATTTTGTTCAAATAGTTACATTGCACCTTTACGTTAAATACAGCCAATTATTGGAAAAGGAGGAACAAAATTGCGTGTCAACAGCTGCCCCTCTTTGCCCGGGGATGATAAAAGAATCTTCGAGCAAAGGCAGTTGACGGAGTAGCCAATTTTGTCACGATGGGTAGTTAAGTAGTGGCAAAGGAAAATGAGAGTTTTGGGGTGTTTTCGGCCGAACCCCGGTCTCTGACTTACCTATATATCTTTGGTTTCATGAGAATCAAACCATGTGTAGTTCTAGAATGACATGTTGCCTGTGTGAGATGTATATGACGCACGGTTTAGGTGTCAAGAGTAAACTTGTCAGAGTATGCAAAGTTTACATTTGAATGTGCTTTGAAATTTGCTGAGATATATGATCGCTGAATATAGCACAGGCATTGTCGAAGAATAGATAACATCGATAGATCGAGCGTGGGAAAATAGGTTTGTAATCATCCTAGTTATGAAATGTGGTGCACGACACACCCATAAAGAGGAGTTTACATGGGTATAATTTTCACTACATCTCGATAAATGAGCCCTCTCATCTTCAATATCGAACCTCATAGTTGTCTTGATCGAGCTGGGGATATTAAGGAGTAAGCTTGATAAATGCGCACAATTCAAACAGATGGGCACGATTAAGCATGAAAACACGTACGATTGAGGAATACAAACTGACATCCAATCGGGAAATGAAAGATTAGGTAGATTACTTGTGTGAGTATGGAAATTTATATTTGAGCACTTTGAAATTCGGCATAGATAATTTGCGGGTATAGCAAAGGCATTAAAAAAAAGATAAAGCTTTTTGAATGGAGTGTCATAATGGTGCATAGTATGTATTTGTAGCATTGTGATCGCACGATTCTTATATGGGGGGTGGTTTTCGAAGGCCAGTATGCGAGAGCAAGGAGTGGCTCAAGGGATTGTTGGGAAATTGAAGAGTGTTCTACAATAGAAGTAAGATAAGTGCAAACAAAGGTAAATATAAAGTAAGCTTGTTGAGCTGAGCTTTCCTTTGTCAAGCAGTTGTCTTGTCTATTTTCAATTGCTTTAAGTGCAAGGAAATAACTGCCTCTCCTCTGGATATATTTTTCTACTCAACAGGAGCTATTAGTGCCTCTCGTCAGGAGATATTTGTCTGCTCGTCAGGAGCTATCAGTGCCTCTCGTCGGGAGATATTAGTCTGCTCATCATGAGCTACTAGTTCCTCTCGTCAGGAGATATTTGTCTGCTCGTCAGGAGCTATTTAGTGCCTCTCGTCAGGAGATAGTTGTCTGCTCGTCCGGAGCTACTAGTGCCTCTCGTCAGGAGATATTTGTCTATCGCGTCGGGCTATATACCATGCGTACAACGAGTAGAGTGAAGTGCTAAAAAAATAGAATGATGTTACCGTGCTTGTCGGATTGCTTGAAACACTGTCACCCTGATTGCCCTATTTATTGCCATTTTGAGCCTTCGATAACCTTAAAATTCTGGCCCAGTATCAGCTTGCGTCTTTTTGGAATTTTTGAGGTAATCCTCAAAACTTCTACCCCATTTTATTGTATTTGATAGATCACCATATTATAGTAGTTCTTGAAAAACAAAATATATGTGTACGTCTAATTCTAAGGTGGACGAGCTTAATTATTGTAGCATCTACAAAATAAAATATATATGTGTATGTCCAATTCTAAGGTGGATGGTCCTATTATAGTAGTGCCTATAAAATAAAATATACGTGTATATCTAATTCTAAGGCGGACGGGCCTATTATAGTCGTTCCTGCAAAACAAAATATATGTGTATGTCCAATTCTAAGCCGGATGGGACTAATCGTCATATTCTAAGCCTGACGTGGCTAGTTGTTATATTTTAAACCTGATGAGGCTAATAGTCATATTTTAAGCCTGACGAGGCTAGTCGTCATATTCTAAGCCTAACGAGGCTAGTCGTCATATATTAATCCTGACGGGGCTAGTCGTCATATTCTAGGCCTGACGAGGCTAGTCATCATATTTTAAGCCTTATGAGGCTTAATGTTTTCAGCTCGGCTTCTGCTTAATGTAGATTCTTGACCAATTTCGGTGTTCGAATGGAAAGCAACCGTAATAAAATGACAACATGTGCAAAATAGAGTTAGCAACTTAGCAAGGGTTTGAAGCAAAAATAACACATACAGCTTAAGAGAATGCCTAGAATGTGGATGATAGATTAACCTTTGGGTTGAAGACTATGATAGAGCACATATATATCACAAAGATTGCTTGAGTGCTTTATGTAGTAGTCAAGGCAAGGATTTTTATCAACTGACCGATGTTTGCTTACATAGGAGAGGTTTCTGGTTGAATCTCAATGAAAAGGTGACAAAGATGTTGTGTAAGGGATATACTGGACATTGTGTGATTGAAAAGGAAGGTCGACTTTTGTTGAACACTAAGACCTTAAGTGCAATCATCATTTTTTCTGTAAATATGTTTGTCACGATGCCTGTGTGTCTTTAAAAGAGATACTTAATGTCTTTCATACTTGTCAACTAACTGCTGCAATTCAATCTTTGCACCAACTTTCCTTGTTGGGTAAGATTTTATTGCGAAGAGACCGAACCCAGTGTGGGTTGCCTACGTATCTGCTATTTCCAGGAATCAGGTCGGGCGTAGTTCAAACTCATGTATATCCTTGGATTATGCTCTAGTCAAATTGTTGCCTAAGACCATTTTTGGAGATTGGTCGTATTGTATTTTCCTTTTCAACAGCTATTGCATGGTTATCGTCATGGAATCCATATCGATTGATAAGTTCTTTAGTCAATATTACTTCAAGAAGTCCCTTTGCTCGTGTCTTTTTATCAAATCAATGCTTTGTCTTGTAAGTGTCTCAAATAACTTCATCTTAAGTTCATTATCTTTTCTTAGCTTAGTCGGTCAAGATACGCTTCTAAATACCCATGGGGTTTTAGGTTTTGTCATGAAATGGGAGCTTTTGTCACTACACCTTTGCCTTTTTTTCCAAGTTGAATCAGCCTGCTAATTTTGTTGTTGTGGATGAACCTTTGTAACACTATGTGGGTTTTCCTTGTTTCGCAACATCCTTATTGCCTTCTGATAACCCTTTGAACGCCTTTTTGACCATGAATAGGTGCAAGTTTGGAAATACTTTGGATCGCCTTCAATGTATTACAGTATGGATTGGAGCAACAAAATGATCCTCGAACATTGGTTTCAAAAAAGGTATTGTGGTTAGTCATGCCTGCCTTTGAGTTTGACCAACAAATCTCTTGCCCTGTCAATTTTCTGCTCCATGTGTATAGTGCTTGTTGTAACAAACTTTTCTTGTTTTAACAAATCACCGTCAAGTATACTTTGGTTAACCATATCATCAACCTTGGTATTCAACTTGAGCCAACCTTTGGATAATAGGTTTTTTTGAGTTGGTAAGGTAGGGAATAATCAGGACATGTGAAAGGTTTTAGATATCAAGATATGGACATAGAATGGGGAGAGGAGGTGCCTTGGTAGGAGATTGGATTTGGGAAGGGATTCACTTAAGTAGAAAAGACTTGGAACAACATGCAAATTTACGTAATGCAAATAAAAATGCATCCTATAATGCAAAGACCATTTTATGCACGATGATTTAAAAAGCACTCCGTGTCATATGTATCATTTCATTTGCTAAAAAATTAGGAGCCTGAAAGTAAATATTGCATTTATTGGTCTTTATTACATTGGCTGATATTGAAACAATGTGAGAGAAAGAAAAAACTAAGAATTGCTAGGAAACTAGATCATGGCCAAGAAAATATCATTCATGCTGATCCATCCCTAAAAGATTCTTCTTATTCTTTGGACGAGTCTCCGTTGAACGAGCTTTCATTTAATGAGTCTCTTTGAAAAATGATATTGTCTGCATCAGTTAAGAGCCGGGATATGTCAAATATGAGATTCTTTAACATTTCCGAAGCATTCTTTCCTTTCTCCTCCATTCCATTGTCAGCCACAGAGTTTATTCCTTCTCTAGCCCATACACCTATAGATGCTATGCATTTTGTCAGGAGTTCTGCCTTATTGCACCATTTGTCTTTTTCTTTGTTTTTTGCTTCGACCAAACTTTGCTTTTCTGCTATTTTCTCTCATGCCCTTGCTAGTTGTTCGCGTAGCCTCTTGCACTCGGATTCTAACTCATCAGCATTTCTTTTCCTTTTTGTTGTTTCTCTTGGTTGAACTGTCCTTGCTATGTCTTTCCTGATCCAGTCCAGGTAATCTTCATCATAGCCTGCATCAAACTTGTCTTGTCGAATAGTCTCGAATTCCATTCCGTGCCTTGCTTTCCAAAGTTCTAATATCTTATCTTCGAATGGTATTATTCCTCCGAAAATATCAACTTTTAAACTTCTGATGTCTGCAATTTGGGGTACAATCTGCTTTTTTCCTGCTTGCCTAAGTGCCCTTAAAGAAGTATATGGATAAAATCCTCTAAATCCCACTAAGATGAGAAATTAGGCTCATTCAGACCGTGTGATCACTGTAGTGCTGGGAAAATAGTCGAACATCCATTTTATATTTTCAGATGTCAACTGACAGAACATGTGGTGCCAGCCTTTGGCAGTTATTGGGTGGTCCAACTTCTTATGAGCGCTGTTCATGCGAGCGGCTTGAGTCAAGATGTTATCTTCCCGTGGTATGGAATAAAAAGCTTTGTCTATACTATTCATTTTTGCAAATGTTCCATCAGCCAAATTTGTAAAAGCAAATTGCAACCTTCAAAAACGCCAGCACCCTTCTTGCATCTTTTTAGAGCTTGTTAAAGTTCTGCAACAGTCATATGTACCAAAGTGTATTTCTTGCCAAAGTCTTTGAGTAAGGCATCAACAATTGATACCACACAAACATCAACCCGTCCTTTGTGTTCTGGAAACACGAAAGTCTCTAAAAAGCCGGTGACACAAGTAAGTACCCTCCACTCTTGCCAATCTTCCTGGTTAATGCTAAAATTATCTTGGAATTCTTGAAATGCTTCTCCGTACCCAAAACTTAATATAGAGGGAAGTCAAAGAAATTCTCGACTGCCTCACATTGTCTGTGCATAATTCGGGCTTAAGCCCTACGATTTCGAAGAACTCTTCTAGTGTAATATTCTTAGGCATCAATATCTCATCACTATTAAATGGTAGTTGAATCAATCCGCCTATTTCTTCCAACAAGGGTGTCAACTCTACACTTCCAAAGTGAAAAACCGCTCGGTCTACATCCTAATAGTGTACTGCAGCTTCTACTATACCTTTCATTGCAGTGTGCTCCATTAGTGAAATCATATTTTCCAACACCATTTTGACTTGATTTTGTTGATCTATACTTAGGTTTCCTTACCAATCTTTGAGCAACTGAGGGACCTCAACAACCATGTTGAATGTTCTAGTAGCCATGATCTTTGGAAAAACATGAAGGGTGGAGAAAAAGAGGAGTAAGATGCCTAAAATTCTGCTTGTAAGTAAACGGTTAACGTGTCACACGAGATTTATTTAAAAACAATGCACAACAGAGTATGAAGAGATGTGTCGTTGCGGGTTGAGAACTCTTTTGACACTTTAGACGAAGGTTGCTAATAGACTTTTAGTATACCAGGGATGTCAAGTCTTTATATAATGCCTAAAGGATGGAGGTGCATTATTTGTCATCCCGTCTATCAAGCGGTCGTTTGCTTCAAATTGGGCCTTTGATGCCTCTTCGATTACCTTTTGTTCCTTTGAATAGCATTGAATACAGAATGATCCCTACCGCATAGGAATAAACGGTTGTTTTTTATTCCATTTGGGCGTTTGATGCCTTTTTGCTCACCTTTTGTGTCGTTGAATAGCATTGAATGCAGAATAATTCTAATAAATGGTCCACATTTGCACGCTCAGTCCTTAAGCAAATAAATCATGTTCAATGTTCTTTGGGGTTCAAAAACACGTTTGAATTATTTGAACAAGTTGTCTTATTGGAGAGCATGTCGACTAATGATATGTCATGATGCATGGTCCTAGCGTCACCACTAAGAGTTGTGTTAACTAGACAAGATTTTATTATCCTCCCAAACACACGACTCGAGAGCAGGAACGTCACAGACAAACTAGATTCCAAGTCGTTCCCCCTAAAGGGTCTTTTATGAGGAAGAGGTGGTCATAACTACCATTTTTTTCAATGCACGATTTTCAAGTTGCTAGGAGTGGCAGGCGGTATGAGCGGAATGCACACTCTTTCTAAAATGTAAAAGTTTTGAAAAAGAATGCACATGTAGAAATAATTCACAAAATAAATTAAATAAAGAGATAGTGTAAAAAAAGAAAAACAAAATAAAAAAGTTAGTTTCAAGAAAATAGGATAATTGAAGAAAATAATATTGAAATCGCAAAAGAATCGTGAAGTAAAACCATTAAATATAAGGATTTAGCAACTTGTGGAAGATTGAAAATCGTAGAAGTGTGGGACGTATTGTGTTATCATAAAATAACCTTCCAAGAGTTGGATAATCTAGAAAAGGATATTGTTCTCCTAGGCGGACAACCAAGGAGTGGGAACGTTTAGAATTGTTGGTTGTACCACGGACCAACTAGATTCTAACTGTTCCCCCTAAAGGTTGCTATGAGAGTGGAACGACCGTGAGATCCACATAATCGTTCGTGGTGTGTGCAAGTGTAAATTTTCAAGAGTGGAGGGAGTATAAAAACAACCCAACAAAATTTAAATGATAAAAGAAGCGCCAAGAAAACTAAGTTTCATTATTGCAAAAAGGAAAAGAAAAAATTTGTCTTCAAAAATGACAATAAAGCAAAGAATCCCAATATAATATTCGTTATGGTTAGAACCTTGATATCCCCAGCAGAGTCGTCATACTGTTGACACCCATTTTTTTTCCAAACCTCTATGGGTTCGAAACAAGATTTGACTTATTGGAACTCATGGGTAAGACTTGAGTCGCCACCTAACATATTTTTTACCTAGGTATATTAGGGCACCTACTTTGTTTCTTGTCAATTTTATTATTAACTCCGAAACTTGATCTACGAATCCGAAATTCTGAGTAAGAGTTCAATAACACAAGAGGAAGGTGTTAGGCACCTCTCAGATTCCACCAAGTGTGGTTTGCAGGTCGGACTATATAATTGGGATTCAGAATCAAAAGAGGGTCAAAACTAAGTAGGCATGTAAGTCTAAATATTCAAATAATATTGGCTAAGTAAGTATAAGAGTATATCATGTCTTAAAGAGTCATAAGTTAACAATAATACGAAATACAAATATTTGCACAAATAATATGCCTTCTCCAACGACTTCTCCTTTATAGGAATTTTGACCAAATGTACCTCGCAATTAAAGCAAATTAGTTAATATGTCAATATACAAAAACGTGAATAATGAAATAAAGTAAAGGTGTAGGAAGTGATAATAATATTTAAAATGTTCGTCTTTTTCAATAGCATCCCCTCTAACTAGTTTCGCTGAGAAGTACCTCGTAAAAAATATAAAAATGAATGAGTATGATAATTAACGAAATAAAATAAATGATAAAAAGTAAATGAGAATAATAAGTAAAAATATATAATAATAGTGATAATAATAACAATAATAATAATAATAGTGCTAATAATAATAATAATAAGCAAAATAAAGGGAAGAAATAATTTTTTGAAGGTTTAGGCTTAGATTTGTATGGTGTATCGAGTAGAGGTTAGGTATGCCGGTACGGCTACAAAAATGGTAGCCGGCCGGTTTCCATGTCAAGTACTGAACTCACTGCACCATTGTCGTCTTGTCTTATAATAAAGCTCATACATGTCACCATTGCCTAATTTTGTTTTCAGGACACGTAACGGGATAACGGGACGGGACTTTCATTGGCCTCCAAAACGTCATTGGCCTAAAAGTATAGTATCCATTCAAATCAGTAAAATGCCTCAAAATGAATATTTCTTATAGGCACACTAATTGTTCATATCAGTGCTATAACCAAGTAAAATGATGTGACCAAAGGAGAAAATTATTTTCTCTCAATAATCCAACAGAACCAACGGGACAATGTCTCAGCACAATTGCAAAGACCAGAACATTAATACACTGTTGGCTAAGCAAAACTTGTCAAAATAGAGCCAACAAACTAAACGAGATGAGCATAACAACGACAACTATAGGGATTCTGATCCCATGAAACGACCTCAGTTAGTCGTTTCGGGAGATAGGACTCCGATTGGCGTACCGATAATTTTAAAATATTCATAATGTCCATTAGAACCTGTTTGTAAAATTTGAGCTAAATCAGACCTCGTTTGGTAGGCATCAGAAGAAGGTTTTAGTTTTTATTGGCGATAAATATTAAAAAGAGATTTTCAAGCTCGGTTTTTGCCGAATGAGCTCCGATTCGAAATCCGAAAGTGCCGTTAGGTTCGTATGATTATTTTTGATTTTTGTAAACTTTCGAAAGTAAATTTTGATGTTGTTCGGCTAGTTTCCGCTAAAATGCCGAAAGTTAAATAATTTGACTTCTTTCCTATTTAAATTCGCATCTTGAGTTTCGGGAGTCCAATTTGAGATCCGCCTTCGTGAGTATGTTACATATATTTTTTATAACTCGTATGCAAAAGTTGAAATTATTTCGAATATCGTAGGGTACCATTTTAATTGTCGCCGCAAAAACGAAAAGAAAAGAAAATAAAATAAAAGAAAAAGAAAGAGAAAAAGACAAAAAGTCAGCATATGAATGGCGGTGGATATATGCTACTTAAGCATATCAAACAGAAAAAGAAACGATGGAGAAGCAGAGCGAAACGAAAAAGCGCAGTGAGGTAAAAATGCCAGAAAATGAGAAAGGGGGCCGGAAAAGAGTAGAATTTTCACCCTGAAATATTCAGTGGGATCGTTTGGCAATGAATCCAAAAGAATAAAGCGGTTGTTGGGCAGCAGTGTTAATTTTGGAAGAGGTAAGTGTTTATATCCATTTCTTTGGAGGCACCTGGCCTCGTGGATTTTCTACCACATATTCCTTATGTGTGTAGCTGCCGATAGGCCTACTCATTACGCCTTAGCTTTGGATTTATATTGTATATTATATGTAATGTCCTATTGTTGGTATTGCATTGAGAATCTGAGCATTGTACCCTGGCTGTGAGTTGGCATCTACTTCCCGGCTGTCGATGGGAGTCCCACGCCGGTGATGGGTTATTATTGTATCACGTTGCATTCATATGCATTATATGTCATTCATACGCATTACATTGCATATCATATTGGGTGCAGGAGTATTCCGCCCCAGGAGCAGGAGGATTCCGCTCCATTGCATCATATTGAGGGTAGGAGGATTCCGCACTCGGAGCAGGAGGATTCCGCTCCATTGCATCATATTGAGTGTAGGAGGATTCCGCCCCCGGAGCAGGAGGATTCCGCTCCATTGCATCATATTGAGGGTAGGAGGATTCCGCCCTCGGAGCAGGAGGATTCCGCTCCATTGCATCATATTGAGGGTAGGAGGATTCCGCCCTCGGAGCAGGAGGATTCCGCTCCATTCATTTGGCATATGTGACCCTTTGCATCATATTTCATTTTATTTCATCTCATCTCATTGTGCAGACTTGTGGTACATAATGGCATATGTGACCCTTTGCATCAAATTTCATTTTATTTCATCTCATCTCATTGTGTAGACTTGTGGTACATAACTACTGTTCTGCTTCTACGTGCATTGCTTATTTGCCTATATATTTCTGGCTCGTATTCTGGGTTGCGGGGATCGGATTGCACGCCGGAACGGTATAAATATATGGATGGGGTTGCACGCCGCAACGGTATAAATATATGGATCGGGTTGCACGCCGCAACAGGATGAATATATGGATCGGGTTGCACGCCGCAACAGGATGTATTTCTGATTGTTGATATGTTCGGGTTACCTATATGTTTTGGTTATCTTACGTTCCTGGTTGTTGATGAGTTTGTCATTCCATACGTGTTTCTAGTTATTATCTGGCTCTGCCTTTTTATAATTTAAATAAGAAGAATTTTGTTTATCTGTTTCTCCTCCCTGGCTAGCTATCATATTCTTTGAGGTGGCTAGTTTGCCCTACTTATTGAGTCCTTTTGACTCACCCTTGTTTGTTGTTTGTTTCTTGTCTATCTATTTCGTTTCGGCAGGTTCGCTCCAGGATTGAGTTCGCCACGTTGTAAAGGAGCGAAGATGACTTCAGCTGTCAGGGTGAGCCAGCTTTTATTCCGGATAGCCACCAGTTTATTGGTTATCATTTCAGTTGCATTTTGCTCCCTTCAAGAGGTATCTGTCTTCTTTTGTACTCTTAGATGTCTAGTCTGGATAGCCCTAAATTTAGTATGTTGGGTAATCAGCTGTAATTTTTTTTGTACAGCTTAGAGGTATCAGTATGTCAGTGTTTTTTTTTAAAGTCTTGTTCTTATTTATGAATTGAATTATATTTATTTTCCTAATTTAGTTGATAAGGGTTCGCCCGACGGGTCTAGGAGAGGATGTCGGGTGCCCGCACGGCCTAGCCGGATTTCGGGTCGTGTCATCCCAGCAGAATAAAGAATTAATAACATGCTCAATCAAAACCAAGGCCCAAGATGACGAAATGGTACAAATAGTACAAGGGAGAGGAACAAAGACACCGGTAATAATTTCAGGTGAAAACCCAGCGGTAATCAGACCAATACAAGAGCTACTCCGACCTTTTTAATTTTTTCGATTAAGCGATAGGAATAAAGAGATAAGGACCACCGCCGATGGTACTCTGCTGGTGTCCCTCTCCGCTTCTCCGATCTTCCTAACCTGTCCCTTTTTCTCCCCCTTTTGCTCTGACTTTGATCTCGTTTGTGTGTATATGTGTATTATACGTGAAATTTTGATCACTAGCCATTTTTGGACGCGCTCATTGGGAACTATCTACCGTTTCAAAATTCACTGAAGAATAGCCAAAAATTCGTGCGCACACTTAAGCTCCATTAGCGTTGGAAAAACACCCCAGACTAGTCCCATAACAAAATACTGGGGCTTTGAACAAAACTTGTTCAAAGCCCAAGTATTTTGTTATGGGACTGAAGCTTGTTCAAAGGTCCATAACTGTAACGACCCTCAAATAGTCGTTACGGGATCCGGGACCTCGATTAGTGTGTCGACAGTCCCAAAAGCTCCGTTAGGTCATTTATGACCAGTCTGTGAAATCTGAGTCGAAACGGAGTCCGTTTGATAGGTTTTCGAGAAAAGGATCCGTTTATGAAATTCCGGAAAGGAATTTGGGGTTTCGATAGGTCGTTTTGAGTAAACGAACCCCGATGGAAAATCCGAGCGTACCGTTAGGTCCGTCTCGTCATTTATGATATGTAGCAACCTTCAAAATTGAAAACGGACCTCGTTTGATAGGACTTTTGATAAAGTCTCCGTTTCGGAAGTTTAAAAGAGTTAAAAGAGGTTTCCGAGCTCGATTTGAGCAAATGAGCTCCGATGAGAGATCCAAAAGTTCCGTTAGGTTCATATAGTCATTTGTGACTTGTAGCAACTTTCAGAATTGGATTCCGAGGTCGTTTGGTTAAATTTCGCTATTTTGGCGAAAGTCGAAAATTGAACCTTTGCCGTGGGACCCACTTTTTGGGTTCTGGAGGTCCGAATGGAGTTCCGTCTTGACGAGCATGTCACCCAAGTATTTTATGACTTGTGTGCAAAATTTGGGATCATTCCGAGCTTCGTAGGGTCCCGTTTTGCCCCTAAAACAGTAGAAAATCTGGTGCGACTTTTCTGTTCTGTTTTGGCGCAAACAGCCGGATAAAAACTTATTTTTCGGCCAATCCGTAAGGAATTAGGAAAAACTCAAAACATAAAAGTTGTAGCCCTTTGAGTTGTGGTTCTATGGGCACCGGTTTGAGGTCATTTGGACATTTCTATCAAAAGTTATGATTTTTTCAAAAGAAGCTGTCACAGAGGCAAAAAAAAAACTGCTATAAAAAGGCCATTTCGGTTCATAACTTATAAAAATCATTTGGTGAGCTCTTGAGGCGATTTTTGGGTATTTCTTGAAGACCCAATCATACTTACACTTAAGGTAAGCCCTTTCAATCCATCTTTATGTTGATTAACACAAGAATCAAAGGGTTGATTCTTGGAAATGGGTTAGAACCCTAGATTCTTAAGAATTGGGGAAAGACATCGAGCAAGGCTCGCATGTGGAATCTAAGTTTACTTTTGGACTCACGGGAGCGTGGGGAGTCCGGAAAAGTACATTTTGTAAATTTAGGGCTCGGCCCTACCCGGGGGCATTTTGGTAATTTTTACCCTAGGATGCCTATAGGCTTAAATAGCTATAATGGAGCACTCATATGTGCTATATCTTGTCTTAATAGACCTAGTGGAGAGTCCTTCGCGGACAAGGCGAGCGGGAAAGGAGATTCTTCCCGGCATTTGAGCCCGAATTTCGAGGTAAGTGAGACTTGACCTCTATTGTGCTTGTGGACTCTTCCTTCATGCTAGTATGCTTCATGTACGCATATATATACCTAACAATGGTTAGGATTAATGATGTGAATTACTTGCTATTATTGTTTGTTATAAATAGCGAGATTGTGACTCGACCGAGGTATGTGCCGGTCTAAACGCTACGTCGAGGTAGCTTAAATTTATATCGTAGTAACGCTTGCTACGCCATGCTTAGATAGCAAGAACTTGGGACATGGCCGAGGATGTTGTCGGCATGTCATGATAAATGTCTTGCCGAGGATTTTGCCGGCTTTTGTATGATATTGGTACTTGATTTGTTCACGTGCCGGGTTGGGTAGTGTTGTCTATACGTAACCTTGGGTTGGACGATATGGGAGTAGGGATTGTACCCCCAAACTGTGGTCGGGTTAACCTTCGCCTTACGTTCAGCTAGCATAACCAACCTGGGTTACGGTGACTGTGAAATATTATCGTTATTAATATTTCTGTTATTATTTCTGTTATTGTTATTAATGTCGTGGATATTAATACTGTTAGAGGGACACTTGACGTGGGGTGTGGTGTCGCCTATACTATGAGATGTGTCACACTTGACAAGGGGTGTGGTGTGGACACTTGATCTTTGAGATGTGACACACTTGACAGGGGGTGTGGTGTGGTCACTTGATTTATTGAGATACGACGCACTTGACATGGGGTGTGGTGCGATCGTAGACAGATTTGAGATGAGCCAACGACTACGGGTCGTTGGTCTACTTATTCATGATTGTGATAGTGACTTCGGGTCACGGTATATGGTTGATACTTAGTAGTGGTGTTGCTAGTCCATCATAGGTCTAGGTTAGTCGGCACGGGAGTAAAGATTGGACCTCCAAACCGCCGCTGAGTTGACCTATGCCTTACGTTGGATGGGCATAATCCTTGAGACTTCTGGTTACTACTTGTGTGTATGGAATGTGTTACATCTATTTGTGATTTCACTACTTTATTGTATGATTACTATAGTATGTTGTTGCTTATGATGCATGTAGCGACTTGTCCCGCAAGGGTACCTTAGCGGGCCTGTCGGTGATCTTACTGGGCTTCGGCTCATAACTTACTCTGCTACGTGCGCAGGTCCTTCATCCAGTCAGCAGCCCGGACGTTAGCGGTTCCCGAGGCTTCTGAGACTTTTGATTTAGGTGAGCCGACCACACAGACCGTGGTGGCATACCGCCGGAGTCACTTAGAGATAGGACTCAGATTTCTTTGATGTATATTCATACTTTATTGAGTCACTCTTAGAATGCTCCAATTCTTTTGTGGATATATTCTTTTGGACTTCACACTTTTATATTTATATATCCATATATGATCTTTTCACATTATTGTTCTTTTCCGCATCTTGTTTTATTGGTTCGCCTAGGCAAATGTTGTTTAGGTGCCATCACGAGCCCTTGGAAATTGGGTCGTGACAATAACAAAATAATCCCATAACAAAATAATGGGACCTTGAACTAACATGTTCAAAGGTCCCATTATTTTGTTATGGGACTTTATCCCATAACAAAATAATGGGATTTATTCCCATAACAAAGGTCCCATCAAAGGGATAAATCCCATTATTTTGTTATGGGACTTTATATATAAAGCTTCATCCCATAACAAAATACTGGGGCTGTGAACAAGTTTTGTTCATAGCCCTAGTATTTTGTTATGGGACTGAAGCTTTATACAAAATCCCATAACAAAATGCTGGGGCTTTGAGGCTAGTTTACTGAAGCTTCCCCTAGTATAAATACTGGGGCTTTGAACAAGTTTTGTTCAAAGCCCCAGTATTTATACTGAGATTTGTCCGAATGTGGCTATTTCTCAGCGAATTTGTTTTTGACGGCTACAAATCAATTAGAGCGCGCCAAACAGGCCCCTACGCGAAATTTTTACGTATTATACTGTAGGTGACATGTGTTGATGGGGATATGTATGTGTATCCACTGGTGGTCCTAATGTCATGTATGTATTGTATGAAGAATTATATATGCAAGGATTCAGAGCCGTTGGGGATTTATTTAGAGAAATGGAGGAGATTTTTGGTGCTGATATGAGGAGATTGGAAAGAAGACCTTCGAGGATCTATTGGAGAGTAATTAAAGGGGTCTGATGGAGGATTGAGCCGTTGGGGGTAATTAGAGAAGATAAAGGATTGTATAATATGGTGATATCAGGACTAGGTTCAATTTTTGAGTGAACCAAAGGTGTGGAATGAAAAAGTAAAAATAATATAAAAAGGAAAAACATTGTGAAATGCTAGGTGATTATATGGAATTTTGATAGGGATAGAGAAATTATTGAAAGTCCAAAAAGGAATTCAAATTTCGAAAGAATATGGTGCAATTATGAGTGTATCTGGACGAACTCTTGTCTAGATTCAAAGGAGCTTCTGAATAATTTGAGTAAATATGCAAGAATTATGAAATATAATTGGTGGTACAAAATCTAGACATAATACATTTTAAATAGACCGATATTTAGCTAGAGGTGTTGCATAAAGTAAAAATAAAATAAATGTTAAAATGCACGTATAAAATAATCGTGGTCAAGTTAAATTAATTAAGTATAAATAGCCACAAATATATACTAAATGATATAAATGCAGTAATTTACACAAATAATCAAAATTTGATATGTCTTAAAAAATAGCTTAAATGATATAATTACATAATATAGTCACACTAAAATGTACATACAAACTAAAATATATAATATATATATAGGGGATTACACAAGTAAATGCATGTTTTCTAGTGCAAATTTTGTTCAAATAGTTAAATTGCACATTTACGTTAAATACAACCAATTATCGAAAAAGAAGGGACAAAATTGGTGACACGACCCGGAATCCGGTTAGGCCGTGCGGGCACCCGACATCCTCCTCTAGACCCGTCGGGCGAACCCTTACCAATTAAATTAGGAAATAAATATAACAATTCATAAATAAGAACAAGACTTAGAAAAAAAAACACTAACATACTGATACCTCTAAGCTGTACAAAAGAAATTACAGCTGACTACCCAACATACTAGGTTTAGGGCTATCCAGACTAGACATCTAAGAATACAAAAGAAGACAGATACTTCCTGAAGGGAGCAAAATGCAACTGAAATAATAAACAATAAACTGGTGGCCATCCGGAATAAAAGCTGGCTCACCCTGACAGCTGAAGTCATCTTCGTTCCTTCACAACGTGGCGAACTCAATCCTGGAGCGAACCTGCCGAAACGAAATAGATAGACAAGAAACAAACAACAAACAAGGGTGAGTCGAAAGGACTCAATAAGTGGGGCAGACTAGCCACCTCAAAGAATAGGATAGCTAGCCAAGGAGAAAAGAAAGAGATAGACCAAATTCCTTTTATTTAAATTATAAAAAGGCAGAGCCAGATAACAACCGAAAACACGTAAGAAACTTATAAACTCAACCAAGGATGCGTGCCAGAAACGTATCAACAAATAAACAATGCACATATAAGCAGAACAGTAGTTATGTACCACAAGTCTACACAATTGTATGAATTGAGATGAAATTAAATGAAGTGAGATGAAATGAAATGAAATGAAATATGATGCAAAGGGTCACATGTGCCCGTAATCCCATCCTGAAGCGGAATACTCCTGCATTCGAGGGGAATCCAATCTGATAACCAACTGGAGCGGAATACTCCTGCTGCTGGGGCGGAATACTCCTGCACCCGATGTAATATAAACCAGAGGCGGAATACTCCTGCACTCTCCTGGAGCGGAATACTCCTGCACCCGATATAATGTAAAGCTGAGGCGGAATACTCTTGCACTCAATATCTGACATAAGAGCGGAATACTCCTACTCCTGGGGCGGAATCCTCCTACCCTCAATATGATACAATGGAGCGGAATCCTCATGCTCCTGGGGCAGAATACTCCTGCACCCAATATGATATGCAATGTAATGCATATGAATGACATATAATGCACATGAATGCAATGTGATGCAGTAATAACCCTTCACCGGCGCGAGACTCTCATCGACAGCCGGGAAGTAGATGCCAACTCACAGCCAGAGTACAATGCTCAGATCCTCAATGCAATACGAACAACAGGACATAACATATAATATACAATGTAAATCCAAAGCTAAGGCCTAAGGAGTACGCCTATCGGCAGCTACACACGTAAGGGACACGTGGTAGAAAATCCACGAGGCCAGGTGCCTCCAAAGAAATGGATATAAACACTTACCTTATTTCAAGGTGCTACTCAACAACCGCTTTATCCTTTGGATTCACTGCCAACGATCTTGCTTATTCAATAAGCAGAAAATATATCAAATTAGGCTAAAGGCTTCATTCCTCACATCTTAGGGCAATCCGGTTAGGAACCTGATACCCTATTCGCATACACAATACGCAGGCCAGGCCTATGTACAGGGTTTAAGGCCTCATTACCAAACCCAAAATAAATTAAATTTATATATTGCCCATAACTCACTGAGTACGAATATATAATCAATTCCATTATCGGGGTCCATTTGACCCTTTAAACTAGTAATTGAACTTATTAAAATGATGTCTAATATTCCAAGTTTTACCGTTAAAATATATTCAAACACACGTAATAAACTAAAATAATGCATTAAGATCATTACTTGAATGTTTAAGATTTATGAAGCAACACGTTTCACTGGCGCTGTGAATATATGGTTTGATATTAGAATGGATAAGAGCAAAGGAATGCTTGTAACTACAGAAGAAGAACTCAGGACATGCATTCACTTGTTGAAGAATGATCCGACTTTCAAGAATAGTCGTTTCGTGATTGACAAGCTAGAGAATCAAACTCCTGGCACAGAAGTTTCACCCCAGGAACGAAGCCTGATAATGCAGATCGACTGCATTCAAGCAATTGAAAATAATCATACTCCATGCACAGAGCTTCCACAACAAGAGGGGGGCTTGATAATGCAGATCGACTCCAACCAAGCAATTGAAACACCTGGCATTGCTGAGACACTGCAACCAAATCATACTCAATTTTAGTCACCAGCGCCAATAGTTGAATGCCCTAGTACCACACCAGCTGCCAACAGCAAACGGAAAAGGTCCAGGGTAAAACAGAAACAATCTCTAGCGATTATTATAACAGGAGATGTATCATCGAAAGATATAGCAGCATACTCAACATTTGACAACAGGGAAACCATGATGAAGTGTTTTGTCAAGATGGCAATCAAGGAGCATTTTGAGTTCAAGGTTATCAGATCAAATAGAATGAGATATGAACTGAAATGCATCGATCCAAACTATGATTGGAACATTCGAGTAAGAAGGATAAAAGATTCCTCACTATTTAAGGTAATTAAGTTTCAGAATACACATAAATGCTCCGTTGACGTTAAGAAGGCTGATCAAAAATATGCCACGTCAACATTGATAAGTGAATACTTTCTTGAAAACATCCGATACAACAGAACTGAAGTTAGACCAACATTTATTGTCAATAAAATGAGAAGGATACACGGGGTTGAAATAGGATATCACAAGGCATGGCATTCAATTCAAGCAGCAAACGCATTAATTAGGGGACGGCCTGATGAGCATTATCATCTCCTCCCTTCATACTTGCATGTGCTGAAAGAGAGAAATCCAGGCGCTCACACAAATTTAAAGATAGACAGTCTTAATCGGTAAGCATTTCTCAAAAGAGAGTTCGCTTGCTATACAGAAATTCAAAACTTTCTAAGAATTAACTGTCCTATTTTAAAATTTTTCAGGTTTATGTATATGTTTGTTGCTTTCAAGCCATCAATAGACGGTTGGAGGTATTGTCGACCAGTGATAGCAGTAGACACAACATTTCTGAAGGCGAAATATCTAGGTGTTCTCATCATTGCTGTAGCAAAAGATGCAAATAATCAGCTCTTCCCTCTAGCATATGGGATTGCAGACTCTGAAAATAATGAAGCTTACACTTGGTTCTTCATTGAGCTGTAAAAGAAAATAGGTACTCGTCCTGAACTGGTGTTTCTATCAGACAGAAACAAATCAATCGCGCATGAAATCGTACAAGTTTATCCTGATAGCCACTATGGTATATGCATCTACCACTTTGAAAAGAATCTAAACCAAAAGAACGTGAGAACCACAGTGATAAGTCTATTTCAAATTGCTGCAAGAGCTTATAAGCGTGAAGAATTTCATTATTTCATGACCCAACTAGAGGGAATGGATAGAAACACGTTCAACTACATAGTGGAAGAACCACCTGAAAGATGGGATAGATCTTACTCACCGAGGCGACGATATGATATGCTTATAACAAATATGGTTGAGTCGATGAATTCTGCATTACTTGAAGCAAGAGAGTTGCCCATTTTAAGCCTTTTGGATTTAATCATTGTTAAGAAGCAGAAATGGTTTTGTGAAAGAAGAACTACTGTTCAAGAGACTTTTCATAGCTTATCAAGGTGGGCAGAAGATGAAATGAACAAGAAGATTCAACTGGCCTTCACAATAAATGTAAGTATAGAGCACTAGACTCGCGCCAAATATGCAATCCTAAAAGTGTCTAAAAAATACAGAT
Source organism: Petunia x hybrida (assembly GCA_037355625.1). Lineage (NCBI taxonomy): Eukaryota > Viridiplantae > Streptophyta > Magnoliopsida > Solanales > Solanaceae > Petunia > Petunia x hybrida. The sequence continues at coordinate 19,086,752 of JBBBVM010000007.1, forward strand.
AAAGATGTGTGAAGATCAGTCAACGTAGACTGAAAATTCAGGACTATGGATAGAACTTCAGTAAAAAAGGGGAGAGGGGGTTCAACCTTTTGAGGATAGAACTTCTGTACATAAGGCACTGGGGGGTGGAGTTCAGTACTTGTTGATACGACTTCAGTCCATAACACTAAGGAAGTTCAAGTAGGGAGAGTTCAATCCTTGTGGGATTTAACTTCAGTCCATATGATCTGAACTTCAATCAGTCCATTACAACTGTACTCATGAACTCTTGCTCTGACTTAGTAATAGCCGATTTTAAATACCATCTGTACTGACTGACAAAAGTTATTATTTTTCATTTCAAATAGGTATTCCCCACAGGTACAGCAACATTCAATGTGCAAGATGAAGGAAAAAGCTTCAACGTCGACTTAAAGAAGAGGACCTGTGACTGTCTTCAATTCCAAACTAATGAACTCCCATGTGTACATGCAATAGCATGCATTGAGAAAAGACGCCTGCTGAAATCTAAGTTCTGCTCAAAATGGTATTCACGAGAGTTTTGGTTGAACGCATATCAAGGTGAGGTGAATATGATAGGGCACAAAAGCTCTTGGACTGTACCAGATACCGTGAAAAGCCAGAGGATAGAAACTCCTAATGTCAAAATACAACGATGAAGAAGGAAAACAAAGAGATATATCTCGATTGCTGAGGCTGTACGAGTCAAATCAAACAAATGTAGTCGATGCAAAATCAGAGGACATGATAGAACCTCATGCATAAATACTCCAGTAGTCCGACCCTATTCAAGGATATATAGGTACTGCTACTTCCTTCATTATCCATAAAAAAAAATTTTACTAAATATTTCACTCCTACTAATTTGATTTTTTTAACTTCTTTTTGTTTCATGAAACTGCTTGGCTGTGAATGATGGTGCAGAAATACATGAAGATATTCAAATTGCTGATAGTTTCTTATCCAACATTCAAGATAATGAAGATATTCAAACTCTGAATGCATTGCAGTTTATTTTTTTAATTGTTTGATACTAGTATTTGAATTTGAAGCACTTTCAGTCCATATAAGACTGAATTTGTAGGTACTTATGGAGTGTACTTCAGCCTTTCAATATTAAAAACTTCAATCCTTACGATTCTTGAATTTACATTTTTTAATTGAACTTCAGTACTTATGGAGGAATGTGCACCTTTAACTTCTGTCCTCAGGGATTGAAGTTAAACTTAAAATTCTATCCCACACACAAGTCACACACACACACACACAGGGTTAATAAAAAGAAGTTCAATCCATGTGGATAAAAAAAGTTCAGTCCATGAGATGAGGATAGAAATTCAGTCAATGGACGTAAGAAGAAGTTCAATCCATGTGGGGGTAGAACTTCAGTCCATGTGGTTTGAACTTCCATCCTTGGAGACAGAAGTATATTCCTAGTGGATAGAAAGCTCAAACTATATTCTACACACCAAAACACAGAAGTTTGTACTTCCATCCTTGTGAGTAGAAGTTTGATCTCATGAATTAAAAACATCCAACCTTAAAAAGGCAGAAGTTCAATCAATACTTAGAGACAAAAGTTCAAACTCATTGTTGCAGCATTGGTGAACTTGAAAACAAAAAATTCTGAAAAACTCACAATTTATTACCAACAAAACATAAGAGACAACACATAGATATTATCTTATCAGGCATCTTCAACAACAGACCCACTACTAGAACTAGAACTGGAACTTAAAGGTTCTGTAACATCCTGCCAAATAGTAGCACTTAAAACCACACGATCTGAGGATTCAACAACTCCAAAAAGTATCCTAGTTCCTACTCCTAGATTATTACTAAGGAACGAACTCCCTCTATCCATTAGAAAACCACCCTTTCCTTCCCACTTTTAGGTAGTTCATCCGGAAATGAGTACCATGGCAAATTACAATTGCTGGAACATTACGTCTGGGAAGCATAATTGCCAACAATACTGGCAAAACCTTTGCAACAAAAAGAAAAATGAACAGTGTTATTTTATAATAACAAATAACAAAAATAATACTTTTGAAAGATAAAAATGTTATGAATAACTTACAAACTGATCTGATTCAGTATCCAATTCAGTCAACACTGCATCAATGAATGGTGTCATCTTAGAATTAGAAATTATTTGGTTGTTCTCTTCAATAACAGTGAGGTCTATTTCTATTGCAATAATTATAGAAAAGACATTCTGTATTTTTGTGTAGTGTCATTTTACTGTTGGATAAACCTAAAGATTCTTTCTTCTTTTGTTTTATAATCTATGCCAACACAAGTCACAGAATACATGACCCTAGTAGGATTTAACTACACAAGACACAGAATACATGACCCCAGTAGGATTCAACAACTGCACTGCAATTTCAGTCCATGAGGGGTAGTGAATCAGTCCATTAGTGAGGTACTGAAGTTCAGTCAATGAGGGGAGTGAAGTTCAGTCAAAAACTGCAATTAATAAAAAAAACTACATAACCCCAGTAGGATTTAACAACTGCACTGCAATTTCAGTCCATGAGGGGTGGTGAATCAGTCCATTAGTGGGGTACTGAAGTTCAGTCAATGAGGGGAGTGAAGTTCAGTCAAAAACTACAATTAATAAAAAAAAACTACATAACCCCAGTAGGATTTAAGAACTACACTGCAATTTCAGTCCATTAGGGGTGGTAAAGTTCAGTCCATTAGTGGGGTACTGAAGTTCAGTCAATGAGGAAAGTGAAGTTCAGTCAAAAACTGCAATTAATAACCATAACTGTACAAAACTGTAAGACCATAAAAAACATAACTGTACAGAAACTGTAAGACCATAGGAAACATAACTGTACAGAAACTGTAACAACATAGAAAACATACCTTCTTTGACTACATTTAATGACCATAGAAAGCATAACTGTACAGAAATTGTAAGACCATCCACTTAGCAGTTACTGATTTTTTGACTATAAATAGCCCTTTTGCAGTTAAAGGAAACTACAAAGTTTATTCACACTTCATCTCATATATACTACATAGTTTTTTTGACAAAACAAGATATGGCAGATGAAAACAATCGCGTGGAGCAACTAGGCAGTTTCACTAAGAAAATAACATCGTCTTACTTTAATAGAGATGATTTTGTATGTTAAAAGAAATGACCAGAGTATTTTTTATATTTTTCATTTAATTTTTTAATATTTTGTGATTTTGTTTATTAACTGTGACATATTATTGCTTTTAGATCTTTCCAGACAGTTGGAAGCAGAGGCTGCCAAATATAAATGGACTGGCATGCATAGTTTGTGAGGGTGGAGATGATGATGTACATTTGATGCACTTCAAAGTTGGGAGACACGCAAGGTTGTGTAACGGTTGGAAGGCTATGGTTATTAAGAAAGGTTTCAGGATAGGTGATACACTTCGTTTTTATCACCTATGGCACGAGATGATCGACGGTGTTCCATCTGTTGTTTTTGGTGTTTCTCTCATAAACAATCAGGCTGGTGAAGGAGATGCTGATGATGATTTAAGCAGCGATGATGATGATGATGATGATGATGATGATGATGGTGGAGCATCAGCAGACAATCCAATTTTAATTGAATAATTTGTAGTAGTTGTTTGTCGTTTTAATTTAAGCAGTACTATTTGTTTTCTAATTATAATGTCTGTGTTTATGTATTAACTTTAATCTAATTGTGTTTTATATATTTGCAACTCTCATTAATAACTGAAATAACTGAAGTAAAAGCTCTGTGTTTAAGTAAACACAGAACTTCAATCATCATGGACAGAACTTCTATCATCATGGACTGAAGTTCTGTCCATGAGGATTGAAGTTCTAGCCACTTCCAAACTGAAATAACTGAAGTAGAAGCTCTGTGTTTAAGTAAACACAGAACTTCAATCATCATGGAACAGAACTTCTATCAGCACGGACTGAAGTTCTGTCCATGAGGATTGAAGTTCTAGCCACTTGCAAACTGAAATAACTGAAGTAGAAGCTCTGTCTTTAAGTAAACACAGAACTTCAATCATCATGGAACAGAACTTCTATCATCACGGACTGAAGTTCTGTCCATGAGGATTGAAGTTCTAGCCACTTGCAAACTGAAATAACTGAAGTAGAAGCTCTGTCTTTAAGTAAACACAAATCATCATGGACAGAACTTCTATCATCATGGACTGAAGTTCTAGCCACTTGCATTTGATTCTCTTCTTTGACAGAATTAAAAATAGACTATACTTGGAATATATGTAAATGTAAAAAATTTACAATATACATGAATAACTACTGTTACATATATAGTCGCAGAACTTATAAAAAACTCTACACCATAGAAACTTCATACATATTCAGTTATGGAGATGGTGGTGGAAGAGCAGAAAGATCAAAACGAACATGTGCTGCTATAGCTTCAATAGTTTGGGTGATAATTCGCACTTACCGCCTTTGGACGTTACGCATATGCAAAATATCATTTTGCATTTCCTGTATTGCATTCTCCTGGTCTTGCATCTGACGCCTTAGGACTGCAATCTTCTATTGTATATTATTTGGAATCCCTCCTAGTGCTGGGGCAAATTCTAGTACTGATGGTGGTGCACCTGATTTTTCTACTTGTGGTGGTTTATTCACACTACTTTCAGACATTCTTGCACCTTAAGTTTAGAAATCTAAAAATAGATAATCCTAAATAATAAGATGATAAGAATTAACAATCAGTTATGTATTTATAGAAAAAAATCAATAAAATAGTAATAGTTGCAACTTATAGTTCAAAAGGAACAATAAAATACTAACAGTTGCAACTTATAGTTCAAAAGGCACAATAACAATTTAAAAGTTGCAACTTAAAGTTCAGAAGTCACCAATCCATAACAGGTATAATAAATGTTGAACAGTCACAATGAGGGTAATGAAGTTCAGTGCATCCATGAGGATAAAACTTCTGTCCATAAGGATAAAAATTCAGTCCATCCAGTAGATGGAAGTTGAGGGCATTTAAATTGAAGCCCAATCAATGTGGGGTAGAAATTCAGTCCATGTGGTTTGAACTTCAATCCTTGGAGACACACATTCATCCCTAATGGACTGAACACACAGACACACACACACACACACACACACACACAGAGTTGATACAAAAGAAGTCCAATCCATATGGCGTAGAAGTTCAGTCCTTGTGGTTTGAACTTCCATCCTTGGACACAGACATTCATCCCCCTAGTGGACTGAACACACACACAGACACACATGAGAATAGAACTTAAGTCCTTAACAGTAAAAAAAATCACTGCAACAAAATGGCATTCACATAAATTTGTGCATAATAATCTGTTCATCTGTACATAATATCTGTTTCACCATATATTACCAAAAAACTTTACAAAAAATACTACTAGGAATTCTCCATATCTATAACTGACACATGTCTTCATTATGTTCTCAATAATCATACTCAACAAATTCACGTGGAGTCTCAAATCCATCCCTAGCCTTTGCACGACCATGAGCCCAAAGCTGACAACCAAACCGCTCCCTGTAATGATGAATTTGATCTGATTTAACATTTTCAACACTTTTACCTCTAGTCAGTAGATCAGCATACCATATTGCAAAAGCGCCACAACTAGTCCTAAAAAATGAGGCACCAAAACAAAGAGTAAGACATATAAGTAGGCAGGGGGTTATAAGTTCAGTCAATTATATCTAATTTGCACTAAAACTTGCACAAAAATGACAAGACTTACGAATCTAGCTGAGTCGGTGATAGTACCCACTGGGTTTTATAGGCTGCATTGAACATATCGTTTTTAAAAAATTCATGTAGGTCCCCAAAGTTGACATACTTGAAAAGATGTGGGAGCACAACAGCATAACCCTTGACGTGGTCGAATTTGTCTGCTGGTGGCCTCTTTGTTTTGACCATCGAATCATATACACGTATTTTCTTCTCGTGCATATCAAAGACTGCCAAAAAGTAATGTGTCACCGTTTGACCAGGTGCTGCTTGCAATCGGCATGGAAAATAGAGTTTATCAACTCCACTCCAGGGAATTGAACACCTCCGTTCCATGCCATGAAGGTAATTGCAGATATACTGTCCAAAACCGTCAAGCCAGATCTCATTACTTGGTCTTTTTTTCTCTTTGAATTCTGACTTATAAATAGAGAACATATAACTATCAAAATCGATATCAGTAATTGACAGTGTATGAGGAAACCGGAACAAATGGTAGCATGCCCTCTTCCTAAGATAATACATAGCAACATCGATATGCTGCAAAAAAAAAGGAACCTGTTTAGTCAATACACAGAAAAGTAATAACGAATACAGAACAAACCAAAGAACAGAATATGCACTAACATTATCAGTCATAGGGTAGGCAACATCTACAATCTCCAAAAACCACTGCTTGTCTGGCTTGATTGTTTCCAACTGATATGGATTACTGTCGTAATCATTATCACGTATATAACCAGCACGGTTGTTCCTAATTAAAAAGTTACAAAATACAAAACACATGTTACGTTTCCATAAGGAATGAACTTAAGAATATCATAGGCAATGAAGTTCAATCCTATAGGGACAGAACTTTCCACATCCTTGTGGACAAAAAGTCCATGGCCTTTTGACTGAAGTTCAATTCTTATAGATAGAACTTACTCCATATGCACAGAACTTCAATCCATAGGCGCAGAACTCATGGGATAAGAAGTTCAGTCCATAGGGGATTGAACTATAGGTTTCCAAATTCATCCACTATGCACTGAACTTAAAAAGCTACAGACAAGAAATCATAAAAAAATACAAATAGACTTACTGTTCAAGTTCAGTGTCATTTCTTTGAAATAGAAAAAAAGATTTAAACTCATCCAACACTACTGAACTAATCTTCAAGTGGTGGAATAGACAACTACGTCTATAATTACTCTTCCAGTCAGTTATCTTCTTTTTAGTCCTTGTGGTATCATATGGAGATAGCAACCACTGACTGGGCTTTCGGTCCCTTTTCCTCAGAAGACCTTGCTGCTCTGACTGTTCTACCTTAGTACTTTTAGGGGCTTGGTCACTTGCCTTGGCAATCTCCCTAATAATCGGAACAGGCCTCTCCTGTTCCTGTGTAAGCATCTCTTGTTTACCTGCTTCATCGACCGACTGACCTTTGCCCACAACAATTCCGTCAGCCTGTTGTTCTTCATTCAGCTCCTCTTTCTCCTGTTCCTGAGTCATTACTTCATCTTTACCGGCTATACCGACTGACTGTTGTTTGTCCACAAGACTTTCAAAAGTCTGTTGTTCGGTCAAATCAACTTCTCTTCTTGTTTGCTCAATAGCCTGGGCATTCTCCATAACAATCACAAGAGGCATCTCCTGTTCCTGTGTCGTAACCTCTTCTTTGGGTGCTTTATCAATTGACTGACAGGCAAGAGCCTGCTGATCTTCAGTCATATCCCCATCTCTTTCAACTTGGTTACTTCTATCAGCATTCTCCATAACGACATCAACAGGCATCTCCTTTCCCTGCGAAATCACCTCTTCTTCTACTGTTTCGTTGATCGACTGCCCTTTGTCCAAGAGAATTTTGAATGCCTCTCCTGGTTCTTCTCTTGCTGCTTGATAACTCACATCAACATTATCCATTTCAACGTCATCGGTCCTCTTCTGTTGCAGAATTATGCCTTGTTCTTTTCCAAGTTCACCCTGCTGCTGATTTTTTGACATATTTTGCTGAATTTCTTCAACCCTTGGTGTATCTTCAGCATCAGATGAACCCCCGCTACCACTTTCTTGAGTCGGTGGCAGTATATTAAAATTAGGCATATCATAATGTGAACTATTTTTCTTCAACTTCTTCCTTTTCCTTTCATATGTTTTTGGTTGGATGGAAGTAGAAGTTGTACCTGATTTCTCCACAATCATATCCTGAGGGACCAAGCGTGGTGTTGACAGATCAAGCTCTCCACTTATAAATTGTAATTGAATTTCAAGCACCTCCTTTTGTGCCACAGTCAACTCACCAAACATGTCTAATTCACTGTCAATTCGTTCATGAATTTGTCTAGGCGTTTCATTGACAAATACACCTTGCGACGCTCCATGCAATTGTATAGCTGAATTTAGACCTGCACCACCACCACTAACTTCTTTTCTTACATCTGAACAGCTTTTTGATTTCCTAACTACACTGCCTTCACTGGAGTCTTGTCTGTCATCTGAAGGAGATTTTGATTTCCCGGATACAGCGCCATGACTGAAGTCTTTTCTTACATCTGGAGGAGACTTTCTCTTCCTTCCATCACTAGCATTGCCTCCACATGAATACAAGTTTAAGAAATTACGAAAGCTGCCAGATTGTTCCTTGCCCTTTCTTCCACTAACATCTTTCCTCCAACTTTCTTCCTTTTCGCCAAAATTTTTAGCAAACTTCTTCATAAATCAAGAACACAGTCAACCTTCTTATCTACACCACGAATATACTCCATAATATACTCCATATTATACTTCCTAATATCCTCCCTTATGCGCCGTCGCTGACTACGCAACCTCTTCCGGAATTTCATATTCACCTTCTGCAAAAACAAAAAATCGATAGAACTGATAAAAATATTCAATTAAAATAAAAATACAAAAATATGAATGCACATGATATTTGAAAACTCACTTTAACAATTGCATTAACTAAATCTTGATCAAGCTCTACACCATGTCGAGCATCCTGCCTATCATCACCAGCACCCTGACCCACATGATCATCATCCTCAGTCTCAGCACCATCATCCTCAGTCTCAGCACCAACATCATCACTCTCAGCACCACCATCCTCACTCTCAGCACCACCATGATCAGTCTGAGGATCACTCTCAGCACCACCATGATCAGTCTGAGAATCACTCTCAGCACCACCATGATCAATCTGAGCACCACCAACCTCACTCTCATCACAGGTATCCTCACTCTCTTCAACAACTTCTTTTCCTTTTAAATGTTTAAATGCAACAACAGGTACAACAGGACATGCTTCTGTCACATTCAATTCCACCGATCTTTTTTCTTCCTCAGACAGTACAATTGGAACCATTTTAAATTTGTCAAAACTCTATAAAAAAAAAAGAAACCATGAGAAATATATTAGCACCACAGTAAAATAAGAATAAAACTTTTATATGCAGAGATAGAAGTTCAGTCCATGAGGACAGAACTTCAATTGGTACTATTTTAGAAGTTCAGTCCATGAGGACAGACACAGAGATGGAAAAGAAGTTCAGTCCATACGGATAGAACTTCAGTAAGGCTGAAGAAGTTCAGTACATTAGGATAGAATTCAGTCCATGAGGGTAAAGAACTTAAGCAACCACACACACACACACACACACAGACAGATATAGAAACTTACATTTACATTATGAAAATACTGCTCAACCAAAGTGTTATATTGAGGATTTTTGAAACTAATAAACCTAACCATCCTTGGGAAGCCATCACTATTAAATTTACAAAAGTTAGAACGAATTGTTGGAAATAAATCAAGAAACCAAGCGCATAACATAAATGGGAATCCCAGCACATAATAATTTACACCACTTTTAAGAGGTCTCATTGCAGAGTTAACAAGTGCTTCAAAACCCGCACTCCCCCAAGGATAAACTCCACAAAGATCCTCGTTGTCAATGATATCCAAGTAATGCACTTCAACCAAGCTTGTTTTTTTGTTAGAATACAAAATGATTGACTGAAAAATATAAAACTCTGCAATCTTCACTGCATCATCTTCACCGACCAGAGATGCCGTGGTCATTGACACTAAAAATTTACGAACATCTGACAACTGAAGATTGCTTTTACCACCAAAGTACTGCTTCAGAAGCCTCTGACCCATATTCATAGCAGGTCCATCAAACAATTCCCCACGGTTTACAGAAAATCTCAAACCAGTGTAAAGATGATATTCTTCAGGACCAAAATGGATGAGATGACCAAAAATATTAAAACTTAATCTATTCGGATCACTGCTCACGATACGTGACAATAATAAACAATGCAGTAACCTCATAGAAGTTTTGTACGACTGCAACTTCAAAAAGCTTCCAAACACACCATCTGAAAGCTTCTTATACTGTGCTACACTGAACTTTGAAATTATATTATCCAAATTGTGCTCCCCTTGCCAATATGCATTCATGTTGAACCAGCGGTCAAATGGATACACTAGATTCCCTTCCATTCCAGCATCAATATTACAAAAAGCTAACAATAAAAACAAACTATCAGTCACACATACAAAATAAACAAATACAGGTTTGAGAATACACACAGACACAGACACACACACATGTGGGGGGGTGGACTTCAGTCCACTAGGAATGAACTTCCATCCTTGGAGACAGAAGTTCAACCCCTAGTGGGCTGAGAACACACACACAGTCACACACATGTGGGGAATAGACTTCAGTCCACTAGGAATGAACTTCTGTCCTAATGGACTGAGCACACACAGACACAGGAGTCGCACACATGTGCGGGGGTGGACTTCAGTCCACTAGGAATGAACTTCCATCCTTGGGGACAGAAGTACAATCCTAGTGGACTGAGAACACACACATAGTCACACACATATGGGGGATAGACTTCAGTCCACTAGGAAAGAACTTCTGTCCTAGTGGACTGAGCATACACACACACATAAGTTCATTCCCTAATGGAATGAGAACACACACACACACACAGAAGTTTGAACTAAAAATTCAGTTCATTAGGACTGAACTTCAGTGCTTAAGGGCCGAAAGTTCATTAGTTCAATCCTTGTGGATAGAACTTAAGTCCACATGAACTGAACTTCAATCCACATGGGGTGGAGCTTTCAATGGTCTTATGGATATAGCTTACTCCAATCCTTATGCATAGAACTTAAGTCCATTAAGACTGAACTTCAGTGCTTAAGGACTGAAAGTTCATTAGTTCAATCCTTATGGATAGAACTTAAGTCCACATGAACTGAACTTCAATCCACTTGGGGTGGAGCTTTCAATAGTCTTATGGATATAACTTACTCCAATCCTTATGCATAGAACTTAAGTCCATTAAGACTGAACTTCAGTGCTTAAGGACTGAAAGTTCATTAGTTCAATCCTTATGGATAGAACTTAAGTCCACATGAACTGAACTTCAATCCACATGGGGTGGAGCTTTCAATGGTCTTATGGATATAACTTACTCCAATCCTTATGCATAGAACTTAAGTCCATTAAGACTGAACTTCAGTGCTTAAGGACTGAAAGTTCATTTTATAAACTGAAACAAGCAAGCTAAAGACTTTGTGATTACTTATTGACATTCTCATTAAGACTGAACACACACACACACACACAGAGAGAGACAGAGTCACACACATGGGGGGGGGGGGGGGTGGACTTCAGTCCACTAGGAATGAACTTCCATCCTTGGAGACAGAGGTTCAGTCCTAGTGGACTGAGAACACACACAACGTGTGGGGATGGAACTTCAGTGGACTAGGATGAACTTCCATCCTTGGAGACAACACACACACACATAAGTTTAGTACACACACACACTTGAACTTCAATAAAAAGTAACTACTAAATACGGAAAAAAAATACAAATTTAAACTTAAATAACGTTACTTAACTTAACAACCACATATTTTACAAAAAAAAAAAAAAAAAAGAAATCCAAAAAAAAAAAAAAAACAAACGTCATACCTGCCAAATACAAATTTCAGACTGCAAAGGTGAAGAGAGAAATGTTATTCAAGGTACGTAATGCAACTTGATGAGGTATGACGGAGAAGGTAAAAATGAAGGAGAAGGTAAAAATGCATGAAGAAGAAGGTAAAAATGCATGAAGAAGAACGGTTAAATAAGGAGAAGAGTTTTGAAAAAACCCTGTCAATTCAGAAAAGATTAGGGGTAATTTGATCTTTTACATATACCCGTGTTTAGTGTAGTGGCACAAAAGTGGCTTCTAGTGTAATGCCACTGAAAATAGTGGCCTCAAACTAAATACCGGTATTAAAAGTGGCCTCTGGGCGAAATTTTACGAAAGAGACAGACAAGGAGTTTGGGCAGGTAATAACTTGGGTTGGGTAGCCACTTTTTAGAGCACCACCCAATAACTAGTCAGCATTTTTTTCATTTTTATTTAAATAGCCATAATATATAGATGAGGAATGTTTTTGATAAACAGCCAGTGAAATCTTGAAAATCACACTAGTTTCCTGGAGTTTGAAGTAAACTATAGGATTTTTATTGCGGGGTTGAAAAGTTGTGGAGCTTAGGAAAAAATATAGAATCTGAAGTTTGCTCAACGATCATTTAGTCCAAGAGTCCACTTCAAATTTCAAGATATTGTCTTAATTTGATTCAAACTCTAGAATTTTTTCTGGTAGTTTAATTCAAAGACCGGGACAATCTACGATATTGCTATCGAACTCATACTGGCTATTTTTAGATAATGTTACTGTGGCTATTCATCAATAATTTTACACATACTGTCTATTCGTTTTTTAACAGATTTAGAAATGGATAAATTACATCACTATGCAAAGTTATAATTTGCTTTACAAAAATATTATGACACTACAATCTTTACGAATCATAGGAATAATTTTTTAAACCTTTCTATACAAACTTTTTTTTTAAAAAAAGATACTTAGAAAAACAGAAGATATATGTTGCATAAAACAAGTACAAGATTGTAGGAGTGAATATCTAGTTCCTATTTATTTGGAATTTCAATTACCCAACCTTATAATTCATAAAGTATAGTCTCTCTCTCACTACTCCATAGTCCATAACGTAAATAATATAGCTGATTCAAGGCAACAACTGTTGATTAAAAGTATTTAGTTTATTGCAATTTCTCCACCTTCAAATTATTATTAAAAATACCATAACCACTATGGAAAAGAAAAAAGAAGAATAAGATGAAAAAGAAGAACTATACACATTTTTTTACGACATATTTAATATAGTTGAGAGACAATGTACATACAATCGATACACAAGATACACAGAAGAAAATATATAGAAAACACACACCCAAATACATATGACATACAGTTTTAATATACATTGAAACTCTTCGGTTACGGAGAAACAAATGGCATAAAGCTAACATACAATCAGCATACAATTTTAAAATAAAGAGGAAGCACAAAAAAAATGAAACAACAACTGAAGGTCACCGAAAAACACATGACATATTGTTGAACCCCTAAAATTACCGGTTAAGTAAAAATAAGGTACTTTCAACATTATGGTGATTCCAAGGGCTTTCTTCGGAGTCGCTTTCTAGTTTAGAAAATTAGGAACCAAATAATTAAATAATGCATGCAATTAACCCCCATTTGATGGAAATGATAATTTTCAGAGATTCTAAGTAAGAGGTTCAATTATTTCCAAATGAAGGTTTCAATTTGAAAGCACTTTCGAAAATCTACAAAATGTGGTTAGTCCTTCGATTTTCACAAAATATCTAAGTAAATGCGAATTTTAAAAATTTAATTTAAATACCTCAAATTAATCTTAATTCAAAAATCTAAAATATTACAATATTTAAAAAAATCAATTTATTTAACAAACATATACTTTTAAAAAAAGATAGGAAGCTAAAAGATCTAGACATATAAAAAATCTATTTTTCTGCCAATACAACAATTATTTTGAAAAATGTATTAAAGTTTCATTTATAAGGAACTTGAAAACAAGTCACTTTGATTATTTTTGAATTTTAATTGCTCGCGATATTTAACTAAATGATTCGAAATTCATAATTAAGATGGAAATTCTAAAGAAAATAATTTCATTCACAAAACAACTCAAAGAATTAAATGAATATTCATTCATAAATAAATTATTTACATAAAGACAATTAATTATTTTAATGGGAATTCCGATGGACATGCATTTTTCTAACAGATGGGGAAAGAGAAAAGGTTTACAGTCACCCGGAATAAATGGAAAACTCAGGAGAGCCTTGAAATGAATTTTTACATCATATGCCCATGGGTCCAAATATAAATGACCCAACAAAGCACTTTTTTTAAAAAAAAAAAAAAAATTCTAAGTCTTCAATTCTTGACTTGAACTTGAGCCTGTGTTGGCCTAAATCGGGATAGGACAACAAATCGAATTTGTATTGGGTTTAACTGGTAATTTGCTTGTATCAAAGCGATGCTCAAGCTAAGATTAAGTTTGAACTAAATAAAAGCTCAAAAAAGTAAACAGGACAGTGAGTAAGCTAAATGATAAACGAGACAGTGAACGAAAGTAGAAGTTGAATATTATATTTTTTCATGTCCTGTTTGTTTACAAATGAACCATATTTATAATCAGGGGAAAGAATGACGTTATAAATATAATAACTATGCCTTTATGGTCATTATACCACGTTTGATCATGGTCGACTCACGATCTTCCCTTTAAATGCTAGAGCAACAGTCGACGGTTACAAAGACTAGACCTCATTTACTGAGATGTTGCAATCGCTCGAGGGTCACGTTGCTACGGTGTTTTCTCCGAGCTCGACGCTTCGAGCTCGCTTTTTCTCATTCCCTGAGATGATTTCCCGAGACGAAGAATCATGCAACCTCTCCTCGTGAGTTTGCCTCATGGAGTGGACTTCGTGTTATGTTTCGGGGCCTTGCTCGGGACCTCGGTGATTTTTCATCCAATACAGATAGTCCCCCCCACTCCTCAAGTGGTTGCCAAATCTGTCGAGGAGTGGAATGAATTTTAGGCGGGAGATTGTCGTGGTTGTTTTTGCGCCAGGAGTTTTGATAACGGCGGTTGTCACTCCATATTTCCATCAATCATGTGTGGCGATCATTGATTGGGTGCGTTTTCCTGTTTTGTCTTCACCATGAAAATGTAATCATGGCATTTAAACCTATATATAGTCGAGCCTTTTCTTCTTCTTTCTCGCACTCCTTCTTGTCTTTAACAGTAAAATCCTTGAATTTTCTTCCCTTTACAGCCCAGAAAATCATAAGAAAAATATCTCCACAGAATTCGCCAAGTTCTTCACCTTCCTTCACTAACACCATGATCATTGGTGGGGAACTAGTTAATGTTCCTGAACCGTTAAACGTAATTGTTCCCCATGACTTTAACATGGAGGATCTTTCTTGCTCCAGTGGCGTGGTTCAAGAACAATGCCCAGCTATAGCTGAAACTGTCGAGGCGGTTGTGGTGGAGGATGAAGATGTTACCATGAAGGATGTTGGTGATGATGGACCTCTCTCAGACGATCTCGAGCTTAAGTCTCACCACATTATCCCCTCCAAAATCGACCCCTCAAAGGATTTCGTTATGAAGCTTCAAACTGAGTCGGAGGTTAGGAGAAAAAGGAATATCCCCGTAGAGGATACGTCGAATCTGATTACTCAGGCGAATATTCATATGGTTCGTTGTGATTGTAATTGGGGCCCCGAGGTAAGGGTTGGTATCCCTGCCCCCGAGAGCCGAGTGTGCGATCGAGTTGAAGGGAGTTCCTTCGTTTTCACTTACCCTTTCACAATTGATTTTTCTCTTCCTATCCCCGAGGTGTTGGACCTTTTTTGCCGTACCTATCAGTTATGTAAAGCTCAGGTTGGTCCTGGGATGTGGAGGTACGTTCAATTCCTCAAATTTTTGAGAAAATTAGTCGGGGTCCCTTTCACTCTTGATCACCTTTTGTATCTATTTTCCCCCACCCTTCACAAGGATGGAGTTGTTCAGCTCAACAAGCTAGGCTCGTACTCACTCGTCACGAAGAGTGAGGATCTCGAGGACCGTGGGTGGAACGAGCGCTTCGTCCTCCTGCCTACTGTCCTTTTGTGTTCGAAGCCCGATTTCTCCGAGCGGTGGAATCGAGCACGTGAGTGTTTCTCTCTTTGTTTATTTTTTCTTCACTTTTTCCTTTTTTGGACTCTTCGTTCTTGTCTTTTTAGTCAGGGAGGTCCTAATTGTTCGTCCGAAGAATTTGACTCAATGGATTTAGGCTATTATCAATGCCAAGCCTAGGCCAGAGAGGTCGTGGATGATTTTGGCCGCTTTGGATGAGAATCAATGGGCATGCAAACGGCATGGTGAGTTATTCTTTCAACCGATTTTAAACCTGGCCTAGTTTTTCCGAGGCCTCGTGTCTTGGTGTTTCATTGTCTCTTCTTTGTTGTAGGACTCCCTAAGAGGGCGATCACCACACCAAAGGAGAAAAAGTGAAAGAAGGAGAGAAAAGACAGAAATGACGAAGTTCCCGAGGTAGGAGATGCTTTAAGTTCCCATCCAAGATTTGATTGGGAACCTCTCGAAGGGAAAATGTGAAAAAGGAAAAGAAGAGGTTAAGAAAAGGACAGCCCCCGAGGGGTCGCCGGACCTTGGGGTCAAAACAGGTCGGGTATCTTTCCTCTTGATTTTACCTTTTATTTTGTTTTTTTGTTAATCACTTTCTTTCTCTTTCTTTTTAGTTTTTAGAATGAAGGAGTTATCCTCAGGGAAAACTCCGGAAGTGAAATGGGATAGATTAGAGCCTGTCCCTTTCCCCGAGCTTACTCCTGCTGTTGAGGCAGAGAAAAGTCGGGAAGGAGTTGTGGTTCCCTCTACTCATGAGTCCGAACCGGTTTAGGTTGCTGATAAAGACATGAGGGGAGTTCAACCACCGCCTATGGCGACAATGGATGATGTTCAGCCATCTCTTGTAGGAGACAAGACTCCTCGAGTTGCTTCTGAGCCTGCTCCTGATGCAACTTCTTGGAGACAGATCCGTTATATTGAGATCCCTTCCGAGCTCTATCTCCTAGATGATGATATTCAAGTCCCAATTAGCCTTCGTGGACTCTTGGGTCCTAAGGAACGCGATCGCCTTAAGGAGTCCCACATTTCTTATTTGATGGCTGATGCTGCTCAGCACGCCATTCATGTACGCTCCCTTTAATTTTTCCCTTTTAACTTTGCGTTTGCATGAAAGTTCTGAATTCGATCACTTCATTAACAAGTAGAAGTTTTGTTTCATGATCTAAGTACTTGTAATCTTTTGTCCAATTCCCATTGAAAGCAATAACCAAATAAACTGTAGCCATTCTGCATTGAATAAGTAAACCAGAGAAAGAATTGTGTTATTATGAAGTTCAGTCTTAATGACAATGGCAATAAGTAATTACAAAGTCTTGAGGTTGCTTCTCTCAGTTTATAAAATGAAATTTCAGTCCTTAAGCACTGAACTTCAGTCATAATGGACTTAAGTTCTATCCATAAGGATTGAATTAAGTTCTATCTATATGGCGTTAAACTTCTATCCGTAAGGCTGTTTGAAAGCTCTCCCCCTATGGATTTGAAGTTCAGTGCATATGGACTTAAATTCAAATGCATAAGGATTGGAGTAAGTTATATCCATAAGACCATTGAAAGCTCCACCCTCATGTGGATTGAAGTTCAGTTCATGTGGACTTAAGTTCTATCCTTAAGGATTGAACTGAAGTTCAGTCCTAATGAACTGAATTTTAGTTCAAACTTCAGTGCTAGTGTGGTGATACTTAACACGACAATGGCGATAAGTAATCACCAAGTGCTGAGGTAGCTTTCTTGAATTTCAGTTATAATGAACTGAATTTTAGTTAAAACTTCAGTGCTAGTGTGCTGATACTTAACACGGCAATAGCGATAGTGAAGTTCAGTCATCAACATCTCATCGAGGTATTAAAACTACTAAATTTTGAAACTAATTTCTCTGAAATTCAGTTCACATGGATTGAACTTAGTTCAAATTCAGTCTGAATGCAGCATAACGTAAAATTAAAACGTAGAATACTTAACACTGAAGTTCAGTCACAATGAACTAAATTTTTAGCTCAAACTTCAATGCTAGTGTGCTGCGATACTGAAGTTTAGTCATCAACGCCTCATCGAGGTATTAAAACTACTAAATTTTAAACTAATTTCTCTGAAATTCAGTTCACTTGGATTGAACTTAGTTTAAATTCAGTCTTAATGCAGCATAATGTAAAATTGAAACGTAGAATACTTAACACTGAAGTTCAGTCATAATGAACTGAATTTTTAGCTCAAACTTCAGTGCTAGTGTGCTGATACTTAACACGACAATGGCGATACTGAAGTTCAGTCATCAACGGCACATCGACGTATTAAAACTACTAAATTTTAAACGAATTTGTCTGAAATTCAGTTCACATGGATTGAACTTAGTTTAAATTCAGTCTTAAAGCAGCATAACGTAAAATTGAAACGTAGAATACTTACAATTTTTAAGCGAAACTTGTAAAGAAAATTGAAAAGTGAGATTGGTGAAGAAAATTGAATGAAGAGAATTCAGCAGCAGCAGCCACAAAGTAATAACGAACAGAGAAATAACGAACTGGTTGTTTATATATAAACTGAGGGGTAATTAAGTCTTTTTTCTTTTTTCATTTATGGTGGGTTTAATATAAGTGGCCACAAAGTAAATGTTTTGGTTTTAGTGGCCTTTGCCCTAAGATCAATGGTAAAATTGGCCTTTTGTGCACTTCGCCCGTCTCTCAGACTGTGTCCAGGTTGGTGTTTAATAACATGTTAAATTTAGCTAGAGTGTTTATCAGCATTGTAAGTTGTGCAACAGCGTCTACGCTGAAGCTGAAGATATTTTTCATCGAATAAAATATATAGAACTTCTTGATGCTATTAGGTTTTCTTAGGTCTTGACTACACATATCGCAGAGGTACTTTATGGTTGTCTTACACGTATCCAGAGTTAAGGTTTCATGTCTTCAAAATCTACCATATGTTGGAATAGATAAAAATTTAACTGAATTAATTTATCCATTCAAATAACAAATTATAGGAAAATTACTTCTTAATTAAGGTTTGCAGCCAAAAGTCTACAAGAAGTTTCTAAGACGTTTGATATGGCACTGAAACCCGCAATCTCAATGTGTCATCAAGTTATAAATGGAGGATATTATTGATTAAATTTGTATCTCTATCTCCTGAAAATATGTCACTCTTCGACCCTTCCAGAAATTTCGACCACCCACCCATTGCTTTGAAAAAAGGCTAAATAACCATTACATAATTACTATTCAACATTATGGTATCAGCACGATAACATAGTTATTAATTTGATCAGCTCTAGGTTATCCTACTTGTACACCATACACATACAAAGCTCAAATATAAGCCTGGATTTCGTAAAACAAAATCAAACGAAATGCCATATATATATCCACAAATTCTTTGGATCTCGTATGCAACAATAGTTGTAAAACCCATTGGCATATCTTTTTTCTTTTTTCTTTATTCTTTTTTAAGAAAAAAGGAAAAGATAGAAGATAATAAACAAGACATAGTTTTTGTTCTAAAAGGAAGCTTGTGGTCAATATTCAATGGTAATTAGTTGGAGAAATCGAACAACTTGCAAACGAAAGGAACGACACATTTCCGTTGTATGATAAAATCCACCTAAAACGCATATATTCTGGTCAATTTTAGAAGGTCGACAACATATTTTTGGCAACTCTAAACAAGCAAACCCTATGGTTGGGACAAGTAGTTACTAAATCGAGTATTAAGATGTAAGCAAAGTATCAAATCTACTACGTAACTGGACGAGAATTTAACCATTTATTAGGTGAGATTTTATGATTTTTAAATAAGTAGTACTACGAATTGTATATTACTTATTCTGCATAATCAGCATTCTGTAAACTTTATTTTAAACTTCAGAAGTATGTTGATGAATGATGACTCCAAATTGTGCCACATAAGCATAAGATTACGCCACTTGAACTTGATTAATATAATTAGGTTAATTATTTGTCAGTGTAGTTAATCAATGAGCCATATTCTTCCTTACAACCGTGTTTATTAAACTATAAACCTAACTCTACATGATACGAATTTTTAGAATGTCTTCATGTTTATTACTCGTTATAACGATAAGGAAAGTACTTTAGATGAGTATATAAGGTTATTTAAAAAAAGACATTTGAGCGTTATGCATATAGTATATGTATTTGTTTACAGGAAGTAGAGAAAGAATCGACTAAATATTAATGGATAGAACGAAGTATCAGAAAAGATTGTACTGATGAATACTGATAGTTAGAAAGTTGCTAGAATTTAAGCTCGTAACATGACTACTATTTCAATCTTACCTTTTTTATCAGCGAACTGTCCTCTTCTCACTAAAATATGACTATGATCTGTTAATTTATGCTTATGTATTTGAGTCAAAACAAAAGTTGCATGGGAAAGGTATAGAGAAAGTCTCAGTACGTAGATGCATAAAATAATCCATGGCAAAATAATACATATATACTAGTAAATGCTTTGCATGCCCATGTGTACTCATCTCACAACTCTTGTCCCCCTTTAACTTCTCATTTATTTATGCTTCATAGTTCATAGTTTTCTCCATGTCTTTCTACTTTTATCCCTCCCTGTTTTCATGCATGTATCAAGGTAGGTTGGTCTTGTTATATATTAAATATGGTAATAGGAACAAAAATCGTGTTATACTCTAAGCACTTCCTGAAAACACTAGAAGGGGGGTTGAATAGTGTCTACCAATTTTCGTCACAAGAACCTTGTTCTTCTATCGTGGAACCTAGTTCTTATATTATCTTTTATGCTGCCTTGAACACTGTAACTCACAACACCACACCCACAAGGAACACAGGGATTTTACGTGGAAAACTCCTTGCTCAAGGGAGAAAAACCACGACCCACACTCTGGGATTTTAGAACTGAATCCACTAACACAGGAGCAACGTTTCTGATTACAAACTCTGTAACCAAGGGGCTACACTCTAGAGCCTAATCACTATTCAAAGCGACACTCTAGCTTTTCTAGTAATTACACAAGAATTCACCTAATACATGTGCTTCTGTAATAAGCAACTAGGTAAAACTATGAAAGCTCAAACGATGACAACTTACAACACGATGAACCTAGACAAAATATCTAGACTCGATACCCTGCATGCACTCAGTTGTCTTCTCCAGTTTACTCACGTAGACAGATTTCAGATCTCCTTTGTATGCTCTCAACTCTCTGTTTGTGAATAACTGATTTACGGCTGTCTCCACTACTTGTATTTATACGGATCTTGAAACCCTAGTTGAGTTCTACCAGGAATCCTCTTAATTAAGGTAAGTCAGGATTCGTAGTAACTCTTTTCCTTATTGAAGTCCAACTCCTTTTCACACTTCGAAGACACAGCCTGGGCACCGCCTCTTTTAGTCTGACTAGGATGCATATACATTCATGCGCCACTACTCCTAGTTCCACAGGGATTTGCAACCCGTAATCTTTTCGATCAAGCGTGCCCTTTATCTCAAGGACTAGGTTCTTTGTGGGAACCTCTGAGTCCTTTCCGTTTGTCATACTTCAAAACCAGCTCTCAACAAATTCCCCCTTTTTGATGATGACAAACAAATGTTGCCCAAGAACCTGAGTAGATATAGACCAAAAACAAAAAAAACAAAAAAGTAACAAGTTCAAGAAAACGAAACAGATGAATTAGGTCACAAACACCCCAACATTTTCTTCTTCCTCCTTTTGGCATCACCGAAAAGATTCAAATACCTGCGGGAACCTGTCAATTGTATCCAGTCTAAAGCACAAGGCAACACGTCAGAAATAAGAGCACACACATGCAAATATAAGGGCCCAATCAAGAACCAGTTACTAAAGCAGAAACCAGTCATAAGCATAAGAAAATTAAAATCATCATCCAAGTTGTGACATCAGCACAACCCTATTAATAAGTACACAACTGAAAACTTTAAATTGTCTTAAACAACCATAACATGCAACCAGGAGAGAATGGGAAGGAGTAGACAACAGGTAGAAGAAGGAGGACAGGACTGGAGGAATCAAAGCTGAATGTTGAAGTGTTTGACAAGTGCCTCAAGTTGCTTCGTATTTTTGGCCCTCTCCATCACTAACTCGGCCTCATACTTGTGGCAGTCTATCTTCAAACGATCAATTTCTTGATCCTTCAACTTCAGCTGTCTGTGGAGCTTTGCATTTTCTGTATTAACATCCAGGACATGAGTCTCCAGCTCCTTCACAGCGTCAATGGCCTCTTCAGGTCCATATTCCTCACTATCCTCTGCTTGCTCTTGCTTCACCTGCATTGGTCTCTTAGAAGCTCTGCTTTCCTTGAAGAAGTCACAATTTTTAAGCACATTGTGCCCAAACATCTGATGAATGGTTGGCTTCTTCCCAGCTTCCAGGGGGACCCCAAAGTGTTCAAGTACCTGCTGGAGAATGTAGGAATGCACAAGGGAATGTGGCTTCTGGTCTGTGTCAGCAATCCTTTTTATATGTCTTATTATCAGCCCAGGCAAATTGATCTTTACCCCCTGTCCAGCAAGTCCATGTATGTCAGGTCCAAAGCACTAGCTTCACAGTTCCTCTCTCCTCTAGGCAGAGAAACCTGTGCACAAACTCAAACAACAACTGGTGTGCAGGTTCCATCTCCTTCTTGTCTACCTTCCTCTCCTTCCTCAGCTTGGGTTTTCCTGAGAACTTCCTAACAACATCCAGAGGAGTGACTCCATCTGTTCTCTTTGGCCACTTCAGTTTCACATACCTGCAATAACCTTCAGTAGGTATTCAAGAATCACTCCAAGCTCAGGTCTCCCAAACTCTACCTCCACTCCCCTCACTGTAGTGAACACTCTCCTAGCTACTACTCTGCAGTTGGTGTAGAACTCTCTGACTTCATTAACAAACAACTTTCTGTCTTTTTTGGCAAACAATCCAAGCCAACCCTGGTCACCAATCATCCTCAGTAATAACTTCATGTGGAATTCCTTTTCATCATGCAAGATGCTACCAGGCAACAGCTGATGCTTTGAGAAAAAGGCTTCCCTGTCAACCTCTTCTTCATTTCCTCTTCTTCTTCTCCTAGTCTCCACTTCACTATCTGTATCAGAATCACTTGGCTCTACATAACTGCCAGCCTCACTTTCCTCCTGTGCTTCCCCAGTTTCCTTTGCTTCTTCTTCTTTCTTCTTTTCCTCTCTATCTCTTACATTTGTCAATGTTTTTTCCAACTTACCAAGTTTCTCAAGTTGTTGCTTCAGTGCAGACCTGGTGCCAACCCTCCTGGCAACAGGTTCATCCACAACTTTGTCATCATTTTCTTCACTGGTTTCATCTACCAGTCTTGTCTTCAGCATTGGCTTTCCCCCTTTTACTAATCTCCTTCTTTTCTCAGGCTCCACTATGTTTTCTTTCACAAACACAACTTCTTCTTCTTCTTCCTCACCAGCCATTTTCTCATCCTCTGCTCCAAACTTCCTCTTCCTTTTTGGTTCTTCAGTTTTCTTGGCAATCTCTTCCTTTTCTAAAACGACTTCCTTATTCCCTTCCTCCTCAGAAACTATCCAACTAAAGTCTGCATCATCAGCCCCAGTGGAATTTGGACAAGCAACAGGCTCTTGAACCAAATTTCTCTGAGGCTTCAGCAAGACCAAGTCCTCCAACTACTGGACTTATTGGCACAGATTCTTTTTCATTATTCTCAGACCTACCAACATCATCACAGGATTTCACTTCACTCTCTCTAAGGGCTTCCACACAGTCTTGTTCCCTAAGTTGTTCTTCCATTCTTTCTGCAGTATTCAATTTTTCTCCAGACTCACCAACCTCAGGCACCTGCAAATCTTCCCTAAGCTCATCCTTTTCTCTATCTTGTTCTGCCTCACATGAGTTCCCCCTATCTATTCTGTCATTTTGCTCATCATCTATTATCTTGTCTAGTTCTGTAACTAGGGTTTCAGTTTCTATAATTCCAGGGCTGTTTATATCAACTGAAACGGCAGGCGTAGATGAAATAGGGTCAGGGATTACCTCATGCGGTGATTGTGATGAATTTTGTGCAGTGGGAACTGCTCTTGACCTCATCTTCTTTACCAGTTTCTTATCCCCTTTTTTAAGAAATTTTGTACGAGCCCTCGCGATTCTTTGTGCGAGAGTAGATGGTGGTGGCCTTTCAGACATTATGAAGTGGTTTTGTGAGTAGCTAAAGTTTTTCTGTTTTTAGGGCTTGAGAGAGAATTTTGGTGTTGAGAAGAAGAAGTGGGTGGATTGTGAGGGATTGAGAGAGTATGTTCAAAAGGGAAGGGGTTTTGGTGATTTGACAATATCTAGGGAAGGCAAAGAGTAATGATGTAAAATAGAAAAGCAGCTTTTTGAACTTTTTGAGA
Organism: Petunia x hybrida; assembly: GCA_037355625.1. Lineage (NCBI taxonomy): Eukaryota > Viridiplantae > Streptophyta > Magnoliopsida > Solanales > Solanaceae > Petunia > Petunia x hybrida. Next base: position 19,110,966 of record JBBBVM010000007.1, read on the forward strand.
ACCGGGAAGAGTTAAAGATTTGACGGTTATGGACTTATTCAATATACCATTTTTAAGTAGTGGGGTCCAAACAAATCAAATAGAATTCTACCTGAAAAAGGAATGTGTTCCTATAACTTAGGGCGGTTATACGAACATGGATGATCTCCCATGACACACGTATGATTGACAATTTTAACTTCAGTTATGACTTCTATCATACAGAGTAGTGTGGATCTACCTGGACATGATTCCTCATGCTTTTTGTTGGTTCCTTCTCAGTACATAGTAAGTTCTTCATGGGAACACATTATTCATACCTGGTGCTCAAAAACTGAATGAGTGTACTTTACTCAAGTACGGGGTTAGACTAGACAGTAATGACAAGGTTTAAGCAAGAACATTGAATAATTAACTAGCCAATCATAAGGGGATTACCTGCTGGGTCATCCGTGTATTTTGGTCATCCCTAACTCCAACCTGTTCCTCTCGAACTGTACCTTGTTCAATGCTTTGGTAAATATGTCAGCAATTTGATCTTCAGTCCTGCATGAATTCATAGTAATCAAACCCTTTTCCACATTATCTCTCAGAAAATGGTGTCTAATATCAATGTGCTTGGTTCTTTTATGTTGGACTGGGTTCTTGGCAATATTCACTGCACTAGTATTGTCACAGAAAATTGGCACTGCCCCACACTTGATACCAAAGTCCTCCAGTTGTTGTTTGATCCACAGTAGTTGTGAGCAGCATGAAGCAGCTGCCACATACTCAGCTTCAGCGGTCGATAAGGCAACTGAGTTTTGCTTCTTTGTAGCCCACGGAACCAAACAAGGACCTAGAAAATGTGCCATTCCTGAAGTGCTTTTCCTGTCCACCAAATGACCTACATAATCTGCATCAGCAAAGCCAATTAGTTCAAAGGTTCCTCCTCTTGGGTACCACAGAAAAAGGTCCTGAGTTCCTTTCAAGTATCTAAGGATCCTCTTCACAGCTGTCAAGTGTGACTCCTTTGGCTTGGACTGAAATCTGGCACACAGTCCTACACTGTATACTATGTCAGGTCGACTAGCTGTGAGATAAAGAAGTGAGCCAATGATTCCTCTATATTTTGTCTCGTTTGTCGAAGGACCTAGTTCATCCATATCTAGCTTGGTTCCAGGTGCAATGGGACTCGTCATTTCCTTTGCTCCCTCCATATCAAATTTCTTCAGTAGTTCCTTGACATATTTTTGCTGGTGAATCATAGTTCCTTCTGGCATCTGCTTTATCTGCAACCCAAGGAAGAAGTTCAATTCACCCATCATGCTCATTTCAAACTCACTTCCCATTAGGTCGGCAAATCATTTGCTCAGCTCCTCATCAGTTGCTCCAAAGATGATATCATCGACATACACTTGAACCACCAGCAGATCTTTTCCTTTCTTCTTGAGAAATAGCGTGTTGTTGATTTTACCCCTCGAAAAGCCATTCTTCATCAGGAATCCTGAGAGTCTTTCATACCAGGCTCTAGGAGCTTGCTTCAATCCATATAGAGCCTTATCCAGTTTGTAAACATGATCAGGAAATTCATTGTTTACAAAGCCTGGAGGCTGTATCACATAAACTTCCTCATTCAGGTAGCCATTTAGGAAGGCGCTCTTTACATCCATCTGATAAAGCGTGAACTCCATGTATGTAGCAAAAGCGATTAACATTCTGATAGCCTCCATTCTTGCAACTGGTGCAAAGGTTTCATCATAGTCTATTCCTTCTTCCTGACTGTATCCTTGAACTACCAACCTTGCCTTGTTTCTTGTCACTATCCCATGTTCATCTAACTTGTTCCTGAACACCCATTTTGTTCCAATTATGGATCTATCCTTCGGCTTAGGAACTAGGTGCCACACCTTGCTTCTTTCGAATTGATGGAGTTCCTCCTACATAGCCAGAATCTAGTCTGGATCTTCTAGAGCTTCCTTTACATTCTTTGGTTCCAAAGATGAGAGGAAAGCAAAGAATGCGCAGAACTTCTTCAAAGCTGACCTGGTCATGATTCCTGTATCCAGTTCAGATAGGACATTCTCCAAAGGGTGAGAGCTTTGATGTTTCTATGGCTTGAGTTGAATTTGACCGGAAGGACCTGCAGCATTATCTTGGATGAGTTCCTCCTGACTTGCTGGATTGTCAGCTTCATCAGAAGTTCCCCCTGTCAAGTTGACTCCTTGTTCTAGTGAGCTTGGATTCTCACTTGATGTTTCCTTTTCTTCTGAGTCTTCTAGTTCATCTACACATTCTTCTCTCCTTAAGCCAATCACTTGATCGTCTGCCTCAGTTTCCCCCATGTCCTTATCTGATTCATCAAATACGACATGCATACTTTCTTCTACTGTTTGTGTTCTTTTGTTAAACACTTTGTATGCCTTGCTTTGAGTAGAATATCCCATAAATATTGCCTTATCACTCCTAGCATCAAACTTTTCCAAGGGTTCCTTGCCATAGTTGTGAACAAAACATTTACAACCAAAAGGCCTTAGGTGAGCAATATTTGGTTTTCTCCCTCTGGGTAGCTCATATGGAGTCTTGTCAAGAATTGCTCTGATGGAACACCTGTTCAGCAAGTAACATGCAGTGTTTACAGCTTCAGCCCAGAAGTTTCTTGCCAACCCACTCGACAGCAGCATAGTTCTAGCCATATCCTCCAACGACCTGTTCTTCCTCTCGACCACCTCGTTTTGTTGGGGAGTTCTTGGGGCGGAGAAGTTGTGATCTATGCTATTCTTTGCACAATACTCAGAGAATTTTGAGTTCTCAAACTCAGTTCCATGATCAGATCTAATACTGATGAGTTCAAGGCTTAACCTTTTCTGAACTACACCAGCCCAGTCTTTAAAGCTATCAAAAGCTTCATCCTTAGACGCCAAGAACAGGGTCCACGTGTACCTTGAGTAGTCATCAACGATTACGAACACGAATCTCTTTCCTCCCCTTACGCAGGCATCGCACATTTTTATGTTTTCAAATCTCTTGCTTGGCAATCCACGAACCAGCTCCTTCGATACAAGCTTATTCAGTTGTGAGAGGCTTGCATGACCCATTCTTTTGTGCCACAGCTGAGAGTCACTTTCTTGCACATTCAAGCATGTTAGATTATTTTCAGGTAAGGACTTCAGCGATGCCTTGTATACGTTGTTCACCCTTTTTCCTTCCATAACTATTTCTCCACTCTGTAGGTTCTTCACAATGCACCCTACAGATGAGAAACTCACTTCGTTGCCTCTGTCACACAGTTGGGAGATGCTCAGTAGATTGTGTCTGAGACCATCAACACAGTAGACATTCTCAATTGCATGCTCCAGAGTTCTCCCAATCTTCCCAATACCTACTATCTGACCACTTTTTCCTCCTCCGAAGGCCACACTACCTCCTTGAAATGCTGCGAGTGAGAGAAAGTTTCTTCTATCTCCTGTCATGTGCCTTGAACAACCGCTATCAAAAATCCAGCTTGAGTTGTTCTCCCTCACTCCAGCCTCCAAGACAAATTAGAGGTTAACTTTAGGAACCCAGACGAACTTGGGTCCCTTCTTATGAGAGAATGGATAAATCAGATCTTGTTTGGCCCATTTGGGTAGGCCTTTGCCTTGCTAATATTAGCACACTTTTGTTTAACATGACCGGTTTCACCACAAAAAGTGCATAACATGTTGCAAGGTAACCCCACATATTTGCTTTTAGGATTATATGAAGGCAAAGGTTTCTTGAATCCTAACCCTTGTTTTCCTTTGTTCTGATTTTCAAAAACCCAATTCATTGCCTCTGAAAATTTATTCCATTTGGTCAGTCTGGTAAGTTCAAGTTTTGAGTTTTCAACCTTTTGATTTAAAATCCTGTTTTTTTCAGTTTCCTGATACAGAATTTCATTTGCTCTTTTCAATTCATTTTCCAGAAAGGTTTGAACTTCACTCATAACTTGTTTACCATTCTTACTCTCTCTTAACTGATTACATTCCAATTCTAGTTCAGTGATCTTAGAGTTTCACACAAGAGTCTGCCCTTTTAAGATGCCATTGGTTTCTTCAAGTTCAATATTCTGTTCTAAGATTACTCAGTTCTTCAGTTAATTTATCCTTTTCAAGTTTCTCCTTTTCATAACCTTCAATCAAGGTGGCTGTGATTAGAATTAAATTTTCAGAAGAGTATGTATGTAAAGTTTCCTTGAGATCAGATAAACATACCTCTGCTGAACAGCCAGCTTCATCTCCATCAGTTGCCATGAGAGCTGAGTCCTTCCTGTTGTTGTCATTTGTGTACAGCTCCTTCAGTCTTTCCCAGATTTCCTTGGCCGACTTACATTCAAGTATCCTTGCAAGCACATCATAGGTAAGTCCTCTCCTCAGGCACCATTCAGCCTTGGAATTTGCCTGTAACCAATCAAGGTCTTGAGGATCCAGTTCTTCCACTTTCTATGGCACCAGGACTCCATTTGCTGCTCTCTTCATAGGGACATGAGGTCCTCTCTTCACGATCAACCACAAGCTGTAATCAGTTGCTTGCAGGAAAGTCTTCATCTGTTTCTTCCAGTGATTGTAGTGAGTCCCGTTGAACACCGGTGGCCTTGATGGATCTCTTCCTCCTCTGAATTCTCGAGGGTCTTCTTCATCAGAACTAATGTCTGTCATACCTGCTAGTGCTAGTGGTGAATCGTCTTCAGACTCCTTTTCATGATCAGATTCACTATCAGTTGGTCCCCACGTGGCATAGAAGGCTTCCTTCCTCTTCCTTCGTTCTGCTCGGAAGTTTGGAGGCCGTCTTGACTTCTTTTTATCTTTGTCATTCTCCTTTGTCGTCTCCTTCTCCTTGTCCTTAGCTGCTCTGTTCTTCATCCACTCTATTTCCCACATAGGGCAATCCATGACAGCATCATCCTTCTTGAGGCACTTAAAGCATCCAGAGTAATCTGGGCTATCAACTATGTTCTTTCTGCTAGAACTCTCCTTGTTGCCTCTCTTGAATCCTTTGAACCTTCCCAGATTGAGCTTTTGTCTTAAGGCACTCACCATTGCTGCTTCAACTGATTGAAGATCAACATATTCATCAGCTTCTTCAGTTGCTTCCAGAGCAAGGGTCTTGTCCTTCTTTGCTGTGGGTTTAGCCTTTGAGTCCTTCATCATATCATGGGTTTTCAAACTTCCAACCAGTTCTTCAAGCTTGATGGATTTCAGAGGTTTGGATTCAATGATGGCAGTCATCTTTGGTTCCCATGCTTCAGGCAGCACATTCAGAATTTTATCGACCATCTCTATTTCAGGCAATTTCATATCCAGAGATCTCATTTCATTTGTGATCATGGTCAGCCTGGTCATCATATCCTGAATTGATTCTTTTTCGCCCAAGGTGAACAGTTCAAACTGTCTCTTCAGCATTCTCCTTTTTGAGTCCTTCACTTCTGTGGTTCCTTCATGTGCAACCTGTATGGCATCCCATATCTCCTTGGCCGTCTTATAAGATGATACTCGATTGAACTCCTCAGGGCCAAGACCACATATGACCAGCCGTTTGGCCTTATGATTCTTTTCTATCATCTTATAATCCATCTCATTAAACTCTTCTTTCAGTTTAGGTTCTTGCGTGGTAGTAGCTCCTTCACCAACTATTTTAGTGGGAATCAGGTTTCCTTCAGAGACTATCAGCCAGAGTTGGTAGTCTTCAGCACATATGTAATTCTCCATCCTGTTCTTCCACCATGCATAGTATTGCCCATTAAACTGTGGGGGCCTCAGAACCGACTGTCCTTCAGTGATGGTAGGCGGTGCACTCATCCTGATCCTTCTCAAGGTGTTAGCCTCACACGAGAAGACCTGCTCTGATACCACTTGTTATACTCTAAGCACCTCCTGAAGACACTAGAAGGGGGGGTTGAATAGTGTGTACCGATTTTCGTCACAAGAACCTTGTTCTTCTATCGTGGAACCTAGTTCTTATATTATCTTTTATGCTGCCTTGAACACTGTAACTCACAACACCACACCCACAAGGAACACAGGGATTTTACATGGAAAACTCCTTGCTCAAGGGAGAAAAACCACGACCCACACTCTGGGATTTTAGAACTGAATCCACTAACACAAGAGCAACGTTTCTGATTACAAACTCTGTAACCAAGGGGCTACACTCTAGACCCTAATCACTATTCAAAGCTACACTCTAGCTTTTCTAGTAATTACACAAGAATGCACCTAATACATGTGCTTTTGTAATAAGCAAGTAGGTAAAACTATGAAAGCTCAAACGATGACAACTTACAACTCGATGAACCTAGACAAAATATCTAGACTCGATACCCTGCATACACTCAGTTGTCTTCTCCAGTTTACTCACGTAGACAGATTTCAGATCTCCTTTGTATGCTCTCAACTCTCTGTTTGTGAATAACTGATTTACGGCTGTCTCCACTACTTGTATTTATACGGATCTTGAAACCCTAGTTGAGTTCTACCAGGAATCCTCTTAATTAAGGTAAGTCAGGATTCGTAGTAACTCTTTTCCTTATTGAAGTCCAACTCCTTTTCACACTTCGAAGACACAGCCTGGGCACCGCCTCTTTTAGTCTTACTAGGATGCATATACATTCACGCGCCACTACTCCTAGTTCCACAGGAATTTGCAACCCGTAATCTTTTCGATCAAGCGTGCCCTTTATCTCAAGGACTAGGTTCTTTATGGGAACCTCTGAGTCCTTTCCGTTTGTCATACTTCAAAACCAGCTCTCAAAAAATCGTGTACCTGTTAACACCACAGCAGAAGTTTATTGAGATCACCGTCAAAAGAACTTGCCCCAAATTGGACTTCAAATCACCAAGAAACAAAGTTCTTGCCACCAACTAAATGTCCTACTTTTGTGCCCTTTTCTTTTTAAGAGGAGAATGAGTAGAGAGGTTGTTCTGAAGTTTTCAAGAAAAGAACTTTGTTTTTCTTTTCTTATAGACAGAGTAGAAGCAGTTGAAAGAAAAATAACTCCCCCATTCTGCATGTTCACTTATTGGAGGAAGTATAGAAAATGCAATAACTTCTTTTAACCACAATCACTTATCTCTCTTAACCGAGTCGGATCAGCCCACTTAGAGCGACCCGTGATCCATATTCCAACATCTCCCACTTTTCTCATAGTGGGCTGGATCCACAACACATGGAAAAATCATACATGCAAATAGTTTGTGCGACCTGCCATTACAAGAAAATGCATCTCTAGCTAGGAAATCGATTGTAGCTAAATATGATAATTTCCGTGGCTAAACACTTTAGCCACAAAAGTTTTTCTCGTAGCATACTGTAGCAAAAAGTATGATGGATAAAAGTTAGCTACAAACTTTATCCACTCCATGGCAAAGAGTTAATACTTATTGCTACAAAAGTTTTTGTGTTGTAGCTAAAACGATAGAGCTTCTTACCACGAAAAATATACTTATAGCAAATGATTTTATTCTTTTGCCACGACTAAAAAAACTCTATATCTATCTTAATAATGTAGCCACAAGGTATTATATTGCAGTAAAAAAATTAATTTGTTTACCACGCAAATTCAAATTTCATGGCTATTTTTATAGTTCAGTCCTATGGCAATAGAACTTGTATTTAGCTATGAACTTTTTAATTCATAGCTATGAAATAAACTTTTTCCACAAATCTTTTTAAATTGTAGCTAAAAGGTCAAACTTTTTGCTATGAAATATAGCAAAAGATTTTTCTCATTTGCTACAAAAAGTTTTACATTGTAGCTAAGAAGTCATACTTATTGCTATGAAGTATATATAGTTGTAGCAAAATATTTTTGTCATTTACTACGGAAAGTAAACATGTAAAGCTATGTTCTACTCACAAACACGATTAGCCAAAACAATTTATATAATGTAGCTAAGAACCATAATCGTAGTATTAAATATATAGGAAATTGTATAACAATATTTCTTCAATTATTTAAAAAATGCACAAAACTAAAGAAGATATAATAAAGTCAACAATTTCATTCAAACATTTATAACAATAAAATATCTTGTTCAAACATATCCGATGTTTATAAAAGAAAAAAGCTACTCGTGTCGCAATCAATTTTTGATCCTTTCATGGTTTATTCATGTCCCAGACGATCTTCGATGCTTTCATAATTCCTCCATAAACAGCAATAACAATTCAAGAAAAAAAAAGATAAGAAAATGATGAAATGATGTATCTTAGAAAAAATAACCCTCATCCTTCCTAGTAGCGTACACATATTAATAAAATTGAACAAATTTCAGAAACCCCTGTTACATCAAATGAATTCCATGAGATTAATATAGAATAGCTTGGTCACACAAATGAAAAATTCAAAGAGTAATTACTTTCATTCATCACCTATGGCTCAAAAGAGTCGCTCAGTGACAGCTTAGCTAGTAATGAAACCCATCACTTGACCATATGGCCAAGAATTTACAAATCAAGTATCTCCGCTAGGCAGCCTTTTTAACCTTTGGTGTTCAAATTTTACTTTTAACAAAAAAAATGGTCTTTAGGGTGATCTATCAGGACTGTTTTGAACTACAATCCTGCCCCTTTGCCATGATCCCGCCTGGATGTGCCTCCAAAGTTTTGATACGATGCTGTTTTTTGCAAAGGCTTTTTAATGAGGATAAAAATTAAATAGGGTCACTAAAATGTTCTATTCTATAAATCACCCTTTACCAGTTGGAATCACGACTTATCATACACACCAAAAAGAAAAAAGAAAATGTGCAATCAAAATATTTGGCTACTAAATTGGATAATAGAGTCTGAAAGAGTACATATTTACTTCGTCTCAATATGGGTTTCAAATGAGTTATACACAATTTTGCTAGCTTTTTACTTTATATTAAACTAATGCTATACTAAATCAACTTTTTGCTAGAAAATACAAAAGATCTATCTCACCTCGATTGTGTAAGTGTTATCAAAAGAATTTATAAAATCATGGACACTCTCCAATGCTTTTAACTCTTAAGATTGTGGGTTGTCTCAAATTCTTTTATATGAAATACAAGTGCTTTGCTGACACTCGCCCAACCCGCCAAGGCATCAATAAAGGCAGCCCATAACTTCTCCCTCACCCTAACTAGTAATCATACCCTAGCAGAAGACATTTTACATAACAAACAAAGCCAAAGAGTAGCCCAGCTATTCAGTTCGAGCTATAGAGAAAGTTCGATCAATAAATGATAGTTTCATGATGAAATACAAGAACTTTTAGGCTAGATTCCGAAAACCCAAAACATGGCGCTACTAAGACTCCTAGCTCATTCTAACAGGGCATTCTATTACTTCATGTACCAACAGCTCTAACTATGTCTATACATTTTGGCACCCTTCCATGAAAACAGTCTCGCTTTATTCAAAGCTTCTTATTTGGTGCTCAAAGGACCAAATAATTGTATTTGCTTCGGACAAAAAAATATGTAAGAGCAGCACTGCTATCAACACCACCACTAACCAAGACAACAACTTTAAGAGGGTGTTCACCATTAAGCAAAATAAGTATTTGGGGTCAAACTTTCCAACCACATAGTTACTAATTGGGAATAAAACTAAATGGGTTTAAGAGAAAAAAGTATTCTTGCACAAATACTTATAGTTGCATCATTCGGAACAAGTTGACGTTGCGCTGCAAACATCCTTAGTTTTTCTTCTAATCACCTATCATACTCTGCTAGCCTATTTTCTATATCTTTCTTAATTCCTTCAACTTGTTCCCGAGCTTCCCTTTTCTTGCTTCTTCCACACGCTCATTTGCTTCTTTTCTTGCTTCTTCCACACGTTTATTTGCTTCTTTTCGTGCTGCCTCTACTTGCTTTATAAGTTCGATCTTTGTTGGTTGACCACCAAAATATTCACTAATGCTTTTTCCGGGACCATACGCACGAAGGTATCCATTTTTTCTGCCCCAAGCACTTGAGAAAATATCTCATCATCATTTAAAGAGATTTCTCTTTTTTCTTGCTGCTTTTTCAATTGATCGAATTGAGCCTACAATTCATAAAAATGTAAATCAAGCAAAAATATATGCATAAATATATAATATTAAAAAATGAGATAAAAAGGAAACATATTGCTTACAATGGCATCTTGTTGAAAATCATCCACTTCTTTTCTATTTTTTCTTTTGCGAGATTCCTTGAAAAGGTCAACACGAGAAGGTACTTTTCCATTTTTTACCATCTACAAAAAAAAAATCAGTATTATTAATTGATTAAGATAGGTGATATAAAACTTCTAACATTAGTCTAAAGTATTATTATGTTGTCCGTACCATTTTCTATCTAAGCCTCGCATAACTTTGGGTCTCAATATATGGAGGCAAGGTCCGTTTCGATCTATTTGTCTTGTTCTGCATGCTTTTCTTCTGAATACAAAAATTAAAAACAGTGATTAATATTAGTTTCTACGACATTTAATAATTAAAAAAGTACAAGCCTAATTAACTTAATTACCTGAAATTCAGCATCGCTCCAAAGGTCGACCAAATATTTACAGTTATCAGCGGGAACATGTTTAGGCTTATTTCGCAAGCGAAGTTGATAAGTTGATTTTGAATCAAAATATTTTCTTTTCAACTTGTGTCTACAGTCCCTATAGAGGTCGCTCATATGACCAAGGATTGCTCCTTTTCTGTTTCCGGACACATCAAAAGTAAACTTTTCCTATAAAATAATAAAAACACCATTATATCGTGATTGTCTTTTCTACTACGTGTAACTTAATATAAAAGTAAAGAAGATTTTAAACTGAATTAATTTACTAGTACTTCTTACCAAGATAATGTCCCACATTGTATCAATCTTCATTTGCTCAATACCTTTCCAGCCAGTTACTTTTAATGGACAACAAGTTCGATTTCTAACTGTTTGGCCTAAAAACCAAACGAATTATGTTGAGTTGTCACCAATTGCTTGATGGTCCTCATCAAATTTTACATGCAACTTTTCTCCCTCCTTTAATTTTATTATTTTCACGCAACGTGTAGGCCCTCTGGTTTTTCTTTTGACAATATTGGAGCCTACATTTGAAGGTTAAATAGTTACAGTCAAGATAAAATGAAGAGAATAATGACTAAGATCACTACAAAAATTATAAGAATAAGAATACCTATTGGATTTGTTTCTAGCCCATCGCTTGATTCATGTTCTTCGACGCCCAGTTCGCTCACCTCATCAAAAAAATTATCTCTAGAACTATTTTCTCTGGAAGTACTCATAAAAACATCACAATTGTTCGGCAATGTATAAATCTCAATAGGCTTCATGTTATTCGACTTGTAACTATGAAGCGTATTTTTAACATCCGAATCATCACGACACTCCACTAGTCCATCATAATCACCAATAGCCCTATCTCCTCTCAAGTAAAAGAACTTATCTCCCTTCATAATATCAAAGCTACAGTGCTGTTTTAGATCATCCACCATATCAAAGAAACATATGAAGTCTACATCAATTTCATCTATTTTCTTCAATTTCTCATGTACATACTTCCTAGAAGGTGAAAGTGTAAAATAGCCACCATAATGGTAGCTAATTGTCATCTTGTCCACGCTTTCTAAGAAATTATCGAAAATAAGTTAGTTTGATGTGATTAAAAAACTATAAAATATTGCACAAAAGTATAGATCCCAATTACCTGAGTAAACATTTTCTTCTGCATGTTGTGTAGGAAAGTTTTTACTAGCACATGCCCTTTTAGAACTCATAAAAGGTTCCGCATCCTGACTATTAGTTAAGCCACTAGTTCTTTTTCGAGTATCATTCCTACTTATGTCTGATTTCAAACAAGCATTGGTTAGACATTAAATTTCAATAACTGCAAAGGTAAATGCAATTTACTGAAAGTCGACAACAATTAAAATTGAAAACAAGTGCACCTAACCTAGCCATAGTCATTTATTTTACGGAGTTGCAATCAATAATCAATCATTATGTTTTCCTCTGTTGGTTTCTTCAACTATTTATTTCTATAGTGTGTGAAGTTTTAACTATTAATAAAAAGTGCATATGAATTACTTCCTAGAAAGCGACAACAATCTTAGGCAGAGCAGGGGTATTGAAGTATAAAAATTTGTTCTGTAACTCTAGATTTACGACCAAATACTGATCTCTAGTTCTCTTCCATTTGCGACACATCATAGCATATTGTTTCTTATCTTTGTTGATACCTGGCCCTAAAGCTCCTGAAAATGACATCGATGTGTACTTGCAACAATTGGTAGATGAATTGCAGGAATTGTGGTATTATTGGAGTCAATACATATGATGTTTCTAGAAAGGATAACTTTTGTATGCATGCAGCACTCTTATGGATGATTAATGATTTTCCAGCTTATGCCTACTTGTCCGGATGGAGCACAAAGGGAGCTTTGGCTTTCCCTACGTGCAACAAGGAGACTCCATCTACTCGATTAAAGCATGGTCGTAAGTTCTCTTACATGGGCGCACGTAGGTTTTTACCATATGATCATATGTGGCGTGTTAATAAAAGTGCCTTTAATGGAGAAGTAGAAAGAAGACCTCCTCCTAAAATTCTCTCTGGAGAAGATGTGTTAAACCAGTTGGCTAGCTTGAAAAATATTACATTTGGTAAGACAAAGAAGAAACAAATAAAAGAAAAAAGCAAAGGCTTTCATAACTGGAGAAAGAAAAGCATCTTTTTCAAACTTCCATATTGGAAAAAAAATCTAATACGTCACAATTTAGATGTCATGCATATTGAGAAAAATATTTGTGAAAATATTATTGGGACGTTATTAGATATTGAAGGGAAAACAAAAGATAATTTGAATGCCCGTCGTGATTTGAAGGAAATGGGCATAAGAAGAGATTTGTATCCAACTCAAAGAGATGGTAAGTGGTGCTACCCAGCAGCATGTTATACTTTGTCATTAGAGGAGAAGTCTAAAGTATGCAAGTTCTTGAAAACTATCAAGGTTCCAGATGGTTATTCTTCTAATATATCATGGTGTGTAAAGGTGAAGGATCATAAAATTTATGGCCTTAAGAGTCATGATTCTCATATTCTTTTGGAACAACTGCTTCCTCTGGCAATTCGGAGAGTTTTGCCAAACAATGTCTATGATGCTATCACCGAGTTAATTTTCTTCAAGGAGTTGTGCTCAAAAACATTAAGAGTTGATTTGTTGGATCAACTTGCATATCAGATTCCTATAACATTGTCCAAATTAGAGAAATATTTTTACCTATATTTTTTGACATTATGGTGCACTTAGCCATTCATCTTCAAACAGAGGCTAAGGTTGCTGGACCGGTACAATACAGATGGATGTACCCAATAGAGCGGTACACTTTTTATTTTACAATTTTATTCTAATTATATGTGACTTGTTAATTTATTATGATAAATAATTAATTTCATATTTTATTATGTAGATTCTTGCGCATATTGAAATGTTATGTTCATAACCAAAGTCGACCTGAAGGATCTATTGCAGAAGGCTATATTGTTGAAGAATATATAATATTTTGTTCAAGGTTTTTACATGGTAGTGCGAGAGTGTACAATCGAACCGATGAGAATGTTGAAGGTGATCATGTTGAATCCTACCCTGGATTGTCAGTATTTGAACAAAAGGGTTGTCCATTAACAAAAGATACATCCAAAAATTTTGAAGAGCTTGAGCGAAAGCAAGCTCATCTTTATATTTTGAGAAACTGTGAGGAGGTTCAACCATTTCTAAGGTATGTTTTGTCAAAGTATTGTGTTTTATAATAACTTGAGTATATTTTATAAAGCAAGTACAAGGATTTGCTGCATCAAAAGAGAATTACAGAATTACCAAAGCTTTTCATATTCTGTTATGATATCAATGAGTGTATAAAATCTAAAGATCATTGATACCAGTTGGAAAAGGATATACACGTGAGGTAGAAATTCGAATGGTACATATCTGTTCTCTTTGGTTTCATGTTGATGCTTGTATGGTATTTCTGTTTAGGAGGGTGTGAATCCTAGGCTTCTTTTATGTTTGCAGCATTCTAACTTTGTTTGAGGGCACCAAAGTGGGAAATTCTGTTATATTTTTGAATTGTTAATAGCAAACTTGAGGGTTAAAATTAACTGATATTTGGATTACGACATTGTTATTTTGGACCCTTTGGTTTTTGTTTTTTCAACAGAATAACAAAGATACTTGTGATGTACTTTTTTCATTTCTAATAGATTCTTAATCTATCTACTTATCAAGAAAAGAAAAAGTTCGACTTGATGGCTTTAATTACATTTTTTTCTCATTAATCTTATAGCTTAAGATTTTCAGCTTTATATTTAAACTTCATATGGATTATGCTTTCATGAAAAGTGTCTTTTTCCATTATGTTACTTTTCTTGAATCAAAGAGAATATAGCGATAGATTTTTCCTTATGAGGAAACATTTCATCGAATACCTGTTCTTCGGTCGAAAGAAAAATTCAAATGGCTATATGGATTCAATGAATTTTTTAATGATGACAATGTTTTTTATTTTATTTTTGCATTTTTTTGTCGAGTTTTGGGGGGGGGGGGGGGGGTGATCATATTTCGCTTGCTAAGTCGTTTACTTGCTGCTTCATAACAGAGCTTCCTGCATCCAAAAGTAATGGAGTTGCCACTCCAAACCTGTTGACGGATGAAGTAGTTTTAGATGACAAAAGATTCTGAAAAGAATACAATGATATATTATGTCTTGATCATCATATTTAATTGCTTTATTGGTGTCCAATGCCTCAACTTTGGTTGGACATCTCTTGATGCCCTGAAAATACCTACATTTTATAACTATGGTATGATGTGCTGATTTGTAAATTTCGGCAAAATAGCTTTTTTAGTCTAAGTAATCTCCAGGTGATGCTTTGTTACTATTTCTATGAACTTAATTATTTTATGCAAAGAAAGTAAACAATAACTACCATATTTGGAGATAATGACTAACTTTTGGTATTTCTCTTTATCTGCCATATTTTGTTGCAGTTAGTTGAATTCAACATGTCGTAGCAATTACTAATTTTAAACACCCTTTGTGTACTAGCCAACCAAACTTGTATATCTTTCCTACTCTTATCAAGCTTGCCAGAATCTAATACTTCTAATAACTTATGGAATCCAAAGTTATTTTTTTATTTATTGTGTAATTTAAATATTTAGTTGTTTTACAACTGTTATGGTTATCTTTAAACAGTGAGTATGAGCAGAGTAATAACAACATGGAGTTTGACGAATGGTTTCACCATCGAGTAAGTTTTCATTATATTTTTAATCCAATTTGTAACTTGTTTTGCATTGCTAGTTCATTTATTTCTTTCTAATACAGGTTCTACAAATGCATAAAGAAGAAAATTCACAAGCAAGTGGCAAGTTGTATTCTTTTGCTAGAGGTCCGCTTGTTGGAGTTCAAAGATTCAAGGGATATGAAATAAATGGTTTTAGGTTTCATACTAAACAACTCGAAGGAGACAGGGTGAAGCAAAATTGTGGTGTTTTAGTTAAAGGGGGAATAAATGGTGAAAGTATAAATTATTATGGTATTCTAACTGAAATAGTAGAACTTCAGTACCTCGAGAGCAAGCGGATTGTTATGTTTAAATGTGATTGGTGGGATGTTGATCACATTGGAAAAGGAATCAAGATAGATAAGCATGACATTGTTAGTGTCAACACCAACCGAAAACTAGCAACAAATGAACCATTTGTGCTTGCGTCTCAAGCAGAACAAGTTTTTTATTTGAAGGATAATATTCATCCCAATTGGTCAATTGTCTTGAATGGTCATTTTGCTTATTTTACTAGTGGTATTGTCAGTGAAGAAACTTTCCAACAAGAGGCTCAAGATGCTAGTTTATGCACATTTGATGCTGATGCATATGTTCTGAATTGGAGAAGAAACGATCTTGATGTTATCAGCACTGGTATTACCTTAGCCGATAATATTGTTGAAGAGATCGAATCAGAACCTGAAACTGGTGATGAAGATTTGTTATTTTGAATTATTAGAAGTATTTTATGCATATTTTTATGCTTAATTAAGTTAAAAAAATTTCTTATTTTGTTCAGAGATAATGCTTACTCTATGTATCTTTTACTCTAATATACAATTTTGATGGAATATGTATTTCATTAATTAGTATTAAGTTGGTAATTGTAATTGCGTTGAGTTATAATGTACCAAAAATGTAATCTTTTACAGGATTTTTATTGATGAATTTCTCCGAGTATAGAGTAAACTCTTGTCGATTTTCCGTTAGAAAAATAGATTAAATATTAATACAACTATCAAATCTCTAAATTGTTTTAGAATTCTATCTTTATAAATTTATATCTTTAAATTAAATAGATCATAAAATTTCTAGTTCAACTCTTGTCATGATTTTCGTATCTGAATAATATATTCAACCAAAAAAATCTCTTAACTATTTACATGGTAACTTCAAGTGAATGACAAAGTAAATAAATTAGCTATAGCGATTTATTTAGCTTTGAGATCATGTCTAAATCATATTGTCAAGACAAGTAAATCTAGCTATTAAACACCGTCATTTGCTACGAGTCTTGGAAATTGAAGAAAAATCATTCCTATTGCTATAAAATTAAATTCAAAGTAATACATCGTGGCTAAAAGAGTACAATTGCTACTATGATTTCCAATGCATAGCAAAAACTAATAATTAACTTCAAAACTTTTTGTAGCTACAAAATCGTGGGTAAATCATTTTTCCATGACAATTACTTGTAGCTATTGAGCCAACTTTTGCTACGATTTTTATAACTTGAAGCACAAAGGTTCATTTAATGTTTCAAATAATTTTTTGTGACTAAAAGGTTGGTATTGCTACACTAGCTTCAACTACGTGGCTAAAATTTAATAATTAGCTACAAAGTTTTGGTGTGGTAGTAAATTTGTAGCTATTTAGTTAGTTTCTGCCACGAAACTTAGCAAGCCTAGCAAAAATAGAGAATTAGCTTTGCCAATTTAATTTTTGTGGCTAAGAAATTTTATGAAATTATGAATAGTCACGAGATTCTAAATTTTGTGGCTATTGTTAGGTATTAGCCACGATATTCAAATTTATGGCGAAGAATTCGTAGCTACAAGTACCTATTGTTGTAGTGTGGGAGCATCATCAAGATTCATACCTATTAAGGTTGTACAAAAAAAGCTCTATTTAGAAAAATCAATCACATACGGAAAGGATTCACTACTAATATGAGGATCTTATTACTCGCGATACCCCAAATATCATTCGCTACTCTAGTAGTTGCTTATCTGATCCCTCAACCTCAATTGAGGCGAACTTGAGTTCCCTTTAACTTTGTATCACAATTACACTTGGAACCCTCATAATAAATGTAATGGTCGTCCTGTTAATACAAGTTAAGTCATAAATTATTTTAATTGTCTTCCCTTTCTACTTGAATCTATTCATTCCAAATCAGTTGGTTTCATAAACATGCAACGCATTGCCGAATCACTCATGGCTATTAGTGACATGCAAAAATAGCAACACAGATTGGTACTCTAAGAGACAGTAAAAGGTCAAAGGGTATTTCAATGAAAAATCACATTGACTTTTCTCAGGGTCTCACACAGTAAAGAAATAGGGATTTATTCTTCTATTACTCTATTAGTCGATTAGCACACATGGTATGAAACACGTGTTACGGTGTTCTTGCCTAATTCTGTGCGTCTGTCTCATTTTTAAATATATAAACACCGTACAAATCTTGGTCTAGACACTTCCAAATGTCTAACCCGAGTTTTTCTTCAAACAATCATCAAATCCAATCTTTTAAAAACTCAAATCTGGCTTGTGAAACAAGTCATACATGATATTAGAATCCATAAGTTTGAATTCTAATCAAGACCGACCATTTAATTTAAAAATACGCATGACCTTTGTACAAATCAAGGTTCAATTTGATCTCATCTCTACACATTCCTCGACGTCAGAGGCAATCATTCGTATGAGAGAGCTGATCTCATGACTTGTTCGACACACTTAACATAAACAAATTTCATCACATGCATATAACACAAACAATAATATATTGATGAGCATAACATTCAAATCATTTTACAATACATAAATATGGTCATATTCTACGCAAACCTAGAGCCATAACATGTTTCTCAAACTAGTCTGGGTATCGCCTTTGTGAAAGAATCAGCTACTATTTTCAGCGTAGGCATGTATTGTATTGGAATTTCACTACTTGCAACGATGTTTCTCAAATACTTATACTTGGTGTCAATGTGTTTGGTCTTTTCATGATGCCTAGGATCTTTTATAAAATCAATATTCGCCTGACTATCAGAATATAAAATTATCGATCCTTGAGGATTCTTTTGCAATATCTAAGTGCTCAAAGAATCTCTTCAATCAAACAGCTTCTTGTATTGCATATGTATAAGCTACAAACTCAACTTCCATAGTGGAAAGAGCAATACAAGTTTGTCTCTTTCTTTTCCATGAAATAGCTCCACCATTGAGCAAGAAAGCATATCCAAAGGTCAACTTTCTCTCGTCCAAGTCACCAGCCCAATCGACATCTATATAACCTCTCAACATCAAATTAGGTGCACCATAGCATAGTGTATTGTCTGCAGTCCTTTTCAGGTATTGAAAAACCATCTTCACTGCTTTTCAATGATCTCTTCTAGGATTGAATTGATACATACTAACTAGACCTACGACATAACAAATATCAGGGCGAGTACATACAATAGCATACATCAAGCTCCCGATAGCACTTGAGTATAGAACTTGAGATATTTCTTCCTTTTCTCTTTGAGTCGATCGACATATTTCAAGGCATAAAGCTTCATCTTTCGCTACAGGAGTATCTATGGGTTTGCAGCCACTCATTCGAAAGTATTCTAGAATTTTCTTTATATATGTTTCTTGAGATAGACTCAATAACTTATTGGAACGGTTTTTTTGGATCTTAAATCAAAGGATGTAGTCTGCTTCACCCAGATCTTTCATGTCAAACGACCTTGAAATCCATGACTTGATAAATAGATACTCAAAATTATTTTTAGCCATCAATATATCATCCACGTAAAGGGAAAGAATTACAAACATTCCATTAGACCTTTTAACATAAATCCAATGGTCTTAATCAAACATAGTAAATTCATATGAGATCATATCTTTGTGAAATATCAAGTACCGTTGCCTTGAAGGCTGCTTTAGACTATAAATAGATTTTTTCAATTTAAAGACCTTATTTTCTTAGCCCTTAACGATGAAACCTATAGATTGTTCAATGTAGATCTCCTCGTTCAGTTCTCCAATGACAAAAGTTGTCTTTACGTCCATTTGGTATAATTGTTGATCCAAACGCGCAACAATAGCAAAAAGTAAGCGAATTGAGGTAAACTTCACAACTGGCGAAAAGGTATCCTCCTAATCATTTCCTTCTTGCTATGTAAAGCCTTTTGCTACCAGTCGTGCCTTGTATCTTTCTATTGATCCATCCGCTTTACGTGTTATTTTTCAGAACCCATTTGTTCTTAATTGCTTTACGCTCAGGCGGAAGATCAACTAAGTCCCAGACTTTTTTGGTTCTCATAGACTCTAACTCTTCTTTTATTGCTTAGTTTCATCCACTCATCCTTTCCAAGGCTCGATAAAACCTCAGCCACAGAATTTGACTCATTCACTTTTGATGCCGATACCAGGAAAATATAATCCTCTGTATCATAAGTATGTTTAGGTATACCTTTCCAGGTACTTTTTCTTAGTTGAGACTCTGATTCACAAGAAGGATCTTGCATGGGAAAGCTCCTACTCAAATCAGCACCATACGCATGATCAATTAGATCATCAAATGTGCCAGAAGACACTTGCTGACCATCTGAGTTCAACATTCAATAAAGAGGCTCTCCATCCTTTACTTCACCCTTCTTAGGAAAATCATTTTCTAAAAAATATGACATCTCGTGATTCAATTTCAGTAACACTTCCATCCTCCAATTCACCAATAAACACATATCCTTTGGAGTGTTTTGATTATCTTATAAAGATACATTTCTTGCCTTTTGGACCCATTTTACCAAACTTGTTAAATAGAATCTTTTATAAATGCACCACAAAAGTTTGGTTTATGTCCGGTCCATAGCTCATACGGAGTGGAAGACACTGACTTAGAATGCACTCTATTCAATATATAGGTTGCAGTTAACAACGCATCTCCCCAAAAACAGATAGGTAAATTAGCTTGCGCCATCATAGACCTTGTCGCATTATAAAGTTCTATTCCTCCTTTCTGCTACACCATTTTGCTGAAGTGTATAAGGAATAGTTAATTTTCTGGTAATGCCTTTTTCACTACACAATTCATTAAATTGCCTTGATAGATATTCACGCTCTCTATCAATTCTTAGATCTTTTATACTCTTGTCTTATTAATTCTCAACATCATTCATGTATCAGTTGAAGCACTCAAGTGCTTCAGATTATGAGAAATCAAATAAACATAACCAAAATGCATGAAATCATCAACAAACGTAATGAAATGCAAGGCACCAGATATTGCCTTCATATTCATTGGACCACAGATATCTGAATGCATTAATTGCGATGGGAAGTCAGCTCTCTTAGCCTTCCCAAAAGGTTTATTTGTAATCTTTCCGGAAAAATATTGTTCACAAGTTGGCATTTCAATTTTTGAGAAAGAACTCAAGTATCCTTTCTTAGCCAATCTATTCATTCAATTTTGCCCAATGTGACATATTCTAGCATGCCATATAATAACATGAACATTTTTATTACTAGAAGAACATGTCATAACACATCAGTCCATATAATAGTCATAAGTAGAAGGATTACAACTTAACATAAGGAAACCATCATAAAGATGTCCAAAACTATAAAAGACATTGTCTAGAGTTATTCTCACAACATTGCAACTAAAGTTCAAATAGAAACCTAAATCAAGAAGAACAGACACATCTATTAAGTTTTCTCGAATTTCTGGAGCATATAGGATGTCGTGCAACATCAAACTTCAGTTTTTGCTCTCAAACACACACGCAAGTATATGTGGTCGATAAGTAATAAATTAGTGAGTCGAGTATCGTTCCCATGAGGACTATTTACAATAACCGTATACTAGCAAACAATAATCTAAAAACTATTCAGGGATCATTTTCGATAGTGATTGTGATTTACTAACTAAGAAAATAATAATAAAAAGTAAGTAATTAAAATCGAGTAACTGAGAGCAAGTTGTGAGTTGTTATCAATAAGAGAGAAACGGTGCAGAGTTAGAGCGACAAACAATCCAGTTGAGTTTTCCAGTTGATTCTACTTCTTGATTTCCTAGATTGCTAACTAACAGGTTAAATATATTCATGAAAACCTGTCGATTCTTCACGACTCTATGCAAGCTACTCTAACGCCTATATTTCTATGGAATTAAATCATATGCATGCATTAAAGAACTGTGTATTTAGCTAAGCAAGCAAGGAGAGTAGGTATATGTCTATCCTACCCGCAAATCGATTCCCTCATGCCCATGTTCATAATCAAGCCTATTCCTTCTTATGTGCGTTCATAAATTTCCTCTGTCGAGTTCAACTTATAAACTGTAGATGGTGTTAAATTATCAGGCCCTAATAACCAAATAATTTAGCACAAGAAAGAATAAACAATCTGTAACGGTAAATCAATAAACATAAATCAACTTTTAAACATCAACCTTCATGTAATTGCCCTAACTCTAGAACGAATAAACTATAGAATCAAGGAGAAGAATAAGAGAAAGAGAGAAAAAACTTATTTAGAAGACATCTAGGGCTCCTCTTCTCTCCCCATATCTAACTACCCCTAAAATACTAAGTTATAATGTTTTTATTGTGTTTACAATATATTAGGCTAAGTTAAACCAACTATTAGACTAAGTTGGAAAAGTTGGGGTCGCCATGCTTCATGTTGTTCTGAACGCATTGCCTCTGGAACAGCTTTGACAAAACAGTGGTGCTCAAATCTCCAAAAGCTTTCTCTGGGCGTCGCATGCCAAACAACCCTTTGATGGTAAAGGCTGTGCTGAAGGCGTCGCTTGCGAAACAGCCTTCCATAGTCTGAAGTTGTGACAGATATACAGCTTGCACCATAGTCTTGCCTTCTAATACCATATCCTATATTTTGATAAGTCCATAAACTTTTTGCTCGATTTTATCCATCTTTTCTCCATTTACATTCGTTCACGCCTTACAAGCAATATTACGAAAAATGAGTGCAAAACCATATGTATAAACTAAAAGGAACGAGTAATGTACTACAAATGCAAGGAAATATTAAAGAAATATAGACATATATCGCCAAATATCACCACCCTACACTTAGACCCTTGCTCGCCCTCGAGCAATCACCAAAAACAACTCTCCAACTAAATACCAACACCTGATAAAACAGATCTACCTATGATTATGGTTTATACCGACCATTAGACGAGAGCATAAAATGCATACCAAGTGACCTACAACATGCCAAAAATTCACCACACTCCAAAACACTAGAACAACCAACTCAAGACATCTCAATTTCAAAAACCGACTCAATAAAATCAAGTTTTCACAAAATCACACTCATTCGCTCAACTAAGAAGTCTAATAACTTCACCTATCTCTCGCAAACTATGTGGCCTCACCCAAAAATAATGAATCAAGAGAGCGTCCCAAACATCACACAAAGAATATATTTCAAGAACAAATTCGGGACATAATATAGAAAGAATTCACTCGCTGTCGCAAAGAAGTTCACATGCCACACACAACGTACTATAGGCTTGTCCGTAGTGTAGGACTCCACTAATGTATACTCACTGCAATTCGGAATTAACTAGGACTTTAAGGGCTGTAATGTAGGCTAAAGGACGGGTAGGATAAATATGGATAAAGTAGTGACAACCTCCCTAAGCACTTTAATACATCACTTTCAATTTTTTTCCACAATTCTTCTCAAAACCAACCAAGCAACCGCCCATATAATACACCCGAATTTTCCTCTTACCTTTAAGTATTTATTTTCACTTTTTGCACAACACTAGCAAGGATCGAAATTTTTTTTCTTTTGTTTTCTATTATTTTTTTTTTCACTTTTTTTTCTTTTGCTTTCAATTCAAAATTTTCTTTTCAACCCTTGCTAATGAACTTTTTTCTCAAAATGCACCATATTTTCTCTTCATTGGTTCCACTCAAAAGCTACCCAATTCTCCAACCACAACTCCATAAAAATCAAATATTTTTCAATTAAAGTGCTATAAGGAGTAATGGTTCAAAAAGAAAACAATTAAGAATAAAAGGGATAAGGCTTGTAATGTGGGTTCCAATAAAAAGGTCAATAGGCACAAAAGAGCTTACTAAGGATATATATGTAAGGGTAGGCTAATCAAGGCTAAAAAGTCTATCAAAGAAATACCTGTATCATCTCCCGACAAGAGCAAATCTAGGATTTCGCTTTGAACACACACGGGGCAAGTTCTAGACATCAATATGCACACACGGAACACAGCTAAATGCCTCACATCACACATGACACATAGTTCACTCAAGACTATTTCATTCAAACTCTTGGTTTAAGCAAATAAGGTGCAACTTTAAAATCAAGAAATAAAGAACAATGGTTCACACAAGAGTCAAGTAGTTGAACTTAAGCGTCTCAAGAAGGTCATTCAAATTTTTTTTCTAGGCATGCATCAATATTTTAAGACCAAAAGGGATTCACAAAAAGTAAATGCTCAAGTCCAAATCCTCCAGTATCAAACAAACCAAAGGTACCTAGCATTTAAAAAAAATTCAAAATATTCGACTAACTAATACTACACTACTTCTAAAAATAAAAAATTACCCAGTTCAAAGGTCTACCCATGAAAAAGAACCGAGACCATAAAAAAAATCACGGGGTGGATGACATGTACCACTAACTAAAACTAAAAAGAATATCTTTTTGAATTTTTTATTGGTTTTCTATTTTTCCATCATTTTTTCTATATATTAAAGCAAGAAACAACTAAAAATAAGGTCAAGTGAAAATAATAAATTCCTAACATAAACTCCTAAAGTAAAGTCATCCATGACCTAAAAAAGATTGGAAGTTCCCCACCACACACTTAAAACCAAACACTGTCCTCAGTGCGAACAAGTAGATGAATTAATAGTGCAAGTGGGGTAAGAAAAATTCCTTGAAAGCCAAATAGTCTAGCCCTTGGTGCTAGCATCCTCCAAGCTTCCGAATAGCATGAGGTACTCAGACTTCCCCTAATAGGTCATCAATATTAGACAGGGGAAAGGACACCCTACACTTAAACTCGATATTACATGAACCTGCAATCCAAAGAATCGCCCAAATTAATATACAACAAAAAAAGTAATAAAAAAATAAAAGTAAAGCAAGAAAATTGGGTTGCATCCCAAGAAGCGCTTGATTTAACGTCGCGGCACGATGAAGACAACTTCACCGCTTTTGCCTCCACCTCAAACTTATGAATTGAATCCCCAATTTCGCCTCAAGCTTATGACTATGCTATTATGATGGTGGCAAAAATACCAAAGAATCAGTTAAACAATGTCGCATTTTACACTTTTTGGCTTTTAAGTGAGGAATACCATTTTGTCTCTATGCCATGACAAATTTCAGAATGTAAGCACCTTGTTCCTCATTAGTACACTTCTTAACTGGTTTGGATGTAGAAAAGTGATTAGAATGGGGTCCTATGCGTTCCAACTCCATAATTGCATTACTTTTGAAACCCTCACTCGAACAAACACTAGAGGCCTCAAATATGTTATTTTCTTTTTCTTCTCTTGACTCTACTGTAATTTCCTTAACTTCGACATCATCAACTAATATTTGGTCAAATGGTAGAAATTCTACTTTTTGCTCCTCAAATTGGCTCCTGAGCTCTTCTATCTCAAATCTGCTATCCACGATAATTGATAATTGGGCATCAGATGCCTCAATCATGTCACTCAAATTCGCCTCTAGGTCATGAATAGCTAAGCCAAATTGATCAATTTCTTTTCTGAGCACAACCATTTCTTCCATAAATTGCCTCGTCATTTTTGTAATTTCCTTAGAGAAATCCTCGTATGCTTCTAAGAGTTGGGTGTGCTCCATTATCCAGGTTTCACACACAACCTGCACTTTATCGCTCCTGTCAAACTCACAAACATTATTAGAATCATCACGCACATTGATTGGGGAAGGAGTATGACATTTAGGACTACTATTCCAGCAACCACCACACAATTTACAAAAACTCCAATCAAAGGTCGTGTCGCACCCCACTTTGAAGTAAGTAGTTTCCGACTTGGGATAACTCATTTAGAGTTAGAGTTTTGGAGTCGTGTTGAGAAAAGGTTTTGAAGAATGATAAATACGAAGGACCCTGTGGTTCTAGAGGAGAACCTGGTCTTTGCATAGAAGGGCACGACTGATCGAAAAGATCTGAGGGTTGTAAATCTCTGCGGAACTAGGAGTAGTGGCGCGTGAACGAGTATGCATCCTAGTCACACTAAAAGAGGCGGTGCCCAGGCTGTGTCTTCGAAGTACGAATACGAGTTGGACTTGAAGAAGGAAAGAGTCACAAGGAATCTTGTCTTACCATAATTACAAGGTTCCTTGTGGGACTCAACTAGGGTTCTGATGCCCATATAAATACGAGTAGTCGATGCAGCCGTAAATCAGTTATTCACAAATAGAGAGTTGAGAGCATACAGAGGCGATCCAGCAACTTTCTACGTGAGATAACTGAAGAAGACAACTGGTGGAGTTACATAGATTGAGTCTAGATATTTTGTCTAGGTTCTTTGTTTTGTAAGTTGTCTTACTTTGAGCGATCATTATTTTTACCTATCAGCTTATATCAGAAGCGATTGTGCTAGGTGAACTTTTGAGAGATTACTTTGTAAAGCTAGAGTTTAGCTTTGTTGAGTGATTAGGGTATAGAGTGTAGCCCCTTGGTTACAGAGTCTTGTAATCAGAAACTTGCTCTTTGTGTTAGTGTATTGAGTTCAAAAATCCTAGAGTGTGGGTCGTGGTTTTTCTCCCTTGAGCAAGGAGTTTTCCACGTAAAATCCTTGTGTTCCTTGTGTCTGTTATTTGTGTGTGTTGTGGTATCAAATTGCAAAACTGTCAAGGCGAGAACAAGGTTCTTGACTCCGAAGAATCAAGTTCTTGAAACGAAAAATCGGTGGACACTATTCAACCTCCCCTTCTAGTGTCCTTAGGAGGTGCATAGATTATAACAAGTGATATCAGAGCGGGCCTTCTCGTGCTAGGTTAACACCTTGAGAAGGATCAGAAGTATGAGTGCGCCACTTACAATCACTGAAGGACAATCAGTTCTAAGGCCCCCACAGTTCAATGGGCAGTACTATGCTTGGTGGAAGAACAGGATGGAAAACTACATATGTACTGAAGACTACCAACTATGGCTGATAGTGTCTGAAGGGAATTGACCCCTACTAATGTAGTTGTTTAAGAAGTTGCTGCAAGAGAAGAGCCTAAGTTGAAAGAGGAGTACAATGAGGCAGACTATAAGATGATTGAAAAGAATCACAAAGCCAAACGTCTGGTAATTTGTGGTCTTGGTCCTGAGGAGTTCAATAGAGTATCATCTTACAAGACTGCCAAGGAAATCTGGGATGCCCTACAGGTTGCACATGAAGGAACCACTGAAGTGAAGGACTCCAAGAGAAGAATGCTGAAGAGGCAATTTGAGTTGTTTTCTATGGGAGAGAAAGAATCAATCCAGGATATGATGACTAGGCTAACAACCATTACTAATGAGATGAGATCCCTGGATATGGAGTTGCCAGAAGTGGAGATGGTGGACAAGGTTCTGAATGTGTTGCCCGATGCTTGGGAACCCAAGATGACTGCTATCATTGAGTCTAAACGTTTAAGGTCCATCAAACTTGAAGAACTGGTTGGTAGCTTGAAAACACATGAGATGATGAAAGATTCAAAAACTAAATCAGCTCTCAAGAAGGACAAGACCCTTGCACTCGAAGCAACTGATGAAACTGAAGACTACGTTGATTTGCAATCAGTTGAAGCAACAATGGTTAGTGCTTTGAGATAGAAGTTTAACTTGGGAAAGTTCAAAGGTTTCAGAAGAAATAGCAAGGAGAACTCTGGAAGGAAGAACATAGTTGATAGCCCTGATTATTCAGGATGCTTCAAGTGTTTCAAGAAGGATCATGCTGTCATGGATTGTCCTATGTGGGAAGCAGAATGGATGAAAAACAGAGCAACAAAGGAAAAGGAAAAGGAGGTGTCAAAAGAGAATGACAAAGATAAGAAGCAGGTAAGACGACCTCCAAACTTCAGAGCAGAAAGAAGAAAGAGAAAGGAAGCTTTCTACGCTACATGGGGACCTACTGACAGTGAATCTGATAATGAAAAGGAATCTGGAGATGAATCTTCACTAGCACTGATGGGGTTGACGGGTTTCAGTTCAGACGAAGAAGATCCTCGGGAGTTTAGAGGAGGAAGAGATCCCTCAAAGCCACATGTGTTCAATGGGACTAACTACAATTGCTGGAAGAAACAGATGAAAAACTTTCTTCAAGCAACAGATTACAGTTTTTGGTTGATTGTGAAAAGAGAACCTTATATTCCTGTAAATAGAGCAGCAAACGGTGTTCTAGTACCCAAGATGGTAGAAGAACTAGATCCTCAAGACCTAGATTGGTTACAGGAAAATTCAAAAGCTAAATTGTACCTGATGAGAGGGCTGACTACTGATGTGTTAGGAAGGATACTTGAATACAAGTCTGCTAAAGAAGTGTGGAAAAAGCTGAAGGAAATGTACACAGAAGATGACCAAAAGAAGGACTCAGCTCTTATGGCAACTGATGGAGAAGTAGCTGCTCATTCAGCAGAGGTATGTCTATCTGATCTCAAAGAGGATTTACAGACATACTCTACTGAAAATTTGATCCTAATCACTGCCACTTTGATTGAGGGTTATGAAAAAGAGAAAATTGAGAAGGATAAATTAACTGAAGAGTTAAATGATCTCAGAACTAAGCACAAGAGTCTTCAAGAACAAAACATTGAACTAGAAGAAGTCAATGCCATTTTAAAAGGGCAGACTCTTGTGTCAAACTCTAAGATCACAGAATTGGAATTGGAACTTAATCAGTTAAAAGAGAGTATAAATGGTAAGCAAGTAATAAGTGAAGTCCAAACCTTTCTTGAAAATGAACTTAAAAGAACAAATGAGATTCTGTATCAAGAAACTGAAAAGAACAGGACCTTAAATCAAAAGGTTGAAAAAACTTAATATGAGCTTGCCGGATTAACAAAGTGGAACAAATCCTCTGAGGCAATGAACTAGGTTCTTGAAAATTAGAACAAGGGAAAACAAGGGCTAGGATTTAAGAAACTATTGCCTCCATATAACCCTAAGAGCAAGTATATGGGTCTGCCTTGCAACATGCTGTCTACCTTCTGTGGTGAAACTGGACACTACAAACAAAGGTACATGAATGTGAGCAAGGCAAAGGCCAAGAATAAAAGAAGTGTTCTACCAAAATGAGCTAAACAGGACTTGATTTATCCATTCTCTCATAAGAAGGGACCCAAGCTTGTCTAGGTTCCTAAAACTAACCCTTAATCTGTTTTGCAGGTTGGAGTGAGGGAGAACAACCCAACCTGGATTCTTGATAGTGGTTGTTCAAGGCACATGACAGGAGATATAAGAAACTTTCTCTCACTCGCAGCATTTCAAGGAGGCAGTGTAGCCTTCGGAGGAGGAAAAAGTGGTCAGATCGTAGGAATTGGAAAAGTTGGGAGAACTCAGGACCATGCAATTGAAAACGTATACTGTGTCGATGGTCTCAGACACAACTTGCTGAGTATCTCTCAACTGTGTGATAGAGGAACTGAAGTGAGTTTCTCGTCTGTAGGATACACTGTAAAGAACCTACTGAGTGGAGAAATTGTTATGGAAGGAGAAAGGGTGAACAATGTGTACAAAGCATCACTGAAATCACTGCCTGAAAACAACTTAACATTCTTGAACGTGCAAGAAAGTGATTCTCAGTTGTGGCACAAAAGAATGGGTCATGCAAGTCTCTCACAACTCAACAAGCTAGTATCGAAAGAGCTGGTTCGCGGATTGCCTAGCAGGAAATTTGAGAGCATAAAAATGTGTGATGCTTGTGTAAGAGGGAAGCATATGAGATCATCCTTTAAATCAAAGAAGGTGGTGAGTACATCAAAACCACTGGAATTGATACATATGGATCTGTGTGGACCTATGAGAGTCAAGAGCAGAGGAGGAAAGAAATTTGTGTTCGTAATTGTTGATGACTACTCTAGGTTCACATGGACCCTGTTCTTGGCATCAAAAGATGAAGCATTTGATAGCTTCAAAGATTGGGCTAGTGTGGTGAAGAAAAAGTTGAGCCTGGAACTTGTCAGCATTAGATCTGATCATGGAACAGAATTTGAAAACTCTAAATTTTCTGATTATTGTGCTAAGTACAACATTGATCATAAATTCTCGGCACCTAGAACTCCAAAGCAGAATGGAGTAGTTGAAAGGAAGAACGGGTCGCTGGAGGATATGGCAAGGACTATGTTGTTGTCAAGTGGTCTTGCAAGAAACTTCTGGGCCGAAGCAATAATCACTGCATGCTATTTGCTGAACAGATGCTCCATAAGAGCCATTCTTGACAAGACCCCATATGCACTTCTCAGAGCAAGGAAACAAAATATTGCACACCTGAGACTCTTTGGTTGTAAGTGCTTCATTCACAATAATAGGAAGGAACCATTGGGAAAATTTGATGCTAGAAGTGATGAGGCAATATTTCTTGGATACTCTATACAAAGCAAAGCATACAAGGTGTTTAATAAAAGAACACAAAGAATGGAGGAAAGTATGCATGTGGTATTTGATGAATCAGACAAGGTAGTAGATGAAACTGAAGTAGATGATCAGGCAATTGGCCTTACTCGAGAAGATGGTGTAGCTGACTCTAAAGATCCAGAAGACAAGGAAGAATCAGGTGAGGATTTAACTTCACGAGAAAAAGGAGTCAACATGACAGGGGGAACATCAGATGAAGTTGATGTTACAACAAGGGTGGAAGAACCTATCTAAAGTGATGCTGAAGATTCTTCTCGTCATATCCAATCCAGGCCATGGAAGCACTAAAGTTCTCATCCTCTGGAGAACGTATTATCGGAGCTGGATACTGGAATCATGACCAGGTCGGCCTTGAAGAACTTCTATGCATTCTTTGCCTTTCTATCATCTCTGGAACCAAAGAATGTGAAAGAAGCCTTAGAAGATCCAGATTGGATTCTAGACATACAGGATGAACTTCATCAGTTTGAAAGAAGCAAAGTATGGCACCTGGTTCCTAGGCCGAAGGACAGATCAATAATTGGAACAAAATGGGTGTTCAGAAACAAATTGGATGAGCATGGTATAGTGACAAGAAACAAGGCAAGACTGGTAGTCCAAGGATACAGTCAAGAAGAAGGAATCAACTATGATGAAACTTTTGCACCAGTGGCAAGAATGGAAGCTATTAGAATGTTGATTGCCTTTGCCACATACATGGAGTTCACATTGTATCAGATGGATGTGAAAAGTGCCTTCTTCAATGGGTATCTGAATGAAGAAGTGTATGTAATACAACCACCAGGTTTTGTGAACAGTGAGTTTCCTGATCACATTTACAAACTGGATAAGGCACTCTATGGTCTGACCAACTCCAAGAGCTTGGTATGAAAGACTATCTGGATTCCTATTGAAGAATTGTTTTACACGAGGAAAAATTGATAACACACTGTTCTTGAAAAAGAAAGAAAAAGATCTTTTGGTGGTTCAGGTTTATGTTGATGATATCATTTTTGGAGCTACTGATGAGGAGCTATGCAAAGGATTGCTGAATTGATGGGAAGTGAATTTGAAATGAGCATGATGGGAGAACTCAATTTCTTCCTAGGACTGCAGATAAAGCAGATGCCTGAAGGAACCATGATTCATCAACAAAAATATGTCAAGGAACTTCTGAAGAAATTTGACATGGAAGGAGCAAAAGAAATGACTACACCTATTGCACCTGGAACCAAGTTGGATATGGATGAACTAGGTCCTTCTACTAATGAGACAAAATATAGAGGAATCATAGGTTCACTCCTCTATCTCACAGCCAGTCGACCTGATATTGTATACAGTGTGGGACTGTGTGCTAGATTTCAGTCCAAGCCTAAGGAGTCACATTTCACAGCTGTGAAGAGGATCTTGAGATACTTGAAAGGAACTAAGGATCTATGTCTATGGTACCCAAGGGGAGGTACTTTTGAACTAATTAGTTTTGCTGATGCAGATTATGCAGGTCACTTGGTGGACATGAAGAGCACTTCAGAAATGGCAGACTTTCTTGTCCTTGCTTAGTTTCTTGGGCAACAAAGAAGCAGAACTCAGTAGCCCTATCTACTGCAGAAGCTGAGTATGTAGCAGCTGCATCATGCTGCTCACAATTGTTGTAGATCAAACAGCAGTTGGAGGACGTTGGAATTAAATGTGGAGCAGTGCCAATTTTCTGTGAAAACACAAGTGCAGTCAATATTGCCAAGAACCTAGTCCAACATAAAAGAACAAAGCATATTGATATTAGACACCATTTTCTTAGAGATAATGTAGAAAAGGGTCTGATCACAATGAATTCTTGCAGAACTGAAGATCAAATTGCTGACATATTTACCAAAGCTTTGAACAAAGTGCAGTTTGAAAGGAACAGGTTGGAGTTAGGGATGACCAAAATACATGGATGACCCAGCTTTTGTTCCCCAATGATTGGTTAGTTAAGCGTTCAGCAATTTGTTTGTAACTATTGTTATTATTGTCCAGTCTAATCTTGTACTTTATTAAGTATACTTGTTCAGCTGATTAGCACCAGGTTGGGCTAATGAGATCCCATGAAGAACCTACTAAATATGTAGAAGGAACCAAAGCAAGCATGAGGAATCATGTCCAGATACATTCAGACAGCCTTGTATGTTAAGAGTCACAACTGAAATTGATTGTCAATTATGCGTGTGTCAAGGGAAGTTTTCCATGTTCTTGTAACTGTCCTAATTTATAGGAACACATTCCTTGTTTGGTTAGACTTCTATTAGACTTGAATAGACCCCACCCATTTAAAAAGGCCTTATTTGGGCAAGTCTAACTAACCGTCAAATCGGTACTCCTTTCTCGGTTCTCAAAATCTTCAAAAAGCTGCCTTTTCACCTTTTTGCCATAATTACTTTCTGTTCCCCAGAAAACCTCTCATCACCATAACTCCTTCTCACCCTCTTGTTTTGATCGGCACAGAACACATATACTTGCAAACAAATTTTCCTCTACTCAACCTATTTTCTGTCTCTAAAATCGAATCAAGAAATCGCATTTGTTCCATTTTCAAAACCCTAACTATTCTCACCATGTCTCAAGCACAGTCTACTTCAACATCACCTACCAAAACCTCCAAAACTCGCACATCAAAGAAATCTACACCAAAACCCCCTCCGTCTACTCTTGCAGAAAGATTTGTTGTGGCTAGGATAAAGTTTTTCAAAAAGGGAGAAAAGAAATTAGTCAAGAAGATGATGGCCAGATCCTTGTCTTCTACGCCTACAGAAAAAGTCTCCGCTGAAAGACCGGTTGAGGTAACACTTGAATCTACTTTATCTACGTCTTCTACCCTAGATATTATAAAAAAGTCCTGGTGCAGTAGGTACTGAAGTATTGGTAACAGGACTAGATAAAATCGTAGAAAAGTTAGAGTTTAGTGGTACATATGATAGGGGGAAGGTAGTTGAGGAAGGCACAAAAATTGTTCAGGAGGAACCTAAGGCTAGTGTGTTGGAGATAGATATTATTGAAAGGGTCCTAGAAAAATTAAGAGAAGAGGATTCTGCTGAATCCCAAAAAGAACATGTTGGTGAACCCAGTTCTGGTGTTGTTCTTACTGAGAAAATTCAAGGGTTGTCTGTACTTGAAGGTGCATCTTTTGGAGGACCTAGTTCTGCTGAGGCTTCAAAGGATTTGCGCGAAGAACCTGGTTCTCGCTCAGATCCTACAGAGGCTGATGACGCAGAACTCAAGTGGACAGACTCTGAAGAGGAGAAGGATGAGGAAATTGTAGAAGAAAAAGGTGAAAGTAAGGAAATTGAAGAGAAAGCTGAAGAAACAAATAGAAAAAGTGTGAAAAGAAGATTTGGTGAGGAGGATGAAAGGCTGATAAATGAAGGAGAGGAAGAAGAAGTAATGTTTGTGAGAGAGAACAGAGTGGAGGCTGACAAGAGAAGAAGATTGGTGAGAAGGGGAATGGTTGTATCTAAAAGCCGACTAGTGGATGAATCTAGTGAGGAGAGTGATGACAAAATTGGGGCAGAACCAGTGCCAAGAAGAGTAGGAACTAGGTCTGCTCTGAAACAACAGCTGGTGAAAGTGGGGAAGCTTGAAAAAACAGTTAAAAATGTGAGGGATAGGGAAGAGGAGAAAACGAAGAAGACTGAGAAACAGGATGTTGAAGCCAAATAAGAAAGTGATGAAGCCGGTAGCTATGTGGAGCCAAGTGACTCTGACACTGATAGTGAGATGGAGAGCAGGAGAAGGACAAAAAAGTTCTGAGGAAGAGGTCGACAGGGTAGCCTTCTTTGCCAGGCACCAGGTGCTTGCTGGAAGCATTCTGCATGATGAGAATGAGCATCACATGAAATCCTTACTCAGGATGATTGGTGATCAAGGGTGGTTAAGCTTGTTTGGAAACAAAGACAGGATGTTGTTCTCTGATGAGATCAGGGAATTTTATACCAACTGCAGGGTTACAGCCAGGAGAGTGTTTACAATGGTGAAGGGAGTTGACATTGAGTTTGGAAGAACTGAGCTGGGGGTGATCCTTGATGTGCCTGCTGAGGGCTATTGCAGGTACATTAAGCTGAAATGGCCATAGAGGACAGACGGGGTGACTCCTCTTAGTGTAGTAAAGAAATTATCTAGAAAACCAAAGCTCAAAAAAGAGAGAATGGTGGACAAGAAGGAGATGGAACCAGCACATCAGCTGCTCTTTGAGTTTGTGCATCGGTTCCTACTGCCCAGGGGAGAGAGAAACAGTGAAGCCAGTGCTCTGGACTTAACCTATATGGACTTGCTAGATAGAGGGGTAAGAGTCAACTTGCCTGGTCTAATAATCAGACATATCAAGAGGATTGCAGACACAGACCAAATGCCACATTCATTAGTGCATTCCTACGTCCTTCAGCAGGTTCTAGAGCATTTCGGGGTTCCATTGGAAGCAGGGAAGAAACCCACTATTCATCAGATGTTTGGGGTTAATGTGCTAAGAAGTTGTGGCTTCTTCAGGGAAAAGAGAGCTTCCAAGAAACCTATGCAGGTTAAGCAGGAGTAGTCTGAGGAAAGCGAGGATTATGGACCCGAGGAGGCCATTACAGCTGTGAAGGAACTGGAGAGCCATGTTCTTGAGGTAAACACAGAAAATGCTGAGCTTCACAGAAAGCTAGAGTTGAAGGATCAAGAAATTGATCGTTTGAAGATAGATTGTCACAAGTATGAGGCCGAGCTGGTGATAGAGAGGGCCAAAAATACGAAGCACCTTGAGGCACTTATCAAACACTTCCACCTACAGCCCTGAGTCCTTCTTCCCTACCTCCCTGTCCTTTCTCATAATATCTTTTATCCCTTCATAATCTCCCTTTATATGTTATGATGTTTACGACAATTTATTTTCTGTTGTGTACTTCTTATTGGGGTTGTGCTGCTGTCACACCCTAGATGATGATTTTAAATTTCTCTTGCTCAATTTTGGATTTGTTCTATGCTATTTGGTTCTATTTGGGCCCTTGGCCTTATATCTGTGTGTCTAAATTTTAGCTGACCTGTTGCCTTGTGCTCTAGACTGGATAGTACTAACTGGTTCATGCAGGTACTTGAATCTTTTCGATGATGCCAAAAGGGGGAAGAAGAATGTTGGGGTGATTGTGACCTAACTCATCTATTTTTACTTTTCATATTTGCATTTGTTTAGTGTAGTACTTATGTCTATTCAGGTTCTTGGGCAACATTTATTTGTCATCGTCAAAAAGGGGAAATTTGTTGAGAAAAGGTTTTGAAGAATGACAAACACGAAGGAACTGTGGTTCTAGAGGAGAACCTGGTCGTTGCATAGAAGGGCACGACTGATCGAAAAGATCTGAGGGTTGCAAATCCCTGCGGAACTAGGAGTAGTGGCGCGTGAACGAGTATGCATCCTAGTCACACTAAAAGAGGCGGTGCCCAGGCTATGTCTTCGAAGTACGAATACGAGTTGGACTTGAAGAAGGAAAGAGTCACAAGGAATCTTGTCTTACCATAATTACAAGGTCCCTTGTGGGACTCAACTAGGGTTCTGATGCCCATATAAATACGAGTAGTTGATGCAGCCGTAAATCAGTTATTCACAAATAGAGAGTTGAGAGCATATAGAGGCGATCCAGCAACTTTCTACGTGAGATAACTGAAGAAGACAACTGGTGGAGTTACATAGATTGAGTCTAGATATTTTGTCTAGGTTCTTTGTTTTGCAAGTTGTCTTACTTTGAGCGATCATTGTTTTTACCTATCATCTTATATCAGAAGCGATTGTGCTAGGTGAACTTTTGAGAGATTACTTTGTAAAGCTAGAGTTTAGCTTTGTTGAGTGATTAGGGTATAGAGTGTAGCCCCTTGGTTACAGAGTCTTGTAATCAGAAACTTGCTCTTTGTGTTAGTGGATTGAGTTCAAAAATCCCAGAGTGTGGGTCGTGGTTTTTCTCCCTTGAGCAAAGAGTTTTCCACGTAAAATCCTTGTGTTCCTTGTGTCTGTTATTTTTGTGTGTTGTGGTGTCAAATTGCAAAACTGTCGAGGTGAGAACAAGGTTCTTGACTCCGAAGAATCAAGTTCTTGAAACGAAAAATTGGTGAACACTATTCAACCCCCCCTTCTAGTGTCCTTAGGAGGTGCATAGATTATAACAAGTCGCCAACTAATAAATTTATCTAGGCGTATTAGGTCACCTAAAAGCTTTTCTAATTAATTTTAAATATAACTTCGGGTTGGTCTACTAAATAAAGATTCGGGTAAGTGTTCGAAATAACCTAGAAGGAAGGGGTTAGGCACCTCCTAAATTCCACTAAATGTGGTTCCCGACCGATTTCTAAAATTGGTTTTAGCATACGTAATCTCAACTAGAAGGAATTAAATAAAATATGTATCAGAGATAATGATTTATAAACAAATTGGAAATAACTAAAAGGTCTAAATTTCTAAGGTGTATGCTCAATTGAGGGCTAGTTCTGCAATTTTAGTCTAAAGAGATGGTCTAAACCTCAAAAGAGTCAAAATCTCAATTAAACATTAAATCTGATCATCACTGCGAAATTGAATTTCAGAAAAGTAGTAAGCCACGAAAATCGTGAAAAATTGATGACTAGCCAATTTTGCACACGTTAAATGAGTTCCATCCACAGTTTCAAAATTCATTGAGAAATAGCCAATAAAACACTCGCGTACATTCAGGCTACTGCCGCACATATTGAATTTACTAAACTACCCTTAAAAACCTACAGCTCAACAATAAATACAAAATAACGCGTGGAAAAAAACAGAACAAAGCATACATTACTTCTCTCAACTCTCCAGATCATCGTCTCTCTCCCCGGAACTTTCAAATTCAAACTGTAAAAGCTAATTGCAGGTGCGTTTCCACAGTTTCTCCGACGTTTCTGTGCTGAATTTGAATTATTTTTACATAAATATATCTGTTTTCGTGATTATAATCTGAATTTGTTTTTCTGAAACGCGAATTTACTGTTATATATAATTAATATGAATCTGAATTAAGTTCATAAGAGTATGCAGCACCTAGGATTGTGTTACGTTTAAGCAAAAGCCCCGTTATAATATCCTGTAGCTTCAAAATGGCCTGATATCCCCAGGATATTGTGATGGGACCTTGCTTCAACGTAACACTAACCTCCAGCATTTAATGCTGGGGGATTAATGTTGAAGCAATGTCCCATTAGAAATATCCTGTTGTCCAACACTAAATGCTGGGTCTTAGTGTTACGTTGAAGCAAAAGCCCCGTTATAAATATCCTGTAGCTATGATTACATTTTAGCTTAGCACTTCAATATGGCCTGATATCCCCAGGATATTGTGATGGGACCTTCGTTCAACGTAACACTAACCTCCAGCATTTAGTGCTGGGTATTACTGCTGAAGCAATGTCCCATTAGGAAAAATCCTGTATTCCAACGCTAAAAATGCTGGGGCTTAGTATTACGTTGAAGCAAAGCCCCATTATAATATCCTGTAGCTATGCTATATTAGGATATAAACTTGCACTTCAAAATGGCGTGATATCCCCAGGATATTGTGATGGGACCTTCCTTCAACCTACAGCATTTAATGCTGTGGATTAGTGCTGAAGCAATGTCCCCAGCACAAAAAGCTGGGGTTTAGTGTTAAGTTGAAGCAAAGTCCCATTACAATATCCTGTAGCTATGCTATATTTTAGCATATAGAGCTGCAGTTCAAAAATCCCCCTCCCCGCTGTATAATTAGCCATTAAACTATGGAAATGTATATTTATCTTATAGGTTAGCAGTTCTTAAGCTTTCATTATTAAGCTACAATTACAGTATTTTACCGTGTGGATTTCTTTGTAACTTAGTTTAGTATTTTTACTGTCTTTTATAACTACCGGTGATGGCTAAACAGTGTATTGTTCTTGCATTCAATGGGAAATGGACACCAGATTATAAGTACATAGATCATGAGACAAGGATTTTTCTACATAGTGAAACAGATACTTTTGAAGATTTCAGAAGAAACCTTTGGAAAAAGATAGATTTAGACGAAGAACATTGTGAGGCATTCATATGGTTTGATATGGAACTTGGAACAAGCAAAGGTGTCCCTATAAAAAATACCGATGATTTAATGAGCTGTTTACACTTGATGAAGAACAATTCCGAGTATAGGAGTAGACGTTTCATAGTTGACATTACACAACGATCTCCACAGTCTGAGAGAGTTGATTACACTGAAGGCCAAATGATAATGCAAATAGACAACGATGATGCTTTTGAAGTGATAGTTTTGACACCTCCATCTGTGGAAGCTGTAGCAGTAGATCAACAGTTAATGCATGCTGAAAACACAGAACAACAGCTTGTAAATATTGAACTTCCTGAGACATCAGGTGCTGGAAAAAAGAGAAAGAGGTATTCAAGGAAGAAAATAAGAGAATCTCCTCGTCCAATACTAAAAGAAAATGCAGATTTGGACGACATCAAGGTTGGATCAATTTTTTTAAACAAACCGTGTGTCACTAAATGTTTCCAGACAACTGCAATTGCACACCATTTTGAATTCAAGGTTGTGAGATCAAGCACAACGAGATATTCACTGGCATGCATGAATGAAAAATGTGAGTGGACTGTTCGATCTTCCAGAATTAAACAATCCACGCTGTTCAAAATACTGAAGTTTGAGAAGAATCACACTTGCTCGGTGGATGATAGAAAAAGAGACCAAAAACATGCTACGTCAAAGATTGTTCGAGATGAGATAGTTGAGAATCTAAGAGACGATAATTATCCTGTTAAGCCTAATTTTGTTGTTGCAGAGATTAGAAGGAAAATGGGAGTTGTAATCTCTTATAATAAGGCATGGCGTGCTATAAAAGAAGGAGAGTCTTTAATTAGAGGGACGCCTGAGGAGAACTTTCAGAAGTTACCAGCATATTTATATGTGCTAAAAGACATCAATCCAGGCTCACATGTTGCTCTTCAAAGAGATGATGAGAACAGGTAAAAAAAAAAAAGTGTACTTATATATTTTTGTGTAGAATTCCAGTAATGCCAATTAAAAAAATCCTGAGACTGCACTGTTATTTGTTGGAGTCCCGTCACAAAATGTTGTGACGTCGTAATTATGTATAAGTAGGGTTCCAGTACTAAAACCTGAGACTCAAAAATTTTAACATGAATTTTACTGATAACACTGCAATTCTATTATCCAGGTTCAAATATATGTTTATTGCTTGTGCGGCATCTATCAAAGGCTGGAAACATTGTAGACCTGTGATAGTTGTCGATGGAACATTCCTCAAATCAAGATATCAAGGGACACTATTGGTTGCAGTGACGAAAGATGCAAATAACCAAATCTTCCCACTTGCCTTTGGAGTTGTGGACTCAGAAAATAATCTGGCATACAATTGGTTCTTTACGCAGTTGCGCATTGCATTTGGTTGCCGTGAGAATTTACTGTTCCTTTCAGATCGTAATCCTGCAATTGCAAATGGGATTGCAAATGTATATCCTGAATGTGCCCATGGTATCTGTGTATATCATCTGGAAAAGAACCTTAACAAAAGGAACGTGAGTCCTGCAGTGATAAGTATATTCAATAGTGCATATCGTGTCTACACGATTGCAGAGTTTAAAACAGACATGAATCAAATGAAGGAAACGGATAGGGCAACCTATGATTACCTCATGGAAGAACCACCAGAGAGATGGACTAGAGCTTGCTGTCGAAATCGAAGATATGACATGATGACATCAAATATTGTGGAATCAATGAATAATGCTCTGTTACATGCTCGGGGGAAATCAATACTGTCAATGGTGGACAACATAATGAACAAGCTACAGACCTGGTTTTATGAGAGACGGAAGAGTGCGCAGGATATTTTCTTTGCAACATCAAAATGGACAGATGATGAATTGAAAAAAAATAAAAAAAGCATATAGAATGAATGTGAGTATATCAACTTATACAGTTATTTTTGGGATGTCATTTGCATTATGTCAATGATAATTCATGAAGTCCCCGGTTTTTGTGCTGGGACTACATCGTATGCAAAAGCGGGGGATCCAGTAATTTGCAGCATCATATGTGTTATGCTAGTCAAGTGATCTTATACATTACATTTTTACAGGTTGACCGGACTGCGGATCAAAGCTTTAAGGTAACAGATGAAGGGAGAGAATTCATTGTTTGTTTGAAGAAAAAAGAATATCAATGCCTCAAGTTCCAGATGGATGAAATGCCTTGTGAACATGCACTTGCTGCTATAGACAGAGTGCACCTAAACAAATCGGATTATTGCTCTATATGGTATAAAAGAGAAACATGGTTAAAACAGTATGAAGCGGAAATCAACACTGTTGGACATGAAGAATCATGGGTTGTACCTGATAGCATTAAAGTAGAGATAACAAAACCGCCAGATTTTAAAGTTAAGTCAGGTAGAAGACAGGAGAAAAGATTTGTCTCGACTGCAGAATATGTAAGACAAACGGGGAAACACTGTGGGATATGTAGAAAGCGTGGACACAACAGAACATCTTGCAGACACACTCCAGTACTTCACCCATATTCAAAGAAACATAACTCCCAATAGGTATGTCTCTCTATATGCATTTTATTTTTTAATTCTATTTTAGTGCAATTCAACACCCCAAAGCTGGCTATGTTAAAATTTTTCTTTTTTTTTTTTTGTTTTTCAGTTAGGAATCGCGTCAACACTAGATAGATAGAAGACTATTCTTCTCTATTTTCATCCAGTCGCAACAAATCTGACGTTAAAAAGGACTATTCACTTCTAGAGAACTTTTTTTTTTTTACATTTTACTTCCTCTGTATTCTTTAACAAGGATTATTATATATAAAAAATACACTTCTCACTCGTTGCTGTGCAAAATAGTTGTCTCGATTTATCTATTTTCTAGTTTTTTTACTTATTGAACAACAAACACTTTGATCTTGCTTAAATAATAAAAACACAGTACTTAGAAACACAGTTCATACTACGAAAAATCATTGTTCATAATTCCACATTAACTGAAAAAACACACATGAAAAAAAAGACAAACAAACATCCCACATTAACAGAAAAAACATAAAAACTACTAAAACTTATTCAATCACAATAGGCTTCTGGGCTGATCCTACATCTTCGTCGCTGCTGCCATCATCATCATTGTCGTCATCATCATCATCATCATCAACATCATCATCATTGTTGTGGCCTTGACCAACATGACGTTTTACTAATGAAATTTCAAAAACCATAGTGGCAACGCCGTTGTAAACCTCATGAACAACATGATTAAACTGAAGAACATCACCCAGTCTGTACCCTTTACACAGAAGCATCTCCTTCCATCCATTGCACAACCTTGAATGTACCTTCCCAGCCTTAAACTTCATTTCATAATCAGTGTCATCGTTTTCACAATTTATAAGTGCACTTCCATTGACCTTTGGCAGCTTCTCTTTCCAACTCTCTGGAAAGATCTGAAAAAATAAACTTTAACAGTTAATACAAAAAAGAACAATGAATAATTAGATGAACAAAAGCATAAAAAATAATTTGGTAATTTTTTTAACATACAAAATCATCTCTTTTGAAGTATGATTTTGTTATTCGCATAGTGAAATTGCCTAGTTCTTCCCAACGATCATCCTCCATATTATTGTTTTAATGAAAAAATAAATTACTTGCAATCTTTGTTATTGTTTACTTCAACTGCAAAGCCTTATTTATAGGCTAGGAGTTACTAAATTTAGTTCAACTGTTATGGTCAAAGAGAATATGTATAGTCAAAAATAGATTAAGTATCACTATAAATGTAGTCAAAAAAGCTGTGTTTCTATGTTCTTCCCTATGTTTCTTCCAGTTCGAGGTCTTCTCGTATGCCAATGTTTATCCTGATAAAATGCTGGTAACCGAGATATTTCCTGACACACTCTTAAAAACTGTAACAGCTTCTATATTTACAATAAGGTCTGAGGATAAAAAGCTTGAGCACCATGTCCCTTAAACTACTGGTCACAACATAAAAATCTGGGGGATTAGTATTACTTTGAAGCGAAGTCCCATTACAATATACTGTAGCTGTGCTATTTTTTAGGTTATAAGGCTGCAGTTCAAAATCACTCCCCCCTGTTGTCCCAGCATTAAAATGCTGGGACTTCGTATTACATTAACTCAAGGTCCCATTACAATATCCTGTAGCTATACTGCATTTATCAACAGGAGAGTATTTACTTGTCACCTTAAAATACCTACTAATGGAAATGGTCCATTTGCTACTAGACAAAATATTAAGGGGGGAAAAAAAAGAAAAGAGGAATACAAAATTCGTCTGGACGATGTAAATAAATGATTATGCTATGGAAGAGAAGGGTTTTAATCAGAAATGCTAAGGCATGTATTACAGTATCACTATAAATGTAGTCAAAAAAGCTGTGTTTCTATGTTCTTCCCTATGTTTCTTCCAGTTCGAGGTCTTCTCGTATGCCAATGTTATCCTGATAAAATGCTGGTACCTGAGATATTTGCTGACACACTCTTAAAAACTGTAACAGCTTCTATATTTACAATAAGGTCTGAGGATAAAAAGCTTGAGCACCATGTCCCTTAAACTACTGGTCACAG
Organism: Petunia x hybrida; assembly: GCA_037355625.1. Classification (NCBI taxonomy): domain Eukaryota; kingdom Viridiplantae; phylum Streptophyta; class Magnoliopsida; order Solanales; family Solanaceae; genus Petunia; species Petunia x hybrida. Next base: position 19,153,486 of record JBBBVM010000007.1, read on the forward strand.
CATAAAAATCTGGGGGATTAGTATTACTTTGAAGCGCAGTCCCATTACAATATACTGTAGCTGTGCTATTTTTTTAGGTTATAAGGCTGCAGTTCAAAATGTTTTAATCAGAAATGCTGAGGCATGTATTGCTAGGACTATACATAAACATTATTTTACAGTCAACAAATTACACAAAAGGAAAAATTACAAAACAATTACTAATATGTGAAAGAACAACAATACATAATATATCAAATTAAAAACATTATTTATTCTCCATAATTCCTAAACACGGGCTCCCCTGGCCCTGCGCTGTGCAATTGCAGCGGATCTGCCATCACCTTAAGCAATTCCATCAGTTTTTCATAATATTGTCGCTGCGTGTACCTTAAATTCCACAACTCATCTTTGCATTTCTTTCTGAATTCGTTCAAGTATTCCACCTCCTTCTTCAGATATTCAAAACGCCAACACAGGTCTCTTGGTATTGTAGGCAAGTTCGTAACATGCCTTCGAGTTGATGGTCCATAACCATTCTGGAAAACCTGTCTTCCATTGGATGGTCCGTGGCCATTGGATGGTCGGTGGGCATTCTCCATAGATACTTTTTGATCAAATACTATTTGACACAATTTCTTTTTTTTTTATTTGTTCAATAACAAAAATGACAAATTGGATTCCTCTCTATCTGTTTTATGGGTGGGAATTTATATACATTGGCATTTGTTTGTAAGAGTCACTTCTGGAAATTCTGAAAAGGTACAATGTGTATTTTGTCGTAAGTTCTGATAAGTCACACTGTTTACAATGGGTCACACTGTTTAACCGGATTTTGAATTACTTTGTGTGTTGTCCAGCATTAAATGCTGGGGCTTATAAAGCTCGAATTCAAAATCACCCATAACGAAAAATGCTGTGTCTTGGTGTTACGTTCAACGAAAGCCCCATAACAATATCCTGGGGTTTGGTGTAAAAATACTGGGGAATATATTGCTGATACTATACAAAAACATTATTTTTACAGACAAAACACAACAGGCAAACTTACAGCCATTTTCAATAACAGTAACATAAAAAATACATAAAAAAGGATACTTCTAAAACACACAAAAGAAGTATCCTCAAGTACAATAAAGATAAATTACACTTACTTCACATGGAAGCATAAAAACAGAACACTGCTAGGAAACAGAAAACAGAAACACATAAAAAAAATACAGTAAAACATTAATGATTACTAGGAACGCGAGAGCTAGAACCAGAGGTTGAATCTGTGAAGTTCTGCAATTCAATGTCCAAGAGTTTGTCAAAAAGTCGATCCATATCTCTGTTGTTTTTCTCTCTAAAAGCTACAAAAAATTCAAACAACACATCCAAGTTATTCTTCACGACTGATACCTCAGTTTTCAAAAACTCAAGATCACTTTTCAAATTCCTAACATCGTTATTCAACTGGCGCCATTGTTGTCTTCTTACTTCATCATTGCAAGCCATTTTTTATTTTATGCTTTGTTATTTTTCCTTTTTTTTGGAATAATATTTTTTTTGTACAAGTGAAAAAACAAGACCACTGTCTAATTTATAGAAAACAAAAACAGAGAAAAACATGTAAAGAATATTTGTTCTATTTTAGCTGACATTGTAACTCAAAAAAAGCTGTAAAGATTCCTTGCTTCTTTCTCTGTAAAGAAGAGGTCGTATCTGTATAGGAAAAGATTGAACTGAGATTTTCAACTGTATTAAAGTAACAGTATTACACAGTTGACAACACAAAAAGAAATCAAACAGATTCTGGGAAGATTCTATACGTTAGAACAGACTCTCTTTTGTTCCAAAAATATATTGAAATCCACAAAATATTCCCTACTTTAACTTTGGAAATCCACAGCATTTGTGTATTGTCAAAAAAGTAGATAGATTCTTTTGTCATTTTACATGACAAGTCAAATCAATAAAAAATCTTACAAGATTCTGCAAGTTAAATTACTATAACAACACTTTTACAATATTTAAAATGCACAATAGATTTTGTTTATTGAATGTGAGCAACATTTTCATAATTACATAAATTAATAATATTTATTCATATATAATAAACTGTTGTCACATACATTAGTCCCAGTACTTATGCTGGGGCCATGGTATTATGCAGCTGAAAACAACAGCATTTAATGCTGGGGGATTAATGTTGAAGCAATGTCCCATTAGAAATATCCTGTTGTCCAACATTAAATGCTGGGGCTTAGTGTTACGTTGAAGCAAAAGCCCCGTTATAAATATCCTGTAGCTATAATTACATTTTAGCTTAGCACTTCAATATGGCCTGATATCCCCAGGATATTGTGATAGGACCTTCGTTCAACGTAACACTAATCTCCAGCACTAAAAATGCTTGGTATATATAATTACTGCTGAAGCAATGTCCCATTAGGAAAAATCCTGTATTCCAACGCTAAAAATGCTGGGACAACAACACAGTACTTACAAACACAGTTCATAATGCTAAAAAGGATTGTTCATAATTGATCAGCTGCCGAAAAACTTAAAAACACAGATAAATAAAAAACACACACAAACAAACATCCCCATATTATCTGAAAAAACTTAAAAACTACAAAAACTTATTCAATCACAATAGGCTTCTGGGCTGATCCTACATCTTCGTCGCTGCTGCCACTACCATTATCATCATCATCTTCTTCACCCCCTCCCTCACCATCCTGATGGTTTATGACAGAAACTTCAAAAACAACAGTTGCATTACCGTTGAATATGTTGTGGAATTGGTGATCAAAAAGAAGTATATTGCCTATCCTGAAGCCTTTTTTATTAAGCATATCCTTCCATCCATTACACAACCGTGCGTGCTTCCCAACTTTGAAGCTCATCTCATATACCTCATCATCATCTTCACACAATATGCATGCCATTCCATTTATATTTGGCAGCCTATGCTTCCAACTCTTTGGAAAGATCTAAAAAGAATAATATTTCACAGCTAATAAAAAAATCACAAAACACTAAAAAAAAATAAATGAAAAAAATAAAAAATACTTTGCTCATTTCTTTTAACATACAAAATCATCTCTATCAAAATATGATGATGTGATTTTCTTGACAAAACTTCCTAGTTCCTCCACAATATTCTCTTCATCTGCCATATCTTCTTTTCAGAAAAAAAACTTTACAGTTTAAAAGAGGAGATGAAATCTCAAAAAACTTTGTACTTTGCTTTAACTACAAAGGGTTATTTATAGTAAAAAAAGTGAGTAACTGTTAGTCAGTCGGCATGTATTTTGGCAAAAATACATTAAATGTAGTCAAAGAAATTATATTTTCTATGGACTTTACAGTTTCTATAGGTTATCAATTTTCAACAAATATTGTGTAACTTAAATTACTATCACGAAATTTAATAAATATTAATTAAAATATAAAAAACGGCTCTCACATAAATTAGTCCCCCCAGTACTTGTGCTGGAGCCATACTGTTATGAAGGTGAAAATGACTGCATTTTGATCTGGGGTCGTATACTCATAATTGTAAATCCCCCCAGTACTTTTGCTGGACCTATATTGTTATGCAGTTGAAATATAACAGCATTTTCATAGCATTTTGATATGGGGTCCTATGCTAATGACTGTAAAAAATGGTTGGAAATTATAGACTAATAATTAAAAATGACAACATAGAAACTTCACATAAAACTTCATAACAACTATAAGTTGATATGTATTTATAGAATAAATTCAATAATGTAATAACAGATGCAACTTATAATTGAAAAGGCACCATTACATAATATTTGTGATGTTGTTTCCTGAACAATCACAATTCAAAAAACAACAGTTATATTACACATATATAACTGCCCCAAAAACTCAGATATTGTTTACCAAAAACTCAGATATTGAACTAAACCCCAAAATATATCCTATCTTATTTCAAGCATCTTCAACAGTAGAGCCAGAACTAGAACTAGAACTAGAACTTGAACTTGAACTTAAAGGTTCTAGTTCAGGCTGCCATATACGAACATTTAAAACCACACGATCTAAAGATTCCAGAACCCTAAAATGTAACGTACTTCCTACTCCAAGATTGTTAGTGCGAACAAACTCCCTCCATCCATTACAAAGTTTTCTCTGTCTTCTCACTTTTAGGTAGTTCATCTGGAAATGAATACCACGGCAAATAAGAGTGGCTGGAACATCACGTCTGGGAACCCTAATTGCCAACCATACTGGCAAAATCTACAAAACAAAACAAAAGAAGAAATGCAAACTTTTATAATAACATCAAACTAAAACAACACTTTAAAAAAATGCTATGATTAACTCACAAATTGATCTAATTCAGCATCCAATTCACTTAACACTGCTTCGACGACTGTTCCCATCTTATTTATGAAAAATATTCTCTAATATGCTGGGTATAGATTATTTATCTAATATTAACTTTTGTCCAGCTCTTATGGTCAAAGAATCGATTAAACATATCACAATAAATGTAGTCAAAAATGGTAGGTTTGTTTGGTCTTCCCTAATAAAGTCCTGACTTTTCGAATCCCAATGTAGCTGGTATTTCTGTATTTTTAGACCAAAAACCACCACTTAAAAAAACCTGGGTCTGCTTATATATTTACCATAACGTCCCAGTGTAAAGACTGGGTGTAGTCTGCAAAGCATAACAAGATCAACAAACAAAATAACACTTTAAAAAAAAAATGGTGTGATTAACTGCTTCAACGACTGTTCCCATCTTAAAAATACAAAAATATTTGCCTCTTGTATTCAGTAACAAAGTAGTCTATTTATATTAAAATAATTGTACAACAAAACTTCTCAATTATACTGTATTGTCCTTGTGCTTTTGGATGATAGTAAAGATTCTTCATTCTTTATATAAAAGCTGCACATTGCTTGTTCTTTTCCTTTACGATGCAGTGGAAAAAGTGCATTGGAAAAATAAAAATAAAAACTCAAATATCCACAGCAAAAACATCTGGGGCGTCCATGTGCCTTAAAATACTAGCCCCAGGATAAACATCTGGGAGGCAGTGTGATCCATGCGCCTTGTTTTACTACTCACGGCAAAAACATCTTAGCAATCCCCCAGCATATTAGATAACATTTTTCACACAAAACAAACACAAACTTACAGGCGTTTTAATTAACATTATCATAAAACACAAAAGAAGTATCCTCAAAGTACAAGAAAAGATAAATTACACTTGCAGATGCAACCATTAAAAACATAACATTTATAGAGACCCAATCTTTTTTCTATTATCAAGTTAATACAACATAAGTTTATTAAAAATAGTAAAATTAGTTCTCTGGTGACCCTGGTGGAGTATGTACTTCATTATAGTTTGGCATTTGTCTGATTGCCCTCATCATCCTTGTCATTTGTTGTTCTTTCCTTTCAATCTTCTGATCTTGCCGAATAATTAATAATCGGAGGTGATCTACAGTACGAGTCAACTGCTCGATGTCTCCCTGCAACCCTGCAATCTCCCAATACAAATCACGCCCTGTCTGATCTGTAGATTGCACATTTTGAACTGCATGTGCATTCTCAACTACATGCCCATTTTGAAGTGCATGTCCATTCTCAACTACATGCCCATTTTCCTGTGGGAGAGACATTTTTTCTTTCCAAAAAGACTGCAAGTAAAAAATTTGAGACAAATTTGAGTGATGATTCTATATTCAAAGACTCTTTATTTATACACAGATACGCACAACTGCACCCCCTAAAACAGGAATGCTAGTAACCAACTCATAACTGCAGACCCCCTAATTATTTGGGTGAAAATAATTATACTAAGTAATTATACCCAGTATGTTAACTGGGGGCGCTGGTACTTTATAAGTAATCTCACAGTATTTTGGGCTGGGGGAGGGGGGTGGAAACGTATGCAAAAATGGTTTTATACAAAGTCCCAGCATAATTTTTGAACTGGGGCACAAGTACTTAAAAATGCAGAGTCCCAGTATTTTGTAATGGGCACGAGAATATGGAGCAAGACTTGAGACTAAAAATGATCATCAAGCCTTCATCAGTCGGACAAAAACAGAAGTAGTCAAAATATACATTTGTCCACAAATTAGCAATATTCAAAATTAACAGCATTCAGTAAATTTACAAGGAGGACCAGATGAGGCCTTAGTCATCATTCGGGCCGGGATCTCGACCTGATGCACTAGCTCCATCAGTCGGATCCCCACCCAAATCTTCATCTTTGTTATCCTCATTGCCTTCATCATCCTCTTCATCATCGTCATCGTCGGCTTCTACCTCCATGCCCAAGGCTTGCTTGACACTGACGATAGCCGCTATGGTCTGATCAAGGACTGAGTCAACATTAATTTGGCCGCGCTGCATTTGGATGAGCAGTTTCTTCTTGGCTTCGAGGGCTTCCAGTTTGGACTCGATTGTATAATGATCCCTCAAATTCGCCAACTCCTTCGTCAACAGCTCTTGGGTCCTCACAGATTCCTCAGCCCGATTCTTGGCTTCTTGCAGTTCTCCTCGAGCAGCCCGAGATTCAGCTTCAGCATTGTTCATGTTTCTCAACATTAGGTCAGAAGCGCTACGGATGCTTTCCAAGGTAACTTCTTTCGTATTAAGCTCATGGGCAAGCTGAGAAATCTGGCGACCTTGTTCATCCATCCTGGTTTTTAGATCCTCGAAGGACAGTGCAAACCTTTCCTTCTCGTCCAGAAGACGGTCCTTCTCCTCGAGGAGGGCGTGTATCTTGTTGTTGGCCTCAGTGTTGGATTTCTCCAACCTGTCTATCTTATCCTCAAAGAAGCCACACCTCCCCTCCAGGACCCGCTTCTCCCTGATCAGAGCTTGTTTCTCCTCTTCTAGGGCCTGCTTGTCCTGGAGAGCCTTAAAAAGATCTTTCTTCAAGCCAAGGACTTGTTCCCTGTTGTTCAACCTAGAGCGGAACATGAGCTCGGCAGCCATCATACTTGCCTGGCAACAAATGAAAATATGCAGGTAATCAGAACTAAGGACTTAATAGGAATAAAGGAGTAAAGAGGGAAACATTACCCGAGCAGTATCTTCAGCGATTGCGTAAGCTAGCTGCTCGTCGCTCATGCTACGCATGTTCCACTCCTCGCGAGGACCGATCAGGTTAGACGTCACTTTAACCAAGTGGCCAGGCTTCGCCAGAAAATTTGTATCCGGAGAGATAGTGAAGTCACACTCCTTCATACACGGCCTGGGCTCCCTCACTTGTTCAGAAGGGTACTGGGGACCGAATTTGTGACGAATACCCTTAACAAAGTACGCGCCAGTCTTTCCTCCTAACGATACTCGCCTGGTAAGCTTTGTGCGAGAGACCTCAACGTCACCTGTTTCCTCGGGGTCCAGAGTGTCGCACTCTTGCAGATAAACTGGTGCCACCCCTTCACCGGCCAAATTCATCATGTCCTCGTAATAAAAGACCTGAGGTTCAGCCTCCCCCTCAGCTTTCCTCCACTCATCAACCCCCTCATCTTGGTCCTCCTCTTTTTCCTCAGCCTCCTCTCTCATCGGCTCTTTGCCAGGGCGCCTGTGGCTGGCTTGCTCAGGATCGCCTTGTTGACTACAAACCCGTTCAGGCTCATTCAGCTTTGGGTCCCCGAGGAAGAAGGCAAAACCTTCGTGCATTCTTTCTTCCCCCATTTCCCCACCTCTATCCCCTTCCCCATCATCAACTCGGGGGCCCTCCTCGAAGGCATAAGAAGAAGTCTCTACATCCTTCCTCTTATCACCCCGAAGAGGTGCCCTCCTCCTCCGAGTCAAGCTCACATCGGGAGCCTCTGAATCAGAAATATCGAATATCACAGGCCCAGCAGATTCAGGGGCGGCCGCCGAGCTTTTAACACTCTCCTGCCCAGCCTTGGGCGTATCACCAGCAGCAGCATTGGTTTCAATTGTCTTTTCAGAAGACTGAGGAGTCGTGCGAGCTGTCCTCGTCTTCTTCTTGGGTTTACTATTTTCAGAGTCAGATTGCTTTCTCTTCAAGCTCGCAAGGACCTCCTCACCACCTTCCCTGGCCTTAACAGCTGCAGCAGTTTGGAGGATGGCAGCTGCCTCCTCGTTGATCTCGGCCACGGGGTCAACAGTCTCCTCCACAGGAGGAGGAGCAGGAAAGTAACTACCACTAGCACCTAAACCTGTTGAATAAAGTCATATTAATACCACAGTGAGTTCAACATAAATTAGCAGGAAGTTGGGTAATCAGCTTACCATGGGTGCTAGGGTTCGACAATTTCTTTTCAGAAGCATAGTGGGACCACTGCCTCTGCTCGTGGGTGAAAGCTGCCAAAATGGGTTGAACCCAAGCAGACAACTCCTCCTCGGAAATCAGACCGTCGTAAGGAATCTTGTCAGCTAACCAATAAAGAGTAAAGGTCAGAAGGTGCAAATACGTAACTCAGAGAGTATTTAATACAAAGACTCGGGGACTTACGAGTTTTGTTCCACACCTCGCGGAGATTAGTTTTGCTGCCACGTGTGAGGAGTTTGGACTGCACATAAACATACCTATGCATCCAACCCCTATCCCCTGTATCTCCAGAATTATGCACTAAAGCTTTTCTTCCTCTCATACGGGCATTGATATACCCGTCTCTTGCAACCTGAAGGCTATACAAAGAGATAAAATGCTTAAACTCAAAATCTTGCTCAGTCTCATCGGCAAACCATTCTAGCAGAGAAATGATTCTATAAATGCTAGGGCACAGCTGCCCCGGGCAGATAAGGTAGTATTTACAAATGTCCTCTATAACAGGATGCAATGGCAGCGTATGGCCTATCGTGAATGGATACATGGATATGGCCGTCCAACCAGTTCTCACAGAAGTAATATTCTCCGTTGGGTAGGGGCAAGAAACTGTAACATCATCGTCCCAGCCGCAATCTTCCTTAACCCTAGGCAAGAGGTCGGGAGTAATTGAACTCTTAAACCGGCTTGAAGGCCACGACCTTATATTGCCATAATGACTGAACGAGCCGACTGAACAATCATTTTCAAGGTTTCCCCAAACTTTCGGGATCACATCAGCAACCAACGTTGAAGAACTCGTGGATTCACCAGCTGCTGCTGAGAAAGTACTAGCCGCAGCATCCATATTCAGACTTTTCTTGGCTTTTGGAGACATTTGGATTAGAAGATTGGAAGAGTTTTTGCGTTTTAGAAATTGTTAGAAAGGTGTTTTGAAGCTTTGAAGGTTTGGATGAAATTTGGAATGGAGTAAAAGGTTTTCAAGCTGGTGAAAATCATATTTACTGAAAAAGCGACTGTTGCGTGCTTCGAGACTGCAGGAGTAATGATTAAACTGTGCCTACTCACGTCTTGCACGTCCCAACGCGAAAACCGTCAGTTCGGTTCCTATTCTTTTAACGGCTGGATTTTCCAAATGGGTCACAACATTTTGTCCTGGAGTCTATGATGCTTTGTTATGCACAGTCCCATGTTTTAGAACTGGGACACAGCACTTGTTAAACACAAGGGTCACAGTATTTTGGTGCTGGGGTCTATGATGCTTTGTTATGCACAGTCACATGTTTTAGAACTGGGACACAACCACTTGTTAAACACAAGGGTCACGGCATTTTGTCCTGGGGTCTATGATGCTTTGTTATGCACAGTGCCATGTTTTAGAACTGGGACACAAGCACTTAATAAACAAATGGGTCACAGCATTTTGTCTTGGGGTCTATGATGCTTTGTTATGCACAGTCCCATGATTTAGAACTGGGACACAAGCACTTGTTAAACACAAAAAGGTCACAGCATTTGGTGCTGGGGCCTATGATGCTTTGTTATGCACAGTCCCATGTTTTTGTACTGGGGAATTAAAGTATTTAGCATTCCTATTTATATAGTTCCCAAGCTAATAAATAATAACAAACAAACAACATATTAACTATACATACTTCAAAAAATGTGTACACTGCATTGTTTATAAAAAAGATTAATAAAGATTCAAAGAAGAGGCAGCCTTCCATGTTCACAAGCTAGCTTCTCATCATGCTCTCCATAATCATCATTCAATTTCTCTGGTGGAGTTTCATAGCCTTCATCTCTTTTTGATTTTCCATGCGACAGTAGATTAACAGCAACCATTCTCCTGTAAATACTAATGGCTTCTACTCCCCATTCCTGTGTAAACAAATCTTGTCCAAGCATGAGTAGATCTGTAAACCTTGTTACAAAAAGACCACAGTCTGTATCTCCTAATTGTTTTGGTGCTGCTTGATAAACAATATTAAGTTTCTTGTACGTCGTACCAAAATTAGGATATTTTGTATGAAAATCCATCTCTTTTAGTAGCTTAGGTATAGCAATTGCATACATTGCCATCTTGATCTTCACAAAATCTTCATCCCCATCAAAAACCGAATCATAGACATCTATTCTATGATCTTTTATAGAATAAACTCCCAACCAATAATGAGTGCAAGACATGTAATCATTAGGATCAACTGAAGTCTTCCTAATTGGCATAAAAACTTTTTCGACTTGACCCCATGCTATGCCACATTCATTAGAAGACCCATCCACACACTCAAGTAGGCTATTCTGTGCAGTTCCTTCATACTGTGCTAGGTAGAAATCTAACTCAATCTTCTCTAAATCGTCCAATGTCAAGTCATGAATTCCAAAAACAACTTCTGCTGGAGGATCATATTTTTTTGCCTTTTTTTGAGCACGAGTCCTTTTTGCTCCTTTCTTTTGTTGGGCCTTCATTTTTTCAAAATTTTCTTTGTTCTTCCACTCTTCTTCCATTCTATCCTTCTTCTCTTTTATTCTCCTGCTCTTCTCTTCCTTTGCCATATTTTCAAAATAGGATTCAACCTTCGAAAAGAACAACGACTCTACAAAAAAATCAAAATTCAAGTCTGTCGTTGTGAACAGCGCTGAGTAGTTTGTGAAATGATATACATGTTTCTTCCTCAGATAGTACAGTATAACATCAACATGCTGCATGACAAAAAAAATCACAAAACACAAAAAAAAAAAAATTAGTTAATAAATATATATATAAAACACTACAGAACCAATAATAAAAAAAAAACTGTAGAAAACCTCATTGGTAAGTGGATATCTTCTATCTGCAATCTCTCTAAACCACATTTTGCTCTTCACTGAAACACTATACAATTTAATTTTATTCTGTGAATTGATGTCTGCAATTTTGTCATCATAAAGATCATCACCCCTGAAAAAGTTAAACACAAACAACATAAAGAATACAAAATTACTAATATAATCCACAACACCGTGTAACTTAAAATACACAATAACTAAAAAAAATAAAATAAAATAACTTACACTTTAGAGACGCTGTTTTTATCAGTCACTTTCAAGCCTTGCTTCAACCATTTATCAAAAATTGCTAAACAATTAGACGTGGCATTGACAGTATGAAAAGGGCATACACGCCTATAAGAAGGCTTCCAATCACACTTTTCCTTTGGCTCAAAAGGCCTGAATGGAGATAATAAGTGGCAGCTAATCTTACGAACCCTATGTCCCCTGCCTAACAGCTCTCCTCCCTCTGGATGATTTGATGGTTTCTCTGGCAAAACAGCTAAATCCATAACTTCCTCCTTTTTCACTGAACACTGCATTGCCGACTGTTGTTTAGATGAACACACATCTGCATAATTACTTGCACAGACATCTGTTCCAGCAACCTTCCTTGGGTGTTCAGGTGTTTTGATGGCTGAGTCCAAAGCAGACTCTTGCTCCAGTACTACAACAGATGCATCAGCAAGTGTCGTAAGTTTTGAATTGTCTTTCTCTATTAATGCCAATTCTGTACCACCCTTACTTTCTGAGCGATCGATATCCATAGAATCTGTCTTGACACTATCAACCACTGCTGCAGTCTCTTGCGATGGCTGTGTGAAGCCAAGTGAAAATGAAGGTGCTTCTATGCGACCAATATTCATGATGCTTTTGCTTGCATCAGCCAAATTTTCACCAATTTTAGGTTTGAGGGGAGATGCAATTTCAGGAGAAGCATCATTATCACGTTTCTTCCTTTTCTTGCTGGAAATTGCTTTCAAACCCTTTTTTGGAGACAAATGCTCAACACCTTTTTCAAGATCTTCTTTAGAACCTTCTTGGGAACCTTCTTGAGAACCTTTATAAATAAAGATAATATATCACAGTACCCCACTGATAACAGCTATGCACCTCTTCATTATCAATAATAATCATATGTTGATCATCCACTACTCTAGGTAATGGCCGGCCCAATAAAACAGAATTAAGCAAATATAGCTCGGCTAGTTTAACAGCATCATCTTGCTCTAATGGAACATCCAATCGTGCAGCAGACACTCTATTCAGATTGCCCTTGCTCTTTGGAGCCACTCTCACATAACTAGAATGATGTTCAATCAAATCAAGCAAGTCATATAACTTTAAAGTCCACTTGCTGTCCTTTTTATTAACATCGTCTTCAGGATTCCTGAAATACTTCTCTTTTAATCTACTCTTTGAAAGCTTAAAAATACTTATATCTGCAATACTGGAAATATTAAGACCACTAATTACATGAAAATCATCAGCTGTGAAATCCACTATATCACCAAAAACTTTAAAGCTAAGCTTAGTGTTGTCTGAAGAAACTATTTGAGACTGGAGAAAACAATTTATAAGCCTCCCAGAATATTTAGCATCTTCCAAAAGCATAAATTTGCCGAATGGCCCTTTCTTCAGTTTCTCCAGGTAATCCGCAGACAACAACCCTTCGATTAATCCACGATACTCTGTGTCACCTTTCCACTGGCAATCACGATTTTTCCACTGCGCAAATGGAATCAATATACCATCGTCGTTTGGCAGATTATCCGTAACCTCATCACTTGGTATAATCTCCATTGCTGTAACATTAGCACATGTATTAAAATAAAAACAAAGCAAAATTAACACATATATGCTGGGGGTACAAGTAGTTTATCTGCACAGTCACAGTATTTTGGATGCTGGGGGTACAAGTGGTTCATGTGCAAGGTCGCAGTATTTGTGCTGGGGGAGAGCTTGGTAGCCCAACCCCTCCCCCCCAGACATTGGTGCTGGGAGCACAAGTAGTTCATGTGCATGGTCACAGCATTTGGTGCTGGGCCTATGATGCTTTGTTATGCACAGTCCCATGTTTTAGAACTGGGACACAAGCACTTGTTAAACACAAGGGTCACAGCATTTGGTGCTGGGGCCTATGATGCTTTGTTATGCACAGTCCCATGTTTTAGAACTGGGACACAAGCACTTGTTAAACACAAGGGTCACAGCATTTGGTGCTGGGGCCTATGATGCTTTGTTATGCAAAGTCCCATGTTTTAGAACTGGGACACAAGCACTTAATAAACAAATGGGTCACAGCATTTTGTCCTGGGGTCTATGATGCTTTGTTATGCACAGTCCCATGATTTAGAATTGGGACACAGCACTTGTTAAACACAAGGGTCGCAGCATTTTGGTGCTGGGGCCTATGATGCTTTGTTATGCACAGTCCCATGTTTTTGTACTGGGGGAGAGCTTGGTGGCCCACCCGCTCCCCCAGACATTAGTGCTGGGTACACAAGCACTTGTTAAACAGAGTCGCAGTATATACTTCTGGGGCAAAGGGTTTGACAAAAAAAAAAAAAAACCGTTGCCCCCTTTCTAAAAAATAACCCACCATTTACAATGGACAAGTATCTCTTAAAAACACACAGTCCCAGTTTTTTATCATGGGCAACAGCCTATCCACAACAGAAGGTCACAGTATATAGTTCTGGGGGCAATGGGTTTCACAGAAACAAAGCGTTCCCCTTAAAAAAACCCTACCATTTTAAAGGAAATCAAAAGCTTATACTGTACTCCAATGGAAAATCTAAACATTGTTCGAAACAAAATCAAAACCTAAATAACCCATATACACGTACAAAAATGAAAAAAAAAAAACAATACGAAGTAAACACAGTTACCTTAATATACGAAACAGCAAAACAAAGTTTTTTCCCAAAACACAAAGCTTCAAAATCTCAAAAATAAGAAATTGATGTATTTCGAAAGAGAGTTCGTATAGTTTGATAGAGTTCAAAAGTCACAGTATTAAACAGAGAAACAAAAACACCGAATAAGTTAAAAATAAGGAAGGGTAAAACTGAAATTTCCAAAATGTGTAAAACGACGTCGTCATACTATTATTTTTAAAAAACGCGTCTAGTGGCTAATTCTCAGCGAATTTGTAAACAGAGGCTACGCATCACAAAGCGGGTGCCAAAGTGGCTTCCCCGCGAAATTTTTACCACGAAAATCTGTGCGAGCAGTTTAATTATATTTGCATGAACAGTCTATGATTTGAATCGTATTGCACAGGTAGCGTAGAATTACACATTTCAACATAAATTAACTAATTAACCCTCGTTAACACAAGTTAACTTTTAATTGACAAAACGGAGGAAATATCTAGTAAAAAATGTGCGCCGCTAAAGGATGGCATTGTGACATTGATAGTCACATACCTTTAACTTCGGTGGCGACTTTAGTATGAGGTCGCGTTTAAAATAATTTGGCTTATAATAAAGAGGATATATTTAAAATATATAAATGTTTACACATATAAAGTTATAACTAATTTAAATACACAACATGTTGAGCAAGTAATACATATATATATAAATCAAGTAAGAAAGGGATATTAATGTAAAAAGTATTAGTACACAATTTAATAAGCAAATAAAGGTATGACATTTAAGAAATATTTAATGTAATGTAACAAATAGGATCAAAAGATTAATTCGTAAACTTAATACAATGAAAATAGTATGGTATTTTAGGACTTGACCTCCAAAGTCCAGAACAACTTACAAGTCATTAATTAACTTGAAGAAGTTTAAAAGAAAATAGTTTAATCTTCGCGAAACGAAGTTGCATTTTTAATCCTTCTTCAAAAATCATTTGCATTTACGCTTTCCAGAACCTAAAAGATTTGCAGAAACACTTCACTCTTCAATTCCAATTTCAGTTCTACACCTGTCTTTAACGTTTAAATATTGCACAAACATACCAGTTTTAATCTGTTCTGCGATTTTAGCCTTTTACACACATAACAACAAAAAGAAAGCTAGAGAAATGGCCTTTTAAAGCACATAACATCAACTTACACATATATCTCCTGTCTCAATCAACTAGATTGAATTTTAAAGTGTTTAATACAAACAAGACACCTAATGAATACAAATTTAAAATTTTTACTTTCTAATTACAAACCAAATAGACATAAAGAGAATAGAATAAGGGCCTCTATCTCTATTTGTTGTTTGACAGATTCTCTTAGAACCTTGGCGGGTTCAACACTTTACAATTCATCATCAAAGCAGCCTTTGGCTACCTCAAAAGCATTCAAACATCTGTAAAACGATTTTAATAGAGGTATAGCCTTCTAATGGCTATCCTACCATGATCAAAAGTAACCTGCAAGAAGACATAAAAATTGGTATAGCCTTAAGGGCTATCCTGGATGGCAAAAGCCTGTACAAAGGGTTAGAGATGGCCTAAAAACGGCCCATACAGTATACATACATAACAGGAAATAATTTAACAACAATAGATGCCGTTAGACTGGGCATAGATTCAAACTTAACCAGAATGCTAGCGCAATATGGTCTCATTCCATCAGTTTTCGAATACAATACCTTAAGGATGAGGAAACAAACAAAAGAGGCAAAATCACAGCAATGACACTTGAAACAAATAAAAGCCAAGATTCTGCTTCAATTTTTTTTCAACCAGCAAGATAGGAGCAACCATAAAGAAGGAGCAGGGAGCTACTATGCTTTGTAGAGAAGAACCATAGTCTGCAGATGCCCCTTAAGTGTCAAAAGAGGGTAGTATTTATAGTGTAAAAGAGGGACAATCAGTTTTCTTTAAAAGAAAAATATTCAAATTTCAAATCATATCAATTAAAGTCATCTTCTAATCAAAGAAATAATATTTAGTTAGCTAGAATTAGGGCCAACATTTGATCTTTCTAAAGTTAAGGAAGAGAGATTCAGTTCTCCTAAAGTCAAGGGGAGGAGATGCTGTCAATTTCTTTAGCTAAGGAAAATCCTTCAATACTTAAATAAATACCTTTCCATTGCCAATTAATTAAGCTAAAAATCAGCCAAGCTAACTGTCTACATTCAACGGCATATGCACCTAGACGTGTGTATATTTTAGTATTCATAAAGGGTGTCAAATTTAATAGGAGGCCTTGTGTCCACGCACCTATATTTCCGATACATACACATTTATACATGGCAAGAAAGGATTTTAAATCAGTTCATCTTAAAAGAGAGATTAGCAACTTGTCAATCAAGTTTTGAAGACAGAACTTTTGCATATAACATAGTGATCGAAATAAAGCAATAGGATTTTCCTTCTAGCAAGAGAATACGAATCACTCAGCTTTGCTTCGTTTGTGCTATGATTTGCATGATTCTTGCTTAATATCTGTTGTATTAACTATGATTTGTATCAACTTTCCATTTTCTTTTCGGGTCAAAAATAGAGAAAGAGAGATGGGATTTAATCCCGTATAATCAGGGATAGGGGAGAGAGAGAGAGGAGAGAGAGAGGCGTGACTGACGAGACCGAACAGAGATGGCGTAAGGGTGGTGGGACTGGTAGAGTTTCGGTGGAGAGAGGTGAATTTGGTCGGTTTTTTGGGAAAAAGGGGAGAGAGGGAGTGGGGTGACGGCTGATGTGAGTATGAGGGAGTTGGGGGGAAATTATTTAGGGTTTTCTATGGAAGGTGTGATGGGTAAATATTAAAAGGCAAAATGGCTAAAGTACACCATGAAGTATGTATTTTTTTCTAACTTGACACCTTAACTTTGTGAGGGTCCGAGTACCCCCTTGGACATCTTTGAACCATTATTAATACCCACTTTTGAACCTACGTGGCATAGCAAGTGTATATCACTCGCTTAAAGAGAGTGAGAAACTAGTTTAATTTTTGCCAAATTTTTTTGTTAGTATTTTTTAATTCTTTACCTTTTTATTACTCTTTTTCTTTTTCCTTTTTCTTTTCTTTCTTATCTTCTTCCTTCTTCTAACTTCACCCATTGCCAGCTCTTCACAAGTACCACCCCTTCAACAACGCCACCTCTTAATTAACAACAAATTGATAACAACAACCACACCTCTATCTTACTCCTTCACTTCAAACCCCATGAAATTCGATTACGCAAAATTTATAAGGAAAGCATAACAGGGGACAAAGCATAACAACGCTTCAGCCATAAATAACAGAGGATTTGAGAATCGGATTGAAACAAAGTCAAATCAAGGGCCAAAGCAACAGTAACATCGTCGATCAAAGATCCGACCCGATTTCTCTGATCTGTTTCACTCACTGGTGTTGGTGGAAATATGTGTAGTATCTGTTCCAATCTCTTTTTATACTAAATGAACCCTCCCTCCCCTAGAATCATCTTTTACCACTGCAAATCCTACAGTTCTCAAAATGTTAAGCTTGTTTTTACTATTTTCATATGAAGTTCTTAAATTTAATATCCATGATGTCGCCATTAAAGAGGGTCAACCAAAAGCTATGGGTTCCTCTTCGATTACAAATTTTAGGAGTGAATAATCACTTCACCGAAGCTTTCTAGAGGATTGGAAGGGCTTAGCTAAATCCTTTACGATTTTTTTTAATTGATCGGTGAGGAGATATAGAGATGGTGAGGAAGAGGCCCTGTGGGGTTACGGGGGAGAAGGAAAAAGAGGGTGGGGATGCTTGTGGGTATATAAAAGGAATTCATAGCTTCTTTCTTTTTATTCTTTTTACTAAGTATTTACTAATATTTTTATCATTTGACACATGCTAAGCAATGATTTGTGCGTGCAAGTCACTCTCTTTGTTAAGACAAGAGTTGATCTAGAAAGGGCATATTAATATCACTTGTAAAATGTTCAAGGGGGTACAAGGACCCCCGCAAAGTTAAAGTGTCAAGTTGATAAAAAAGGCATAGTTCAAGGTGTACTTTAGCCATTTTGCCATATTAAAATGTGGGTGTAGTGTGGTGTATTATCCGTGTATATGTGTATTTGCTGAAGTGGGCAACTTGAATGGTGCTTTGGAGAGTGATATTTTATGCTAACATTAGTTGTACACACGCCAAACGAAGTTTTACATTGTGCTAGAAGTGTGTATTTAGTGAGATGTAAACTTAGGTGGAGCTTAGGTGGCGTACACGTGGATAAAAATGATAACGAGGACTACATGTAGTAAAAATAGAGTTGTAAAATAACAAATTAGCTAGTATCTAATTAAAATGATAATAAATATGAATAATTAGTATAAAATATAAAAAATTGTAAATAATTATAAATAAATACAGATGAACTCAAATAATATCGATTAAATACAAATAGTCACAGATAATTATTAAATATTGTCGTAATGCATTAAATTGCGCAAATAGCATATGTATTTTAGAAAATAGCCTAAATGAATGCAATTACGTAATTATAATCACAATTATATAAATAGAGGATTAATAATAGTATTACATACATAAATGCAGGTTATCTAATGCAAAAAATAATATTACGCATTTTCATTAAATATAGCCAAATTGCGAAAAAGGGAGGGACAAAATTGGGTGTCAACAGGTAGTAGAATTCACATAACCATCTCGTAGGTTTGAAAGAGTTGGACAATTTTTCCAAAAGTGATGTCCTCCACAAAGTAGACAACAATCAATAAAATATAAGCAACCATCATTCGACCAATTTTCATTCAAAGATGACATGATAACAAGTAACACAATAATAAACTAAATAAAAAAATAAACCTGAATAGTAAAAAATAAATCGTTCAAAAAGAAAACAGTCAATTATTTAGTCCCCGGCAACGGCGCCAAAAATTTGTTTCCCCCAAATGCACACGCAAGTATACGTGATCGACAAGTAATAACGTAGTGAGTCGAGTATCGTTACAACGAGGACTATTTTTAATAACCGTATGGTAGCAAACAATTTCCTAAAAACTATTCAGGAATTTTTTTCGATAGCGATTGTGATTTACTAACTAAGGAAACAATAATTAAAAGCAAGTAATTGAAATCAAGTAATTGAAAGCAAGATATAAGTTGTTATCAATAAGAGAGAAATAGTCCAGAGTTAGAGTGACAAACAATCCAATTGAGTTTTCCAGTTGATTCTACTTCTTGATTTCCTATAATGCTAACTAACATGTTAAATAAATTCGTGAAAACCTGTCGATTCTTCACGACTCTATGCAAGTTACTCTAACGCCTATATTTCTATGGAATTAAATCATATGCATGCATTAAAGAACTATGTATTTAGCTAAGCAAGGAGAGTAGATATATGTCTATCCTACCCGCAAATAGATTTCCTGATGCCCATGTTCACAATCAAGCCTATTCCTTCTTATATGCGTTCATAAATTTCCTCTGTCGAGTTCAACTTATAAACCGTAGATGGTGTTCAATTATCGGGCTCTAATAACCAAACAATTAAGCACAAGAAAGAATAAAAAATCAATAACGGTAAATCAATAAACATAAATCAACTTTTAAACATCAACCTTCATGTAATTGCCCTAACTCTAGAACGAATAAACTATAGAATCAAGGAGAAGAATAAGAGAAAGAGAGAAAAAACTTGTTTAGAAGACATCTAGGGCTCTTCTACTCTCCCCACGTCAAACTCCCCCTGAAAAACTAAGTTATAATGATTTATAGTATTTACAAAATATTAGGCTAAGTTAAACCAACTATTACACTAAGTTGGAAAAGTTAGGGTCGCCATGCTTCATGTTGTTCTGAAGGCGTTGCCTCTGGAACAGCCTTGACAAAACAGTGGTGCTCAAATCTCCAAAAGCTTTCTCTGGGCGACGTATGCCAAACAGCCCTTGATGGTGAAGGCTTTGCTGAAGGTGTCGCTTGCGAAACAGCTTTCCATAGTCTGAAGCTGTGACAGATATACAGATTGCACCATAGCCATGCCTTCTAATAACATATCGTACATTTTGCTTTGTCCATCAACTCTTTGCTCGATTTTACCCATCTTTGCTTCATTTACACTCGTTTACGCCCTACAAGTAATATTACAAAAAATGAGTGCAAAACTATATGTATAAACTAAAAGGAATGAGTAAAGTACTACAAATGCAATGAAATATTAAGGAAATATAGGCATATATCGCAAAATATCATCAGCCACCACGCAAGTCTATCCTATAAGTGCCAATCCCCTATATTTCAACTTCCACATTACTTCCTACATAAATCCACCTCGATCCAGATGGAACTCGACGGAACTCCACAAACGCTTCTTGATCATAGAATCAGATGGTCGGTGGCCCCCGAGTCTACAATCCATACAGGATAAGATTCATATAATAAAAGTGTGCTAGAAAAACATGTATCACTTAGAGATGCGTTTCAAAATGCTACCTGTTTTGGCTCAGTGCAATCACGAGCAAAGTGTCCCAACACTTGGCAATTGTAGCATTTTATCTTACTTTTTCTTTCTTCTTGAAAACCGCCTTTCCTTCTTTGAGTTCGGTTTGTTTCTTTTCTTGGAGAGTCCCTCTCCAGTCTCCTTGTCCTTTCCGCTTTTTTCGAATAATTTTTTAGCTTGAATCCTGAAGGCCTTTTACCCACTTGATTATTCCACATAGGCATTGGGTATGCCTTTCGCAGCACCAAGCTGCTCATCTTTAAGCTCCACATGGCGGGCAACATCAACAAAGGTTTTGATGTTGTCATTGTGGGTCAAGTTTACCTTCAGCTGTTCCCAATTATTAAGAAGAGACCGGATCATTCCCTGAACCTGCTACTCATTAGAGAGAATATGACCAGCACTATTGAGTTGAGCTATTATGTTAGACATCATCCTAAGGTGTTGTTTGACATTGTGGTCATGACGCTTCTTGTAAGTGCCAAATTTGATAGTCATCTGTCTAAGGCGGGTCACAGTAGTACCCCCATCTGTTTCTCTCAAATGCGCCCACATGGCAGTAGGGAATTGTTCACATTCATGAATGAGATCATCAACAACAGAACTCATAATAATTCCACATGAAGTGGAATCTTTCTTTTTCAATGCATTGTAAGCTTCGAGATCTCTTCTGTGTTGGGCAGTGTTACCCTCTTCTGGATGAACCAAAATATGGTTAATAATTTCCAGAGCATCTTTCTCTTCCAGTACATACAACATCTTACGACTACAGATGTCGTAATTCTCACTGTTTAGTTTCTCATCCTTGTTTAAATCAACAATGATGTTCTTAGATGTCATATCTATTCAATGAGACATTTAAGCAAGTTTTACCTATCAATATTTTACTTTAATAAATTTATGCATGTGATACACACACTCAAGCAAATTAATTCCCATAAATCACTTCACATTTAGTGTAAAATCAAAGGCCACAAAGTTTTCGATCATCATCTACAATCTAAACGTTTCATCAAAAATAAAAAAGTATTTTTTTAGTGTGGATATTATTTTAATGACTTTCAATTAAATCTTAACCCATTAAAGAAAAATTGTATAGATATAAAAGAAGGACAACATAATTCCATATATTGAAAAGAAATTCAAAATTCAGATTACAAGTACATAAGGAGATGACTCTCCCACTCAGCTTCAAATATTTGAACATACACCCCAAAAAGTTGACTTGGCCAAACCTCGTGATAAACATCAATTAAAATACTACCCAAAGGTTTTTCAAGGGAATCTAGTAAAATTGCCAAAGCTTCCCAATCCGAAATATCAATTTCGTCAATAGAATTAGTCAGTTCATCTTGTATAAACCAAAAAAGGTCAATTTGTTCAGATACTGAAGCCTTAAGCTCCCTGAATTTCTATTTTCCTTCTTTTCGTATAGCCCTTTCGTCACTTAGTAGATTTTGCATCGCCCTGTGGACATTTCTTATGACTTCACTGATACGACCCGGATTTCTAACTAGGTCGTGCAGGCACCCGACATCCTCCTCTAGACCCGTCGCGTGAACCCTTACCAACTGAATTAGGAAAATAAATATAAATCTAACTCATAAATAAGAATAAGACTTAGAAAAAACACAGACATACTGATACCTCTAAGCTGTACAAAAGAAACTACAGCTAACTACCCAACATACTAGGTTTAGGGCTATCTAGACTAGACATCTACGAATACATACGCCTCCGGAAGGGAGCAAAACTAGATTACTAAAACAAAACTAGCACTGGTGGTCGGTCTGGACAAGAGTTAGCTCACCCTGACAGCTGAAATCGCCTCTTCTCCTCAATCGAACGACTAATTCGGTTCTGGAGCGGAACTTGCCGAAACAAAATAAATAGACAAGGAACAAAGAAAGAGTGAGTCGAAAGATCTCAGTAAGTGGGGGTTGGCTAGCCACCTCAAAGAAGCAAATATGCTAGCCAGGGAGAAGAAAAGCAGATAAACCAAATTAGCCTTATCTCAACTACAAAAGGCAGCGCCAGATAATAATTGAAAGCACGTACGAAAGCACGTACGAAACCATAAGCTCGTAAACAACCAGGGACATAAGATAGACAGAACATATAGGTATCCCGAACATGTCAACAATCAGAAATACATGACACATACACAAAACATCGCACTATAATTACACAATACACAACAACCGGTGCAATAAAATATAATGAATGCAGTATGATGCGATGGGGTCACATGTGTCCGTAATCCCGTCCCAAAGCAGAATACTCCTGCATTTGAGGTTAATACAATCTAATAACCAACTGGAATGGAATACTTTTTATGCTGGGACGGAATACTCCTGCACCCAATATAATATAAAGCTGAGGCGGAATACTCCTACACTCAGTATATGACATAAGAGCGGAATACTCCTGCACCCGAGATAATATAAAGCAATAATAACCCTTCAGCGGCGCGGGACTCTCATCGACTACCGGGAAGTATATGCAATAATGACCCTTCACCGGCATGGGACTCTCACCGACTACCGGGAAGTATATGCAATAATGATTCTTCACCGGTGCGAGACTCTCATCGACTACCGGGAAGTATACGCAATGATGATCCTTCGCCGGTGCAGGACTCTCATCGACTACCGGAAAGTATATGTAATGATGACCCTTTACCGGAGCGGGACTCTCATCGACTACCGGGAAGTATATGCAATAATGACTCTTCATCGGCGTGGAACTCTCATCGACTACCGGGAAATATATGTTAAGCTCATAACCAAAGTACAATACCATGCTCAATGCAATACCAACAACAAAGCATAACATATAATATGCAGTGTAAATCCAAAGCTAAGGCATAATAAGTATGCCTATCGGCAGCTATACACGTAAGGAACACATGGTTGAATATCCACAAGGTTAAAGACCATCAAATAAATGGATAATATCTCTTATCTCGTTCAAAAGTTAGCATTGCTACTCAACAACCGCTTTGTACTTTAGATTTACTACCAAACGATCCTGCTATATCCAATAAACATAAACATATACCAGATAAGGCTAAAGGCTTCATTCCTTATGACTTACAGCAATCTGGTCAGGAACCCGACACCCGATTCACATAGGCAATATGCAGTCTAGGCCTACGTACATAGTTCAAAATCACATAACCAAACTCTTAATAAATTATATTTATGGGTTGCCCATAACTCCCTGAATTCGAATATATAATCAATTTCATTATCTGGGTCCAATTAACCCTCTAAACTATCAATTTAACTAATTAAAATTATGCCTAATATCCTAATTTTTACCGTTAAAATATATTCAAACACACATAATAAGAGTTTCATCGACTACCGGAAAGTATATGCAATAATGATCCTTCACCGGCACGGGACTCTCATCGACTACCAGGAAGTATATGCAATGATGACCCTTCACCGGCGCGGGACTCTTATCGACTACCGGCAAGTATATGCAATGATGACTCTTCACAAGTGCAGGACTCTCATCGACTACCGGGAAGTATATGCAATGATGACCCTCACCGGCGTGGGACTCTCATCGACTACCGGGAAGTATATGCAATAATGACCCTTCACCGGCGCAGGACTCTCACCGACTACCGGGAAGTATATATCAAGCTCATAACCAAAGTACAATACTTCGATGCTCAATGTAATACCAACAGCAAAGCATAACATATAATATACAGTGTAAATCCAAAGCTAAGGCGTAATAAGTATGCCTATCGGCAGCTATACACGTAAGGAACACATGGTAGAATATCCACTAGGCCAAAGGCCATGAAAGAAATGGATAATATCACTTACCTCGTTCAAAACTTAGCGTTGCTACTTAACAACCGCTTTGTCTTTTGGATTTACTGCCAAACGATCCCGCTATATTCAATAAACAAAAAAATATATCAGATAAGGCTAAAAGTTTCATTCCTTACTTCTTAGAACAATCCGGTCAGGAACTCGACACCCGATTCGTATAGGCAATATGCAGTCCAGGCCTACGTACATAGTTCAAAATCACATAACCAAACTCTTAATAAATTATATTTATGGCTTGCCCATAACTCCCTGAATTCGAATATATAATCAATTTCATTATCGGGGTCCAATTAAGCCTCTAAACAATCAATTTAACTAATTAGAACGATGTCTAATATTCCAATTTCCATCGTTAAAATATATTCAAACACACGTAATAAACTAAAATAATGAATTAAGATCATTACCTGGATGTTTCGGGGTGAAAATTTTATGTTTTTTCTTCTCTTTTTCCTTTTCTTTCTCTATTTTTCTGATATATTTACGCTGCGTTCTCTCTTGTTCTTCATTTTGTTCGTGTTTCTGTTTCTCTTTGGTTTTCTTTATCTTTTGAAAACTTGCTGCTGCGACTAAAATTAAAACGAAATTCTACAAAATTTTGAATGATCCCAAATTTCTCAAGCAATTTATACAAAATTTACGTGACGTACTTGCTAAGACGGATTTCGAATCGAATTCCCGAAACTCAAGATACGAATTAAACGAAAAGAGATCAAATTAGTAACTTTCGGAATTTTAGCAGAAACTATCCGAACGATCTCGAAATTCATTTCTGAAAGTTTACAAAGATCACAAATAACCATACGAACCTAATGGCACTTTCAGATTTTGAATTGGAGCTCATTCGCCAAAATCGAGCTCGAAAACCTCTTTTTAAGATTTACCGACAACGGAAACTGAAGCCTTCTTCCAATACCTACCAAACGAAGTCCGGTTTAGTTCAAATTTTACAGACAGATCCTAATGGACCTTACGAAGATTTTAAAATTATTGACATGCCAATCGGAGTCCTAACTCCTGAAACGACTACCTAAAGTCGTTTCATTCACGTCCTCGGGAATATATCCTACGACGACGTACTCTTCTACGTTGTCTCCTTGCTCGATTTTTGGAACTCCTGCTTGGAGTACTTCGAGCCTATCTCTATTAAGCCATATTTAAAATAGGAACAATGAAACAATAAGAATGGATATACCATTCAATGCGACAACATATGCCACAGTTACTCGTAGAAGATTACATTTAAGGATCATATAACATTATAAGTGTGGCTATTAGGAAGTTATACGAAAAATAAATTTATCGGTTGAACTTAACACTTCATAACAAACTCGTTTTGTATCCATTTAACTTAAAATAATATATCAACGAAAATTTTGTAACGAGTAGGTTCTGAAAATATATATTATACATTGTAAATTATAACCAGTAATTTTTAGAAATCAAATTACAGAATGCAGTTTTTCATAAAACCGTCACAATTTTCAGCATAACTTCAAAATATCATATCTTACTCGTTTTAAACCAAGTTTTAATAGATAATATATCAACGAAAAGCCCTAAACGAGTAGATTCTAATAATATAAGTGTCTCGCCAAAATTTTAAATGTGTGATACACAAAATGTAATTTTCTAAATATTTTTTAATTAATTAACAACTATGTGGAATTGATGTCCCAAAAATTGGCATCATTAATACTACTGCTAAATTCTTTCCAATCACAATGAAGTACATAAAGTACCGAAGATTTAATATATCACAGTGATTATATTGGGAACCACAG
Source organism: Petunia x hybrida (assembly GCA_037355625.1). Classification (NCBI taxonomy): domain Eukaryota; kingdom Viridiplantae; phylum Streptophyta; class Magnoliopsida; order Solanales; family Solanaceae; genus Petunia; species Petunia x hybrida. The sequence goes on from JBBBVM010000007.1 coordinate 19,179,592, forward strand.
AAGTCTTGATATAATTCAGACCTGGGAATAAGCAAAGTATTCTCCTGATTATTGGAAGTTTACATCATCAACAAAAGGCTACTTCCAGTATTCTTCATCTTTATGAGGGTATAAAGAAACAAAGGGAATCAGGAAATTCACTCTTCATCAATTCAGTATTCCGAAAACAAACAGCAGTAACAACAAACTTTTGAATTACTGCTCAAATTTAGGGCTCTTTATGATAGGTAAGATAAATGACGTTACTAGTTACCACTTCTTTGAATAGTGGAACTTCGTAGAAAGCAAAGCAATTTGGGTTTATGACAATATTCTCAGAGAAAAATAAATGCAACATCAACAAATAATGATTCTTCACAAAACATTATTTTCTCTTAGGATGCAAATCAACGACTAGGACAATCAACGCAAGCTCTAATACCATTGTTATATATTAAATGCAGTAATACGGACATAAATCGTGTATCTGTTAATACCACAGCGGAAACTTGTTGAAATTACCGTCAAAAGAACTTGCCCCAAGTCGGACTTCAAATGACCAGGAAATAAAGTTCTTGCCACCTACAAAATGCCCTACTTTTGTGTCTTTTTCTTTTTAGAAAGAGAATGAGTAGAGAGGCTGTTATGAAGTTCTCATGAAAAGAACATTATTTTTCTTTTCTTATATACAAAGTAGAAGTAGAAGCAGTTGAACGAAAAATAACCCCCCATCTTTCTGTATGTTCACTTATTGGAGGAAGTATAGGAGATGTGGTAACTCTTTTTAACCACAATCTCTTATCTCTCCTAACCTGGTCAAATCAGCCCATTTGGAGCGACCCGCGGCCCATATGCCACAGGTCACATATTTACGAATTATATTTCTATTTTGTAGTTGTAATGAACATGTATAGTGTAATAACATTACAATCTTTTCGGAAGATGGGGTGTATTTATCTTACTCTTCTCGACACGTTAAAATCTTTTCGTGACTATTGACTTTAAAGCTCAATATTTAAAATTTCTTTGCAATCAATCAATTTTATAATAATTGAGGTGTTATATGAAGTAAACGGTAGAGATTTTATTTGTTCCCAGCTCATTCACTAATGAAGAATAGGTCATCGTAAATAATATACGGAAAAGGGTCAAATATACCCCCTCTACTTTCGACTATTATTTGGCTCACACCTTCGTTATACTATCCGATTAAATATGCCCTTGCCGTCAAACTTTGGAGCACATATGCCCCTCTGGCTAACGGACTAGACACGTGGTGGCCTCGTAAGGCCAAAACACTTAACCCCACCCCTTAATTAAACTACCCGACTGCTAATCAAAAGACCCGAAGCAAAATAACCCGACCCACACCTCTTTCTCCAAATAAAACACGACCTTTCCACTTACTAAACGATTAAACTCAAAAATCACTTAACCTACCGAAAACTACACCTTACCTATACAAAAATCTGCTGAAGAGAGTGAAGTGTCACATGTTAATCTACTAAAGGTACGATCTTCAACTTTTGTTAATTTTAGTTCTAGTATTCCTAATGTGTTTGCTACTAAATACTGTTTTAGGGTTTTATTCCCCTGTTATCTTGTGTAATCAATTTAGGGTTTATAACTATATGTGACACTTAGTATTCAATTTAGGGTTTATAACTTATTCCAAATTGATTACACAAGATAACAGGGGAATAAAACCCTAAAACAGTATTTAGTAGCAAACACATTAGGAATACTAGAACTAAGATTAACAAAAGTTGAAGATCGTACCTTTAGTAGATTAACATGTGACACTTCACTCTCTTCAGCAGATTTTTGTATAGGTTAGGTGAAGTTTTCGGTAGGTTAAGTGATTTTTGAGTTTAATCGTTTAGTAAGTGGAAAGGTCGTGTTTTATTTGGAGAAAGAGGGGTGGGTCGGGTTATTTTGCTTCGGGTCTTTTGATTAGCAGTCGGGTAGTTTAATTAAGGGGTGGGGTTAAGTGTTTTGGCCTTACGAGGCCACCACGTGTCTAGTCCGTTAGCCAGAGGGGCATCTGTGCTCCAAAGTTTGACGGCAAGGGCATATTTAATCGGATAGTATAACGAAGGTGTGAGCCAAACAATAGTCGAAAGTAGAAGGGTATATTTGACCCTTTTCCGAATAATATATTATTACTGAAGGTCAAGATGGCATAATAGCAAAAACAGATAAAGACGAATTTATATTATTAAGTCTCACATCAATAACGTATGAGACTGATTGTGATCAAATTGTTGATTCGATGATACACTGCTTACTTCTTGGCTGTGGTCCTAAAGATAAAGAGGTGAAGGGGTATTATATAAGGACACGTATCCAGTGCTGTAGGTTCGATCACATTATGAAGGATAGCAGTAATAATATAGCACACAATTAGTTGGAATAAAGACTTTCGTATTTAAAAGGATTGGGTCGTACAGTCTCAGCCTAAACTATTTTCTCTGTCTCTTTCTCCTTTCCTTTATTACGAACGAATTGATTGAAGTCATGATATGTGTGTGTGTAAGATATGTTTTGCTTGAATAGTGATTTCCTTTGAGCCATATTTCGGTCCATTATCATCGGCTTAAAGCCAAATGGCTTGTGCAAATTAGCCTTGAAATGATTTAAAAGTGCCATTACTCTTATCATAAATAATTTTTATACAAACATACAAAAAAGTGCCATTGCGTTACACGTCCAAATTATATTGGAGGAACACATTAGATTTTATAAGTTCCTTGCGATTGACCTACTAACATTTTTATACCTTCACACAAGTTTTCCAGAACATTTAACAAGTTGCGAAAGATTAAAACAAATATTTACAAACCAAGTAGTATTAGGCAACATCTGAAAAATAAGATTCCCTTGCACACTTTATGTGATGCTTTTTCAATTTTATTCTGTTTAAAAAAGGTCATTTGTATATCTAAAAATTCTTTATTAGTTAACTTTAAACTGCTGCTTATTTATCATTAACGAAATACTTTATGGCAACAAGTTCGAGTGATACTTTAAGTATGGATGTGCTAAGAATCTTTCTTTTTATATTAAACTCTGTGACTAATCAAACATAGAAATAAATGGAAAAGAGCATTTTTTAAGCATTTTATACTGAAAATCACCTGAGCCAAAATTAGGGGTGGGCATATATAACCAAAAAGATCGAAAATCAAATGGAATCGATCTAGTTCAGTTATTAACAATTTTCAGCTTTGAAAAGCTCGGTACTTCAATTCGATTCTCGATGTCAAAGTTGTAATTCTCCAATTAATTGAAGAACCGAAATATGTAAATCCATAATATAAAACAAAAGTACATAGACTCATGAATAGCGATATGTTAAGTCCAATAACTAGGCCGACCAACCCAGCCAACACTTAATTCCCGATTTAAAGTCCCGTTCCACTATCAAATTTTCCAAATCACCTTCGACACCCTCTTTAGAAATTAAGTTACACTTACGATTCACTCCCAACTCTCAACTCACAAATCTCAAATCTCAAGAGGCCTAGGGTGCTGCGATTCGACGACTGCGAGGCTACCCTAAATCTCAACCCATGAGCGGCCAAATGAGGAGGCCAATACAAAACTGCTTTAGGCTCCCAATATTGAAGGCCCTAAATTTTTTTATTTTAAAGAATATCATATTAACCACTGATGTTTCTTGAAAGAATAATATCTAAGCTGAAGTAACTATAGATATCATATATTTTTAATGGTGGGAGCTAGCTAGTAATCGAGTGAATGATAAGTTATGTACAAGAAGAACGGTACACCATTCTTACAATTAAAAAGAATCATATCAAAATTTATAAATTCTATTAAATAAAGAGATTTTACATAAATAGCCGCTCTAGTCAGTATGCATAAATTATGCACATAGCATGCAACATTATGCTTAAACTATGCATTAATTATGCAAAAAAATAAATACTTTTTATTAAATTGATCTAGCATTGTTCATGCAGCATAACTTTTCCGTAATTAAATTTAAGGTCTATTATTAAGGTTCGGCTTGAAGTCACCAATCTCATTTTGGGCCGCCCCTTTCTCAAACTCGTCAAGGTGTTTCGGCTTGAGTGAATTACAAAAATGAGCACAAATGCACCCGATTTTAAAAATATAAGCACTCTTTTTTGTGGTCTTGAAAACATAAGCACTTTACCATTAAATGAAGCTCAAAATATAAAAATACTCTTACTAATAGAGAACTTCTTGTAATTACAAAATTGCCACCGATCATTTTTTGAAGCCGTAATTACAAAAATGCCACCGCAGCTTTTTACCTCCGAAATTACAAAACATGCCACTACTTCCTACACAGCAGAAAACAATGCCAATCCGGATGTGTTTCACGTCCATTTTGTGAATAAATAAGGCCAAATTGACATTGTTTCGCTCATATATAAGTTGGTCAATTCATTTGTGTTTCACGTCCAGTTTGTGAATAAATTAAGCCAAATCGCCATCGTTTCTCTTATATACAAAATCGAAGCAAAACATAACATAAGACCAATCCGGCATCACTTCTTCATACAATGAACAAAAAATCATATTCATTTTGTAAATAAATGATGCCAAATCGGCCTTAATTTATTTATTCGCTAAAAAAATACCTTTAAGTGCTTATGTATTTCGAAATAACGACAATCTGTCATCATTTATTCATAATGTGTGCTAAATATTAAGTACATTGTGCAAACAAATGATTCAAACTCGTCTTCACTTCATTCATCCATAAAAATACATATGAAAATACAGAATGAAGACAATCTAGCCGTATTTATTCATAACTAAGCAAAACGACTATGTCTATTGTACAATCAAATGACACAAAATCGTCATCATTTTGGCCAAATATAAAAATCCAAAGTACAAATAAAACAAGGGCAATTCAGCATCATTTTTTCATAGTGTGAACCATATAATATGTACATTTTACAAATAAATAAAGCCAAATCGTCATCACTTTCATTACAACTTACAAAATTGTTATCACTTTAAATACAAGTCGTCACCACTTTCAACACAACGTTAAATACAAATAGTCATCACTATTGGAAAAAAAATCGTCATTACTGTTGAAAAGTGGCTATTTCTGAAAGTCTGTTGCAAACAACCTATATCTACAAATCTTCCTAACCGTCTACTAGCGTTTAGTTTCGTTGTTGCTTCTACAAAACAGTGTTGCATTTCCATTTGTTAAGCAACAGATTCTTTAAGTTAATACCTTTTACTTTGATCAGAAGTTTTTGACAGCGTGCTTCAGTTACAGATCTGCGACGTATTACAACGGTGGTGACAAAATCGCCGCCGGCAAAATCATCAGAGATAATAAAAACATTGAGGATAGCCACCGTGGTTCCACCACTGCTGGTGGCGGTGATGTTTCTTTTCCCTATTTTTCTGATGGTGTATCTGGATCTGTGGTTATGGTGGTGGCGCGGCTGTTGTGGTGGCGCGATGGGTTAGTGATGGTGGTTGTGGTGGGGTTAGAGTTTGGTGTATAGAGAGAAAAAGTGGATCTGTAGAGAGAGAAAGTAGTGAATGTGAAATGATTATAGAATAGTGTTTAAGGGGTAAAAGAGAAAAATCTATTAAAAGTGCTTAAAACTGCTTAGGCTTTAAAGACCAGTGAATAATAGCTCACCAAATCAAGACCAGGCACTAATGTACTCATCCCACATAAAAAAATATATTTCTACTCGAGTCTCAAGGTTCAACCGTGCTTAGTATTCAGGTCTCTGATATTCTCAAAATATTTTAGTTTGACAAACTTTTTACCTTAAATTAAATTTGATTAGTGATGAATATGCTTTCTTTAGTATCTTATCTTATTGGTCAATTTGTTTCCTTTATTATCAGTTTCATTCTTATAGGACTAGAGCAGGAATAAAAATTCACATAAATTTAGTGTAGCGTAAATTTAGTAAAAATTGTAACATTTTTTTTTTTTTGTATTTTTGTGTTAACTTTTACCCATACAGAATGATTGTCTGAAACTAAACCGCACCAAAATAAAAATCGAACCGAATCAAAAAAAAATTATTTAGTATTTTTCTCCAATCTCGAGAACCAAATATTGAAAAACCGAATCGAAGTTTCTAAAAGTTGAACTGAAAATTCGAATGTCCACCCGAGCCAAAATTATTTACAAAATTTGACCCATATATTTTTTACTGCTACCGGTTTGAACCAGTTGCACTTAAATAGAAATAACATTAATTCATAAAATAGCAACCCCCCCCCCCCCATTTTGAAAATCCTACCCAATTCCCATTCGCGTCTACCCCTGCCATTCTTCACAGTGTCCAGCACGAAAATCACCACCACCACTTCTTTCTCCGCTAATGCAAGACTCTGCTTCTGTGAAGGAATTAGAAATGTGTACAGAAGTACATTAATTTATAATAGTACATTGTTGTATAGTAGTTGGTTAGTTAGTCAACTATTTCACAGTAGGTGGCTAGTTGGGAAGATATTTAAGTTAGTTGAATTAGATTAGTAAACCTGGAAACTTTCTCTCCCCCAGAAAATAGTTAGTTAACTCTGTATAAATACTACTCTCAGCTAGCTTATGAGCTAAGATAGTTCATTTCCTATTTCAGCTTTCTCTCTCTAAACTCTCTCTCTCTCTCTATAACTGCTTACATTCACAGCTAAGATCACAAATCTTAACATAGCATCAGAGCCATAATCGCACAAATCTATGGCATTTTCTTCTCGAGAATAAGAAGAAGATTGAGACATTTGTAGCAGAGGTGAATTTCACTTTGTTTTTTTTTTTTAATTTTTCTGAATATTTTTCAGTGTAATTTTTAGGGTTTCTGTTCAATTTCAATGGCTGAATCGTCTGCATCTCGTTCATTGGAGCTGGATCACAACAATTCGTTGTACCTGAATCCATCTGACACTGCAAGAGCTGTGAATATTGAGATTCAACTTACTGGGATGGAGTACTATACTCTTTAGAGTCGTGCAATGCAGGTATCTCTTCTCACTAAGAAAAAGTTAGGATTCATTGATGGGAAAGTTGTTAAAGATGATTACCCTGTTGAATTACATCACCAATGGGATTGGTGTAATGCTATGGTACTGTCGTGGTTAATGAACAATGTAAGTAGTAATTTGAAGAGTGGGATTCTGTTTCAATCTAATGCACATTTAGTGTGGAAAGACCTTAAAGAGAGATTTAATAAGGTGAATTTATCTAAAGTGTATCATTTGCACAAGGAAATAGCAACCCTAGTCCAAGGTGTATCATCTGTGTCAGTTTATTACTCGAGATTGAAAGATCTTTGGGATGAGTATGACTCCATTGTGCCTTTCCCGACTTGTGACTGTGAAAAATCAAAGGAGTTTGTAGAACATCTAGAGAAACAGCGGATATTATTACAGTTTCTAATGGTTTGAATGAAGGATATGGTCAAGCTCGAAGCCAGATATTAATGATGAGCCCAACCCCCACAGTTAATCAAGCCTACTCTATGGTGATTCAAGATGAAAATCAAAAAAGTCTAATTGGGGGTTACCCTGGTGGTGCTGAGAATTTAGACCCTACTGTGATGTTTGTCTCCAAGGGTTCGGGCCAAAATTTTAGAAGAAACTCCAATGTTCAATGTGAAGTATGTGACAGGAGAGGACACACCAAAGCAGATTGCAATCGTTTGAAGAAGTGTGATTACTGTGGTCTAAAAGGATATTTGAGTGAATATTGCTACCAAAAGAAGGGTTATCCCAATGATTACAAAGGGAAAAGGAGAGAAAATGCAGTTTTGGGAGACAGATCAAACACACACCACCAGAACCCTGATGCAAGTTCTGGAGACTCACACTACAATGCCTATGGTCCTGGATACAACAGCAAGCCTCAGGGAGGAAGAAGTTATGCTTCTCAGTTATTCACTCCTGACCAGTTCAACCAGATCATGAGCATGTTGAACAGATCTAGCATCTCTGAGGGAGCAGCTAATGTCAATATGGCAGGTAGTCTAGCAGGTATTGCCCATCCTTATGCCCTGACTAGTAAATTTAGCTGGATAATAGATACAGGGGCAACCAATCATATGATTGGAAATTGTTCCTTACTCACTAATGGAATATGAACAGCTAATTCAGGAAGGGTGCAGATGGAAAATGGGGAATCAACAGGTGTCTCTCATGTAGGAAACTGCCAACTATCAGGAGGTGCAGTTATCAAAAATGTCTTATGTGTTCCACAGTTTAAATTTAACTTGTTGTAAGTTTCAAAATTGACAAGGGATATGCATTGCTAAGTTACTTTTTTTCCTGGATTCTGTGTATTTCGGGATCTCTTGACTGGGAAGGTCAAGGAGATTGGTAAGGAATAAGATGAGCTTTATATACTGTAGTCTCAAGGAAACAATAAGGAGAAATACCAGAAAGCACAAGCATATGTTGCAAATAAGAGCTCACAGGATCAAGCTGGAGCACAAATTTAGCATAAAAGAATGAGCCATGTCCCAATGTCAGTGTTAAGGAAAATCCCTGAATTTAGGAATAAGAGTTTTCTACTAGACCATTGCAGTGTTTTCCCTTTGGCAAGACAAACTAGAATTCCTTTTCCTACTAGCACTAGTATAGCAAGTGTCATATTTTAGCTAGTGCATATGGATGTATGGAGTCCCTACAGAGTTCAAAGACATAATGGAATGAGATATTTTCTTACCCTAGTTGATGATCATTCAAAGTTTACATGGGTATATCTGATGAAAATGAAGTCTGATGTTATATTTTTACTAAGAAATTTTATTTTATTGGCACAGAATCAGTTTGGTACAACTATCAAAATGTTTAGATCAGATAATGGTACTGAGTTCTTTAATAGCAGCTGCAGAGAGTTATTCCAGCAATATGGTATTTTACAGCAAAGTTCTTGTCCTCACACACCGCAACAAAATGAGATGGTTGAAAGAAAACACAGGCACATTATGGAAACTGCAAGAGCTATTAAGTTTTAAGGGCACTTACCCAGCAAATTCTGGGGTGAGTGTGTGGAAGGTGTTGTGTATGTGATAAATAGAGTGCCCTCCATAGCTCTAGGAAACAGATCTCCATTTGAAGTCCTTTATGGGAAATCTCCAAACCTGTCCCACATGAGAGTTATTAGGAATTTGTGCTATGCCACCAATTTGCTAAAAGGTGATAAGCTAGCACCTAGAGCAACCAAATCAGTTATGATGGGATACAGCTCTAGTCAGAAGGGATACATGTTATTTGATCTTCAGAACATAATTTTATTTGTAAGCAGAGATGTGGTATTTTATGAACATTTGTTCCCTTTCAAACAAGACATCAGCCAGAACCAGGAGCCATTCTTTCAGGATTGCTTTGATGTATTGCCAGAAGAATATTCAGTGCCTAGTACAAACGCTCATACACATACAGTTCCCTTGCCAGCTGCAGCCCATGATGAACCAGTGACATTGAACAATGAGCCAGAACCTGTTGCAGAAATAGACCATTGCTCAGTTACACCAGAAGAAGTTTCCCCTAGCAACACCTTGAATGATTCATTAGTGAATAACAGACAACCTGATGCAGTCCTCTCACAAAGACTAGGAAGAGTGTTGAAGCCCCATATATGGATGAAAGACTATGTTGCTCCAAGCAAAAGGAAAAGGACTGCCAACACCTGTTTATATCTATCTCAGAAGTAGTGAAGTATAGTAACTTGTCAGCATCATATCAGAGTTATGTATTAAAGGATGACAGATGGATTGAAACTATGCAAGCTGAGATAAGAGCATTAGAAGAGAATAACACCTGGATAGTAGTGTCATTACCAAAAGGGAAGAAAGCAATAGGTTGCAAGTGGGTTTACACGATTAAGTATAAAGCAAATGGAGAAATAGAGAGGTTCAAAGCAAGGTTGGTTGCCAAAGGTTATAATCAAAAGGAGAGGCTTGACTATCAGGAAACTTTTTCACCTGTGGTCAAGATGGTAACAATAAGATCAGTAATTGCTATTGCTACAATGAAGAATTGGCACATTCACCAAATGGATGTGTACAATGCATTCTTGCGAGGAGGTTTGAATGAAGAAGTTTATATGGATATGCCACAAGGATTTGCTCAAGCTGGGAACAGAACCAAAGTGTGCAGACTGGTGAAGTCCTTTTATGGACTCAAACAAGCATCAAGACAGTGGAACATCAAGTTGACAACAGCCTTGGTTGTATCTGGATTCAGCCAGAGTTACTTAGATTACTCAGTGTTTATCAGAAGGAAAGGACACAAAATAGTCATAGTGCTTGTCTATGTAGATGATCTGCTTATTACTGGTAATGACTTAACCTTGATCCAAGAAACAAAGAGTGTGTTGCAGAATGTTTTTAAAATCAAGGACCTGGGTGACTTAAGGTACTTCTTAGGGATAGAATTTGCTAGAAGTAAGGAAGGCATATTAATGCATCAGAGGAAGTATACCTTAGAACTCATATCTGACATGGGGTTGTCTGCATCTAAACCTGTTGGGACACCATTAGAACTAAATCAGAAGCTAACTACAGAGGAATTTGACAGTTTTTTTGGGAAACAAGATGCCAGTGATACTACACTAACAGATCCTAGCATATACCAGAGGTTGGTTGGAAGGCTCCTATACTTAACCATCACCAGACCTGATATATCATTTGTTGTCCAGAGCTTGAGTCAGTTTATGCATCATCCAAAAGTTTCTCATATGGATGCTGCTGTTAGAGTAGTGATATACTTAAAGCAGGCACCAGGTCTAGGAGTCTTAATGAGATCATATGTGTCCCAAGTACTGAATGCATATTCTGATGCAGATTGGGCATCCTGCATCAATACTAGAAGGTCAATAACTGGATATATTATTCAGCTTGGTGGTTCTTCTATCTCCTGGAAGTCCAAGAAACAATCTACAGTTTTCAGAAGTTCAGCTGAAGCTGAATATAGAAGCTTGGCTTCCATAGTTGCAGAAGTTGTGTGGTTAGTTGGGTTGTTCAGGCAATTGGGAGTTGACTTACAGCTGCCAATTTTAATGCATTGTGATAGTAAGTCAGCCATTCAGATAGCGGCTAACCCTGTGTTCCACGAAAGGACAAAGCATATAGACATTGACTGTCACTTCATCCGGGAGAAGGTTCAACAAGGCCTAGTGAACACCATTTATCTAGCATCCCAGGAACAACCAGTTGACATCTTCACCAAAGGACTTACTCATCATCAACATTCTTATCTGGTGTCCAAGCTAGGAATGAAGAACATCTTCATAGGTCCTAGCTTGAGGGGGGGTGAAGGAATTGGAAATGTGTACAGAAGTACATTAATGTATAGTAGTACATTGTTGTATAGTAGTTGGTTAGTCAGTCAATTGTTTTACAGTAGGTGGCTAGTTAGGAAGATATTTAAGTTAGTTGAGTTAGATTAGTTAGTTAGTTAACTCTGTATAAATACTACTCTCAGCTAGCTTATGAGCTAAAATAGTTCATTTCTAGTTTCAGCTTTCTTTCTCTAAACTCTCTCTCTCTTTAACTGCTTACATTCACAACTAAGATCACAAATCTTAACAGCTTCATTCATGGTTCAGATATGTTTCTGCAATCACTTGCACCTCTCTCTGCTGCTGCTTCTTTTTCTTCTTTCTTTAGTTTTTATCCAACAGTTTCAATTGGTTGTCGCTTAGTAGACCTAGCTACTAGTATCTTGTAAGATCAATGACTATTGTGTTAAGATATGTATATTTCATGTAGATCTGGTATTTTTCTTTAAGGATCTGTGTACATCTGTCATTTTTCTGTTTAGATCGGTACAGAGATGTTATTACAGAGATGTATAATAAAGTATAACACAACACCCCTTATACACTATTTTACATATATTTATAGAAGGTGATACATTATTTATAACAAGTGTATAAACACTATATAAAGATGTACAAATATTATAAAAGTATGTATAAGTGTTCATAAAATGTATATATGTATATCTATTTTATCTTGTGTATTATTATGGATGTATGTATAAAATTTTCGATCTGTTTATGTCTTTTATATTTCTCTCCATAAGTTTGTATTTCTGTATGTATATACATACATATGGATAACATTGTAAGATGTGTCTGTCTATAAGTTGTAGAAGTCATGGTAAAAATTATAAAAAAAAAAAAACTGACGAGGGACAAACCACTGCTGAAGGAAAAAAAAAACAACTTGAACACAATCATGAAAATTCAGTGAATTTCAGCGTTGGTGGGGCGCCGACCAACAAAGTAGCACGCGACAGTAGGATGGGGGAATATTGACAGTTAGTGTTTGTGCGAAAGAGACGATTGAAAAAGAGAAAACTCATAAAAGAAGAAAATTGTGCTTTGACGTTGAAATATTAAAAATTTGCACTATTGTGCAATATCCTATTTTGAACTAGCTATTGTTGCTCCCAACGCACACGCAAGTATACGTGGTCGACAAGTAATAAAATGATAAGTAGAGTATCGTTCCCACGAGGACTATTTAGACTGACACTTAACAAACAATTTCTATCTACTATCCAGGGGTCTTTTTCCAATGGTGAGAGTTTTTATTAACTAACGAACAGTAATTAAAATGGTTGAAGTTTAGTCAAACAATGGAGCAAACTTTGGTTGTTAACAATATTAAGGAGACGGTCCAGGGTCAGAGTTACGAACAATCCAGTTGAGTTTTCCAATTGATTCCACTTCTTAAATCTCGGATTACTAACTAACAGATTAAATGTACCCGTGAAAACCTTTCAGTTCTTCACGGTCTATGCAGGCTACTCCAATCCCTATATGTCTATGGGTTGAATCACGTGCACGCATTAACGAATTCTGTAATTAGTTAAGCTAGGCGAGCAAGTATATGTCTATCCTACTCACGAATTGGTTCCCCGATGCCCGGGTTCAATAACTAGTTCTATTCTTTCTTATTACGTAATTAAATTCCCTCTTTCGAGTTCAATCTAAAAACCATAGATAATGCGTAATAATCGGGCCCTGACAATTACACAAGTGAAATCAAGAAAGAATAAGTAACCCGTAATGGGATTCAATTTATGGAAATCAATCTTCAAACATCAACCTTCATGAAATACTCTAACCCTAGAACAAGAGAATTAGCCACACATACTCATAATAACAACACAAGGAATCGATGAAATAATGAAATAATGATGATGTAATAGATTAATGGAAGGAAGAAAAACCCTTGTTCTTGATGTTATGAGCTCTCCAATTGCTCCAAAGTCTGAACTCCCTTCAAAAACTAAGTAAAGGACTATTTATAATGTTTACAAACACCTAGTAATAAGTTAGACCCAAGCCGAGACGAAATAGGACTTAAAAACGCGCACAAGGGGCGCTATAACGGGCGCCCCGCGCCCATGATCGCGCCTAGACAACCAGAACCCGTCGAAGATTGCATGCTTTGGCCATGCGCCGCGCCCAATGCGCGTTGGGCGGCGCGCCGCGGAGGCTACCGCGCCAGGCCATTCTGCTTGCTCCTTGGTCCGAAATCTCGCCTCGCGTCGTGCCTTCGTGTGCCCGATCCAATCCTCAATCAACCTCCAATCATTCCTTGCTCGATCATGCTCTATAAAGCTCCAAATGCACTTCATAACAACCTACATACACACGACATAAAATTAGTGTAAAACCACATTCATTAACTAGAAAACGAGCGAATAACAAGGTCAAACATGCGGAAATATTAAGGAAATATAGGCATAAAATGCCAAACATCACCACCCCACACTTGAACCTTTGCTCGCCCTCGAGCAAGTCACAACTAACTTCCCAACCTAGGTAGAACAGGTCTGCCTATGACTATGGTTGATACCGACCATTGAACCAATGCGCACATGACTACTATGGATCCACAAACATGCCAACAATTTACCAAACTCAAAAATATGAGAACAACCACCCCAAAATAGCTCAAGTGCACAAACTCAACCTATTGCAACCATGCTCCCACAAAATCACACCTATCTACTCAACCAAGAACCATCAACTTCTCCTATTTCATGCAAACCATGTGCCCTCACCAATATGAAGCAAAAGAGTGCCCCCCAAAGATCACACACAACAATAAATATCATGAATAGAACGGGGCAATAACAAACGAATTCACTCACTCTCATGAAAGCCTCACATGTCACACACAATGTACCATAGGCTTGCCCGTAGTGTAGGACTCCACTAATGTAAGCTCACTCCAATCGGGATTAACTAGGACTTTAAAAAGGTTGTAATGTAGGCTAAGGGGCGGGTAGGATACATATGGTAATAGTGACTACCTCCCTAAGCACTTTAATACATCACAATTAATTTAAGCACAAATCTCATCAAAGCCACCCAATCAACAACTTTCACACACACCTTCTCAACAAGTAGCAAATTGTTTCTTTTAAGCACACACTAGCAAGGATGTGTATTCTTCTCTCTTTATTTCTTTTTCCATTTTTTTTCTTTTCAACTTTGCTTTCTTTTTTTTTTCTTTCTTTTCAATTGTTTTCTTTTCTTATTCACTTCTTTCCAAACCTTGCCAATGCTCATAATCAACTACTACACCATTCATTACATATTTCCCTCATTGGTTCCACTCAAAAACCTCCCAATCTTTCAACCACAACTCCACAATAAAACAACATTATCAATTAAAGTGCTTAAGGAGTAAAGGGCCAAAAGAGAACAATTTAGAACAAGTGGGTAGGCTCGGGGTGTGGGTGCCAACAAAAAGGTCAAAGGGATCACAACAACCAAGGGTGCATATAAGGGTAGGCAAATCAAGGTAAAAGGCTTATCCAAGAAGGCCTGTATCATCTCCCGACTAGAGCAAACCTAGGATTTCGCTTTGCACACACACGGGGCAAGTTCTAGACATTAATATGCAAACATGGAGCAAATAAGAACATGCCTCACAACACACATTGCACACAATCTACACAAAAAGGCTCCATCACAACTCTCAATCAAGCAAATAGAGTGCAACTTGTGGAAAATTAAGCACTAATGCACAAAGGTTCACAACAAAGTCAAGCAAGTGGACTCAAGCATCTCAAGGGGGTCGTTCCATTTTTTCCTAGGCATGCATCATAATTTAAAACCCAAAGACACCACAAATAGCACATGCAATCAATTCAAGTCCACCGGTATCAAACAAATCAAAGGCACCTAGCATTCTACCTATTTCCTTCGTCTAGGGCCACCTAACAACTAACTACTCTAATCCTAAAAAATAAAAACTACCCGGTTCAAAGGCCTCCCCGTGGAAAAGAACCGAGGCAATAAGAAAAACCACGGGGTGGATGACATGTACCACTAATAAAACTAAAAGGAAAATCTTTTTGGAATTTTTCATTGGTTTTCTAAATTTTTTCAATTTTTTCATATATTAAAGCAAGAAAAAAATAAAAATAAAGTCAAGTGACAAAGGAAAAATCCTAACGGTACATGCATCCCTAACCTCAAAAATAAAGGGGAGTTCCCCCACCCCACACTTAAATCAAGCAATGTCCTCAGTGCTAAAAATAAAAATGCAAGGGTAAAGAAAACTTCCCTGAAGGCCAATAGGCTTAGCCGTTGGCGCTAGCATCCTCCAAGCTTCCATATAACATGAGGTACTCAGACTTCCCCCAACAGGTCATCAATATTAGGCAGGGGTAAGGACACCCCACACTTAAACTTGACATTACATGAACCTGCAATCCAAAGAATCACCCGAAGTAATATACAACTATAAAAATAATAATAAAAATAGATAAAAGTAAAGCAACAAATTGGGTTGCCTCCCAAGAAGCGCTTGATTTAACGTCGCGGCACGACGAAGATAACTTCAGCACTTTTTCCTCCACCTTGAACTTATGAATTGAATCCCCAACTCTGCCTCAAGTTTACAACTATGGTATTGGGGTGGTGGCAAAAATACAAAAGGACCAAGTAACCATTGTCGCATTTTGCACTTCTTGGCCTTTAAATGAGGGATGTCGTTTTGTCTCCTCGGCATCACAAACTCTAAAATATAGGCACCTTGTTCCTCCTCCTTTTGTTTCTTCATAGGCTCGGGTCGCTCAATCTTCATGTCACCATCCAAACACAATGTTGAAAAATGATTGGAATGAGGTCCAATGCGCTTCAATTCTAAAATTGCATTACTTTTGACACCCTCACTTGCACAAACACTAGAGTCCTCACATATGATGTTTTCTATTTCCTCACTTGACTCTAATGTGATTTCCTCAACCTTGGCATCATCAACTAATATTGGGTCGAATGGTAGGAATTCCACTTTCTGCTCCTCAAATTGGCTTCTAAGCTCTTCTATCTCAAATCTACTATCCACGACAACTGATAATTGGGTTTCAGACACCTCAATTATATCACTCAAATTTGCCTCTAGATCATGAATAGCTAAACCAAATTGATCAATTTCTTGTGTGAGCTCCACTCTTTCTTCCCTAAATTGCCTCATCATACTTGTAAGTTCACTTCTAGAATCCCCATATACTTCTAAAAGGTTGGCTTGCTCCGTTAGAAAATTTTGGCTCACAACCTGCACTTCTTCATTTCTGTCAGACTCACAAACATCGTTAAAAACATCACACACATTGATAGAGGAAGGAGTATGACACTTAGGACAATCATTCCACTGACCACCACATAATTTACAAAAATTCCAATCAAAGGTGGTAGAAAATTCACATAACCAGTCTCGTAGGGTTGAAAGAATTGGACAATTTTCCCACAAGTGGGTTCCTCCGCAAAGCAGACAAAGATCATCAAAATTCGAGCAATCATCATTCGACCAATTTTCATTAATAGATGCCATGATAAAACAAGTAACACAATGCTAAACTAAACAAAAAATTAAACCTGAATAGAAAATAAGTAATCGTTCAAAAAAAATCAGTCAATTATTTAGTCCCCGGCAACGGCGCCAAAAACTTGTTGCTCCCAACGCACACGCAAGTATACGTGGTCGACAAGTAATAAAATGATAAGTAGAGTATCGTTCCCACGAGGACTATTTAGACTGACACTTAACAAACAATTTCTATCTACTATCCAGGGGTCTTTTTCCAATGGTGAGAGTTTTTATTAACTAACGAACAGTAATTAAAATGGTTGAAGTTTAGTCAAACAATGGAGCAAACTTTGGTTGTTAACAATATTAAGGAGACGGTCCAGGGTCAGAGTTACGAACAATCCAGTTGATTTTTCCAATTGATTCCACTTCTTAAATCCCGGATTACTAACTAACAGATTAAATGTACCCGTAAAAACCTTTCAGTTCTTCACGGTCTATGCAGGCTACTCCAATCCCTATATGTCTATGGGTTGAATCACGTGCACGCATTAACGAATTCTGTAATTAGTTAAGCTAGGCGAGCAAGTATATGTCTATCCTACTCACGAATTGGTTCCCCGATGCCCGGGTTCAATAACTAGTTCTATTATTTCTTATTACGTAATTAAATTCCCTCTTTCGAGTTCAATCTAAAAACCATAGATAATGCGTAATAATCGGGCCCTGACAATTACACAAGTGAAATCAAGAAAGAATAAGTAACCCGTAATGGGATTCAATTTATGGAAATCAATCTTCAAACATCAACCTTCATGAAATACTCTAACCCTAGAACAAGAGAATTAGCCACACATACTCATAATAACAACATAAGGAATTGATGAAATAATGAAATAATGATGTAATAGATTAATTGAAGGAAGAAAAACCCTTGTTCTTGATGTTATGAGCTCTCCAATTGCTCCAAAGTCTGAACTCCCTTCAAAAACTAAGTAAAGGACTATTTATAATGTTTACAAACACCTAGTAATAAGTTAGACCCAAGCCTAGACAAAATAGGACGTAAAAAAGCGCACAAGGGGCGCTATAACGGGCGCCCCGCGCCCACGATCGCGCCTAGACAACCAGAACCCGTCGAAGATTGCATGCTTTGGCCATGCGCCGCGCCCAATGCGCGTTGGGCGACGCGCCGCGGAGGCTACCGCGCCAGGCCATTCTGCTTGCTCCTTGGTCCGAAATCTCACCTCGCGTCGTACCTTCGTGTGCCCGATCCAATCCTCAATCAACCTCCAATCATTCCTTGCTCGATCATACTCTATAAAGCTCCAAATGCACTTCATAACAACCTACATACACACGACATAAAATTAGTGTAAAACCACATTCATTAACTAGAAAACGAGCGAATAACAAGCTCAAACATGTGGAAATATTAAGGAAATATAGGCATAAAATGCCAAACATCACCTATTTGTGAAAAACTCCCTACTTTTTTTCATCAAAACAGTTTTAGACCACAAATAAAAAGTCTTGAAAAGTGTGGTTAGGGTTGACTTTTGCAAGGCTAACAAATGTGGAGAATTTGGAACCATCAATGTGCTACTGCATAAGATGTGAACAAATAAGAGAAGAGTTTCACAAAGGCAGAGACAATACTCGCAAGAATTCAACGAAAAAGGACTTTTATCGAGAATAACCAATGCCTGGCCAAAGATCGCATGGCCTATAGCTTATGGTGATAGTTATTTAATGTTGTTTACTCAAAACTCATGCGACCTTGGATTCTTCTTACTCTTTTGAAGTGTATAAAGTCAACAAACTTGATATCCAATAGCCTTCATTTCGAATCATTATTATGTTAAGAGGAGAAAGACATTAGTAGTTACTTGAGTTATTGCGTGTTAAATTTAATATGTAGTACATATTTAGTGTTTGAACACATACTATAATATTTAAGCTAAAGCTATTGGTTTCAGCACGGCCGAAACTGCATCTGCTAAATTAGAGGTGGAGACAAATTTTTTGTTCCAGATTACGCACCGAAAAATCTCACCTTAAGAATATAGAACTATTTAGTAAAGACGATTTCATTATAAGGCCCCAGACCCAAAATCACTTAAAAATGATAGAGAGATATGTATTTACCACACCCTCCGCAACCTTCAGTGGTGAGATGGGGACTAGTCATTACTCCTACGTTGTAGCAAGTCTAAAAACTGATAGGCACAGCTTCATATAGTTCTCCACTATATTAAGTTTTGACCATAATTAGTATGCTTCGTCATCTATTTTTTGTTAAATCTTGTGATCTTTAGTGATAATTCTCGAAAATAACCTTAACAGATTACACTTCTATCTCAAGGCAATTACATCACGTTTTCCATGTAAAGTCAAATTAGTAGGATTCTCTAAATTTTCTTGTTTGCTATAAGCTAAGGTTTCCTGTTTTTAATTTGGTATGTGGCACGTACTCTCTCTTTAAAATGGTTCTTCATACAACAAACATCATAGTTGTTCCCTTTGAGTAAGTTAAACTATTTAGGATCGAGTTTATCAAAGATTTGAGTAAATCTACAACAGTGAAGTACCCAAAGAGGCATGATTTTAACTGTTGTAAGAAAAGCGTTAAGACAGGAAACTTAAGAGTGAGTTTAGAAAATTATGACATCTTAGAATAGTTTTGCTAACCACATGTTGCTTCTCAATAATTTGATTTTATTTTCGCATCATTGTTGTGGAGTATTTGCTTTTTTTTTTTTGGTAAATAAATTAATTTTATTACCAAACTGAGAAAACTCTATAGTATTTGCTTCTTTGATCTTTTTTTTTTTTGTTTCCCATTCGATATATGATACGTTTACTGGAGCCCTGACTAATTCGGATTCGCGCCGCGTAAGGTCCATTTCTGGGGGAAGCGATCCCTACTAGGATTTTTTCCATTCCCAGGACTCGAACATTAGACCTTTGGTTAACGGTGGAGGGATCTTATCCATCCCATCACAACCTTTGGTGGTTGCAGGGGCGAAATTACCTTGATAGGAGGGGTGTCATGGGACACTGCTTCGTCGAAATTTTTTACCGGGTATTTATATAAATATATGAAAAATCTACTATATGTTGGTACAAATACAAGAGGTGACACTCCTTAGAACAAAAAGTCAAAGTGATCTAGTGGTTACGTTACTGGTTGTTCTCTCACATGACGAAGATTCGAGTCCAAACTACCCCTTTATATCACAATTTTTGAATATTTATTCAATTAAAAATGTTTGGTGTTTGGGGATTGAACCTTGTAAGGTTAAATAAATTTATAAGGCTTTAAACCATATATGCTAGACATTACTATTAGCCAATATTACCATTAAAATATACAAGTATACAATCGCAACAGTAGGCTAACAACAGAATCATTGACTTTGAAAAGTGAAATGCGGATCTTCAAAATTTTACCAATATCTTTATTCAAAGTGACACTGCTTACAAAAAATCCTGCGTACGCCACCCGGTGGTTGCGTCTTTGGTCATGCTCATGGAAGTGTGTGTTTGGAGAGGAGGGGTGGGGTGGGGGGGGGGGGAGTCTGAAAGAAAATCTTAGGTATCATGAATTAACTATTACGAAGGTACGGTTATTTCTCAAAGGAAAAGGACCCAAAGATACAATTAAATGCGGATTAATATATTGCGGCAATTACCAAACTCTACCATTGTTGCCATCAGAGACGGATCCAGGATTTGAACCTTATGGATTCTAAATTTTCGGATAACAATCTCAAGTAAAAGTGACTGGGTTCTCGACTTGATTTTTGTACATATTTAATGATTTTTTTAACAAAAATACATTGTATGCGCTAAACCCACTGGATTCCGCCGAACCCGTAGATATCTCTCTAAATCCTCCACTGGTTGCCATGCCTATTTTTTCTTAGAATTTTTGATTTTTAAGGTTAACTTCATGACTTGATATTAAAACTCAAGACGAGTAAATTTTTTAACATCAAAACACCAAGCGGAACGTATAAACCATTTACTATAGCTACATTCTAGTACTCCTTCCCAAAGTAGCTGGGAAATATTTTAGCAAATTTGAAGAAAAATGGTTTAGGAAAACAGAAAATAGAGAAGATAGATAGGAAAAGAAAATTTAAATGAATTGGAGCTCAACATGGATTAATAAAGCCGGCTTAGAAATGAAGCCATATTTGACGCGCCATGAAGTCGTTTTCTTTTTCTTTTTTCCGTGAAGTAGTTGATTAGCTTGACAAGAGCTAATAAGAGGCAAATTAAACAAGAGCTAGCGGATCAAGTTCAATTGATTCCACTATCTTTTGTCGAATTATGGTTCATAAAAAATTTATGTATCCATTTAATAAAGTAGCGCTCATTTTGAATCTGTTAATTTTAAATTATGAATTTGTTTATGTGCGCACAGAATTGTACGGTAGTTCATAAAAAAATCTGGAAAAGAAGATTTCGTAAAAAGGAGGGAGAGCTTTTTTTTTTTTTTTAATCACAGTAACGCTATAATATGTTAAAACGAGTTTCAAAAGTCTCATAGCTACACAAATATAATTTTAGCATGTTAAGAAAGCAGTCTCAAAAGTTCTCATTTATTTCTTAGACATCAAATATGTTCATATATAAATAAAACGGATAGAATAATATTTTTATAAATATGTTGTAATATTATTATATGGACCTTTCGAGAGTACTAACATTTTAGAATAGTAGAAGACTAGAAGTACCCAACTCACCTCCATGACACCACAGCCAACAATATGGGGCGCAGCCATGTTGGCTAAGATGGGGGAAGAGGGGGGGTAGAGGAGGATGTAGAAAAGGGGTTTTTTGTTTCTCCTTTTGTTTTGGCTGTAAAGATGCAGGTTGGATTCACACTTTTCTCAAAAGAGAAGGGACACGTTGTCATAGTAATAAACAAAGGACGGCACCGAATCCCTTTGACTTTCCCTTTGTTTTCTTTCTTTTTCTCGCACTATATATGTATCCCAAACACATTTTATTACGAACCTATAGCTCATCTAATCTTTCTCTCTCTCTCTCTCCTATACTTACTAATTAACCCTCTTCTAATTCTTAAACTTAATTAAAAGAAAAACGTTAACTTAAACTCACCATGGGAAGAACACCTTGCTGTGAAAAAAATGGACTTAAGAAAGGTCCATGGACACAAGAAGAAGATCAAAAGCTCATTGATTACATTCAAAAACATGGTTATGGAAATTGGAGAGTACTTCCAAAAAGTGCTGGTATTTTATTTTTCTTCTCTTTACTTATTCATTCTTCAACTTTGCATATATGGAGTAATTGATTTTGTTTAAACCATGTTTATGTAGGACTTCAAAGGTGTGGAAAGAGTTGCAGGCTTCGCTGGACAAACTATTTAAGGCCGGATATCAAAAGAGGACGATTCTCTTTTGAAGAAGAAGAGACAATCATTCAACTACATAGTATTTTAGGGAACAAGTGAGTTTGTTTTTTAATTAATCTGTTAAAAGTAACACACTCTTCAATCATAATTTAATGTTAAATGTTTCTCGTTTTCTATGGCTTTGGACTCTTTCTCGAACTATTATAGATTTAATGTATGCCAAGTTAAGTTCAACCTCCATATATATACCATGGAAAAAAAATTACACTATCAAGTCACCTAACTGTTAATTGTAACCTAGAAAATAAGACAAACAATCTAATACAATAACTGGTAGTATAAAATTCTTTACACTATTAATTTATATAAGTTAGATACATTCGAAGTTCTTTGTTGTTTATTCGATAGTTTTAAGTTGTAACATTATTCTTTTTACCGTATAGGTGGTCCGCAATTGCTGCTCGCTTGCCTGGAAGGACTGATAATGAAATCAAGAACTACTGGAATACTCACATTAGAAAAAAGCTCTTGAGAATGGGAATTGATCCTGTGACACACACTCCTCGTCTTGATCTTCTTGATTTTTCCTCCATCTTAAACCCTTCACTCTATAATTCATCTCAACTGAATGTTTCAAGGTTGTTAGGTGGACAACCTTTGGTAAATCCTGAAGTCCTCAGAATATTAGCGAATTCTCTTTTATCATCGCAGTACACGGTGAAACCATCTGAACTTGTCGTTCAGAATCTATTAATGTCACGTAATCTTCAAGGAAATCAGTTATCTAATCCCCAAGTCCAAAACCAATTGCCACCATTAGTTCAAGATATTTCATGTGGTCCATGTTCTAATGAAGCACAATTGATGCAACAAGCCAATGTGGCACAATTTTCATCAAATATGTCAAACTATAGTTCACAAAATTGCCAACTAAATGACTGGCAAAACCAAGAAATGCCATCTGATTTGACAGAAGATTATAACTATCCTCTACATAATTATGGTTACTATCAGCAGGATCAGTCCATCATGGACCCTCCACCGTCCGATGCCTCAGCTTTTCAATCCAACGACAGCAACGTGAGCTACCAATCTATTTTATCAACGCCTTCATCAAGTCCTACACCATTGAATTCAAACTCATCATACATCAACAGCACAACTACTGAAGATGAAAGGGAAAGCTACTGCAGCAACATGTTCAATTTTGATATTCAAAATATGTTGGATGTAAATGCACTCTTGTAATTCTAGTCTTACACCAAACCATACAAATTAGAATTCATAGGGGTCATTTTGCCCTTGTAGCTTTGGACATATTGTTTCCTGGAAGGAAAAAAAAAAAAAAAAGACTTACCACTTCAATCAATTTTTCCTAGTATTTTCTTAAGCTCACTGCTTTACTAGTAAACGTTTTTTTTTAGTTCCGTTAGAAGTTCCGAATACAATCAGACCTTATCGTATGTTCTCTCTTTACTTTCAACTTTAACACAATTGTTGCATTCAATATTTAACGTCCAAGTGGTCAATGTTGAAATTAAAGAGAACCCAAAATATAAATATTTGCATGAATATATAGATATTAACAATTCTTGGTTCAATAAATGTATCACAAACGTTCTACACTCATCTTTAATTCTATTTTTTTTTAATTTCTAATTAAACTTTTAGAAAAACTAAACTAATGGTTCCACAATCTATGATGAGACACCATGGAGTGGCAAGAGTCCCGCAAAAAATGTTAGAGAAATGAAGTGATGGTATATAAAATAATATTCATGTAGACAGCTCACGAAACCAAAGTCACAATCACATCAAAGACTTCCCTTATTAAAACATTATATCTAAATAAATGAATTAATCAATATAGTAGGAGTATCTTTTATTTAATATTTCCGAGACTAAACTATACATTATCTCACTTATAAAGTGACGCTGTTCTTATCCGATTGGGCGATCAGCACCATCTAGAAATAGAAATAGAAAATCTATTATTTTTAAAATAATCCTACTATATACTATAAGTAGGAGATGATGAGTGGGGAACAATGGGGAAACAAGAAGATGGTTGCATAGATCCCAACAGTCAAGACACCGTCGACAACGCCGCCGCCTACAACGGCCGGCGACTAGGAAGGTGACACAAGTCCATTCCTCACTTGTCTTTCATTACAAATAAAGTGATCAATAATTGCATGGAATGAGTATTAAAATTGGGAAATAATTAATGGCTTGATTAAGTAAACGTTTTGAGTTTTGACCAAAGAAAGATGTACGTGGCAAAATGGGACCACTTTTTCTCCCAAAAAGGAGAACTAAAGAAGTAAAGGGAACTCCAAATAATTGAATCCGGCGCTAAAATGGCGAGTTTAGTTTTTGTACAAAAATAGGTTTGCCAACTAAAAAGCTACTAAAAGGGGTATATCGACATTACTTCCACCGACTTACAACAATAGGTAGACGATACAACTGACGAAACTAACGGAACAAATTTTTTCACAAGTCGGCATTTGCCGACTTACCATGATTTTTCTATACTTATGATATCGGCATTAGTTTTGCCATCATCCAAGTAGAATTCTGATCACAAATTAGTAAGATACTTTCCCATCCAATTTTCTTTTTGTTAGGTCTACAGTCTACTGCATAATTGTTCCATCCAACTAATAATATGTTCTAAGACCGCATGTGGGGGTTCTATAACATCAATCGATTTTGCTCATATCCAAAAAATAATGTTAGGTAAAATATGTGAAATATATTATTCCCTCCGTTTCAAAATGGTTGTCATAATTTCCTTATTAGTCCGTTTCAAAAAGAATGGCACAATTCTAAATTTGGAAATTTTTTTGAGTTGAAACTACTAATTTACCCTTAATGAAATGCTTTATAGCCACATATTTATGTATGACTTATTTTGGACCACAAGTTCCAAAAGTCTTACCACATTTCTTAAACTCCGCTCCAAGTCAAACTATGACAACCATTTTGGAACGGAGGGAGTACTACATTTCAACGGTAATCATGTATCTGTCCTCTAATTTTCTCAACTTTCAACTTTCTTTAAGTATAGTTGGAGAGCTTTTCATTCTTTTCAGAAATCCTGCTCAAGAATCCTCTATGCAGGACTCCTCCTTAACCTACTCCATGAAGCCTTCACCGAGCAAGTAAGCTTTCTGGAGTCATCAGAAAACCATGGCAAGTCGGCATTTGTTCTGCCGACTTAGTAAGTCGGCAGAACAAATGCCGACTTGTGTAAAAATTTGTTCCGTTAGTTTCTTCAGCTGCGCTGTCTATCAATTGTTATAAGTCGGCGGAAGTAATGCCGATATACCACTTTTTGTAACATTTTAGTTGGGCAACCCATTTTTGTACAAAAACTAAAAAAACACGCCATTTTGGCGCCGGATTCCAAATAATTACTAGAGCTTTTATGAGTAATTCTTGACGTGGCTCTTGTTTTATTATTTGCTTTTTTTAGTCCTTTGCTATGCAATTAGTGAGGCTGTGGGACACGTCAGCACTGGGAACACGTGGAGGCTGGAGCCAATTATTTACAATTAAGGCCCACAAAATGGGAACTCCATAATTAATTTGAGTTTGAAGTAATGTCATTAGATTTGGGATCTTTTATTAAGTCAAGAATACTCACACTTTTTAAACTAATTCTAATATTTAACCTGAAAAATAGAGTGACAATCTACTATTACCATTTAATAATGTGAGCACTGACAGAGCATAGATATTTTATATTTAGTCAAGAACATATATTCTAACTTTTTAATCCAATTTTAATATGATAGTCTGAAAAATAAAGTAACAATCTGCATAAATTGCACTAAGAAATGTAATTTCTCACCCTTCAGTGGCAGAGCTATATCGAGGAAAGGGATTCAATTGGATTCCCTTTTTGCCGGATAACTATACTACCGAAATAGAGAAAATAATTTGATATTGTTATGTGCAAAAATTAATCTAAGCGACAAGTTTAAATTTCAATTGTGATATCGGTATTTATTTGAGTCACCTTGTAAAAAATTTCAGCACCACCACTGCCCTCTTCTAAAACAACTGCTAATTTATTAAACTAAAGGTGAAAATGACAATGAAATAGAGAGTCCTGCTTGGACTCAGACGCCACAACTAATCCCACAGTTTCTAAGCAAGAACAGAATAGCTTGATCCCTATCATTATTTAGCGATCAGTACTGTCACATTTATCTTCTTTATTCCTAAATTGCTTAAACCCAAAGTTTCTAAGCAAGTAAATCTTGAATAACACTACCATTATTTGAGGTGGATAGGAGTTTAGACGTACAAACCCCTCTTCTGGATTTTCTGTAGTTGTCTAATAAGCACAAATTGTAAAGGATAAAAGGTCTTGTACAGCATATGATGAGCTAGCTAGGAACGATTATGCCCTCAAATTCATGCATGGAACTCGAATGTACACACAACATTGTCAACTTTTTACGTAAGAAATTGGACAGCATCCACAAACCTTAGACAGGCCAATTTATCGCCACATGGTGTCTCTTCATATATTTATTTTATAAATAAACAATTACGTGTTTGGATAGAAGTGTTGAAATTAAAAAGAAAAGCTGCAGAGAGATTTGGTAAAAATGTGATTTTTTTATGTTAAATGATTAAAACATCCTTACAATAAATAAAAGAAAAGGGGAGGATAATCTAAGGCTTTTGTTAATGAGGATATTAGTAGAATTAGAAAAAATTATAAGGGATAGAATTCTAAAATCATTGGTAGAATTGCACAGCTTATTGCTTTTGGATTCTTTTGACTTAAAAGTCAAGCAATTTTAAGTCATTTTGGACTATCCAAACACTTCTAATCCAGAAGTAGCTTAAAAGCGACATCTTATTACTCCATCCGTCTCAAATTATTTGTCTTTCTTTCTAAAAATAGTCGTCTTAAAATATTTGTCCAATTAGAATTTCAAGGTAAAATTTCCCATTTTTTCCTATTTTATTCATAGTAGTAAATGTTTTGGAGACCACAAAGATCTCATTTATTGGTTAATATTATAATTGTTCAAATACCAATAAATATTAAATAAGGATAAAATAGTCAAAAATTTCTCTTTATTAATAATTTCTTAAAGGGCGTATAAAAGTGAAGAGGACAAATAATTTGAGACCAAAGGAGTATTGTATTAGGTCAAAACCTTTTTCCTTATATAAGTTAAGAGTCCACTATATCCAGTAAGCCTTGCATCATCCATACGTGCTCAACAATAAAAGAGAGACTATTCCTACAACATAACGACAAACATCCTCCGTATAATTAATTAACTGCGTGAGTACAAGCCTCTCTGACCAAGATCAGGTAACAGAATGGATGAACCACTTCTTGTATTACATAACGAATTTGATTTTGAATGTTTCTTACAGTAGCTATTTTAAGTTAATTACTTGAACAAAAGTATTACTACTTGCTAGAACAATTGTGCCCACTTGATCATGCAAAGTGATTCGCGTGGCTAAAAGAACGTAATTGAGACCATGGCCTTTCAGATATAGTCATATGCGAGTGGCTGAAAACAGGGTGGACGAGTTGAAAATAGACAAAATTACTACTCCATCCGTTCCGCTTTATGTGTCATAGTTTGACTCGCTATAAAGTTTAAAAAATAAAAAAAGACTTTTGAAACTTGTGGTGTAAAATAAGACAAAGATGTTTGTATGGTTGTAAATCATTTCAGTAATGGCAAAACTGTAATTTTGAAGTTAAATTGTTACCAAATTTAGAATGATGTCATTCTTTTTAGAACAAATGAATAAGGAAATAATGTAACATAAATTAGAACGGAATGAGTGCGTAAAGTTCGTGAATATTTGCAGATCAAAGCTCAACCTACACCGCACCGTTACGACTTTTCGCCAACTATACTTACCTGACAATAGGGATAATTAAAGGAATTTTGGAGGGAGTGAATGCCCTCTAACAACATTGTGATTGTCATTAAGAAAATGTTATAGTATGTGACCAATCTATACAATGGTATAGGAAACGTTTTACTATCTTAAAAGAAACGTAAGATTTTTTTATTTATTTATTTTTTTTTTTGGGTTTTGAAATATACAGTTGAAAAGCCTTCTAGAAGTATTGACATTGGGTTGCAAGGTGTTGAGAAAAGTTACTTCATTAATGTAATACTACACAGGTTAAATCAAACGTGTAACAATATTTCAATTAAAGGACACAGCCAGTTGGTTCGACTTCACACCGTCCATACCCAAAGGGTCATATTCTCTCTGTTTTCCATTTTAATGCTGTATTGGGTAAAAATTATCGTCTTCGGTCAACACCTCGAGTTGGTAGACCGAAGAGAAAACGAGCTGGCGCTCCGAAGGGAAAATAATCGATCGTGACTGAATCACCAAGGTCAACGCCCGAAGGCGCGACCGAAGAGAAATTAAGCTTTTAACTTCGGGGGCATGGCACCCTCTTCGGATAGCAAGGTCAGATGACCGAAGCCCCGTGGCAAGGCTTCGGTTAACACCTCGGTCCCAACGGCTTTGCAGCCTACTACTCTGCTCCACTAACTCGTCCATGTTGCTGATCAGATCGTGGGAGGAGTGCAAGCTGATTATGGAGAACGTGGGCAAGGCCCCTAGGCCTATAAATAGATGCTCATTTTGTACTATAGGCATTCAGAAATTTGTACCGAAACTCTGTCAAAATCTGTACCCAGCTTTCATATATTGAAACACAGTTATTTCTTCGCGTTTATATCTTTTTTGTGCATTTTATTCAACTTTGATACGAAGAATTGCTTGTATCCGAATCCAAATTCGATTTGTACACCTAAACTGATTTAGGCCCATACAAATTGGCGCCGTCTGTGGGGGTATAAGCAGTAACGCTTTGTTCCAAAGTTCCGCTTTCATTTTCTGTCAAGAAATTCCGATTTGACGTTATGGCTGATAACGACAACGGTGGTAATAACGGCGATCGGGCTAGCGTTCCGCGGAACCAACAGCCCATTGCCCCAATGACAACAGAAGAGTTCCAAATGTATGTTGTCACGACGTTAAGAGCTCTCCAAACCAAGCAGGATGAGCAAGCAAGTATCAACGCCGAGCTTCGTGCCTCGTTGGAGGCAAGAAATAGTGCTGCGCCCAATGGCACCCAGCCCATGGCTCCTGGTGGAGGCACCCCGCCTTTCGTTCCTACGGGCGCGACAACAGGGGGACCTCGCAATGGAGCCACGTCTGGGGGCTCGGGGAGTAACCCTTCTTCCACGCCACACTTCGGGACGGTTCCCACCGTGGCTGAAACAACGTCCTCGGTCGACGTTGAAAAAATGAGTAGAGAAATCGAAGCTCGCATCGAGGCGCGCGTCGAAAAGCGCCTCGAGCGTGTACCGGGGATAAGCAAGGAGGAAGATGATCTTGACATCGAGCAGTATAGGGAGCAGCCCTATAAACCCGAAGCAGCGCCGGCTCCAACTCCTGTGGGGTTCAAACTCACGTTCCTCAAAAAGTATGATGGGACAACTGATCCCAAGGAGCATGTCAGGGAATACATGTCCATGGTAAAGAGCAACGACTTGACGTCCACACAGCTCGAGTCCATGTTCTTAAAGAAGTTTGGTAGTTCGTTGGAAAAGGGTGCTCTTCGGTGGTATTTGTGCTTGCCACCGAGGTCAATCTCCTCGTTCAAGGAACTGTCCAGTGCCTTTGTCAAGGCTCATACCGGCGCGCAATTGATCCTCCAGAGGAAGGAGGATATATGTGAAGTGAAACAACGGCCCGGCGAGCCCCTTAAAGAATTTCTCGAGCGATTCCACGCCGAGCGCATGGAATTGCCTCGGATGGATGACACCCTGGCCATCATGGCCTTTGAAAAAGGCATCAATAGCCGCAATTCTGGCGCTGCAGCTGAATTGCGCAAGGAATTGCAGCAGTACCAGGTCTTGACATGGGAGGACCTGCATAGACGCGCTTACTCCAAAATCAGATTGGAGGAAGCGGAGTTTAAAAACCGAGGTTACAGCTACAACAACCGAGGTGATACTTCAAACCGCGCCGAAGCGCCACGAAACAATTCGAAGGGAAGGTATGAACCATATACCTCACCGAGGCAGCATGTTAGTCAGAGGTTGGGAAACAATCCCAGTAGCTCATACCCTGCCTCTAATATAAGCCAAAGGCTCGGAGGGAAGGTTCAAACCAAAGTGAACCAAAAGAATCCCTCGGACCCCGCTTCGGTCCAAAGAAAGGATCTGCCTCGGATCCAGGATTATAACTTCAACATATCGACCTCGGAGCTGGTCGATGTTGTCAAGGGGACAGCCGGGGTAAGGGTTCCAAAAGATATGAGGACCCCGGCAGACAAGAGGGACCACAATCTGCATTGCGAATTTCATGCAGATTATGGCCACAGAACCGAGGACTGCAAAGCTTTGCGCCTCGAGGTAGCCCATTTACTGAAGAAAGGAGTTCTGGCTGAATTCCTTACCGACAAGGGGAAGGATAACTTCTCAAAGAACTGAGGCGATGGGCAGCCGCCTCGGGCCCCACCCCCTGACAGAGTAGTCAACGTCATCACCGGGGGGTCCGAAGTGAATGGCGTGAACTTCGCCGCGGCGAAGAAATTTGCTAAGCTCTCCATCACCATGGAGAAGAGGACCCGAGTTGGAGGCTCGGGCAAAGATATAGTTTTTGATGAAGATGACTGTGATGGGATGATGTTCCCCCACCACGATGCTCTAGTCATCATGCTGAGGATTAACAACGCCGACATCAAGAGGGTATTGATCGACCCCGGTAGCTTAGTAAACATCATCAGCTACGGGGCCGTGAAGCAGATGTGGCTGAAAGGGGAAATCATCCCCAAATCAACAGTGTTGGCTGGTTTTAATAACTCAACAGAGAAGACGTTGGGTGAAATCACGCTGAAGTCATTCGCTGAGGGTGTCACCAAAGAGACACTGTTTCAAGTCATGCCCGAGGATCTGGCTTATAATGTGATCCTCGGGCGACCATGGATCCACTCCATGGAAGCTGTTCCCTCCACTTTACACCAAGTGATCAAATTCCCAACGCCTTGGGGAGTTCGGTCGATTAAAGGAGAGCAGCGAGTAGCGAGGGAATGCTACTCGGTCGCATTAAAGAATGGAGTCGCCCCGAGCGGGCCCAAAAAATAGCAACCAACGCAACCGGGATCAAGCGAGGCGAGCCTCCAAAGCGAAATTGAAAAGATCCCGGCCTGCGTGCAAGAGCCTCGGAAGCAAAAAGCCGAGGACTCTACCATTGAGGAGCTGGACTCTTTCACTCTATTGAAAGAGTTCCCAGAGAGGAAGGTGCACATCGGCTCGGAGTTGGACCCGAAGTCGAAAGAGGCAATTATGGAAGTTTTGAGGTCCAACCACGACTGCTTTGCTTGGGCTCATTCAGACATGACGGGTATCGATCCGGAGATCATGACTCACAAGCTGAATGTAGATCCAAAGTTCACCCCGGTGAAACAGAAGAAGAGACCTCACGCCGGGGTGAAAAAGAATGCGATCGAGGATGAAACCACGAAGTTGCAAGAAAATGGTTTCATAAGAGAGGTCAAATATCCCGAATGGTTGGCAAATGTGGTAGTTGTGCCGAAGAAGAATGGCAAGTGGAGAATGTGTGTAGACTACACCGATCTGAATAAAGCTTGCCCCAAAGATTCTTATCCATTGCCACAAATCGACAGGTTAATAGACTCCACGGCTGGACACAAACTATTAACTTTCTTGGATGCGTATTCGGGCTACAATCAGATCCTCATGGACCCCGAGGACGAAGAGAAGACCTCGTTCACCACTGACCGAGGCACCTTCTGCTATAAAGTGATGCCCTTCGGGCTGAAGAACGCTGGGGCGACCTACCAAAGGTTGGTATGTCGCATGTTTAAAGAATACATCGGGAAGTCTATGGAGGTCTACATAGACGACATGCTCATCAAATCGATCCAAATAGAGGATCATTTGAATCATCTGAGAGAAGCTTTTGCTGTGTTGAGACAATACGGTATGAAATTGAACCCTGAGAAATGCGCCTTCGGCGTAGGATCAGGCAAATTCTTAGGTTTCATTGTCTCCGAGCGGGGGATCGAAGCCAACCCAGATAAAATTAGAGCCATTGAAGAAATCCCCGAGGAGCTTACCGGGGTAAAAGAAGTTCAACGCTTGACTGGCCGAATCGCTGCCTTGAGTCGCTTTATCTCAAGGTCCTCGGAGCGATGCCACAAATTCTTCTCCGTTTTGAGAAAAAGCAACCACTTTGAATGGACGCCGGAGTGCAAACAAGCGTTGAAAGATTTGAAGCAATATTTGGCTAACGCACCGTTGCTTGCCAAGCCAAAAGAAGGTGAAACATTGCTAGTATACTTGGCAGTGTCCGAGGTGTCGGTGAGTGCTGTGCTGGTTCGGGAAGAAGATGGCAAGCAGCAGCCAATTTATTATGTAAGCAAGACGCTCCTCGACGCTGAAACCAGGTATCCACATCTGTAGAAACTAGCTCTCGCTTTACTCATTACTGCTCGAAAACTACGGCCCTATTTTCAATGCCACCCAATAGCTGTAGTTTCAACCTTTCCTTTGAGAAATATTTTGCATAAACCAGAGTTGTCAGGGAGGTTATCAAAATGGGCAGTAGAGTTAAGTGAATATGACATCACCTACCAGCCTCGGACCGCCATTAAGTCTCAAGTCTTGGCAGACTTCGTGGCAGATTTTAGTGTGGGAATCTTACCCGAGGCTGAAAAAGAAAACGCCGAAGCTAAAGGAACAACCCCGGGCTTATGGATAGTTTATACCGATGGAGCAACAAATTCCAAAGGTTCGGGGTTAGGCATAGTTTTGAAAGCACCCACCGGGGAGAAGATCAGGCACTCGGTTCGATTCAAAAAAGTCACCAACAACGAAGCGGAATACGAAGCGGCTCTAGCAGGCTTAGAGCTAGCAAAGGAAATGGGGGTTGAAAGAATCGAATTGAGGTGCGATTCACAGTTAGTGGTGAACCAAGTCCTCGGTGACTACACGGCTCGTGAGCCCAGAATGCAATTGTACTTGGATCGGGCACAAAGAATCTTGGCTCAATTCCAAGAGTGGCAGGTCAAACAAGTGCCTCGGGAAGAAAATACTGAGGCCGATGCCCTGGCCAATCTTGGCTCGGCGATCGACGAAGCACACTCGGGGACTGACTCCGTGGTTCGGTTGTTGTCCGCACAGATGAGAGAAATGAAGCTGCAAGTGAATTCGGTGGACAATCGATGGGATTGGCGAAGTAAGTTCATCTCCTACTTCGACTCGGGGACTGTCCCCCAAGATAAGAAAGAAGCAAAAAAGCTAAGAACCCAAGCAGCCTCGTATCATATGATCGAAGGTAATCTATACAAGAGGTTGTATTGCGGCCCGATGGCCAAATGCTTGGGGCCCGATGAGGCAAGGTATGTAATAGCCGAAGTGCACGAAGGCGAGTGCGACAATCACTCCGGGGCAAAATCTCTGGTGCGCAAACTGTTGAGAGCTGGTTACTATTGGCCCACGATCAGTGCCGACGTGAGGGCCTTTGTGCAAAAGTGTGACAAGTGCCAACGCCATGGGGAATGATCCACCAACAGGCCGAGCCTCTTCATTCGGTGGTGTCCCCATGGCCCTTCATGAAATGGGGAATGGACGTTGTTGGACCATTACCCAAGGGAAAAGGTGGTGTTCGTTTCATCTTAGTGTTGACCGATTATTTCACCAAATGGGTGGAGGCAGTGGCCCTCACCGAGGTGAAACAGAGGCAAGTAATTGACTTCATCAAAAAGAACATCATCTACAGGTTCGGCGTCCCAAAGGAAATTGCCTGCGACAACGGTAAACAATTCATGGGGGCGGCTATCACCAACTTTCTCGAGCAGTGGGGGATCAAAAGAATAGCCTCGACTCCTTACCACCCAAGTGCTAATGGCCAAGTCGAGTCTTCAAACAGGATCATAATTGAGAATCTCAAGAAAAGGCTCGATGAGAAAAAAGGCCCTTGGCCCGAGGAGTTGCCCGGGGTCCTATGGGCAATGCGAACAACTGAAAAGAACAGCACCGGGGAAACTCCCTTTTCACTGGCTTATGGCATGGACTCCCTCATCCCCGTTGAAGTAGGCGAACCAAGTCTTCGATACGCCCACACAACCGAGGATGCGAACCAAGAAGCAATGCGCATAGAGCTAGATCTGCTCGAGGAGAAAAGGGAGCTAGCTTTGGTCCGGTTAGTAGCTCAAAAGAGGCAGATCGAGGCATACCTCAATAGAAAGGCCAAATTCAGGGACTTCAAGGTTGGAGATTATGTGCTGAAAACTGCGAATCAATCAACAAAGGAGAAAAACGGGGGAAAGCTCATAGCAAATTGGGAAGGACCCTATAGGGTCAAAGCAATTGTTGGAAAAGGTTCCTATCAGATCGAGAATTTGCAAGGAGAGCCCGAACCCCTGAATTGGAATATCTCCAACTTGAAGCGGTACTACTTCTAGCCGAGGTAAACACCTTCCCAAATCTTTTTAATCAAGTAGCCCTGAGCCGAACAGTGCTCCCACGGCATCGATAAAAATGTACTAACTTACTCCTCGTTCCATCTTTTTGCTTGACCTTTTCAGGAAGCGAACCGAACCGACTCCAGTGCTCGGATCTTCATCAAGATTCATAACCGAACACTGGGGGGGAGTGAGAAGGGTTGACATCGGGGTCGACATCGAGCCTCCCAACCGAAGCTTATCTATCCGATAACCGGGGACTCATGCCCGGGGATTAGATTTAGTACATTGTAATTAGCCCGGTAGCGGCATATGATCATTCTGCTTTTATTGAAAGTTTGCTTTTTCTAAATCTGTTGTTTTTCACCCGAGGTCCGTTTCGACTCGGTTTCATGTAATACCGCTCTTTCGGGCCCATGAATGCTAATAAAATGACTTTGGTTTCCATTCATGTGAAATGACTTTGGTCCCATTCATTTTATTTATACAAATCTTGCACACCGAAGCTGCACAATGCCTCGACTCGAGGGCGAGACGTCGTCCTAAGTCTGCATCGATCATATTCCACTTAAGTCTTGCAAGCATATCATTCATTTCCAAAAGTGTTCGATATACATATAAAAAATCAACACACGAAATTCACAAAGCGATCTTTCATTAAGAGCCCGAAGGCCGAAGTTATATACATCCAAAAATGACCCGAAGGTCCCAAGCATAAATACAAAGGCCCGAAGGCCAACATTCTGGGAGGCACGAAGGCCTGGAAACAAAAGAAAAATACACAAGTGTTTACAAAGCACTAAGGCTACGCTTCCTCGGCATCCCCACTCCCCTCTTCGGCGCTGTCGCTCTCATCATCGGATCCTTCACTCGAGGGGAGGTCATCCACAATCTTTTGGGCCTCAGCGGCAGCTTCCCTCGCCTTGGAAATCTCCTCCTCGAGCACGATCTGCCCGGCCTGAACTTGCTCGAGGGCGCTGAGTCTGGTCTTGACAACGGCCCAGGTCTCTTCGAATTTGGCCCTTGTTGCCCTGACCTCGGCCCGCTCGTTGAGATAAGCAATCCGCCTTTCAAGCTTGGATACTTTGCCCCGAAGGGCTGGCACCTCATCCACTTGGCTTTGCAGCCCGATGAGTTTTGCATTGTATTCCCCGAGCTTACTGCGGTACTTCTCACCCGCTTCAAGAGCCTCGGTTTTGGCCCTGAAAAGGTCGGCCTCCAGGCGGGCATTCTCGAGGCTCAGCCTCGAGCGCTCAGCAGTAAATTCTTCTGTCGCAGCCCGAACACGAGCTTCGGAGGACTCCACCGTTGCGCGAAGATCGGACTCGGCCTTCGCCGAGGCTTCATTGGCACGCTCCAGCTCGCTGTTTAGAATTGCGAACCGGCGCTCAAGCTCGGTAACTTGCCCCTTGAGGATCTTCTTCTGACCATCCCAAGTGGCGGCCGCGGCCTTGAGCTCCGCAGCTCGGTCGCGCTCGAGGTGAACGGCCCGCAGATTGAGAACCAAACTCTGCATTCAAAGCACGATGTTAGAACTCGCGGAATAATGAAATCGTGCAAAGTGCGAACTAAAGCTTACCCGAAGAGCCGAAGCGGCTAAAACGCCCATCAAACTCATGGGGCTAAGGTTCCGAAGGGCGTGATCTTCGGCGGGGCCAAGCAAGCCGTCAAGGGCAGCGATATCCTCTTTCGTAGCATCTAACAAATTAGCATCGGGATATATCTCCAAAGCCCGAGCTGCAATGTTGGTGGGCTTCGGGGAATCTCTTGAAGCTTTGACCATGTTTTTGATCAACCCTCCGCTCACTTTCGCCTTGCCTTTTCTCTTTGCGGCTTCCTGATCAGATTCTTCCACGTGCACGACTTCGGTCGATCCACCCACTTCAACCCTTTCTGAAACGGGCTCGGGGACTGGATCTGGCCTTTCCTCGGGAACTGGAGGGGGTAGTTCCTCATCACTAGGCTCATCCACAAGCCCCCGGCGTGTAGCGACCGGAGCCCCAGCATCGGGAGCTGTAACTTCCTCAACTCGAGGACCCTTCGCCTTGGTGGCCCGTTTCGAAGTCGCCCTTTTCCTCTTAGCACCTGGGGCAGGAAGAGGGGCAATTTGCCTAACGTAAGTATGAATGGCAGTGGAAACACAAGAAAACCTACCCAAGAAAATTTCACCTTGCGAAGCTCCTTGGCTTGAAGAGGCTTTAGCTTTCTTCTCCTCGATAAGCTTCTTCGCCATTGCCGCCATCTTGGCGACCCCCTCGGTGACATCGGTCACCAGCTTCTCACTTCTCTTCGCCTTCTTGTTTCCTCTCTCTTCCTCTCCACCCTCCACCTCGGCTTCTTCCTCCTCGTCAACCTCCCTCACGGCCTTGCTGGGGAGACCTGTGCAAGCAAAGTGGAAAAGTTAGTTGAATAATTTAAAGTGAAACTTAACGACCCAAAATTAACAACTCACCGTGCCTCTTGCACGCCCATCGGTTTTCAGGCAGGGCAGCTAGCACCATCCACTGCCGTTCGGGACGTTTCTTCGGTTGCATAACTTCGGTCACCCATTCGAGCAGGTTCCTCGGGGGCACGACCATCACTTTTTCAGCTGCAAGTCGAAGAAGGGGCTGAGTAACAGTTGCTATAATTCCAAAACCAAAGGAAGAAGGGAAATAAGCACTTACGCTGGGCGTTCCACGCCTCGGGGAAGCCGGGCTCGGCAGACAACAGCCTCGTGGGAACGAGCACGAACCGATCGTTCCACCCTCGGTCCCCATGATCCTCGCTCTTGCTTAAAATTGCGTATGAGCCCCGGGGCAAGAGGGCAACCACCCCGGCCTTATGGAAATAGGGGTAGTAGAGCGATATCAAGTGCTGAAAAGTGAAGGGCAGCCCCGAGATGTCACTCAAGTACTCGAGGGCTTGGACGACCCTCCAAACCCCGGGCCCGAGTTGGGCAAGGCAGAGGTTGTATGATCTGCGAAACGTGTCAATTATGGGGTGTACGGGCAAATCAAACCCTATGGTGAAAGGATAAGTAAAAACCGAGGAATATCCTTCAACATGTGTAGACGCGGCCGAGCCAGGCGCCGGGATCCTAACCTCCACTTCGGGGCCCCAGCGGCAGTCGGCCCGAACCGCCTCAATCCTTTCCTCGGTTATGATGCTCGGGGTAACATGGACGGGGATGTTCCTTTTCTTCCCTTTCTGAGCATCTGATTGGGCGTGGACTTTTAAGTCCTTGTCATTGTTAAAACTCGAGGGGATGACCAACCGAGGGTCGATCTCCACCTCGAGTGGAATTTTCCTCTTTGATTTCTTCGAGGGGCCAGCCTCGGTCTCTCCCTTTGAGCCACTAATCTCGCTCACCTCGGCCTCTCCGACCGAGCCACCCACCTCCCTCACATCAGTGGCATCGTCGCCCGCAATATCGTCATCCACTTCCAAGTCCACGTACTCGCTGGCCTCAGCTGAGCCGCGACCCGCCTTCGCTTTACGTCTCAAGGGAGTGGGAGCGGCAGACGTGGCCTCGCCACCGTCTCCCGCTCCAGCCACCTGCAATGGCGGCACGGAAGGAACAGCTTCGTCATTCACTGCCATGGCCGCAAAACGTTCCGCCCTTTCGCCGGAATCGCTTGAGCCTTGACCAGAAATGGTAGCAGAAACATTGGTAGACATGTTGGGAGTCGGAGAACGAAATAGAGAGAAGTTTTGAGTGAAGAGAACAGGAGTGACAATGGCGGCTGAAAGAGTCTTGGTTGTTGTTCTTCTTAAAGCAAAATGTTAAAAGTGAAGATGAAAAGGGCAGAAGTGAGGTATTTATAGTGTTTGTACACGTGCAAATAGGTGAAGCTAATGATGACTGAAACGTTGGAGAAAACAAAAAGACGGCGTGACCGTTCAGAGACCTATCACGAGCCGCCACGTAATGCGGAACGGCGACCCTACAGATGCGCAACTTTTTGAAAATTCGTGGATAGGGTTCCGCCACGTCGACTTCCCGCTCAAACTCATTCCACTCCTCGGCGACTTCAGCGTCTACCGAGGAGTGGGGGGGCTATCTGTATTGGGTAAAAATTATCGTCTTCGGTCAACACCTCGAGTTGGTAGACCGAAGAGAAAACGAGCTGGCGCTCCGAAGGGAAAATAATCGATCGTGACTGAATCACCAAGGTCAACGCCCGAAGGCGCGACCGAAGAGAAATTAAGCTTTTAACTTCGGGGGCATGGCACCCTCTTCGGATTGCAAGGTCAGATGACCGAAGCCCCGTGGCAAGGCTTCGGTTAACACCTCGGTCCCAACGGCTTTGCAGCCCACTACTCTGCTCCACTAACTCGTCCATGTTGCTGATCAGATCGTGGGAGGAGTGCAAGCTGATGATGGAGAACGTGGGCAAGGCCCCTAGGCCTATAAATAGATGCTCATTTTGTACTATAGGCATTCAGAAATTTGTACCGAAACTCTGTCAAAATCTGTACCCAGCTTTCATATATTGAAACACAGTTATTTCTTCGCGTTTATATCTTTTTTGTGCATTTTATTCAACTTTGATACGAAGAATTGCTTGTATCCGAATCCAAATTCGATTTGTACACCTAAACTGATTTAGGCCCATACAAATGCAACCGCCCAAAGAAAAAGTTCATTTTTGTCTTTGATTGCGTTTTATTCTGCTCTATTTTCCCCAATATGCACATTTACTCCATGTGTTTTTGTTTTCTTCTGATTCGTTTGTTTCCAGATCAAGAAAATGTGCAAAAGAAGAAATAAGACCTTTTCAGAAAACCATTTCTCTCTTGTTTTGTCCAAATATTGTGTTGACTTCATTTAGTCGACTCATCATTTTACCATTATATACTCCCTCTGTTTCAAAATGAGTGTCTATCTTTCCTTTTTTGTTTGTCCCAAAATGAGTGTCTCTTTCCTTATATGGCAACTCATTAAATCTAAGATTTATTTTGGACCACAAGATTTAAAGACTCAGACCCACATTACACACACCTTTTATTTTAAACCACAGGATTTAAAAGTCTTTCTTATTTTCTAAAACTTTGTGCCCAGTCAAACCCAGACACTCATTTTGGGACGGAGGGAGTACCTTTTTACATCATGGAAATGATGGGGTTGTTTGAATCACCTTTTTGCTGCATTACCACTAGCAAAATAAAATATGATTCATATTTTTTCAATTTTTGAGGCTGTGGGATAAAGTTTGGCAAGATCTGCTAACATAAGGTTTCCTAGATCAGTGGTAAGTTTGATTGAATTTACGATTAATTGTTTAGATCTCTGGGTTCTCTTTTTTCGAAAAATGATTTCCATTCATGTATATCTACTTAATGCCCACGTAAGACATTAGAAGGGTGAATAGTTTCTTATACCCGACTTTTAATTTAAGCAAATTGAGATTTAACTGTTGAACATCACCCAGAAAACTGGGTTCTCAATGTATGTTGAACTAAAAATATTGCGATAAAGTAAAGTGAATAATATAAATTTTTATACTAAATGCCCACCTAAGACACCAGAGGGCTTG
The DNA here is from genome assembly GCA_037355625.1 of Petunia x hybrida. NCBI lineage: Eukaryota > Viridiplantae > Streptophyta > Magnoliopsida > Solanales > Solanaceae > Petunia > Petunia x hybrida. The sequence goes on from JBBBVM010000007.1 coordinate 19,219,819, forward strand.
TACCAGATGTTTGTTTAAGCAAACGAGAACTTAACTACAAAGACTAACACAAAGAATCAGAATTTCGATATTGGTCCAAGCAAATTGAATTACATTTAGCAATGAGAATAAGCATAAAAACATCACATCTTGAATTGTAGATCAAACTTAAATATGACATACATAGAAAAGGTTCACATAGGTGACCATAAATTATTGCCAAAGGCACAAAACATCAAAAGTTTAATAGTTAATATAAGGTTCAAATATATATGACCTAAGGCAAAATAATATAAGATAGGTTCATATATATGCCCTAAGCCAAAAGAACATAAACTGTCATATTCTAACTTCCTCCTCCATTTGATGGCAAAGTTGTTGTAGCTTGAGGTGATGAAGCTGCAGTCTTTAAGTTAATCCTCTTTTGGTGCTCCATTTTTTGGAGTTGATTACTTGTTGTAATCACCTAATTTTGGCACGACTACAGAAAAATTGTTCAAAATAGCCGTGTTAGATTCTTAGGATTTTGCTGAAATTTTCCTAAATTTTAGTCTTTATTTTAACTAAAATTGTCATTAATTAGGATAGAAAATATGAAAATTGCCAAAAAATATTTGTTATGTGTTTAACTATGACTCTATGTTTAATTGTGATAGTATTGTAAATTTATGTGGTTTTAATTGTAGTAAATTGTGTATGTTTTAAAAAGTTTAGAGTCTTTAATGGCCATCGGTAGAAATATATGTAGCCCAATCCTAAACCCGGTCCAATAAAGCAAAGCCCACCTAAAGCCCTAGATATATAAGCTCTCTTTCCTCATTTTTCATCACTCACACCTTCTGAAGCTCAAGGCTTGGGGAAACCCTAGCAATTTTTCTCCTCACCATCAGAAAATCCCGTCACCCCTTTCTACCACCACATTTCCGCCACCGGACTACCGCCTTCCGGTGGTCGGAAAAATACAAACCATACCATTCCGGAAAGCTTTCGAGCCCCTCTATCCATTTCTGGTGTTATTTTTCCCGAAATCCTTACCGTTTGGCGCAGATCTGCATTTTTAATTTTGGGTAACACTCAACTCTGGTGAATTTTGGCTCCTCCGTTGTTGTGGTCTTTGGGGCTGCTATGCTATTGAATCTTTGTGATGAAGATGATGGTGATAGGGCTGTTTGGTTTTCATACGTTGATGATTTAATGATAAAGCATGTTTTGGGGTGATTTGTCTCTAATTGTTTCATGAAGGCAACAAGCTATGTCTTGGTGGCGACGTTCGTTTGACCAACATGTAAATTTTCACCTCCTTTCCATAGTCCTATTTGTTCAATCCGTATGTCTAGCCTAGGGATAGGATTAAGATTCTTATGTTCATATGTTTGGCTCGTTTCTAGTTTAATGTGAAGTATTTTAATTGCCTTGCTTCAATATTTTCAAGCATGTTTTGGAGCCTAAGTCACTGGGATTTGATTTGGCTCATTTAAGTTGTTTTAATTTAGTGTTTGGGGGCTGATTTTAGTAAATTTCAGATCTGTATTTTTGTGTTTAAAGTTGGTCTCATGTTTTGTTGGCGGCCCAAAAGTCAATAGTCCAAGCCCATGAGGCTGTCCTCTCAATAGGACAGCTTTGTTCAGCTTTTGGGACAGCATAGGGTGGCTGAAAAGATGTCATAGGGCTGCTGTACTTTTTCTGAAAATACTCAAGTATAGGGGTGTGGGCTTGTACTTTTGTATAAGTCTACACTCCACCTTTTTTGCCCTCAATTTTTCAGCTATATAAGAGTGTTTTAACAACATCAACCTACTAAAAAAAAGGGGGAACCAACTGAAAAAACACATGAATTGAGAGCAAATACTTGAGAAAAAAAAATAGTAAGTGGGAAGAAAAGATTTAGAACCAAAAGCCTTCATACCAAGAGACTTTTGGGGTATAAATCTTAAGTTTTAAGGGTTTAAAAGGGCTGTTTAGTTGCTGAATTTTGGTGACCTTGCTGTGTTCGTTTGCTTTGGTTTTAAGCTTTGTGGGATCTTCATTGCAGTGCTCTAAGGTCTCGTTATATAGGTAAACACAAAGTTTAACCTTTGTATTTATTTTGAGTTGTTTGGCATGAGTAAAGATGGAATGAAACTAGTATGTTTTAAGACTTGAACTTTGCTTATTGTGTTAGAACTCTTCAAAATTTGTCCTTGTGCTAAAATAGAAAGACTACTAGTACTTGTGAGCATGTTTACAATATCTATAAAGGTTGCTCTTGGTACGTTTGAATAAAAGGGAAGGAAAATGAACGACAATTTGAAATTAACAAAGGCGGACTTTATTTTGGAAAAAAAATGTAGCACATTTTTAAGCCGGAATGTTTCTGAAAATATGGTCACGAGGTGTAATATCTTTAAAAAATCTGGACGAATAGGCAATGACTAGGACGTCTAATTTGAAATTTGGCCACCCTTCACTTCAAAACAACTTATTTGGAATATAGGAATGAAGGTGACTAGTTTTTGCAAATGGATTTTAAAACGGCCCGGTTTTCGCAAATAATTCAGCCCGCCTCTTTTGTTAAACGAATGGGAGTTTGTTAAGCTTTTCTTTTTCAAAGACAGCCAACAAAGCTGTTTCAATTTAACAAACAGCCCACTATATATTTACACTTTTGTAATCCATATATTTTTAATCAATAAAGGCAAATTTGGGAGTCTCAATTTGTCACTTAATAAATATAGCGTTTGCACTTAACTAAATCGATTAGGCAAACTAAAATAGGAGCGAGAAGACTTCCACGATTGCGCGTAATAATAAAGTATGATCTGCGATCTACTTACTAGGCGAAACGAAATCAAATGATAGTCACAAGTTTGCGCTAAGGTATACCCAGCGGGTTACCTAGTACAATTTTGGTTAAACAAATAAAAGCGTAACTTTAAATGAACGGCAAAGATATAACAACCACGTTTAATAAATCAAAACGCGACAATAAAGCAACTGTGCTTGGCACAGGACTCGAGGGTGCCTAACACCTTCCCGAGAGTCAACTGAGGACCTTACCCGAATCTTTGACGCGGACCATTAAACGAGTCAAGGGTGTTCCAGGTATACCACTTTGGTGACTTGGCACACCTTTAACTTGTCAAGTGGCGACTCCGAATTTCTCTTGAATAATTGTGTACCTTTAACACCCGTCATAACCTTTTAAACACGCATTTCTATTTATTTAGTGTTGTGTTGTAAAAAAGGGTCGTGACAGCTTGGCGACTCCGCTGGGAAAATTAGTGAAAACTAGAATCTCCGGCCTTGATAAAATTGTCGCATGTTTTAATTTATTAAATATTTGGTTGTTATATTCTTGCCGTTATCACATGAAAAGTTGAATGTTACTGCTTTGATATTATTGAACTGTATATAAACTGTCTTCCTCCGCAACCCTCTGAGTCTCTGAAACACACACACACGTGCACTTACCAGATTGCTTGTGGCATCTGGGACTTTCTTACTAAATTGCCCATGATTTAGGAGGAAGGCGTGACAAGATTTTAGGCCGGACACACTGTCTCCGGATGGCCCTGATGCGCTTTCCGCCCGGTTTGTCCACCGGGTTTTTTCAGCCAGTCTAGACACTGAGTCAGTTATGTCACCTAGAGTTAAACCTTTAGGCCCAATTATCTGCATCATATTTGACATAATGAGGTGCGGTACACCGGTATTGCACTTGTCTAGGCTGACCCTTTTGTGTCAAGATGGGCCCATGTCCCAAAAAGACACATTATTGACATCTTATGTGTTGCATTTACTGTAGAAAAAAAGGGTTGTTATGCTGACCGATCACCGGGGGTAGGTGTTAAATTTTGAAAAAAAAGAGAGAAAAATGAAGAATGGGTTTAGTCCCGTGTCTCAAAATATCTTTAGTTGTCATTTTACGCCGTTATAATGGCGAATTTTTTTTCAAGAGCCTTTAGAGTCTAATTTTTTGTCCGGGTTCGGTCTCAAGTATTAGAAAATAATTTGTCATAGTTTTGCACCGTTATAGTTTTGTGTCGGTATAAGGGCTAAATTTTGGGACCCTTTTGTCTTTGAGTCTGTGTCCAAGTCAAGTTCATATTTTTGGAAAGTAATTTATCGGGGTTTTACGCCGTCATAATGACCAATTTTTGTAAACCAATTGTGCATCTAATTCGTGTAATATTTTGTGTCTTTGTGTCGTTATAATGGCCAAATTTTGTAAATACTCTAAGATTCTTGTTCGAATTAGATCAAACAGTTTGTTTCAAAAAAAAAAAAGTTGTGTCTATCTTTGTGTTGTCATAATGTTCGATTTTGGAGTCACCTTTCAAAAAAAAATAATAGTTTGTTTCATAATCTGTTCTCAAGTTCCGTTAGAACTTCCCTCGGGTTGAGTCTTAAATTTTCTTTAAACAAAAAAAAAATATTGTTTTAGGGTCCCGCTTTATTTTGTTTTGTTTAAAGTCAAGTCAGGGTACAGACGACAAATTGTATCTAGCTTAGTTGTATTTTGTGTCGATCCTCGTGGAATAACCGGACTCCGCTATAATTTCGAGTCCCATTATTTTCACCATCTGGGTGTACCCGCCCAATGTGTCAGTTTGTATATATCTTTGACTCGTGCATCATGTCAAGTATTTTTATTTTGAGTTTGTCTCGTGTAGTTTGTCTAAATTACGTTTGTTGAGTCAGAAAAATAGGAAAGAAAAAAAAATAATAATCATCCAAGTTCGTCCTTGTGCTGATTACGTATTAATTACAATTTTGTTCTAATTTTGATCAAGGCACATAAGCAATCTTTCGGGGATACGATTGGTACACTCGGCTTACGCAGTTAACTATTTCGGGATGACGCATAACAACCTTAGGCTTGCAATATGTGATTTCTTTGTGCTAACCCGGGTTGTTACCCAAAGTTTCGAAGTTTGTGCTATTTAACAGGCGCTCTAAAATTGGTTCTTATCAACACTTGAGGAGGCAGAATAAGAGGTCAACCAGGGAGGTCAAAATATGGAATAGTTGATGGCGGACACAGGTCATGTCATTACTATGGGAACAGTCCCACCAGAATGCCTGTCCCTTGCCTTGTTGAATGTTTCACAAGGTCCAAAAGTTGAAGAAATGAGAAATGACATAATTTGTCGTTGGATCTGAGGTACGTCTTTGGCATCAACATGGTGCAAATTGGTCACGGGCTCAGCAATACATAAGTCCAAAAATCGGTCCTGACGAGCAACTGTGCAACTGAGGAACGTTGTAGCTTGTTTTGTTATCCTTTCTATGTACTTGGTTATTTGAGGGTTGTAATCCAAGTGCATTATTTTCTTGTTTTGATATTCAAACCCATATATCTCTAAAAAAAAAAAAAAAAAAGGGCGAGATCCAATTCTTGTCTCAAGATTCTGTCTTTTGTCTCTCTGAATTTTGTCTTCTTTTATTTTTGTGATGTTCGGCCTTGATAACATGACATGCGTACGGGGTTTACTTCTAGATCTAGACACGTGGTCCGACATATTGTCTCAATGAACCATCAGAATATTGAGGAAAAGGGAGTGAAATAAGTTGGGAATTAATCAATAGTCATCCAGTACGGGGGATCGATGAGAAGTTCAAAATCATGCACGGTCGCTTCGACCGAATTTGAAGTACCAGTTGTGAGAACCATCGTTGAAGTAGAAGTCGAGGACACGTGTGGATCAATCCAGGTCAATTGATTGAACCATTATTTGTGCGAGGCATTCTCGGGTCGGGATGACGAACGGCTTTCGTTTCTTCTACCCAAACACTATATCCTTTTGTCAGTCCTTTTTTAGCCTTGTTCTGTGTTTTTCTTTGGCCTACCCTCCCTTGGAATCATTTTGATGTGATTAAAGAAAAAGAAAAAAAAAAAACCAAAATACAAAAACAAAATCTACCTCAGTGCTAGAGCTACGTCTGACCTGATTCCTCTCAAAAGGATACGTAGGCAACTATTTCGTTGCGGTCGCAACAAGAGAAATTTCCTTTTTTCATGTCTACTTTTATTCGCGCAAAGTTTGCCTCCAGGCTTGCGGAATATATCAAGAAAATCAGAGACCCCAGTTTATCCTAAACTGGGGCATAAATTGTTTATATTTTTTAAGAAAGTGGAGGAAATTCAATATTCCTCCCTATTTTCTTTGTGTTCATAACAGGGGAATGTTCATTTTTTTCCCTGTTCATATTGACGCAAAACTTGCCTCCAAGTTTGCGGCCAACGTCAAAAGAAATTTTGTTTCCCATTCCATGCTAAACTGGGGCAGAAGTTTGTTTTTATTTTATTTTATAAATAAAATAAAATAAAATAAAAACAAACTTCAATTTTTGTTGTACCATCTACTCACATGTTTTAAGGGATGTTTGGCATATCAGTCTCGAAATCGAGGAAGAAACTCAAAGCGCCTAGTTTATCCTAAACTGGGGCAGAAGTTTATTTTTTTTTTAAAAAAAAAAAAAAGAAAGAGGAGAAAGTCAACATCCCTTTTCTTTCATTGTGTTCATCTCGGGGGATAATCTCAATATTCCTTATGTTTTCATATTAGAAAATTCAAAAGATAATTCCTCGGTTTTACTAAACCGGGGCTACAGTTTATTTTTATTTTAAAAGAAATGATTCCAAGGGTTGTATCATTCACCACGTCGTTTCATGAGATGCTTTTTATACCGCTTTTCAAACTAAAGAGAAAAACTCAAAAAAAAAAGAGAAAAAGAAATAATCCCCAATTTGCCTAAACTGGGGGAAGGAAATTTGTTTTATTTTCACAAAGCGGTGATTTCATAGTTTGTGATATTCATCTGATCGTCTCATGAGATGTTTCTGAGCTTTTATGTTGAACCCTCTTCTTCATAGCCTAACCAAATCCAATGTTACAGTCCAAATAAAGTCCCTTCTGACCGATCATTGAGAATGTCAAGCCGAGTAAGGTATCAAGGGATAAGTTCCACACTGTAAAGTCGCATTCTTATAAGTCGACAATCGCATTTAGGAGCTGGGAGCACCAAGGTCATTAAAGGAGAAATTCTCCGGGGAATCAAGATAAAGGCCGAAATTGAAGAAAGAAAGGAAAGACGGGGTCGAGCAGCAAGGAGAGATGGGAGGTCGGTTGGGAAAGAGCGAAAAATGAAAGGAATGAAAAAAAGAGCGAAAAAAATGAAAAAAAAATAAAGTCTTGTCGGTGAAAACCTGAAAAGGCGCTGCAAGGCAATAGTGAGTTAAAAGAACAAAGAGAGAGGTTAGTTGGTGAAAATCCGAAAGGGCACTACTAGTCGAATGAGGGTTGTGGAAGTCATCACCAGGTTCGGGTTGAGCAATGTTGTCAAACTGGGGCCAGTTTAGGGATAGACCGGGTGAATGGATCAAGAGTTGATTCTAATTGCATGTCATGTTTTACTAAGGTTGTCGTTTCACCTCCAAATAAGTTTCTTCTATCTACTAGGGACATCTTTCATTCGATGTCTCCTTCTGAGTTTCTTCACTTTTCTTTTCATTTATTTCTTTCTCATTATTTTCGGGCATTCAGAAAGGTTTGCAAAACTTGTCTACAAGTTTCAGTTGTACCAGAAAAGTCGGGAATGAGAGCCTAGCACCGAGATTATACCATGAAGATCACTAGGAATGCTTTGTTATTTCTACAAAGGTGTGACCAAAGACCGAGATGTGAATTTGGTCGGGAAGTGTGAAAACACAACTACATCAAGTCAGTTGCTCGTCGGGGGCAAACTTGAAAAGCAGAAAAAGAAATAAAGAAAGAAATCAGGGACCATCTGAGCAGGGAGTCGTGGTTTTCAACTTTCAAGATAAGAACCATTGGGATAATGGGATAGAATTTTCAACTTTAAACACAAGACCCATTGGGATGATGAGATTCAAGTTTCAACGCAAGACCCGTTAGGATAATGGGATTCCTCTTCAAGAACAAGACCCATCAGAGTGATGGTTTTCAATTTTCAGAAGAAGCAAGACCCATCAGAGTGATGGTTTTCAATTTCCAGCATAAGCAAAACCCATCAGGGTGATGGTTTCTAATTTTCAACAAAAAAGCAAGACCCATCAGAGTGATGGTTTTCAATTTTTGGAAGAAGCAAGACCCATCAGAGTGATGGTTTCCAATTTCCAGCATAAGCAAGACCCATCAGGGTGATGGTTTCTAATTTTCAACAAAAAGCAAGACCCATCAGAGTGATGGTTTTCAATTTTCGGAAGAAGCAAGACCCATCAGAGTGATGGTTTTCAATTTCCAGCATAAGCAAGACCCATTAGAGTGATAGTTTTCAATTTCCAGACCCATCAGAGTGATGGTTTTCAATTTTCAGAACAAGATCCATCAGAGTGATGATTTCCAATTTCCAGTTGAAGCAAGACCCAATCAGAGTGATGGCTTTTATTTCTAACAAGAGCAAGAACCATCAGAGTGATGGTTTTAAATTCTAGCAAGAGCAAGACCCATCAGAGTGATAGTTTTAAATTCCAACAAGAGCAAGACCCATCAGAGTGATGGTTTTCAGAAGAAGCAAGACCCATCAGAGTGATGATTTTCAATTCTCAACAGAAGCAAGACCCATCAGAGAGATGGTTTTAATTTTCAGCAAAAGCAAGACCCATCAGAGTGATGGTTTTCATTTCAGCAAGAAGAAGACCCACCAGAGTGATGGTTTTCATTTCAGCAAGAAAAAGACCCACCAGGGTGGTGGTTCCAGTTTTACATTCAAGTTAAAGTCCGTCAAAGCGGCAATTTTACTTTCAATTCAAAGTCCGTCAAAGCGGCAATTTTACTTTCAAGTCAAAGCCCGTCAAAGCGGCAATTTCTACTTTCAAGTCAAAGGCCGTCAAAGCGGCAATTTCTACTTTCAAGTCAAAGCCCGTCAAAGCGGCAATTTTACTTTCAAGCCAAAGGCCGTCAAAGCGGCAGTTTCAACTTTAGAGGCAAAGCCCGCCCGAGCGGCAATTTCAAGTTTTCAAGACTACTTTTGTAGTGGGAGCTTCAGACCAGTTCATCAGCTTGGGAAGCATGAAGAGTAGTCTAGGAATTGTAACTTTTACATTTTTCAATGTTGTAATTCTATTTTTCTTTGTAAAAGCCATGACCACCAGCAAGCGACCAGTAATCAGCAACGACAACCTTTCTGCGCCTAAGAGTGTCTAGTGTCAGCCTCAAGTGTGTCTAGAAGAGTCTCTAGTTTGTCCAAGTGTGTCTAGAAGAGTCTCTAGTTTGTCTTAGTAGTCTAGAGTATCTAGTTTGTCTTAGTGAGTCTAGAAGAGTCTGGTGTCTGTTTGAATGCGGTAGTCCCAGCTGCCGCACGTAAGGAACTACACTGACCTGATTCCTTAGTCCAGGGATAAGGTCTCGTTATATAGGTAAACACAAAGTTTAACCTTTGTATTTATTTTGAGTTGTTTGGCATGAGTAAAGATGGAATGAAACTAGTATGTTTTAAGTCTTGAACTTTGCTTATTGTGTTAGAACTCTTCAAAATTTGTTCTTGTGCTAAAATAGAAAGACTACTAGTACTTGTGAGCATGTTTACAATATCTATAAAGGTTGCTCTTGGTACGTTTGAATAAAAGGGAAGGAAAGTGAACGACAATTTGAAATTAACAAAGGCGGACTTTATTTTGCAAAAAAAATTTAGCACATTTTTAAGCCGGAATGTTTCTGCAAATATGGTCACGAGGTGTAATATCTTTAAAAAATCTGGACGAATAGGCAATGACTAGGACGTATAATTTGAAATTTGGCCACCCTTCACTTCAAAACAACTTATTTGGAATATAGGAATGAAGGTGACTAGTTTTTGCAAATGGATTTTAAAACGGCCCGGTTTTCGCAAATAATTCAGCCCGCCTCTTTTGTTAAACGAATGGGAGTTTGTTAAGCTTTTCTTTTTCAAAGACAGCCAACAAAGCTGTTTCAATTTAACAAACAGCCCACTATATATTTACACTTTTGTAATCCGTATATTTTTAATCAATAAAGGCAAATTTGGGAGTCTCAATTTGTCACTTAATAAATATAGCGTTTGCACTTAACTAAATCGATTAGGCAAACTAAAATAGGAGCGAGAAGACTTCCACGATTGCGCGTAATAATAAAGTATGATCTGCGATCTACTTACTAGGCGAAACGAAATCAAATGATAGTCACAAGTTTGCGCTAAGGTATACCCAGCGGGTTACCTAGTACAATTTTGGTTAAACAAATAAAAGCGTAACTTTAAATGAACGGCAAAGATATAACAACCACGTTTAATAAATCAAAACGAGACAATGAAGCAACTGTGCTCGGCACAGGACTCGAGGGTGCCTAACACCTTCCCGAGAGTCAACTGAGGACCTTACCCGAATCTCTGACGCGGACCATTAAACGAGTCAAGGGTGTTCCAGGTACACCACTTTTGTGACTTGGCACACCTTTAACTTGTCAAGTGGCGACTCCGAATTTCTCTTGAATAATTGTGTACCTTTAACACCCGTCATAACCTTTTAAACACGCATTTCTATTTATTTAGTGTTGTGTTGTAAAAAAGGGTCGTGACACTTGTCATAGCATTCTTTTTCTGCCACTTCAAGTCTTTGGGTTTGAATCCAAGATCAACATTTGTATGTGAAGCATCCTTGTAATTTACAGTAGATATCACAGTTTGTTGGTCTTCCCTACTGAAAATACAAATATGTACTAAGTTAGTTCAAAATATCAAAGTTAGTTTTAATGAACTATGTCACAGATTGAACAACCTACATCTAGAACTTGTCTGCCAGATTTTGTGTCAGTATAAATGCCAAATCCAATATTCTTTGGTCTCTTACTCCCAACTGCAGCCGCAAGAGCTTGTCCAATTCCCTTACCTCTTCCTTTGCCAACTCCCAAATCCACTCTACCTTTTTCATTGCCAATTCCCAAGTCCACTCCACCCCTGCCCCTGCTAATTCCCAAGTCCACTCTACCTCTTCCTCTGCCACCTCCAATTTTCCCCTCCCTTTTCCAACTCTTATTCCTTTACCCCTTGAAATTGTGTTTGGCCTTTTACCCTTGGAGGAATCTTGACACAAAGATGATGGGTTGGTCACGATAGACTGTTGAGTGAAAGTTTACTGAGACGGCTGACTATTTGCTTGCTAAGTTGAAGGCTGACTGTTTGCCTATAAGTGAGGATTGTTTGCCTGCTGAGTTGAAGGCTGACATGTACTCTGCCTCATTGGCTAAGACCAGTTAGGCATTGTACAAGTATTGGCTAAAAAAAATAAGTGATAAAAGCAAACATACCCCTGATCTGCATCCTTTTTTATTATACCCAGTTTGCTTGCAGATAGAACAGGACATTTTACCTCTTTTTTTGGACAGTTTTCCCCACTTTTTCTTAGGGCCATCTTTGTCATTTGTTCTACATATTTTTGGCCTTCCAGGATAGGTTTAACTTCGAGGGGCTCTATAGGTGGATTAGTACTTTCAGGCCACCACTTTATGTTAGGTATTGGCTGGATGAAGTACTTATATTATATCTAGGAAAGTGTCTTTCCTATATCAGTGGGAAATATGATCTGCAGGTTCCTGCTCAATATGGTAAAGTGCACAAATTGCATGTGCACGGGGAATGCCTCTCAGCTGCCACAATCTGCATGAACAAGTTCTTTTGGCTAGGTCCACTGTGTGTCTGTAGTCCCCTTCAAGTACCTCACATCCATGTCACTATTCCAAACCATATCAAGTGTCCTTTCAAGCTTCTTGTTTTCTTCTGAGACCACATTTACCACATGTGATATATCACCCTTCCATTTTCCAGCGAATTTTATCATATCAACATGCTTAGTCATGATTTTATGCGTAATTTTCTCCAACATACTTATGACAGACTTGTGCCTAGATATGGATTGGAATAAGGGTAGAGTTTGAAAAGAACTGAAAAGAGGCTACAAGCCGAAGATGCATGACGTGAAATGGTGGAGAAAAGACCAAATAAACTCCTAGAGTTGGTGCTAAGCTGCAGCGAACTTGATTCTCTGAAAGTCCAACGAAGACTTGAATCTGGCTGAGTTTCAAGTTGAAACTCATATGGATGCACAACATGCAAAGACAAGTAAAGAAACAGAGAAAAGATTAGGAAATGGTCGAGAAAGCCAATACACATACTTCAAAATTGGCAGAGACTTTCAAAATTCACAACATACATCAAGACGTTGCCACTTGACTAATGCTAAAAATGCAAACCCGAGGTAAAAGAACAGTTAACATCTCGTCAAGTATGCACTTTGAGATTTGCAGATTCCTCAACAGTTAACATCTCGTCAAGTATGCACTTTGAATAATCAAGCTAGAAAGGACCTTAATCATGCTTTAGAGGTTTGTCAAACAAAGCTTAACAAGTTAAGTATCTAAGTTATTTCAACAATTATTCATAACACCAAACAATAAACATGATCGTGCAAATAGCATATATTACTAAAAAAAATATAACTCAGCCAAGAAAATGAATAGCCATGAAAAATATAAGAAGGCTCTCTTCACAAAATTAATTTGTCAGTAACCAAGAATAGAACTCAAAATATAATTATTATAACTAAAACATCAGCTCAACTCATGCTAACTGTAACTACTGGTTCAAATGGTTAAATACTCATAAATTCAGAATTAAACTATCGATTCAAAATGATGTCTTCCTAAGAAATTAAACAAATATTATTTTGAACATAGCAAAACTCAGTTTAAACCGCAAAGACGCAACTTAATCATACTTCAAGTTGGTCACTTAAGCTGGTATCCACATTAAAAGGGATAAAGATTATATTTTTTCTCTTTTTAGACTCTTATAGATACCACCAATGCCAAACCTGGCGTTAACCAATCCTCATAACAGATTTTCATTTGAGTTAAATAAAACTAAACTTTTTAATACAAAAAAATAGCTCTTAGCAGGAGCTATTACAACATAGAATAACTGATCTTGACTGTACCAATATAGCAGTCCAAAGTGAAACTCCTACCAAGCAGTAACTCACAAATAAAGTTCAAAGAAACAAGCTTTCATTACATCCTTTTAATGGCAACAAATATGACTCCAAAGTTAACGTGTTGAAGTTAAAGTAGAGCATAGCTTGATACTTCTAACCAAACGTCCAAATGCTAATTTTCCAACAGAGAACTTATTTTAAAACAGAGAATCCATTTCGAACTATATCTCAAGTCAAACATGCACCATGATAAACTTAACGATTCAGTTCTACCACTGTAAGCTAAAGAAATCAGTAACACACACAAAATGAAATATTAAAGTTATTACCATGCTTAAAAAAAACTATGAATTTATACTAAACATGAATACTATAACGTAAGTTTCACATTTTATTAACAGAAAGAAATATATTAAGTCGATATTATTACCTATTGCGTAGAACTTAATGGTTCTACATCTGAAGCCGCCTAAACTGTCTAAAAGATTTTTCCTAAATTTTAATATTCAAGGCTCTAAGTTATGCCAATAAACTGCCCAAGAAAAGCCCCAATTATTCAATCAAAAGTTGCTTTTAGTAATGGCTCATCTTGCAAACCGTTGTATTTGCAGAGTGGCATGCCTTTGGTGAAGGAATGCCTTTCGGTATTCGTGCTCCGAACTGCACTTTGAATCCTTATAACGGCAACATTTTCAATGAGCAGCTGTTTCCTTGTTAACCAGCTACGACAACGGCTCTAGCACACAACAAATTATTAAAGACTAGGAACAACCACGTCCTTTGAGAAAAGTATTTGAATAGTCCATATCATGATAAAGTAGTGAGCTTACAACAATTCTGCTAAATTAATTAGGCAACAATGTTTTGAAATACACACACATTGACTACTCCATATCTTCTTAGATAAGCTTCTAGTGTGTCTGATTCGTCTATTTACATGTCTTCTCATGCTAACTGGTGCAAACACATTCTTAAGTCTTACGAAACTCTAAGCCTATCCACTAGTCTAATGATTTAACAATGTTTAGCAGCAAAATCTGCTCATGAAAGGAAATGACCGATAATTCTGCATTTGAACTCGTGTAACATAAACATTACGCTACCCTGAATAATGTGATTGATGATCTCTTGCAGGATGCAGGACACAACTTACAGAAAACACAATACAAATGTGTGAAAATAAGAAGCTATACCACCAAACTCCTTTGAATAAATGTAACAAATAGGAGGATGCACTTTCAAATTGAGTTCCTTAATAAGCCCGAGGCACCAAATAAGAGGTGCGGTTGAGTACGTTATATGGAAGGTCAATATCAAGTCTATCTAATGAGCAAACAAAAATGAATCAGTATATGCTTTAAGTCTGTAATATTTTAAAAAATATTTACCTGAATCATAATATTTGACATTTGCGCCTATAAACTTCTGTTTTAGCAATCCATCTGCGAACATAGGACTGGATTGTACTCGCTGACCAAATTACCTGTTTGTAGCATTGAAAATCCCTCGAACATATAGCAAATCGGAAAATGCTCTGTATTTTTACTGTTGCTTGCTTCTGATCCGAAAAATTCTTCCTCATTAACCATCCATGACAGTAACTTTGGATTTTAGTTGCTGCACACTGTTCAGCATCAACGAGAGTCCAAGTGGACAAATCTTGCGGCAATGCTTTTCAAGTCACTCATTTTCGAGAAATCCAGTTTCTTGTGGCATGCTAATTAAGGTTATTGTAAATAGGATAGATATGTAAATAGGTTAGTTATGTAAATTGTATATTGGGTCAAACCCATTAAGCTTTACTTGGTCCCTAAGTTAGGTTTCTAGGTTTTCTCTTGTATATATAGGGGACTCCCTTCATCAATGAAAGGCAAGAGTTTTCACCCAAAGCTTATTCGTTTCTTGTGTGAGTGTGTTCGGCTTTTCGCTTGGTGTGTTCGGTTTTTACATGGTATCATAGCTACCGTGAAACTCTTCAAGTAGAAAAGTAATGGCAGCTCCAATAGGTGGTGCTGGTAGAGGAGGTGTTACCCAAGGAGAGGAGGGTGATGCTGCAGTCCTACGGAAAAGCATCTCTCCGTACGACATCACTTCGAATGATAATCCCGGTTTGATTATCACACAGGTCCAGTTGACCAGTAAAAACTATGAGGAATGGGCGCGGTCGGTTAGAACGGCGCTGCGTGCAAGGAAGAAGTTTGATTTTGTTGATGGATCGATTAAGATGTCCGGTGAAGATTCGATCGATTATGAGGATTGGTGGACTATCAATTCTCTTATGGTGTCATGGATTAGGAATTCAATCGAGCCCACTCTTCGGACCACTATATCGCACATGGAGGTGGCAAAAGATTTGTGGGAGAGTATCCGAGAACGTTTCTCTGAGGAAAACGGACCTCGAATTGAGGAATTGAAAGCGGCGTTGGCCGGTTATAAGCAAAAGGGATTGACTATTGCTGCTTACTATGGAAAACTGGCTATGTTGTGGGAAGAACTTGGAAATTGTGATAAGTTTCCAACTTGTTCGTGTGGAAACTGCACATGCAATCTAACGGTTGCACTGGAGAAGAAAAGAGAAAATGATAGGGTTCACTTATTTCTTATGGGTTTGGATGAAAGTCTTTATGGAACCGTCTGTTCCAATCTCTTGGCTCAGGATCCGTTGCCATCGATGAATCAAGTCTACCAAAAGGTAATTCAAGATGAACGGGTTAAGGGGATGGCACGAACGAGGGGAGGTGACAGCATTTGCTGCACAACGATCACCTCCACCGAAGACAGGCTATAAGGAGGTGGACATCCTCTGGAACGCTGCTATGAAGTTATTAGTTATCCGGAGGGTTGGTTGCTACACTTGTGCGATCGAGGTGGACATCCTCTGGAACGCTGCTATGAAGTTATTAGTTATCCGGAGGGTTGGGTGCATTATCCGAGCCAAGGTTCTTCGAATGGAGGACGTGGCAGGGGAAGAGCTGAAGGTAACAGAGGTGGAAGAGGTCGTGGACATCAACAGTTTGGTTCGAATGCTGGCCGAGGACGTGGGAATAATCGAGCAAATGGTGCTCAAGCTGAGTTCAAGAATGGAGAGACCGGACACATGAGTGTGACCGGACAAACTAACTTGTCCGGAATAACAAGTGATCAGTTGCAGATGATGTTCGATTTGCTGAAAAAGGAGAAGACAAGCACAAGTGAACCATCGATTGGTAAGAAAATTCATCTTCCGTGGATTATTGACACGGGAGCATCGAATCATATGACCAATCAAATGAGTATTTTGGAGAATTTACGAACAAAACCAAAGTGTTCGATAGGTTTACCGAACGGAAGCAGTACGATGGCGACTCAGGAAGGATCCATAAAACTTAACGAAGACATGGTTCTTCACGGAGTGTTATATGTGCCCGAAATGACTTGCAATTTGATTTCTGTGTCTCAATTAATTAATCAAGTTGGTTGCAATGTAATTTTTACTAATGATATGTGTGTTATGCAGGACCGGGCTATGGGGAAGTTGATAGGAGCGGGTGAACAAAAGAACGGACTCTACTACTTTCGGACGATACCCCTGGTGAAAGCTATGAAGGTCGATGTGGTAGATTTGTGGCATCAAAGGTTGGGACATCCTTCAATGCAAGTAACAAAATCTCTTTTAGTTTTAGAAGATAGTGGGAAAAGTAGCTTAGAAAAAAAAGCATGTGATGTATGCCTTAGGGCAAAACAAACTAAAAATGTATTTCCTTCGAGTAATAATAAAGCTGCCGAACCTTTTGATTTAATTCATTGTGACTTGTGGGGTCCTTATAGAACTGAATCTTCGTGTGGTGCATCATATTTTTTTACTGTTGTTGATGATTGTTCACGAGGAGTATGGGTGTTCTTGTTAGTTGATAAAGGAGAAGTCAGACAAAAATTGAAAGGTTTCTTCGCTATGGTAGAAAGACAATTCAATAAACGGGTTAAGTGTGTCCGGAGTGATAATGGAACCGAATTTGTAAGTTTGAAAGATTACTTTCTCGAACAAGGGATACTGTTCCAAACTTCCTGTGTAGGGACACCTCAGCAAAACGGAAGAGTTGAACGAAAACATCGACATATCTTGAATGTTGCACGAGCGTTACGTTTTCAAGCCAATTTGTCGATTGATTTCTGGGGAGAATGTGTGATGAAGGCATGTTATTTAATTAATCGGACACCAACTAAGTTGTTGAATGGGAAGACACCTTACGATGTCTTAATGGGAGTGACACCAAATTATGATCATTTGAGGTTGTTCGGTTTCTTATGTTATGCTCGCAATCCAGGATGAACAGGTGATAAGTTTGAGAGCAGGAGTCATCGATGTATGTTCTTGGGTTATCCGAATGGGAAGCAAGCGTGGAGAGTGTATGATTTGGAGACAAAGAAGTTTGTGATATCGAGAGATGTGGTGTTTTACGAAAAGGAATTTCCGTTCGAATCAAAGGAGATTGAGGAAGAAAAACGGAGACAAGATACTGTCCATGTCACCGTAGCATTGGAGGAAGAAGAGGAGAGTGTGCAAGGAAGGGGGGATGTTGAAAATAATGATCAAATGACTCCGGAAATTGAACCCGAAGTTGTGACTTCGGAAATTGAACCCGAAGTTGTTCCCACTATAGCTCCCAGACACAATGAGGATGGTGTAATCATCGAAGAGTTGGGTAGTGGAAAACGAACTAAGAAAGAGAGTGTTTTGCTGAGAGACTTTGTTACTAATACGGTCCAAAGGATGAGTCACCGGGTATCGTCCTGTGTTCGAAGGCCTGATTGTTTATCCGTTTCTCAACAACCCTTTAGTAAGCCTTATCCTCTAGCATACTATGTCAATTGTGATAATTTTCTTCGAAACATGTGAGTTTTCTTGCAGCTATAACGCAAGGACATGAGCCTACCTCTTATTCGGAGGCGGTGAAAAATGATAAATGGAGAACAGCCATGGGGCAAGAAATGAAGGCATTGGAAGCGAACAAGACTTGGGAGATAGTTCACTTGTCTCCGGGGAAGAAGGCCCTCGGATGCCGATGGGTATATAAGATAAAGTACAACTCAGATGGAACTATTGAAAGGTACAAAGCAAGACTAGTAATTTTTGGGAATCATCAAATCCAAGGAGTTTATTACACGGAGACCTTTGCACCGGTTGCAAAGATGGTGACTGTCCGAGTTTTTCTGGCCGTAGTTGCTGCTAAAAATTGGGAATTGCATCAGAGGGATGTGCACAATGTATTTTTGCATGGTAATCTTCACGAAGAAATATATATGAAATTGCCTCCGAGGCATCGCATGACCGGGAGAGGAACTGTGTGTCGCCTTCGAAAATCATTGTATGGTTTAAAACAGGCACCCAGGTGTTGGTTTGCGAAGTTGTCGACTGCTCATAAGAAATATGGGTTCCGACAATCGTATTCGAATTACTCATTATTTACGATGAAGAAGGGGAATGTGCATTTGAATGTGCTCGTTTATGTAGATGATTTAATCATATCTGGTAATGATTCGAGGGCAATTCGAATTTTTAAGTTGTACCTCTCGAAATGTTTTCATATGAAGGATTTAGGTGTTTTGAAATACTTCTTGGGGGTTGAAGTGGCAAGGGCTCCGAAGAGAATCTGCTTATGTCAGAGGAAGTATGCATTGGATATCATATCGGAAGCAGGCTTGTTGGGGGCAAAACCGGTTGGTACACTGATAGAACAAAACCATCGCTTGGCGCTTGCTACTGGTCGTTTTATCAAAGATCCTGAACGCTATCGGAGATTGGTTGGGCGATTGATTTACTTGTGTTTTACACGACCGAATTTGTCTTATAGTGTGCATGTGTTGTCACAATTCATGCAGAGTCCCCGTATTGAGCATATGGAAGTGGCGCTTAGGGTTGTTCGATATTTGAAAGGTTGTCCGGGTCAGGGCATCGTATTGAATTCTCAGTGCGATCTAAGATTGCATGGGTGGTGTGACTCCGATTGGGCAGGTTGTCCGTTGATACGTCGATCGTTGACGGGTTGGTATGTATCTTTAGGGGACTCACCAATATCTTGGCGAATGAAGAAGCAACAGATTGTATCAAGGTCCTCAGCCGAGGCAGAGTATCGATCGATGGCAATGACTGTGTGTGAATTGAAGTAGTTGAAAGGGATATTATGGTACCTTGGAATCGATCACAATTCTCTGATGAATTTGAAGTGTGACAGTCAAGCAGCGTTACATATTGCTCAGAATTCTGTTTTTCACAAACGCACTAAACACATCGAAGTCGACTATCACTTTGTTCGGAATGAGATTATCGGAGGAATCATTCGTCCCAGCTATGTGCCTAAGACCACTCAATTGGCTGATATTTTTACGAAGGCGGTGGGACGAGCTCAGTTCGAGTATTTCCTTAACAAGTTGGGCATAAGGAACCCTCATGCTCCAACTTGACGGGGAGGGGGGGATAATGAAGGTTATTGTAAATAGGATAGATATGTAAATAGGTTAGTTATGTAAATTATATATTGGGCCAAGCCAATTAAGCTTTACTTGATCCCTAAGTTAGGTTTCTAGGTTTTCTCTTGTATAAATAGGGGACTCCCTTCATCAATGAAAGGCAAGAACTTTAACCCAAAGCTTATTCGTTTCTTGTGTGAGTGTGTGCGGCTTTTCGCTTGGTGTGTTCGATTTTTACACATGATGTATGATTATGACAGATCCTCTTGACTTAAAGAAAGCATGTCTATCAACCGCAAAGGCTGCATATTTTTCCAGATTTTCTGAACGGTTCTGTGTATCTGTTCAAGTTGTAGCAATACGGTAAATGATAAAAATTCTAACATCTAGTAATGGAGAAAAATGAAAAAAAAAAAGAATATACCATGTAGTGATGCCAGATATATCTATGAACTAAGAAATGAATTGATGGTTCCTTCTTTACCTCAGCCATGCTCGTATTGCAGTTTGCAAGATACAAACTGCATTCTGAATCCTCAATATTTGCGATGCTGCACTGACTGACTGAAGTGAGACTGTATTACTATTGCAGCATTTTCTGAAACAATGAGACAAACATCTTTCAGCTGGCTTGGGGCAGGACAAATTATACTTGAAAAATAATTTCAAATTTTCATCCTCAGATGACAAAGCACAAATAGGTAGGAGCAACACCCGCATTGAGTTCGTTATACAAGAACAATATAGCTATCTAAGAAATATTGGTACGTTAAGAAAGCGGTTACAACAAAAGATTTACACACTTAAGTACATAATAAGTGTCAGATGTACAAGTTGCTAACTTTGTTCCAAATCTATATCACAGCACAAGGGTCAAGAGCAATTAACCAAACTTAGAATAAGTTGAAGGGCTAAACATCTCAGACAAAATTGAAAATATCATGGATGATTACCTTTTTGAGTATCATTGTTCCTTCTACTAGTGAACACCTAAATATATCCTTCAGTGACACATTAACTCACGTTAGGCTTTTATCTCAGATTACATCCCCTGCTAACATGACTTTTTGCAAAGTAATTTCTTCACCACAAATAGTAAGGTATGAACTTTAACTACATACTACTTTCAACTTTCTTATTTTTATTGTTATTTAAATTGTGTTATAGTTTATTTAATGATAAACGCATATGAAAGAGTACTAAAAAAGATACAGTGCATATTTTGTTTTGAGAGTTGTATTGGATAAAAACTGACAATCGTCTAAAAGGTGACACGTGTCCGCCACGTGGCACGGGCAGAAGTTCCACCGGACAGATATCTCACAGACAGACAACTAGCCGGGTGGTTACCACGAGCAGACCCAAAGCAGCTATGTAATGCATCATCAGTCAACACGATCTGAATGAGCAATTATTAACCTGATCATGTGCGATCACTCAATAAATGGTCATAAAGGCCGTAATTATGATCCAACGGTTACATATCCGACGGATACGTGCCCAGCGGTTACAAAATCCAACGGACGCCTATCTGACCTATAAATAGCACTCGTCCTATACCATTGTAAGATAACTTTTACTTCCTGTCTACAACGTCAATAAGAATATTCTCTTACTCTCGCTCAAACACTATTCTTTGCTTGCATACTTCGCCTTTTAATCTCTAAGTGCAATCAATAAGGAGGAAGTCTCACCGAGGTCAAGCGATCCAACACGGTTACTTCTATCTATTTCATTAACACTTTAATTCTATTTATTTTTGGTTATATCTCGTTCCTATATTGTTATTCATTATTACTGGAAAACACGAATATAACAGTAATATAGCGATTAGCGTAATTCTTCATTTGAACTCTTAATCTAAACTATTGATCGTGACTCCGCAAATACAAATTTAATTGTTAATTGGCCTAAAATCGGATTTAGGTTGAACAATTTGGCGACCACAGTGGGAGCCGGTCAATAGCCTCTATAGGTTAAGAGTTTACCTGTTGTGTACGATTTACCCTTTCTTGTCAATCCTTTGTTTTTACAACTAACATGGCAGAAAGCGATTCGCAACGAACTATCGTGGGAGGAGAATAGGTACGTACCCCTTCACCAAATTATTCTCCCAACTATTCTCCCGATTACTCGTCCGACGGGCAGCAACAATCTTCCTAAGGAACGGACAGGCAGCGAAATAGGCGTAGGCACTCTCAGAGCGCCACTCCGCCTAGGAGAAGACGCCACAGGAGTCTCTTCCCTGCCCAAGGGAACATCCAGGAAACCCTCTATGCATTTATGCAGGAACAAGCAGAGGTCAATAGAGGGATAAGGGAGGCGATCAACTCTCTCCGAGGACAAGCTCTCCCGGTCGCAAGAGTTGATGCTGCAGTGCCAGGTCGAGATGCACCTTTCTTGCACACTTCGAGACAAGGTGGGGAGCGAAACAACGGAGGAACTGTGGATCCAACGACTCAAGTCAACCAAAATCGAAAAGGAGGATCTATGGCGTCCACAGAAATGAGTATCGTCGTGGAGGCCCTCACCAAACAATTCAAGGAGAGCCAAGAAGTGCTTCAGAAGTCTCTCCACGAGAGAATCGATCAGATACCAGGCGCTCCACCCATGCTGAAGAAAGTCGATGTCCAACGTTACTCTCAGCGGCCTTGGAAGAAGGAAGCAGCCCCAAAGGCGATACCTAAGACGTTCAAAATGCCAAATATTCCGAGATATCGTGGAACATCCGACCCCAACGATCACCTCATGATGTTCAGCAACTTCATAAAAGCAAGCGATCTCACCGATGAGGAGATTGAATCAGTTCAGCTGAAAAAAACTCGTAGAAACATTGGCAGATGGAGCTCTACGATGGTACTCAATGTTGCCACCAAACTCTATTGGGTCCTTTGCAGAGATGGCTGAGCTGTTCGTAAAGGCACACACCGACGCTCAAAAGACGGAGACTCGCATAGAAGATATCTTCGAGATCAAGCAGAGGCCCGACGAGTCTCTCCGTAAATATGTGGATCGCTTCCAATGGGAACGAATGATGTTACCTAAAGTACCGGACAGATGGGCAGCGATCGCGTTCACCAACAGTGTGGACATCAGGAGCTAAGAAGCTACGCGCAGGCTATACGAATCCCTTCGCGAATTCCCAGCAGCCAACTGGTCGGACGTCTACAACCGCTACAACTCGAAGGTACGTATTGATGAAGATAAATTGATTGGAACAGGTACCCGAGGAAGGACTCAATCGCGTAGTGGCGGCCATGGCGGGAAGGCGGAGACGGAGAGATCAGACGTACGTTACGAGCCGTACCCTGACCAGTCACGCAACAACTCCAAAGGACGCAGCTGCAATAACAGAGGGCTCTCCCGAAGAGAGGATTCCGAGTCGAGCCCCCGTGGAGCCCCGAGCCTGCCAAGCTTCAATGTCGAAATGACTGAAGTAGTAGTGGCACTCAAAGATATGGGAGAGAAGGTTAAATGGCCGAAGGACATGAAGACCGACCCAAGCAAGCGAAACCAGGATCTATGGTGCGAGTTTCATCGAGACCACGGTCACACCACCGAAGACTGCAAGGCCCTAAGGTATGAAATTGCACATTTATTGAAACAGGGATTCTTGAAGGAGTTCATGACCGAGAAGGGAAAGCAAACCCACGCGAAGGCTCAGCAGAACAAATCTGACCCTCCCCGAGCATCCTCCCCGAAGAGGACAGTCAATGTTATCTCAGGGGGGATCGAAGTGGATTCCGTCACCTTCACGGCGAAGAAGTATGCAAAGGTCTCCATCACAAAGACCAAACGTCCACGACCAGAGAAGACCATAACATTTGAAGATTCAGATACAGACGGATTGCAGTTCCCACACGCCGACACGTTAGTCATAATGTTGCGCGTGGCGGAATTCAACGTCAAGAGAGTACTCATCGATGCGGGCAGCTCTGCGAACATTATTCAATCACGAGTCGTGAGGAAGATGCAGCTGTCAGATAAGATCGCGTCGATATCTCGAGTTCTCTCTGGTTTCAACAATTCAAGTGAGAAAACCCTTGGCGAGATTACTCTTACGACTCTTGCTGAAGGGGTAACGAAGGAGACGACGTTTCATGTTGTCGATGCGGACCTAGCTTACAACATCATCCTGGGAAGACCCTGGATCTAGATATGCAAGCTGTTCCTTCCATTTATCATCAGGTGTTGAAGTTCCCATCTGAATGGGGAGTGCGTGAAGTTCAAGGGGAGCAACGTTCTGCCCGAGATTGCTATTCAGTGGCCCTTAAACTGCCCGAAGAAAGCAAATAGCAATTACAGCAACCGGGATCAAACGTGCCAAACGCAGAAGCAAAGTATGAAGTCCCGGAATTCATCACAAAGCTAGACGAGCGGGAAAGTCATATGCCGACCGTGGAAGCTTTGGAGCCCGAGGAATTGTTCGCAGATAAGCCGGAGAGAAAGGTCTACTTGGGGACCGAGTTGAGCGAACGCTTACGAGGAGATATCCTCCAGTTCCTCAAGGAGTGGCATACAACGTTCGCCTGGTCTCATGCAGATATGACAGGTATTTCTCCAGATGTTATCTCTCACAGGTTGAACGTCGACCCACACCACTGCCCAGTAAAACAGAAGACGCGACAGCAAGGAGCTTTTCGGAATCAGATCATCGACGATGAGGTCGATCGGCTGTTGAAGATCAGATCTGTGCGTGAAGTCAAATACCCAGACTGGTTAGCTAACGTGGTCGTTGTGCCAAAGAAGAATGGCAAATGGCGAGTCTGCATTGACTTCACAGATCTAAACAAAGCCTGTCCGAAGGACTCACATCCCCTTCCCAGGATAGACCAATTGATTGACGCAACAGCCGGGCACGAAGTGCTTACCTTCCTCTATGCATACTCTGGGTACAACCAGATATTGATAGACCCCGATGACCAGGAGAAAACAGCGTTCATAACCTGCAGAGGTACGTATTGTTATAAAGTTATACCATTTGGGTTGAAAAATGCAGGTGTAACGTATCAGTGCCTAGTCAATCTGATGTTCCATGACCATATCGGTAAGACTATGGAAGTATACATCGATGACATGCTGGTCAAATCCAAACGAGCAGAGGACCATCTAGCGCATCTGAAGGAAGCATTCCGAATTCTCGATCAGTACAACATGAAGCTCAACCCGGAAAAATGTGCATTTGGAGTCGGATCGGGAAAATTCCTGGGCTTCATTGTTTCTCAGCGTGGAATTGAAGTCAATCATACGCAGATCAAAGCAATCGAGTCAATTCCAGACGTACTTCACAACCGGAAGGATGTCATGAAATTGACCGGGAGAGTGGCAGCCTTGCGAAGATTTATATCCCGATCATCTGACCGATGCAAGAGTTTTTTCGATGTTTTGATGCAAAACAAAGAATTTGATTGGACTCCCAAATGTCAACAAGCACTGAAGGATCTGAAAACGTATCTGTCCAATCCACCACTGCTCTCTACACCTCAACACGGGGAGCAGTTGCTGATTTATCTGGCGGTATTAGAATCCTCGGTAAGCGCAGTTCTGGTTCGAGAAGAAAAAGGTAAACAACTTCCCGTTTATTACATTAGCAAAGCTCTGATTGACGCAGAAATATGCTATCAACCTTTGGAGAAATTGGCTTTAGCACTAGTAACTGCTGCTTGTAAGTTACGCCCTTATTTTCAAAGTCATTCAATAGCTGTGGTAACAACTTTTCCTTTACGAAATATTTTGCACAAACCTGAATTTTTGGGAAGGTTGGTAAAATGGGCTATAGAGTTAAGTGAATTCGATATTACCTATCAGCCTAGAGTAGCCATAAAATCACAAGCCCTAGCATACTTCGTAGCAGACTTTAGCGCAAATATATATCCTGAGGCAGAAAAGGATGCCATCTTATGTACTGGGCAGGCTCCTGGCGAGTGGACCCTGTACACTGACGGTTCCTCGAGTGTCAAAGGGTTCGGTCTTGGTCCGGTCCTTGTCACCCCATCCGGAGAGACCATCAGGCAAGCCATCAAGTGCCCGTTTATTACTAACAACGAAGCCGAATATGAGGCTGTGATTGCAGGATTGGAGTTAGCTCGGAACTATGGAGCAAACATCATCAAACTCAAGAGTAATTCTCAATTGGTAGTCAACCAGATAACCGGAGGCTTCATTGCACGAGAATCTAGAATGCAAGTATACCTTGCCCGCGTGAAAGAACTCCTGGCACAGTTTGACGAATGGGAAGCACTCCAAATACCACGGGAAGAGAACCATGAAGCCGATGCTCTCGCGAATCTTGGATCAGTAGCGGAAATAGGGGCGGCCAGCTCTTCAGCTGTCGTTCAACTCCTCTACACAACCGTAGATCGAGAGAAGTTCGAAGTCAATGCCATAAACGCAACTTGGGACTGGCGGAATGAAATTATAAATTATATTATTCATGGAACTCTGCCCGCTGATGCCAAAGCCGCACGCAAGCTCAAGATAAAAGCTGCTCGATATACAATCCTCAATGGTGAGCTTTACCGCAGGACGTTAGCTGGACCTCTCGCAAAGTGCCTCGGACCAAACCAAACCAACTACGTGATGCAGGAAGTCCATGAAGGCTGCTATGGTAATCATTCCAGAGGCAAGGCATTAGCCCGCAAGTTGATTCGTGCAGGATACTACTGGGATAAGATGGAGAAGGATACGAATGAGTTTGTCAAAAAATGCGACAAGTGTCAGAGGTTCGCACATCTCCTTCATCCGCCGGTAGAACCACTCCACTCAATAATCTCCACGTGGCCATTCATGAAATGGGGAATGGACATAGTTGGACCTCTCCCCGCGGCGCCGAGAGGGGTACGTTTCTTATTGATCATCACCGGTTACTTCACCAATGGGTCGAAGCAGCAGCATATGCGAAGATACGGCAAACGGAGGTTATTGACTTCCTTTGGCGTTTCGACGTATGTCACTATGGAGCACCTAAGGAAATAGTCATGGACAACAGCCCGCAATTTATCGGCCAGAAAGTGACTAGGTTCCTCGACGACTTGCACATCAAAAAGATCACATCTTCTCCCTATCACCCAGTTGCCAATGGGCAGGCGGAGTCGACAAACAAAATCATCGTTGAGTCACTCAAGAAGCGCCTTGAACGGGCAAAAGGGTGTTGGGTGGAAGAACTGCCCGGTGTACTATGGGCTTACCGGACAACAATAAAAATGAGTACAGGTGAGACACCTTATTCGTTAGTATACGGCGCTGATGCATTAATCCTAGTCGAAATCGGAGAACCCAGCCCACGGTATGCACATGCCACTGAAGAGTCGAATTCAATCAATCTCTCTGAAGAGCTGGATTTCCTTGAAGAACGAAGGGAACTAGCCCTCGTACGGGTAGTCGCCCAAAAAGATCGAATTGAACAATATTACAATCGGGGACTGCGCGTACGAAGTTTCCAGGTTGGGGACTTTGTATTAAGGAAAGTATCCCAGAACACACAGGAAGCAAATTCAGAGAAGCTAGGCCCCAATTGGGAAGGCCCCTACAAGGTAATCGCCTCAGTCGGTAAGGGATCTTATCGCCTAGCACGACCAGACGGCTCCATCGTCCCGAACAGTTGGAACGTGATTCACCTCAAAAGGTATCACTTCTGAGTGGTGAAACGGTCAGTTATTTTCTTCTTCCCTTCTACTTTTATGACAGTTCTTACTTTTATTATACTTCTTCTAAATGGTACTAACGGCCTAAATATGGTCAGATCCGTTTAGCTCAATTAGTAGAGGTCGAAGTTCTTCAACTTCGCGGCTGTGGGTTCGAATCCCACAACGGACACACTCCTCATTTGGTTATATGTGTTCTTTTATATACAACTTGCCTTAATTCTTTTTATGTTATCACTTATCGTGTTCCAACATAAAAAAAAGGAGGGTGGTGAGAGGCCCCTATAGGTATGCCAGATAAGACCTTCATAAAGGCAAAAGACCTTGTGAAAAGGCGAGTTTTCAAAAACTTTTATGTGACAAACTTCCACGAAAATAAGAGAAGTCGTTCACAAGGCCAGCGACTCGGCCAGAGCTAATCTACAAATTCCTGCAACGACTTTTGACTATCAAGGCGATAAGCAAAGTCGTTCGCAAAGGCCAACGATTCGGCCAGAAATATACCGACCACGACTCGGTCAGAATAAAATATCTGCGCAGATTATTCACAACTTATGACCTCTTCCATGGGAAAGGCTAAGTTAAAACATTTGGACAGAATTTTGGAGACCAGAACTTAATAAAGTTAAAACTTCAAAAAGCTCCTAAGCATAAGGCATAAAAGCCACAATACATATAAACGAAAGATCAAAAGTTCAGGCTAAATATAGTCATTGAATTAATAAAGATGTAAAATTATACATACATAGTCCTGTAAAATTATAAAATGCCGAAAATGGCTGACAGAAATTTTGCAGAGTGATCAAAGGCCAAATGGAACCGGCCAAACTAGGATCAGAGAGTCCCTAAGAGACCTCTATCCGCAACCAACTAATCCGGCTCTCGCCAGATGTACAAACTTGCAACTTAATTAGATTTTGGGGGCATCAGTTTTTGGGGCTACGACCAGAACTCGACGCACCAGCTCCGTCAATTCTGTCATCGCCACCCGAATTTTCGCTATCATCCTCATCTTCATCTTCGTCTGCCTCAGACTCCTCGGGAGAAAGATTCAGCGCTTGTCGTACTCTGCGAACAACACTCTTCGTCTTCAGCAGCGTCTCCTCAACATTGATCTGCTTAGTCTGGACTTGCTCAAGCAGCGTACGCTTAGCCTCGAGCACATCAAGCTTTGCCTTGATCTCAGATTGATCACGCAGGTTTGCCAAGTCCTTAGACAATGAGCTCTGAACATTTAGCAACTGGGCAACCTGGTCCTTAGCAGCTTGAAGATCAGCTCTGGCTTTAACAGACTCTTCATTAGCCCTTTACAAATCCGTCTCAAGCGATCCACGCTCACCGAGTGCTCTGTTCAACGAAGCTTTGCATTCTTCAAGCAGAATCTCCAGACCCTGGGCAGAATGTGCGAACCCTTCCTTCTCTTCAGAAAGAAGGTCCTTCTCCTTGGTGAGCTCGTTAATCTGCTCAATCCGCTAGTTGTTAACTTCAGTTAATCGGTTAACTTCACCCCCAAGAAGACCACACTGCTCTGCCAGGATCTTATTCTCCCCTAGAGCATTCAGCAACTCTTTCTTCACCTCGACAACTTGATCGATATTGTTGATCCTGGAGCGGAACATCAGCTCAGCAGACATCATACTTGACTGAAGAAACAAAAGAAAAAACAAAATTAGAAGTATGAAATCAAATTATTTCTAAGCATAAGCGGCAAACACTTACCCGGGCAGAGTCGGCGGCGATTGTAAAGGCCAACTCCTCGTCACTCATCTCCCTCATTGTCCATTCCTCTCGGGGACCAATGAGTGAAGAGACAGCCTTGGCTAAATTACCCGGCCTAGATATAAAGTTGACGTCAGGGGCTAGCTTCATGGTATGTTTCCTCTCGCAGTGCTTGGGTTCCCAAGCCTGTTCAGAGGGGTAATTTGGACCAAACTTATAGCGCACACCCCTGATGTCCTTTAATCCAGTCTGACCGTTGATGATTGACCGCCAGACGAGCCTTGTTGTTGATAAATTAGAGTCACCCCCCACTCCAGGATCTATCGTGTCGCACTCATGAAGACCAACCGGCGTCGCCCCCTCAGTGGCCACATTTTCCAGATCCTCGAAACGAAAAACACGAGCACCTCGGCCACCCTCTTGGGGAACCTCATCCCTTATTTCTTCTTCTTCTTCTTCTTCTTCTTTTACCTCTTCTTCACCCACTTTTCTTTTCCCTTTGTCCGCACGGGAAGGAGCCGCCTTCACCCCGTCATCAATTCGGGGACTCCTCTCCGGAGTACGGGCAGCCTCCTCATCAACTTTCTTCTTATCACTCAGAAGATAAGGTTTTCGCAAAAGGGGTTCACAGATTTCAGCCTCAGTATCTGAAACAACAATTACCACCTTTTCTAGACCTTTTCCCCGTACAGACTCAGGGACTTCGGCAGCGGTCTTGGCACCCTCCCCTGCGGACTCTGGCACGGTTGTTTTGGGCAAAGATCCATCTCCAGCAGCTGAGGATTACCCGACAGCAACAGAAGTCTTACGAGCAGACTTCTTCCGTGCTCCGCCCTCACCTTGGCCTTTCTTTTTCCTCTTCAAGGAACCAAGGCTGCTGGATAGAAGCTCCTCACCGCCTTCTCTTCCGCGCAGTGCTTCCGCTGAAGCCAGTATAGATGTTGTTTCATCGTCGGGATCTACAGCGGGAACTGCTTGAGGAGGAGGGGCGGGGAAAAAGTCCCCTTGAGTACCCAAACCTACGGAAACGTGGGGCAGTCAGATATGGAAAAAGTACGAAGAAAAGTGACAACTTTGAAAAGGAAAATTCTCACCGTGAGTTTTCACGGTCAGACTCTTTTTCGTAGCAAAATATGCCCATTCCCTTTGCTCAGGGGAAAACCCTACCAAAATTGCCTCTACCCACGCCGTCAGCTCATCGACCGATATGAGCCCGTCGTAGGGTCGTTTGGCGGCTGCGAGGGAAAATCAAAGGAATAATCAGACAAGAAGAAAAGAGAAAGTACGAAAAACTCCAAAAAGAAACTCGGGGACTTACGCTTCTTGTTCCAAACCTCAGGAAGTAAAGCCTTGGAGTTAAGGGACAAGGCCTGAGTATGCACAAACACATACCGGTGCAACCAGCCCCGGTCACTTGTGTCCTCAGAGCTACGCACCAAGCCTTTGCTCCCGCGCATCCTAACATTGACGAAACCGTCCTTGAAAATTTGTATACTGTACAAGGAGATAAAATGCTCGTATTCAAAAAGTTGATCGGTTTCTTCTGCAAACCAATCTATAAGGGTAACTATTCTATATACGCTGGGGCACAGCTGCCCCGGGCAGAGTAAATATTCCCTGTAGAGCCTTTCAAGTACAGGATGCAGGGGTAGTTTTCATCCAATTGTAAAAGGGTAGGTGCACATAACTGTCCACCCAGCCCTATGTGAAGTAATGTTCTCCTCTTCCGAGACCGGCAAGAGGGGGACACTTTCGTCCCAGTTGCAGTCTAGTCTAACCCGTGGGATCAACTGCGATGTGATTCTAGATTTGAATCTATACGCCTGCCACACCCGTATATCTCCATGGTTATTGGAGGCCTTGATATTGCAGTCCGCTTCTAAATCACCCCATTTCTTAGGGATGATCTCTGCAGCAGTGGCCTGAGCAGCCCTAGGCTTGGGAGTGGCAGCCGAAGAACTACCAGCTGCATCCACATTTTGGTTTTTTTAGCTCTTGAAGACATAATTTCAGAAGAATTGAGATGTTCACAAAGAAGGCTGAGGGATGTTCAAAGAATTTTCAAGACTTAGCAGAAAGAAAATGAAAGCAAGTAAAAAGATTTCTCACTCAACAAATCCCTATTTATAAGAGCAGAAATCCGGCCCATCAAATTCTCTCGAAACACGTGGAGAACATCCGAGAGGCCACGATCAGATCCAACCGTCAAAAGAAGAAGTAGGCTTCACCAACTTTTGTAGTATCATCATTACCCTGAAGTGCAGCGGTCACCACGCGATCAGCAGTCGACGAGTGCACGTGATTGAGGCGGTTAAAATCATTACTTTTACCCTTGGAACGCGCAGTAGTCACTTCAGAGCGGACTGCAGACGTACAGACATGCCAGCTGCAGTTACTTTTTTATACAGCACATTTAATGCGCACGTCATAGAGATTTGTCACGTAACTGATGAGATACGTACGTCACTTAGCCTCGTCATACAAAAATGGGATTTTGCAAAGTGGAAATCCCCGCCAAAATCCACATCCACTCCTCGAGCAGATACTCTGCTCGAGAAGTGCGGGGACTATCTGTATTGGATAAAAACTGACAATCGTCTAAAAGGTGACACGTGTCCGCCACGTGGCACGGGCAGAAGTTCCACCGGACAGATATCTCACGGACAGACAACTAGGTAGTTAGCACGAGCAGACCCAAAGCAGCTATGTAACGCATCATCAGTCAACACGATCTGAATGAGCAATTATTAACCTGATCATGTGCGATCACTCAATAAATGGTCATAAAGGCCATAATTACGATACAGCGGTTACATATCCGACGGATACGTGCCCAGCGGTTACAAAACCCAACGGACGCCTATCAGACCTATAAATAGCACTCGTCCTATACCATTGTAAGATAACTTTACTTCCTGTCTACAACATCAATAAGAATATTCTCTTACTCTCGCTCAAACACTGTTCTTTGCTTGCATACTTCGCCCTTTAATCTCTAAGTGCAATCAGTAAGGAGGAAGTCTCACCGGGGTCAAGCGATCCAACACGGTTACTTCTATCTATTTCATTAACGCTTTAATTCTATTTATTTCTGGTTATATCTCGTTCCTATATTATTATTCATTATTACTGGAAAACACGAATATAACAGTAATATAGCGATTAGCGTAATTCTTCATTTGAACTCTTAATCTAAACTATTGATCGTGACTCCGCAAATACAAATTTAATTGTTAATTGACCTAAAATCGGATCTAGGGTGAATAAGACTTTGCCGTGATGAACGAGTAGGGGTGGTACCATAAATGGATGTGAGGGTGTGAGTAAAAAAAAAAAAACTACACCAAAAAGTATGCATTTTTCTACTTTAACTTTGATCATCCAAACTTTTATCCCCAAAACCAAAAAAAAAAAAACTATCCTTTATTGAGGGTTTCATCGAGAGTGGTATTGTTGATACTTAGTGTAATATGATAATAATCAATGTTATATATTACATTGACTGATTGCTTTTTTGTGGGTGTGGCAAGGTTATGATTTAATTTCTTAATATGTAATGGTCCAAATAATTAAGTTGCATCACCTGTATTATTGATGTTTAAGTGTATGTGTTATTCTTCTCATCATATAATTTAATAACTATGTAATTTAAGTCCAAGTATTCATAAAAGCTATCAAGGATTTTATCTAACAACGAACATTAGCTTGGGATTTTATCCATTCTTCATCAATTATTGTCATCAAATATTGTAGTTTGAAACAAAGACCGAAGGACTCAAGTTTTGACAAAGACGGTTCAAAAGAAGCAAAATGTACATGCACATTATTTTTTTCCAGTTATCTAATAAGAGATGCATTGTCCGGACTAAGTATTATTTAAATTTATTTTTCATTTAAATATCATGTTTTATTATATGATTGCCGTAATTTGTCACTATATATTGTTTGTATCACAAACTATATAGTCATCAAAATATTAGTGTCACAATAGTTAACGTGGTATCGTTTTAGGGGTGGGTTTTAACCTAATAAAATAAAAATACGGAACCACAATAATAAATATAAAAATTTAGATTTGCTACTTTGATATATAAATTTTGTTATATTAGTTTTCTGGTAATATTAACCGCGCATCGCGCAACTTTAAAATGTTTCCGTCTTTTAGAAGTTGTGGGCCGGCTTCTAAGTTCAGTTACAAAAGAAGTTATTGTCGAGATTTTGCCAACATGTCAAATTCCATTTCAAAATTCAATCAATCATGCAATTAGGATAAAAACTAACTGATTGTAAGTACATTTTTAATACACATTGTGATACGACTAAGCATAATGGGGAACGTGCAGTCCCAAAATGTGGAGTTGCCGAAATTTTCGAAAGTGATAATAGTAGTTTAACGTTATTTTCATTCTTATTGTTTACACTTTAAATTAAAAGAAATATTCATAATCAGTAGCGTATTTGAAACTGCTTGGTCGTGTTTTTAAAACTATTTTGATCCATCTATTTTAGATATAAACAGATATGTGGAAGAAGTTACATAATAATATCAAAGCTAATTAGTACAGCGGGGTTACCCTATATTTTCTTTCTAGAATTCTCTTAACGGAGTGAAAAAATGAGTTAAGTTCCTTCAAAGATCCTTAACATACGGAAAGTACCTTACTAATTTTAAAATCAAATTCAAATTAGCCTCCTTTTTAAACTTTTTCTCCTTTTATTTATTTTTTTAATTGTTATACTTAAACATATAATTAGTTACTAATCAATTCATCTAAATTTAACCACTTTGTCCTAAATACAAATACATGGCTTCTTATCATGCCACTTGGCTATCACTACTAGAAAATGCTCGTTCTGCTAGGAAGTTCCCTTGCTAAACGCGCTATAGAGAGATTTTTCCTCGCTACATGGTCCTCGTCATTTGGCGCCTCGTTGAGCACACTAGCGAGGGAACTCCCTCGCAACTATCAAGGAATTTTCCTCATTGGTCGACCCTCGCAATAAAGTGTGAAAAAGGCTATAAAGTGTCAGACATTTTAGCTATGCAACTCCCTCGCTAAAAAAATATTTTACGGGAATATTTCTTTTTTAGCGAAAATATTTTTTTCCCAGCATTTAGCGAGGGAATTCCCTTGCTAACACTGTTAATCCTGCTGAATAAAACATTAAAAACATGATATATAGCAGCTAACAAAACAAAAATAGTCATTACACTGACATTCAAAACAGTACAACAACCTGTCTAAACATTTAAATGAATCTCAAGGCTAACTATTTGTCATGACTAAAAGAACCAAGTTACTATGAAGTTAAGCCTTATGTTGTGAAGCTAGAACAAAGATAGAACTTGCCATAATTTTAACTGTTCTCTTGCCAAAGAGGTCTGTATTACAAGATAAATTTTACTCAAGTACAAAACAGCCATGACAAGAATCGAACAAACTATTTCTATTTTAAATAGCTAAAATTACCTGAAGCTCTTCCGCAAAAGTCACCACCTCATCGATGTTAGCATTGGTTTCCTGTTATAGAAACAATAAGCTTTTGTCAACCAATTGATTAGCCAAAAAGTAAAAACAATGTATTACTAAGTAAAAGAAAAGGGAGAGAGGGAAATACAGATGAAGAAGATATTAAAAATAACTAGAATTCTTAAAAATAACTTCCTGAATTCAACAGTGAAGGTGAAGAGGAAATACTGAGATAACAAATATATTCCATCAAAAAGAACAAATAAGAGGATTAAAAAAAATAAAGACAATCTATGTACGATTTGCCTCAATCTGTCTCTCACTCAATATGTTCGACGATTTCCACAACATTACCACAGTGAAAACATTGGCCGGGGAGAGTCATCTCAAATGCTGATACCATTTTCTAAATAAGCCAATAAAAAAAACATACAAAGGGGAAAGTACTAGGCAAATAGCATAAAGTTCAGAAATAAAAAAACTCTAGATCGGACCAAAATCACATTAAAAAAGAATAACCAAACAGATCTAACCAAAAACCTAAAATCATTGTAGAAATTGCAATGAGAATAGTAAAGTTCACCTTAGAAAGAACTTAATTTTTTGCTTCTATTGTAAAGTTCTCTCTTTTAGATCTGCTGATGAAGTTTTAGATAGAGAGGGAGGGGAACTTTCAGGAGATGGTAAAATAAAAGGGGGGAGTGGGGAAAACTCAAAAATTCCAAAACTAGCAAGAAAATTCCCTCGCCAATATTTTTATGTTAATTGAGCGAGGGCATTCCCTCGCTAAGAAAGTAAAAGTTTTTTTTATTTCAATGACGGAATATTAGTGTTTAGCGAGGGCTGTCCCTCGCTACCCCTTCTCTAGGTAATTGATTCATTTCTAATAGTGTGCTTTTTATAGGCTACTACATTCTATTTAATAGATAATAGATATTGTACCAATCACCTTTATGATGAATATCTCAAAACTGTTGTTTCAGGAAATGGATCTTCTCAACCGATCTATTTTTTCTTGGTTCGCAAGCTCATTTCAAGTTGCCAGTAATTCGAAGTTTAGTTTCTTAGTTTGTGCTTTAATTAGCAACCTTCTAGCATTCTTGACACTAAACTTTACGGGTTGAATATGACTCGTGCTAATTTAGGTGACTTTGGTGTATGTGGGGTATTAGTAGGGTTCTTTTCTGAAAGGGTGCACCGGCTATAATTTTTTTGGCAGTTTGCTCTTCTGTTATTGACTTGGGTACGAATCCCAACTCAAACAATCAATGGAAGTTAGATTCACTTTCATGAATTCGAACATATGAAGTGAGCCGACCCATTTCTTTCGAATATTGTTTTTCATTAGTTGAGAAATTTCATATAGTGATGCACTATTGCAAACTCAGTGGATAATGGGTACGTCATCCATTTAATTACCCAGCTTCTATCAGCAGTACGAGTTCGAACTCGTGAAAGTAAGTCTAACTAACACATTACAAGCTGAGCTCTTACTACTAGACCAAAGCGTCGAGGGTTTATTCAAATATAACTTTTTGATAATGGATAAATACCCAAAGCACCAGTAATGCACTAAAAACTCGACGGATAGAGGGTGCGCTCCTTCACCCTTCTCCATGTTGATATCCAATTTTGTCCCTCCTTTTCATACAATTGGCTATGTTTAACCTAAAGGTGCAATATTGACTATTTGTGCATAATTTGCATTAGACGGCATGCATTTACGTGTGCTATCCTCTACTTATATGTTGCATACTTAAATATGGCTATATTACGTAATTTTGCATCATTTAGGCTATTTATCAAAAATTATGGTTGTTTGTGTAATTTAATGCATTTAATAAATATTGATGGCTATTTATACTTAGAGAATTAATTTTGACTTTGATTGTTTTTATATGTGCATCTTTCGTATGTGTATATAGAGTATATATTTATATTCATGTAGCAGCTTTAGTTAAATATTTGACCAATTAAAATAATATTCAGTCCAATTTTCTTACTATTCCACATCCACTTTCAAATTCAAATTCTTTTTAATAATTTTTCAATCTATCTTCCTATTTAATTATTTTCCTTCTTCTTTTGTTAAAATCTCCTATCTTGAACGTAGACAAAATATGGTCTAGATACACTCTTGAATCCATATAAACTCACCCACAATCATCTCCCAAATATTCCTACTCCTACCTTGAACCTAGCCAAAAGGTAGTCTAGATACATTTTCTCAATCTCTCTCCCATCTCCCCTAATCTCTCTGATGCAGCCCGAACACGTGCTGATCAAGTGTTCAATCCACCGAGGCCGATGAAACGAAGCCAAGTCAAGCTGTTGCACGACGTTCACATTCAATTGGCGTGGTTGGGAGAAAGCAACCATTCCGAAGCTGAGTGGCCGAGCTCAAGTATCGAAGGCTTCATCTATAAGCTTGACCTCGAAGAAGGGAGCGATCGAACCCCAACCGAACACTCAACATCGACGCTGAAATAGAGCAAACAAGCGACTGAGGGGAGAGCATCCGATGTCAAAATGAGCCGAGCTGAGCAATGAAGCATCAAAGTCAAGAGCTCGAGCTTAAGTATTCGAAATTTAAGTGTTCGGCTGAAGGAGTGATCGAACACTCAGTTTATTCAGCCCTACGTGGCTTACTCCTATTGGTCGCCTATGACTATTTATTATTTTGTCCTTAGAATAGTCTATATAAACCTTATTTCATTTCATTTGTAAGATACCTAGTTGTTGATGAATATTGAATATAGCAGTTGCTATTGTGTCTCCATTGGAGCCGAACCCCATCGTGGGAATTTATAAGAACTTTGTGTCATTCGGTGTGAATCGTTTGAACAATCTTCTTCTTTGGTCATTCAATTTGAACAATATTCTGATTGTTTAGGAGCGAGACTAGTTCCTCGGTATCATTCGATCGAAGCTAAGACTTGTCTTGCTTCTATCTTTGCTTATTGCTGTTTTCCGCGTTTCTCCGGCTGCTAAGCTTCTTCTCCGATTAACCTTGCACCATCGTGGTATCAGAGCACGGTTTGGGCTTGTTCTTACAACCTTAATCCTATTCGTTTATCTCGTGCGTTGTGTCTTTCAGTTTCAGCTTCATCCCTGTTGTTGATTGTTGTTACTGTTGTATTTTTATTACAAAAAAAAAAAAGTAGAAAAGAATAAAATTCAAATTTTTTTTGTTTGATTGTTGGTTGTTTGAATCAAACAACCATTGATTCTTTTTCACCACTGTACGAGGATTTGAATGAGTACCTGTCGTACACATTTGGCGACTAGGGTTTCTTGATGATTTTTGGACTGTTTTTGATGTGGTGGAACTGATATCGAACCCCAGTTGTTTTTGTTGAAGACTGGTGGCTGTTGTTGATTTGGGTTGAAGTTTGGTATTAAAATTTCAAAGTTCCGTCGAATAGCCACCGTCCTTGCACTGGAAAATTGTTACATTGTAACAGTGTACGGACAAGTGAAGCTATATTCTTAGCTCGACTGGAAACTTAACTCTTCTCCGATGTTGAAAGTTACAGGAGTGAAGAGCAACCCAAAGTCAGTTGAATCATGGACTGTGAACGAAGTTGAATTTTGTCCGTACACCGAAGTAAGAAGTTCACTGTTCCATTGAAGAAGAAAGGGGTAAAGTGTTAAAATCAAATCCCTATGTGAGAATTTTGTCGGCTTGAAAAGGGAAAATGAAAAAGGTTAAACCCTATCCGTACCAAGGAGGGACCACTTTTGTCCGTACAAGAGTTGGTGTGTTCGAGGATTCTGAAAGGAATCGAAGGGTAGATTCTCCTAGGTTTTCATTTTTCTTGTGTTCGATAAATCTCGTTAGTGGATCTCTGAAGTAAATCTTTCTACTCGAGGTCGTACTAATTGATTTGAGCTTATAGGAACTCGTGCGAGGGGTGACCGAAGTCAAAATTTCGTAGAAAATTCTTTCACTTCCCAAGCGCAGTTAAATAGCGTCCGCTCCATCGAGTCAACATCAATTCACTCTTCCCGAAGGAGACAGTGTAACTTGTCAAATTCGAAGGAACTGGGAGAAGTTGATCAACTGAGGAAGCCATTGGCTACAAGTTCTTGAGTGACCAAAAACCGAACCCATAAATTGAGTGGACCGAGCGCCACCCAGTAAAAGTAAGGGAGTGTGTGAGGTGATTTCTAACCTTAATATTTTCTTGTTCTTTGAATTGTGCAGGTACCATGGCTGGGAATGGAGGCGATGGAAAGGGCATTGAGGAGTCCGATGTGTCGTTAGCCGATCTCATGGCTGCGATACAAGGCATCAATGCCGAGGTAAGAGGAGTGAGTGCTCGAGTAGCTAACCTCGAGCAAGGGAGTGTGTGCGTGGACTTTCCTGGGTCCAGTGCTGGAACTAGCAACTCCACTCTGATGAAACCTGAGCAATTTGCTGAGCTCGTTCGACAATAATGGTTGAAGAACGAGGCTGTTCGAAATGAAGCTATGGGCAATCTCCGAGCTGAACAACACTTGGGCAATCCCCAAGCTGCACAACACTTGGGCAAACCCCAAGCGGAACAACAAAACTTGGGCAATCCCCAAGCTGGTCATCAACACTTGGGCATTCCCTGAGGTAATAGATTGCCACGTCCAATGGCCCGAAGACAAGTTATGGTCATTGATGAAGGAGTCGATGATGGATAATTTCCTGAGGTCGAAGCTGAATATGAGCCACCGTTCGTTCAACGAAGGCAGGTTCAACAAGGTAGTGGAAATTTCCGAGGTCGAGGCCGAGCTGCAAATATTTATCGATATTTTGAGCGTGAGGTTGATGACTATTATGATGAGTATCAGGAGCCGATCCGAGGTGCTCGAGATTCAAACCTGAATAGTGTCAAGATCACTATTTCACCATTCAAAGGAACTAGTGATCCGGACCAATATCTTGATTGGAAGATTCGACACGAATGAATCTTCGAAACAAATGAGATGACCGAAGAGAGAAAGGCTGCACATGCTATTGCTTCGTTCGAGGCATATCCATCGACACGGTGGGAGGCTGACAAAAGGTTGAGACGAAGAAATGCTTATCCTAATGTCACCACATGGATGCAGTTGAAAAGAGCAATGGATGCTAAGTATGTGAATGCCAAATATCGGCAGGAGCAACTTCGAAAGCTCTTCGAGTTAAAATAAGGGTCCAAATCGGTTGAAGAATACTATGATGAGTTCGAAAGAATTTGATTGGCTCTTGATATGGAAGAAGATGATGAGCAAGCCATCATTCGATTCAAAAATGGCTTGGCTCGAGATGTGTCATCTCAGTTGAGGCTGCATGTGTATCAAACTTTGGAAGATGTGTTTCTTGCTGCCATCGAAGCTGAGAAATGGGTGAAGGACGACAAAGCAAACCAGTATCGAGGAGTCACTACTTCAACTCCTTTAAACCGAGGTAAAGAATGGAAGAGTCCGAACTCAATAAGTGCCAACACTGGCCGAGATCCGAAGAAACCCTTCGAAAGGGGAGTGACCGTTAACCAACCAAGAGAAGTGGGAGGTAAAGTTCAATTCAATACTCCTAGTGCTTCAAATATTCAGTGTCACAAATATAGAGGTTATGGTCACATGGCAAAAGAGTGTCCGACTCGCAAGGTTATACTTTTGCTCGAAGATGGAACCGTCCATGAGCAAGCGAGTGACACCGAGGAAGAAAATTTCGAGGAGACTAACCGAGCTGAAAATGATGATATGGTCGTGAAGCTGCCGAAGCTGATCATCCGAAAATGTTTCTTGTGGTTCGAAGAAATTTGAGCTGCATGACTCTCGAAGAATAGAACAACCAAAGAGAGAATCTTTTCCATACAAGATGTCGAGTAAGGGGAAAAGTTTGTTCGATGATTATTAATTCGAGTAGTTGTGCAAATGTGGTGAGTCAAACCTTGGTTTCACAATTGGGATTACCTACCTCAAAGCATCCTCATCCTTACCGTTTGCAATGGTTAAATATATGTGGCGAATTGAAGGTTGTCAAACAAGTGTGGAACAAGTTCAAAGTGGGAGAATATCAAGATGAGATGATGTTCGATGTGATACCGATGCAAGCTTGTCATTTGCTATTGGGTCGACCATGGCAGCATGATCGGTCGGTTATTCATAACGGACGGTCCAACACTTACACTGCTAAGCTCGAAGGTGAGAATTTTATACACAAACCATTGTCTCCGAAACAAGTTAGCGAGGATTATAAACGAATGAAGGAATTGAAAGAAGTGGCCAAAGCTAAGCTTTCGATGGGAACGCAAATTGTGGCTGAAGATAAAAACTCGCCATCCGAGGTAAGAAATATTTGTGCAATCATGCAACCTGGTGAGTATCTACGAGGCAACGACAACGGTCAGCTGATGATTTGCCTCGTGCACAAGGGTATCTTTCTAAACTCTAATGATGATTTTTCTAACGATAACCCTTTGTCTAGTGATGTACAAAGTGTTTTGCAGGACTTTGGAGACATGTTTTCCGAAGAAATGCCAGGTGGATTGCCTCCGTTGAGAGGAATCGAGCACCAAATTGACTTCGTTCTGGGATCTCAAATCCCCAACAAGCTTACATATCGGTGTAATCCCGAAGATACCAAAGAGCTCCAAATGCAGGTAGATGAATTGCTGAACAAGGGCCTTGTTCGAGAGAGCTTGAGTCCTTGCGCCGTTCTTGTTATCCTTGTCCCAAAGAAAGATGGAACATGGCGAATGTGTGTTGATTGCCGAGTAGTAAACAAAATCACGATAAAGTATCGTCATCCTGTCCCTCGATTAGATGACATGCTCGATGAGTTAAGTGGTTCTTCATGCTTTTCGAAGATATACCTCAGGTCCGGTTACCACCAAATCCGAATGAAACATGGAGATGAGTGGAAAACTTCATTCAAGACCAAATTCGGTCTCTATGAATGGTTAGTGATGCCGTTTGGCCTCTCTAACGCACCGAGCACATTCATGTGACTGATGAACCACGTGCTCAAACCGTTCATAAATAAGTTTGTTGTCGTTTACTTCGATGACATACTTGTTTATAGTAAATCTGTGGATGAACATGTCGAACACTTAAGGCTAGTGCTTGAAACCCTTAGAGAAGAGAAGCTATATGCTAACTTCAAAAAATTGTGCCTTTTGTGTCGAGCGTGTAGTCTTTCTAGGATTTGTTGTGAGCGCTAATGGTGTTGAAGTTGATGAGTCAAAAGTCGAAGCTATAAAAGATTGGCCAGCTCCAACCTCGGTTTCTCAAGTTCGTAGCTTCGATGGGTTAGCTAGCTTTTACCGAAGGGTTCTTCATGACTTTAGCACCGTGGCAACTCCTTTAACCGAGCTGATAAAGAAAGACCATCCCTTTGTGTGGGGAGAGTCCCAAGAGAGGGCTTTCCAAGAGTTGAAACGGAGGCTTAGCTCTGCCCAGTTGTTGCAACTCCCTAACTTCGGCAAAGCATTCGAGATCGAGTATGATGCGTCCGGAGTTGGGATCGGAGGAGTGCTCATACAAGAATCGAAGTCGATCGCTTACTTCAGCGAAAAGCTTAAGGGTGCAACCTTGAATTACTCTACGTATGATAAGGAGTTGTATGCACTCGTTCGAGCACTCGCCCATTGGCAACATTATTATTGGCCGAGAGAATTTGTGATTAAAAGCGATCATGAGTCTTTGAAACATCTCCGAGGCCAGGAGAAATTAAATCGCAGACATGCCAAGTGGGTGGAATTCATTGAGAGCTTTCCATATGTAATTCATTACAAAAAGGGAAAAGACAATGTTGTGGCTGATGCGCTATCAAGGAAATTTGCCTTGGCGACCACTCTCGCCTCGAGGCTCATGTAATTCGAAAGCATCAAGTCTATGTATGAAGATGAACCCAAGCTGAAAAGCGTCCGTGACGCAATCTTGAGTGGTCGAAGGGTTGAGAAATATCAGTGGCACGATGGCTACCTCTTCAAGAATGGGAGGGTTTGTGTGCCAGTGTCATCGTGGAGAGAGCTTTTGGTTCGAAAAGCTCACTCTGGAGGCTTGATGGGACACTTCGGTGTTGACAAAACTCTTGGTATATTGACCGAGCAGTTCCATTGGCCAA
This sequence comes from Petunia x hybrida, assembly GCA_037355625.1. NCBI lineage: Eukaryota > Viridiplantae > Streptophyta > Magnoliopsida > Solanales > Solanaceae > Petunia > Petunia x hybrida. Next base: position 19,262,113 of record JBBBVM010000007.1, read on the forward strand.
AAATGCGAAGAGATGTGGAAAAGCTTTGCAATGCTTGTATAGATTACAAGAAAGCTAAATCGAGGTACAGCCCTCATGGTTTGTACACTACGTTACCTATTCCTAATCGACCGTGGGCTGATATATCCATGAATTTTGTTATGGGGTTACCGAGGTGGGGGGTGGACATGATAGCATCTTTGTCGTAGTCGACCGTTTCTCAAAAATGGCTCACTTTATTCCTTGCAAGAAATGTGATGATGCACAGCATGTAGCTACTTTGTTTATTTCTAATGTGTTATTGCATGGTGTGCCTCGTACTATTGTGAGTTATCGAGTCTCAAAATTCTTGAGTCATTTTTGGAAATGTTTATGGGGTGCCCTCGTGACACGACCCGAAATCCGGCTAGCCCGTGCGGGCATCCGACATCCTCCCCTAGACCCGTCGGGCGAACCCTTACTAATTAAGTTAGGAAAATAGATCATAAATAAGAACAAGACTTAAAAAAAAAACACAAACATACTCATACCTCTAAGCTGTACAAAAGAAATTACAGCTGACTACCCAACATGCTAGGTTTAGGGTTATCCAAACTAGACATCTAAGAGTACAAAAGAAGACAGATACCTCCTGAAGGGAGCAAAATACAACTGAAATAATAAACATAAGATTGGTGGCCATCCAGAATAAAAGTTGGCTCACCCTGACAGCTGAAGTCGTCTTCGCTCCTGAAAAACGTGGCGAACTCAATCCTAGAGCAAACCTGCCGAAACGAAATAGATAGAAAAGAAACAAACAACAAACAAGGGTGAGTCAAAAGGACTCAATAAGTGGGGCAGACTAGCCACCTCAAAGAATAGGATAGCTAGCCAGGAAGAAAAGAAACAGATAAATCAAATTCCTCTTATTTAAATTATAAAAAGGCAGAGCCAGATAATAACCAGAAACAGCTATGGAATCATAAACTCATAAACAACTAGGGACACAAGATAGACAGAACATATAGGTTTTTAAATATCCCGAACATATCAACAATCAGAAATACATACTGTTGCGGCGTGCAACTCGATCCACATATTTATAATGTCGCGGAGTGCAACCTGATCCATATATTTATACCGTTGCGGCGTGCAACCCAGAATATATAAGCAGAACAGTAGTCATGTACTGCAAGTCTACACAACGGTATGAAATGAGATGAAACAAAATGAAATATGATGCAAAGGGTCACATATGCCCGTCATCCCATCACGAAGCGGAATACTCCTGCATTCGAGGGGAATCCAATCTGATAACCAACTGGAGCGAAATACTCCTGCTCCTGGGGAGGAATACTCCTGCACCCGATATGATATAAACCAGAGGTGGAATACTCCTGCACTCTCCTGGGGCAGAATACTCCTGCACCCGATATACTGCAAAGCTGAGGTGGAATACTCCTGCACTCAGTATCTGACATAAGAGCGGAATACTCCTGCACTCTCCTGGGGCAGAATAGTCCTGCACCCGATATAATGTAAAGCTGAGGCGGAATACTCCTGCTCCTGGGGCGGAATACTCCTGCACTCGATATAATGTAAATCAGAGGCGGAATACTCCTACACTCTCCTGGGGCGGAATACTCCTGCACCCGATATGAATGCAATGTAATGACAATGAATGCAACATAATGCATATGAATGCAACCAGATGCAATAATAACCCATCACCAGCGCGGGACTCTCATCGACAGCTGGAAAGTATATGTCACTCACAGCCAGAGTACAATGTTCAAATCCTCAATGCAATACAACCAACAACAGGACATAACATATATTATACAATGTAAATCCAATGCTAAGGCGTAATGAGTACGTCTATCGGCAGCTAAACACGTAAGGAACACGTGGTAGATTATCCACGAGGCCAAGTGCCTCCAAAGAAATGGGTATAAACACTTACCTTGTTACAAAGTTAGCACTGCTACTCAACAACCGCTTTGCCCTTTGGATTCATCGTCAAATTATCCTGCTTATTCAATAAGCAGAAAATATATCAAATTAGGCTAAATGCTTCATTCCTCACATCTTAGGGCAATCCGGTTAGGAACCTGATACCCTATTCGCATACGCAATACGCAGGCCAGGCCTATATACAGGGTTTAAGGTCACATAACCAAATCCTAAATAAATTACATTTATATGTTGCCCATAACTCACTGAATACGAATATATAATCAATTCCACTATCGGGGTCCAATTGACCCTTTATACTATCAGTTGAACTTATTACAACGATGCCCAATATCCCAATTTTTACCGTCAAAATATATTCAAACACACGTAATAAACTAAAATAATGCATTATGATCATTACCTGAATGTTTTGGAGTAAAAATTCTACTTTTTTCCCGCTCCTTTTCCTTTCTTTTCTCATTTTCTGGTATTTTTATTTGCTGCGTTTCTCACGTTTTTATGTTTCTGCTTCTCTTTTCGTTTTCGTTCCTTAACTTTAAAGTTAACGATATATATATATATAATCAGCCACCGCCTAACTTTTCATTTTCTTTCTTTTCCTTTTTCTTTTCTCTTTTCTTTTATTTTATTTTCTTTTCTTTTCTTTTTGCGACGAAAATTAAAACGGAACTCTACGAAATTCAAAATAATCTCAAATTTCTCAAGTAAGTTATAAAAAATATATGTAACACACCTGCTAAGGCGGATCTCAAATCAGACTCCCGAAACTCAATATGCAAATTAAATGGAAAAAGATCAAATTATTTAACTTTCGGGATTTTAGCGGAAACTAGCCAAACAACCTCGAAATTCACTTTCGAAAGTTCACAAAAGTCAAAAATAATCATACGAACCTAACGGTGCTTTCGGATTTTGAATTGGAGTTCATTCGCTTAAATCGAGCTCGAAAATCTCTTTTTAATATTTATCGACAATAAAAACTGAAATCTTCTTCTGATACCTACCAAACGAAGTCCGATTTAGCTCAAATTTTACAGACAGTTCCTAATGGACCTTACGAATATTTTAAATTTATCGGTACACCAATCGGAGTCCTAATTCCCGAATCGACCACCTAAGGTAGTTTCATTCTCCTCCAGTTAGACTCTCGTTCGTCCTCGAACGAGCCTACATCTAAAAAAAATCACACAGATAACGAGAGAAATTACACGATCTTTATAAACTACTCCACGGACATTATCTCATGATTGCAGAATCAAAATTATAACATGAACACCGAACTCTTGGAATAAAATATATCTGGATAATATGATAACACCATTGCCCAGCTTATTTTGACTAAACTGACCCTTCCTCGATCACGAATGGAGAGTTTTACTTTTTCGAAACAAAGATATACGGAACTCTGGATAGATTAACATGATTCAGCCGATAATCACCTCTTCGATATATCTTTCGATATAGAATAGGTCGATGGAACTAAGAATTAGCTCACGCTTGATGCAATAGGGGGAGCTTTTGAAGTACCTTGTCACTACACACTATAGAAGATTTGATGCAAGCTATATTATTTTTATGAACGCACTATGCGACATCTCAGTTTATGCTAGTGTTGTTCCGCAAGCTCCTTGTGGGAATGTAGTTACTCATATCCTAATGAATGTCAAAGGTTCATCTGAACAGGGTCTATCATATAAGGATAAGGATCATGCAAATACTACTGATAGTATGATGCAAACCAGGAATGATCTTCAGACTGAACATCTACTTCAGGGTATTGTCTTTGAATTGGAAATAATATGACTTGAAAAAGTGAAAATAAAAGAGACATGTAGTTGGAACATGAGCTGAGGCAGAATACCAGCAACAAAGTTGATTACATGTGCACTTATAACGCTAAAGTAACTTCTCAAAGAGTTGAGGTGTGAAGGAGATATGCCAATGATGGATGGACGACAAGCTGCACTAGACCTTTAACTCTAATTTTTTATGAAGTAAAACAGCGTCAGTATGAGGATCCAGTTCTAGTTGAATACAGACAGATAGCCAGAAGAAAACCGGAGTCACCATACAGGATTACTACTGACTGTGTTCTTATGTATAAAGATAGACTTTGTGTTCCTGATGTTGCAGATTTACGTGGACAGATTATGATAGAGGCACATTTTTCCAAATATATTGTTCATCCAGGTTCGACTAAGATTTACCATGATCTTAAGCAGATTTATTGGTGGGACAGAATGAAGTGTGACATAGCAGAATTTGTGGCTCAGTGTTCTAATTGCCAGCAAGTTAAAGTCGTGTCATCTTTCCAGACTTTATGCTTTCAGCAGATAGGTACGTATATATGATCAAGTTGCCAGCTTATCTCTATCATTAATAGATTATTAGTGGGTTTAGCAATGATCGACACTCATTGTAGGTTTCTGTCGTGGCCCTAGGTTGGGTCGTGACAAAAGTGGTATCAACGCCTTAGAGATTTAATATTACCATTCAGTATTTGGAGGAAGACTCCTCTACTTAAAGCACAAACTCATGCAGCTATTTGAATAGGAATACCCATCCGCGCACAGTCTACTGGACTAAAGAAGATTTAGCTAAAAGCTGAACGTAGGCAGACCTAAGCTGCCAACTACCCTTTCGAGTTGCCAAACAGCTGCAACTCTCGAGTCACAACTCCATACATTTTCTATAAGCACCACCACCTGATGGATCAAATCAAAGGTCAAATGACGCCTCTCATTACCCTTAGTAGCCTTGAAAAACGACAATGTGCTTACCCGGCTATCTTGGCACGTACTATGGCTCAACACAGGGAACATCACAATAGGTTACTGACCGCCTAAGCTCACCAGTGCCGAACAAAGAAGAGATGGCAACGGACTGAGGATAGAAATAATTAGAGCTTTAGGAAGCTCTTCTTCTTATTTATTTGGCTAACAGAGCTAGACTACTTACGAGTCAGGCTAACCGAAGAATCGCAATTGAAGAAATAGACATTAAATGAGCTTTATGGAACAAAATCTATGTCAATTTAACCTTCCTATAAAAAGAAAACTCCGATAATTTACCAGAAAACCCTTTTATACCGAGACAAACTTGTAGAATAACATGACTCTACTAGCGTGTCGAACCAAGAGGAGACACATAGATCGAGTATTACTTACTAACCACTTTACACCGGAAGAAACAATAACACTTTCTGATGGTGATGAATAAGAATCCCATCATCCTACCGACACTGAGTTCCAAAGAGAGGTAGACCGACTTGACACTGTAACAGAATGAGGCACAACAAGATGCCAAGCAAACAATACCGATACTCACTCACAAATCTCTCACATTTAAACCAGATAAACTAGTAGAGTCATCATAAATGCCAGGAATAAATCATATCAGAAGCTCACCCCTCTACCGCAACCGATTCTTAATAGAAACGACATCCAAGGAAACCATCAAAACATGATAAGACACATCATTTCCAGATTGATCAAAAGAATCAAATCTTACTCACATTTAAGAGAAGAAGAAATCTCAGGGTCTACTATATCGGATACCTCAGCATCCTGCCAGACAAGCAGTTCATAGAACTGCCTCCGCAGCTGAGCTGAGCCACTACCCTGACTATCACTTTCTGAAGAACCACTGCCACCACACTCTCAACCTCTACTGGATGGTGGCATTTCTTTTGCTGATTGAGATCTAAATAAAATCCCTGCGACTGCGCAGATGCCTGATGACGAGAGAAAAGACGACTGCCTACTTGTCGGAGTAAGGGAAAAATCCCCAAAAGATAGCCAAACTCACGACAATGATACCACCTTTTCGCTGAAAAATGGAAGCTAGAAAGATTGTTGATAGCTGTAAAGAAAAGACTGAATCTGATCTTGACGAGCTACTAGCGCACTCTAAGAATCACGTGACACAAGCTGAGATAACCTGGAAGGTGACCTCCCAAAATAATCAGAACTCTTACCTCCAAATAAGGTACCATGGTTACCCACTAGGGCCACGAGATCTCTTGCTCTCCCGCTCTAACTCTTCCCCCTCTAACTTATGGTATGCCTAATACCTTTGAGCAATATCAACAACGACATCAAGTGAAGTCCCAACCTCAATTTTTTCGAGCCATCCGGGATCTCAAAGAAGGAGAAAGGTCATCAATAAATATTTGAATCTCTCGAAAGGCTCATGGACTAGTTCTAATGCATACTCAGCCATTCTGTAGAATTCAATCTCATATTCTGAAACACCAACAGGCTAACCGACAGGCTACCCTGTCCAATCCACTTAAACTGGCAACACTTTTCATCTCGCTCGCTACTCGAAAGGAACTTTTCCACGAATCTAGAAGAAAAACCGAACCTAGTTACTAATAAGAGAGCAACCCACCAATTCAAGGCTGGACCCTAAAACTGGAAAGAAGAATAATCAACACCATACCGCTTGATAAAATCAAGAGCCTTAAGAATACGCTGACATCATTTTATTTAAAAAAAAATTACACAGGGATTATCTGATACATGGCTTGAGAATATCGGAAGGTTCAACCAGATAAAAGAATACAACATCTTCGGACACTCAGACCGAGCTATTACTCAGGCTAGCTAACCAGCCAGAATAACTAGAGGCACAACACATGCTGCCTCCGGAACATAATTTACTGCAGCAATATTAAGAACTGGAATAGGAGCTGCCTGAGACCGAACGTCTGCATCTGGCAACATGATAAGCTGCCTAGCGAATAATAGGTTCTTGCGGTATCTGCGTCGCCAAAATTCCCGTAAAAGCACCATAGAGAGCCAAGGGAACCACAAGGCCCTTCTCCCTTGCCCATCGCGAGCTCGTACAGTTGGGGCCTGCGCGACTGGATCGTCAACACGATCCACAACTCTCGAGGCATAAGTAGCTCTAGCCCCAAACTAGACTACTTCGTCCTGAACTCCTACCGTTTGTTGATTTGTTGCACGAGGGTTCACAATTACCACGAAGGAATTAACGAAAATACTTTTGTATCCTAGACCGACGCACGATCAGAAAAGAAGGAAGTGAAACTTCCTAAATGCCATCATAGCCTCTCGTAGATAAGTACGGACGTCTACATACCCATCAGCGAGACTGTACTAGACACTGTCTTAGTCTGGATAGACTCTAAATCGGGCTCTGATACCAACTGACGCGAACCAAAATTTGGATAGGCCGTGCGGGCACCCGACATCCTCCCCTAGACCCGTCGGGCGAACCCTTACTAATTAAGTTAGGAAAATAGATCATAAATAAGAACAAGACTTAAAAAAAACACAAACATACTGATACCTCTAAGCTGTACAAAAGAAATTACAGCTGACTACCCAACATACTAGGTTTAGGGTTATCCAGACTAAATATCTAAGAGTACAAAAGAAGACAGATACCTCCTGAAGGGAGCAAAATACAACTGAAATAATAAACATAAAATTGGTGGCCATCCAGAATAAAAGTTGGCTCACCCTGACAACTGAAGTCGTCTTCGCTCCTGAACAACGTGGCGAACTCAATCCTAGAGCGAACCTGCCGAAACGAAATAGATAGACAAGAAACAAACAACAAACAAGGGTGAGTCAAAAGGATTCAATAAGTGGGGCAGACTAGCCACCTCAAAGAATAGGATAGCTAGCCAGGGAGAAAAGAAACAGATAAACCAAATTTCTCTTATTTAAATTATAAAATGGCAGAGCCAGATAATAACCAGCAATACGTATGGAATCATAAACTCATAAACAACTAGGGACATAAGATAGACAGAACATATAGGTTTTAAAATATCCCGAACATATCAACAATCAGAAATACATATTGTTGCGGTGTGCAACCCGATCCATATATTTATACTGTCGCAGAGTGCAACATGATCCATATATTTATACCGTTGCGGCGTGCAAACCATAATACGAGCCAGAGACATATCAACAAATAACCAATGCACATATAAGCAGAACAGTAGTCATGTACCGCAAGTCTACACAATGGTATGAAATGAAATGAAATAAAATGAGATGAAATGAAATATGATGCAAAGGGTCACATCTGCCCGTCATCCCATCACGAAGCGGAATACTCCTACATTCGAGGGGAATCCAATCTGATAACCAACTGGAGCGGAATACTCTTGCTCCTGGGGCGGAATACTCCTGCACCCGATATGATATAAACCAGAGGTGGAATACTCCTGCACTCTCCTGGGGCGGAATACTCCTGCACCCGATATAATGTAAAGCTGAGGCGGAATACTCCTGCACTCAATATCTGACATAAGATCGGAATACTCCTGCTCCTGGGGCGGAATCCTCCTGCACCCGATGTAATGTAAAGCTGAGGCGGAATACTCCTGCACTCAGTATCTGACATAAGAGTGGAATACTCCTGCTCCTGGGGCGGAATACTCCTGCACCCGATATAATGTAAATCAGAGGCAGAATACTCCTACACTCTCCTGGGGCGGAATACTCCTGCACCCGATATGAATGCAATGTAATGCATATGAATGCAACATAATGTATATGAATGCAACCTGATGCAATAATAACCAATCACCAGCGCGAGACTCTCATCGACAGCTGGAAAGTATATGCCAACTCACAGCCAGAGTACAATGTTCAGATCCTCATTGCAATACAACCAACAACAGGACATAACATATATTATACAATTTAAATCCAAAGCTAAGGCGTAATGAGTACATCTATCGGCAGCTACACACATAAGGAATACGTGGTAGATTATCCAAGAGGCCAAGTGCCTCCAAAGAAATAGATATAAACACTTACCTTGTTACAAAGTTAGCACAGCTACTCAACAACCGCTTTGCCCTTTGGATTCATCGTCAAATGATCCTGCTTATTCAATAAGCAGAAAATATATCAAATTAGGCTAAATGCTTCATTCCTCACATCTTAGGGCAATCCGGTTAGGAACCTGATACCCTATTCGCATACGCAATACGCAGGCCAGGCCTATGTACAGGGTTTAAGGTCACATAACCAAATCCTAAATAAATTACATTTATATGTTGCCCATAACTCACTGAGTACGAATATATAATCAATTCCACTATCGGGGTCCAATTGACCCTTTAAACTATTAGTTGAACTTATTAAAATGATGTCTAATATCCCAATTTTTACCGTCAAAATATATTCAAACACACGTAATAAACTAAAATAATGCATTAAGATCATTACCTGAATGTTTCGGAGTAAAAATTATACTTTTTCCCCGCTCCTTTTCCTTTCTTTTCTCATTTTCTGGTATTTTTATGTGCTGCGTTTCTCACGTTTTTATGTTTCTACTTCGCTTTCCGTTTTCGTTCCTTAACTTTAAAGTTAACGATATATATATATATATATATATATATATATATATATATATATATATATATATATATATATATATATATATATATATATATATATATATATATAAAAATCAGCCACCGCCTAACTTTTCATTTTCTTTCTTTTCCTTTTTCTTTTCTCTTTTCCTTTATTTTATTTTCTTTTCTTTTCTTTTCGCGACGAAAATTAAAACGGAACTCTACGAAATTCAAAATAATCCCAAATTTCTCAAGTAAGTTATAAAAAATATATGTAACACAATTGCTAATGCGGATCTCAAATCGAACTCCCGAAACTCAATATGCAAATTAAATGGAAAAAGGTCAAATTATTTAACTTTCGGCATTTTAGCGGAAACTAGCCAAACAACCTCGAAATTCACTTTCGAAAGTTCAAAAAAGTCAAAAATAATCATACGAATCTAACGGTGCTTTCGGATTTCGAATCGGAGTTCATTCGCCTAAATCGAGCTCGAAAATCTCTTTTTAATATTTATCAACAATAAAAACTGAAATCTTCTTCTGATACCTACCAAACGAAGTCCGATTTAGCTCAAATTTTACAGACAGTTCCTAATGGACCTTATGAATATTTTAAATTTATCGGTACGCCAATCAGAGTCCTAACTCCCAAATCACTACCTAAGGTCGTTTCACCTCGGCACCAAATTACTATTCTCGACGTCTAACCATCCTCAAACTGATGGACAGACTGAGGTAGTCAACCGAACCTTGGGAGCTCTACTTCAAGCTATGACCAAAGGTAAGGTCGGAAACTGGGCTGATCGTTTGCCCGTGATGGAATTTGCATACAATCGAACAATGCATCGAATGATTGGAATGACTCCGTTCGAATGTGTGTATGGTTTTAACCCTTTGATTCTACTTGATTTAACCCCATTGCCTCGAGATTCTGTTATTGATTTTGAAGGTACTCGACGAGCCACTGCCTTGATCGAGTTGCATGCAAAGGTGAAGAAGACCCTCGAGAAAGCTTATGCCAAAGTGGCATCGAAGAAAAACAAGGGGCGCAAGAAGTTGGAGTTAAAGAAGGGAGATTGAGTGTGGGTTCACTTCCAAAAGGAACAATTTCCGAACCAAAGGAAAGGAAAGTTGGCTCCTCGAGGGGATGGTCTGTTTCAAGTGCTGAGCAAGATCAACAGCAATGCTTATGTGATCGACCTCCCTGGTGATTATAACGTGTCCAACACTTTTAATGTTGCTGACTTAACTCCTTGTGTTGTAGGCCAAGCATCGGAGGCTGAAGAGGGCTCGATTTCGAGGAAGAAATCTTCTCAAGAATGGGAGGATGATGCAGCCCGAACACGTGCTGATCAAGTGTTCAATCCACCGAGGCCGATGACACGAAGCCAACCCAAGCTGTTGCACGATGTTCACATTCAATTGGCGTGGTTGGGAGAAAGCAACCGTTCCGAAGCTGAGTGGCCAAGCTCAAGAATCGAAGGCTTCATCTATAAGCTTGAGCTCGAAGAAGGGAGCGATCGAACCCCAACCGAACACTCAACATCGACGCTGAAATAGAGCAAACAAGCGACCGAGGGGAGAGCGTCCGATGTCAAAATGAGTCGAGCTGAGCACCGAAGTCAAGAGCTTGAGCTCAAGTGTTCGAAATTCAAGTGTTCGGCTGAAGGAGTGACCAAACACTCAGTTTATTCAGCCCTACGTGGCTTACTCCTATTGGTCGCCTATGACCATTTACTATTTTGCCCTTAGAATAGTCTATTTAAACATCATTTTATTTCATTTGTAAGATACCTAGTTGTTGATGAATATTGAGTATAGCAGTTGCTATTGTATCTCCATTGGAGCCGAACCCCGTCGTGGGAATTTATAAGAACTTTGTGTCATTCGGTGTGAATCGTTTGAACAATCTTCTTCTTTGGTCATTCGATTTGCAAGAAGCATGTGACTTCTTGAGGATTATTGCTTAGCAATAGGTGCGTCTATTGATTCTGATTGTTTGGGACCGAGACTAGTTCCTCGGTATCATTCGATCGAAGCTAAGACTTGTCTTGCTTCTATCTTTGCTTATTTTTGTTTTCTGCATTTCTCCGGCTACTAAGCTTCTTCTCCGGTTAAGCTTGCACCACTCTCCAATCCCACAAATCTCTCCAACGTCTCTCTCTTTCCTCTCCCATTTCATGACTACATACATCCACGCCACTTAAGGAGAAATCCCTAAAATATCTTCTCCTAATCTCTTTAGTTACTCCCCTAGTCCACCCTTAATCTCTCTTCATTCCCAAAATCAATCTTCCACTCTTTCCTTCAACTAACCAAATCCCTTCCTAACTTCTTCCCATCATCTTCCTGAAATCTTTCCCCCGAATCTCTCCCATATCTCCTCCCCAAAATCGCTCTAACATTCCTATTCTCTAATCTCTCTCTTCCCCACTTTTGAGTCTACATACATCATTACTACTTAAAGAAAATATCTCCTCATCAAAACTTCTTGATTCATTCTCATTCAAAAATCTCCATGAATCATGCAGTCAATTTTTTTCCTACCATCCTCAACACCCTAATTCCTTACTATAAATTCAATTCAATTCTCATTCATGGAGGACACATAATTTCTCCCTACTTCTCCCTTACCAAGAAAAGTTCATCTCCCCAAAAGTTTCTAGCTCCCCTTTCCTTCATTCTATTTTTGTACTCACAGATTCATCTCCATAGACAACACCATACTCAACATTTTCATCTCCGAACACAAAAACCTCGTTTATCTTCTCGGACATCTCTTCATATCCTCTACACGCCTATTCCATTTTTGTGAAACGAACATTTAATGTCGAAGATGCCCTATGCTTTAATGTCGCTAAACAGGCTGTATCTTTTTCTTATTTTTAATTATTTTAGTATTTGGTCATGATTCTTCTACATAAAGAAAAGTTATTTGTAGTTTATTTTAAGACAACCTGATTTAACTATATAATGAATTCTTTTATTATTGCGTTAAGTATATTGTTATATAGATGCAGTCGGGATAATATTTTCTATCTATTTTCAATTTGGACTAAGTGATAGTTGTGTCGAGCATTTGTTGCCTTGGTTGTGGAAACTGTAGTTGTCAATTCCTCATCACGTTAACTTGTGAATACATTGCATGATAACCAAGTATCCATTACCTAGTTTTAGTTTAAAAGATATACTTACTGCTTCATTAATGTAATTAGAAATATGTACTTCGTTTTCTTTTTCTTTTCTTTTCTTAGTTAAAACCTCAAAAACATAGATATACTCTCTCCCTTTTTTCCCGTTTTCTACTTTGCATGTACACAACGATCGAGAGACGTTGCTGGATGCTCAACCATGATAACAACATGTCAATGCATGTAGATTGAGTGGAGATGACGCCCCGAGCAGGCCAGATATGTTATGGGATATGATGACAATGGCAGGCTAGTCGACTTCTCGAATGAAGAATACATATATAGCTTTATAAAATTAAAGAGACTCGTTACTCCCTCAATTTTGATTTGACATGTCACTCTCTTAAGAGTTTTAAAGATTCATCACTTCTACTAAGTTTTTTTTTGAACTTTCATTTTCGTTTAAATATTTGACATGTTTTCAAAATAAAATATTAAACTATTTTTAAGCTTTATATTGTAGCAATGCTTCTAACACTAAAAAATAACTTTTTACTCATATTATTAATGCAATATTATTTTGAGTTAGATAGTATTTTCAAAACTAAATATTTTAATACTTCTTTTGTTATGTTTAAAATTATTTAAGATTGTTGATCATACAAAGCAAAATAGAGGGAAGTAACATCGGAATGGGCCCTTCTTCGCCTCGCCTATACCTGATCCCGCATTCTTTTTAATACTTTACTTGAGTTTATTTATTGGTTAAGTTATTTAATTATTTTCTCAATTTAAATTCGTCACCAAGGATAAAGTGGCACATGTCTCTACTAATATGTTTCTCTTTTGTTTGTGAAATATTACATTCGAAAGGATGTTTTATGGAGGATTCTAAGGATTTCGCTCTATTCATGTGGCTTCGTACATAACATACATAGTATCATAAAAAAGTATATATATTTTTTTTTGGAATTGGGGTGGTGTTGATTATTGCTAGGTTTTGACCCCTTTAAAACATAACATAATATGATACTTGCTTAGTTAAAATATCATTTGATTAGTTAGACTTTCATGCCTAATTATTAGTTTAATCGCTTGACCGTTTGTTTAAAATCTCAATCATTTAGTCCGGCCGGTAACCACATTTGGTGGAACCTAAGAGATGCCTAACACCTTCCTCTCAAGTTAACTTGAACCCTTACCTAGAATTTTAGTTTGCAAGACCATATTTTCGGAGTTAACTATAAAATTGGCTAGAAACAAAAGTAGGTGCCCTAATACACCTAGTTAGAAAATATGTTAGGTGGCGACTCCAAGTCTTTCCCGTGAGTTCCAATACGTTGAGCCCTGTTTCGAATTCTAATCGGGTTTGGGATAAAATGGGTGTCGACACTCCATTTATGTACTTTTGTTGATAGTGCGGGTTCAGACTTGTGATGTGAGTCCAACCCACATACATCACAAGCTGAGCTCTTACCACTAGACCAAAGACCTGAGTACTTCATTCAAATATCAATTCTTTTGAATAGACATTATATGTGTAGAAGATTTGAATTTGCTGCATAATGTTTTTGGTAGTAATACTAGATTTTTATGCCATGTGCATGACATGGGTGCAATTAGTTATCTTTTTCTTAAGAAAAATGTGTGGCATTATGTTATTAAATGAAGTCGTCTCTCTCTTATATTACGTTTATTTCTACTATTTCTAAGGTTTGGTTATTCTAGATTATTAAGAAGTGAGAATCGAAGCTAAGATGAGCTAAGAAGAAATTGGAAGTTTTAGCCTTAGAGAGAGAAAGTGCAGTTATAGAGAGAGAAAATAATTTGGAAAATTAACTCTCTTAAGAAAGTGCAGTTATAGAGATAGAAAATAATTTGGAAAATTAACTCTCTTAACTTGAATTAACTGAGTACATATATTTATACAATTGATATCACCCAACTATAACTTAACTAACTTGCTTAGCTACTAAGCTAACTAGCTAACTAACTCAACTACTCCACCGACTATACTATAACCTACATTATACACTTGATCGATTACAAGCCTGACTTCATATATTTTAACACTTCCCCTCAAGTTGAATGATAAAAAATGTTGATCATTCCTAACTTGAAGACCATAGTGTCATGCAGTTGTCTTTCCAATCATTTGATTAATATGTCTGCTAACTGCTCCTTGTTGGTACATATTCAGTCTTGATCAAACTATGTTGCAACTTTTCCCAGATAAAGTGACAATCAATTTCTATGTGTTTTTTACGCTCATGATACATAGGATTGGAGGCTATCTGTAAGGCTGTCTTGTTGTCACAGTTCAAAACCATTGGTAGATCAACATGAACTCCTAACTCCCACAACAACCCATAAATCCAAACTAACCTGCCACATTTGTTGCCATGCTCTTGTACTCAGATTCTGCTGAGCATCTTGAGACTGTGTTCTGCTTCTTGGTCCTCCAGGATATCAGTGACTCTTTAAGTTTGACACAATACCCTGTGACCGAATTTCTGGAAGTGATGCATGATCCCAGTCTGCATCACAGAATGCACTGATTTTCCTAGACATTGTACTGCTCATTAACAATCCCAGACCAGGATTTTCCTTAACAAATCTTACCACCCTCAATTCTGCCTCATAATGTGATGCCTTAGGTGCATGCATAAACTGACTCAGACTTTGTACAACAAAAGAAATATTTGGTCTTGTCATAGCCAAGTAGAGCAATCTTTCTATCAGTCTTTGATACAACCTTTTGTCCTCCATCTCTCGATCTCCTTGAATATCAAACAACTGATCATATTCCAGACTTGTAAGTTTCTGATTCTGCTCCAGAGGAGTTCCCATTGATTTTCCTCCTCCTAATCCACACTCAATAATTAGCTCCAAGGATACCTCCTCTGGTTCATGAGGACACCTTCTTTTGATCTAGCAAACTATATGCCAAGAAAATACCTTAATTCCCCTAAATCCTTCATATTGAAATTATAATTCAAGATGTCCTTGGATTTCTGTACCATAGTTGCACTACTGCCTGTGATCAATAAGTCATCCACATAAACAAGAATTACCACAATGTCACCCCCTTTCTTCTTGGTGAAAAAGAGAGTAGTCTAATTTGCTTTGAGTAAATCCTGACTGAATCAAGGTTGTAGTCAACTTCAAATTCAATTGTCTGCTTGCCTGCTTCAATCCATACAGGGATTTGAGCAGCCTGCACACCATATTCTCCCTCTGGCTACTAAAGCCCTGGGGTAAAGTCATGTAAACTTCCTCAAATAGAACTCTCTGTAGGAAAGCATTATAGACATCCATCTTTGCCAATGGCCAATTGAACTGCGCAGCTAAAGAGACAACACATCTCACTGTCACCATCTTCACTACAGGAGAGAAGGTGCCATGATAGTTTAATCCCTCTTGTTGAGTGAAACCTTTGGCGACAACCCGAGCCTTATATCTCTATTCTCCCATTAGCTTTGTACTTTATCTTGTAGACCCATTTACAGCCAATAGGTCTCTTACCTGCAGGAAGAGGAACAACTTCCCAAGTATGATTGTCAGTTAGAGCCTAAATTTCAAGTTGCATAGCCTGTACCCAATTACTGTCCTTAGCAGCCTGGTCAAAAGAAGTAGGCTCTAAGGTAGAAGAGAATGCAGTAAGGTAGGCTCTATAAGAAGGTGAAATGGATGAATAATTGATGCATGCTGAGATAGGGTAAGCACAAGAAGAAGAGTCAGCATAATCAGTGAGCCAAATAAGTGGCTCAAAAGTTCTAGTACTCTGTCTCCTATGTAGAGAAGGAGTAGGGTCAGGAGGGGCAGTTTGTGTGACATTGTTAGGCACAGTTTGGAGCTGGTGGCATAGTGGATTGACTAGGTGGATTGTGTATGGTGGTACCTGGAAAGAAATCTACTGGAGGTGTAGAAACATCCTTAACTAGAGTAGGAAATTGCTGATTTGTGGAGGGAGGATCAGCAGGTGAAAAAGTAGTAGGGAAAACTTTATCAGGTGAAATTTTTTGTAAAGAGGGAAAAGTGGTAGCAGGTGGTGGCTATAAAAATGTTGATTTTAGATGTTGAAAGGAAAAGACTGATTCTCTGAAAGAAACATCTCTACTAACAAAGAAGGTATCATCAGAAATGTTGTACAACCTGTAACCTTTCTGTGTTTCTGAGTAATCCATGAAAACTGCTGGTATTACTTTGGAAGAAAACTTGTCAGTGAAATGGGGTTTGGTTTCATAGCACAAATAACCAAAAACTTCAAGCATGTCAAGGTTGGGAGGATGACCATTGAACTTTTCATATGGTGATTTTCCTGACAAAACTGTGGAGGGTAACATGTTGATCAAGAAAACTGCAGCAAGAATGCATTCTCCCCAGAATCTTAATGGCACATGACCTTGGAACCTAAGTGCCCTGACCACTTTTAGTAAATATTTGTGCTTTCTTCTGCTACCCCATTTTATTGTGGGGTGTGCACACATGAACTTTGGTGTATAATACCAAGTGAAGAAAAAAGTGCAGCACATTAGGAATTAAAAAATTCAAGGCCATTATCAGATCTGATGACTTTGACATTAGCTGAAAATTGAGTTTGCACAAGAGAAAGAAAAGATCTGATGAACATGATATAATCACTTTTCATTTTCATTAGGTACACCGGAGTCATCCTAGAACAGTCATCTACAATGGTAAGGAAATATCAACAGCCATTGTGAGTAGATTGTCTATATGAGCCCCAAACATCCATATGTACAAGTTTAAAAGGAATTACAGACTTAGAGAATAACAGGAAAAGGAAATCTTGTCTGCCTTACTAAAGGACAAACAATACAAGGAAAACATCTTTATTGTGAGTATGATTCTTTAGTGAAGGAATCTTTTGTAGTACTTGAGCATAACCAAGTCTTTGATGCCAGATTGAACAGTGATCTGGTTAGATAGTTGACAGACACTTCTAGTGATGAGAGGGACTTGATGATATTGCAGGTGTAGGTTCCTTGGTAAGGTGAAGTATGTAGAGCCATCCTTCTCCTTACCAATCCCCAACACCTTGCCATTGCAGAAATTTGGGTAAAATAGGACGTAGCATTGTAACTCTTGAGTTAGTCTAAAGACAAATAACATATTGTATTTAAAGTGTGGTAAGCACAGCACTTTACTGAGTTTTAGATTGTCAAGAATAGTCAGTGATCCTATATGTAAAATGAATGTAGAAGTACCATCAAGTAAATGCACTCTGATAGAAGTATGAGGTATAGCAACAGGGTTAGATAACAAGTCCAGGCTATGCACCATATGGTTAGAGGCTCCAGTGTCAATCATCCATGAGTTATGTTCAATTCCAGCAGAAAAACATACACTGAAGGTTTCAGATATACCTGCCATGTTTGCAGTGGCCTCAGGTACAACTGACTCTTTGTTGAGCATTCTTATTATCTGATGATACTGATCTGGAGTGAACATAGGAAAGTTTGGAGTTGTGCCAAGAGAAGTGTTTTCTCCAAATGGATCTTCGAAAGGAGTTTCTGCATTGTGTGCCATTGGTTCTCTGTTTAGTGCAAATTATTGTGGATATTGTGCCTTCCCATTTGTGTATTACTTCTTCTTATTCCTGTAGTTTTCAGGGTAACCAATTAGCTTGAAACAACCCTTTCTTGTATGGCCTGCGATCTTGTCAAGATCACGGAATGCCCCATTCTTCTTCTTAGACCTATTGTTCTGCGTAGATGCCAAGGTTGTGGGGTCATTTAAGTTTAGCTTTTGCAGTGGTTGAGCATGTTGCAATATCATATTTGACTGAATTTTCTGACTCTCATCTCTCATAAGCATGTTATAGGCCTGATTGAGTATTGGTGCAGGAATTGTCATCAAAATTTGGCTTCTAGACTGAGCATAAGTCTCATTTAACCCCATCAGAGATTGTACCAACTTTTGTTGCTCCATATGATCTGCATAAACTTTGTATTTCTCACATCCACACGCAGGTAAGGGTACTAAAGAATAGTATTCATCCCAAGCTTTCCTCAATCTGGAGAAGTATTCTGAAATTGAAGAGGTTCCCTGACTAATAGTGCACACTTCACGAATCAATTGATAGATTCTGGTAATATTTTTCTTATCAAAACGTTCATTTAGATCTTGGCACACATTATATACACTCGTTGAGTACACAAGTCCAGTTGCTAGTTCTTTTGATACCGAATTAGTGATCCAAGACAACACAAACACATTACACCTCTCCCACTCATTCCAGATCATCAGTATAATGCTCCCTTTTACATTTTCCATTTATGAATCAAATTTTTTTTTTTTTTTGCTAAAAGTGACGTCATTATCGATTTGCTCCAAGCACTGTAATTTTCAATTCCAGTCAATAATTGAGGAACGAGAACAATACCTGGAGTATTCGATGGATGTAGGTACAGTAGGCTTCATGGATGAATGTCGTTGAGTTTCTCCACCGCAGCTGCAACGGGTGTTCGTTGATTCCCGGTGGTGCTTTGTGAAGTTCCTGCCATCTCCGCCGTGAAATATTAACAATTCGACAAAAGACTCTGGTGAAATTAACGAAATCCCCAAAATTAGGGTTTTAGTGATGAAAAAAACTTTCCTCTTGCTGATAACTATCCAAATGTTCAATTACCTAGCTCCGTCGCCATAAAATCCGACACTCTAATACCATGTTAAGAAGTGAAAATCGAAGCTAATGCGACACTCTAATACCATGTTAAGAAGTGAAAATCGAAGCTAAGATGAGCTAAGAAGAAATAGAAGTTTCAGCCTTAGAGATAGAAAGTGTAGTTATAGAGAGAAAAAGTAATTTGGGAAATGAACTCTCTTAACTTGAATACATATATTTATACAATTGATAGCACCCAACTATAACTTAACTAACTTGCTTAGCCGCTAAGCTAACTAGCCAACTAACTCAACTACTCTACCGACTATACTATAACCTATATTGTACACTTGATCGACTACAATCTTGACTTCATATATTTCAACATAGATATTACGCTAAAGACATAGACAAGCACTTAAACTTGCATAAATTTTTATTTTAGTATCTTATCTACCTTGTACCATGAGCACCTTATGTATGCTTTTAAACATATTTTGCTGGCATGTCAACACGTGCGTTTCTCACACATTTTTAGCGTGTGCAAAACCTCAAATTAACATTATGTGCCGAAAAAATGAATTTACTACTGTTTTTCTCACCTTCAATTCTATCATATTCTTATGGTCAAGGAGAACCTCTTTTTTCATATACAGCCGACACCACCACCACAATTGCGTCCTCCTCCATCTTTTTTGATTCTGTCACATAAAATAAGAACAATCACAATCTTCTCTGCTTTTGCATTTTCGGTGAACCCACTTGAATTTTCGCTTGTTGTCTTTTATACCTGCAACTCAAATATTGCAACTTAAGTAAAGCTTCATGAGGTTAGAAAAACAAATGAGCGATGGAAATATCATTTACACGAAGCAGCACTTGTTCATATACTTCTTTTTCCCTAGAACGCTTTTTAGACTCTTTTTTATGCATTCGTTATTATTCTCGAGACGTTATTTTTTGTCTCTCGTTTCAATTAGTAGGTTTTATTGAATGAAATTCAGCAACTTTGTCGTCTGGTGAAATTTCTTTTGGAAACTCACTCATTTTTCCCAATGGCTAGAAGATGTTTTTCTTTTTAATTTTTTATCTCTTTGTTTTTTTCCTTTTTTTTTAGCTGACATGCATTGTTTTCATTGGTTTGATTTGCCACTTCCAAAACGAGTGACATACGCGGACAAGAGCTGATTTGGAATTGTCAATTTTGTGCTTAAATGACACTCTTTGAGCATGCTTGAGGTGTTAAGATGGTACCATGCAGAGGTGCAGTGCCAAAATAAAAAATAGGCATGTTTGAAGCCCTCTCTATGTATTCGCCCTATGTAAATGTGATAGGTGTAGTATTAATTATTCTCTGTTAAGCACTCATTTTTTCTTTCATTATCATATTTCATAATTTCATAATTATATATGTTATTTTATAACAAATTAAATTATTTGGTCTTTGGAATTTGAAATATTAAAAATTTGATTAATGTGTCGCCCAAAACAATTTATGTTTTACAAAACTTTAACCACATTTCTAAATCACAATAATTCGTGAAATGGATTAATGATAATTGTTTATGATGTTTGGCAATATTTGCCTATTTTACCTTAATATTTCCTCGCATTTTGATACGTTATTCGCCCATTGCACGGAATAAATGTGATTCTTGCGCTCACTTATTGTGTTTGTGATTTTAGGAATAGTTTGGATAAATTCGAGGCAAGAACAGTCAAAATGGATACAAACGAGCAAAGAGTTGATGGACTTAGCAAAATGTGGGATATGGAATTAGAAGGCAAGGCTATGGTGCAAGCTGTAAATCTGTCACAGCTTCAGACTTTGGAATGTTGTGAGCCATGCGACGCCTTCAGTACAGCGTGCAACATCTAGAAGTGGTTTGGCATGCGACGCCCAGAGAAAGCTTTTGGAGATTTGAGCACCACTGTTGTGGCAATGCGATTACGCGAGCGACGCTTGCCCCACAGCTTGAAGTCCGGCGACCCCAACTTTTCCAACTTAGTTTAGGCTTTGGTTTAACTTATCCTAGCACTTTGTAAACATTATAAATACATTATAATTTAGGTTTTTAAGGAGGTTGGACTGGGAGGAGAGCGGAGGAGCCCTAGATGTCTTCTAAACAAGTTCTTTCTCTCTTTCTCTTATTCTTCTCCTTAATTCTATAGTTTGTTCGTTCTAGAGTTAGGGCAATTACATGAAGGTTGATGTTTGAAAGTTGATTTCTACCTATTGATTTACCACTACAGATTGTTTATTCTTTCTTGAGCCTAATTGTTTGGTTATTAGGGCCCGATAATTGAACACTATCTACGGTTTGCTAGTTGAACTCGACAGAGAGAACTTGTGAACGCACATAAGAAAGAATAGGGCTTGATTGTGAACCTGGGCATCAGGGAATCGATTTGCGGGTAGGATAGACATATACCTATTCGCCTTGCTTAGCTAAATACAGAGTTCTTTAATGCATGCATGTGATTTAATTCAATAGAAATATAGGCGTTAGAGTAGCTTGCATAGACTCATGAAGAATCGACAGGTTTTCACGAATATAATTAACCTGTTAGTTAGCAATCTAGGAAATCAAGAAGTCGAATCAACTGAAAAACTCAACTGGATTGGTTGTAGCTCTGACTCTGGACCGCTTCTCTCTTATTGATAACAACTCACGAATTACTCTAGAATACTTGATCTCAGTGCTTGCTTTTAGTTATTGATTTAGTTAGTAAAAATCACAATCACACTTGAATAAGATCCTTGAATAGTCTTTAGGAAATTGTTTGCTAGGATTCAGTCTGAACAATAGTCCTCGTGGGAACGATACTCAACTTATCACTTTATTATTATTTGTCGACCACATATACTTGCGTGTGCGTTTGGGAGCAACCGTTTCCTTTCATTAATCTAATTTCCATCTGTACATACTTTCAAGTCCAACCAAACAACACTTGCTAAAAGAACACGCACATGCATTAAGAGTGCCATTAGACTACTACTCAAGAATCTTGGGTGTCAATGGGTAACTGAATACTCATTGAAGTAGGACGAATATTGTGAGAGATTAGAATATTAAATTTCCACAGAGACACCAATGCTAGCTACTTTTTTCCATCTAATTAAGGTAGACAGATAAGACTGATATTAAAATAAAAAGTACTATATTGTTTTCAAATTGAGGTACGTTCAATCTGATTCTAAAACTAAAGTAAAAACCCTTTGGCCCTAATGCGCTTAGATTGATTTGTTACGGATAGGACGAAGTTGTCACTGCACTAGCCTATCACTGCCGACTCGAATTTAATAAGAGTCAATACGAAGTTAGAACGGCCTCTTGTTAACCCTCCAAAGGGTTGACATTTCTGCTCACTATCACTCTTTATACATCAATTTTTTTTAATTAAATAAAAGTAGCAATATTTCAACGGAAAAAAAAGAAGAGAAAATATTCGTCTCTTCACAGGGCATAATGAGCCATGACACTCAATGTGGTGGTCAATGTTTGTTGATCATCGCTATATCATCAGTGCTTGTCAACTTCTTAATTGACTTTACCTCTTCATAGCGAGTGTGGGTTAAGAAGAAGAATAATAGTATTAAATTACTAATTAAGGAGAAGGAGGAGGCAGTTCGCTTTTATTTTCTCTTCCTATTCTTTTTGCTTAAGAAGAAATTAAGAAAATACTGTTTGACATATTTCTTAACTCTCTTAAAATACTTCAAAATCTTACGTAGTATGAGGTAGAAAGTCGAAGTTTTTGTTCTAATAATCTGTGATAGAATTAAGGAAAGTAGAGCTAATAACAAGACATGAAAACAACGGCAAAGTTTTACTATGATGAGGACATGAATTTCTATAAACATATAACTAGATAATCATTTCTGAAATTTTTAGATGAACTATAAGTACAATTTGTGAAGTGGGAAATGGAGAATGACAAAACAATTGACTTCATAAGATAAGAGTTCTAACTTGTAACATAGCTTAAACATGCTCAAATTCTCATAGCTTGTTACATTTGATCTCAACCTTCAATCTACCCTTTCGTTCCATCTACTATGTCTTTCGAAATTGCCTCACTGAACTTTTTCCTGCCTGTGATTGCCATTAATAATTTCACTATGTGCTATGATCATGTACATATGACGAGGTAACCATGGATGAAATAAGCTCCATTTCTCTCGATTGTAAAGATATTGTATTGCAAAAATAGGGTGAAATAATACAAGCATATAATCCCCTCAATACAAAGGAAACTACTAACGCCGTGGCAAATGAGATTTCAAGTTTGCATTAGTCACATGCTTGAATTTTGTATATCACATTGTTGCCATTATTTGAATTCCTTGTTCGAAATAAGCTCCATTTTATGTATGCAAGTTTCTATCGAATAAAGGTAATTGTGTACCAAGTTTTTCTTTTCTTCTTTAGTATTTGGTAGTGTATACAGAGGCGGACCAGGATTTAAACCTTATGAGTTTTAAATTTTGGGATAACAATTTCAAATGCAAGTAATTGAGTTTTCGACTTGATTTTTATACATATTTAATAACTTTTGTAATATAAATATACTATCTGCGCAAAACCTACTGGGTTCTGCCGAACCCCAGGCTTCACTCTACATCCGCCACTGAGTGTATACATTTGAAAGTACGTAAATTTGTGTTGGTAAGGGAGTTTAACCTTGCTTTAATTTAATTTGTTCGTTTTTAAAAGTTAAGTTAGAATTAATTAATAATATTTCAGGTAAAAGTAGAGCCCTTTTGGATTTTTATTATTTATGAAAACTAGTTCTCCGTTTGCTTAGGAAAAAGGTTATGTTCGACCCAATCGATTCGATAACATATTAACATATATTGAAATGGAAGATCAAGTTTTGTTGTTAACATATTAATGAGACATTAACTTTTAGGAAAATGATATGTGACCATATCTTTTTTGGTACTAATGGCCATACTGGGGATGATTAAGTTATTTCACTAGGAAATTGGAGGGCATTATGGACACTTCCTACGTTTTTTGTGCCTATTATACCCTTCATGAAAAAAAGATCAAATTTTGAATTTCACTCTCTCTCTCTCTCTCTGTAGTTATTATATTTTACATTCCCAATGCATAGAATGTATAAAAACTATATTTTTTTGTGCTCATTTTCTTTTATTATATTTTTTCAAAAATTTGAATACCAACTTGTGACTTTCTGATTTTTTTCATAATATAAAAAGGAATCTTATTTAGTGCATATTTTATATTCTTCTTAGTATATATGAAAGTTTAATTTTATGATAATTATTTTTGTGCTTTCTTCTTTCTTGTACGTCACTTTTTAGTACAAAAAATTAAAAAAATAGTTTTGTAAAGTGTTTAACAAAAAAAAATTCATCTTCGATGTCTAAAATAGCCTGATGTCACGAGAGAAGGACGCGAGTTCCTTCAGGGCAAAGGGCATACCTGAAATTTAGGTCATGCAGGAATGCAGAAACGGAACAAAGAAAAGCTTGACGCTAACCCACAAAATGGTGACCATGACCTAGAAGGGAAAGGCGGAGGTACGAAAGAGGGTTCGCTAATAGGATTTCTACTCATAGAAAGCCTGAAGTTCGTCCTCAACTGCTAAGAGTTCCAAATGCCCAAGCAGATCTTGTACCCTATGTAGGCTTGCAAAGCATAGGCTAGACAAGCGGTACACTCGGCTGCCAGTTTTTAATCCTCCTTGATTTTTCATGGGTGCACGCTCCAATTTATCACCCCCTCATCAGAGGCCCCCTCAAGGGTAGGGGCAAGCTGGCCCCGGAAGACTTTCCACCTTAAGAAATGCATTTCATAATCCTAGTTTGTTCATTTTTTGCATTTATTTGAAACCCATCTTTTAGAAAAATAAAATATTTTTTGTTAGGAAAGTTATAAAACTTTTTTAATCGAATTCCACCATAATCTATGGAGTAAAATATTTTATTTAATTAATATATATATATATATATATATATATATATATATATATATATATATATTGTAATACGCATACGCTAGTTCAAGCAAAGCACAAAGTATAAATTTTAAAAAAATTTCATACTCATTTAAATTAAATTTAGATAATTGAAAAAATAACTCAAAATTAATATTTTACATGAATTGTCACTAACTTAAAAACAGCAAAATAGTATATTTATTCAAGCTCGAAATAATATTCTTAGTCGTAACACATCTAATCTAGAACCAAGATAATGTCCTTATTTATCTTATTAATTTGGTTGAATAAAAATTTATATCGTTTGACCAAAAAATATATGTTCTTATAGAGGAAAACATACCTAATCTTATTGAAAATATTGTATGTATATGTTATTGTATATGATT
Organism: Petunia x hybrida; assembly: GCA_037355625.1. Taxonomy (NCBI): domain Eukaryota; kingdom Viridiplantae; phylum Streptophyta; class Magnoliopsida; order Solanales; family Solanaceae; genus Petunia; species Petunia x hybrida. The sequence goes on from JBBBVM010000007.1 coordinate 19,287,520, forward strand.
GTATGTCCCCCTAGGTCCCTTCAATTGTATATTACTATCAGTGATTGAAGGATCAGATAAGACAAATCAAAACTCAATACTATCAGTGATAACATATAGAAGATATAAGAAATTTTGATACATAGCAAGAGTAATTGAAGGATCAAATAGAGCAAATCAAAATTCATTAGTATTAGTAATAACATATAAAAGATATAAAAAAAATTGGCTACATAGCAAGAGTAATTAAATATGAAGTAATTGAAAAAATATGTTAGATGGCACACTCTTGCCAGGTTCGAACCTTTGACCTTTGATTATAATATCGCAGTAGTTGCTATTATACAGGAGTAGCTTCATATGTCAATGGATTCACTCCAACTATACTTAAACACGCAAATTCTTGTCTTCAATTTCTAAGGCGTTAGTTGACCCATCATCCCACAACATTCGTCCTTTTTTTTAGTCTATTCTTTGTTGACCCATCAAACAAGGCAAAAAACATGAACATGGAATTAAAATGGCTTTGGTTGACACTGCAAGCGAGATTATCCAGAGGTTCAACATAAAGAGCATAGAGACACACTAACAACTACTCCTACTCTTACTTCTGAGTATTTTACACAATGCATGATCAGTTAGTGGTTTAATTAATGATGTCATATATGTATTTATTCTTGATAATATATTGTCTTATATATAACAGTACTTTCATAACAAATTTATTTCCTAGTTTTTTTTATTCTCACATAATTCTTGTTGTATTATTTAGGGGTGTGTATGCTAATATGTGAATTATAATTTTTTACTTGTAAATTTTTAAATGGTGTGCAGGTAAAAATACAGAGGAATAAGTTTGAAATATATAGGGCGTATATTTTCATTACCTAGTCAATTTAATTACTATAAATTCGAATGAGTTCAATTTCAATATATTAATCAATTAACTACAATAAAAATTGGTCACTTACGTTGCCATCTAAAATTTAAATATTTAACGAAAAACTCCTACAAGCAACAAAAAAAAATCAATTAAATTCAACACTCATTTAAATTAAACTCATATATTCAATATTAAGAATAATATATTATCTATTTAGTCTAATTGTTTAACGTATTGGGACCATAAAAAGCTAGACATGCTAATTTAAAATTATTATATTTTTAGAGGAAAACTTATTGGAGGGAAAAGAGTAGTGGAGAGAAACTTATTAGAGGGAAAATAATAGTGATTGGAGCAAAAAGTGAACAGGGACTATATGGACTTTTCACCCGGTATGGCCATTGTATGTCCACAAAGGTATGGTCAAATAGCAACATCCTAACTTTTATTTATAACACTAGATGCCCATTGGCCCGTGCTTAACACGGGCCCAACTTATACTGAATTTTTTTTTCTTTTGTCAAGAACCTTTTGTATTATTAGTCCTTTCATGTTTCTCTAGCATTGTGTTAATCCTTTATAATAAAGGTAATGCATTCCAAATGACTGTAACAATCAGTAAAACATGAGGCTTCCACCAATGAAAGCCCACAAAATTATTGCTGATACAATCAGTGAACTAACATATCTATAGAACTGCATCCACAAACAATGTTGGACTCAAGTTCATAAATGTCGCGTAGTCTTGAAACACTAAATTAACAATGAACATTAGCAAATTCATACAGTATTTGCTCTGTCCAAGAAGCATGAGAGAAAAACACAAAGTATTCCTTCAAATAAGGAGAAAAATCTCATAATTCCTGTTGCAAAGAAATAATTTACAATCTAAGACGTTCAAGTGCAGGCAAATATCATTGTATCGCAATTGAGTTAAGAAAAGACTATTTTCTAGCTCCAAGAAATACAATATTGTGCCAACTAATGGTGCAAGGAAAAACTCTGCCAAATTTAGCCTCATACAGCATAGCCAACTCCTGATCAGCTCAAACTGACGACAACTCCATAGAGTATGAATACATCGGCAACAATGTAGAGCTGCTAATTATCAGCTAATCTGAAAGTGAAAACACAACCCTCCATCTTTAGTGCTACATATACATAGAAACAGCCAAACAACCAACACACAGTATAGGAACAAAATTATAAAGTCCAAGTAACAGTTTAAAAGCAAAGATCTATATCTCCATCAACTCTCCTTTCAATACCCTTTATCCTCGGTAGATCCCTAAATAAAGTTTTTCCATGTAGGATACAGCTCTGAGACAATCTTAACATAGTTCGTATAGAGATAAAGTCATTATCGATTGAAATGCTTTCAGTACTTAAAATAGTGACTTATAATATTATCCCAGTTGAGAGCACACACACATACACTGTTGGGAAGCATTTCAACAATTATCTTTCTTCACTAAAAATGTTATTATACAGATAAGCACAACAGAGATGTTATATAAATGATATAAGACAAATTGTATAAAATAAAAATGAAAGCCTGCAACATCACAGATAATATTATCGTCAAATTTATCAGCAAATTTGATCATGTAGATCTCAAAAATAAGTTGTTATTTTCCAAGACACACCACTACAGAAGGACCAGTTCCTTCTATGTGTTCCTTTACTAATTAAGTAGGGAATATGTAAAGTAAGTAAATGAACACAAAATTTTAGCATGGAAAAATCTCTTTGACTTGAGATCAAAAAACCACAACCTACTCTCTCAAGTAGGATTTCAACTTCACTATTTGAAAGACTCACGTGGTTACAAAACTTCCTTCTTACTAACCTAGGACTAACTTTAATCCTATAGTGACCCCTTTCACAATCAGTGAAGTTTCTCCAAGTATAGGACTTGAATAATGTGTACTCTTACAAAACTTCTATGAAAGTAAATAGTACAACTCGATAGATCCTACTACAGATGAACTAAGACTGAGAACAATATAAACTCAATCCTAAGGAACAGGTTCTTCACTTAGTTCCATGTAGCTAGACGACTGCTCAAATAAAATTCAGAATAACTTCAATGTTACTGCTCTAAACTCTCTGTATTTGTGCATATTTTCAACCGCTGAAATGTTTCTCAATTTATAGCCTTGAAACCTTGAGAAGTCTTGAGCAATTAGAACTTCAAAGCCCTTCAAGTGTTTGAGTCCTAATTGAACTCCTTGCTTATCTTCAAGCCTTATCCCAATCTTATGCAATCTTTTCTTATCTCGTACATCCCTGTATGATTATCAAGATTAACATTAGATTTTAGGATAACAATTAATGTTCCCGCTTAATTGATTTTACATAATTATTTATTCAGCTGCAGTGATCTAAAGGAACACGTCCTTGGATCTATTCCTTAGTCATCAGTCAAAACTTCCAAGCTTATCCAAGCTAATATTTTCCTCCTTTTTGATGATGACAAACTCATAGACTTTTCTTCATATCTTTAATGTTCTGAACCACAACTTGCAACTTAAAAACAACATTAGCAGAAATCAATTTTATCATTAAGGATCAGGTTCTTAAGCTGGTTATATATATGACAAGCAAAATCATACTTACTCTTCCCCCTTTTGGCATCATTGAAAAGTTTGCATAAGTCAGAATTAAATAAGCAATAGAATAAGCAACTCATGGCCATTTAGGCAACTCAAAATGCAAACATAATCCAACAGAAGCAACTGCATTGAAATGATATTAGCCATCGAAGATATGACATCATAAGCAAAAAGATTTTCAACTAGGGGAAACAAACTAAGCAAGTACTGCTAAACTAGTCAAAAACTAAAGACAAGAAGGCTAGAAAACTAGAACTAATCTAAATCCCACTGGTCAAAAGATGGCTATTGGTTTTGGGTATCAGGTAGTGGAAGTACCAGGTCCTTGAGACTTTTCCGGTAGCAACTCAAACATCTTTTGAAGCATCCCTTCATTTGTTTCTTTTGCCTTAGCAGCTTCAGCTTTCCAAAAGTCCCTTTCCTCCTCCAACCTCTTAATCTCAGCAGCTTGCACATCAATCTGCTGCCTTAAAATCCTAACCTAATTGTTCAGTGATCCCTTTGAAGTACCAACAACAGTAGGCTCAGCATTTACTGTCATGTCACAACTTATCAGTGTAGTAGCCCCAAACCTTTCCATCTTGGTAGCAGTTTTTACTTCCTTCAATGGAATGCCTAACTTGTCAAACAAATCAGTAAGAATGAATCCATATGGCAGAGCATGTTTCTTCTTCCCAGTCACCACCCTAGTGATCAAATGCACCATATATATGGGCCAATTAATCTGCTTTTCAGAGTCCAGCAACTCCATAAGGACCAGGTCCAAGAAACTTGCTTTTGATCTTTTTTCTTGCCTAGGAAACATGATCATATTAACAAACTCAAACAGAAGTTGATAATGTGGTTGCATTTCACACTTCTCTACTGCCCTTGGTTTTTCCACTTGAGGATTCTTAGCAAACTTGCTTGTAATCTCCAAGGCAGTAGGCCAAAGTGTATAGGATTTTCCTGCTCGTGCTTTGTCAAATTATAGCATAGTTTAAGATATCGTCCCACAGAGACTGTGAAATCTATGCTACAGACCTGTAATATTTCGAATACTATTTGAGAGAATCAAATTGATGAAAAGTGAGTTTTTGAACTTTTAAATAACTTTAACTAAAACAAATAATTTGTGGAAGATTTTCAATTAAAAAAAAAGTTGGGAATCATTGAATTCACTTGATAATATTTATAATAAAAACCTCAATTTAGAGATATATTTCTCTAAAGAATAATTGCTTATTGCTAATTCAATTATATTTTGCTCACAAGAAAATAATCAATTAATAACACTCCGTGAGATTATGTAAATTAATTGAGTTATTACAAGTGACAGTTAAACCGAAATACTTTCCTTGCCTGAATTGTGCTAAAAAGTAGTGAAAACTTCGTGAGAATATTTTTACAAAAAATCAATAATCTTGCCTCTAACAATTCCTCCATGAGAATTAAAACTGAGGCAAGCAAGAATACGGACTTGAAATGTTAGATTACTAAAATTTACTTTCACTCTACTTATTTTATTCATCAGTTATCACATATTAATTTTGCTCCGTGAGAATTACAAAATTAATATGATAATAACCGTGAGATAAAATAAATAAAAGTGATAGTAAAGAATAATAAAACTAACATTCCCGCACAGTGTAAAATGTGAAATAGAAAGTTTCAGGCCAAGTATATATTAAAACTGAGATAAGTATTATAAATATGTCAAGCTTCATCAACTATCCCAACAAAAAGAAATTACTCCATTATGGAGTATATGAACAAAAGAAAAGACTTATTTTATTGACAATATTGCCAATACTTCTAGAAAATATGGAACTTACAAGAAGAGAAAGAAAATAAAGACCAAAGCTTTTAAGAGAGTAGAATAGCGATTCTCTGATTTTTTTTATGTTCTAGCTATGGGGGAATTGTCCTCTATTTATAGATGGAGAATTCCTTCATCAATTGTTGTTACATCAATTGATGAGATATGTAATAAGATCTTGCATAACAACAATGTGCCATAATGAGGGATATGTGAAGCAATTTCTTGCATGTTGGCATGAATACGTGGAAATCTTCTCTTGCTTCTTCTTTGCTTTAATTCCAACATTCTTCTATTAAATGTATTATTCCATATATGAAGCAAATATAATAGCCAAGATATGTAGCAACTTTCTTGAATATTGAGGAAGACATGTCATGGACTTCTTGATGTAAAACTCTTCTTCCTTTGTTATTTGCTTTGTTCATGATATATATCTCTTTCCAAGTATTCTTTTCACTGCAAGATTTGTTAGGAAATATAGGAGAACTAATTATATTTATTCATGATTTTATTTAAAATAATTATATTTTTATATAAGAAAATACATGAATAAATTATATTCATCAAATTTTCCCACACTTGAACTTTTGCTCGTCCTCGAGGAAAAAGATTTTTTTTTTCATAATTTATGCCTTTTGTAGTATATCAAATTTATTTAAAATAAATATCTCTCATTATGTTCAATGCAATTATCCTTTCTAAATTTATCAAATCTTTTACCTTATGTCTGAATTCTGACTTGATCAACAAAATCTTGCATTCTTCGCTCCTTGAATATTTCAGAATTGATAAATTTATGATCACTTATTCAGTAAGTATCATAGTCGAGTCCATAGGCTTGCTTTTCATGTTTATCTCCACTAATATAGATACAACACTAATTTTTAAAATCTTTTAGGACTTTTCTTGGCTTGTAATGTCAGGCTATAGGCTCGTAGAGTAAAGATATATTTATAGTGACTTTTCTCCTCCCAACTTTAAGCAAACATTTCTTGGTTCTTAGTATTTTCATCCTTTTTTTAAGCACTCTTCCTTATTACATTCCCTGCATTTGCAATATTATTAACAATCATATATTCTCTTTTTCTTTTCTTATTTTTTTTTTTTGGATACTTCTTCCTCTTGCTGATATCAATTTGTGCTCATTAACTACTGGAAGAAAGTGTATTTTATGCGTATATATAGAGATATATACATATATACGACTAATATATATATATATATATATTCCTTTTTTTAAGAGAAATATGGTGTTAAAAAAATTAGGATCAAGGCTAAAAAAAATGGTTCTAAGAGGTAAAATATGTATATTTGGATGAAAATAAAGAGGCTAGAATTGAGAATCAAAGAAAGCGTAAGTTCATTTTTCAAAAATCAATGTCATCCATTATTTCGCCTCGAAAAATATTTAGCCAAGTTTATTGATTCTTCCTACTTTTGTGATCATAACTTTTCTCAATCCCAATGATTTCCTGAGTCGAAGATGCTTGCTACTGTTTTCACAAAATCAAAATCGTTCATGGAAAAACATATGGTGAAAATAAAAAGAAATAATATTGAGCATAATGTAAAGAATTTATGTTGTTAATTAAATACCTACAAAAAGTCACAGTTTAGAAGAAGATATTATATTTAAAATATATAAATCAGAATAATCCTCCCCACACTTGAACATTTCATTCTCCAGAATGAAAACACGTTTCAACACGAGTGGAAAGGGAGTAAAAGGATTTTATTTTTAAAAAAAAAATTAGAATAATTAAAATATAAAATACTACTTAATAATTTAAATAAAAAAAATATTTTTGGCTTTCAAAATTACGATCACAGAAGAAAGCTTGAAAGAAACTGTGACCACATATATTCTATGTGTAATAGACCAATTATTTTAACACCTTAACAGTCATGAGTTCCTAGTTTGAATATAAACTAGAAAATTACCTGTGCCATGATTAGATTTGCACAATTGAATGGTTAACCAACCAGTAACTTAGGCATACCGATCACCATGGAGTTACTCCTGTCTAGGTGACACTGTTTTTATAGAGGCCCTCATGAGATGTTCCGGTTGTACAATAATCTGGATATTGACCAGATCAATTGGTTAAGCATTTAATTAGTCAGATCTAAGTTGGACTTATGAGGTTCCATTGCTTCACCTCAATGGCTACGGGTATGAAACCTTAGTTCTGAGTTTAACGTCGCCAGCTCGACATAGTAATTGTGAAACTCATCAATCTATCATGGTTACTGATGGTTGTTGCTCAAAGTGTCCTCCAAAATACAATTTTAGCCTGTGGCCATTTACTTAAAACTTGTCTCCTCCATTAATCTGCTGAATTTCAGTTGCTCCATATGGAGTAACATCTGTAACAATGTAAGGATCTGTCCACCTGGATTTCAATTTTCCAGGAAATAGCCTGAGTCGGCTATTGTACAGAAGTACCTGATCTCCAATTTTGAAGCTTTTTTGTCTGATCAAGTTGTCATGCCATTTTTTAGTTTTTTTTTTTATAAATCTTGGCATTTTCATAAGCTTCCAGCCTCAGCTCTTTCAATTCATTAATCTGAAAAAGTCTATTTTTACCAGCAGATGTTAAATCAAAATTCAGTATTTTTAATGCCCAAAAAGCTTTGTGTTCTAATTCGACTGGCAAATGGTAAGCTTTTCCAAAGACTAATCTATATGGGGATGTTCCAATTGGCATTTTAAATTCCGTTCGGTATACCCATAATGCATCATCTAATTTTAAAGCCCAGTCTTTTCTTGAGATTCCAACCGTTTTTTCAAGTATCCTTTCTAATTCGCGGTTAGACACCTCAACTTGCCTTTGAGTTTGAGCATGATATAGTGTTCCTGTTTTGTGAGTTACACCATATTTTGATAGCAAGGCAGAAAATTGTCTATTCATGAAATGAGTGCCTTGGTCACTAATGATAACTCGTGGTGTGCCAAATTTGGTAAAAATATTTTTTCTGAGAAAATTGCACACAGTTCGAGCATCATTCTTTCTTGTGGGAATGGCTTCAAACCATTGAGAAACATAATCAACAGCCACGAGGATATATTCAAATGAATGAGATGAAGGAAATGGTCCCATAAAATCTATACCCCAGACATCAAATATTTCAAATACCCGAATTGATTACAGTGGCATTTCATCTCTTTTAGTGATGTTACCTAATCTCTAACACCTGTCACATTGTGCAACATACGCATGAGCATCCTTGAAAAGTGTTGGCCAGAAGAATCCAGCCTCCAAAACTTTAAAGACTGTCTGATTTGCAGCATAATGTCCTCCAATTGCTCCATCATGGCAATGATACAAAAATTTTCTCATTTTTTCTTCAGGCACACACCTTCTAATAATATTATCTGCACAATATTTAAATAAGTAAGGATCATTCCACAGATAATACTTAGCATCAGATATGAGTTTTTTTCTTTGTTGGTAAGAGAGATTTTGGGGTGTCCACTTTCCAACCAAGTAATTTGCAATGTCTGCAAACCAGGGTGGTTGAGTCACAACTGAGCTGACATAAAAGATATGTTCATCAGAGAATTCTTCTTTTATTTCACAAGACTCAAAAGTAGGGTTCTCTAATCTAGACAAATGGTCAGCTACTTCATTTTCGGTTCTCTTTTTGTCTTTTATTTCAAGGTCAAACTCTTGCAGAAGTAAAATCCATCTTAACAATCTAGGTCGGGCATCTTTCTTTGTTAAGAGGTATTTTAAAGCTACATGATCAGTGAAAACAGTGACCTTGGTTCCTATCAAATAAGAACGAAACTTATCAAAAGCAAATACTACTGCCAATAGTTCTTTTTCTGTTGTGGCATAATTCAGCTGAGCTTCATTCAAAGTCCTACTGGCATAGCATATGGGACGAAAAATCCTATCTTTCCTTTGGCTTAAAACAGCACCAACTGTTGCATCACTAGCATCATACATGACCTCAAAAGGTTTGCTCCAATAAGGGGATACAACTACATGGGCAAATGATAATTTTTCCTTAAGGGTTTTAAAAGCTTCTAAACAATCATCTGAAAAATCAAACTTGACATCTTTCATCAAAAGGTTAGTCAGAGGTTTTGAAATCTTTGAAAAATTTTTTATAAACCGTCTGTAAAAACCTGCATGGCCTAAAAAACTTCTAATGCCTTTAACAGTTGTGGGAGGGGGTAATCCTGCTATAAGATCAATTTTAGCCTTATCAACTTCTATCCCTTTAACAGTGATTTTATGTCCTAAAACTATTCCCTCAGTAGCCATAAAATGACATTTCTCCCAATTAAGAATCAAGTTTGTCTCTTCACATCTCTTAAGAACTAAGGTCAAATGGTGGAGACAATCTTCAAATGTTTTACCAAAAAGGGTGAAATCATCCATAAAAATTTCCAAAAATTTTTCAGTCATGTCAGAGAAAATTGCAGACATGCATCGCTGAAATGTAGCAGGTGCATTGCATAATCCAAATGGCATTCTCCTATATGCATAGGTTCCATGGGGACATGTGAAAGTTGTCTTATCCTGATCTTCTGGTGCAATTAATATCTGGTTATACCTTGAATATCCATCTAGAAAACAATAAAACCCATATCCTGCTACTCTTTCTAGCATTTGATCAATAAATTGTAAAGGAAAATGGTCTTTTCTGGTGGCATCATTGAGACGCCTGTAATCAATACAGACTCTCCATCCTATTACTGTTCTGGTAGGTATGAGTTCATTATTTTCATTTTTTATTACCGTCATACCTCCTTTCTTTGGGACCACCTGAACAAAACTTACCCAAGGGCTGTCAGAAATGGGGTAAATAATACCTGCTGCGAGAAGCTTAATAACTTCATTTTTTACCACTTCTTGCATTGCTGGATTCAATCTCCTTTGGGGTTGGACTATTGGCTTGTAGCTATCCTCCATGAGGATTTTGTGTGTGCAAATTGCTGGACTAATGCCTTTGATGTCTGCTATAGTCCACCTTATGGCTCCTTTATGTGCTCTGAGTACTTCAATCAATTTATGTTCTTGTTCTGCAGTCAAAGAAGATAAAATTATTACTGGAAATAATTCAGGCTCAAGATAAACATATTTCAAATGGGAAGGGAGAATTTTGAGTTCAATTTTTGTGTGAACTTCTTCTAATTGCATTTCATCCTCTTCCTTAGAATCATGTTCCAATAATTTTGCTTCACTTCTGACTACAAGATCATCATCCTGTGTGGTGCCAGATTTAGCCAAACATCTCTCCATTGAGTCTAAAATCAATTGATCATTTTTAAATTTATCTGCAAGATCACCAATTATGTCAATTGAAAAACAAGAAGATGGTGTCTCATATCTCCTGAAAATTTTAGAATCTTTTGCATATCAAAAATGACTCTTTCTTCATCAACTCTTAAAATCAGTTGTCCTTGATGAACATCTATGATTGCTCTGCCTGTAGCAAGAAAAGGTCTACTTAAAATTATTGGTTCATCAGGACATTCTTCCATTTCAAGTACTATGAAATCTACAGGGAAAACAAACTTATCTACTCTCACAAGAACATTTTCAATTATTCCCTTAGGTTTCTTAGTACTTTGATCTGCAAATTGAAGAGAAACAACTGTATTTTTCATCTCACCAAGATCTAATTTCCTAAAAATAGAAAATAGCATCAAATTAATTGAAGTTCCAGAATCAGAAAGTGCTTTTTCAAAATGTAATCCTCCCAAAGTACATGGAATTGTAAAACTTCCTGGATCACCGAGCTTTTGTGGTAGCTTATTTTGAAGTATAACACTGTATTTTTCAGTAAGCATTACCACAGAAATTTCTTCCAATTTTCTTTTGCTTGACAAGATTTCTTTTAGAAATTTGGCATATGAAGAAATTTGCAACAAAGCATCAGTAAAAGGAATATTAATGTGAATTTGCTTTAAAATTTCAAAAAACTTTGCAAATTGATTATCAAGCTTTTCTCTTTTCATTTTTTGTGGAAAAGGAATTGTCACAGGGAGAGGAGTCATTTTTTCAATATTTTTTCTTCTTTTTTCTTGACTTCTTTCTCTTGTGACAGTTCAGTGGGTGTTTCAACATTCTTACCCTTGTTTACCTGTTGCTCTGGCTAGTTCTTTTCTTGTCTGTCAGCATATGGATCATCAAGATTCTTACCTGACCATAAGGCAATGGCCTTAAGGTGTTCTTTTGGATTTTTCTCTGCATTGCTTGGTCAGGGACCTTGAATCTTTTCTGAAACAAGAGTTGCCAATTGGCTTACCTGAACTTCCAAATTCTTAAGGGCAGAATTTTGGCTTTCCATTTTCTCGTCAGTGGCCTTAATGTACTTGTACAAAAGGTCATCTAGACTTGGACGGGCTTGTTGAGGCCTTTGTGGATATGGAGCTGCTTGCTGATATGGCCTGAAATTCGGTTGCACACGATTTTGATTCTGGTATCCGGGTGGTCCTTGTACCTGTTGCTTCTGGAAGCTTTGAGAATTCTCGGCACCATTTGGATTGCTCCATTGAAATCCTGGATGTTTTTGTGCCATTGGACTTCCAAAAGGATACGGCTTGTACCCGATTACATTGACATGTTCATCATTCTGATTATTTGCTTGGCATTCATGGTTCAGATGGTTTCCTCCACATATGTCGCAATTCTTAGACTGGCTTGGTTGTTGTGTATTAACCTGAAAAGATTCAAACTTTTGTGCCAAAGAAACAATATGTTGTATTAGTGTATTTAAAGTATCTGCATGATTTACTGTAGCAGCTCTTTTTATTACTACACGATCAGATGGCCATTGAATAGCATTTTCAGAAATTTCATTCAACAATTGCAATGCTTCAACAGTGATTTTGCCCATTATGGAACCTCCTGCAGCTGCATCTATCACATTTCTAGAAGATGATTTTAGCCCGTGACATTTTCTTAGCATTGTTTTTAATCTTTCCCATGCTTGATAAACTGACTCAGTGTCAGTCTGCAAGAAATTAGAAATATCTTGTCTTAACTTTGTTGTTTTAGCAGGAGAAAAATATTTATTTAGAAATTTCTCAGTCATCTGGTCCCATGTAGTAATAGAACCTGAGGTAAACTCCACAACCAAGTCTTGGCATCTCCTTTTAAAAAAAAGGAAATAGCCTTAACTTGATTGCTTCAGGAGATACTCCATTATATTTAGCAGTTTCAACTAGTTCCAAGAAATCAATTAAATAACTGTGTGGATCTTCACTTGGATCACCGGTGAAAGTGCAAGATTGTTGAATTGTTTGAATCAGTCCGCTCCTGATTTCAAAGTTGTTAACTGCAACTGGGGGTTTTCTTATACTAGACTCACAGTTGAAACGGTCTGGTCTAGCGTAATCTCTTAGGATTCTGTTTGCTGGTCTTGGTGCCACTTCGTCAAACTGATCTTCTATAATGACTGGTGGATCGCCACCCAGTTGGTTGTTGTCATCTCTTAGTTGCTGCTTCATTTTGTCACAAGTTGCGCTTTGAGAAGATGATGCTTGTTCTTTCTTGCGCAACCGCAAAGATTTTTCAATTTCAGGATTATAAATGACCAACTCTTTGCTAGAAGAGTGGGTCATAAACTACTTGAAATTCTTAAATAATAAAAATTTAAAAATAATATTTTAAAGTAGTAGTAATATCAGTACCAGAAAGAAAATAATATAAGAGAAAAAATTAAAGATAATAAAAATAGTAACTATAAAGTAAACTAGTTAATAATAATATTATTATAATAATAATTAAAAAAAGAGTTTTGGGAAGAATCAGTACTAACAATAAAAATACAACAGTACTATATATAAAATAGCAACTAATAAGCAATACTAGTAGTGCAAAATATAGATAACACTTGAGTAGTTTGAAAATAAGGAAAGTAGTACGTAAGTAGACTAGTAGTAGTTGTAATAAAGTAAAAGTAATAAAAAATTGGTAGAAGGCCTTCCAAGGAAAAAGAAAAGAAAAAAAAATAGTACAATACTATTGTTATATCAATGGAAAAGAAATAACGATGAGGTAGTACAATACTATTGTTATATGAGCAATGGAAAAGAAATAACGATGATTAGATAGTACTAGTTTGTGATAGAACAAAAATAGTAAGATGACATAAGTTATTATTTAAATTTAACTAATAATAGTAATAGCTATAATTTAAATAGGAAAAAATATACTTGTGCTATAATATAGATAGAAGCAGTATTAGTAATAGCACAATAGAAACTTAAGAAGAAAAAGAAAAAAAATAGTTTAGAAGTAATCGTAGCAATAAAAGTAATACAAATATAATAATACTTGTAATACTACTAATAATACTAAATAATTAAAAGGAAGACTTGTTATGTAAAAACAGTACTAATGACAACAATTTCCTTTATTTTTTCTTTTCTTTTTAACTTTTTTAGTTTTAATACCGTTAGAGAGAAAAAAAGTCGGTAGCAATAATATTAACAATAAGAAATACTTAATATAGAGAACTACTAATATATTATATTATAGACTATAGTAATTAGTAATGATAAAGACTGTAAAGAAAATTTATAATAATAATAATAATTTTAGTAAAACTTATTATAGATATACTAAAGTAGACGTTATAATAAAAGTAGTAGGGAAAATAAAATGATAGATAAAAAAAGTGACTTGGACTATTAGATAAACACTTTCATATTACTTGCTAACTAAAACTAATAATATAATAAAATATACAAAAGAAAATATAAGTGTTAGAAGAAAAAGAAAATATTAAAAGTAGTAATAAAAATATTAGAAAGAGTTCTTGAATAACAACGAAAATATTAGAATGAGTACTTGAATAACAAAGAAATATTAGAAGAAGTACTTGAGTAAGAAGGAAATATTAGAAGAAGTACTTGAGTAACAAGAAAATAATAGAAAAATTACTTGAGTTACAAGGAAATATTAGAAAAATTACTTTAAGTAACAATGAAATGTTATAGTTAATATATTAGTAAATAATAGTAATATTAGTGGTTGTAGCGTGAAAAATGATAAGAAAGAAAAGTACTATAGTAAAGTAGTAATAGTAGACATAGTAATGAAGTTATAAGTGCCAATAGGAAAGAGGTAATGGAATGATGTGATGAAGAAGCATTAAAGGTACTGAACGATTTCCTTTTCTTTCTTTCTTTCTTTTTTTTTTTTTTTTTTGTTTTCCTTAATCCTGTTAAAGCAAAAAAATTAGTAGCAATAATAAGAGTATAAAGAAATACTTAAGATAATTGGAGAATTATTATATATTATAATATAAAAAGTAGTTAGTAGTACGTAATAAATAGTATTGTAATAGTAATGATACTAGAGAAAATTTATAATAATAATAATAATAATAACAATAATAATAATAATACTAAAAAAAATGTTAGAAACAAAGAAAAAATGTTAGAAGTAGATATAATATTGTTAGAGATTAAAGGTCATTATCAGTAGTTATAGTAGTATTTTGTAGATTATATTAATATTAATTATATTAATAAGTTCTCAAATTAGTAACCAAATATTTAGTCCAAAGTAGATGTCTGCCAATCCCCGGCAACGGCGTCAAAAATTTTGACGAGGCCAAAGTGAATAGGATTTTTCTGCTCGTACTTTGTCAAATTATAGTATATAGTTTAAGATATCGTCCCACAGAGATTGGGAAATCTATGCTACAGACCTGTAATATTTCGAATACTATTTGAGAGAATCAAATTGATGAAAAGTGAGTTTTTGAACTTTTTAAATAACTTTAACTAAAATAAAATAATTTGTGAAAGATTTTCAATTTAAAAAAAAGAGTTAGGAATCATTGAATTCACTTGATAATATTTATAATAAAAACCTCAATTTTAACATATATTTCTCTAAACAATAATTGCTTATTGCTAATTCAATTATATTTTGCTCACAAGAAAATAATCAATTAATAACACTCCGTGAGGTTATGTAAATTAATTGAGTTATTACAAGTGACAATTAAACCGAAATACTTTCCTTACCTGAATTGTGCTAAAAAGTAGTGAAAACTTCGTGAGAATATTTTTACTAAAAATCAATAATCTTGCCTACAACAATTCCTCCGTGAGAATTAAAACTGAGGTAAGCAAGACCACGGACTTGAAATGGTAGATTACTAAAATTTACTTTCACTCTACTTATTTTATTCATCAGTTATCACATATTAATTTTGCTCCGTGAGAATTACAAAATTAATATGATGATAACCGCGAGATAAAATATATAAAAGTGATAGTAAAGAATAATAAAACTAACATTACCGCACAGTGTAAAATGTGAAATAGAAAGTTTCAGGCCAAGTATATATTAAAACTGAGATAAGTATTATAAATATATCAAGCTTCATCAACTATCCCAACAAAAAGAAATTACTCCATTATGGAGTATTTGAACAAAAGAAAAGACTTATTTTATTGACAATATTTCCAATACTTCTAGAAAATATGGAACTTACAAGAAGAGAAAGAAAATAAAGACCAAAGCTTTTAAGAGAGTAGAATAGCTATTCTATGATATTTTTTTTTATGTTCTAGCTATGGGGGAATTGTCCTCTATTTATAGATGGAGAATTCCTTCATCAATTGTTGTTACATCAATTGATGAGATATGTAACAAGATCTTGCATGACAATAATGTGCCATAATGAGGGATATGTGAAGCAATTTCTTGCATGTTGGCATAAATACGTGGAAATCTTCTCTTGCTTTTTCTTTGCTTTAATTCCAACATTCTTCTATTAAATGTATTATTCCATATAAGAAGCAAATATAATAGCCAAGATATGTAGCAACTTTCTTGAATAGTGAGGAAGACATGTTATGGACTTATTGATGTAAAACTCTTCTTCCTTTGTTATTTGTTTTATTCATGATATATATCTCTTTCCAAGTATTCTTTTCACAGCAAGATTTGTTAGGAAATATAGGAGAACTAAATATATTTATTCATGCTTTTATTTAAAATAAGTATATTTTTATATAAGAAAATACATGAATAAATTATATATATATTCATTATGAACTGTTGATTCTGCCTTCATCAATGGAGCAGTTGAAAAAGAATTCAACCACTTCATCTCTGGATATCTTCCCTCTGATCTTAAGGACCATGTCCTTCCAGCCTTGTTTCTCTAGTTTCTGCAGCAACCAACCCATCCCATTTTCTTCTATATCAGCAAGAACCCTGCCTTTCAACAATTTTCTTTTGTCATAATCAGTGTGAAAATTCTTTCCAGCTTTCTTCCCATCACTGTCACTTTCAGCATCATCTTCTTGATTCTCAGCATCACCTTCAGAATCAGTACTTTCATCTACCAAAGCTCTCTTAGAAGACCTTGTTCTCTTTGACACAGGACCAACACTGGAAGATCTCTCATCAGTCTGAACAAACTTCCTTTGAGATGTTCTTCTTTTCCTGATCAAAGGAAGAGTTTCTTTTTCTTCCTCCTCAGAGTCCTCAATTGGCACAACAGGCTCAAGAACCTGTTTTTGCTTACCCTTCCTGCTTTTCTCAAGAGCTTCGGAAATTTCTGCATTAGCAGCTTTCACAGAGCTTCTGGTTCTCCTAGCTCTACTTGCAGGAGTTTGGGTAGAAGGAACAGTTCCTTTACCCTTAGCAGAACTTTCCCCTTGGCTTTTCTTCTTAATTCCTGGTTTGTAACTATCACTTATCTTTTTAAGCCTAGCATTGATTTCAGCAAGTTCAGTAGGATCAACAGGCCCCTGCTTTGTTAACTTCCTCTTCAATCCTCTCACATTGATTAAATCAATAATTGACATATCACTGTCACTAATGGCTTCATCAACATCCACCATTTCTATGTCATCCATGGGTGCTCTAGAAGCAGTCTCTGGAGACCCAGGAGACTCATGCATAGGAGCCTCTATACCCTTCACAGTTTCCTTTTCACCCTCTTTTTCTAGTACAGACAAACCTAAAACTTCTACTTCTTCTCCCTTATCATCAACAACATTTAAAGGTTCAGCATAATTTACCTTAAATTCATACAGGATCATGGCCCTAGATAGGTCCTCCATTTGTTCCACTGTCTCAGCCACAGATGGACCTGATCCTTCCCCCTGAATTTCAGAGTCAGAGTTTTGGGGGTTTTGGTTTTCTGGTAAGGTAAATTTGTTTGCATGGGTGAAGTAGGGTTTGTTACTTGCGGTTGTTCAGTAGTAGGAGTGGATGAAGTGTTTTCAGGTGAGAGAGACATTGCAACAATTCGATTTAGAAGATAATTAATTACTCTTTATGAAATTTTGGAAGCTTAAATGAGAATATGAGATGAGAGGTTAGGAGTTTATATAAAAGCAGAGAATAGTGATAGAGATGGAGTCTAAAACTATTTACCTTTCAAATTCCTTGTATAAATAGACTTTCAGACCGATTAGGTTTCTTGAACGTTACAAATTATAGCCGTTATGATTAAGAGTTCAAGTGGGAGATGGAGAGTAGAACGGTTCCTTGATAGGACTTATTTAAGAGAGGTAGAGTTTGAGGGGGGTTTAAACTTGTCTAATTACCTATGTTCTTCAAACTCTAATAATTTCTGAATAATAAAGTAGTATATACCTGAGAATGTGACAAGGAACAGTTCCCATACCCAATTTCAATCAAATTGCATAATCTGAAATTCTAAGAACATAAGGGTAACATCATTAAAATTTAGCAAACTTTAAGTAGAAATCATGGCATAGAGTATAAAATTAAGTATGAAACTAAGCTGAAACTTCAAATTGACTTAAATATATTCCATTTTGGACCAAATCTTCTAGCCCATTTTTGAAGTAAAGCTAAGTAGATTTAGGTGAATTTAATCATTCCTAATTCTAACATGTTCCTTTTAAAATGATCTCTACTTAATGTCTTTGTGAAAATATCAGCAATTTGTTTATCAGTAGGGCAAAAGGCAATAGTGATCAACCATTTCTCATAATTGTCCCTCAAGAAATGATGCCTTATGTCAATGTGTTTAGTCCTTTTGTGATGCATTGGATTCTTAATCATGTTTATTGCACTAGTGTTATCACAATAGATAGGGACAGTTCCTACATCAATACCAAAATCTTGTAATTGTTGTTTTATCCACAACAATTGAGAACAACATAAGGCATCTGCCACATACTCAGCTTCTGCAGTGGAGAGTACCACTGAATTTTATTTCTTGGTTCCCCATGAAACCAGACATTCACCAAGAAAGTGTGCCATACCTGAGGCACTTTTCCTATCCACAAGAAATCCTGCATAGTCAGCATCAGTGTATCCAACAAGATTAAAATTTCCACCTTTAGGATACCAAAGTCCCAAGGAACATGTACCTTTCAGATACCTTAAAATTCTTTTAACAACTTTCAAATGTGATTCTTTAGGATCTGATTGAAATCTAGCACACAAGCCAACACTAAACACAATATCAGGTCTACTAACAGTTAGATAAAGCAAAGAGCCAATCATGCCTCTATACAATTTTTGTTCAACTGAATTACCATGTTCATCAAGTTCTAGCTTAGTGGCAGTGGCAATTGGTGTATCAATTTCCTTAACATTGTCCATGTCAAATCTTTTAAGTAATTCCTTAACATATTTTTGTTGGTGGATCATAGTTCCATTTGAAGTTTGCTTGATTTGTAAACCTAAAAAGAAATTGAGTTCACTCATCTTACTCATCTCAAATTCACTCCCCATCAAGCTTGCAAATTCCTTACTTAAGTTTTCACAAGTAGCACCAAAGATTATATCATCTACATAAATTTGCACAATTAAGAGATATTTACCCTTTTCTTTTAAGAACAGTGTGCTATCAATTTTACCTCTTTTGTATCCATGCTGAAGTAGGAACTTTGATAACCTTTCGTACCAAGCTCTTGGTGACTGCTTGAGTCCATACAAAGCCTTGTCTAATTTGTAGACATGATCAGTGAACTGTTCATTCTCAAAACCTAGTGGTTGTTTGACATACATTTCTTCCTTCAAATGCCCATTCAGAAAGGCACTCTTAACATCCATTTGATGTAGAGTGAAATCCTTGTAAGTAGCAAAGGCTATAAGAAGTCTTATTGCTTCCAATCTTACAGCTGGAGCAAAAGTCTCATCATAGTCAATGCCCTCTTCTTGGCTATATCCTTGAACAACTAGTCTGGCCTTATTTCTGGTTACTATGCCATCCTCATCAAGTTTGTTCCTGAAAACCCATTTAGTTCCTATGATGGACCTGTTTCTTGGCTTAGGTTCCAGATGCCAGACTTGGCTTCTATGGAATTGATTCAACTCCTCCTGCATAGTATTTATCCAATCTGCATCCTTCAGTGCCTCTTTTACATTTTTGGGTTCAACAAGAGATAAGAAAGCACTAAAGGCACACAGATTGTGATTCTTGACTGCAGATCTTGTTTGAATTCCAGCAGCTTTGTCTGAAATTATCTGATCCACGGGATGTGAACTTTGATATTTGTAAGGCTTTAGCACTAGTCGATCCTGTGAGTGTTCATGCTGAGGAACAATTCCTGATGTAGTAGCATTTTCAGCTTGATGAGTAACACTTGTTCCCCCTGAGTCTGTGCTACCCTTCTCAGTTTCAGTCAACAAAACAGTTCCTTGTGATTCACTTCTCACTGATTCACCTGACACAGATTGCAATTGTTGAGGAACAGGTTCACCATGCCTCAACATTCCAATTTCTTCATTCTCTTGTACCTGTTCTTGAGATGGATTGTCAGATTCATCAAACTTAACATGCATGCTTTCTTCTATTTTCATGGTTTTCTTATTAAATACTCTATATGACTTGCTATGTAATGAATAACCAACAAAGACTCCCTCATCACTTCTAGGATCAAATTTTTCTTAGGCATCTTTTCCATTATTGTGAATGAAATATTTGCAACCAAAAGCCCTAGGATGTGCAATATTAGGTTTTCTTCTTTTAAGTAACTCATAAGGGGTCTTTTCTAACATTGGCCTTGTCATGCATCTATTGATTATATAGCAGGCAGTATTAATAGCTTCAGTCCAAAAACTTTGTGGAAGGTTTCCAGATAACAACATGGTCCTAGCCATTTCTTCTAAGGTCCTATTTTTCCTTTCAACTACTCCATTTTGTTGTGAAGTTCTAGGTGAAGAGAAGTTATGATCAATACTATTTTTATTGCAAAAGTTAAAGAACAGTTGATTCTCAAACTCAGTACCATGATCTGACCTTATAGTAACAATGTGACTATCTAGTGTTCTTTGAATTTTCTTAGCAAATATTGAAAATGCATTAAATGTTTCTTCCTTAGATGCAAGAAAAATAGTCCAAGTAAATCTAGAATAATCATCAACTAGTACCATAACATATTTCTTAACCCCACGACTCATTGTTCTCATTGGTCCACAAAGATCCATATGGACCAGTTCCAAAGGTTTGGTAGTACTGACCTGTTTCTTTGGTTAAAAGGATGACTTTACTTGCTTCCCCTAGCACAAGCATTACAAACTCTTTCTTCCTTGAACTTGATGTTAGGAAGTCCTATCACCAGGTCCTTAGAAACTAGTTTGTTCAATTGTGAAAGACTAGCATGACCAAGTCTTTTGTGCCATAGGAGTGGATCATTTTTCATTACACTTAAACAACTCATACTCCCATCAGGTAGTGATAGAAGATCCACCTTATAGATGTTTCCATATCTATTTCCCTGCAAAATGATCTCTCCAGATGCTTGGTTAGTCATAAAACAACCAGTAGAAGAAAATTTCACATTGTTACCTTTGTCACACAGTTGGGATATGCTTAGTAAACAATGTTTCAGTCCATCTACCAGAAAAATATTATCAATGCTATGTGAATCAGACCTACCTACCTTTTCACTGCCAATAATTTCCCCCTTTCTTACTATTACCGAAGGAAACACTTCCTCCTTGAAAAGCTGAGAGTGAAAGGAATAGTTCCTTATGTCCTGTCATATGCCTTGAGCAACCATTGTCCATGTACCATTTGTGGTTCCTCACTTTCACTCTAGCCTGCAAAAGAAAATCAGGGGTTAACTTTAAGAATCCAAATTAGTTTGGGTTCCTTTCTTTGAGAAAAAAGATGAATCATATTTTTCTTAGCCCAGACTGGTAATGCTTTATTTGAGTGAATAATTTTCTTAGCCACATATTTCTGGACAAGTTTATAGGACCTGTTTCTTTGTGTAGCTTTTGCCAAAGCTTGACAATTTTGTTTTAGGTGACCAGTGTTCCCACAGTGTGTGCATAACCAGTTTTCAGGAAGAGTCAGGTACTTACTCTTTGGATCCCATTTGGACAATGATTGTGATTTCATGAACCCAATACCTTTCCTATTATTACTCTAATTTTCCTGTAGCCATTCTAATGCTTCCGAGGACTTGTTTCATTTAACAGTTTTGTTCAGTTCATCTTTGGTTTTGATCAAGTCCTCTTCCAAAGTTCTTATCTTTTCATTTTTCTTGTACAGTTCATCAACTATCACTTTCAACTTCTCTTCAGCAATAAGCTGGTGAGAATCTGCACTGCCCTTACCTTTATCAACTGTACCAGTTTCTAAATTTACAATTTGCGATTCATGAACAGTTGATTCAAGTGTAAGGACCTGTTCCTTTAGCATGCTGTTTTTCCTTTTTAAGGAGTCATTTTTTACTACAGTTCTCTTGTATTCAGCTCCTAAACATTCAATCTCATCATGCAGTTGATCTTTCACATTACTTAGAGTTTTAAGTTCATCTAACACAATGTGAAACACTTTGACTATCCTCTCTCTAGGCATACCTCTTATATTATTTTTGAGTTGAGAAATAGATACCTCAACATCTTCTTCATTGTCTGAATCTCCAAGAGCCATTAGAGCAAGTTCATCATCTACATCATCATCAACCAGTTCATCATCACTGTCTTCCCAGCCTGCAACCATAGCTTTGGGAGACCCATTTTTCTTTCGGAATTGTTCCTTAGCCTTTCTTCCCTTTTCAACATACTTCTTTCTCCATTCTTCTTCCATGACTGGGCATTTGCTAATGTAGTGCTCCATGCTTCCACATTTGAAGTATTCTCCTCCCTGTTTCATGTCAGAAGATCTACCTTGTCCACTAGATCCCTTTTTCTTATTCAGGAATCTTTGGACACTTATAGCTATATAGACCAGTTCCTTCTCATTATCAACAAAATTGTTAGCAACAGATAAAGCTAAATTAGGTTTAGTTTTAATTGGTTCTCCTATGTTCTTGACTTTCTTCCTTAGTTCATATGTTCTTAGATTACCTATAAGTTCATGTAAGGAGAGAGTACTAAGATCCTTGCTTTCAATGATGACACATGCTTTAATTTTTCAAGAATCTGGAAGTGCTCTAGTCAAGATTTTTTCAACCCTATCTTCTACAGTTAAGATTCTTCCAAGAGAGATAAGTTTAGTTGCAATAGCATTAAACCTAGTGCACATTTCAGAAATTGTTTCTCCTTCTCTCATTTTAAAATTTTCATATTCAGCAAAGAGAAGTGTACCTCTAGATCTTTTAACCTGATTGGTTCCTTCATGAGAAACCTGCAATGCATCCCAAATTTCCTTACCAGTGGACCAACCTTGAATCCTAGTGTACTCATCAGGACCAAGTCCACAGATAAGCCATATCTTAGCCCTAGCATTTTTCTCCCATTGCTTCAAGTTCTCACCATTGCATTCCTTCCTTATTTTAGGAACATCTTTACCAGCAGCATTCTTCTTCAAAGGAATGATGGGATCCTCAGTGATTATGTCCCATAGTTTTCATAATCTTCAGCTTGTAGGTGGTCCCTCATTCTCTCTTTCCACCAAGAGTCGTACTTACCATTGAACATAGTGGCCTAATAGTGGACTGACTCTCAGAGTTTTCATGTGGTGCACTCATTCTAATCCTAAAGTGTTAGCCTCTTCAAGGATAACCCGCTCTGATACCAATTGTTATTTCCAAGACACACCACTACAGAAGGACTAGTTCCTTCTATATGTTCCTTTACTAATTAAGTGCGGAATATGTAAAGTAAGTAAATGAACACAAAATTTTAGCCGGAAAAACCCCTTTGACTTGGGATAAAAAAACCACAACCTACTCTCTCAAGTAGGATTTCAACTTCACTATTTGAAAGACTCACTTGGTTACAAGACTTCCTTCTTACTAACCTAGGACTAACTCTAATCCTATAGTGGCCCCTTTCACAATCAGTGAAGTTTCTCCAAGTACAGGACTTGAATGATGTGTACTCTTACAAAACTTCTATGAAAGTAAATAGTACAACTCGATAGATCCTACTACAGATGAACTAAGACTGATAACAATATAAACTCAATCCTAAGGAATAGGTCCTTCACTTAGTTCCCTGTAGCTAGATGACTGCTCAAATACAATTCAGAGTAACTTCTATGTTACTGCTCTAAACTCTCTGTATTTGTGCGTATTTTCAACAGCTGAAATACTTCTCAATTTATAGCCTTGAAACCTTGAGAAGTCTTGAGCAATTAGAACTCCAAAGCCCTTCAAGTGTTTGAGTCCTAATTGAACTCCTTGCTTATCTTCAAGCCTTATCCCAATCTTATGCAATCTTTTCTTATCTCGTACATCCCTGCATGATTATCAAGATTAACATTAGATTTTAGGATAACAATTAATATTCCCGCTTAATTGATTTTGCATAATTATTTATTCAGCTGCAGTGGTCCAAAGGAACACGATCTTGAATCTGTTCCTTAGTCATCAGTCAAGACTTCCAAGCTTATCCAAGCTAACATAAGCGAAGTAGAAAATCACTTGCCGTACCACGGACGTTAAATGCCTCAAAACATAAACGTAGTCATTTTCTATGTTGACCTTAGGGTTGAGAGGTGCTCACTGTGCAAATCAGGGTGCTTCTCTGAAGTAACACAAAGCTCGTTGTATCATCGCAAATTCGCAATTGCTGACTAAATCGTGCTCAATTGGGTATCTCAGCGAAAACTATAACAGTGCATTAAAGTGGTTAATTATCATAAATCCATTTTCCAGAAACATAAACATGTAAGAGCTGACCTGCACCATTCTAGTTACATTGACACAAAAAAAAGGGGTTGAATACCCTCACTGTAACACATTTTCTATTTAACTATCAATATAAACAATGAAACAGAACATAAATTAGCAAATCCTACTTCAAGAAATGGAATTAATTCAGTTAGGGAGATAGTGCACATAGGTATTAAAGACGACGATGACATCTCAATACCGGTAAGCAAAATAGAAAAGTTTTAGCTAGACTGGTAGGCTACGTGGCTGTTCAATTACAGGATGAAAGACACGTATAGGTAACTAAAACTAAAAGACGGAAATGGCCCTACTTTTTGATTAAATGACCAGTAAGCACACAGGTCGAAACCACTTGTGATGTTCACATTTCTATTTAATCGAATTATTAAGTCTGATATCTTTAACACTAGTGGGGGGAGGAGCCCGTACCTTCAAAAATTGTTAAAATTTCGTTAGGGAGCCATTTTTCCCCTCAGACCTTGTGGGCTGAACTTTAAACCTTCAGGCATGAAGTTCAACTTCAGACCTTCAGGTCTAATTTCAGACCTTCTATGCCTAAACTACAAACCTTGTGGGCTGAACTCCCCGATGGACTGAACTTCGAAAAGTGGCTAAAAATTAAATAATTTAAAAAATGACTTCAATTGTAAAGGCGAGCAAAAAGGTAACCATTTCTACGGTTCCCCCTCAGAAATTGTATTATTCTAGTTTATGTGACTATTTTTATTTCATTTGAAAAATAATGTCAATTTTTTAAAATTAAGAATAATCTAACTTAAACTACTAATTTTATCTTTGATGAGAAATGTTTATAGTGACAGAAGTGTTATAAATTGCTTTATGACCACAAGCTTAGAACTTTTCATTTTCTTCTTACTTAAACTTTGTACATATATTATTTACTATATTATTCCAAGATCTATTTAGCTAATTAATTTAGATTGCGCTCCAAACCAGGATACTATCCATTCACAAACTACAAGGCTCAAACTCTGAAGTCTATATTTAGGGCTAAAGGGGTTCCAAACATTATATTACAACTATTTTGGTACACATTTAACTCATTACATATAATATGATGCTCTATATACGTAGTTAAGAATTAAGAATGTTAGACAAAATACGTAGTAGTAGTAATTAGTGTCAGTTGTGCATTTTTACATGCTGAACTACAAGGGCAAGGAGGAAATGTGCAATGGGCAGGGTGCACTTGTGTTTGCAGGACACGTGTTCTTAGGCATCATGAGATTTCACAAACATTTAAAAGTCCTTAAAGTTCCTTATATTTATTAAAATGTATGAGAAAAGCTATGGAATAACTTGAAGCTTCAAGGGCCAAAAATAGCCTCATAGGAGGGCCCCTCGAATAAATTAGAAGGGTGCACGGTTTTACGTCAACTTGAGCAACAGTACAACTCTGATCCAGCCATATACATCATTGATAAACACAATTTTCGAAAATTCCCTATAATGCCCCTTAAGCTAGGGCTGCTCATAGTATGGTAAATACCGAATTACCGTACCAAACCAAAATATTTTTACTTTGGTAACAGTATTTTGGTATTTGGTACGGTATTCGGTATCTATAAAAAAATATCGAAAATACCGAAATACTTAATTACATATACAAATTATATATATTATAATTATATAAATCATAATAACTCAATTAATCTAAATATGAGCTAATAAAGTTCTAAATAGAATATCTAAAACTTGTGATATGATTATATATTTAATTAAAACTTATAAATATTTATAAATAAAATAGTATCAATACCATCAAATCTAATTTAATTTAATTCTTTACTAGAGAGTTGTCTTCCAAGTACCGTCAAAACTCAAAAACTTATTGTTTTGTGTGTAAAAATTATATTAGCTTATCATAAGTAGAATTAAAATTTCAATATTGAAATTTTTTGTGTAAGCTTGTGTAGTAAAGTTGGTTTAATTAGATTTCGGCTAGTGTTGTTTGTACATTGGAGCTTTGCTACATATTTTGTGGTATTTTTGTATTTTGCGCTAATGCATTGTGAAGGTTTATTGTTAATTGCCAGATGAAGTTTCTTAGTTCCTTTCGCATTTCTTTACAACATATATATCTATTATATGTAAGTCGAAGTCGAACAAACTACGGTTACCGATTTACCGTACCAAAATTATCGAAACCGAACATAAAGTTACCGAACCATACCGAATTAGTTTGGTATGGTAATAGTATGACATTTTTAAAAACCGAAAACCGAAATGTGAAATACCGTACCGTATTGTACTACGGGCACCCCTACCTTAAGCTGGACAACAAGAAGCAGGTGAACTCCATCTTATTAATATGTAAATACACATGAAATATGCTTTCTTTAACTTATTCACCGAACATTGACTCATAGAAGTAAAAAAGATTAAAGTTCGTAAAGGGTGTTGTAAATCCCACATTGATTAAAAAGAGAAATGCTATTGGGTATATAGACTAAATGGGCGCTCCCACCTACTAAATTAGTCTTTTGAGTTGGACTCTCTTATTTGGTTTATAGCATTGGTGCTTTTCATCGAGAATTTTCATTTGGGGACCGCAATTCGGAATGGTGGCCTGGACTCAAGAGGGCCTACCAGTCGTGACCAACTGGGTAACCGTGATCAACGAGGTCGTTGGTCCTCAAGCGGGGGCTATTGTTGCGAGCACCTCTCTCACATTGATTAAAAAGAGAGATGCTAATAGGTATATAGATTAAATGGCTCTCCCACCTACTAGACTAGTCTTTTGGATTGTGCTCTCCTATTTGGTCTATAACAATGAACAAAATTAGTCCCGTGTGTTTGCACCGCGCTGATTGAATACTAACCAGCGGCAGAACTGTTTGAAAACTAGCCAGCTCCGGACAAGCCCCCGTATTTTTATACTGGGACAGTGTGCACGTAGATTTTTTGTTATTTCTCAATTAATTTTAAAATGGTAGATAAAACTCACTTAAGACATCCAAAATTGGCTAGTTATCAAAATTTCACTATAGCAGTTGCTCTTTATTCATTTTTATCTTTATTTTTGTTCAACTATTTTTGCATTAATAACTTTTCCACCTAAGGTTAAGAAAAATATTAGTAGATATTTTAGAATTAACATCTTTGCTGAGTGATAAATGAATAAAAATCTGCTAGAAACCCAAGCTTCACCGACCACCGTGTCTTATGCATCAAGCTTCCGTGTCATTTTTTGTACCATGAAAAAATTGATAGCTACATCCAATAATTCGACTTTATTGGCATTAATACTAAGCTCGTGTGTTACATTTTCTTAATTGGTTATGTAACATACACGTCTTTGTTTTTCAATTGCTTTTGGCACAAGAAAATGTTTAAAAAAATAAAAAAATTCAAGATTAAAACAAGTAATAGAACCATAAAAGGAGCGGTAAAAACATAGTAATTTATTACCCAAAAAATATTATTTATTAATTTTTAATTATAGATATTATTTGCATAAAAATTTCGCGTAGGGGCCTGTTTGGCGCGCGCTAATTGATTTGTAGCCGTAAAAAAAAAATTGCTGAGAAATAGCCACCTCCGGACAAGTCCCAGTATTTATACTGGGGCTTTGAACAAGTTTTGTTGAAAACCCCAGTATTTTGTTATGGGACTTTATATATAAAGCTTCAGTCCCATAACAAAATATGGGGGCTTTGAACCATAAGAAAATACGGGAGCTTTGAACAAATTGTTCAAAGCTCCCGTATTTTGTTATGAGACTGAAGCTTTCTATATAAAGTCTCATAACAAAATAATAAAGTCCCATTATTTTGTTATGGGACTTTATAAAGTCTCATTATACAAGTCCCATAACAAAATAATGAGACCTTTGTTATGGGATAAATCTCATTATTTTGTTATGTGATAAAGTCCCATAACAAAATACGGGGGCTTTGAACAATGAACAATTTGTTCAGAGCCCCCGTATTTTGTTATGAGACTGAAGCTTTATATATAAAGTCCCATAACAAAATAATGGAGCTTTGAACAAATACCGAGACTAATCTGGGGTGTTTTCCAACGCTAATGGAGCGTAAGTGTGTGCGCGAATTTTTGGCTATTTCTCAATTAATTTTGAAACAGTGGATAAAACTCTTTGAGCGCGTCCAAAAATGGCTACGCATCAAAATTTCCCTATTATTTGCATCGTGCTTTTTCTTTTCTAGCATGTTTTTATGGTTATATTTTCTTTTGGCCAAGAATCTATCGAAAACAGCCTCTCCACTTTGGTGGCGGAAAAGTCTGCATGCATCTCATCCTTCCTAAACCCTACTGGTAAGATATCAATGTGTATGTTGTTGTTGTTTTTAAATATAGATATCTAGTTCGAACCTTGAAATGCAGAATTACTTGGTTTCGAAAAATAATAGTGAGTAAACTATTATTCAATTGCTTCTGGCCCAAGAAAATGTTTTTAAAAAATGAAAAATTTCAAGTTAAAAGAAATAACATAAACATAAAAGAGGTGGTAAATGCATCATAACTTATTAACGAAATGTCATCTGTTCACCTTTAATTATAAATATCTAGTTCGAATCTTGAGATTTGAGAATACAATATCTACTCCATTTCGCATTAGGCGGTATAAGTAGATTGCAAAAATTTAACCGTTAAATAAAAAAAAGAAAATATAAACAAATTTAGTTTCAAAATAGAGATGACTTGTCTTACCCACCACCCAAACCCAAAGAGGCAATTGCCTTCCACCCCAAGATCCAAAAAAAACTAATTTTCCTTTTTCTTTTTATTTCTTATTTCCCAATTTTCTTTCATCTACGCCGCCTAGGTTTTAACAAACAAAAAAACATAATATCAAAAAATTGTCCGAAGAGAAGCAAGAAAAGAACCATAAAATCCTATACAATGGTTTCTTCTTCTTCTTGCTCTTCATTAATATGTTTGTCTACGTAGCTATTCTCCACCTCCTGCGCACGTTAGCTTACTTCCTTGAGCAATTAAATCCTTTTTGAATTTCCATATCGTCATGTCAAGGTGATATTTTGTTTTTATGCCTTTGTAAGATTCATAATTTGATTTTTATGATTGTTTCAAGATCCTTAATTTATTTGATTTTTATGATAACTGAGAAATCCCCGAGGGCCAGTGGTTCATGGTTGTTAAGCTTGGTGGATAATCAGCCCCCCCTATACCCTTCTTTACTTAAATACGGGGATTTTCTGTGGAGAAGGTTTGAACCCTTTATTGTGTCTAACCCACACATTGCAAGCCGGTCCCTCACCACTAGACCAAAGAAGTTGGGGGGGGGGGGGATGTTAGTAGTTAATGGTTCAGAACTCGGTGGATGATGGGCTTACCCCTTTACCTTCTTTACTTAAAAACCCGTTTTGTGTTGAGAAGGTTTGAACCCGTAGCTGTGCCTAACCCACCCACATATGGCAACTTGAGCTCTTACCACTAGACCAAAGTCGTGGTGTGGGTTTTGGGGGGGGGGGGGGGGGGGGGCGGTATTCAGCTATATACATCTGTTTGGATTATTTCCGAAGCATGTGGCGAGGTTGAGCACGTTCCAATGAATTTAGTGTGATGGAAATTCATAATTTTAGACTGTTGCTATGTTTGTTGGCAATCTAGTGTAAGATCCTTCTTAGGGTTTGGAATTGGAATTGGCCTATAAGTCAGGGCGTCGAGCTGTGGAAACAACCACTGATGCAGGGTAGGCTGCATACATCACATCCCTTGGAGCTTGACCCTTCCCCTAACCCCTCGTGAACGTGGGATGCTTTGTGCACCAGGTTGCCCAATTGGCTTTGTGATGTTTAAGGTGGATTTACTTTTGGGGCGAGTGAGCTAGACGAAGAAAAGGATTTTCATCGGATAATAACATTAATCGAGTGGGTTATTGGATGCTTTGTAGCGATGCTATATGTGGACCCAACTAGTTAACAGCTGAAATGAATTTAGGTAGAATTTTTCTTTCTTTCTAGAATGGTGTGGGTTTTGCCCTTAGAAGAACCTCCCCCCTTCAATTCTAGTTTTTGTGTTTGAACTTGTTTAGCTTACTAAGTGAACGTAGTTACCAAAAATAAAGGTAA
The DNA here is from genome assembly GCA_037355625.1 of Petunia x hybrida. NCBI lineage: Eukaryota > Viridiplantae > Streptophyta > Magnoliopsida > Solanales > Solanaceae > Petunia > Petunia x hybrida. The sequence goes on from JBBBVM010000007.1 coordinate 19,317,923, forward strand.
ATGGCTGCGAGGAAGGGAAGGAAGACAATTGGTGCGATATGAATGATCGACATTATAATCAATGTGGTGGCACTAAGAGATTGTCAGATTAGGTAGAAAAAGAAGAAAAGCTAGTGGTGTGTAAGAAGTTACTTTAATACCAAGATTCTCCTGTACTGCAAGAAAATATGGTATGTAGAAATGAAGTGGTAGGAAGAAAGAACAACCTAAAACTCAACATAGTCTCCAGGTTTTTGGTCTAGTGGTAAGAGTGCAACGCGTAATGTGTTGGTTAAGCGCATGTCAAGATTGAACCTTGCATGGTATCTAAAGCGTGAAGGGTAGAGGGGTGAGCTCATTATCTACTGAGTCTTGAACCGCGTCCCATTGGCCTTTGGGGATTGTTCAATTATCTCAAAAGAAAATAATAAAACTCTACATATCAATATCTTGATAGGAACTCGTCTTGTCTTTCCTGAAACCTTGATACCAGGTAAAGAGACCTTTAATTAATATAAGCATAAAGTAGATAAATTTGTCAAATTACTCTGTGTTGCAGAAAGTCTCTAGCAACTGATTGGTTGGCCCTTTATACTAGTTATTTTATTTACAGCAACTAAATTGAATCCTCTTGTAAAATTTATTGGTCATTATTTGATCAAAAATACATGCTCTTGGATGGCATAGCACTAAACTGTTGAGATGAGTGGAGCATAATAGACCACAAATGTGTGTTTGACCCAAAAGGGTCTTTCTAATATTTGAGAGAAGTTAAATTTGGAGGGAGCATAAGTGATCTTGAACTATTAGTGGTTCCATTCATGAAGTCCTGATGGATATGGGGTTTGTATATTGTTTGTTTAGATAGTAATTTGCTTTTGAAGGCCTTGGTCTTTTTGTTATCTCAGAATGCATTTCGTAACTAGAACTTGTACTTTTGATTGCTAATGCAGATTCTTTAGAATTGGTAGTATTAAAAGAATCGCTCAATCCCTTGAAAGTAGTCAGAGAAGTGTCAATTCAGGAGAAAAGCGTGGATTGCTACTTAGGGTTGGGATATGTTCTTCTCGATACAGATATTATGGGCAATACACATCTTCATCTAGGGGTTATGCTTCATTTACTGGGTACAGAGTACAAAATGGGATGTACAACAATTTTCACACGTTAGGGTCAGCCACTTCATTAAGTAATCCTATAGCACATCATGCCCGGCTTGCTTGGAGGAGGCTCCTGCTTAGTACTTTGTACAAGGGAAGAACTTTTAGTCCACTTAGTAGAATTGCTCAAGCAGTTAGTTTGGGCTTGTCCCGATCTGCTTTCATTGTTCCTGGCATATATGCCCTAACATGTGCAAAAAATGTAGCAGTGGCAGAAGCACTGCCAGATTTGGACCTTTCCCCCCCAAGGAATACATTTTATCTACATGCACAAGATGGTCATGCTTTATTTACTAGGCTATGCCTTTCAGTATTTGAAGGTGCTATTCTTTTGGTGAGAGCTTTTTATTTGGCTATCCTATTTTCTCCAAGCATTGCGATGGCTCCATTTGCCGATGTTCTGGGACCTAGGTTCAGGAAAATATGGCTTCAGGTTGTTCACCGGACTCTTGAAAGAGCAGGTCCAGCATTTATTAAATGGGGCCAATGGGCAGCTACACGACCGGATTTGTTCCCAAGAGACTTGTGTGCTGAGCTGTCGAAGCTTCATTCAAAAGCCCCTGAACATAATTTTGCCTATACAAAGAAAGTTGTTGAAAAAGCTTTTGGTCGCAAGCTTTCTGAGATTTTTGATGAGTTTGAGCAGACCCCTGTAGCTTCTGGAAGTATAGCTCAAGTGCATCGTGCTTCCTTGAAGTATAGATACCGTGGTCGAGAGATCAAGCCCATGAAAGTGGCTGTGAAGGTTAGACACCCTGGAGTTGGTGAATCAATTAGAAGAGACTTTGAGATTATCAATATAGTTGCTAAAATATCAGGGTTCATACCATCACTTAAGTGGCTTAGATTGGATGAAAGTGTCCAGCAATTTGCTGTTTTTATGATGTCACAAGTTGACCTTGCAAGAGAAGCTGCCCATCTTAGTCGTTTTATTTATAACTTTCGGAGATGGAAAGATGTATCTTTCCCTAAGCCTGTTTATCCATTAGTACATCCTGCAGTGCTGGTGGAAACTTTTGAGGAAGGGGAAAGTGTCGCACACTATGTTGATGAACTCGAGGGTCATGAACGGCTGAAGAGTGCTCTTGCTCATATCGGGACTCATGCACTTCTCAAGATGCTTCTGGTAAGCTTTTCATTGAATTGCTTAGTTTTGATTGCTTGCTTTATCATGGCTTTGTTTGTGGTTTATCATGTATAATTGATCCTTCTTTTGTTTCTACTCTATAATATATTTTGATTTTACTCATAATGAGAAAGAGATCCTCATTACTCTTCCACATGGCGTTCAAGAATGACGTAAATACAGTTTGATATTCCCTAGTCTTGTTGTCTCCCCGTTTCTTCATACATAAAGCAGAGATGAGAGTATTGGACACATATGGATCTATGTAATTTTAGAGCAAGGATGTTATATTTTCGTGGCTAGCTATGCTATGTGGTTTTTCTTTGCTGTACTCATTCACTGTGCATGTGCAATTGGTTGTTCAGATATAGTCGTGCTTATCTCCTGTTTCTTTATCACAAGATAATGAACTGGCTTCACACTAATGTTTGTTGCTTTCAGATGTTTTATTTCACTTTGAAATCTAGGTGGAAACTTGTATTCTGGCAAGTGGCCACCTACTTATTTGTGAGAGTGGACAGAGTGCCAAATATCACTCTTTTATTGCTTTTCATATAATCTTTTTGAATGTTATTGCTCTTCATAGAAACTTTTTCAAGCTATTTTGTGTTATCATCAGAAAGCCTAGATGTAAACCCGATCTCATAGAGGGAGAGCTCAGATATGCACGTGTGTGTTTAAGATTTTGCTGGACCTGAGGCACACTTACTTTCTTGCAGGTTGACAACTTTATGCATGCCGACATGCATCCAGGAAATATTCTTGTCCGTGTACCGCAGCACAAATCCTCTCGAAAACGGATATTCAAGTCAAAGCCCCATGTGATTTTCCTTGATGTAGGCATGACCGCTGAACTTTCTCAGAATGATAAGTTGAATTTGCTTGAATTCTTTAAGGCTGTTGCTCGTCGAGATGGTCGCACTGCAGCCGAGTGCACTTTAAACCTATCAAAGAAGCAGAACTGCCCTAATCCCGATGCCTTCATTAAGGTGAACTATTTATTCATTCAAAATTTCTTTACTTTTCTAGGCGATTCTGAAGGACTCGAATCAGAAAACTTGTATATGGATGGTTCTTTTTACCCAGCGACTCTTTTTCTGGACTGGTTTAACAGAGTACTCTGACTAGTTAGCTACCGTTAAGATAGAGTTCAACGAAGATCTACCATTGGAAGTGTAATCTAATTGTTACTTCACTGAGTTAATTGGACTGAATCTCCAGTTTACGGGTGTGGCAACTTGCTGTCGGTAGTCCCTCTCTCTATATTGCCCTCTCTTTTTTAGGATGTTTATCAATGCTTTGGGTGACAGCATTGGGAATTTGGCCTGAATGTTTATCGTTGATAGAATAGTAAACTTTTTTTGAGAGAAAACTCAAAAGGATGATGAGAGCTAAAAGAAGCACCAGTCACGTGCCAAAACCTTGATGTTGCCTTTTCTTTGGGGAAGAAAACCTTGATATTGCTTTCTCGCCATCACGGTAGCCTCTTCTACTCAGGTTACAGCTTGCAATTTTATAGTACTTTCCTCGTGAGTGGTGCCCCAGGAAGAGCACAACCTAGAAGTAGATGCACAAAATATGACCCGGCATTGTAGTCAATGCTGGATCAATCTCATTGGATTGTCAGCCATTGTCCATCTATTGTCACCAACTAATGCCTCACTTCTTTTGTGAGCATCCTCTTGAGCCAAATCTAATTGTATTCTTTGATTTAAGCCCCTCGGACTTTAGTCTAGTTGTAAGAGCGCAACGTGTAATATGTATTTAGCCTCACGTCACGAGTTCAAACCGTGTAATAGACAAAAGCCTGGGATCTAAGTGGAGAAGGGGGTAGAGGGGGAAGACCCATTATCCTTAGAGTTTCTAACTGTACACCAACTGGTCGATTTCTCGGTTATCATACATATATATTGTTTGTTATCAAATAGATATATCTTTGAGTTCATGGTGTTTTGGTAAATCATATGCACTGAGATAGAGACTGACTTTATCAGTTCTCCGGCTAGTGTAGATAATTGTGATCTCTGCTCAACTCTTGGAACCCTCTGGTTACATTCAATGGCAGAGACATGGTTTTCGATAACATCCATGGACCACCAAAATGCAGCGTAAAAAGTTTTTTTATTTTTCTCAAAACCTTTTTATGTCAATGAGGCAATTGTAAAGCAGAGTTTGAATAAATGAAATAGATTGTCAGTGAGAAACTTAGCATCTGTTTTATTGGGGGATATTGGTTTGTGGGAGGGGTGGAATAGTGTACAACATCATTGAACAAAAGGTCCATGGACTGTCAGAAATAAAGCTCAGATTCATTTCTTTTTGTCTGAAGCTCTTCAGATCCTTCTTCCCCAGAAAATTTTGAATATTTTTATGTCCTCTAATTGTTTGCCCAAACTTATATGTTATGCAATAACCCTCCTGAAAAAGGATAAAAGCTTTCATCGTGCGAGACTCCTGTCTTCATACTAATGCTTGTAAGCAGAAGTGACCATCCTTTGCTCCTGTTAGCATGATCAAACCAGTGTTCCCACGAGCAAGGCCTTTTCCTTAAAGAGGTCAAATAGCATTTTCAAAATTCATATTACTATTGGTTTATGTGCTATGACTAGTGGGCAGTGGCTGCTGAATCCTACCTAGTACAGGAATTGGATGGGATATTTCCAGTTTTCGAGAAGGATTTTAATTCGACCCGGACTCCCCTTCTTCGAAAGTCTTATTTATTTATTATTTTTTTTTTTTGGGGACAGTGATTCCCTGGATTTTCTGGTTTACCTATCCTTCACCTAGCCACCCTCTTAGTTCTATGAAGAACCGTTTTCCAGAATCAGAAGCATGGTTTTCATTGTTCTTGGTTAAGACTTGAGAGCTTCTAGTTCACATGCTTCTCTCTCTATATATATATCATTGAACGTGTCTTTTTGCCTTATCTTTTTCTTCTTTTTTTTTCTTCAAATTTATTGGTGAAGGGTATAGTCTTTTGAGGTTAACTGTGCAGGAATATTTTTAATCTACTGTATAGTGGCCTTGTCGTAACCACTGCTAGTACACCTGTATTGTTCAGATTTTGTGGAAAGTTTTTATCTCCAAACATTTGTAGTATGAACATTTCCTTCCTTCTTTTTTCCATGACATTGCTAAACAGGAAGTGAAAGAGTCCTTTGATTTTTGGGGGACTCCGGAAGGAGATTTAGTCCATCCTGCGGACTGCATGACGCAGCTACTCGAACAAGTTAGGCGTCACAAAGTGAACATTGATGGCAATGTGTGCACTGCGATGGTGACAACTTTAGTCCTGGAGGTAGGTTTTTCCTTTTATCAGTTGAGCTTTTATAGATTGTAAATAATTAACTGAACGTAAAAATTCTGGTTTTCTATAGTTCAGCATGAACTGTTAAAGTATGACCACTACATTGTCTTACAGTACCAATGATTACTTGACAACAGAAATGGATAATGAATCTACTGCTTCGATTCTCTGTGTAACCCTGTTTATTTTGTTGTAGGGTTGGCAGCGGAAACTTGATCCTGATTATAATATAATGCACACGCTACAGACGTTGCTTCTCAAAGCAGATTGGGCAAAGGATCTTTCCTACACAATTGAACAGCTCATGGCTCCATGAAATTTCCCTCAGCAATCATGTTGCTGATAAGGATTTGCCTCACGAATCACTAAACTCAACATACAAATGTATATTAGTCTAAAATATCAAAATTATGTCTAGTTTACTTTTAACCATTTAGCTAGCCACATATGTGCCTCACAAAAATTTTGTTAGTGAAAGATCTTGTATATTTTGTTGATCCAATAATGCTGACCCAGAGCTTGACCAATTGCGGCAAACATTGGCGAAAGGAAGTAAAATCTTCCGAAGTAATTCTTTGATTTTACTTTTTTTTTTTCTTCTTTCTTATATAGTTTCTAGGGAAAATTAAAGAAGACAGATGTTAGATTTTGTTCTTGCCGCAACAGTTTTCCCCTTTGTATGTAATTTTCTAGTCTCTTTTTGTCTAATTTTTCAATTTGAAAGAAAGACCATTTTGCATGTAGCTGTCATTGTTGGTATATGTTATTTTTCTATTCCAAATTGATTCGTCAAACTTAAGACAATTAGTTTGGCTCTAAAAGGGTTGTTTGTACTACCTCAAAGCTGATGCAGTAACAGGTACTGCGATCAATAATATTCGTTTCTGTTGTATTTTTTCCTTGAAGATTTTTTGAACTTCTGAACTCTCCTGTAGTGTTTTCTTTTTATTTGTTTTACTCATTGGTGGAAACTGGATGCACCTATTAATAAGCAGAGACGTGAGTCAAAAAGCACTTTATGAATCCTCTGTTTGGTTTATTTTCATTTTCTGTAGTGATATACCTGAACTATATCCATATCTCAGGATACCCGTCGTTGGTTATATAGATCAAGGGTTTGATACTTTTGCTGTTAACACAACAGTTATATTTTATATATAAAGTGATTGTTTGGCTGTTTAACATTTTTGTAAAGCGTCAGAAACCTGAACGATGAATGTCAAGTGTAGTGTTTTTTAATATATTTATCTGTAGCAACATTTCCTAGCGAGGAGGCTGCACAATAATAGAATCGGAAAAGGGTAAAAAATGCTCATAATCTATTGGAAAAGGTTCAAAAATACCCTTCGCTAACCTTTTCGGCCAGATATACCCCTGCTGTTAACCTTTAGGACCAGAAATGCCCTCAACATTTTATTTAGGCTCAAAATTACCCTAAAAACTAATGGAATTTAAAAAAAATAAAAAAAAATTAAGAAAATAAAATAGTAGGAAATATTTCTTTCCCATAATAATATTAAAGAAGGGCATTTTAAACCCATTGCCAAATACACTAGGAGAAGTTTTGGCCCTTTTCGTTTAAAAATTATAGGTATATTTTAAAAATTAGCGCTTGACTTATCATCTGTTTAAAATAAACTTTTCAGAAAAGGTATTTACTACTCGCAGATATATATACACAATATAAAATAAATGGAGAGTACAACTAAGCACATATTTAATGTATGCAATATCTACCGATTATAAAAACCAATTGATGATTTTCCAAGAGTATATATAGTTAATATTTTTTTATGATTGCTAGATATTATACATTAATTATATATGTGTTTAAGTTGTACTCTATTTTTTCAAACATGCTTCTAATTATTTTTCTTTAATCGATAGTCTATCAGAAACAACCTCTCCACTTTGGTGGGGGTAAGGTCTGCGTACATCGCACTCCAGACCCCACTTGTGGGATTATATTGGGTATGTTGTCGTTTAAGTGGTACCCTCCATTTTATTTTATATTGTGTATATACATCTGCGAGTAGTAAATACCTTTTGTCAAAAGTTTATTTTAAACAGATGAAAAGTCAAGCACTAATTTTTAAAATCTACCTATAATTTTTAAACGAAAAGGGCCAAAACTTCTCCTAATGTATAGGTAATGGGTTTGAAATGTCCTTCTTTAATATTATGGGCAAGAAATATCCCCAACTATTTTATTGGAATTTTTACACATATATACAAATATACACCCCTAATTATACAAAAATAGCAACATTATACAAATTACACTACATAGCAATATTTTTTCTAGCATATTTCATTTTTCAATTACCACCCCTTTCAATATTTTTGTATATTTACACATCTACTCCCTTAAAGCACTTCTAAACAAAACTTCAGGTATAAGAAATAATCCTCTCAGATCTGTCTTCGCCGGGAACCGCCACTGCCGGCGGCGATTGCCCTCCGACCACCACCATCTGGCTGAAAAATTACATCATCGGATTCCTCACGACGTCTTCTTCTCCGATCTCGCCTTAGTTTCCCCAAATAATCAACAAATCAACGTACATCGAAGGTTGAAAATCTAAACCCTAACTCCGGCGACAATGACTTTTCTGTTCACCCCATACATTCCGGTGCTCTGAACACTCTCTTCTCTCTCCCTATGGACTCAATTTCATTAAACACTCTCCTCTGTGGTGACTCGATGATACAACGGATTTGTTCAGATGAAAACTCGTCGCGTGACCCTCGGCGACGGCGGACACAGCGGCGAAGGAGAACTGTTACGAACTCGTTTAATAATGGGTATTTTCAAGGTCCTGCTACGGCACCGTTAGCAGCTGTTTCGTCTTGTTCTGGGATGTTTGGGTCGGGTTCTTACGCGGGTTATCCGGGTCAAACACTAATCCGGGTTCTAACACCCATTGGTTCTTGCTTCCTGCCATCGAAATCTGCATGCTTGTTTGAATGATGATAATGAGAGGAAATGATGGCTTAGATGGGGTGTGGGAGAGTCTATGACAAGGACAACAGGCTGTGATCATTTTTGAAACAGTATCATTTTCTGTTTCTTTAGATTTGTTTCATTTTTGTTTCGTTTCTGTTTCTTCAAAATTGTTCAGAGTTCGTTTCTGTTTCTGTTCCTGTTTATACGAATTTGTCAGATTAATCAATTTGAACTCTTGTTTTCTATTGCTCTCAACTGATGGCGTTGAAACAATATGATACGATTTGAAACATTGTTGAAATATTGAAACAGTTGTTGGAACAGTTTGATACATCTGAAACGATGTTGAAACAGTATGATACTGTCTGAAACGACATTGAAACAATATGGACTAGCTGTTGAAACAGTTTGATACGGTCTAAAACGGGAGTTGATACAGTTTAAAACAGTATGATACAGTCTAAAGCGGGACTTGATACAGTTTAAAATAGTCTGATACAGTCTGAAACGGAGTTGATACAGTCTGAAACGAGACTTGATACAGTTTAAAGCAGTCTGATACAGTCTGAAACAACATTGAAACACTATGATACGGTCTGAAACAGTCTGATACGGTCTGAAATGGGAGTTGATACAGTTTAAAATAGTCTGATACAATCTGAAACAGTGCAGAAACAGTTAGAAACCGTGCAGAAACAGTTAGAAACAATTGAAACAGTGCAGAAACAGTTAGATACGGTGCTGCAGAAACAGTTGAAACGGTGCAGAAACAGTTGAGATACGGTGAGATACAACGAGATACATCGAGGATGGGATGAGGAAAAGTGAAATTGGGGGAAATGGTGGGAGGAAAATTGAAATATAGAGAAATGGGAGGAGCAAAAGTGATAGTGGGGGAAATAGGAGGAAGAATGTAAGGGTTTGGTATGTTATGGGAAAATATTGCTATGTTTTTGCTATATTTGTAATTAACTTGTGTTTTCCTCTATATAGGGTTATTTTGCTAAAATGTTGCTATGTTTGGTAATTAAGTTCTAAAACTTGTACTTTTATGTAAAAGATCCTATTTTATTTTCATAATTATTTTTTATTTTCTTAAAAGTCCGTTAGTTTTTAGAGTAATTTTGAGCCTAAATAAAACGTTGAGGGCATTTCTAGCCCTAAAGGTTGACGGGAGGGGTATATCTGGCCCAAAGATTAACTAAGGATATTTTTAAACCTTTTCCAATAGGTTAGGGGTATTTTTGAGACTTGAGATCAGCAATTGAAAACATGAAAAGTTCACTGTACTATGAATAAATATCTTCGCATTTTGGCCTTACAGAAAATTCAGATTCAACGTTGCCCTTATTTTCTTTAATTTTCTGTTTAAAATCTCATTTTTAGATGCTTGGGAAAATGAAGGTTAAGATTTATCAGATTAAGTTTAAGATATAGGTGAAATCAGATTTCCAAGCATGCGCCAGGAAAGCAAAGTACCTCTATCTTACAAATAAAATTACACCATATTTCTTGAGCAGGATAATAAAAATATTTTTAACTTAATAGAGAAATAAATCGTTGCATTAGATATTTCACCACTGATCAAAGACCACAAATGAAATTAAACCATCTGCACGAGATGTTATTTTTGATGCTGACGTTTTGACTGTGATTTGGCTTCAGTGGAACACAATCTAGGATCTAAAGCTAGCGCATCAGCACGAGCGTGATTTTACTATAGGTATACATTTCAATCTCGTTTTGGCACATGAATACATTTTGAGGCAAAACTAATGGTTCAGTTGAACTGATCACATAGCACGCGCTAGATCCGCTCTTGATTAGCTACGTTTAAACATTGAATTTGGGAGCATCTTTTCCAAACATTTTTTCAAAAATTTGTTTGTTCATGAAATTTGTCAAAATCTTAGAAAACTAAATTTTCAAAATTGGGTTTTTAGGAAGGCGGAATAGCCTAACCGACACTTCAACTTGTCCTAGTTTACCACCCCGACCATTAAACTTACGAGGTTTTTATTTTAACACCTCTATTCGATAGAACAAGTATCAATAAGCACCTCTGACCGTTGACAAACTAAGACAAGTTGAAGTGTCGGTTAGGCTATTCCATCTTTTGGGAAAACTAAGCAGTGGTTTTTTAAGTAAAATAAATGTCCAAACACAACTTCAAGTTTCAAAAATTATTTTCCAACTCAACTTCAAAAACTCATTTTTTCAAGTTTCAACCAAATCTATACCCAAGTGCTAGCTTAAGATGTTCAATAGTGAAGCGTATTAAATAGGAAAATAGTTGATCAAGGACATAGAAGTTTGTTTTGCAGTAGTTTGTACTACTGTTGAAAACATAACTTAAAAAAATAAATGTATCCTTTCTAACAACTTAAATATTCAAATGACATGTCACACGCTTCACCACTCGGTCATGTAATACCAATATCATTAATATTTTTAATTATCTTGCTCCGTTGTAATTCTGCACTACATCTGGCAATTTTTGGTACTTGAAAAGCTCTTCCATAATCTTATGAATACAACAGCTATAAATGTTACAATAAATAATTAGAATTGTGCTAGATCGTCTTAGAACTAGATAAATTGTGCTAGATCGTCTTAGAACTAGATAAAAGTAGTAAATAGCAAGGAACTTCCCTTGCCATAGCCTTTGTAATTAATAATCTGATTTTTTTTTTTCATCAGAACATCTAAATCATCGCTATATACATATTAGCAAGGTGAAATTTACACAAACTAATACAAATAAAACATAAACTTTACAAATATCTATTTTCTACGAAAAAATGTCTTACCCTCTGCATCTTCATTTACAATTCGAAGAACTTGATTTGGAGGAATATCACGCCAAATTTGAGGCTTCTTTAAATGATGTCCCATTTGTGCAAATTTATCAGCAGCTCTATTACCTTCTCTAAAAACATGTGTGACAATACAACTTTTAAGTTCCGGAATAAGCAAATTTATATGACTAAGGTGTTTTTGCACTTCTTTACATCTAACAACTCTTTTTGTTGCAATAACTTCAACCAAAGACTTAGAATCTCCTTCAAGCCAGACATCATTAATCCAACCATTTTCAAGAATTAATTCAAGTCCTCTTCTCAAAGCTACCAGTTCAGCTATTGTGCTATTTGTTTTTCCAATTGATTCAGCATAGCCTAGCAAAAATTCGGCCTCGTGGTTTCTGAAAATTCCTCCAATGCTTGATTTTCCTGTTTTGCATTTGCATGATCCATCAAAATTTAATTTTGTCCACCCTATTCTTGGTTTTTCCCATGATACTGGAACTATACTTTCCTTGTGCCAATTCCTTATCAGTTGTTGAAATGGCTTTTGAATCACCCTTTCATATCCCAATATTCTTGAAATGTACATCTTTTTCTCCTTTATTTATTTATTTATTTATTTGCTTATTTATTTATTTATTGCTTTTACTTCCTATCTTTTTGAGTAACCATTAGTTAGAAATGAGAATGTACAAAAATAGAAGCGAAAAAATTAATTTGTAATGAAAAGTATAGCTCCAGAGCAAAATCTCCCATAATGATGAATCCTATGATTGATGAAGAAAATGTTGCACAATCATAAGTGCCCTAGTTTCGCTAGATTAATGTAATAAACCCCCTAAAGCTCGTATGAGAGTGGATTCTTGGGTAATGAAACAAAGTGCATGATAATGCAATATATAGAGACTTTGACGATGATAAATGAGAACATTTTATTCAATAGAAAATATTTGCCATGCGTTTAGGATTTGGAGCGGAAAGGAAGGTAGATAATGCATTTCAAGAGAAAGCTCTTGTATGATAAATCCTATAATTAAAGAAGAAAATATTGCAGAATCAAAAGTGACCTTAGTTTTCTTGAATAAAACCACCGCGAGCTTGTGTGAGAGTTTTTCTTAGAGCTATGAATTAAACAGAATGCATGAGAATACGCTATAAAGAGACTTTGAGGATGATAAATGAGAACACTTTAATCAATACGGAAGATTTTTCCAAGCATTTTTTAATTTACATCGAGGATTTGGATTACAAAGAAAGGAAGGTAGAGTATGCATGTTTGTCATCCAAGGCAAGGCAACGAATTGATACCTAGAATACGTGAGAAGAATGATGAGCTTTTGTGTAGAAAGAGTTTGCATGGATATTCTATAAAGGCCATGCATGCATCAGAAATCAGTCATCATTGAGTGGACTTGTTTCAATGGACTAGTTACCATTTACCCCTAACTGTCAAAAACAGTTGATTCCTTCTGATGTAGAATAAAGCAACAAGAATATTCACTTATGTTTAAGGTAGCTATATCTCACTTGCAATCCTAAAATTAGGGAGATTCTATACATTATCCACTTAATTATTGGTAAATGTTATCCCAGAAAAATAGTTAAGAAAAGCCTATAGTACTCAATCTAAAATTAAGGAGAGTATCGTGGTCTTGGATAATCATAGGGTAAATTACATAACTACACAAAGTAATATTTCATTTTATACAAAAAAATATCAATATTACTAGAGTTTCAAAAATAGCAATACTTTTTTATCAAAAAATAACAAATATACACAAAAGGGGAAACGAAAACCCTAGACTTTCTTGCTCCACACTGCACCCCACTGCTGCCAACCTCCTCTGACCTCTTCAGCCGGACTCCACCGGCTACCGCCAGTTGCTGGCCGCCGGATTCTGGTTATTTTAAGTTTTTTTAAAAAAATTATTTAAACTCGTATGCCATGTATTTTTTCACTGTATATATACCGTGCATACAATGCACACACAGTTCTCCCGCTTCAAGCCACCACAAAAAGTACTATAACCACCATTATAACCACCATAAACAAAAAAAGGAGAATGGGAAAAAAAAGAAAATTATACATATATATATATATATATATATATATATATATATATATATATATATATATATATAAAAGGTGAAACAGAGGAGATATAATCATCTCTTTTCAATAAAACTTCCATAGAAATGCCATACAACTCCGATTCAAATTCCATACAGCGACTATACAATTGCCATACTACTCACAGACCATACACAATCTTAAAATTTCCAGATCTGACATACATTTGCCATACAACTGACATAACGACGAAGCAACGACAACAACCTGGAGAAACCATAACGAAGCAGCGACAACAACCTACGAACCAGCAGAAGTACATCAGTAGTGGCATCAATCTTCACTAGAGAAATGAACCAGCAGTAGCAGTAGCACATCAACAACGGCATCAACCTTTTTCGGAGAACAATGTTGTAGTGGCGACGACGGAACGGAGGGAGAACGATGTTGCACCAGTGAATGATGTTCCATTCACCAGAATTGCTACACTGTTGCATAGCCGGATCTAGCTCGTCAACAGAGGTTGAACGTCGATGAAGAGAAAAGTGGTGGTAACGACGGGAGCGGTGGTGGATAAGGGATGGTGGCGGAAGCTATAGAGGGTTGGGAGAGAAATATCAAAACTAGGGTTTGGTTTATGAGAGAGAGAGAGAGAGAGTGTCCTTATTTTACTTATTTGCTACGTTTTGTAGCATATGTTAAAAATGTCGCTATATTTTAAAGAAATCAAAGTACCTCTATGTTTGGTAAATAAGTTTCATAAAGTTATATGTGGTGTAATTTATACAAAAATTTAATAAAGAAGGAAAACAAGAAAATCTCTCTTTAAGAGAAAGTCAAAAATGGGCACTGGAGGTTCAGATTTATTGTATAAAAACTTAGGATGATTACATAAATGCACAACCCTAAGCTCAAATTTTCAGAAAATACCGATATTATATCACCTTACAAAGTATAATAATATTATTTTTAACATATAATATACAAATTCCATTTCTTCCTAGCTTCTCCATAAACCCTAGCCCGCACTGCCTCCTCCCACTGCTCCCTCATTTCCGCTGTCGCTAGCCAGTCACTGCCGGTTGTTTTCGGCCATCGCCAGATTATTTTTTTTAAAAGAATTTTTAGGATCTGATACACATATACACATACAAATACAAAGATATACACAATACATACAAATATACCCATACAAATACAAAAGAAAACACATACACATAAAATATACAAAGATATACACATTACATACACATATACACATATAAATACAAAGATATACATAATAAATACATCAATACACAAATATACAAACAACCGCACCACCATCACAAACCACCACAGCCACCATCGACAAGCCAAATATTAGCACCACTGTCGTCTCTTCACCACGACCACCACCACGGCAGTGGTATGGATTAAAGAAAAGAAAAAAAAAATAAGGCAGAAGGAAACGGGGGGAGGGGGGGAGGGGGGGGGGGGTTTCGGGTAAACATAGTGTACTAGAAAGAAAAGGAAGATGGGAAGAAGAAGAAAGGTAGAAGTCGGCCGGAGAAGATGATGAAGTTAGGTTTCGACGTCGAAGAGACTTTTTATGGAGAAATGGAGTTTGGATATGTAGTGAAGAGGTAGTGGCGGTTCAGGAAAAGTAGGTTTTGGGGTGGTCAACTCCGGGCAACACCAGTCAACATTTTTCGAAGTTCAGATGAAGGGGGGGGGGGGGGGGGGGGGAGAGAGAGAGAGAGAGAGAGAGAGAGAGAGAGAGAGAGAGAGAGAGAGAGATCTAAAATGGTATGTTTTGTAATCAAATTTAAAAATGTCGTTATGTTTTAAAATTTTTAAGAGTGTCATTATAATATGTAATTAACATCTCTAAAAAGTGTATTTATGTAACTTTCCTAAAAAGTTCGATTTGCTTTTTTGTAATTATGTTTTATGAATTTAGAAATTAAATACTAACTAAAAATTGGTCTGATTATTTGAATTTTTCATTGAGTCTATAAATTGACTGCTTCTTCTTACCCTAAAAAAAAAAAAAAAAAAAAAAACCAAACAAAAAAAAAGCAAAAAATATTGAACCACGAAGTAATTTCTTATTTCAAATTTTCTTTTAACATAGCCGTTTTCTTCTAAAAAAAAAGAAAAAAGACATGGTATACTTAATGTAATAATGTAATGATTCCACGTTAAATTTATAACTATGGTAGGTTATGCATCAAATCTATTTATATGATAATATATGTTTCAACAGATCTATTGATAAACTATGAAATCTATATATCATAGCTATTTTTAATCGGAGCAACTAAAATTTCAAAATTGAATATGAAAACTAGAATTTCAATTTACCAAACTAGAATTGTATATTAGACTAGTTTTAGTCCCACAAAATCTATACTTTGGATGTTTGTAAAACAACTTAAATTAGATTCTATGATGATGGTTAACGTCATTAGATTCTATTTATAAATTAGTCCATAAGATAGAATAATAAAATGAGAGTATTACACAAAAATACAAACTAGAGACCTTTTGACAAAAACATAGAGACATTTGTAAATAATTATAAAATATATAGGCTCAAGACCTGCATAAATCCCATGGAAATTCAATTTTGCATTTTTACAATGAATACAATAAGCTTAACTTATATTAAAAATCTGAAAAGTACATGTTAAATTGTACCAAATTCATAAAAATCTTAAAGATGCAAAAACTAAGGATATCAAACATCAGCACTTTGCTGTTGACACCCAATTTTATTCCTCCGATTTTCATAATTGGTGATATCTAAATTTAAAATACAATATTAATTTCTCGGACAAAATTGCATTAATTATCATGCATTTATCTATATCGCCCTTATCATCAATCCCCTATCTATATACATATCTATTTAAATGTGATTATATTATATAATTACATCATTTAGGTCTTTTTTCAAGAAAACTTGCACAATTTTGTAACTATTCGTACGATTAGTACACTTGAATAGCTATTTTATAATTATTTACACCTAACTAATACTATCTAAACTCATTTATAATTATTTTGAATTAATTATTATTTTTTCCTAAGTCTCCAATATTATTCCTTATATTTTATTAGTTATTCTCTCATTTATTGGCACTTTTAAGCTAATTATTGGTCAAATATACTCCTATATACACTAGATATACACTTATATACACTCAATACTTATGCTACATATACACATCAAAATAAAATGGCCCACACATGAATGCGTGGCACACACCTCAGGCATCCACGCGTCCACATTGCTACACCCACACTTTTTTCATTTTTTCCTTTTATCCAAACATCCCCCTCACACCTTCAAACCCTAAAAACATTTCCCTTTCCCCCATCCCCAAAGCTGCGCCGCCGCTCCCTCTCCTCTCTCCCCCGTCGCCCTTCTCCCAGTCCAGGTACACCCAAAACTGCCCCACTTCGCCATTAACGTCCACCTCTCTCCTATTTTCGGAATCAAAGGAGATTTTCCTATCAATCTTCTCTATCAATTCGAATCAAAGGAAAATGGAAGGTTTTCATTAAATCCAAGACATACAAAACAAAATCAAGGTATATCCGGGACATACAAGTTAAAAGAGGAAAGATTCGTGCATCAAATTTTCTGGAAATTGAACGGGCCGAGTTAAAGCAAAACGGGTCAAATCTGACCTGACTCGGATTCTAATCGGGTGTCCTCTTTCCTTTGCTCCTCTTGTCATGCTCATTTTATCTTTTAGGAATTTGTATAGGATTACATGCCTAGATACATGCCTAGTTATTGATCCTTGTTATTTGTTCATTAAGATTCTAAGATAAAAGAAAAAGTGTATATTCGTCCCTTGAATAATCCGCACATTGGAGTTAGTTTTTCGACAAACTTAAACTTGTCTCGGAACCGTGAAATTTAACGCAACTGTATGAGTCGGTTTATAGCAAAGCTTGTGTTATTGTTGTATGTATGCTCCCTGCTTTAGTTGTACATGAAACATCTAAATGATTTTCAATAATTCGAATGCTTGTATATGAATTTGCCCAAGTATAAGGACAGGTACGTAATGTTACATGATATATCCTTAGCACGCATATAGGGGTGTGAACACAATTATCTTTGCTGATTTTTAGCATGATTAGCAAAAAATAAAATATCTCTGATTTGATATTTCAAACGGACATCTTATTTTTGGTAGAATTGCATTGTAGTATCTTTTATAATTAAAACAAAATTGATAGATTGACTTTTATTTTCCTTATAAGTTTTTACTGATTTTCCTTTCCTTTCATAATAAAATTTGAAAACTCAATAGCCTAATCCCTAAATCTATATAAACCAGCCCCTCCCTACACTTTTGGACACACTTTGACATCTCGGAAAACTCATTCCATCTCCTCTCTACACGGTGAAATACACCCTTTCCTCTTTGGATATTTTGGGCAGATGTTCTACTCTTTTGGTTGTCTGATTCTTCTGTTGAGAAGCAGGGAATTCTAGCACTTTCTGTAGAATTTCGGTCTGCTGCTACTAAATACTCCATTGCTGTTCCTGCATCTCTTTGCTAAGGTTGATAATCTTCTAACTTATTAAAGCCTAATAGTATTGTAAGATTGTTTAATAAGTGTGGTTGTTTGTTATCCGGGCCTTTATTTTGGCCACCCATTACCCGTCTTTGCAAGTTATTTGGATAGTCTATAAGACTATACCAGGATTTTGATTGCAGGAAATAAGGTATTGGCTTTGCAAGCCAAAGTTTAACAAGTTTGTGCAGGGAAAGAAAGCTTGTGACAATCTTGTATAAAGCTTGATACAAGACTGTGAAAAGATGAATTACATAGTTCATCTAGTGTATTCAGGACACTCCTCTTTCTCTTTTATTCTTTTCTAGACCTCTCGTATCTGTATTTCCTAAGTTGTCCCTATCTGTACATGTAATGTACATTTAAACTTTATGGTTATGATGGAAAATAGTAGGCAAAAAGTGCTTGTAAAGTCATAAAAAAGGTACTGAAATACTATAAGGTTTAATTGATATGTGGGCTATTCAGGAGCCTTTTTTTCTTAACTCTTCTTTTGTTTGAAAGCATGCATAATTAATGTTCACTTAGAAATTGGTTTGAATGGGTGCTAAGAAGCATTCCAACAAGTTCTGTATGTCTATAATTAGTGTTATTAGACATAAAACATGTTTTTTAGAAGTCAGAAATTAAAGGGGGTATAATCTGAAATTTTCTAGAACAAAGGCTATTTTCACAAAACTGCCTCAATCGAGGCTTATTTCTGCAAAAATGTGGGTCTGGTCAGTTTTCAAAACCTGTGGCCAACTTTTATAAAAGGGACAAATCATTTAAAAAAGCTAACATCATCTTTTCACTAATTAATAGTGTATAATGGGAGTATGAGCTCCTGGGGTCAAGCCGTACAAATGAGTACATAAATGACTATTTTTGGAAATATCATAATTGGGGTAATAGCATGAATCTGCATAAGTTTCTCTTATACTTGGTTATTATTTTATAAATCTACCTATATACATATGTGCGATTCTACTTATTTGCATAAAGATCTCACTAGTTGATCTTTCAAGTTCTCCTTTATAAAATTCCTATATATATATATATATATATATATATATATGACAAAAAGCGACCCCAAAAACAACAAGTTTTTCTGGAACGTGTTTGACAATTAATGTCATAACATCCTACCAAAATGACTAACATTCCCTCAATATAATATTGGCTATTGTATTTTGGAAAATTAGTATTTTTTTAAAAAAGGAAAAAACGTTGCATGATTTTTTAGAAAACTGGTTTGCCTTAGCTATTTGCAGAAATAGACTGACTTTGAGTTTCTTTTGCAGTTTTGGCTTCTCTGGAGCCAAAGTTTGGAATTAAGGGCTAAAATTACGACTTGGCAATGGACTTAGGCCGTAAATGTAAATCCAGAATCGTTTGGAAGATATGCTGCGACAGTGAGCCTTATTTAAAATTGCTTTGCGTGGGATATCCTTTTAATATTTAATATTAACTTTTTGGCCTTATTTTTTTGGTGGGTTACATACATTTTTAAGTTTAATTTTGCGCTATTAGATCATGACCTCAGCACCTTAAAATTACTTGGCATATTTAAGTTTATGTATTTAGTTCATCAATCCCATAATTTAAATTCGGTCGGGAACCACCTTTCGTGGGACTCGGAAAGTGCCTAATACCTTCTTCCCGAGTCACAAGGACTTCTTACCTATAGAATCTCTTAGAAAAAAATTTACCCGGAGTTAGTTTAGAAACTTAGACGCTTTAGGCGACCTAATACGCCTTTAGACAAATTTATTAGGTGGCGACTTCAAAACTCGTTCCAAACGAGTCACCTAGTCAAACCCGACCTTTGAACTCGATCCAAGCTCGAAAAAGGGGTGCGACATTTGCTTCAATCCTTTGAGAAAATCAAGTGATTTCATATTCCTATATAGTAGGAGGAGAAACAAAAATAAGGTAACAACCAGGACAACTTTACGCACATAAAGCACTGGCAATTAAAATTCACCTTTGACAATAGTGCTATTAAAAGTAAAAACAACTCGGTTAGAAATACATTGGTAACATCATTAAGAGCTAGATGGGCACTCATCTTCCACAAAAAGACAAAAGTGCACAAAAATTATATCATTTCTCAAGTTTAATCAATAAAATTTTTAATTATATTCTAGGATGTCGAGTGCCTCAAAAATTTATTATTCTCTTGATGTCCCTTGCCTACAATGATATACCTTCATGTTAAAAAGGAAAAATACATCGACGGCTTTTTTAACTTGTCCATATTTTTCACTTTCACACTCCAACTTAAAGTTGTTCCATTTGAACACTTGAACATGACTTTTATTGTGTCACTTGAACACTTATTTCACACTTTCAAAACTAAAATATGTGCGTGAATGTCACTTGCTATGACGTAAAAAGGTAACAAACTATAAAATTACACATCAAATTGAAAAGGAAAAAAGAATAGATGATTGGAATTGTCCACCATCTCTGACCAAATTGTTTATCCGGCGAGCAAAGAATATTCCAAGTAATACCAATTCAAATTATTCAGCAAAAGTTATCAATTCATCCAATATTATTCTAAACCTCTGGTACAAGAGGATTACCCATCTCAACTCCACAAGGGTGATTGACCCAAAAAATTAAAAAAAACTAACAACGAGAAACACAAAAGTTCACACAAAGGCACTTAATCATTTTCCGGGAGTGTAGAGTGAGAAAACTAGTGAGGTTGGTGAAAGAAGAGTTTTTATGAGAGAAATTTCTGATCCAAAGATTAGAGAGAATTTTGAAAGATTGAATCTCTTGCAACCTTTGGGGTAATCACAATACAAAAGAGGATTCACCAAGAAACTCTCTCAATTTCATTAACTAGCTAGTCATTCGCTAAACAATAATTAAAAGCACAAGCTTTGTTTGTTCGACTTTTGTCTACCCAACAAATAGGATGAACTATTCTCTTTATACTAGTTTAATTAATTAGCCTCTTTTTGTAGCATCTTTTAAGTAGATAGCCTCTTTAACTTGTAGCCTTTTGATCCTCCATCCACTTTAGCAATGTGATACCTCTTGCGGTTGTTCTTTGCAAAAGGTCTACTGAGGTTTCATACTTCATCGTGAACAATCCCAATACTTGCAACTCCTTGGCTTGGCTTCGAGTGAAGGGTCTTGTAACCATAGCCTAGGGCTCGGGGTTATCATCCTCCCCCCTTGTGAAACATTCGTCCTCGAATTTAGATCATCAACACCTACATCAAAAGGAATCAAGTCAACAACATTGAAAATATTATGAACTTGATACTCACTTGGCAAATCAATTGTGTAGGCGTTATCATTGACACGCTCAAGGACTTGGAAAGGTCCTTCTCCTCTTGGTGACAACTTTTTATTTCTCTTTTGTGGAGGCCTATTGATCCACGCTCAATCCTACATCATTAATGGTGAGGGCGGTCGTCAAAGTATAACACCCGATGTGAGTCGGGGTCGATATCCCAAAGGAACTATCTTGTCAAGTAAGAGAGTTGCAAATAGAAATTCAAATGGAGCTTAGTATTGAGTCCTAGAAATGAGAATGATTGATATACTTCTACATTAAACTACAATGCATACAAATTAAACTAAGTAATTGATTCTATACTACGAAACTAGGAGTGTAAATGGCTAATAGTAATTTTCAATCAACGAGTGTATTCACTTCACCTTTTCCAACACAAATAGAATTATGGTTGAGTCACTCTAATATAATCTCTAGAATCCTCCCGGCCTAAGAGAAATTTATCTCAACCCACTCGCCTAAGCCTTAGTTGAATGCTTAAGCACTACTCAAAGACCCGAGGAAAGGAGACTTCTTCCGAGGGTAACTCCTTTTAGATGGGTTAGTCTATGAAAATAGCCTATCAACCCAAATCCTCACCAATTATACTATTCTACGCTAACTAATCTCTCCCAAATATTTAATTAGCAAAGTAGACAAGAAATCCCAAATATCATGGATAATGAAATTTTAATGTTATCGTAATGGGGAATTGGATAATTGTTACTTGTGTTATGGGAAGTGAAATGAAACAACATCCATTGATTTTCTATCACTATAGCATGTTTACACCCCTAGTTATGAGTTTAGCCACTCATACTATGGGTTTGAATCAACACAATAAATATGTAATGAAATGGAGTAATGATTTCAAACATAGATCTTGAATTGATATATAAATCAAGATTCAAAAATACAAGTTAAGAGGCTTACAAATCGATGTAATGACCTCTACTTGACTCCTCAAATCGCCTTTAGGAAGAAATATGTGTAATATGGAATGTGTTATGTTAAAACCCTAGCTTTAGCTATTTATATGTAACAACCTCAAATAGTCGTTTCGGGAATCGGGACCTCGATTTGCGTGTCGACAATCCCAAAAGCTCCGTAAGGTCCATTATGGCATGCCTGAAATTTTTTAGCTAAAACGAACTTTGTTAGATAGGTATCGGAGAAAGACATCCGTTTCGGATATTCGTTAAGGCTAAAAGAGGTTTCGGAGCTCGATTTGAGCAAATGAGCTCTGATGTGAAATCTAAAAGTTGCGTTAGGTTTGTATGGTAATTTATGACCTGTAGCAACCTTCAGAAGTGAAAACGGACCTCGTTTGATAGGACTTTTGATAAAGTCTCCGTTGTGGAAGTTTAAAAAGGTTAAAAGAGGTTTTCGAGCTCGATTTGAGTAAACGAACTCCGATGAGAGATCTGAGGATTCCGTTAGGTTCGTATCGTCATTTGTGACTTGTAGCAACTTTTGAATTTGGATTCCGGGGTTGTTTGATTAAAATTCGCTATTTTGGCGAAAGTCGAAATTTGACCCTTTCCCGTGGGACCCACTTTTTGAGTTCTAGAGATCCGAATTGAGTTTCGTCTTAACGAGCATGTATGACTTATGTACAAAATTTGGGGTCATTCCGAGCTTCGTAGGGTCCCGTTTGGACCCAAAAACAGTGGCTGACCTGGTGCGAAGCCAAAAAAGCTGCTGAATTCTGTTTTTTACTGTTAAGCCGGAAAATCGATTTTTCAGATCAATCCACAAGGAACTGAAAAAAAGTCAAAACATGGAAGTTGTAGATCTTTGAGTTGTGGTTCTAATGCCACCAACCTTGTATCATTTGGACATTACTATGAAAAGTTATGGGTATTTTACTAAAAGCTATCCAGTGAGGTACAATTTGGACAGCATGTGGTACAATTCTTTAAAGCTGCGGGCTGCTATATATACTAGGGCGAGCATTCATTTTTATTTTCATGTTTTGAGCTTCTAAAAGTGATTCCAAGGGGAATTTGAAGTACCAAAATCATTCCTAAACACAAGGTAACTATTCTTACCCATTTTTAACGCTTTAATCCGAGGATCAAAGTGACGATCCTTGGAAAGAGGGTTTGAACCCTAAATTTGTGAAATTGGAAAAATAACCGAGTTGGACTCGGGTATGTACAATAATAGTACTTTTGGACTCGTGGGAGTATGGAGAGTCCGGAAACATAAATTTTACGGGTTTTTGGGTACGTCCGACCCGGGGGGTATTTTGGTAAATTGCCTCTTAAATTGCGTAAGGGCTTAGAATCCTTTCCTCACATGCTTACGAGTGCGACACTATTTCTTTGGCTCAGAGAGGAGTCTTACGGAGGCACATCGTTTGGGAAAGGAGGTCGTTCCTTAGCCACTTGAGCCGATTTTGAGGTAAGTGAGACTTGACCTCTATTTTGCTTGCGGATAAGATTTGATCTTGCTAAGTAAGATGTCGAGTACTTAATTGACTAGCATTGTCTAGTAGATAGTATTATGTACTACTCGTTATATTTATACAAGAAGGAGAAAGCACAAACGTGACTTGTGTATAGTCGATGTTGTGTGCCGGTGTATTATTGATATGCTCTAGGGACAGAGGCCGGTGGTGCGTTATGACCTAGAAGCGAAATTCCATCTAGGGACAGAGGCAGGTGGTGCGTTATGACCTAGATGTGGAGACTTATAGGGACAGAGGCTTGTGGTGCGTTATGGCCTATAAGTAAAGTTGTTTATAGGGACAGAGGCCTGTGGTGCGTTATGACCTATAAACAAAGCCGCACAGGGTGTGTGCTTATGCTATATGCGAGATATATCATCGCCATGCTGTGTGTTAATTATATTATTACTTATGCCATAGTATCAATATAATATTGTATATGCTGCCTATATTATGTATCTTTATATTATTGACCATGTTATGTATTCGCGTATTGTTGCTTGTATTGTTGTATAATTATATTATCGTATGTAATGTTTATGGGTTACTGTAAAGGTGTGGATTGTACTTCCGTTATATGCTTATGCATTATCAAAGACTTGTCCCGAAAGGGTAATTTAGCGGGCCTGTCGATGATCTTACTAGGCTTTGGCTCATAACTTACTGTTTAAATGTGCAGATCCTTCTACTAGTCAGACAACTGGACTTATCTGATCCGTTCGAGGCTGTGACTATTTTTGCTTGAGGTGAGCCAACCGCATGGTTCGCGGTGGCATACCGTCTGATCCACCTTAGTATTTAGACGCTTCCTACATCTTGTATTATATATATATATATATATATATATATATATATATATATATATATATATATATATATATCGGATGTCAGAATTCGTAGATGCTCTATTGACACTGTATTTCGGGTGGATGTCTACACCTATATCTTATTGAAATATTTCTATCTAAATTATCATTATGAGTCAGTTTAATTATTCGTGGTTCGCCTAAGGATGTAACACTTAGGTGCCATCACGGCCCCGAAAATTGGGTCGTGGCATTATACAAGCTGAAAAATACAAGTACACAGCCTTAGGCGGAGCGCCTAAAAGGGCAGGCAGTCCGCCTAATCCTAGCTGCCAAAATGATGCTTCTCTAGACTTTGTCCAGGCGCTCCGCCTCTGTTTCTAGGTGAGGCGCCTCAAGCTGAGGCTCAATTTCCCACTCTCAGGAGTTTGCCAGGCGGGGCGCCTAAACTCTAGGTAGGGCACCTTGATATGATCTAGCTATGAAATGGTAAAATAACAAGAAATCAAAGAGATAAAAGTAAGACCCATTTGGAATTGATTTGAAATTAAGGAAACAAATTAGGAGGTAAGGCCTAATCACCCCTTAAGATAATAATAAAATGAACCTACACTATTTGATCCTCAATTGAATTGGAATTCAATTGCAAATCAAGGAAGAAAAGTGCTAAAGCAACATGTTTAGCCAATGTTTACTCTCAATAATTATCATCCAAAAACTACTCTAGAATAATGAGATAAGGAAGCTTATATAGTATACACTAATAATGGCATAATATTGGCTTAATCGCCCCTAAAGTGGGCTGCCACAAAGTCATCAAACTAAAAATAGGTTCCTGACTATCGTCACTGCGCTGTCGTGCCCAAGTCCACACGTTCGCGTCCATCGATCAGCCAAAGCTTCGCGATCGCGGCTATGGTCACGCGATCGCGAAGAACATCTTTTTTTGTCATCCTTTTTCAGCTTGTGCGATCGCGTCTGTAGCTTCGTGATCGCGCTAAAAAGTTTCACAACCTTGCGCGATCGCGTCTGTGCACGCGCGATCGCGATGAACTGATCCTGTGACTGATGCAGTGATCTTGTAAACAGGCCCTGCAATGTAATGAGCGCCAATTCGGTTTGCATCACGCCTCAGACTGTAGCTCAAGATCTTCACACTTTGGCTCCAATTCTTGCTCTTTAGCTTCAATCTTCAACCAATGCTCGTGCAAAATTATTAAAACCTGAAACTTAGCAATTTACGACATTAATCAACACTAAACGTTGCCTTTGGATTCAAAAATAAAATATTAAAGTAGTCTTTATGTTGGTAAAATACCAACTTATCAACTCCCCCAAGCTTAAGTCTTTGCTTGTCCTCAAGCAACTCAAAATCAAGAACGCCAAAGCATTTTCACGTTTAAGCTCGAAGTCAAGTCATGTTTCATATTTGCAATCACAAAAAACCATTTTGCATTAATGAATTAGTTGGTATTAACTAGTCACACTTACTATTATGAATAATTTGACAAGCAAATACGCATCTTAATTCGACCATGGCAAAAGGAAAAACATGAGCTTCTAGAATTATCTCAAGGTCATCGGCTCACTTCATTTGTTCATGCACATCACTATGCATTCAAACCTCACACTTAAAAGTCACTTGCTATTCTCAAGAAAAAGAATGGAGTCCTTCACTCAAAAAATACTTTTTTTATAACAAAAATTGGACTTCAATAATTCAAACTCTCGCTCTCACAAAGAAATGCTTATGCATGCTTCTCAAAAACTCGAATACTTTCCTTTTTGCACTTCTCGTTAATGTAGAGACATTTGACTAGATATCAATTAGGTCTTGATAAGGTTGTAATGTAGGCTTTTGGTTTAAGGTGTGGTAAATTTTGCTAAATAGTAACTTACATCTCGTTTACACTACATCATCTTGATTTCTTTTTGTGCAACTTTCATTTTCTTTTCATTTCGGCTTATTCTACCTTTCTCTTGAAGATGATACTAGTTAATCCCTTCTTTATTCAACATTTTTCTTTTTCTTTTCTTTTGTTTTATTTTATTTTCTCTTTCTTTTGTTTCTCTTTTCTCTCTCTCTCTCTCTCTCTCTCTCTCTCTCTCTCTCTCTCTCTTTTTTTAACTTCAAATGACATTTACAAAGGGACTCTAAGCTTTTACTATCTCCCCCAAACTTAGGTGTTAGGCTACATTGCACATTTTTCAATGCACACATGGAGGTTAGGGCTAAAAGAGGGTTGATGCCTTAGCACACAAGAATTGGCTCGATTTTTCAATTTGTGGTTGCCAAATGAACGGTTAAGGCTCAAAGTGATTAACTAGGATAAAGATGTACCGGTAGGCCGTTTAGAATTCTAGCTGTCCAGGGAAAGCCTAAAATCATGTCTCAAGACAAGTTTCACCTAGGATTTCGTCTCAAAGTACACTAAGAGCAAGTTTCAAACTTTCAAGTCACACACACGCAAGCTTATTATTCAAAAACTCACTATACATGCAAGTAATCTTCCAAGCATAAAGCCTAAACACATACTAAGGATACTCACTCACAAAGCATACAATGGTCTAAGCTTGGACCACGCCAACAACACAATTAAGCTAACTATAGAACCTCACGGTCTACAACTTGTGCCATGTCACTCAAAATACGCATTCACTTGTCAAAATTTCCATAAGAATAATGTAACAATAGATAGTACCACATAACTCATTAATATATTTTAAAAAATTTTCATGTACATAGTTGGTTCAGAAAGAACCTCCGGAAAGAACCAAGCGAAGAAAGCCGGAAGCTTATTTGAAAAATAAAAAGTCGAAACATAACATAACTACTAGCTATACTAAACAAGTGTATATACATCAATATGGTTCAAATTTGTACATGGATATCATTAAACACAAGACTCTATCCAAAATACATATACAAATTCGAACCCTTCCCCCAACTAAAAACTCTAGCGTCGTCCCCGCATGCTAAGTAAACAAAGTAAAGTGGGAAGGGGGGGTAGAATGGGGACTCCCTGGTGTGATCAAGCAAGTCCTTTGCCTTTGCCTTCCACAGGTGCAAGTGGAGGCTCGACATCGGTCTTCTCTCCCTGTGCCCGTCGTCTGTGGACCATCTCAATGGACAAATGAGTGGTCAACTGTAACTGTGTATCTTCTGGCAGGGTAGTAGGGTCATCCAAGGGCACATCATCCTCAGTGTCATCATCATCATAGTCAAACTGCATAGCAGTTGTGGCCTCTAGATCTGCCCTGAACTCCTCTTCCTCTATCACCTAGGCTTTCTTGGATAACTTACGAGGAGCCTTGGAGCTGGATGGTCCAGGCAAGACGGATGTGGAGCCTTTAAAGGCTGGACTGTAGGAGCAATAAAATGGACTGTAGGAGCAGTAGGCTGGACTGTAGGAGCAGTAGGCTGGACTGTAGAAGCAATAGGCTGGACTATAGTAGAAGGAGCTCTAGGAGCAGTAGAAGGAGTACACGTGGAAGGCCTGGGGACCATGGGCTCGGTCCTGGAGGGTTGTGCACTCCTCAATGGTGTAACCAAACCCGGAGGCACATTAAAAGTCATACTCATCTTCTTATCCATAGAAATGTAGTACCGAGTCAACTCCTTCACGACAAACCCCATGTCGGCAATGTCTTTTTTGTACCATCAAGCGCCTTGGTGTGTGCCTTAAGAGCTTCAGTGTGAGCACCAAGGGCTTTGGTGTTGTTCTCAATAGCCATTGTATAAGTTTGCATAGCCTGGACCATGGCAGAGAACATCTCTGGGGTAGTATTTGGAGGTGGAGGTGGAGGTTGGAGCTGGACTTGTGGCAAGTTGGAGAGAAGAGTCCTGATCTCATCCAACTTGGCACCAAAGTCTCGTACTACCCGAGGCATCTCCTCGGGTATAGTGCCAGTGCCACCAGATGTGGAGGGGCTAGACTCAAATTATGAAAGGACTGCCTCCGAAATGGAAGGTAAAGCTGTGACAGAGTGTGTAGGAATACTTGAAGGAGGAGGTGGTGGATCATCCTTAATCGCATACCACTTGAATAGGGCTTTTGATTGAAGAAGGTATCATCATCGGGAGATTTCTCAACTCCATTGTACAATAGAAATGCAGTAAGTGTGTTCGGGTAGGCAAGGTTCTTCCACTCAAAGTGTGCTATCTCAACCATCTGTTTTTCCATTTCCGCTCCCAAGTTGATTCTAATGCCGGACATAAGACTTCCGATCATCACTGCTTGCCTCAAAGTGAGCTTGTTATCCTAGCTGGACGGCTGCACTCTCGAGATGACAATGTAGTGCCAACCCTTAGCCTCAAAGTTGAGGTCGGCCCTCACAATCTGTACACCGTTCTGCTTCCAATGTGGATCTTTCTCATTCTTAATAATTGGCACAAGCCATGCCCTCTTTTCTTCCTCGGTCATCTCACACTTCTTCATGTACCATTTTTGTGAGAAGTTCTGAAGGTCGAGGAATGCGTTCAATGCTTCGGAATCCACACTCACATCTTTCCCCTGACAAAACACATTTAACTCACCTTTCTTGTTTGTAGCCAAGTTGGCATAGAACTCGGCGATTATGCGTTCATTGGCTTGATGTAGTGGCTTGCCTAGAGCCGCAGCCCATCCTAGGTGCTTGTGGAACATCTTGTAGATGCCCGGGTTCTTTATATCTATATCTTTCAACCCGATCACCCGCTCCATGTTGAAGCTCCTGTTCCATAATTTTTGGTTGAAGACATTGGGAGTTCTTCTATTTCTAAAGCATTTACTCCATTCCACTTCCATATTTGCACCCTCAGACTCATCACTTTCTTGAACTTGAGGTTATGCTTGTTCTCGTTCTTGTTCTTGTTCATCCTCCCCCTCTGCTTCATTAGACTTGGTTTTTCTTGGCTCTTGTGGTGGAGCTTGTGAGTAAGAAGCATCTTGTTTCTTTTTCTTTCTAAGTTCTCCCCTTGTTTGCCTTGTCAAGTTGGCTAGGGGTATGTCATCTCGTTCATCATCATTGGAGGGGGGAGGTGAATCTTGTTTCCTTTTTCTGGATTTTCTCATTGTACCTACAACACATAAAAATCATAGTTAGTGATGTCTGAGTATATTACACCATGAAAGCAAAAGGAAAAAGTGAAGCAACAACACGATACAGGGGGAGGCGACCCGCCCAAGTGCTAAGGCGGTCTGAATCTGTGATGTTGGTGCTGCTGGAACCAGTGCCAGGCGGTCCGCCCCACTGCCTAGGAAGTCTGCCTGGCAAGATACTCTGGGGGTTTTTTTCAGAGGCGGTCCGCCTCTCCAAAGTCCAGAGAAGGGGTGTTTCATGCCTTAGCCAAATTTTCAAGGGTCCAAGAGGGGGCGGTCCACCTCGATGATGAGGTAGTCCTCCCAAGGCATTTCAACCAATTCAAGGACATTCAACCTATCCTACGAGCAATTAAAATACTCCACAAGCAAGATTAACATGATTTTGCGGGTTTCATGTTGCGATGCAACATAACTTAGCCTTAAAACCCTCCCCCAACTAGTGGGTTTTCATGTTTTTGAGAAATTTCAACAATATCAAGCAACCAAGAATAGGCATAAAAATAGCGAGACTATCAAGAAAATTTCAAGCTAAAGCAAGCAACTCAACCTCACGACCTTCATGTACGCTCAAGCATGAATGATTTTCAAGCTATCTCAAACAATCAACCTACTTTCAAAACTCCTAATCATGCTCAAACAATCAAAACAAGCATACAAGAACATGATGTCAAGTCCAATTCCAAGTTCAAGCGCACATTAGCAAATTTTCTTGAATTTTTGATTTCCCCAATTAATAGATTGTCACACTTGAGTGTTCAAAGCATCAAATTGGCATTCCCCAAAATCTACAACAATCCAAGCAACCAACTAGAGCAAGTTCAATTCATGGTTGCAAGATTCAAGTTCAAACATGAATTTCCAATTCTTGAATTTCAATTTCGCCCACCAATTCAAGTTTAAAGCATCAAAATGGTTTTTCATGTTCGAATAAACATAGCACCAACAATTCATAAACAATTCAAGCACCCAATTCTAGATGATTCAAGTCATGGGTTCAAAGTTTCATTCAATTTCAAGCTTTTCATATAGAACCCTAACTTTTCAATTTTCTTCAACTTCAAGATATAGTATTCAAGTACAAGGATCAACTATTGCACTAAGTTAAACTATTATTAACTACTCCTAATCCTAAAAATATGATTCTACAAAGTTAAAAAAATTTAACGAAAAATTGAGAGATTTGTGCAAATACCCGAAATCCAAGTGAACCTGAAGATTGAAAGTGATCTTGGAGTGATTTTGTGTGTGTTGTTAGTGATTGAAAGTGAGATTTTTGGATTGGGGGTAAAACTTTCGGCCAACGGGTACCTTTATTTCATTAAAATTATGAAAGAATAAAAAATGGGAAGGTTGGGGATGCTTTACCCTTAAACCCGATGGGTTGGGTTCCCTTACCCATTTAGGCGGCCCGCCTAGTTGGGCAGGCTGTCCGCCTAGGCCTGTTGTCAATTTTTTTGTTTACTTTACGCGCACACACACACACACTTATCTGGGCGGTCCGCCTAATGAATGAGGTGGTCCGCCTGGCCGAATTTTTGCAATTTTCAAGTTTCTAACTATCTGAACTTTTTGGGGCGTCCCGCCTACCACAGAGGCGGTCCGCCTCAAACTGTTCCAAGCTTTTCTTAGCTTTTATCCATCATTTTTAACTCCCGTGCTCACCAACACTTAGATACCTGGAAAAGTAGAAACTAGTTACACTAAAAACTTGGGTTGCCTCCCAAGAAGCGCCTAATTTAATGTCACTGCACGATGGTATTGATCTTTCCCATCAAGGTTCATCAAGATAGGTGCACGCTACTTCACCAACATCAGTGTCGCATCCCAAATAATATTTACACAAGATGCCCATTCAATCGAAAGATTCTTCCACCTTTTTTGGATTGTAAATCAACCGAGCCATAAGGCGTAACACCAACCACCTTGAATGGACCCGTCCATTTGGACCTAAGCTTTTCAGGGAACAATTTCAGACGGGTATCAAACAACAACACCAAATCTCTAACCTTGAATTTCCGGTTCCAAATTCTTGAGTAATGGAGCACTTTCATCTTCTCTTTGTATATCATGGCATTTTCATATGCCAAGAACCAGAATTCATCAAGTTCGTGCAAGTTTGAAACTCTTGTGTTTGCGGCATCACCCCAATCCATGTTCAATTTATTCAATGCCTACAAGGCTTTATGCTCAAGTTCAACCGGCAAATGGCAAGCTTTCCCAAACACCAATTTGAATGGAGGCATCCCAATAGGAGTTTTGGAAGCGGTCTGATACGTCCCAAAGCTTCATCAAGTTTTCTAGCCCAATCGTTTCTATGTGCATTAACCATCTTGGCTAAAATGTTCTTGATCTTCCGGTTGGAGACTTCAACTTGCCTACTTGTTTGAGAGTGGTAAGGAGTTACAACTTTGTGTCTCACTCCGTATTTTTGGAGGAGATTTGTAAAGGCTTGGTTGCAAAAATAGATCCCACTATCACTAATGATTGCTCTTGAAGTCCCAAATCTTGAGAAGATGTTCTTTTTCAAGAAACCCAACATACTGGCTTCATTATTGGGGAGCGCGACCGCTTCCACCCATTTGGACATATAATCAACCGCTACCAAGATGTATTTATTTCCATAAGAACTCACTAAGGGCCCCATGAAGTCAATTCCCCACACATCAAACAATTCGACCTCAACAATGGGATTCATCAGCATCTCGTGCGTTCTTGAAATTCCATCCATCCTTTGGCATTGATCACAATTTTCACCCAAGCATGGGCATCTTTATGCAAAGTTGGCCAAAAGACGCCACATTGTAACACCTTGGACGCCGTCATCACTCCACCATGATGCCCCCATAAGGAGAAGAATGGCATCCTTCCATAATAGCTTCTTGCTCGGACTAGGCAACACACCTCTAGATGATTCCATCAACACTCACCCTAAAGAGATAGGGCTCATCCCAATAATAGAATCTTGCATCTTACCAAGGGATGGGTTCCCAAGACACAACCAAGATCCTCTCATTATCATTTACTTCAATTTCTTCTTTTGGCCTACCCTTCTCCTCCAAGCGGGACAAGTGGTCTGCCACTTGGTTTTCGGTCCATTTTCGATTAAGAACTTCAATATCAAATTTTTGGAGGAGCAACACCCATTGAATAGACCTTCCTTTGAATCTTTCTTTGCCACCAAGTACCAGATAGCAGAATGATTGGTATGAACAATTGTCTTCGATCCCACTAAATATGACCGGAACTTCTCAAAAGAAAACACAATTGCCAAAAGCTCTTTCTCCGTCACCGTGTAATTCAATTAAGCTCCGTTCATTGTCTTTCTTGCATAATAAATGGGGCGAAAAATCTTGTCCACCCGTTGACCTAGCTCGGCTCCGAAGACCACATCACTAGCGTCACACATAAGCTCGAACGGAAGCTCCCAATTACGACTCACAATGATTGGTGCGGTTGTTATCCATTTCTTCACTTCTTCAAAGGCTTCTAGACAAGCCTTGTCAAACACAAACTTGGCATCCTTCTCCAAAAGCTTGCACATTGGATTCCTAATTTTGGAGAAGTCCTTTATAAAGCAGCGATAGAACCCCGCATGCCCTAAGAAACTTCGAACTCCCTTCAC
The DNA here is from genome assembly GCA_037355625.1 of Petunia x hybrida. Classification (NCBI taxonomy): domain Eukaryota; kingdom Viridiplantae; phylum Streptophyta; class Magnoliopsida; order Solanales; family Solanaceae; genus Petunia; species Petunia x hybrida. The sequence goes on from JBBBVM010000007.1 coordinate 19,351,139, forward strand.
GATCATTGGAGGTGGAAGCTTGGAAATCACCTCAAGTTTTGCTTGGTCTACCTCAATGCCTTTCTTGGAAACTTTGTGCCCCAACATTATACCTTCTTACACTAGGAAATGACACTTTTTCCAATTTAGTACAAGTCTCATTTCATCACATCTTTATTACACCTTCTCCAGATTTGTTAAGCAATCATCAAATGAATCTCCAACCACCGAGAAATCATCTATGAATACTTCAAGAAATTTTTCAACCATATCGTGAAAAAGGGCTAGCATACACCGTTGAAAAGTGGTGGGAGCATTGCAAAGACCAATGTCATCTTGGGGAATGCAAAAGTGCCATAGGGACAAGTAAAAGTAGTCTTGTCTTTGTCATCGGCTTCAATGGATATTCTATTGTAACCGGAGTATCCATCCAAGAAGCAATAATAAGTACGATCCGCCAATCGATCAAGCATTTGGTCAATAAATGGCAAAGGGAAATGATCCTTCCTTGTTGCAGTGTTTAGCTTCTGGTAATCCATACACACTCTCCACCCGGTTACGGACCTAGTAGATATATACTCCCCCTTCTCATTAAGAATAACCGTCATATCTCCTTTATTGGGTACACAATGCACCGGTGACACCCACTTGCTATTGGACAATGGGACAATAACACCTGCATCTAGCCACTTAACGATCTCTTTTTTTACCACTTCTTGCATAGGAGGATTTAATCACTTTTGATGCTCCACACTCGGGCTACACCCCTCTTCAAGTATGATTTTATGAGTATACACCCCGGGTCAATCCCCCTTATATCCGCCAAGGTCCACCCAATATCTTTGATTCTCCTCTTCACTACTTCAACAAGTTTGGCTTCTTGCGATTTGGTTAAGTGGGATGAAATGATTATGGGTAGAGTGGAGTTTGGACCGAGGAAGGTATATTTCAAGTTGGATGGTAGGACTTTCAGTTCGAGTTTTGGTAGTTCCTCTGTGGATGGTTTTGTAGGTGGGGTTTCTCGATTTTCGAGGTCTAAGGATAGCTTTTTGGGTACATAAGTTTTTGATCTGAAGCCCTCTAACGCCTTTACTACATCCGCTACACTTTCTTCACTCCCAAATCCATATTCAAAATCACCGCCGCCAATATGTCTTCTTGACTAACTAAGACACTCTGCTTTTCAACAAGTGCATCAACCACCACATCAACATAAGAACAAGTGGCATCATCATCCATGGGTTGCTTCAAAACTTTGCAAATATGGAACACGACTTTCTCTCCATTGAATCTACAAGTGAGCTCACTCCTCTCTACATCACAAAGAGCTTATTCGGTAGCCAAGAATGGTCTTCCAAGAATGATAGGCACCTTAAAATCCATAGGACAATCAAGAATGACAATTTGCCAGAAAGACAAACTTGTCCACTTTCACCAACACATTATCAATAATCCCAATTGGACTCTTCATTGAACGATCGGCCATTTTCAAGTTCATTGTTGTTAGTCTTGGTGCCTTGGTATCCAATGTTTTGTATACCGCATATGGCATCGAATTGATACTTGCACCAAGGTCACACAAGGCCTTCTTGAAGTGTCTCCCACCAATAGTGCATGGAATAGTAAAAGCTCCGAGATCTTCCATCTTTTGTGCCACATGCTTTGACACTATTACACTAACTTGGTGAGTAACCTTGATTGTCTCGAAATCTCCATAGGTCTTCGTTTTCACCAAGTCTTTCATGAATTTAGCAACGCTAGGCATTTGTCCCAACGCATCAACCAAAGGTATGTTGATGGAAGTTGTTGCTATCTTTTCTCAAATTTTCTTGGCATGGAAGATTTCTCTTTGTTTGTTACTTCTTTGAGGGAATGGAAATGTTGCTTTGGGTATGGAGCTCGGTTTAGGAAGGCTTTCTTTGGGTGGTGGAGTTTTCTTTGGTTTGGCCATTTGGGTAGTGGTGTTTTGTGGGGGTAGGCTTTTGAGTGACTTCTTCAACATCATCTTCTTCTTCTTGCCTCTCTACCTCTTCTTGCACAATCTCCTCATTAGCTTCATCACCATTCAACTCAACACCCACATGATCATCTTGAATCTAATCTTCATATCATCATTCACTCTTGGCTTTTGGATCTTCCCATGTCTTGCCACTTCGAATTTTGATAGCCATCACTTGGTTTTTATCGCCTCTCTTAGAATTCACCATAGTATCACTTGGTAGTGCTCCTTGCGGCCTTTGATTGACTTGATGTGTGTTGACACCCAATTTTGTCCCGAAATTTCTAATTAATGGCTAATTATTTTAAATTAAGGCTAATTTTAAAATTGAAAACGAATGAATAAATTTTAAATAAAAGTGCCAAAATAGCAATGCCTACTCATGCAATTCCTTCATTTATTTAGTCCTAAAAGCGAGGCTAATTTCGTTCTCAATTTACAAAACTGACCTATCTATGCAAAACTCATGTTATATCCTATACTCCCTAATCAGCTTACCCAATTCCCTCCACCCCAAACCCGATTACCCAAATTTTCCCCCCAAAAACCTAGCTGAATCAGTCCAAAAAAATTTCCAGCTCATCTGATCGTACATAACTTTTCCAATTCGAGCCGTTGGAGGTTTTTCTTGGTATTTCACAGCTTGGAAAGAGCCCTAAGGAGTTCATATAAAAGCTTGAAAAATTCAGTTGGAAAGGGGACAGCGGCGTTAGGGGTGAAGATTTAGCAGAGAGGGTTCCAAACAATTTTGAGCCGTTAATGGGGTCGGGAAATGAGAAGCAATGAAAGAAAATAGGAGAGGATTCAGAGAGGTAACAGGTGAAGGAGACAGAACAGAAAATACCCATATATTTTCCCTTAGTTTTAGTTCAGAACATCGCGTTACTGTTTTGGTTTTTCAAGTCGAGTCGCGTCGTCATTCAAGTCCTCGACCTCGTTCAACTCGTCTCTTGTTCGAGTCGCTTTCTTCAGATTCAACGCCCTGGCTCGCTGCTCTAAAACAGGTAATACTCTCATCCTCTTGCATTTTATTTTACTACTTATGATCGATATGTAGTATATGCCATGTGTATTCCTATTTTAGGACTGTTTAGCTATAAGAGAATGAAAATGCTATGATATATCTTTCCTATTTCCACTGGATTAGCTCGTTTGTATGAGGTATACATTAAGAATTTGGAACACGTTGTTAAGTATTCATCTTGTTATTAGTATTAGTCGTATGAATTTTTGTTTAGTAGTTCTTGATTTCTTTTAGGATACTATCAGATGATTCAAGTAAAGTTTCCATCTTTGTACATTTTAGTCATTGGTTTGAGCTTAGTCTAGGTCTGTTGTTGTTTCCTCCAGTTGGTTTGTTTCCGTTTGCTTTTGTTTCTGCCTGGCTATATGTGTGAAGGTAGCAGGGCTGTTTTGGTTCAAGTTTCAGGGGATCTGTTTGTTTTGTTGTTGTTGAGGGATCTGCAGGGAATGGTTAGGAGTATATAGAGGGAGTTAGTTTTTTCAGATTGTGGAAGTATAGGCAGCAGGTTCTTGGTGTTCTTGGAGGGGTTCTGGTTATGTTATGATGGTGTATGATAGTTTGTAGAATTGGATGGAAGTTGTTTTGATAGTTGCAGGCATTGGTGAGGTGTTCTAAGGTGTTTTAAGATGGAAAAGGGCTTGGATTTTGTGAGTTTATAGCTGAGATTTTGTGTATCTTCAGTTTGTTATGGCTGCAGCATCAGGATGATGGTTGGTGAGCTCAAAGAAAGAGTTTAAGGGGTTAAAGAGTGTCCTGAAGTTGTCTTTGGTGTTTGGAGGCAATGTAGGAGGTTTGGTGTAGGCTCAAGGGTTGTGTAGATAGTTTCTTGTGTGTGTGGAGTTGCCTCAGTTGTGTAGTGAAGTATAGAGGAGCTTAGGTTTGTTTGTGGAGTTGCCTCAGGTCTTTTCTTTGCTTCTGTTCAGGTTTGTGAGAGTGGTCTTTTCTCTGTTTCCTTTCTTGATTGGCATAGGACTCCTGGGAATGAGTACCATTGGAGCTGCAAGAGTCACTGCGACTCAATATGTGATCAAGATTATAGCATTCAACATCCAGTCCTTGTTCGCATCATGCTTTCAGTTCTAGCTTTTCCGGGTTCTAATTTTTCAACTCATCTTTTGTATTTAAATTTATAGCTTATAATTAAACTGAGTTGTATAATTTTTGTATTATGATGATATATATATATATATATATATATATATATATATATATATATATATATATACATAGATATATATTTGCTTTCCTTTATGGCCATTACCTTTTATTTAGAGTAATTATTTAATTTATTGCAAATCAGGCCATTTAAGCAAATGCGTGCAAATTTTCACAAATTTTCAAAAACCACGCTTAATAACAGACTGTAAGAAAGACTTCTATCTTATTGATACGAAGTAGTTTCTTTTAAAAAGTCAAAATTTATAAAGAAGTTTTAATTAACTTCTAAATGTCCCGAAACAACTTTGCAAAAAGCGACTTGAAATCTAAGTTCCATCTTATGGTGAGATACTCGGATTTTAAAGTTGAAATTAAGCAAGTGCCATTTATGCGCTATCACATACAAGTTGGCAAAGAAACTAGGACGATCAAATCGTTCCTTTTTTCAAAAGAAAATGCGCTTTTATTTTATTCTATTTTATTTATAAATAATTAAAGCTTTTAAATAAATTGCAAATCTTTTGAGAACTTACTAAATTTAATTAGTTGAATTAATTAATAGTTCAATTAATTATTTTTAGAAAAGCGCATAAATAGCACTTGCAAATATTTTGGAAACCTGTCGGATTAATCGTTTTTAACGGAATTTCGAAAGTGCCTTAAAAACCTTCTTTCGAAATTAGCAAAACCTCTTACTTAGAATCTCTGAAAGACTGTCTTTTTCCAAAAACGGAGTTTTGCACGCATTTGTTTATTTGGTTCCCTATTTTCCTTAAATTGGGTGGCGACTCCAAAAACTCCAAAAGAGTTAGTCCATTCAGTTGATATTCCTAAATTTAATCCTTCGGGGTTATTTTTTTTAAGGGTTCAGCAGCATGGCGACTGTGCTGGGGAGCAATAAAGGTTTTGACCATAAAGGTTTCCAATTATTTGCAACTAGCATGCTTAATTTATTTCGCTTTATTATATCTGTTTGTTTGTGTGCCACGAAAAGCATGTCACTACACCCTTATTTGTGCACATATATAAACTGGCATTCCGTTCATATTTCCCCCACTTCTGGGAACCTCTTGCATTCTCACTCAAATATCCGCGAGGTGCGCCCATACGCACCCGCACTTTCTTCCACTAAAGAACCCTATGACGAGTTGGTACACCGGCGGCCATCGTAGGAGTAATTCGACTGCGAGACTGCTTGCCACTCACCTGTTAGCCTCAACCGTTAACCCACTCTTAGACGGAGCTTTAGGGAGCATGCATGCATTTACACCTTAGTCTGGACCCGGTCTCTGGTACCGCCTCCATAGTTAGGAAACCGCCCTTACGTCAGCGGGTTCTTGAAACCCAACGACAATGCATATTATGTGCTGTGTGATAACGAAACCTCAGTCCTAGCCATGTTTTAAGCAAAATCAGATTTAGAATTTTGTCTCCCATTTTGTCTTTTAGGTTAGAAAGTGGAAGAATTTAGCAGAATTGAGATCATAGACAGAATTGCAGTCCAGGGAAAGTTAGGCAGATTTGATTTGTTTGTGTTTTGGAGATGGTATGGTGTAGTGAGATCTAAGAGGCGAAGCCCCTGGTGTCTTTAAAAGATCAGTGGGGTCCCTCTCGTGAATGGCTTTGCGTGTGTGCAGGCCTATGTTGATTATCCAGCTGCAACTTTATAAAAATTGAAGTATGCTTGTCGCATACTAGGAGAGCGAAGCCCCTGTGTCTTTGAATGACCAGTGGGGTCCCTCCTTGAAGACCAGTGCGGTCTTGGCTACCTAGGAAACTGAGAGGCTTGATCAAATCCGAGGACCAGTGAGGAGCCCTATGAACAAGGTCTGTGAGCCTTGCAAAACCTAGGAAGCTGAGAGGCTCTTCCAATGCCAAGGACCAGTGAGGTTTTATTTATAAAGGTCAATTGGAACCTTTTATGATTTGCAGTCTGGTATTGTGAAGGCGGTTGGAAATTCCACTCCTGGATGTTGTAAAATAGTTGGGAGTTGTGCTTGGAGGAGTGTGGATGTTTGCAAAAGCTATGGAGGATTGTTTCGGGTTTTGGGCATTTGGGCTTAGAATTTTGTGCAAATGTTGTGAAGAGCATGAGCTGTGTTGGAATTTCGAGTTGATACCAACTTATGGAAGGTAGTTGGGATAACGGAATTGCAGTGTCAAGGCGGAGAGATGATTGTTATCAATTATTGTTATTGTTATTGTTGCTTACTCTAAATCTGAATTGCTCAGAACTTGCATGAACTATTTTTCGTTACCACTTATTTGCGCGATTAGGCTTACCTCTAGCACAAAGAGGTACCTTACAGGGTAGGACACGCCCGCATACGCTCAACTAATTGTGATTGGCACATGTCAAACTTGTTTAAAATGTAAAGCGCTACGTGACGCGCGCTACGTGATTGTGTGCAATTATGCCAATGATCTGGAAACTAACATAGTTACCTTTTGAGTTTTTTCCTTTTGTTTTGATTATCCCCCAAAAGAGAGAGTTTGATTCGTGTTGACTCCCGAGTTGGTTAAGTGTCTAACCTAAAGTGAAGCGAGCAATGACTGATAATCAGACTGGTATCCCTGCATCTTCTAATGAGCAAGCAGTTGTTGTTCCTGATGAACAAATTGCTAGAATGGCTAAGCAGATTGAGTGTATGCAAGCTGAACTAGACAGAATGAAAGGGTCGAGCCACCAAAACGCGCCAGCCGTGCTATCAACTCTGAACCCCAATGTTGAAACTGCCAATCCGAACACGCCTTTAAATTCCAGTGTCATTCATATGCTTGCACCAGTTAACAACATCCCAAATGCATTCATTAACCACAACAACTTGCCTCACTATCAATATTTACCTGCCAAAGATATTCCTCGTCCTCCACAATCCAAAGCACCCATTTCTGTAGCTGTTGTTCCTCAAAATGCCAATGATCCAAGGCAAGGATATCCCCAAGCCCAATACTATGAGCATGACCCCAATGGTAAGAACAGGGATTTCACTAACTATGTGCCACAAAGTGAAGTGCCCATAACGGTGGAAAAGCGGGGAAGGACAGTTGAGCAAGGGGAGATAATCCAAACGATGAAAATCATGCAGCAATCCATCAAGGATTTGCAAGTGTCTAGACGACGTGAAAGCATCTCCTACCGTAATCTCTATCTATACCCTGACGTTACTCTTCCTCCCGGGTTTAAAGTGCCAAAATTTGATATGTATGATGGTCATAGTGACCCATTTGTTCATTTGACCAAATATATCAACCGAATGAGGGTTGCGGGAGGTAAAGAGGAACTTCTGATGGCCTTCTTCAGTCATAGTTTAGAAGGTATTGCTGCTGAATGGTTTGCAAGACAAGATATAAGCAAGTGGCGTGAGTTTGATGACATAGCCAATGATTTTATAAAGCAATTTGAGTACAATGTCAAGATGGCTCCCGACCTTATAACCTTGTCCAATCTGAAGAAGAAACCAACAGAAACCTTTAGGGAATACGCATTGAGATGGCGTGAACAAGCTGCAAGGGTGCAACCGCCAATGACTGAGGAAGATATGGTAAAATACTTCATCCGAGCCCAAGATGATTCTTATTACATGCACTTGCTCCCTATGATGGGTAAACCCTATTCTGAACTTCTTGTGATGGGAGAGATGATCGAAGAAGGGGTTAAGACAGGGCGAATTGTAAGTTTTGCTGCAATGAAGGCAACTACGCAAGCCATCCAGAATGGTATGGGCAATTTTGAGAAGAAAAAGAGGAAAAATGAAGTTGGTATTGATATGGCTAATATCGACCAAAGGCCAAACAAGAAGCCTTCAGAAACTCACCAAACCAACCTATTTATCAAAGCACACCATACCCAACTTATCCAAGTCAACATCAAATTCCACCCGCGCCATATCCAGTCTATAATGCTCAACCTGATTACCATCAATCTGGAATACCCGCTTATCAGCTTTATTCACAACCGCAAGCATACGATTACCCTCAACAACACCAGTTACCTGTAGCCCGTCAGTCTATGCCAGCAGGGTCTCGTCCCAAATATGAAAAGAGACAGCGCCGAAAATTTACTTCTTTAGGTGAACCACAAGCTCAATTGTATGAAAGATTAAAAGATATGGGAGTGCTAAACCCTTTAGCAGGAGATGGTACGTTTGACCCTCCCCAAGAATGTGTTGATGGAGCCAAATATTGCGCTTACCATGCAGAATTTGTCAAGCACGACACTGAGGAATGTGTCCTTCTTAAACATAAGATCCAAGATTTGATTGAAGACAATACAATCCAGTTGAGTGAACCAACGCAGGAGACTTGGCTGTGAACTAAAAGCACTTTGCAAAATTTCGATTCGGATTGAGGCCCCGAATCATGCTGGTTAAAACTTTATCATTTTGCCTCGAGAAAATATTTTTCTCATTTCCATGTAATTTTGATTGTAATGCGAACTACGCGTAACCTGATTCCCAAGGCGGGATACGTAAGCAACTCACATAGAGCTCGGTTACACTAGCATAGGAATCCCCTATTTCCTCTTTTATGTAATTTTGAACTACTTTTGGTCTGATTCCTGAAATGGCAACAGGATAAGTAAGCCATCCACATCGGATTCGATCAGATTTTGTAATGCTTTAAGGCTTGTTTATCTTTGATGATGTAATTCCGAACTATGCATCTGGGCAGATGTGTAGGCATTCCTATTTGGATTCGGCTTCGGCTTCGCACTTAGATTGCCATATTCCCCAAATCTTTATATAAGCAGAACTACGCACGGTCTGATTCCCAAGGAGGGATACGTAGGCGCTCTCAACGGGCTCGACTCTATAATATTAAAATTTTAGTTTCCCCCCTAAAAGCCAACTGGGGCAAATTTCGCAAAGCAAGTTGAAGATTTGAAAGATAGCAACTGGGGCAAATCTTGCAAAGCTAGTTGAAGATGTAAAAGATCATAACTTGGGCAAATTTTTTGCAAAAGGTGGTATTTCCCGATAAAATATGAATGGACAAAATTCTGAAAGTGTTTGAGAATGGTGCAAAGTTGCAAGATAAAGGATGTTCAATTTTTTTCAACATATGTCACCATCTGAAATACAACAAGGGTTTTAGATCAACATGAAAATCTTTTTCAACTATGCAAGTATTTGTGTCAGCTATTTGAAACTTATTGTGCTATTAGTTCATTGGCCAAGTCTTAAACGACGGATCGCAAATCTAGACAAAGTGAGAAGAAGGAAGCAGTTGCAGGATGAAGGCTCGAGTCAACATGAACCAAACGCTCCCCCTCCCTCCCAAAACTAACGATTTTTCTTTGAGTGCAGGAATTTTCAAAGCAAAAAGATGAGGAAACTAGCAACTATCAATTCCTCATAGAGTATTTTTCATACACATTGAACAATGTTGCCCAGATAACGGACCGAGATCGGAGGCGTTATCTGACTCATTGCATACGCAAAAACGATCTTATTTCTCTCTCTATTTCTGCCCTTGTTTAATCGAAATTCATTGCTTAATTGACAACTTTACTTTACACTTTGCAGGAATTAAGCATTAACTCAGTGTTTCTCAAGGATAACACTTAACTCTTTATGGCTTCACCAAATATAAGCCAGACGGCTTAAACTCTCACTTTATATCTCCTTTATCTTTGACATTTTCCTGTCTATATGAATTTAATGACAACTTTATTTTGCAGGCTATTCTACCATTTATTTTACAAGTATCAACATCAAGTCTATTGTAAACAATCGAAGGCGCTATTGTTAAGAAGCCTACTGTAGAAAACGGGAGACTCGATCATGAGTCATTGCCGAAAGGCGGCATTTCTATTTCCAATAATTATTGCAAATTATTAAACATATCCGTCTCATTTCTCATTCGTCTTATGAGAGCGCTTACAAAAGTTCCATTTTTATGATTTACAGATATTGCCAATCCTGGGGGCTCACTTTGTTTTGTAGTCAAGGCCATTCCTCCATGGAAGAATTCAAAGAGTTCAACGCATTCACGCTTCCGAGAAGCGTCATTATATTCCACGCTTTCGAGAAGCGTCTTTATATCTCACGCTTTCGATAAGCGTCTTTATATTTCCCTCTTCCGGTAAGCGTCTTTATATCTCACGCTTTCGTTAAGCGTCTTTATATTTCACGCTTCCGGTAAGCGTCTTTATATGTTTACGCTTTCGATAAGCGTCTTTATTTCATGCTTCCGGTAAGCGTCTTCATGTGTTTACGCTTTCGATAAGTGTCTTTATTTCACGCTTCCGGTAAGCGTCTTTATGTATTTACGCTTTCGATAAGCGTCTTTATTTCACACTTCCGGTAAGCGTCTTTATGTGTTTACGCTTTCGATAAGCGTCTTTATATTTCACGCTTCCGGTAAGCGTCTTTATGTGTTTACGCTTTCGATAAGCGTGTTATTTCACGCTTCCGGTAAGCGTCTCTATGTGTTTACGCTTTCGATAAGCGCCTTTATATTTCACGCTTTCGGTAAGCGTCTTTATGTGTTTACGCTTTCGATAAGCGTCTTTGTTTCACGCTTCCGGTAAGCGTCTTTATGTGTTTACGCTTTCGATAAGCGTCTTTATATTTCACGCTTCTGGTAAGCGTCTTTATGTGTTCACGCTTTCGATAAGCGTCTTTATATTTCACGCTTCCGGTAAGCGTCTTTATGTGTTCACGCTTTCGATAAGCGTCTTTATATTTCACGCTTCCGGTAAGCGTCTTTATGTGTTTACGCTTTCGATAAGCGTCTTTATTTCACGCTTCCGGTAAGCGTCTTTATGTGTTAACGCTTTCGATAAGCGTCTTTATATTTCACGCTTCCGGTAAGCGTCTTTATGAGTTTACGCTTTCGATAAGCGTCTTTATATTTCACATACCTATTTTAATGATCTTATGTTGCTAATAAGTTTGTTAAGACTTGCAGGATAATGAGATTACTTCGGATGTGTCCTTAGTTTTGGTTGGAGCACAATCCAAGATAGCATTGCAAACTCCCTTTTCATGATTTAAAGCATTATGCTTTATCATGGTTTATTGTCGAAAAGGCAGCATTCTTTTTACCCATTATGATTATATTTGAAGTTCACTTTATGTTCCTATTAATTGAAGCTTTTTATTGCTTTATTTTCAGTCTACCAATGACTCCGAAGTCATCGTGCCTCACAAAGCCGGATTTCTTCACTAGTTAATTGGAGACAAGCTTATCATTGATATTGCAACCAGCATCTACAAGTTTTATTGTCGTTATTCATTTATTACTTCATTTATTAAGCTTTATTTGCAGTTACTCGCTTACTGTTTGCCAAGTTTATTACAGGATTTTAGCAGCGCCGCAGCAACATTTGGAGCATAACGTGGAACTCTTTCTTAGCAGTGAACTGGGGAAATCATTGATATGAGCTAGACTCGTCAACGAGGATCTGGGGAATCGAGCAAGTATTACCTAATCTTTCATTCCAGATTAGGGGTCAGTCAGATTCTTTCCTATTCGTGCGTCCGTTTCTGTTAATCGTGCGAGTTTTCGTATCTAAGTGTCGTCGAACTACATATGGCCTGATTCTCTTTTAGCCCGAGATATGTAGGCAACTCGAAAACCGGAGTTCGGCCATATCTATAAGTCTCGGCTTTTGGTCCATGGAATCGGTAGTCTTTGGCTTTATCGTGACAAAATTGGCTTTATGTCAACTTCTTTACCCTGAAAACTCTTCCATCCTTTTCCGGGTAAAGAGGGGCAGCTGTTGACACCCAATTTTGTCCCGAAATTTCTAATTAATGGCTAATTATTTTAAATTAAGGCTAATTTTAAAATTGAAAACGAATGAATAAATTTTAAATAAAAGTGCCAAAATCGCAATGCCTACTCATGCAATTCCTTCATTTATTTAGTCCTAAAAGCGAGGCTAATTTCGTTCTCAATTTACAAAACTGACCTATCTATGCAAAACTCATGTTATATCCTATACTCCCTAATCAGCTTACCCAATTCCCTCCACCCCAAACCCGATTACCCAAATTTTCCCCCCAAAAACCTAGCTGAATCAGTCCAAAAAAATTTCCAGCTCATCTGATCGTACAGAACTTTTCCAATTCGAGCCGTTGGAGGTTTTTCTTGGTATTTCACAGCTTGGAAAGAGCCCTAAGGAGTTCATATAAAAGCTTGAAAAATTCAGTTGGATAGGGGACAACGTGATACACATTGGAGGAAGAAGATAGTAATTGTTGAATAACCTCTGGGATCACAGGAGGTTGGTTAGGTGTCTCTGGAAGGGTGACTGAAGGCCTGACCCTTATCATGAATAATTGTGGTCTTCCTTTGTTGCCCTTGTTCAAGGCCTTAGCTTCCACTGTCTTAAGCTTTGCAGCATTACCCTGTAACATCATGTTTTTCCCTTGATAAACAAACTCCATAGTCAGGTTACCAAAATTCATCCTGATATCCCCTAATCTACACAGCCATTGTACCCCTAGAACCATGTCACAGGTACCTAGGGGCAACAACAGAAAATCAGCTGTAAACATAGTGCCTTGCAATAGCCACTGCAAGTTCCTACAAACACCAGAAGTCTGTATAGTGCTGCCATCAGCTACACTGATGTCTTGTGGACTAACTTGTTCAACTACACACCCCATCTTTGCAGCTACAGTAGAATCAATAAAGTTATGTGTAGAGCCTGTATCAATCAATATATTCAGTGTGTGCTTGTGCCCAAACCCAGTGACTCTCAGTGTATGGAAACCCATGGATCCATTCAGTGCATGTAAGGAAATTGCACAGTCTTCAGTAAGTGGTTCCACTGGTTCTGGCACCTCTTCTATGAACAAGGAGTCCTCCTCTTCTACTTCCAAGATAAACAATTGCTTTTTGGCCTTGCAAACATGTCCCAGATAGTACTTCTCATCACAAAGGAAACACAGTCCTTTAGCTCTTTTTTCATCTATTTCAGCTGGTGTCAAACTCCTCCTTTTCCCTCTGTCCAAAGAGTTCACAGCACCGGGGTTAAATGTAGCTCTCGCAGATGGTCTAGACTGACTGTAGCTGGTGCTCTTATTCTGCTTAATGAGAGCTGACTCGACCATCCTAGCCACCTGGTATGCTTGTGGTAGAGAACAAGGTCTGTGTAATTTAACAGTATCTCTTAACTCAGGTTTTAGGTTCCCAACAAAACAACCTATGGCATTCTCAGTTGTCAAGTTCACTCTAGTCATGACCTTGTCAAACCTCTCTTGATAGTCTTGCACAGTACTTGTGTGCCTAATATTAACCAATTCTGACATAGGGTCATCCATGTCCAGACCAAACCTATCAGTGAGTGCATATAGATATTCCTCCCAGCTGGGAAAGGGCAAATGTTGTCTACTCCTAAGGTAAGCCTGGTGCCACAATATAGCTATACCATCAAAGTGTACTGAAGCTACCTGGACTTTTTGATGAACAGGAATTTTGTCCAATGAAAAAAATTGTTCCACCTTGTACAACCATGACCTAAATTCAGATCCATTAAACCTGGGGAACTCTATCTTAAAGAGTCGAGTCATTGACTGGTGATGTGAGTGTGTGGGAAAGTTCTGGGGATTATACTGTGGATTATAGTGTGACAAATAGGGTGCGTGAGCTGGGTTCTGAGGTTGGTAATGGGGATAGGCTAAAATTGGGTTCGACTGAGTGGTAATGGGTGTTGTGATTGTAGAAAAATAAGGGGGTACTGGAGGTAGCTGAGTGGGTTGAAATCGCATAGGATAGTTAGATCCCAAAGGAACAGTGGATGCAGGGTTTTGGGTTAGTGTAGGGTAAGCTAGAGGAGATGATATATGAGTCAGAGATGCAGGAGTACCTCTAGGAGCGTTAACCGGCGAAGGCAAGCTCGTCGATCTTGAAGAAGCCGGAGTCAACCCAGCAAATAACATGGGGTTACCAGATGGTGTATAGATCTCTTTTCCCTCTCTGGAAAAATCAATTCGTTTTCCCCTATCCCCAAACTGAATTGTGTTCACTGATTCCCGAAGCTCTCGATAAACCTTCTCATGGTTCGCCTCCATCTCATCTTGTCGTCGCACAAAATTCACTATGTCAGCTGAGATCTTAGCTAACACTTGTTGAATATTAGCAGAATCGGACATGGTGGATTTGCAGAGCAGGTTGTATCAATGGTATCAGAGCCACCCACCACCCTCCGTACACCGTGCCTTGGACGGTGACGCCGGCATTGCAGTGTTCGCCCGGGGCTAGAAAGTGTCTAGCGCACAGCCGTCGAGGACGACGGATGCGGAGCGTGGTGGTTTGTTATGAACTATTGCAAGGTATGGGACTTGAGTCCCACATCGGCCAAATGGGGGGTTGTTGTGGGGTTTATATAGCCTTGGGCTCTCCCACCTTAATAGCTAGCTTTTGGGGTGTGGTTCTCCCAAGGTTGGTGTGGTTCTCCCAAGGTTGTATCAATGGTATCAGAGCCACCCACCACCCTCCGTACACCGTGCCTTGGATGGTGACGCCGGCATTGCAGTGTTCGCCCGGGGCTAGAAAGTGTCTAGCGCACAGCCGTCGAGGACGACGGATGCGGAGCGTGGTGGTTTGTTATGAACTATTGCAAGGTATGGGACTTGAGTCCCACATCGGCCAAATGGGGGGCTGTTGTGGGGTTTATATAGCCTTGGGTTCTCCCACCTTAATAGCTAGCTTTTGGGGTGTGGTTCTCCCAAGGTTGTATCACAACGACGTTAGGGGTGAAGATTTAGCAGAGAGGGTTCCAAACAATTTTGAGCCGTTAATGGGGTCGGGAAATGAGCAGCAATGAAAGAAAATAGGAGAGGATTCAGAGAGGTAACAGGTGAAGGAGACAGAACAGAAAATACCCATATATTTTCCCTTAGTTTTAGTTTAGAACATCGCGTTACTGTTTTGGTTTTTCAAGTCGAGTCGCGTCGTCATTCAAGTCGTCGACCTCGTTCAACTCGTCTCTTGTTCGAGTCGCTTTCTTCAGATTCAACGCCCTGGCTCGCTGCTCTAAAACAGGTAATACTCTCTTCCTCTTGCATTTTATTTTACTACTTATGATCGATATGTAGTATATGCAATGTGTATTCCTATTTTAGGACTGTTTAGCTATAAGAGAATGAAAATGCTATGATATATCTTTCCTATTTCCACTGGATTAGCTCGTTTGTATGAGGTATACATTAAGAATTTGGAACACTTTGTTAAGTATTCATCTTGTTATTAGTATTAGTCGTATGAATTTTGTTTAGTAGTTCTTGATTTCTTTTAGGATACTATCAGATGATTCAAGTAAAGTTTCCATCTTTGTACATTTTAGTCATTGGTTTGAGCTTAGTCTAGGTCTGTTGTTGTTTCCTCCAGTTGGTTTGTTTCCGTTTGCTTTTGTTTCTGCCTGGCTATATGTGTGAAGGTAGCAGGGCTGTTTTGGTTCAAGTTTCAGGGGATCTGTTTGTTTTGTTGTTGTTGAGGGATCTGCAGGGAATGGTTAGGAGTATATAGAGGGAGTTAGTTTTTTCAGATTGTGGAAGTATAGGCAGCAGGTTCTTGGTGTTCTTGGAGGGGTTCTGGTTATGTTATGATGGTGTATGATAGTTTGTAGAATTGGATGGAAGTTGTTTTGATAGTTGCAGGCATTGGTGAGGTGTTCTAAGGTGTTTTAAGATGGAAAAGGGCTTGGATTTTGTGAGTTTATAGCTGAGATTTTGTGTATCTTCAGTTTGTTATGGCTGCAGCATCAGGATGATGGTTGGTGAGCTCAAAGAAAGAGTTTAAGGGGTTAAAGAGTGTCCTGAAGTTGTCTTTGGTGTTTGGAGGCAATGTAGGAGGTTTGGTGTGGGCTCAAGGGTTGTGTAGATAGTTTCTTGTGTGTGTGGAGTTGCCTCAGTTGTGTAGTGAAGTATAGAGGAGCTTAGGTTTGTTTGTGGAGTTGCCTCAGGTCTTTTCTTTGCTTCTGTTCAGGTTTGTGAGTGTGGTGTTTGCAGGGGTTTGGAAGTTGTTTTTGTGTGTGTTTGAGGGAGCTCAGGAATTGGGTAGCAGGGGTGTCTCCTGGTTCATCTTCTTTTTTAGTTTAGTCTCAATATAGTAAGCCTGTAGCTTTCCTCGGTGAAGTTAGTTCAGTGTGTTCTAAGAGTTTGTTTGTTGTTAAATCAGCTTGCTAGTTCTTTTTCTTAAAAGTTGTTTAGTCTACAGCTTGAGTGAGTAGTGCTTTCATATTTTCTTAGGTCCTGTTCTTCCTCGTTAATTGATGGCTCTTAGGTTTGCCTTTTCCCTGGTTTGTAAAAGCCTTTGTTATAATTCTGTAGTTTCTTGTGACGATCTATTTCTGTTCTTAACTTTTCCTGTTCTTGCACTAAGAAATGAGTAGAGTACATATATGTTTGCACATTGAGGGATCATATTTTAAACTCTAGAGTTTGGTCTGCCCTATGTTACAGCTAAGATCTCTTAGGATTTAGTTGAAATCCTGGTATGTTTGCATATTGCATATGTATAAAAAATGAAATCTTTATTGTTAAATGGAGCTCCCTAGTTTATGAAATGGTTTGATCCATGTGATGGTTTAAATTAACAAATGCAAATTTATAAGTTTTGGTCTTTTTTTTTACATTTCCTTTAATGAAGCAGTAGCTTGATTCATTATATTTAAGAAAATCAAATTTTAACCTTGGTTTGCCAAATCTTTGTTCGACCAAGTAATAGAGATCCCATATTAGTTTATTTATTGTAATTGGCTTAAGCTTCAAAGTGGTTTATTGTCTGAAGTTTACTTCTTGAGTATAATAATTTGGCTTGGTGGTTAAAGACAATTTTGATACCACTATGTAGCTGTATGTTAAATCTTGTTAAAAGATTAAGTCTAGATTGTTGCTCAAGATTCTGTTGTTTGATTAGGCTTTGTATATGCTATTCAAGTTCAGTTTTCTTTGTGCATTATCTATGTTCCCATCTTCTCTGAATTCGTTATTAATATTAGTTTCTAATCTCTCTGTTTCCTTTCTTGATTGGCATGGGACTCCTGGGGAATGAGTACCATTGGAGCTGCAAGAGTCACTGCGACTCAATATGTGATCAAGATTATAGCATTCAACATCCAGTCCTTGTTCGCATCATTCTTTCAGTTCTAGCTTTTCCGGATTCTAATTTTTCAACTCATCTTTTGTATTTAAATTTATAGCTTATAATTAAACTGAGTTGTATAATTTTTGTATTATGATGATATATATATCTATATATATATATATATATATATATATATATATATATATATATATATATATTTGCTTTCCTTTATGGCCATTACCTTTTATTTAGAGTAATTATTTAATTTATTGCAAATCAGGCCATTTAAGCAAATGCGTGCAAATTTTCACAAATTTTCAAAAACCACGCTTAATAACAGACTGTAAGAAAGACTTCTATCTTATTGATACGAAGTAGTTTCTTTTAAAAAGTCAAAATTTATAAAGAAGTTTTAATTAACTTCTAAATGTCCCGAAACAACTTTGCAAAAAGCGACTTGAAATCTAAGTTCCATCTTATGGTGAGATACTCGGATTTTAAAGTTGAAATTAAGCAAGTGCCATTTATGCGCTATCACATACAAGTTGGCAAAGAAACTAGGACGATCAAATCGTTCCTTTTTTCAAAAGAAAATGCGCTTTTATTTTATTCTATTTTATTTGAAAAATAATTAAAGCTTTTAAATAAATTGCAAATCTTTTGAGAACTTACTAAATTTAATTAGTTGAATTAATTAATAGTTCAATTAATTATTTTTAGAAAAGCGCATAAATAGCACTTGCAAATATTTTGGAAACCTGTCGGATTAATCGTTTTTAACGGAATTTCGAAAGTGCCTTAAAAACCTTCTTTCGAAATTAGCAAAACCTCTTACTTAGAATCTCTGAAAGACTGTCTTTTTCCAAAAACGGAGTTTTGCACGCATTTGTTTATTTGGTTCCCTGTTTTCCTTAAATTGGGTGGCGACTCCAAAAACTCCAAAAGAGTTAGTCCATTCAGTTGATATTCCTAAATTTAATCCTTCGGGGTTATTTTTTTTAAGGGTTCAACAATGTGCAAGTTGGCTCATTTGCGATTCAAGGTCCTTGATGGATGTGGAATGAGATGACATTGTTTGTTTCATGTCTTTCATCCTGCTATTCAAGTCTTTCATGTCTCCGGTGTACCCTTGTTGGGTTTGGATCATTTGGTAATCAACTCTTCCAACTTTGAACACTACTAAAAATCAGGGGTTTTCCCACTGCATTTTTCGGACCGAAAATCGGTCTGAAGACCCTACCCGACCACTGCGGTCGGATAAATCAATTAATTTTTTTTAATGAATTAATTTTTTAAGTGTCAATTAATTTTTTTTAATGACCTCGGCGGTCGGATAGTAATAAAAATTTAATTTTTTTAGAGTACACGACCGCTGCCCGACCGCGGCGGTCGGATACCCGAAATAAAATAACGGGCCACAACTCTTTCTTCCTCATTCTCTCTCTTCCTCATTATCTCTCTTTCCCCAATTCCCCTCTACCTCAAACCCGACCCCCAAATCTCTCAAAAACACTCACTAATCTCAAATTTAACACTAAATCTTCACCCCTCTACCTCTACAAATCCGAGGTAAGTTTATTTTTCATTGTTTTCCTTTTTATTTTTTTCCAAATCCGAAAACCCTAACTTTTAATTTTTTTTTTTCAGATCCGCAGAGCAGACCACCCCGGCGCCGCTGCAGAGCAGTCCACCCCGACGGACCAGCTTTTTAAGTAAGTGTTTCAGTTTTTTTTTTTTCAATTTTAATTATGGTTTAATTATGGATTCATGAAATTGTTGGGGGTGATATTTGAGTTTTGAGTAGGATGAAATTGTTGGAGGTTTCATGAAATTGTTGCTTGAATTGTTTGGAATGTGGGGAAATGATTTGTGAACCTTTGAAAGTAAAAATTCATGAAAATTGTAAGCTTGTATCCTAAACATGAGTAGGATGAGTGTTTGAAACATTTGTTACTAGGAATTTAGGAGATGGAAAAATTTGATTAGTTCCTTTTCGCTCAATATTTATTTTTGTGCTTGTTTGTGTTGGTGGCGAGTTTGGCCTCGGTGGGCTTGGGTTATTAGCAAGTGATAAGCAGTTTTTCAAATTATTGGAATTGAAAAAAGTATTATCTTGAATTGAAAAATTGCAATAAATGTTTGTTATCTTTAACTAATATATAGCTAGTTTTGACCATGTTAAGTGATCAAATATTTTGGAATGCCAAGATTGGGGCAAGTAAACGTAGATAGAATGAATATAACTAGTGGAATGCCTATGAAGCTAATACAATAGCTTAATAAAATTTGTTTCAACTTAATTATATTATTAAAGACATTAATATAATACCATATTTCTAAGTAGAAACATAGTTAGAGAGTTAGGAACATAGAGAGAAAGTTAGGTTCTTTTTATCTACTAAATTGCTAAAGTTTGAATCTTTTTAATTATTTGTTTAGAATGAGATACTTGTTTTACAAAGAGACAAATATAGAACTTTCTCGTAGCATAAATTGTAAGTAATTGAACTACTAACAAACTTAACAATAATTTAAGAGACATTAGCTATAAGTAATATAGTAGATACACAAATTAAAATATCTTAATTATATTTGTAAATGAAATAAATTATTTATAAATATCTAGTTTTTAATCTTTTTCTATTTCATTTAATTTTTGAGAAGTATTATTAATTACTAAATGATAATCTTAGAGAACAAATTAGTTAGTAATATAAAAGTAATTGACTTAGAAAATTATACAATTACTAAATTTTATGAAAATTGGTAGTGTATCAAAGTAATTTTTGTTTAAATCTTTACAATTTAATATGCATCTCAAACTTGTAATTTTTGTATAGATATGGAACATGAAAGTCGTAGTTGGATGTATAATAGAAATAATCCCGGGCGGCGGGGGATGAGGGAAGAATTTGCAGTAGGTGTTCAAGAATTTATTGAAAAGGCGAAAATACTTGATGATTTTATACGGTATGGCCAGATTAAGTGTCCTTGTGTGAAATGCAATTGCACAAAAGGACAAAGTTTGGAAGATGTTGAAATGCATCTTTATATGAAGGGTTTTATGCCAAATTATTCTGTTTGGGTTTATCATGGAGAGTCTAGGGATATGGGTGGTGATGTTGATTTTCAAAATGCTTATGCCGGTGGGAGTCGTCCGTTTGTGGAGAATGACCTTGATAATTATCGAATGAACGATATGGTTAATGATGCTTTTGGGATGTACCCAGAGGAGCCATCCCAACCGGGTACATCGCAACCAAATGTTGAGCACGTTCCTTATGATGAGGCAAAGCTCTTCTATAAACGGTTGGAGGAAGCTAGTCGTCCATTGTACGAAGGCTCAGTGCATTCCAAGTTGTCAGTTGCTGTTAGATTGTTAAGTATTAAATCTGATTTTAGTATATCTCAAGCAGCCATGGATTCCATCATTGGCCTTATGAATAAACTTAATGTGACTAACATGGTATTACCAAATGATTATTACCACACTAAGAAGTTGGTTTCCACGTTAGGCCTTTCTGCACAGAGAATTCATTGTTGTGTCAACGGTTGCATGTTGTTTTATAAGGATGATGCAGAATTAGATAAATGTAAATTATGTGAGGAGCCTCGTTACAAGCCGGTTCTAAACCCTAAAAAGAAGCCGATACCTGTTAAGTCGATGCATTACTTACCCCTTATACCTAGGTTAAAGAGGTTGTATGCGTCGATGAGCTTTGCTCCTCATATGAGATGGTACCATGATCGTACAAAACAGCCAGGCATTCTAAGCCATCCATCAGATGGTGAGCCATGAAAACATTTTGATCAGGTGTATCCGACATTTGCTAGTGAACCAAGAAACATAAGGTTGGGTCGATGTTCAGATGGGTTCACTCCTTTTGATGTCTCGTCTACACCTTATTCTTGTTGGCCCGTATTTTTCACGCCGTACAATCTTCCGCCCGAAATGTGCATGACTAGTCCTTATCTGTTTTTGAATTGCATTATCCCAGGGCCACATAACCCGAAAGCCTCGATTAATGTATTTTTGCAGCCTTTGATTGATGAGTTAAAGTTATTGTGGTATGAAGGTGCGGAAACATATGATATATCAATGAAACAGAACTTTCAACTGCATGCTTCTTTGATGTGGACTATAAATGACTTTCCAGCTTATGAAATATTATCTGGGTAGTCCACTGTTGGTAAGCTCTCTTGCCCTTATTGTATGGAAGATACAAAAGCATTCACTTTGAAAAATAGTGGTAAGATTACATGGTTCGACTGTTGCCGTCGATTCTTGCCAATTGATCATCCGTTTAGGAATAACAGTAGTGCATTTATGAAGAATCATGTTGATTTTGAGGAGCCTCCGCGAAGGTTGTCAGGAAAAGAAATATGGGATAGGGTTAAGTTGTATCTTAAGGTAACTGTCCAACGGCCATCTAAAGCACCTGGTTATGGTATTGATCATAATTGGACTAAACAAAGTATCTTCTGGGATTTGCCTTATTGGAAGGATAATCTTCTTCGACATAACCTGGATGCCATGCATATTGAGAAGA
Organism: Petunia x hybrida; assembly: GCA_037355625.1. NCBI lineage: Eukaryota > Viridiplantae > Streptophyta > Magnoliopsida > Solanales > Solanaceae > Petunia > Petunia x hybrida. The sequence continues at coordinate 19,372,893 of JBBBVM010000007.1, forward strand.
ATTTTTTCGATGCTGTCTTTAATACTGTGATGGATGTCAGGAACAAGACAAAGAATAATGTGAAGGCCAGGTTGGACCTTGAGGAACTTTGTAGGCGACTTGAGTTACACTTATCTCAAGTTGGCAACACGATTTGGCTTCCCAAGGCCAGTTACACATTCGGATTGGATGAGAGAAGAATGATTTGTGATTGGGTCAAGAATTTGAGGATGCCTGATGGATATGCATCAAACTTAGAAAGGTGTGTTGATATGACAGAAGGAAAATTGACTCACATGAAAAGCCACGATTGTCACATCTTCATGGAAAACTTGCTCCCAATTGCATTAAATGGCTTGCCTGATAAAGTTTGCAAACCCCTTACAGAGACGAGCCTATTTTTTAAGGAGCTGTGTTCTAAGAGATTGAAGGAAGAGAATCTTAAGTCGTTGGAAAGTAACTTTCCTGTTGTCGCGACTAAGTTGACAAAAATCTTTCCACCTGGTTTCTGTAATGTAATGGAGCATCTTCCAATTCACCTCGCGGAAGAGGCACTACTGGGAGGCCCGATGCACTGTAGATGGATGTATCCTTTCGAGAGGTAAGGTCTCTTAAGTTATTATTAACTCATTTTTTTAATTCATCTTAAGTAAATTAATTAATATAATGTATTATGCAGAATTATTGGCAAGTGTAAGCGGGACATGGAAAACAGGAACCAAATTGAGGGGTCCATATGTAAGGCATATCTGGCTAGAGAAACTTCTCATTTTTGTTCGTATTATTTCGATCAAAATGTGCCATGTTTGCGAAATAGGCCAGATCGACATGATGTTGGAGACAACAATGATCCGAATTATCCACCATTTTCTATATTCAATCAACCTGGTAGAGGAAAGTTAATGACCGAAGTATGCAAGTTCACTGACCGGGACAGAAAAGCAGCTACAACACATGTTTTGTTGAATTGTCCCGATGTCACGCCTTTTTACAAGTATGCTTTTTTTAACATTAAAGCCTAACATTCACTTTGTTGGAGAATTTGGCGCTGCTGCTGTTTATGAAAAATTTTCAGGTTGGCTTAGAGAATTTGTAAGTGTTATATAAACAAATACGTAAGTTTTTTGCTCTCTCTCTCTCTCTCTCTCTCTATATATATATATATATATATGTTGGTTTAATGTGTACAACTATCTTGAACTTTATATAGGTACTCAATCTGGATAATGGCATAAACTTCCCATTGTTGCATGACATATCTCATGGGCCTTATTATAAATATAAGAGGATGTCTAAGTACTTTGTTAATGGGTACAAGTTTCATACTAAAGAATGATCCTTAGGGAAGAAAACCAACAACAACGGTGTGTGTGTGAAAGGTGGTACTGGTGACCAGGATGTAGACTTTGATTACTATGGTGTGATTGAGGAGATTTTAGAAATAGAGTTTAAAGTAGGTTGGCCTCGTAAAAGATTGGTGCTTTTTCGTTGCAAGTGGTTTGATCCGAGTCCCAAGGGTACGAGGGTAGACCCATGTTCTAAAATAGTTAAAGTTAATCACAAAAGGTCATATGGACATTATGATCCTTTCATCATTGCCCAGAATGTGAAGCAAGTGTGGTACGTTCCTTATCCACCGACAACGAACAAAGCCAAATCCAAATCCAAAGCCAAGGCCAATTGGTGGGCTGTTCTAAAAGGCAAGCCGGTGGGAAGAGTGGAAGTAGATGATGTATTAGATGTTGCATATCAAAATGAGGTTTCAACCATTCCCTTGATTGTGGATATTGAATTAGCCGATCAGTTGCAACATAGTGAAGGCATCTATGAAGAGTTTGATGTATCAGTGGTTAGACATGAAAAAAATAATTAATTTTGGAGAAGGAACATCTAGGGCAAACGAGGAGGATGAATATATGGATGACGTTGAAACAAGCGAGGAAGAATTTGTTGATGATGATGAGACGAGCGAGGAAGAAGAAATAGCCGATGACCTTGACGAGAATGATGATGATTGATATGTTCGTAGTTATTTGTCGTTACTTTACTACAATTATTTGCACTACTTTATAAATATATTCCATATAAATTTATAATTTGCTTATATTGTGCTAATTTATTGTGCTTAATTTACAGATATGTCATTTACGGAGAAGGCTAGGGGGAAAGAAAGGTTCAAAGTACTTCTCCTGCTTCAGGTCATACTACTCCTCCTGCACATGTACCTCATATGCTTCCTACATATCCTCCGTCTACATATGCTCCAGGTTTTTTCACTCCTCCCGCTACCTTTCCCCCTAGCATGCCACTTCCTACATCTCCTGGTTATGTTGTTCGTCCGCATGGCATGAGTTCATCATCCATGCCTTCACTATCTTCCAGTCCATCACTATCCCCTTCATCATCTACTCCTTCTGGATCTACTGTACCACCTTCTGATCCGAGCTCGGTGGGCACTTCGGTACCACCTACTGTACAATATTATGATCCGAGCTCGCCTTTTTACATTGGTGCTCCAGGATCATATGATGATGGGAGGGTGAGGATTTATCCTGAGAGTAGTAGTAGTCGTGGATAAGTATTATTTTTTGTTATTTTTTAACTATTTAATACTACTGTAAAGTTTAATTTTTTAGTATAATTATTAACACTAGTGATTTTTATTTAGTTTTACTCCCTCGTACGTGGCTACTCCCTTAGTCACATTATGCATTAAATCTAGATGGAGTGAGCCATGACCATCCTGGGGTAGGGTACCCTTCCCCGTAAAGTTGTCCATGTTTGACGATTTTAAGGTAATAACTATGTTTTATTTTTTAATAATTTAGTGAAGTGTCACTTTTTTAAAAATCTAATATTTTTAATTATTTCAGACAAAGTGTAAGTGGCATCCTGCCTTTGATAGCGTTGCCCGAAGCATTCTCTTGGAGAATGCGCAGATAGAGTCAAAGGTAACCTGTATGATTGTCGGGCCAAAGGAAAGAAGCTCGATTGGATATAGGATCACGTTTGGGTAAAATATCTGAAATATTCGGATAGTGATGAATTTAAGAAGAGGAGCGCCCAAGGAAAAGCCGCGCGAGCCTCCGAAAAGGGTGGATCGCTGCACACTGGGGGTTCGGTTAGCGCAGCGACTCAGCGGATGCTATTGGTAACTTATTAATTATTATATGTATTGTTTTATGTAACTCGCATTAATTTTCTATCTAACTTGTCATCTTTTTAATTTTGTAGGAAAAGGAAGAAGGGCGGCCAGTACGTGTGCCTAAAATCTTTAAAAAGAGGCATATATACAGAAATAAAAAAGGAGAAGAAGTGTGGGTCGAGGAGCGTGCTAGAGAGCTATATGTAAGTTATTAGATTCAATCTTTCAAAGTTATTAAATCCGTCAATATTTGTAAATCTAATTCTTGTTATTAAATTTTTTTCAGGAAAAGGCTATTGCGGCTTATGAATAAAGGATGGCAAGTCAGGCATCCGCAGTAGCCCAGCTCAAATGACACTAGAGGAGGAAACCGCACTATGGTTGGAGGTGAATGGCGGAGTAAAGAAGGGAAGTGCTTACGGCCTTGGATCGCAGTATGCCTCGGAACGTCTAAATCCAGGTTTGTTTGACACTTACACTCCTCCTGCTAGTTCAATTAATCCCTCGGTGGAAGTCTCGTTGCGCAATGAAATCGAAGAGCTTAAGAGAAAGAGTGAAGAAGATCGTTTGCACAGTGAGGAAAATATGAGAGTCATGCGGGAAATGATGCAGAACATTGTGTGTGGTAGTGCGGACAAGGGAAATAAGGGCAAGGGCAAGACGAAGAGCAAGATCAAGAGCAAGAGCCGGGGGAAAGGCAAGAGCAAATGTCAATACAGCTCGTCGTCTGAGTCTAGTTCTGAGGCAACGGAGTAGTAATAATGGATTGTTGATGTTTTAGACATGTATTAGACTTGTGGTTGGTTTTTGATAAACTTGTTAGACTTGTTGTTGTTAAGTTTAACTTGTTTGAATCGCTATGAATTATTGATGTTATGTAATTGTTAAAGTTTTAGTTTAAAGGCAATAAGCCTTGTTTAGAAAAAAATTAAGGCTTGTAGAAGCCTAATCTTCTTTTCGGTCTGAAATCTGGGTATTTTTTCCCCAAAAATTGCAATCTCCGACCGCGTCGGTCGCCTAACTCAAAAAAAATTCCAGATTTTTGCAACCTCGGACCGATTCGGTCGCCTGGTTCAACATATTTTATTCCAGAAATTACAATATGCGACCGGTGTCCGACCGCATGTTGGTCGTAACGTCGGACCGAGTCGGTCCACTATCCGACCGCCTCGTTTGGTCGGACCATTATCCGGCCGTATTGGCGGTCGGAAAACCCCTGATTTCTAGTAGTGGAAGGTGCCCTTGCTTCTTGATCATGTTGTTTAAAAGGAGGTCTTGGAGCATATTGTTGAGAAGAACCGGCCCCTCTCCCTTCTTGGTTACCATTCCAATTGCCTCTTACTTGACTTGGCCTCCATTTTCCTTGTTGTTGGTAGGGTTGTTGGTAGGGTTGTTGATAAGGTCTTTGGTAACTACCTTGATCATACCCTCTTTGGCCTTTGTAGTTGCCCACATAGTTTGCTTCTTCACCATTTTGCACATTGTAACATTGTTCCGGGTAGTATCCCTATTGCCCATGTTGGAGAAGAGATAGAGGAACACCTCCCGGGGTCGCATAACCCATTGGAGCCACTTGATGCCCGGTATTTGTTGTGTGGATATTCTCAACCTTGTTCACTTTCTTCTCATTTGCTTTTCTATCGGCCTTTGAATTTTTGTTCATGAGTTCCACGGAGGTCAAGAATCTTGTCATCTTCTCATCTTGAGCTTCAAACCTTTCCATCATTATTGGGCTTATCCCAACTTCTCTTGCCGGATTTTTAGCTCTTGATTGCCATTCTTGAGATCGCTTGGCCTCTTTGTCTAGAATCTCCTTCACTTCTTCATACCTCTTGTCCATGGTGACACCATCACATAGCGTATCCAAAGCAGATTGATTCAACTTGTTCAAGCCTTGATAGAAACTTTGCAACAACATATTTTCCTTGAAGCCATGGTTGTGACACCAGAGCAACCCATCTTGGAAAGCTTCCCAAGCCTCAGTCAAAGAATCGGATGCCTCTTGTTCAAACATGTAGATCTTGTCTCTCAAAGCAGCTTGCTTCCCTTTTGGTTAAATTTTTTCTAGAAATTGCTTCACTAGTTCTTGCCATGTAAAAATGGAGTTTCTCGGCAACTTGTTCAACCAATCTTTGGCTTTCCCGGTGAGAGAATAGGAAAACACTCTTAACCTCAATGACTCTTCTGATACACTTGTCGACTTGTAGAGATTATAAGTTTGTACAAAATTTCTCAAGTGGTCATTTGCATCTTCATTCTTATCACCACTAAAGAATCCATGTTGTTCAAGACCTTGAAGAATCACATTTGGAGTACTAAAACTCATTGCCATGAATTGGAGGTGGAACTATGGCACTTGCAAAGCTATTCATATCAACTTCTTCTTTGGTCTCCTCATCATCTTCATAGTCTTGCATTTTTGTTGATAGTCCCGAGCACCTTTAGCATACTTTTGATTTCGGTTGACATTGCGAGCATTCACTCTTTGACATTGGCTCTACCTCCACGGTTTGCTCCCCGACCACTTTGGTTCACACCTCGGCCACCTCGGTTTGCATTGTTGCCACCCTGATTAGCATTGCCTGCAACACCAACATCTTCCCCAAGAATTCTTTCTCCATCCGCTTGTACCCCCGCATTTGCTTGATCACCCGCATTTGGTTGAGCAAACGGATTATCACCTTGAAGTACCACATTTTCAACTTGTGGATCATTAGCTTCTACTTGAGGATCATCATCATCTACTTGCTCGACATGAAATGGATAACCTCTTCATTGAGCTCTACATGGAACTCTTCATCATATTCTTCTTCATAACCTTGCGGATTCCCATGTTGTTGATTATAATAATGGTTGTAATTGGAATTCTGCAATTCCCGATTAGGATTTCTCCTATACGCCATGTTTCACCTACACAAGGTAAAACAAAAACAAAAGTAAAATGCTAGGACTTGCGAACTAAACAACTTTGATTAACTAATGCAACTCAATATTGAAACTGTAGTTCCCCAACAACGGCACCAAAATTTGATCCACGCTCAATCGTACACCATTAATGGTGAGAGGCGATCGTCAAAGTATAATACTCGATGTGAGTCGGGGTCGGCAATTCTTTCGGGTAATTCAATTCTATTATGTATTCTACTTGGGTTTTCTTGCATTGCAGACACACGCTCGATCGTGCAATGAAATTATGCATGGCCAAGGAGCAAGACAAAATCAAGTGCGGCCTAACAAAGGGGAAGAAGTCAACTTGAAGATCGATGAACGGTGCATAAAAAAATAATATAATAATAAGGAGAATGAGATGAAGATGATGAAAGCTACCAAAAAAAGTTGTACATGAAAAATTGATTTTCTGTACGTGGGTGTTCAATTTGTATGTTAGCTTTGATGGGTATTGTGAACGTTGACTATACTTCTATAATGTTTTCAACTCTCTTCTTTTATGTTGAACGTTGATTATACTTCTATAATGTTTTCAACTCTCTTCTTCTTTTATGTTATGAAATTTGATTTTCCTCAATATGACAATTACAAGGAATAGTCGTTTTGCATGTTGCCGCTTCGTCTATTTCAAATATTTTAGCTTAAAAAGAAATTTAGAATTGTGATTAAAGATTGAAGATAAACTATCTATTCAAAGATAAAGATATAACTTAAACTTTATTCAAATTTTTTATACATGTAAATATAGGGTGGAAATCGTGCCATTTACACTATTTATTGTCGTTATCTGGATTTTACTAGAAGGCTAAGTGGTAACTATAAATTAAGTTTAGAGAACGCGAAGTTTTACATGCATGAAATAGTAAACAAGAAAAGTTTTATATGATTTAATGGTAGACGTTCTCCTCTTATTTTTGGTTCATTTTTATCAAGTTTCTCATGACGAAGAACTATAAATACCAACTTCTCATGATGGAACAACTACTACATACTATCGAAAGAAGAATTCTTTTATGTGGCTTTATTCACTATATTATACTGTATTTAATTTTAAGTTGTTTTATTTTATCTTCTGTCTGAATACTAACAGGTATGACTATTACGATTGGGGTTATGTGTTGTAGGCCTTCTGCAGATTCAAGAAAGTTTAGATGTGAGTCACAAGTCTTATTTTTACGTGAAAACAAATACTGCATCTATTATATTTTTTTTATAACCTACTCTATCTTATATTTTCTAGCATGGAGTTATCTTCTGCATCTATTATATATGTTTTTCTGACAAGTAGTATGGTGTTTCTTATTCGGAGTCTCATATATGTAGATCTACCATTGAAAACACTTATGATCTTTTGGTGTGACTTTTGACGGAGAAAATGATAAATACAAGAAAGTTATTTGTTATCTTCTATTCAGATTTATTCAGACGAAAGAGACGGACTGCAGCTTTGATACTGCATATGGTAAGCACGTATATATCTCCAAAATGCACAGTATTAAATATTTAAGACAGTAATAGTTTTTATTTCCTTACTATCTTGCTAAGGCCTTAGGCGTTTTCTGTTGCGAAATAAATATACATAAGGGAGGCTCCTTTGTCAGGATGTTTGTTGCATGGTTGTCTATAGTTTCCTAGGGGTTTGTTGCATGGTCCCATTGTCATATCTTTTATGGTATGTTTGTCGTCACTGATTTGCTAACGTTATTGTTTCATCTTATTCCAAGATATAATATTAGTATTTATTCATGCAATATATTATTTCTACATGAGGTGAGTGATATGTTAGTTAATTTTTTTTTGTAACCTTTCTAATTGTTATTCCGTGAGTTATTTGGGGTTATCATCATAGTTTTATGACTTGATCTATTCTCGCAGATTGTTCGACAACCAAATTGATTGAGCAGTTGTTTGAGTTGGTTTGTATGTGCAGATTGTAATAAAATACTATAAGTTTTAAGGTAAGATACATCGAAATAATAAATTTTCAGTCAAGTTAAATATGTAATAGTAATGATCTTTGAAGGTTTGAATTGTGCAGATGTGGCCCAACCCAGATTACAAGGAACCAAACAATTTTTTTCAATTGAATTGCTTCTATAGGATGAGAAGGTATTGTACAATCCTTTTAGAATTAGTTATGCATGTGAGTATAGATTTCTTATACTTAATGAGTTGATTTTGTATATATTAATGATGAACCATAACTATAACATGTACATGTTGCGAAGCCTAAAGTTTCTCGAGTCATATTATGCACATGGATAAAGCATTTCATACAAACATGTAGCATATCGTGGAGAAGAAAAGAGGGAAACAATACAAGAGATGTTACACATTTATTTAAAGTCGTGTATTTCTGCTTCGTGATTTGATTTGGACGTATAAGTGGCTGTAGGACGATAGAGGTTACAAGGGTGTATTTTGTTATTGACATATGTTTGGATTACCTTAAACATTAACCAAAATGATCTATATTTATTTAAGATGCCTTTGTGATATTATGTTTGAATTTTTAACCTCCACTATTTTTCATTTGTACCATTCCATCACTTATAAAGATGGTCTCACTATCAAGACCCCCTGGTAAGAAAAGCAGATTGGAGAATGGAGCGTCCATAATATTGATAATGATCCTTCCCGACTCTCCACCAACAAAGTTTATATAGAGTTGTTACAAAGGAGAGAAATCCACGAGTTGTTGTATGCTTGATTTAAGATTTTGAAATACATTTAGCCTAATTCATAACTTAGTTTGAATAAAGTAAAAGCTTATTTTTTGTTGTTTCGTTTGTTTGCTTTACCTTCCGAGACACTAACTTTTATGGATCTTCCGGAAGTCATGAATATACTTACAGGTGATTTGAATGAAGATGGATGCAATTAAAGGAAAACCTTCACGTATTGATCATCATTGGATGAGTTTAAATTGAACTTGAGATGATCCGATAAGATATGAATTTTATCGCTATCGGAAGATAATGCAAATGAAGTTAGAAAAGGAAAACAATCATTCTCAAGGTAGTAATTCACAATATGCTCATATATAAGTAGTATCAGTCATATCACTCAAATAAAAATCTATCTAAAAAAATTTCAAATAGTAGAGAGGAAAACTTTAATATTATTAGAGTTCATTTGATTATTATTTATTTATTTTATTCTTTGTATTAGTTGAAGATACAAACTGAAAAATACTTTTATGAACTTTTGTATTCAAGCTTTCTCTACTAAATCATAAAAGTATTTTCCAGTTGTACCTTCAAATAATATAAAGAATAAAATAAATAAACAATAAACAAATGAACTCTTATAATATTTGCTGATTATGATCCTTGAAAGAATTTCGAGGAAAGAAAAAAGAAAGTTCAATAAAAAAATTAAAAGCTTATGAATGGACAGAGAGAAAATAAATAAGTAATAATTAAATATAGTATTCAATAATATTGAACGCTGAAAGAACTCGTGCAAATGAATCAAGCTTAGAAATAGAAATAAGATTCTCCTGAAGGCAATCTTAATAATGACTTATATCTTAAAATATTTTCATCGAAAATAAGATAGAAGAAAATAGTAATTACAAAGTTATAAAAAAACTTTTAAACTTTAGAAAGGGCACAATAATGGTCTTAGGTTCTCAGCAGGCAAGATCCCCTTGACAAGAGAAGTAAATTAGGCATTCATTACATAAGTTGATTATGATCTTGCGTAACTCTCCACCAAGAAGGTCAGTAGAGTGGTTAAAAGAGAAAACTCATGAGTGATTACATGTTTTTATGAAATGAGATACATTTAGCGTATTTATAATTTAATATTTAATATGTATCATGCCGTTTTTGATATACATGTTCTGATGGGCTAGATGTTTTGCAATGAAACTGTTGATGCATATGCAAAAATCTTATGAGTTTTTACAAATGACAAGACACAAATTTTGAAGATTTTAATGATAAAGAATGCAAAACAAATAAAGTTAGAAATGTACTAAATAACTATGTGTCTCTTATTTTAGTTTGAGAGATTGGTAAAAAAATATCTAATTTACTTATAATGCATTCATAATTGGTTCAAATCGTATTTTACTTCCAAATTGATTTATCATATACAGTATGATTATAACAGTTGTGATTCATCTCTAAGTTACTTAAGGATTATTATTATATGAGTACCATTAAAACAACTTTAAATTGGATATTTGTTTCAAAAAAATATGATAATATTCTTTACCATATTTCAAACCACGCATCGCGCGAATCCCAAGACAAGTAGAAATTCAAATGGAGCTTAGTATTGAGTCCTAGAAATAGGGATGATGTATATACTTATACGTTAAACTACAATGCATATAAATTAAACCGAGTAACTGATTCTATATTACAAAAGTAGGAGTGTAATGGCTACTAGTAATTTTCAATCAACGGGTGTATTCACTTCACCTTTTTCAATACAAATAGAATTATGGTCGAGTCGTTCTAATGTAATCTCTAGAATCTTCCCGGCCTAAGAGAGATTTATCTCAACTCACTCGCCTAAGCCTTAGTTGAATGCTTAAGCACTACTCAAAGACCCGAGGAAAGGAGACCTCTTCTGAGCGTAACTCCTTTTAGGTGGGTTAGACTATGAAAATAGCCTATCAACCCAAATCCTCGCCAATTCCACTATTCTATGCTAACTAATCTCTCCCGAGTCTTTAATTAGCAAAGTAGACAAGAAATCCCAAATATCATGGATATTGAAATTTTAATGTTATTGTAATAGGGAATTGGAAAATCGTTACTTGTGTTATGGGAAGTGAAATGGAAGAACACCCATTGATTTTCTATCAGTACAGCATGTTTACACCCCTAGTTATGAGTTTAGCTACTCATACTAGGGCTTTGAATCAACACAATACATATGTAATGAAATGGAGTAATGATTTCAAACATAGATCTTGAATTGATATATAAATCAAGATTCAAAAATACAAGTTAAGAGTCTTACAAATCGATGGAATGACCACTACTTGACTCTTCAATTCACCTCTAGGAAGAAATGTGTGTAATATGGAATGTGTTATGTTAAAACCTTAGCTTTAGCTATTTATACAAACTGAAAAACACAAGTACACAGCCTTAGGCGGAATGCCTAAAAGGGTAGGTGGTCCGCCTAATGATGGCTGCCAAAATGATGCTTCTCTGGACTTTGTCCAGACGCTCTGCCTCTGTTTCTAAGCGGGGTGCCTTAAGTTGAGGCTCAATTTCGCACTCTCAGGGGTTTGCCAGGCGGGGCGCCTAAACTCTAGGCGGAGCGCCTCAGGCTGTAGCTCAAGATCTTCATGCTTTGGTTCCAATTCTTGCTCTTTAGCTTCAATCTTCAACCAATGCTCGTGGAAAATCATTAAAACCTGAAACTAAGCAATTTACGATATTAATCAACACTAAAGGTTTCCATTAGATTCAAAAACAAAAGCTTAATGTAGTCTTTAAGTTGGTACAATACCAACTCATCAACTCTCCCAAGCTTAAGTCTTTGCTTGTCCTCAAGCAACTCAAAATCAAGAACGCCAAAGCATTTTCACATTTAAGCTCGAAGTCAAGTCATGTTTCATATTTGCAATCACAAAACCATTTTGCATTAATGAATTAGTTGGTATTAACTAGTCACACTTACTAATATGAATAATTTGACAAGCAAATACGCATCTTAATTCGACCATGACAAAAGGAAAAACATGAGCTTCTAGAGTTATCTCAAGGTCATCGGCTCGCTTCATTTGTTCATGCACCTCACTATGCATTCAAACCTCACACTTAAAAGTCACTTGCTATCTTCATGAAAAAGAATGGAGTCCTTCACTCAAAAAATACTTTTTTTATAACAAAAAGTGGACTTCAATAATTCAAACTCTCGCTCTCACAAAGAAATGCTTATGCATGCTTCTCAAAAACTCGAATACTTTCCTTTTTGCACTTCTCGTTAATGTAGAGACATTTGACTAGATATCAATTAGGTCTTGATAAGGTTGTAATGTAGGCTTTTGGTTCAAGGTGTGGTAAATTTGGCTAAATAGTAACTTACACCTCCTTAACACTACATCATCTTGATTTCTTTTTGTGCAACTTTCCTTTTCTTTTCATTTCGGCTTATTCTACCTTTCTCTTGAAGATGATACTATAACCACCATTATAACCACCATAAACCAAAAAAAAAAAAAGAGAATGGGAAGAACAAGAAAATTCTACATACATATATACAAAACTAGGGTATGGTTTATGAGAGAGAGAATCCTTATTTTACCTATTTGCAACGTTTTGTAACACATATTAAAAATATCGCTATTTTTTTAAAGAAATCAAAGTACCTCAAGTTTGGTAAATAAGTTTCATAAAGTTATATATGGTGTAATTTATACAAAAACTTAATAAAGAAGGAAAACAAGAAAATCTCTCTTTAAGAGGAAGTCAAAAGTGGGAACTGGAGGATCAGATTTATTGTATAAAAACTTAGGGTGATTACATAAATGCACAACCCTAAGCTCAAATTTTTACAAAATACCGATATTATATCACCTTACAAGGTATAATGATATATTTTTTAACATATAATATACAAATTGCATTTCTTCCTAGCTTATCCATAAACCCTAGCCCGCACTGCCTCCTCCCACTGCTCCCTCGTTTTCGCTGTCGCTAGCCAGTCACTGCCGATTGTTGTCGGCCATCGCTAGCTTGGTTGTTTTTTTTTTTTTTTTTAAATTTTTTGGATCTGATAAAATACACAACACATACACATAATTCACTACTAGAAATTGAAGCTATTGCAACAATTTTTTTTGCAACGAATATAAAACCGTTGCAATAGACTGTCTATTGCAACAGATGTAACCGTTGCATAAGGCTAGAAAACTAAGTGAGACAGTTTTGAATCTAAACCGTGGCATTAGTCCAATAACCGTTGCAATACCGATTCTTAATAGGACAGTTAATTGAACTGTTGCAATAGGTTAAGCTATGGCAACGGTTTGTTAAAAAAAGGGTCTATTATGACGGTTTAATTTCCCTCCTTATTTTCCCTCTTTTATTTTGGCTGAACCCTAAACTTTTTAAGTGATTTCTTTTCTATTTTTCCTTTTTAATATTTCTATTCCTACAACCTACAAGAGTAAACAACTAAACATGGTAAAGAACATCCAAAATATTATCTAAACAACACATCATTTTCTTCACTAGCGAAGGCACTCTCCGGAAAAATCAAAGCGCGGACCCACGGATCTGGGCTCTCAAAGAATTTTTCTTTTTCTTCCAAGTTGGGTCATACATCGGGTAAGTCCGAAGTTACTTTCTGGTTAGGGCTTTATAGATTTACTGCAGTTTAGTTTTGGAGTGTCTTCTAAATTTTAGTTGTATCCCAATCGTTGGGTTAAACACCTAATTGTGCGGATTTAGCTGTGTGCATAAAGGGTTTTTGACTACCTAACTTTACTTTTGATTTTGCAATGGGTGAGTTGTCCGCTTGTGGGTATTTGAATGTGCTTACTCGAATATGCCTTGCACATAAACTGTTCAAAAAAATGTAGACTGACTACATTAGTGAATGTGCTTCCTTATATTGCAATAATTATAATTTATGAGCTACAATTAATATGAAATGCCAATAAAATATTTTACTCGCTACAGACCTACTTTGCTTTTTTACAAATTCATATAATGTTGTACCATTTTGTGGTGGATGGACGAATAAACAACATATGTTTCATGAAAATGAGACTACGTCATGGTCAAGTGCCAGTAAAGGCACTCGGGGTCCTTATCGAAAGTTATAAAAAAAAATTGTGCCACGGTGCGGTAGGTGTCAGACAAAGAAAATAGGAGAAGTGAGGTTGTAATATATATAAACGGCTAACATCAGCCTTGAAAGGTGTCACAAAGTTCACAGGTTTCTCAAATTTCTCAAACTGAGGATCCTGCTGTCTGAAGCAAATTCTGAGATGTTGCAGGGGGTTCTTAAGGTAATACTCTTGTTAGAGCCTGACTCATAGTCTCATATTGTAGCCTTCTATATTTTCTTGTGCTCTCAGATTTAGGTAATGCTTCCACTTCATCTCATATTTTTTTGTATTAGTTACTTTTCATCTACTGCCACGTTTCTTGTTTAGTTTTATCCTTGTCCCAACTGTATTAAGGAAAGGCTCGCCATAATATTGTAGGTGCAATAAATGACCCTGGACTGTTGATGGGGTTAGTATTTGGCTTTGTGCTAATTGATAGCAGGGACTTGTAATTGTGGGGTTTTAATTTGCTACACTTGTGTAAGTTGTCCATAAATGTTCTTTCTTTCCATTTTATTTCTCTTTCTATTTTCAGAATTAGCTTGGTTTCAGTACTCATTATTGAACTACCATGTTATTTATCGTGTTCAAATGATGGATGTATAACTTATAATAATGAGTTTAATATGAAGATAATGCATGAACTTACTCTATGGTTTCTTGAACTGCCATAAGATGGCCACGATAGTATTTCATTCTTTGACGATCGTTTATGGCATCCTTCATTGTCATGTTATTACAATCAGTCATTCTCAATTATAGTTCACCGAAGTCGAAACATAAAGTAAGAAGTCAATGAATAGAAGGATGTAAGTCATGTCATTTTTTTATAACTTCGGGAATTTGTTTTCGAGTACGTATGTTTGAATATACTCCAGTCTGTATAGTTAAAAGTGTTAATTAGACATAAGCAATTAAGTAAGTAATTAATTTGTATATAGTCTTCTTGGACAAGAGAAGTATAATGACACAATTCAACGAAGTAAACAAACGTTCTCTAGCAAGAGAATTATCTTTAACAAAACAGATAGACATGTATTTGCACAAAAAAAAAAGCACAAGAAAATGGTTTTGGCGCATTTATCCAATATGATATTTAGGCGATTCAAGCAGCCAAGTTTGCTTGTCTTTAGTGGATGAAAATTATATTAATAGAGAAGAGAGTAGTATACTTGAACTTGTTTAGCTTCGTCGGTTAGCGTATCTGTATCTGGGTTGTTGGTGATAGGAAATTTCTTCATTCCTTTGTGTTTAAGTTGGTATGACTGTAATTTACTTGAAAAACAGGTTATGTGGATTAAAAAGATGTCTGATGGTTAGTAGCTTTGGAATTTGGTACCTCCAAGATAAGAAATTAACTAACTTCTAGTTATGTGAGTTCAATGGTATGGCATGGTCTTAAAGTTGGGATTACACAAAAATGAGGTGAAATTTTTTTCTTATGTCTTTCATACTGTAAGTTACGAAAATAAGAATCACTCCATGTGGGATTGCAGTTAGCTAGCCTTCTGTAACTCCAACCTATTCTTTTATACAGGGCATAGTTGTATTTCCTTATCCAAAATCTTGATACCAAATCTGGATGTGCTCTTTGATGTTTACAATACCAGTGGTGTGTGGTTTGTTCAAATTTTCATGTCATACAGCATTTTGCTGCGGTATTCACTATATTTAATTTCTTTAACTGATATAGCTACATTTTCAGTGAGAAAGAGGGTGCTAGTGCTTATGCCGATGCTGCTAAATCCTTAATCTGCTTCAATCCAATTCTTGTGTCCTCAAGCTAATATATGTGTCAATATCTTTCAATATATGTCCATCGTGCTCTAGGTGAAGCTTATTTAGATTTCATGAAGTAGGAACTCTTAAAAGGTTTGGTCGCTAATAAATTTCAGGGTAGCATAGTCTTAGCACTGATAGATTTTTCAAAAAAATAAAATAAAATGAAAGCATTGCTTAGAAATCATTTCATAATGGTATTCATTCTTTGTTTCCATCTCACGGATATGAATCTAATCTTGTTCTGAATTTCATTACCTGCTACAGTAGCTTCAAGCCCCTTGATATTGCATCTTATGAAAAAATTTATAAGAAAGAAACAAGAAAAAAAGGGAGAACTTCATTTAGAGATAAGAGAGTTACCAGGACACAATATGAAGCATAACAAGAAAAATGTCTTTTTGTCTTTTTACTATTCTTTATCATTAGATTACACTTAATATTGTCAAAAGAGTTTGGTCACTTGGAACATTTGAAATTGCCCTGAGAAAAATATTCAGTTCTTTAATTGTGAAAATTTTTTTGAATCATTTTTCATCATCTTTTGTAGGTAAAGCATTTTTCATCATTTTTCATCATCTTTTGTAGGTAATCCTGGCTACCAAAATGATGCTTCTCTGGACTTTGTCCAGGCGCTCCGCCTCTATTTCTAGGCGGGGCGCCTCAACCTGAGGCTCAATTTCCCACTTTCAGGAGTTTGCCAGGCGGGGCGCCTAAGCTCTAGGTGGAGCGTCTTAGGTTGTAGCTCAAGATCTTCTCACTTTGGCTCCAATTCTTGCCCTTTAGCTTCAATCTTCAACTAATGCTCGTGCAAAATCATTAAAACCTGACACTAAGCAATTTACGACATTAATCAACTCTAAACGTTGCTTTTGGGTGTAAAAATGAAAGCTTAAAGTAGTCTTTAAGTTGATAAAATACCAACTTATCACCTATCCTTTCCAAAATGAATCCACACCCAATCTCTAGGTTCAAAGATCATCCTCTTCATTCCTTTTTTGGCTCTTGAAGCCGCCTTTTAAGTCATCTTCTCAAGTTGAATTATTGCCTTCTCATGAAACTTCTTCATCTTTTGAGCTCTCTTCTTGGCATCTAAGTTCACCACAACATCTTAAGACAAAGGAGTTAGATCCAATGGAGTAATGTGATTAAAACCATAGACACACTTAAATGGAGTCCTACCAATGGAAAAGTGATATGATTGATTAGAGGCAAACTCAACCAAAGGTAATTGTTCCTCCCATGAAGTAAGCTAACCTTTAACCAAGGACCTAAGCATATTGCCCAAGGACCTATTGACCACTTCGGTTTGGCCATTGATCCATGCTCAATCCACTCACCTATGAAGGTGTGGGGCAATCATCAAAGATAGTAGTACCCAACTAGAGTCGGGGTCGATTTCCTCAGGGAGCTAGCTTGCAATCTATTAGTCTTAGATTGAATAGCAACGGGTTCTATGAATTGTATGTATATTCCTAGATATAAATTGGTAAGAATTGAAATAACTACAATTACGACTAACTTTTAAAGTAGATGTAAATATGGAGAATGAGCTAGGGGTATTACTCATTCCGACAAGATTCTTTTTACTCAAACTCTTGTCTTAAACTTGTAAATCGTTTGGGTAATATAAGTGGTCGGACCTCAAATATATTCCTCAAAACACGTTAGGAATAGAGAGGATTTACCACATCAAGCCCGTTAAGGTCAATAATGGGGTGCGAGAAACCCTAGTCCAAGGACCCGAGCGTGAATGTCCTTTTTGGGGTCTTTCCCTTTAGATGGGGTAGACCGTAGCCAATGTAACCCAAATTCTCACTAAATTCCATTAACCTATACCTTCAACCCCGTTAATGTGATGAAAGTAAATTAGGGCTAGGTTCAAGTATGGCCGTGCCTCAAACCCTAGTCAATGAAAGTACGAAAGAGAACTAGATTCATCTTTACCCTTAGATTACACAAGATTAAAAGCAAGTTTTAACTAAAAAATCATCAAGTCTTCATGAATAAACTCCTAGTATGAGTTTAGCTACTCATACTAGGGTTTAACACACAAATAGTAAGAGATGATATGGCAAGAATCATATGAAGAATTAGAGTAATAAAAGAAATCCTTACAAAAGATTCAAGTTTAAGCCCTTCCTTTGCCTGCAAGAATATTAAAAAATGTAATAAAGTATATTGTAAGCTGAAAAAAGGTCTCTTTTCTAGGAGGCATAACAGCTTATTTATAGGCATGGGTTTGAAAACTAGGCTAATATTTACAAAATTACCATTTTGCCTTGTTTTATGCTAGATCGTCGGTCATTAGGCGGGCCGCATATCCGTCGAAGGCTAATCTAACTCCTCTCTTTTCTTGTTCTGGGGTGCAGCTCCAGCGGGGTGCAGGTTCAGTGACGGACAGTTCCAACACTCGCATATGTCTTCTGAGCTCACTGTGATAGTCGGCGGAATCGCACATGCTTCTGCGGGGTCGTAGAGTGTTTTCAGCATATCTTTCGGCAGTTCGCCTCTTAGCTACGCATAAACTTGATGAGCTCTTGAACAATCCTTCTTTGGCATGCGATTCAGCGGGTCACCGATCAAGTTGCTGCCTCTTCTCCTTGTTCTTCAAAATGTAGCCAAAGTTCACTTGTTTTTGTTCTTTTCTTCATTCTTCTTGGCTTTGTGCATTAATATTCTTTGTAACCCTGAAATATGGAAATAAATATAAGATTTACTCAAATAATAAAGCTTTTAAGACATGAAAGCTAGTCTAAAAGAGTCGCAAATATACGTAAAATGCTAACGCATCAACTCCCCCAAACTTAAGCTTTTGTTTGTCCTCTAGCAACATTAAGAACTATCTTATGCATCACAATTTAGCACCGGGATTGAGTTCAACAATGAGACAAAGACAAGAGTAGGTTCATGAATTTGGTTGATACCAACATTTAGTTTCACACATGAGAATCCAACCAAAAAATCCACAAGCGCCCAAGTCACAACTACATCACTAGAGCTTCTAGTGATGACTAGAGCATGCATAGCACAATTGCTTTCTCTACTTACCTAAGGCTCTCTTAATTGCATCTTCAAGTCTCAAGTCCCTCAATGCTCTTACCGCAAGGAATGGGTCCCTATCTCTCAATGTAATTCAAACAAAAAGGACCCTCAAGTCTAGCCCCTCACTCTCACAAATGAATGCAAGTTAAGCACATACAATTTCATAGGCTTGGCCTTAGTGTCACTTTGTTATTTCTTTCATGTCAATTAGTGAAGGATCAAATAGGACTTCGAAGATTGTAATGTAGGCTTTTGGTCATAGGTAGAATATAATTTGGATAAAGAGTGACAAAATTCCCTCCTTAGGCACTGCATTATCTTTTCATTCATTTCACTTTGACCTTTTTTTTTCTCACATTAGCTCTTATTCCCACTTTTCTTACTTGATCTTTGCTTTGTGGCTCTTATTCCTCTTTTTGCTTCACTTATTCTATTTTTGTCTTTTCGTTTTTTTTTTTTTTTTGCTATTTTTGATTTTTCTTCTTTTTCTCTTTTGCCACTTTTCTATACAATCATCTTCCTTTTCGAAGAGCCATTTAGCTTTCATTTCTTTGTTCCCCTCCCCCAAACTTAGACTTTAGTCTAAATTATACGTCTTTCAATGCCTCAAGGAGGTAGGGCCAAGAGAAGGTTAGTGCTATCAAGCACTTAGAATTGGCTTGGGCTATTTGGGTGGCTATAAAAAGAAAGGATATTAAGGCTCAAAATTGGCTAACTAAGGATTAATTTCATTTGGTAGCTTGAAAAGCTCAAACGAGTCAAAGAAATGCCTATCATCTTATCCAATCACTAATTTGACACTCCATTCATTTCTACGGACACACAAGCCAAGTTCTAACATGCATATGCAATTAACAAGCTTAAGCAAAAACTAACCTCACTAGCATAAGGGACAAGAGACAAGAACATCAACTTTCAAGCACTTAAGGTACGGATTTAGGCCTATACTACACATGCACAGAGTCATCAAAAGAACCTAAAGGTTATAGGTACAACTCTCAACAAGCAATCCACTAAACTTTCTCATGTGTGCTCCTAATATGTTGGTATCAAACAAGTCACAAAACAAGGATGACACTTCTACGATTAAGTCCTAAAAAGCGTCCGGTTCAAAAGAATTGCATTCTTGAAAAAAGAACCGAGTCAAAGAAAACCAAGAAGGTTATTTACTGCTTCAAAGCTATTTACACAAATGATATTTGCAATGGAGGTGGTTGTTGTTTCGGACCTAAGTAAAAGTGAGTTTCACGAGGGTTGCCTACGTATCGCAACAAGTGTGAATCAGAGAAAAAAAGGCAACATCCCAAGCGTAGTTCACGGGAGTACATTAGGAATCTTTTTGGGATTTTCAAAATTTTTCAATTTGTTTGGATTTTTGGATTGTCCATTAACAACTAATAACAATCATTGAACTATGGATTTAAAGGAAATGGATTAAAGACAAAAAATTTAAACATCCTAAATTAAAGATTAACATCCTAAATTAAAGTCATAACATCCCAAGTTAAAAACACCAATATAAACATAGTTTAGGACATTCAACAAAAATTAACTACCCCACCCTCAACATGAAAAGTTGTTATGTCCCAAAGCAACTAATCCAAAACAAAAGCAAAATTTAATAGGTAAGGGGTAAGAATCTCCCTAAGATGATCATGATGATGATGGAGGAGCTTTGTCCTTTTCAAGTGGAGTTGTTGATGGTTCTTTCTTACTTGTCGAACTCTGGATTTTGTCAGTGGAAGCTGAGTATGATGTTGCAACTAGTTTGGCAGCCATGTCCTTCATGTTTGCTTCTTCCAATTTGGCAAGTTGTTCTTTCCTTGCTTTTTCTACCTCTATTGCTTGTGCTGCCATTTTCTTCCATTCATCTGCCATCTTCTTCTTGTCTGCTTCCCTTTGGATTCTTTCTTGTTCCTTCCTTCTTGCCCTCTCTTCTTCTGTTTCTTCTTCCTTCTTCTTCTCACTCTCATTTTTCTTTTTGTCTCCTTCTTTCTTTTCTACCTCTTGCTCACCTTTCTTTGCACTGTCTTCCAACTTTCTTTTTCTCACGTATGATTTTGGGTCCTCCTTGGAGTCACTTGCCTTGCCACTCTCTTTTGGCTTGGCACTCACTTTTTCTTTCACTTCACCTTCTCTCTTTTGCTTCTTTAATTCAGGACCTTCACTGCTTTGTTCCTGTGTCTTCATTTCTTGTCTCATCCTGATTTTCTCCAGTCTAAATGCATGCATTTGAGCTTGTATGTCATTTGGGTCCTTTCTGACTGTTGGAGGGCATTGTTCTCTTGTGGAATCTTTACCTGGGAGTTCATCATCTTCTTCTCCCACACGAGCATCTTTCTCAACAGCTTTGCTTGACTTGCTAGTTCCAACTCCGTTGGTTGTCATTATCTCAATCTTCAAGGCCCTAAGCTCCAATCTTGTTTTCTGGTCAGAGGCTTCCAAATGTCCCACTCTTTTTCTCACATCTTGCAAATTCTTGGTGTTGTCTTTCACAGCTTGGGTCAGTTACTTCATGGCATCTACCACAGGTTTGAGGGCTTTGCCTAGCTTAGCTGATGGCCCCCTTACGCGTGTCACTTTTGCATCAAGTCCCAACAATTTATTATCTAGCCCTTTTAGTGCTTGAAGAATGTTGAAGAGCTCAAATTGTCGTGCTGAGACTTCCTCCAATCTTGGATGAGGAGCTAGAAGCATTTTGACTAGAGACTTCTTCCCATCTTGAGGAGGTGCAGCTGCTATTTCTTCTGTATCCATCTTTGCAAGAGTTTCCCTTTTTTTTACTTCATCATCTGGGATTTTTTTTGAGATTATTGGTACCCTTGGCTTCTATCAGGTAGTCAATATCAAGTAACATGGGCACATCCTGCATCAGTTTAGTGAGAAAATAAGGGAAAACAATAGCAGTGCTGTGTTGATGAGCCTCATCATCGATGTTTTGGAAGATGATCCTGCCTACATTGATGGGGTAGTAGTGCATGATAGAAGCAATGAGGACGGGCTTTTCATTAATGATTCTTGTGTCATTCAAAGATGGGAAGAACCTGCTGCTGATCACAGCATTCCACCCTTTTGCAATCAAGCTTAGGTCTTTCTTTTTTATTTCAACCCGTGGGTTCACCCAAGTTGGAAAAATTCCAGGTGCAGCAATGATGGCTGCATGCCAAGTCCTCAAGCTTGACTCTTCTCCAGTGTCCCACATATCAACCTTTACCTCATATTCCCTTTGGTTGGATGGTGGTGTCAACCCATATGCCTCATTTATCTCTTCATCACTGAAATAGACATCAACTGTTCTTACCTTGACATGGAATGATTTCTTCTTTTCTTGTGACAGGTTGGCATAAAACTCTTTTACCATTACTTCATTGTATTTGCCAGGAGTTTCTAGCAAAAACTCCCACTTTCTTCTCTTTATCTCGCTATAGAACTCCTCACCATATTTCTGGGCTCATTCAGTTTGCACCATCTTTTCTGGGTTGATAGTTCTCTTTGTGTTGAACATCTCTTCCGATTTCTCATTTTTTTTGAACCTGTTGTTCATGAACTTCTTTACTCTCCCGGGTTCTTTTTTAGAATCCGGCATGATTTATACCCCTTCTTCACCCCAATCTTCTACATCTGATTCAGCTTCCTCAATTGAATCAGTAGGCTTGGAAGACTTGGAAGGCTTGGAAGGCCCTTGACCAGGAGTCGACCTTTGCTTTGATGGTTTAGGATTTACTTTTGTCTTGCCCTTCTTGTATGCCTCTTCCTCATCTCTTTCTTGGGCTAGATTAGCTTCTATTTTTTCTTATGTTCAGCTTCCTTTTTCTGGGCATCAGTGAGTGTCTGCTTCTTTCCTCCTTTGTGAACTACATGTTTGCTCGTCATGATTGCCTGTCAAGATCATATCAAGGAAAGGTATTAGCACACATCCTAGATACATTATCCTACTCTTACACTATACTAGGATTGAATAAACTACATCACATGAGACCTAAGAAAGAAGCAAAACAATTGCAGGGTCAAAGGAATTTTCAACTAAACATATCTTCGGCGGCCCGCAGAAAGTCATGCGGCATCGCAGACAGCCGTGTGCGGCTCGCACAAAGCAATGCTGATACAAATCGGTGGGGCGCCACTCGAAGTGCGAGAGGGAAGCCTCAATCGCATACTTACAAGAACATTCTAATCAAACCGGCGGCCCCGCAAGTGGATTTGCCATCACGCCGAAGGGCATCGCATTTCAGCTTGCGACTTTTTTCCCTTGTGCGGCCGGTCGCCGTTTGAGGTGCAAGAGGCAAGCCTCCTTTGCACAAAATCAATGCTCACTGATTACACCGGAGGCTCCGCACAAGGTTTTGCTAGCCCACCGTGTGTTCTTCGCAATTCACTTTGCGACATCAATTTCCTCATGCAGCTTGCCGAATCATTGATCAGATTCAACTGCAGTGCATAGATTCCAAGTTATTCCATTCTTACGTCCCTTAACACCCCAAAACACACTCCTATGTAGTCTTTTCACCTTTTCACTACGTTCAAACACTCTTTCAAGAACGAGACTACTTATTTCAACCAATTTTCAATGAGAAATCAACCAAGAGTCATACCAAGTTCAACTCTTTTCAAGATTATGAAGCATAACAAGGTACGTTCATGGTTTCATTTGCAGTTCATTTTTGTTATTTTTATTTTTCAATCTCTTCTTCTACCCATTTCTTCACTCAACAACAAGTTTAAACAATACACACACAATAGGGTATAAATCTTTGCAAAGTCAAGTTTAAAAATAATCCTAACATGATGTTCTCCAAACCCACCCCCAACATAATGTTTAATCTACCCCCACACTTAAAATAACAAGAATTTAAAAATTTGGGGTGAAAACATTCCAGATCTTTAGCGAAAACGAAAATGGGTCGAGTAAATCACGAGCGGGTGGTGAAATCCGGCGTTTGTGAGTGATTGTGAGTGTTGGTTTTGTTTTAGGGTGCATCGGAATAGTAGTTCCGGCCAGTGGGTGGTTCAATTTTTACAGTAGGGTGTGTGAAAAGTGAACAGTAAACTTACCTGGGGCCCTTTATAGTCAGGTAACCCGACCAGGCCCATGAAGCTTGCGGACTGTTTCGTTTGTTCGGTGGGCAGCCGAAGTCGAGGCGACTAGGACGCAAATCCCTTTTCAAGCATATGGGGATATGAACTGTAGAACCATCTACGGAGTTGGATCAACGCCTTGCCGTTTGATCGGCTGGATGCTTCTCCATTCCCCAAGAGAATCTTTGCTTACTGCCTAAGCTGGCGGCCCGCATTTTGTTTGGCAAGCCGCAGAATGGCTTCCGAAATTCCTTCGACGGTTCCGTACCACGTATCAACTCCCTTCTTATTTCTTGACTTCTTTTCTTTTCCACACCTTGCATTGTTCCTGCACTAACACCACTTGTCCAAGATAAAATGTAACTATCAAAGAACTTCATGTGCGATTTTTACACTAACTAAAATTCTAACATCAAAAATAGAAAAGGCTAAAAAGTAAAAACTGGGTTGCCTCCCAAGAAGCGCTTGATTTAACGTCGCGGCACGACGATGTTACCTCATTCCATCAAGGGTCCAAGAGATAGATACAAGCAACCTCTCTAAGTTTGGCTTCACATCCCAAGTAGTGCTTCACTCGTTGGCCATTTACTCGAAATGTTTTGGAACTTCCCCTTTATTGCAACTCAACCCATCCGTAAAGCGATGTGTCCACCACTTTGTAGGGTCCACTCCATTTGGACTTTAATTTGCCGGGAAGGAGGTGCAACCTTAAATTGAACAAAAGCACCATATCTCCCGCTTTGAATGCACGGTTCCATATCTTCTTCTCATGGATGATCTAAATATTCTCCTTATAGAGCTTGGCATTTTCATAGGCAAGGAATCTCATCTCCTCAAGTTCATGCAATTTCTCCACCCGTGACTTGAAAGCTTCTTCCCAATTCATATTTAGCTTTTTCAATGCCCAATAGGCTTTTGGCTCCAATTCGACGGGGAGATGACAAGCTTTGCCAAAAACTAACCGGAAAGGTGACATCCCAATTGGAGTCTTGTATGTCGTGCGATATGCCCATAAGGCATCATCCAACTTCTTGGCCCAATTCGTTCAGTTCACATTAACCGACTTGGCTAAAATTTATTTTATCTCACGATTCGACACTTCCACTTGACCACTCATTTGGGGATGATAAAGTGTAGCAACCTTGTGTCTTACCCCATACTTCTCCAATAAGGAATTAAAAGCTCGCTTGCAAAAGTGGGTTGCCCCGTCACTTATGATTGTGCAAGGGGTGCCAAATCTTGTAAAAATGCTTTTCTTGAGGAAGGCGGTGACACTTCTAGCTTTATTGTTTGGCAAGGAAATTGCCTTAACCCATTCAGACACGTAGTCAACCGCCACAAGGATGTATTTTATACTATAAGAACTTGGGAAAAGACCCATGAAGTCAATCCCCCATACATAAACGAGTTCAACTTCCACAATGAGGTTTTGAGGCATTTCATGCCTTTTTGAGACCCCCCCGTTCTTTGACATTGATCACAACTCTTTGTATATTCATGAGCATCCTTGTATAAAGTAGGCAAAAAAAAACCACATTCAAGTTCTTTCGCCGCCGTTCTAACACTACCATGATGCCCTCCATATGGAGCGGAGTGACATCCTTTAAGAATAGCTCCTTGCTCGGCTTCGGCAACACATCTTCTTATCATTCCATCGACACATACTTTAAATAAAAAGGGATCATCCCAAAAGTATTGTCGGGCCTCTTTCATCAACTTCTTCTTTTGATTGAATGACAAGTCCTCCGTGACCTCTCCACATGCAACAAAATTGTCTAAGTCCGCGTACCAAGGGATCTCTTCCTAAGATACCTCCAATATTCTCTCATCCGAAAAAAAAATCATTGATCTCAAGGGTTTCTTTTGGGCGACCCTCCTTCTCCAAACGGGATAAGTGGTCTGCTACTTAATTCTCAGTTCCCTTTCTATCAAGCACCTCAGGATCAAATTCTTGTAACAAGAGCACCCATAGTATCAACCTTGCTTTTGAATCATTCTTGGCCAACAAATACCGGATGGCGGAGTGGTCGGTGTGCACAATGACCTTGGATCCCGCCAAATAAGATCGAAATTTCTCAAAAGCAAATACAATGGCCCCCAATGCTACATCACTAGCATCACACATAAGTTCAAAGGGAAGATCCCATCATGGGCTCACTATTACCGATGCGGTTGTCAATCTTTTCTTCACCTCTTCAAATGCTTTCAATCATGCCTCATTGAATTCAAACTGGGCATCTTTCTCTAACAATTTGCATAATGGTTTCACAATATTGGAAAAGTCTTTAATAAATGATAGAAACCCGCATGTCCGAAGAAGCTTCTCACTCTTTTGACGGTTGTAGGAAGTGGAAGTTTGGAGATAACTTCAATCTTGGCATGGTCAACTTCAATTCCCTTCTTGGACACCTTGTGCCCTAAGACTATTCCTTCTTGAACAAGGAAATGACATTTCTCCCAATTTAGCACAAGCTTTGTTTCTTCACACCTCTCTAAGGCTTTCTCCAAATTAGATAGACAATCTTCAAAGGAATCACCAACTACTAAAAAATCATCCATAAATACTTCCAAGAAGTTCTCCACCATATCATGAAAAAGTGCAAGCATACACCTTTGAAAGTTAGCTGGGGCGTTGCAAAGTCCAAAAGGCATCTTGCGAAATACAAAGGAATATGGGCATGTAAAAGTTGTCATATCTTTATCATTTGCTTCAGTTGAGATTCGATTGTACCCCAAGTTTCTACAAGGAAATAATAATAAGCACGGCCCGCCAAATGATCAAGCATTTGGTCAACGAAAGGTAGGGGAAAATGATATTTCCTTGTTGCATTGTTGAGCTTTCGGTAGTCCATACACACTCGCCAACCGTTTACAGTACGAGTTGATATAGCTTCACCTTTCTCATTGTGAACTACCGTCATCCCTCCGTTCTTGGCACATATTGAACGGGTGATACCTATTCACTATCAGAGAGTGGAACAATCACCCCCGCATCTAACCACTTTATGATCTCCTTCTTGACAACTTCTTGCATTGGAGGATTCAACCTCCTTTGATGTTCCATCGTTGGTTTGCAACCTTCTTCAAGTAGAATTTTGTGAGTGCAAACTCCCGGATCAGTTCCTCTTATATCCGTTAGAGTCCACCCAATAGCCTTAATTCTCCTTGCTACCACTTCAATGAATTGGTCTTCTTGCTCTTTGGTTAAGTAGGAAGAAATGATTATAGAAAGAGTGGAGTTTGGACCTAGGAAGGTATATCTCAAGTGGGTTGGTAGGACTTTGAGTTAAATTCTTCAATGGATGGTTTTGTAGGTGGAGTGGTTCGGTTTTCAAGGTCAAGGGAGAGCATTTTGGGAATGTAGGGTCTAGTGCGTAATCCTTCCAATGCCTTCACACACTTGGCAATGCTTTCCTCATTGTCAATATCCATGTTCCAAATGGTCGCGGCTATTTCATCTGCTTGGCTCACTAAGACACTCTCTTTTTCTAAAAGTGCATCCACAACCATATCCACATAAGAACAAGTGGCTTCCTCCTCCATAGGTTGTTTTAGTTTTGCATATATGGAATACAACCTTCTCTCCATTGAATCAGAAAGTGAGCTCTCCCTTCTCCATATCACATAATGCTCTACCGGTAGCTAGAAATGGACGCCCAAGGATAATGGGGACATCAAAGTCCACCGGGAATCAAGAATGACAAAATCCGTCGGGAATATAAACTTCTCCACCTTCATTAGAACATTAGTTACAACTCCAACTGGTTACTTTATTGAACGGTCGACCATTTGCAAGTTCATTATTTTGGCTTGTGGAACTTTCTTGGTAGTCAAAGTTTTGTATACTGCATACGGCATCAAGTTGATGCGTGATCCAAGATCACATAGAGCTTTAGGTAAATGTGTCCCTCCAATCTTATATGGGATCGTGAATGCTCCGGGGTCCTCCATCTTTCTTGCCATATGCTTTGAGACAATGGAACTACATTGATGAGTCACCTTGTTTGGTTCATAATCTTTATAGGTCTTCTTGGTAACAAGATCTTTCACGAGTTTAGCAACATTTGGCATTTGGCTTAATGCATCAACCAAAAAGAGGTTTATAGATGTTGTTGCTATTTTATCTCAAATCTTCTTGGTTTGTGATGCTTGTATTTGCTTGACACTCTTTTATGGGAAAGGAAGTGGAATTTTGGGAATGGAGCTTAGACTAGGAGGGCTTTGTTTGGGTGGTGGAGTTTTTTTTGGTTTGGCTTTTTGAGTGGTAGTGACTTCGAGACTTGGTTCTTGAGGTATTGCCTCGTCATCAATTTCATGCCTTGGAATCTCTACATCCACATCAATTGCCTTGCCTTGATTAAAATCTTCCACATTGTTTTGCTCATGAGCTTGCACCTCTATGTCCACGCCATCGTCTTTTGCTTTGGGATCATCCCATGTTTTTCCACTCTGGGTTATAATTGCCATCACATGATCTTTGCCATTCTTCTTAGGATTCACCATCGTATCACTTGGTAGTGCTCCTTGAGGTCTTTGATTTACTTGGTGAGATAGGCTACTCATTTGGGATTCAAGAGCCTTGATGGAAGTGTTATGGGATGTGACCGTTTGCTTGATATCTGTGATATCACCAGAGTAACTTTCTTGATTCTTAAGCATTTCTCCCATCATTTCTTCCAACTTGGTTAGACTTTTTCCTTCATTCTAACCTTGCTTATCTGGGGCTCTTGGAACATAGCCTTGAGAGGTACCAACACCTCTCCCATCTTGATTTTTCTCCAATTTGTCTTCCTCTATCTTGCCTCCATTGGCCTTGTTGATATGGCCTTTGATAACCACCTTGATAGTTAGACACATAATTGGCTTCTTATTCAACATGGACATTGAAATATTGTTCTGGAAAGTATTCTTCTTGCCCTCTTTGTAGAAGCTCAAGAGGTGGAGCTCCGGGGTTCACATAACCTATAGGGGCTACTTGATGACCGACATTTGTAACTTGAAGATTTTCCACCTTGTTTGCTTTTTTCTCCTTGTCTTCCTTGGCACCTCTAAGAAGCTCAATGTTGGTAAGAATTCGAGCCATTTGATCTTCTTGATCTTCAAATCTCTTCATCATCATTAGATTCATTCCTCCATCTCTGCTTGGGTTTTGGGCTCTAGATTGCCAATCTTGAGATTGTTTGGCAACTCTTTTGAG
The DNA here is from genome assembly GCA_037355625.1 of Petunia x hybrida. Classification (NCBI taxonomy): domain Eukaryota; kingdom Viridiplantae; phylum Streptophyta; class Magnoliopsida; order Solanales; family Solanaceae; genus Petunia; species Petunia x hybrida. The sequence goes on from JBBBVM010000007.1 coordinate 19,401,870, forward strand.
GATATCCTTGATTTCTTGATAAGTCTTATCCATGATAGCACCTCCACACAAATTTTTCACGGCCGATTGGTTGATCTTGTTGAGCCCTTGGTAGAAACATTGTAGGAGCATATCTTCTCCAAAACCATGAGTTGGACAATGTAGTAGAACTTCTTGAAAAGCTTCCCACGCTTCACGCAATGAATCGGTTGAATCTTGCTTGAACATATAAACCTTGTCCCTCATTGAAGCTTGCTTACCCTTAGGTAAGAATTTTGCCAAGAATTGCTTCACAAGTTCCTCCCAAGTGTAAATTGAATTCTTTGGTATCTTGTTTAACCATGCCTTGGCCTTCCCGGATAGAGAATAGGGAAAGACCCTTAGGTGCAAAGATTCTTCCATACAATAGGCCGACTTGTAGAGATGGCATGTTTGTATGAAATTCCTCAAATGCTCATTTGGATCATCATGCTTGCCTCCACTAAAGTATCCATTTTGATCAAGCCCGTGCAAGATCACTTGTGGAGTGTTGAAAGTAACACCACGAATGGGTGGTGGAAAAATTGCACTAGCAAAACTTTCTATATTCACTTCTTCATCGGACTCTTCCACATCTTGCACCGGTGGATTTGCATTACGGGCACCCCTTGCATTCCTTTGGTTCTAGTTGACATTGTGAACATTCACTCGATTGGCTCTTTGATTAGCGTGATTAACACGAACACCTCGGTTTGCACCTCGGCCTCCCCTATTAGCATTGTTGCCTCTTTGTTGTGCATTGCTCGCAACACCAATATTATTACCAACATTCACTTCTGCATTGGCTTGGTTGTTGCCAATAGGGTTTCTATCAATTGGGGCACTATCTTCAACTTGCGGTTGATCATTCTCTTCAAACATATCATGAATTCCATAACTCCCCTCACTAAGAGAAGTATCATCATATTTTTCCTCGGTTTCTCCAACATAATCATTTGGAGCCATTGGAGCATTTGGAAATGGAGCTCCCTCATTTGCACGATTAGAGGGGCTTTTGCATAGCTCGATTAGGATTTTTTCTCATTGCTAGTAGTCATCTACACATGGTAACCAAAAACAAGAGGTAAATGGTACGAATAACCTACAAGACAAGAATACGAAATATTCACTCTAATAGATGTACTGTAGCTCGCCGGCAACGGCGCCAAAATTTGATTCACCCTTAATCCACTCACCTATGAAGGTGTGGGAAAATCTTCAAAGATAGTAGTACCCAACTAGAGTCGGTGTCGATTTCCTCAGGGAGCTAGCTTGCAATCTATTAGTCTTAGATTGAATAGCAACCGGTTCTATGAATTGTATGTATATTCCTAGATATAAATTGGTAAGAATTGAAATAACTACAATTACGACTAACAACTAACACTAAAAGCATGCAATAAACTCAACACTTTAAAGTAGATGTAAATATGGAGAATGAGCTAGGGGTTTACTCATTCCAACAAGATTCTTTTCACTCAAACTCTTGTCTTAACCTTGCAAATTGTTTGGGTAATATAAATGGTCGGACCTCGAATATATTCCTCAAAACCCGTTAGAGATAGAGAGGATTTACCACATCAGGCCTAATAATATCGTCAATAATGGGGTGCGAGAAACCTTAGTCCAAGGACCCAAGCGGGAATGACCTTTTTGGGGTCTTTCCCTTTAGATGGGATAGGCCGTAGCTAATATAACTCAAATTCTCGCTAGTTTCCATTAACCTACACCTTCAACCCCATTAGGGGGATGAAAGAAAAGTAGGGTTAGGTTCAAGTACGGCCGTGCCTCAAACCCTAGTCAATGAAAGTAGGAAAGAGAAATAGATTCATCTTTACTCATACTAGGGTTTATCACACACATAGTAAGAGATGATATGGCAAGAATCATATGAAGAATTAGATTAATAAAAGAAATCCTTACAAAATATTCAAGTTTAAGCCCTTCCTTTGCCTGCAAGCATATTCAAAAATGTAATAAAGTATATTGTAAGCTGAAAAAGGGTCTCTTAGGGTCTCATTCCTAGGAGGCATAACAACTTATTTATAGGCATGAGTTTGAAAACTAGACTAATATTTACAAAATTACCATTTCGCCCTGTTTTATGCTAGACCGACGATCATTCGAGCGGCCGCATAATGAGTTGCGCGCGGCCACCGAAGGCTAATCTAACTCCTCTCTTTTCTTGTTCTACGGTGCAGGTCCGGCAGGGTGCAGGTTTGGCGGTGGGCAACTCCAACACTCGCAGATGTCTTATCACACTGTGATAGTCGGCGGTATCGCACATGCTTCTGTGGGGCTGCAGAGTGTTTTCAGTATATCTTTCGGCGGTTCGCCTCTTAGCTTCGCAGGAACTTGATGAGCTCTTGAACTCATCTTTATTTGGCATGCGATTCGGCGGGTCGCCGATCAAGCTACTGGCTGTTCTCCTTGTTCTTCAAAATGTTGCCAAAGTTCACCTATTTTTGTTCTTTTCTTTATTCTTCTTGGCTTTGTGTATTAATATTCTTTGTAATCCTGAAATATGGAGATAAACATAAGATTTAATCAAATAATAAAGCTTTTAGGACGTGAAAGCTAGTCTAAAAGAGCCGCAAATATACGTAAAATCCTAATGCATCAGCCATTGGTTTGAGGGTGTCATGAGGTTGAAAGCTTAAGAATGGTGTCACGCTTACTCCACAAACCTTTCCAAAATTAACTCAAGAATTTGGAATCCATATCACTCACAATGGAGCATGGGACTCCATGCAATTTAAGCACATTTTTTACAAACAAGTCAAGTACATGAGTAGCATCATCAATTTTGTGGCATGGAATGAAATCTTCCATCTTTGAAAATCTACCAACTACCACAAATATGCTATCACTACCTTTCTTTTTTCTAAGTGTTTAGCAAAAAATCCAAGGAAATATCAAGCCAAGGTGCATGTGGAATGGGAAGAGGTGTGGACAAACCATGTGGATGTGCTTTGGACTTAGCATGTTTACAATCAACACAAGCGTCACAAATTCTTTCCACATCATATTTTATTTTTGGCCAAAAGAAATATTCTTCAAGAATTTCCAAAGTTTTGGGAACACCAAAATGTCCCATCAAACCTCCACAATGAGCCTCCCCACCAAACAACTCCCTCCAAGAAGATTGAGGCACAGAAAGCTTACCATCTCTAAGGAGGAAACCATCAACCCTTGAATATCTTGTTTGTTCACCAACTCGTGCTACCTCACTTTTTTTCTCTAGAGCTCATTCTCATCAAGGTACTCATCTTCAAGTCTATGCACTCTCCTATATGCCTCTACATTCTCACATTTGCCATAGAACTTTCCAAAATCAACATCATTTGGATAAAGTTCTTTCAAGCTCTCAAAACCAATCAACTTACAAAATAAAGTATTCCCCAAGGTATATCTCCTGGAAAGAGCATCCGTCACAACATTCTTTTTACCATTTTTGTATTGAACCACATAGGGAAATTGCTCCAAAAATTCTAACCACTTGGCATGTTTATTGTTTATCTTACGTTGACTCCTAAGATGTCTCAAGGCGTCATGCTCGGTTTTCACAATAAATCCTTTATGCCAAAGATAATGTTGCCAAGTCGCAATAGCTCTCACCGATGCATACAACTCCCTATCATAATTGGAATACTTCAAGCAAGCTCCCCTCAATTTCTCGCTAATATAAGCCTAAGGCCTTCCATCTTGCATCAACACCGCTCCTACACCAACTTGACTAGCATCACACTCAATTTCAAAAGTTTTGTCAAAGTTAGGTAATTAGAGAAGTGGAACACTACTCAAAGCTTCATTCAAAGTCCGAAAACTCTCATCTTGCTCTTAACTCCAAACAAACCCCTCATCCTTCTTGATTACTTGAGTCAATGGAGCCGCTATGGTACTAAAATCTTTCACAAATCTCCGGTAGAATCTTACAAGATCATGAAAACTCCTCACATCACCAATGGACTTAGGTGTAGGCCAATTCTTGATTGCCTCCACCTTCATCTCATCCATCTCAACACCTTTAGCACTCACAACAAAGCCAAGAAAAACCACATGATTAACACAAAAAGTACACTTTTTCAAATTAACAAACAACTTTTCGTTTCTAAGAACATCAACAATGTGCCTAAGTTGCTCAACATGATCTTCAAGTGTCCTAGAATACACCAAGATATCATCAAAATAAAAAAACAACAAATTTTTCAATGAATGGCTTCATAATATGGTTCATTAAGCGCATGAAAGTGCTAGGTGCATTAGAAAGTCCACAGGGCATTACCATCCATTCGTACAACCCAAAATTTGGTCTTAAAAGCGGTTTTCCATTCATCTCTGGGTTTCATTCCGATTTGATGGCAGCCACTTCTAAGATCAATCTTTGAGAAGATGTTGGAGCCACTAAGCTCGTCAAGTAAGTCACCTAATCTAGGAATGGGGTGGCGATTCCTTACCCTTATCTTGTTGATAGCATGGAAATCAACACACATTTTCCAACTCCTATCGTTTTTAGGAACAAGAATCACCGGTACGGTACATTGGCTCAAGCTTTCTCTCACAAAACCCATCTCTAGAAGGTCATCTACTTGTTTTTGGAGTTTTTTTGTAGCATCAGAATTACTTTTATAAGCCGCTTGCTTGGGGAATTGAGAGCCTGGTACAAAGTAAATTTTATGTTTAATTGCCCTCATTGGTGGTAGTTCTCTTGGTAGTTCATTGAGGAATACATCTCCGTAAACCTGCAAATTGGAGGAAACAACACTTGGCAAAGTAGAGGGTAACTCATTAGTCATCAATGCATAATCCCTGTGCATTATTAGCACAATGTTAGGCTCATGAGCCACCTCTCTCAAAGGTTTTTTGTGCCTAGCTAGAAAGCTTACTTTTGGTGTTTCTCTCTCCCCACTTTTATAATGAGGTGGTGGAAACTCTCTCTTGTTTTCCCTCTCGCACTCATTTTTTGTTCTCATGAGAAGCTCTACTCTTCTCACATTTCTCTTCTGTTTTGCCCGTTTTGGCTTTTTCTCTCAACTCCCTCATTTTCTTGTAGTCCTTACTCACTTGTAATAGGGTTAAGGGGCGAAGAGTAAACTTGTGACAATCTTTGACAATAGAGTACTTGCTGGTTCTCCCATCATGCTTTGCTTCTCTATCAACTTTCCAAAGTCGGTGACATGAGCCGAATTTTTGGCTAGGCCGTGCGAGCATCCGACATCCTCCCCTAGACCCGTCGGGCGAACCCTTAACAACTGAATTGCGAAAATGAATATAAATCCAAGTCATAAATAAGAACATGACCTAACAAAAAAAACACAGATATACTAATACCTCTAAGTTGTACAAAAGAAACGACAGCTAACTACCCAACATACTAGGTTTAGGGCTATCCAGACTAGACATCTAAGAGTACAAAAGAATACATACGCCTCATGAAGGGGGCAAAATACAACTGAAATAATAAACATAAAACTGGTGGCCATCCGGAATGAAAGCTGGTTCACCCTGACAGCTGAAGTCGTCTTCGCTCCTTAACAACGTAGCGAACTCAATCGTAGAGCGAACCTGCCGAAATGAATTAAATTGACAAGAAACAAACAACAAAGAAGGGTGAGACAAAATGACTCAATAAGTGGAGCAGACTAGCCACCTCAAAGAATAGAATAGATAGTCAGGGAGAAGAAAAGCACATAAACCAAATTCATCTTATTTAAACTATAAAAAGGCAGAGCCAGATAATGTATGAAACCATAAACTCATAAACAACCAAGGACCTATGACAAACAGAACATATAGGTATCCCGAACATATCAACAATCAGAAATACATGAAGCGTACACGAAACATCGCACTATAATCACAGAATACACAGCAACCAGTGCAATGAAATGGAATGAATGCAGTATGATGCAATGGGGTCACATGTGACCGTAATCCCATCCCGAAGCGGAATACTCCTGCATTCGAGGGGAATGAAATATAGTAACCAACTGGAGCGGAACACTCCTACTCCTGGGGCGGAATACTCCTGCACCCGATATGATATAAACCAGAGGCAGAATACTCCTGCACTCTCCTGGGCGGAATACTCATGCACCCAATATTATATGAATCAGAGGCGAATACTCCTGCACTCTCTTGGGGTGGAATACTCCTGCACACAATATAATATAAATCAGAGGCAGAATACTCCTGCACTCTCCTGGGGCGGAATACTCCTGCACCTGATATGATATAGCAGCCCATAATCAGAAAAAATAATGCATATGAATGCAATATGATGCAATAATAACCCTTCACCGGTGCGGGACTCTCATCGACAGCCGGGAAGTATATGCCAACTCACAGCCAGAGTACAATGCTCAGATCCTCAATGCAATACCAACAACAAGACAAAATGTATAATATACAATGTAAATCCAAAGCTAAGGCGTAATGAGTACGCCTATCGGCAGCTACACACGTAAGGAACACGTGGTTAATTATCCACAAGGCCATGGGTCTCCAAAGAAATGGATACAAACACTTACATCGTTCAAAAGTTAGCATTGCTACTCAACAACCGCTTTGTCCTTTGGATTCAATGCCAAATGATCCCACTGTGTTCAATAAGCAGGAAAAATATATCAAATAAGGCTAAAGGTTTCATTCCTTACGTCTTAAGGCAATCTGGTTAAGAACCTGATACCCTATCCGCATACGCGCTACGCACGCCAGGCCTATATACACGGTTCAAAATCACCTAACCAAACTCTAAATAAATTACATTTATGGGTTGCCCATAAATCTCTGAGTACGAATATATAATCAATTCCACTATCAGGGTCCAATTAACCCTTTAAACTATCAATTTAACTTGTAAGAACGATGTCTAATATCCTAATTTCTACCGTTAAAATATGTTCAAACATACGTAATAAACTGAAATAATGAACTAACATCATTACCTGAATGTTTTGGTGTGAAAATTCTATCTTTTCCTTCTCCTTTTCCTTTTCTTTCTCATTTTCTAGCTTTTTTCTTTTCACTCTGCGTAATCTCTTCGTTTTTTCCATTTATGTTTCCTGTTTCTCTGTTGATTTTTCAAGCCAAAGGGATATTTATCCCTTGGAATCTACCCACCGCCTCCAATTCCTTTTTAATGTTTTCCTTTTCTTTTTTTTCTTTTTCTTTTGAAAATTTCTTATCATAAAGAAAATTAAAATGGAACCCTACAAAACTCGAAATGATCCTAAAATTCTCAAGAAAGTTATACAAAATATATGTAACATACTCGCTAAGGCGAATCTATAATCGGATTCCCGAAATTCAAGATTCAAATTAAACAGAAAAATATCGAATTAATAATTTTCGGAACTTTAGCAGAAACTATCCGAATGACCTCGAAATTCACATCCCAAAGTTCACACAAGTCACAAATAATCATACGAATCTAACGACACTTTCGAATTTCGAATCGGAGCTCATTCGCCAAAATTGAGCTCGAAAACCTCTTTTTAAAATTTACCGACAACAGAAACTGAAACCTTCTTCCGATACATATCAAACGAAGTCCGATTTAGTTCAAATTTTACAGACAGGTCCTAATGGACATTACGAAGATTTTAAAATTATCGACACGCCAATCGGAATTCTAACTTCCGAAATGACTACCTAAGGTCGTTTCATTCTCCTCCACTTAAACTCTCGTTCATCCTTGAACGAGTCTAAGTCTAAAAAAAAAACATCACTGATAACAACAGAAATTGCACGATCTTCATAAACTACTCTATGGATATTATCTCATGATTGCAGAATTAGATTTATAACACGCACACCGAACTCTTGGAGTAAAATATATCTGGATAATATCATAACACCATTGCCCAGCTTATTTTGACTAGGCTGACCATTCCTCGATCATGATAGAAGAGTTATATATTATCGGAACAAAGATACACGAAACTCAGGATGAGTTAATATGATTTCGCCAACGAATTACCTCGATGATATACTTTTCGATATAGAACATGTCGATAAAACTAAGAACTAGCTTACTCTTCAGCAATGCCTTAGAGATTACCATTCAATATTGGAGGAAGACTCCTCCACTTAGAGCATAACTGATACAGCTAATTTGAATAGAAATAGTCATCCTCGCACAGCCTGCTGGACTAAGGAAGAGTTAACTAAAAACATAATGCGACTTAGACCTGAGCTACTAAATTACCCTCTCGAGTTGCCAAACAGCTGCAACTCTCGAATTCACAACTCCATACCTTTTCCATAAGCACCACCGCTCAATAGCTCAATTCACGGGTCGGACGACACTCTCCATTACCCTCAGTAGCCTTGAAACACAATAATGTGCCTATCCGGCTACCTTGACACGCACTCTGGCTCAACATAGGGAACATCACAAGTGGCTACTAATTGCCCGAGCTCACTAGTGCCGGACGATGAAGAAATGGAATTGGACCGAAGATAGAAATAATTAGAGTTCTAGGAAGGTCATCTTCTTATTTACTTGGCTACCAGAGCTAGAGTGCATCCGAGTCAGGCTTGGTAAAGAATCGCAATTGAAGAAATAGATATTAAATGAGCTTTATGGAACAACATCCATGCCAAATTTAGCCTTCCAATATGAAGAAAACTCCGATAATTTACCAGAAAACCCTTTTTATAACTAAGACAAGCTTATAGAGTAACATGACTCTACTAGCGTCTCGAACCAAGAGGAGATACGTAGTTTGAATATTACTTACTAATCACTTTACACTAGAAGAAATAATGACACTCTCTGATGGTGATGAATTAGAATCCCATCATCCAACCAACATGGAATTCTAAGAAGAGAGGTAAACTAATTTGACATAATAATAGAAGGTCGCACAACAAGATGCCAGGCAGGCAATACAGACACTCACTGTCAAATCTCTCATATTTAGACAAGATAAACTGGTAGGGGTCTCACAAATGCCAGAAATAAATCCTACCAGAAGCTCACCCCTCTACCGCAACTGATTCTTAATAGACTACATCCAACGAAACTATGGAAACATGACAAGACAAATCATTTCCAGATGGATCGGAAGAATCAAATCTTACTCACATATAAGGGAAGAAGAAATACTTAGGTCTACTACCTCGAACGCCTCAGCACCAGAGCCGTTCATAGAACTGCCTCTGCGGCTGAGCTGGGCTGGCACCCTGATAATTACTTACGGAAGAACCACTGCCACCACGCTCTCAACCTCAACTGGATGGTGGCATATATCTGACTGATTGAGATCTAAAGGAAATCCCTCGCGACTGGGCAGGTGCCTGAGGGCGTAAAGAAGGACGACTACCTTCCTATCAAAATAAGGGATAATTCCTCCTAAGATGACGAGGCTCACGAAAATGATAATACCTTTTGGCTAAAAAATAGATGTTGGATAAAGTTCTGATAGCTATAAAGAGAAAACTGAGTCTATCTTGATGACTTACTAGCGCACTTTGAGAATTACGTTTTACAAGCTGAGATAACCAGGCAGGTGACCTCCCAAAATAATCAGAACTCTTACCTCCAAATGAGGTACCATGGTTGCCCACCAGGGCCACGGGATTTCTTGCTCTCTCGCTCTGACTCGTCCTGCTCTAACTTTAGGTATGCCTCATTCCTCTGAGCAATATCAACAACCATATCAAATGAGATCCTGACCTCAATCGCTCGAGCTATCTGGGACCTCAAGGAAGGAGAAAGGTTACCAATAAATCTTCGAACCTTTTCGGAAGGTTCATGGACTAGTTTTAGTGCATATCTAGCCATCCTAGAGAATTCAATCTCATATTCTGAAACCAACAGACTAATCGATAGGCTACCATGTCTAATCTACTCGAACTATAGGCGCTGTCCCTCTCGCTCGCTGCGTGAAATGAACTTTCCCACAAATTTATGAGAAAACTCGCACCAAGTCAGCTTAGATAAGTCTTGCCTGGCTAATAAAAAGCAGCCCAACAAACCAAGGCTAAACCTTGAAATTGAAAAGCAAAATAATCAACACCGTACTGCTCGAGATAACCAAGAGCCTGAAGGATATGTTGAAATAATTTATTTTAAAAATTACACAGGGATTATCTGATGCATGGCTTAAGAATATCGGAAGGTTCAATTGGGTAAAATAATGCAGCCTCTTTGGGTACTCGGACCGAACTGTTACCAGGGCTAGCTAACCAGCTAGAACAATTGGAAGTACAACACATGCTGCCTCTAGAATATAATTTATTAGGGGAATATCAGGAACTAGAACAAGAGCTCCCTAAGACTGAATGTCTACATCTGTGGCGATATGATGAGCTGCCTAGAAAATAAGAGGTTGTTGCGATATCTGCGCTGTGCCAGGGGAACCACAAGGCCCTGCTCCCTTGCCCATCGCGAGCTCGTATAGTTGGGGCCTCCGCAATTGGATCGTTAGCATGATACATAACTCTTGGGGCTTGGGCAACGCTAACCCCAAGGTAGATTGCTTCGTCTTGAACTCCTACCCTTTGCTGATATGTCGCACGAGGGTTCACAATTACCACGAAGGAATTAACGAAAATACTTTTGCATCCTAGACCGACGCACGATCAGATAAGAAGGAAGTGAAACTTCCTAAATGCCATCATAGCCTCTCGTAGATAAGTACGGACGTCTACGTACCCATTGGTGAGACTCTACTAGACACTGTCTTAGTCTGGATAGACTCTAAACCGGGCTCTGATACCAATTGACATGACCGAAATTTTTGGCTAGGCCGTGCGGGCACCCGACATTCTCCCCTAGACCCGTCAGGCGAACCCTTAACAATTGAATTAGGAAAATAAATATAAATTCAATTCATAAATAAGAACATGACTTAAAAAAACACAGATATACTTATACCTCTAAGTTGTAAAAAAGAAAATACAACTAACTACCCAACATACTAGGTTTAGGGATATCCAGACTAGACATCTAAGAGTATAAAAGAATACATACGCCTCCTGAAGGGGGCAAAATACAACTAAAATAATAAACATAAAACTGGTGGCCATCCGGAATGAAAGCTGGCTCACCCTGACATCTGAAGTCGTCTTCGCTCCTTAACAACGTAGCGAACTCAATCCAGGAGCGAACCTGCTGAAATGAAATAAATGGACAAGAAACAAACAACAAACAAGGGTGAGTCAAAAGAACTCAATAAGCGGGGCAGACTAGCCACCTCAAAGAATAGAATAGCTAGTCAGGGAGAAGAAAAACACATAAAACAAATTCATCTTATTTAAACTATAAAAAGGTAGAGCCAGATAATGTATGAAACCATAAACGCATAAACAACCAGGGACCTATGACAGAAAGAACATATAGGTTTTCCGAACATATCAGCAATCAAAAATACATGAAACATACACGAAACATCGCACTATAATCACACAATACACAACAACCGGTGCAATGAAATGGAATGAATGCAGTATGATGCAATGGGGTCACATGTGCCCGTAATCCCATCCCGAAGTGGACTACTCCTGCATTCGAGGGGAATGCAATATAGTAACCAATTGGAGCAGAATACTCCTACTCCTAGGGCGGAATACTCCTGCACCCGATATGATGTAAACCAGAGGTGAAATACTCCTGCGCTCTCCTGAGGCGGAATACTCGTGCACCAAATATAATATGAATCAGAGGCGGAATACTCCTGCACTCTCTTGGGGTGGAATACTCCTCACCCAATATAATATGAATCAGAGGCAGAATACTCCTGCACTCTCCTGGGGCAGAATACTCCTGCACCCAATATAATATGAATCAGAGGCGGAATACAACTGCACTCTCTTGGGGCGGAATACTCCTGCACCCAATATAATATGAATCAAAGGCGAAATACTGCTACACTCTCCTAGGGCGGAACACTCCTGCACCCGATATGATATAGAAGCCCATAATCAGAAAATATAACGCATATGAATGCAATATGATGCAATAATAACCCTTCACCGGCACGGGACTCTCATCGGCAGCCGGGAAGTATATGCCAACTCACAGGCAGAGTACAATGCTCAGATCCTCAATGCAATACCAACAACAAGACATAACATATAATATACAATGTATAAGGCATAATGAGTACGCCTATCGAAAACTACACACGTAAGGAACACGTGGTAGATTATCCACAAGGCCAAGGGCCTCCAAAGAAATGGATACAAACACTTACCTCGTTCAAAAGTTAGCATTGCTACTCACCAACACCTTTGTCCTTTGGATTCATTGCCAAATGATCCCACTGTGTTCAATAAGTAGGAAAAATATATCAAATAAGGCCAAAGGCTTCATTCCTTATGTCTTAGGGCAATCTGGTTAAGAACCTGATACCTTATCTCCATACGCGATACGCAGGCCAGGCCTATATACACGGTTCAAAATCACCTAACTAAACCCTAAATAAATTACATTTACGGGTAGCCCATAAATCCCTGAGTACGAATATATAATCAATTCCACTATCAGGGTCCAATTAACCCTTTAAACTATCAATTTAACTTGTAAGAACGATGTCTAATATCCCAATTTCTACCGTTAAAATATGTTCAAACATACGTAATAAACTGAAATAATGAACTAACATCATTACCTGAATACTTTGGTGTGAAAATTCTATCTTTCCTTCTCCTTTTTCTTTTCTTTCTCATTTTCTAGCTTTTTTTCTTTTCCCTCTGCATAATCTCTTCGTTTTTCCGTTTATGTTTCCTGTTTCTCTGTTGAACTTTCAAGCCAAAGGGATATTTATCCCTTGGAATCTACCCACCGCCTCCAATTCCATTTTAATGCTTTCCTTTTCTTTTTTTTCTTTTTCTTTTGAAAATTTCCTATCGTAAAGAAAATTAAAACAGAACCCTACGAAACTCGAAATGATCCCAAATTTCTCAAGTAAGTTATACAAATTATATGTAACATACTTGCTAAGGCGAATCTTTAATCGGATTCCCGAAACTCAAGATTCGAATTAAACGGAAAAATATCAAATTATTAATTTTCGGAACTGTAGCGGAAACTATCCGAACGACCTCAAAATTCACTTCCTTAAGTTCATACAAGTCACAAATAATCATGCGAATCTAACGAAACTTTCGAATTTCGAATCGGAGCTCATTCGCCAAAATCGAGCTCGAAAACCTCTTTTTAAAATTTATCGACAACGGAAACTGAAACCTTCTTCCGATACATATCAAACAATGTCCGGTTTAGTTCAAATTTTACAGACAGGTCCTAATGGATATTACAAAGATTTTAAAATTATCGGCATGCTAATCGGAGTCCTAACTTCCGAAACGACTGCCTAAGGTCGTTTCAGTCCGCTCAAAAGTACATGACAAGCTTGCAGTGGAGCCACGTCACACCAAATTTCATCATAGTAGTTGCCAACCTTGAAGTTGATCAACACATTCTTGGTCACCTTGAGCTCGCTACAATCATTGAGACATTGAAGCCTATATGGGGATGAGTGCTTTCTTGTAGCCAAATTCAATTGTTCCACCAAAGAAGAGCTAACCATATTCGCACAACTTCCACTATCAATGATCAACGAATATGTTTTCCCCATGACCTTACATCTAGCATGAAAAATATTCTCTCTTTGATCTTGCTCCTCCCTAGCCATAGTCATGAGTCTTCTAACAACCAAGTACAACTTGGGTTCATCATTGTCATTCTCTCTTTCACTTCCCTCTTCTTGATCACTTTCTTCTTCCTCGTCATTATCTTCAGTCTTATAACCTCTACTATCCAAAGCAATAATAGCTCTCCTATTTGAGAAATCATTCATGCAGTGACCGAGGCCATAACATTTGTAACATCTAATAGAACTAGGGGTTCTGTTTTGAGGATAAGGAGTTACCTCTTTAGCATCCACTTTTCGCTTGTTCTTGTCAACTTGAACTTTGAAATCTTTTCTTGAATCATTAGCCTCGTCCCATGTGTTTGGGGACTTCCAAGGCTTGTCATTTTTGTTCCATGTTGAAGCTGTCCCCTTTGACTTGTAGCTCTTATCACTCTTTCGTTTCCTTTCAACCTTGATTTCCATGAGATAAGCATATTCCAATCTCTCAAACTTGTGTAGCTCAAAAGCATTGCTTATCTCCTTGTTGAGACCCTGATAAGAATCTAGTAATAACAACTTCATCATCATCTTCAACGTTACATCTCAATCTTGTGGCCTCCATTTCTTCATAGTATTCTTCCACACCTTTGCTTCCTTGATACATGGTATGAAGCTTTTTGAGAATCTCTCTTTGGAAGAAGTCCGGTAAAAATCTAGCTATCATTAGCTCTTTCAGTTCATCCCATCCGGTGATAGGATGTTCATTATCTCTCATTCTTCTTCTAGATTTCTTCTCCCACCAAGTAGAAGCACTTCCCTCAAATTAGGTGATTGAATATTTGACTTTCTTAGCCTCGGAAATGTTGTATATGTCAAAGTGCCTTTCAATCTTCACAACCCAATCTAGGAACTCTCTCGGATCACTACTTCCCTTGAAAGGTGGTAGAGATAACTTAGGAGTTTGTAAACCCTTTTCATCATCTTCCATTCCATGGTCTCTAGCTTGACCTCTAGGTTGGTCAAGTTCAAATCTCCTACCTTGGGCAAAACCTCTCCATCATCCTTGGTCAATTCCTCTTCCCCTTCTTTGTACTCTACCTCTTCCCATGAAGCCCTCTCTTATTACGTCATCATAAGCCACATTCAATGTTCTTTCCCAATTGGCATGTTTCTCATCATCTCTTTCATTCCATACTTCATTCACATATGGTGGAGGTTGATGGTTTTCCCTCCTTGGTATTTCATGAGGTGCAACGGGAGGAATTAATTGGTCTTCCCTCCTTAGAGGCACATGTGGGACTTGCGGTGGCACTTGAGGATTTTGAGGTCTAGGTGACGGTGCTAAGGGTGATGCGACTTGTGGGTATGGTGGAGTAGGTGCTTGGTATGGTGGTTGGTATTGTGGGGGTTATTGGTAATATGGTTGAGGTGGGTAATATTATGGTGGATAATAGTGTTGAGAGGCGGGTGGTTGATATGGTGGTATGAGAGGTCTATAGTTGGGTAGAGGGGTATTGTTAACTTGAGGGATTTCCTCATGATGAGAGCTTTCGGTGGCCTCATGGTTTTGTTGCTCTTGCAACCATTGGTGGAGTTTTCTCGGTGATGATGGGTTATAGTGCCGATAGGAGCCATACTTGTTCCAACTCCAAGTCGAGATAAGGTTCTTCCACTTTTATTGCTCCTCTCCTCCTCTATCTTCCCAACACGCTTTTCCATACTATCAAACCTCCCATTGAATGAATCCAATTTCTCCAATAAACTTGCCAACAATTGCGTTTGATCCAGTAGTGGTGTCACACTTCGAGAATTTGACGTTTGTGCATCTTCCATGGTTGTACCTATAATAAGTAACAAACACGTTAGTAGTAAAGGCTCCTCACTACTCCCTCATGTGTTTACTCTCAACCCTCGTGTTTCACTTAATGGCAATGGCTCTTATGCCCACTCAAATTATCTTAAACACTCAAAGCCTTTTCCCACTCAATGGTGAATACCAAATTTGCAAATAGATTAAACACCCAATGGTTAATAATAATTTTAAATCTTCTTCAGGTTGGAGTGGAAGTTATGTTCAAACCAAGAATGGCTACTAAAAACAAGACAGGACTTGAATCAAAGAAACACAACAAAACTAAAAGAGAAAAACACGAAGAAATTAAATCGAAATGATATAAAACACACAAAACTAGTTTAACACTAAGTATGAACTAAGACTAAGGTAAACTAGCTAGAATAAGCATGAAAAGAAGCTAAATAAGCTGGAAGGGACATAGTTAAAATGGACAGAAAAATAGGTCATCGGGTGAAAAATGGCTAAAAGTGGCTAGTTTTGCGAAAAATGGACTATCCATACCAAAATATCTTAAAAAAACTTTACAGTGTTATAGCTGTTGACAACCAATTTTGTCCCTCCTATTTTTAAAGCAATGGTTTTCAAATTAGACCCACGATCGTGCATTTATTTCTCGCCCCGTCCATTCTTTCACATTATCTTCCTATACGAGTCTAGTGATCAAAGCCATTTTTGAGAACGTTGTCACAAACCATAGCCATTTTTACAAAATGCGCGTTCGTAACCAAAATTCCGCAATTACTTCTATTTTTGACAAAATTGTCCAAATCGTTTTAAATCCAAAAATTATATTTTCATACGCTCCCTAGTCATTTTAATGCTTTAAAATTAATTCCATAATTTTGCTATAATTTTATACCTATTTTATGCCCATTTTATACTAAAATTACACTAGTTATACGCTATTTATACACATATATATACATATACACGTATACGCACACACACATACACATCAGCTCATTTTGCCACCTCTGCGCCTACGTGTCTAAATCTTGGCCGTCCACGTAATGGATCCAACGGCGAGGATCAAATCCTCTATCCTATTCCCCAAACAACCCCTAAACCCCTTGCCTATTCCCATTCCCTCACCTCATCCCCGATAATGACTCTCTCTCTCATCGGCAAAATGCCACGCCACCACTGTCGATCGATTTTTCGGTCGATTTGGCCAGCCAAAATTAGGGAAAATAGTATCATCGTGTTCCCCTTGTCCTCCGCTACAAAACCCACACACTATTTGTTTGTTTTGACGGAGGTCAAATCGACCTCTCGTCAACGGAGGTTTTCTATCACCGGAGAAGTCTCCGGACATGGCTAATCGGAGCCTAAGTTGTTACCATTGCTAAAGGAGGAGGGAAATCCCTCGCGAGCACACGATTGAAGCAGGTCGAGATTGGCCCGATTCCAACCCAAAAATGGGTAATCCTTTCCCTTTTGTTGTTCTTGAACCTATGTGATATCTACGCCTAAATTTGCCTAATTTTTCTGTGCACTAGTGTGTTTGTTATTTACTCATTAATTAGTTAAGGTGAAAATCCACATAATTAGTAATTCCTGTTTTGATTCACTGATTAAAGTTAAACATTGTTGTGAACTGCTTGTATGCCTAGAGTTGATGCATTTGTGGTTTATGTTCTATGCCATTTAGGGTTTAGCATCCATGTCAGTGCACTCATTCTTGTTTTCAATGTATTTAGCCTCTAATTCTGTCAACATACATGAATCTCATAACTACGTGTTGGTCTAGCTTGAATTTGGAATGGTGATTTGATTTACACAACTTAAAGGATCCTGATTAACTTAATTTGAAATTCTAGATTGACATTTGATTGGAAAACGATTATAGTAATTGATGGTTACTAATTTGGGGTCTGTGAAAAATTTGTGAAGATGATCATGATATTTTCGAGCCTAGAACATATTTTCATTGACTGATCTTGAACCTAGACTCTTAATTATGATTAAGGGGGGTAGGGAACTTGTGTGCTTAATTTTAGGCCCTAATTGAGCTATTTGTGGCAAGTGTACTATGAGGATTTTTTAGTTTTGGAAAGTAGAACCTTTCTTCTCCCCGGATTTTCAAACAATTTTCTATTTATGGGAAATATAGGAAGATTGATTCCTTTGGATTGATAGAACAATCTTTCTTTTCTTTCTTTAAGTTTTACCAAATCTGTGACTCTTTGATACTCAATTTCAAACTCGAAAAGGGCTTATACTACACCTATATAAGTCAGACTCTAGCACACAACATACACACAGACACACAGAAATACAAAAAGAAACTGAAGGCAAACCCTCTCTTAAAACTGTTCTATAAAGTGCTCTCTCTCTCTCTTCTTTTTAATTTCACTATTGGAAGGGGTTTTCTTTTGGTAAAATCTGCTGCTAGTTCCTGTGTTTGGCCTGCCTCTGCTTTGTGTTTGTCTCCTAGAAGCTTACCCTGCTTGGCACTTGCAATCAATCCTTCTCCCTCTCTGTTTCTTTCACACTAATTAAAGGTATATCTGCACCCCCCTTTGCTTAATATCTGCACCTCTCTGCTAATATCTGCACCTATTTTGTATGCTTTGCTCTGTTTGTATTTCTGTTAAACTGTGTAGGCTCTTTGTTATTACACATATTGCCTATATAAACTCCCTGGTTCTCTTTAAATTTGCTTAAAACTGTAAGCATGATCTGAAAGGATCATACCATCCTTCATAAGTGCAAGAGGCTTTATGTAAGAGGCTTTAATATTCTGGACATTATCAGAACTAGAATCAGTCACCTAAAAGCTCTTAATTCAGGCTTCCCATACCCCTCCCCTACTAACCTTTCTCTTGCAGTCCATAAGGACAGCCTTAGGGGCTATACCAGGCCTCAACTTGCAGGTTTCTAAATGCCCTATAAGGGCTTCCCTTATTCTGGACAATTCAGGTCTGAGCAGGCCCTATTTAGGACACATACATGGCCTAATCTGGCCACTACTCTTTCTCTATTATCTTCCCTTTAGAAACTGCCCTGCTTGTGTATATTTGATTAGGACTCCCTGCTTGTAAACTACTTAATACAGGGAACACAGCTACTAGGCTGTGCCTTGGGCTATTCAGGGGCCTCCTCTCAACCCCTTCTCCTATGTGTTGCATCATTTAAAGTCATTACGTCTTTGAAATTATCATAGCATGTTTTGGGTAGAATTAAGTCATTTGGTCTTCTTTTAAAACTGCATGTTGTGAGTGGAACTATGGAACGTTAACACTGCTTTACATGCTTTAGGACCTAAACACTTGAAAACATATTTATTTTAAAAGGCTAAGTCTGGAATTTAAACAGGGGCTTAAATGTGTAACGTTTGCGTAACCTGGACTGTTTCTGTAAAAGTTAAGACTGCCCCTATTTGTATAAGTAATCTAGGCCCAGAACTGTTTTGAAATGTTCCCTTTATGTGCGTCAAAACTACATTTACTACTTAAAGCTCCTATACACTAATCTAATCTAATAGTGTATAGGGGTGTATAAGTAAATGGGGTCGACTATACGAATATATATAAGTATATTTCTAAAGTCTAAGTACTTCTAATTATTCATGTATCTGCATGCTTCTATCTATAATTATGTGCGGCAGCCTTTGTTTGCATTTCTGTGCTTATGTGAAACCCGTTTTAAAAAACAGCCTCCCTTTATCTAAATACTTTTCAAAACTGACCCCTAAACAAAAATAGTCATTACGGTTAGGGCTCGACAATTAATGACGAGTCACACCGATCCTAAATGGCTAACATTTTATTTTAAAAAACAACACCTATTTGGTTTTGGTCTAAATTTGAAAACTGTCTATAAAACTGCCCATTTGTGTTAACTGCTCTAAGCATTAAAATTGCATAAGTAAGATGAAATTGAACACTCTTTGCATATTATACTTTCGATTAGGCATTTTAATTAGAGGCCTTGAAACGCGATTAGGCGTGAAATAGGTCGTTTTGTTTAAAACTTAAAGCTCATTTGCATATGTGTTTAAACTTGCATAGTTATATTTACTCTCATACATTAGACACTAAAGTGACCTTTTAAGATTAGTATAGCCTATAATGATGCTCACAACCTTACTTTAACATCCCAAAATATAGACTCGGGTGGGAACCACCTTTCGTGGGACTTGGGGGAGTGACTAACACCTTCTCCCCTGATTCATTTGGACTTCTTACCCTTTTTTTGAATCTCTGAAATTGGACTAGTGTAACAATGAACTCAATTTTAGACATTTAGGTGGCCTAATACACCTTAGAAAACTATATTAGGTGGCGACTCCAACTCTTGAACTCAAACGAGTTACCTAGTCAAATCCGAAACCCGACTCGCTTCGAGTTGAGTCTAAAATCGGGTGCGACAGAATGGCGACTCCACTGGGGATTTTTAAAGTCCTAACCACAACGAGTCTTCATTTTGGGATTTTTTATTGTTTATTATCTTGTTATTTTTTATTATCATCCGGAACTAACTTCTTTCTTTTGTTTTCTTTTTGTTTTATTTTAATTTTCGGTTGTAATATCCTTTAATTTTGTAATGCATCTTATTTGACATACCTCCCCATCAACGTTCGCTCATGCGGTATATTTGAAAAAAAAAACAAAACAGTTGCATCAGTTTGACGACCGTTCTCACTTCTACAAAACACCCTTCACAAAAGTTTGGGATAGGTTGAGTCCGTGGTACAGCCGACGGTCCCAAAACTTTTCCACCTCCAAATTGCCCGTTTGGGGGAACCTTGTCTAAACCAAATCTTAGTGGAGACGATAGGAATTCATGCATCATGATACCATGTTAGTTGACTTGTTTCCAAGTCCAAGATAGGCCAACTTGTCCGACATTCTAAATGGGTTTTCAACCCCAAAGATTTTTTGGACATGATTATTTGCATTTATGGAAAATAAACATGTAGCAGTCATATTGTTTTCAAAATAGGGGTGGGGTTTTTATATTAACTTTCTTATTTATTTGTAGGTCTTTATGGCTCAGAAATGTCCAAGGTTTGGTATGGTTATGGGTGTTCCTCCTCTACTGGCACGATGGTGGAGCAATTTAGGAGGTCACGGCTGTTTGCGGGTTCATAAATACTTGGGGCATCTACCTTTACTGATGGAAGTGGAACCGTGTCGTCAGGTTATTGAGGTGGCGATTACATTTTGGGATGAGCAAAGGAATGTCTTTAAGTTCAATGGCGTAGAGTTGACACCGTTGTTAGAAGAGATAGGTGGTTTTATACAAGATTCGGGTATGATCAGAGAAAAGCGTACATGGCAAGAAACGACAATCATCATTCCAAAGTTTCCCATTTTGAGCGACTTTCGGAAGATGCTTGGCCTTGCTGGAAACGATGCAGTGACATTCATACAAAAGGGCGGTATACCTTTGTCTTTTCTGGATGAAAAGTTTGGTCATGATGGTGCTTTTGACCAAAAGCGCGAGGATTTCACTTCATATGATGATTGGCATAAAGGAAAGATTTTTGCTTTCATAGTTAGTTTTTTGGGTGTTATAGTGTTTCCTGAAAATTCAAAGCATTACATTGGGGTACGGTTGATCAAGGTAGTGGAAGCTGTGATGAACGGGGTTGACAAACGAGAATGCACTTTGGTACCTATGATTTTGGCTGACATCCATAGAGCTTTGGGGCTTTGTAAAAGGGGGGCTAAATATTTCGAGGGGTGCAACCTGTTACTACAACTTTGGTTTAAGGAGCATTTGGAAATAGTGAGAGGAAGCGCAGGAATACTCAAACCATCGGGCATTAATCGCATAAGTACACCACACTATGGAGTTAGAACCTTGAAACAAGAAAGTAGCACTAAAGGCTGGTTGAAACTCTTTAATAGCATAACAGACGACACAGTACAATGGATGTTCACTTGGTTCCCGATAAACGAATTCACAATCCTAGCTAACGCCACTCCTTTTTTGACTCTAATGGGGCTACAAGGCCTTCAACCATATATCCCTGGAAGAGTCATGAGGCAAGCTGGCAGGAAACAGTGCATAATTCAAATGGCTTTCACCGGACGATATCAACTTGATTACACTGAAGAAAAGATTGCTTTGGCTTGGGAAATCATCGATTGTTGGAAAAATCGTTACATTATGGGTCCAAAATCTATAGAATGAGATCGGTATAAGGCAGGCGGTGAACCGCACTATGCAGACTGGTTGCAAGCAGAATTGAGAGGGACGGTTACACCGGGCCAAAATAGGAGCGACACTATCAAAGACAAGGAAGTATAGGCACAAATCAAATACAACTGGCTAATGCACAGAGTATCAGAATCAGAAACGGAGCACCAAAGAAGGACAGAGACATGGAAGAGACATGCACTTAACTTAGAAGGAAAAATAGAGGGATTGATGGGAAAACTTGGGCACTGGAACGCCGAATGCAGTGCCATGGACATACTTCATTTGTTCGCAGCTAAAGGTCATTTAGCGGAGGAGGAAGCTCAATAGATAATAAGAGAAGCAAAGAAGGCCAGGCTAGAGGAGGAACCCAGTGTCTAGTTTCGTTTTGTCTTTTTATTTGTAAAAGTTTTTATGTATTAGACTTCAAATTATAATGATGTTTTGGGGATGTTTTGAGAACAATTGGCAATGCATGTTTATTTTTCCTCATGTCATTTAAAGATAGAAATGCCTTATGACCATGGCGCGTTAACGTCTATTAGGAAACCTTGTCCAAACGTCAAAAGGATTCTTAACCCGAGAAATGACAAAATTGCATCCCTGCATGGATTCGAAGAAATGTTTGCACAAAATATTGATCGTTTTCTTAAACATGATCAAGACTATAAGAATGTTTTTGTCTTTTCTTGTTTTGGTTGCAGACTATGGCCGCAAGAGGTACACTTCAGTTCAAGATTGTTTCCCAACCTCCCCATTTGATCAGACTTTGGTGGGAAGATTTGGCTATTATTAGTAAGGCTCATGTTCAAAAGGTGTTGGGGGAGTTGGTGGCTCTCAAAGCCTACACTGCCATGCTTGGTTTGGTCGAGGCTGCTACACACTTTTGGGATTACAAGAGGGCTGTGTTTCATTTCAATGGTTTGGAGTTGGTACCAATGTTGGAGGAATTTGGAGGACTAGCAGGGTTAGAGCCTGGGCCCGAGACTATGATTTATCCCCGAGAAGTGGACCCTAAGGAGTTCACTAAATTGTTGGGTGCTCCTTATGATCGATACGTCGAAGGGGTGCATTATCGGAAAGTCACGTTGGAATACTTGCATTCTAGGTTTGGAGATCCAACACTTAGGCATGGCTGGAACAGCAGCATGGGAAGACCCTGCAAACATGGAAGGATGGTACACCAAGCTCGAGAAGTTGCAAGAGGTGAAATGAGTGATTACAAACTGTGCTGGCTTCACTGTTTCCATACAAGTTCAGGACATCACTTTCTTCACATTGATTGGATTCCGAGGAACTCAGCACTACGTTCCTCTAAGAATTATCAGGCAAGTAGGGATGACACAACATACCCCACAGTTGACTGAAGGAATGAGCTTTAATGTTGACATGAAAGACATGGAGCACACAATGATGGGGACTATCTTGACAATGTGGGAGAAGAGGCTTAATATGCAGTTTTGTCGTGGTCGAGACAGTAGGGTGAACCCCGTGGCTACTCTGACTTATCCTCAATGGCTCAGTGAAGATAAGGAAAGGTTCCGATCTAAGACCACGCTGAAAAGGAAAACCAAGGTTCCGAGTGTCACTGAAAAATATAAAAGGCTACGACATGAATTCGACCAAAGCAAGAAAGAATTAAGGGTAACACAAGAGAGGGAGATGAGGAGGCAATACAAGACAAGATCAAAAGGGACGAACTCAAGTATTGGACAGGCAAGGTTATGGCCGCAAGGCAAGCTGCTGGGAATCTACAAGATCTACTCAAAGGATGGGGAGAGTACTTTAAGGCAGTGCCACTGGAAGAGAAGGAAGCAATGGGGATAGAAATCTGTGAATTTTTTACAAAAGCTCTAGGGGACATGCAAGCTGGAAAGGATCTGATAGAGATGTTCGCCACTCCTCCACCTATGAGCCTGGTTCACAAGCCTAAGGAAGAAGCCAAAGTGATGGAAGAAGATTCTGGAACTGACGCTTGATTCAAAACCTCTTTGCTTGGCACATTAGTCTGGTCATCTTAAGTCGAGTCGTCTTTGTCTTTGTTTCCATTTTAGTCGAGTCGTTGTCTTAAGTCAGTATTTGTAATAAAGCCAAGCAATTAAATAAAATTTTGTCATTTTGGATTTTACGCTTGTGGTGATTATGTTTATGCAAACGAAATGATGTATTCGGTGCAAACATTACTTCGAATCTTCGATAGGCCTACCTCTAGCACAAAAGAGGTCCCCTGCATGATAGGACGGAATTTTATTTTAAACTAACCTATACTCACATTTCTTCTTTGTTTTGGTATGACAGTCCCCAAGTCCCTAAAAGTTTGGTTTGTGCATTCTGGCCGCACCGTAATACCGGTTGAGATCCAGAGGATCAATCCCAACACCTCCCCCTTTGCCTACAAGGACAAGGACGAGACGTAATATCATGGCCGAGTTTGACAAAGTTGGAAATGGAACTCCTGAAAAGCAAGGTGTGGTCACCTATGAAGACTATGCTAAGTTGGAGCAGAGACTGTTTGAGTTGGAGAGTAGGGTCCCTCTTGCCCGTGCTGATGAGATCGTTGAACCAAAGAAAACCACCCGCCCTCACGGCAAAGATCCACTATACCCTGAAAAAGACATTCCTTACTCAAGCTACACCGTACCCCCAAAAGCACAACAAAACAACTTACCCTCCTTCACCGTTGAAACAAAAACCATCGCATCTCTCACCAAAGATCATGAGATCTATGCATGGACCAAGAAAGACCCAGACAATACCAAGGAGCAAGTCCAATGGTTGGTAGAGAAGTTCAGGCAATTCCAAGGCACCAAAGGAACTCGAGGGTTGGCTTATGAAGATCTCTGCATGTACCCTGACTTGAAGTTGCCTGAAGGCTATAAGACACCCAAGTTCAATATGTTCGACGGCAAGGGTGACCCGATGGCTCATTTGAGGTCCTATTGTGACAAACTGTTTGGGGTTGGACATGATTAAAAAATCCGCATGCAACTGTTCAACCGCAGTCTAACTGGAGACGCACTGGTATGGTACTCAAAGCAGCAAACAAAGAAATGGACGAGCTGGGAAGCAATGGCTGTGGACTTTGTTGATAGTTTTGGGCACAACACTGATGCCATGCCTGATCGTTTCTACCTAGAAAAGTTGAAGAAGAAGCCTATCGAGACATTAAGAGAATTTGCAACTAGGTGGAGAGCCGAAGCTGCTAAAGTTCAACTTCCTATGGAGGACGCCGAGATAATGGAAACCTTCATCCGCATACAAGATGACGACTACTTTGACAAGATGCTGAATCTCCAAGACAAGAAGTTTGGAGAGTTGATCAAGATCGGGGATCTGGTTGAAGATGGATTAAAGACCGGCAGGATCGTTAGTTTGGTTGCACTACAAGCCACTAACAAAGCTTTGCAAACTGGGAGCACTGCTACATCAAGAAAGAAGAAGGACGATTTCTCCTTCATGGCTGCATCACTCGACCACTCTCCTACCCATAACCACTATTCCCAAACATCTCCTCCATCATACCCATACATTCCACCCTGAAACGACCTCAGTCAGTCGTTTCGGAAGTTAGGACTCCGATTGGCGTGCCGATAATTTTAAAATATTCATAATGTCCATTAGGACCTGTCTGTAAAATTTGAGCTAAATCAGACCTCGTTTGGTAGGCATCGGAAGAAGGTTTTAGTTTTTATTGTCGATAAGTATTAAAAAGAGATTTTCGAGCTCGATTTTGGCGAATGAGCTCCGATTCGAAATCCGAAAGCGCTGTTAGGTTCGTATGATTATTTGTGACTTTTTTGATTTTTCGAAAGTGAATTTCGATGTTGTTCGGCTAGTTTCCGCTAAAATGCCGAAATTTAAATAGTTTGATCTTTTTCCATTTAATTTGCATATTGAGTTTCGGGAGTCCGATTTGAGATCCGCCTTCGTGAGTATGTTACATATATTTTGTATAACTTGTATGCAAAAGTTGGAATTATTTCGAATATCGTAGGGTACCGTTTTAATTTTTGTCACGAAAAGTAAATAAAAAAAAAAAAAGGAAAAGACAAAAAGAAGGTTCACAGGCGGTGGGCATTTACCCGTATATAAAAAGTCAACTAGATAGATAGGTAACGAAAGGAGAAGGCAAAGCAGAAAGCAAAAAAACGAAATAGAGAAAGGACGGAGTGAAATAGAAAATGCCAGAAAATGAGAAAAGAAGCCGGAGAAAAGTAGAATTTTTACCCTGAAACATTCAGGTAATGATCCTAATATATTATTTGAGTTTATTACGTGTGTTTGAATATATTTTAACGGTAAAACTTGAAATATTAGACATCGTTTTAATAAGTTCAACTGATAGTTTAAAGGGCCAATTAGACCCCTATAATGGAATTGATTATATATTCGTACTCAGTGAGTTATGGGCAACATATAAATATAATTTTTTTGGGGTTTGGTTATATGGCTTTAAACCCTGTACATAGGCCTGGCCTGCGTATTGCGTATGTAAATAGGGTATCAGGTTTCTAACCGGATTGCCCTAAGATGTGAGGAATGAAGCCTTTAGCCTAATTTGATATATTTTTCTGCTTATTGAATAGATTGGGATCGTTTGGCAATGAAACCAAAGGATAAAGCGGTTGTTGATTAGCAGAGCTAACTTTTGGAAGAGGTAAGTATTTATATCCATTTCTTTAGAGGCACCTGGCCTCGTGGATTTTCTACCACGTGTTCCTTACGTGTGTAGCTGCCGATAGGCGTACTCATTACGCCTTAGCTTTGGATTTACATTGTATATTATATGCTATGTCCTGTTTTTGGTATTGCATTGAGGGATAGAGCATTGTACTCTGGCTGTGAGTTGGCATCTACTTCCCGGCTGTCGATGAGAGTCCCGCCCCGGTGAAGGGTTATTATTGCATCACATTGCATTCATATGCATTATATGTCATTCATATGCATTACATTGCATATCATATTGGGTGCAGGAGTATTCCCTCCCAGGAGCAGGAGGATTCCGCTCCATTGTATCATATTGAGGGTAGGAGGATTCCACCCCAGGAGCAGGAATATTCCGCTCTTATGTCAGATATTGAGTGCAGGAGTATTCCGCCTCAGCTTTACATTATATCGGGTGCAGGAGTATTCCGCCCCAGGAAAGTGCAGGAGTATTCCGCCTCTGGTTTATATTATATCGGGTGCAGGAGTATTTCGCCCCAGGAGCAGGAGTATTCCGCTCTAGTTGGTTATCAGATTAGATACCCCTCGAATGCAGGAGTATTCCGCTTCGGGATGGGATTACGGGCACATGTGACCCTTTGTATCATATTTCATTTCATTTCATCTCATCTCATTTCATTTCATTTCACTTCATACCATTGTGTAGACTTGCGGTACATGACTACTGTTCTGCTTATATGTGCATTGCTTATTTGTTAATATGTTTCTGGCTCGCATCCTTGGCTGGGTTCATAAGTTTCTTACGTGTTTCTGGTTTTTATCTGGCTCTGCGTTTTTATAATTTAAATAAAAATTATTTGGTCTATCTGTTTCTTTTCTCCCTGGCTAGCTATCCTATTCTTTGAGGTGGCTAGTCTGCCCCACTTATTGAGTCCTTTTGACTCACCCTTGTTTGTTGTTTGTTTCTTGTCTATCTATTTCGTTTCGGTAGGTTCGCTCCAGGATTGAATTTGCCACGTTGTGAAGGAGCGAAGACGACTTCAGCTGTCAGGGTGAGCCAGCTTTTATTCCGGATGGCCAACAGTTTATTGTTCATTATTTCAGTTGCATTTTGCTCCCTTCAGGAGGTATCTGTCTTCTTTTATACTCTTAGATGTCTAGTCTGGATAGCCTTAAACCTAGTATGTTGGGTAGTCAGCTGTAATTTCTTTTGTACAGCTTAGAGGTATCAGTATGTCTGTGTTTCTTTTTCTAAGTCTCGTTCCTATTCATGAATTGAATTATATTTATTTTCCTAATTTAATTGGCAGGGGTTCGCCCGACGGGTCTAGGGGAGGATGTCGGGTGCCCGCACGGCTTAGCCGGATTTCAGGTCGTGTCAGTTGGTATCAAAGCCAGATTTAGAGTCTATCCAGGCTAAGACAGTGTCTAGTAGAGTCTCGCTGATGGGTACGTAGACGTCCGTACTTATCTATGAGAGGCTATGATGGCATTTAGGAAGTTTCACTTTCTTCTTTTCTGATCATCTGTCGGTCTAGGATGCAAAAGTATTTTCGTTAATTTCTTCGTGGTAATTGTGAAACCCTCGTGCGACAAATCAGCAAACGGTATGAGTTCAAGACGAAGCAGTCAGGCCTGGGGTTAGTACTGACGAAGCCCCGAGTGTTTTGATCGTGTTGACGATCTAGTTACGGAGGTCCCCATTGTACGAGCTCGCGATGGGCAAGGGAGCAGAGCCTTGTGGTTCCCTTTGCTCTCTACGATGCTTTTATGAGAATCTTGGCGACGCAGATACCATAAGCACCTATTATTCGCTAGAAAGCTTATCAGGTTGCCGCAGATGGAGACGTTCGGCCTCAGGGAGCCCCTGTTCCAGTCCCTTGTGTTGCCCTAGTAAATTATGTTCTAGAAGCAGCATGTTGCGCCACCAATTGTTCTGACTGGTTAGCTAGCCGAAGTAACGGTTCAGTCCGAGTGTCCAAAGAGGTTCCATTATTTTACGCGTTTGAAGCTTCTGATATTCTTAAGCAATATATCATATAAATCTCGTGATTCTTAGAGTGCACCAGTAGCTCGTCAAGATCAGATTCAGTCTTTTCTTTACAGCTATCAACAATCTTTCCAGCTTCTATTTTTCAGCGAAAAGGTGGTATCATTGTGGTGAGTCTGGCCATTCTTTGAGGAGTTTTTCCTTACTCCGACAAGTAGGCAGTTGTCTTTTCTCTCGTCATTAGGGATCTGCGCAGTCGCAGTGGATTTCATTTAGATCTCAATCAGCAAAAGAAATGCCACCATCCAGTAGAGGTCGAGAGCGTGGTGGTAGAGGTTCTTCTAGAAGTAATTATCAGGGTAGCGGCTCGACTCAGCTGCAGAGGTAGTTTTATAAACTACCAGTCTGGCGGGATGCTGAGGCATCTGAGGTAGTAGACCCTGAGATTTCTTCTTCTGTTAAATGTGAGTAAGATTTGATTCTTTCGATAGATCTGGAAAAGGTGTGTCTTATAATGTTTTGATGGTTTCATTGGAAATTATTTCTATTAAGAATCGATTGCGGTAGAGGGGCGAGCTTCTGGTATGATTTATTCCTGGCATTTATGAGACCTTACTAATTTTTCTAGTCTAAATATGAGAGATTTGGCAGTAAGTGTCGGTATTGTCTGCCTGGCATCTTGTTGTTCCACCTTCTGTTATTATGTCAATTCAGTTTACCTCACTCCTCAAAATTCAATGGTGGTAGGATAATGGGATCCTAATTCGTCACCATCAGAAAGTGTTATCATTTTTCCCGGTGCAAAGTGATTAGTAAGTAATATTCAATCTGCGTATCTCCTCTTGGTTCAAAACGCTAGTACAGTCATGTTATCCCATGAGCTTATCTGGGTTATAAAAGGGTTTTCTGGTAAATTATCAGAGTTTCCTTCTTATTGGGAGATTAAATTGGCATGGATGTTGTTCCATAAAGCTTATTTAATATCTGTTTCTTCCATTGCAACTCTTTGGCTAGTATGACTCGAAAGTAGTTTAGCTCTGGTAGCCAAATAAATAAGAAGATGAGCTTCCTGAAGTTCTAATTATTCCTACCGTCGGTCTATTACCATTTCTTCCTCGTCCGGAAATAGTGAGCTTGGGCAGTTGGTAGCCGCTTGTGATGTTCCCTGTGTTGAGCCAGAGTGCGTGCCAAGGTAGCCGAGTAAGCACATTGTTGTTTTTCAAGGTTACTAAGGGTAATGAGAGGCATCATTTGAACTTTGATTTGATCCATCAGGCGGTAGTGCTTATAGAAAATGTATGGAATTGTGACTCGAGAGTTGCAGCTGTTTGGCAACTCGAAAGGGTAGTTGGTAGCTTAGGTCTGCCTACGTTCAGCTTTTAGCTAAACCTTCATTAGTCCAGCAGACTGTACGACAATGGGTATTCCTATTCAAATAGCTGTATGAGTTTGTGCTTTAAGTGGAGGAGTCTTCCTCCAAATACTGAGTGGTAATACTAACCCTCTAATGCGTTGATACCACTTTTGTCACGACCCAACCTAGGGCCACGACAAAAACCTACAATGAGTGTCGATCATTGCTACACCCACTAATAATCTATTAATGATAGAGATAAGCTGGCAACCTGATCATATATACGTACCTATCTGGTGAAAGCATAAAATCTGGAAAGATGACATGACTTTAACTTGCTGGTAATTAGAACACTGAGCCACAAATTCTGCTATGTCACACATCATTATGTCCCACCAATAAATCTGCTTAAGATCATGGTACATCTTAGTCGAACCTAGATGAACAATGTATTTGGAATAATGTGTCTCTATCATAATCTGTCCACGTAAATCTGCAACATCAGGAATACAAAGTCTATCTTTATACATAAGAACACCGTCAGTAGTAACCCTGTATGGTGACTTCGGTTTTCTTCTGGCTATCTGTCTGTATTCAACTAGAACTGGATCCTCATACTGATGCTATTTTACTTCATGAAAATTTAGAGTTAAAGGTCTACTACAGCTTGTCGACAATCCATCTTTGGTATGTATATCTCTTTCACACCTAAACTCTTTGAGAAGTTACTTTAGCATTGTAAGTGCTCATGTAATCAACTTTGTTGCTGGTATTCTGCCTCAGCTCATGGTCCAACTACATGTCTCTTTTATTTTCACTTTTTCAACTCATAATATTTCCAATTCAAAGACAATACCCTGAAGTAGATGTTCAGTCTGGAGATCATTCCTGGTCTACATCATACTATCCAGAAGTATTTGCATGATACTTATCCTTATATGATAGACCCTGTTCAGATGAGCCTTTGACATACATTAGGATATGAGTAACTACATTCCCACAAAGAGCTTGCGGAACAACACTAACATCAACTGAGATGTTGCATAGTGTGTTCGTAAAAATAATATAGCTTGAATCAAATCTTCTATAGTGTGTAGTAACAAGGTACTTCAAAAGCTTCCCCTGTCGTATCAAGCGTGAGCTAATTCTTAGTTCCATCGACCTGTTCTATATCGAAAGGTATATGGAAGAGGTAATTATCGGCTGAATCATGTTAACCCATACAAAGTTTCATGTATCTTTGTTTCGAAAATGTAGAACTCTCCACTCGTGATTGAGGAAGGATCAGTGTAGTCAGAATAAGCTGAGCAATGGTGTTATCATATTATCCAGATATGTTTTATTCCAAGAGTTCGGTGTTCGTGTTATAATTTTGATTCTGTGATCCTGAGAAAAATTCCGTGGGATAGTTTATGAAGGTCGTGCAAGTTCTTTTGTTATCAGCATGAACCTTGCTTTAGACGTAGGCTCGTTCGAGGACGAACGAGAGTTTAAGTGGAGGAGAATGAAACGACCTCGGTCAGTCGTTTCGGAAGTTAGGACTCCGATTGACGTGCCGATAATTTTAAAATATTCCTAATGTCCATTAGGACCTGTCTGTAAAATTTGAGCTTAATCAGACCTCGTTTGGTAGGTATCGGAAGAAAGTTTCAGTTTTTATTGTCGATAAGTATTAAAAAGACATTTTCGAGCTCGATTTTGGCGAATGAGCTCCGATTCAAAATCCGAAAGCGCCGTTAGGTTCGTATGATTATTTGTGACTATTGTGATTTTTCGAAAGTGAATTTCGATGTTGTTCGGCTAGTTTCCGCTAAAATGCCGAAAGTTAAATAATTTGATCTTTTTCCATTTAATTTGCATATTGAGTTTCGGGAGTCCGATTTGAGATCCGCCTTCGCGAATATATTACATATATTTTGTATAACTTGTATGAAAAAGTTGGAATTATTTCGAATATCGTAGGGTACCGTTTAATTTTTGTCGCGAAAAGTAAATAAAATTAAAAAAAAAGGAAAAGACAAAAAGAAGGTTCACAGGCGGTGGGCATTTACCCATATATAAAAAGTCAACTAGATAGATAGGTAACAAAAGGAGAAGGCAAAGCAGAAAGAAAAACAACGAAATAGAGAAAGGACGGAGTGAAATAGAAAATGCCAGAAAATGAGAAAAGGGGCCGGAGAAAAGTAGAATTTTTACACTGAAATATTCAGGTAATGATCCTAATATATTATTTGAGTTTATTACGTGTGTTTGAATATATTTTAACGGTAAAACTTGAAATATTAGACATCGTTATAATAAGTTCAACTGATAGTTTAAAGGGCCAATTGGACCCCTATAATGGAATTGATTATATATTCGTACTCAGTGAGTTATGGGCAACATATAAGTATAATTTATTTGGGATTTGGTTATATGGCTTTAAACCCTGTACATAGGCCTGGCCTGCGTATTGCGTATGCAAATAGGGTATCAGGTTCCTAGCCGGATTGCCCTAAGATGTGAGGAATGAAGCCTTTAGCCTAATTTGATATATTTTTCTACTTATTGAAAAGAGTGGGATAGGCGTACTCATTACGTGTTCCTTACGTGTGTAGCTGCCGATAGGCGTACTCATTACGCCTTAGCTTTGGATTTACATTGTATATTATATGTTATGTCCTGTTGTTGGTATTGCATTGAGGGATAGAGCATTGTACTCTGGCTGTGAGTTGGCATCTACTTCCCGGCAGTCGATGAGAGTCCCGCTCCGGTGAAGGATTATTATTGCATCACATTGCATTCATATGCATTATATGTCATTCATATGCATTACATTGCATATCATATTGGGTGCAAGAGTATTCCGCCCCAGGAGCAGGAGGATTCCGCTCCATTGTATCATATTGAGGGTATGAGGATTCCGCCCAAGGAGCGGGAGTATTCCGCTCTTATGTCAGATATTGAGTGCAGGAGTATTCTGCCTCAGCTTTACATTATATCGGGTGCAGGAGTATACCGCCCCAGGAGAGTGCAGGAGTATTCCGCCTCTGGTTTATATTATATCGGGTGCAGGAGTATTCCGCCCCAGGAGCAGGAGTATTCCGCCCCAGGAGCAGGAGTATTCCACTCAAGTTGGTTATCAGATTGGATTCCCCTCGAATGCAGGAGTATTCCGCTTCGGGATGGGATTACAGGCACATGTGACCCTTTGTATCATATTTCATTTCATTTCATCTCATCTCATTTCATTTCATTTCACATCATACCATTGTGTAGACTTGCGGTACATGACTACTTTTCTGCTTATATGTGCATTCCTTATTTGTTAATATGTTTCTGGCTCACATCCTTGGTTGAGTTCATAAGTTTCTTACGTGTGTTTCTGGTTGTTATCTGGCTCTGCCTTTTTATAATTTAAATAAAAAGTATTTTGTCTATCTGTTTCTTTTCTCCCAGGCTAGCTATCATATTCTTTGAGGTTGCTAGTCTGCCCCACTTATTGAGTCCTTTTGACTCACCCTTGTTTGTTGTTTATTTCTTGTCTATCTATTTCATTTCGGCAGGTTCGCTCCAGGATTGAGTTTGCCACGTTGTGAAGGAGCGAAGACGACTTCAGCTGTCAGGGTGAGCCAGCTTTTATTCTGGATGGCCACCAGTTTATTATTCATTATTTCAGTTGCATTTTGCTCCCTTCAGGAGGTAGCTGTCTTCTTTTGTACTCTTAGATGTCTAGTCTGGATAGCCCTAAACCTAGTATGTTGGGTAGTCAGTTGTAATTTCTTTTGTGCAGCTTAGAGGTATCAGTATGTCTGTGCTTCTTTTTCTAAGTCTTGTTCCTATTCATGAACTGAATTATATTAATTTTCCTAATTTAATTGGCAAGGGTTCGCCCGACGGGTCTAGGGGAGGAGGTCGGGTGCCCGTACGGCCTAGCCGGATTCTGGATCATGTCACACCCACATCCACCTACCCAGTATACAATACTCAGGCCATGTTCCAAAACCCACCACCACAAAGACCCCAATATCCGCAAAGCCCCAACTACCGAAATACAAATACCTATTCACCAAGGCCTCACGCCAACAACAACCCAAGACCAAAACGAAACTATACCCCATTGGCCGAGTCTCGCACTCAGTTGTTCGAGAGACTCAAAGCAGCCGGTCCTATACAACCCGTACCATTCAAAATGCCCGAAAGGATGACACCCTATTTTGATCAAACCAAAACCTGTGCTTATCACTCTAGAGGACCTGGTCACGATACCTTGAAGTGCTACACCCTGAGGGACAAGATACAAGACCTGATCGATCAAAAGGTGATACACTTGAAAACTTCGAACGTGCACAACAATCCCCTACCTAACCATGGAGACAATAAGGTGAATCTGATCGAGTTGGACGAAGAATGCAGCTTGGAGGGGACTATTGTCAAGGCAAAGGGAGATGCACCAGCACTTGCTTCAATTGCTCAAGCCGCTACGGCACCAGAGCCTATCGAGGTAGAATTAGCTCCAAAATTCTATGTTGATGGGGGTCTCCCGTATAGTAACAAGGCGGGACCGTGGAACTATGAAATGGAGAAGAAGAACAAATCAACAGTTGAGACTGTTGCTGCACAAGGAATGACTAGGAGTGGGAGGATTTATACTCCCAAGCATTTTGTTTGAGGAAGGAGAGGCATTAGCAAGGAGGAGTCCGAAGAATTGTGGAAGAAAGTGCAAGCAAAAGAGTACTCCGTGGTTGTAAACTTAGGCAAGATACCTGCACAAATCTCTGTTTTAGCCTTAATCCTCAAGTCGGAGAGCCACCGAAATGCTTTGATGAAAGTGTTGGACGAAGCACATGTCCCGGTGGACACCTCGGTTGAAAACCTTGCTAGCATGGTTGGACAAGTCATGGAGGCCAACCGAATTGCCTTTCATTAAGATGAGTTGCCACACGAAGGGTTAAGCTACAACAAAGCTTTGCATGTTACTATCAAATGCAAGGACTGGTTCGTAGGAAGAGTTTTGATCGATGGAGGTTCCGGTCTTAAAATATGTCCATTCATCACTCTGAAAATAATGGGAATTGATCAAAGCAAGATAAAAGAGAGCGACATGAAGGTGAAGGCATTCGATGGATCGCAAAGGAGTACCATTGGGGAAATTGACTTAACTATCGTGGTCGGTCCCGTGGAGTTCACTACTGAATTTCATGTCATGGACATCTCCGCTTCTTATAACTTGCTGCTAGAAAGACCTTGGATTCACATGGCTGGAGCAGTGCCTTCTACATTGCACTAAACCGTGAAGTTCGAGCGGGACCACAAAGAGGCGGTGGTGTTCGGTGAAGGGAACAACTCCATTTACAATGAACAAACCATACCAGCAATTGACGGGAATGCTCCTGATGGGCAGACTTTCTATACTGTAGAGCTCGTGGGCGCAGTGCAAGGTACTCGAGGAGGATATCTGACACGACCCGAATTTTCTGCTAAGCCTTGCGGGCACCCGATATCCTCCCCTAGACCCGTCGGGCGAACCCTTAACAACTGAATTAGGAAAATAAATATAATTCAATTCATAAATAAGAACAATACTTTAAAAAAAACACAGACATACTGATACCTCTAAGCTGTACAAAAGAAATTACAGCTGACTACCAACATACTAGGTTTAGGGCTATCCAGACTAGACATCTACGTGTACAAAAGAAGACAGATACCTCCTGAAGGGGGCAAAATACAACTGAAATAATAAACATAAAACTGGTGGCCATCCGGAATAAAAGTTGGCTCACCCTGACAGCTGAAGTCGTCTTCGCTCCTGAACAACGTGGCGAACTCAATCCTGGAGGGAACCGGCCGAAACGAAATAGATAGACAAGGACAAACAACAAACGAGGGTGAGTCAAAAGGACTCAATAAGTGGGGCAGACTAGCCACCTCAAAGAATAGGATAGCTAGCCAGGTAGAAGAAAAATAGGTAAACCGAATCCATCTTATTTAAACCATAAAAAGGCAAAGCCAGATATTAACTGGAAATACGTATGAAATCATACACTACCAGGGACATAAGATAGACAGAACATATAGGTTTTCCGAACGTATCAACAATCAGAAATACATACTGTTGCGGCGTGCAACCTGATCCGTATGTTTATACTGTCGCGGTGTGCGACCCAATCCGTATATTTATACTATTGCGGCGTGCAACCCGATCCGTATATTCATACTGTCGCGGCGTGCAACCCAGGATACATGCCGGAAACATATCAAAAAATAAGCAATGCACATATAAGCAGAACAGTAGTTACGTACCACAAGTCTACACAATGGTATGAAATGAGATGAAATGAAATACGATGCAAAGGGTCACATATGCCCGTAATCCCATCTCAAAGCGAAATACTCCTGCATTCGAGGGAAATCCAATCTGATAACCAACTGGAGCGGAATACTCCTGCTCCTGGGGCGGAATACTCCTGCACCCGATATAATATAAACCAGAGGCGGAATACTCCTGCACTCTCCTGGGGCGGAATACTCCTGCACCCGATATAATGTAAAGCTGAGGCTGAATACTCCTGCACTAAGTATCTGACATAAGAGTGGAATACTCCTGCTCCTGGGGTGGAATACTCCTGCACCCAATATGATATAAGGATAAGGATTATGTAAATACTACTGGATAGTATGATGCCGACCAGGAATGATCTTCAGACTAAATATCTTGTTCAGGGTATTTTCTTTGAATTGGAAGTTTTATGACTTGAAAAAGTAAAAATAAAAGAGACATGTAGTTGGACCATGAGCTGAGGCAGAATACCAGCAACAAAGTTGATTACATGTGCACTTATAACGCTAAAGTAACTTCTGAAAGAGTTGAGGTGTGAAGGAGATATGCCAATGATGGATGGACGATAAACTGCACTAGACCTTTAACTCTAAATTTCCATGAAGTTAAACAGTGTCAGTATGAGGATCCAGTTCTAGTTGAATACAGACAGATAGCCAGAAGAAAACTGGAGTCATAATACATGGTTATTACAGTGTTCTCATTTATAAAGATAAACTTTGTGTCCCTGATGTTGCAGATTTACGTGGACAGATTATGATAGAGGCACATTATTCCAAATACACTGTTCATCCAGGTTTGACTAAGATGTGCCATGATCTTAAGCAGATTTATTGGTGGGACGGAATGAAGTGTGACATAGCAGAATTTGTGGCTCAGTGTTCTAATTGCTAGAAAGTTAAATTCGTGTCATCTTTCCAGACTTTATGCTTTCAGCAGATAGGTACGTATATATGATCAAGTTACCAACTTATCTCTATCATTAATAGATTATTAATGGGCTTAGCAATGATCGACACTCATTGTAGGTTTCTGTCGTGGCCCTAGGTTGGGTCGTGACAAAAGTGGTATCAACGCCTTAGAGATTTAGTATTACTATTCAGTATTTGGAGGAAGACTCCTCCACTTAAAGCGCAAACTCATGCAGCTATTTGAATAGGAATAACCATCCCCGCACAGTCTACTGGACTATAGATGATTTAGCTAAAAGATGAACGTAGGCAGACCTACGCTACCAACTACCCTCTCGAGTTACCAAACAGCTGCAACTCTGGAGTTCACAACTCCATACTATTGCCATAAGCACCATCGCCTAATGGATCAACTCAGAGGTCAAATGAAGCCTCTCATTACCCTTAGTAGCCTTAAAAGACAGCAATGTGCTTACCCGGCTACCTTGACACACACTCGGGCTCAGCACAAGAAACATCAATCAGCTACTAACCGCCCAAGCTCACTAGTACCGGACGAAGAAAAGATGGCAATTGACTAAGGATACGAATAATTAGAGCTTCAGGAAGCTCATCTTCTTATTGCTTGGCTACCAGAGCTAGACTACTTCCGAGTCAGGCTAGCCGAAGAATAGCAATTGAAGAAATAGACATTAAATGAGCTTTATGGAACAATATCCATGCCAATTTATTCTCCCAATAAGAAGGAAACTCTGACAATTTACCAGAAAACTCTTTTGTAACCCAGATAAGCTCATGGGATAACATGACTTTACTAGAGTCTCGAACCAAGAGGAGACACATAGATCGAGTATTACTTACTAACCATTTTACACCGGAAGAAACAATGACACTTTCTGATGGTGACGATAAGGATCCCATCATTCAACCAACAAAAATTCCAAAAAGAGCGGTAAACTAATTTGACATAATAATAGAAGGTGGCACAAAAAGATTCCAAGCAGACCATACAGACACTCTCTTCCAAATTTCTCACATTTAAACCAGATCAACTAGTAGGGTCTCATGAATGCAAGGAGTAAATCATATCAGAAGCTCACTTCTCTACCGCAACCAATTCTTAATAGAAACGACATCAAAAGAAACCATGGAAACATGATAGGACACCCCATTTCTAGATGGACCGGAAGAATGAAATCTTACTTACATTTAAGGGAAGAAAAAATACTTGGGTCTACTACATCGGATGCCTCCAAAAGCAGCGCCGGGCAGCTAAGTTGGTATGGAAGAACTGCTGCGCCGCGGGAAATCCTTCTCTATACAAGTTCTCGGATCGACCCGTTCAGATAATTCCGAAGAAAGACTGTTGGCAGCAGGTAGAGAGATTTTTTTTTTCCTCTTCAAAACACAAGGAAATGCGGGCGGGAATGCCAAATGCAAGACCTGGACCTGGTTCACGCAGTCAAGCAGCAAAGACCTCTTTCTCTTCGGGAGCTTTCGTAACGGCTATAAAGAATGGGTCTTTCCCCTCGTGAAAGGCTATTGGGATCGATCCCTTCAACCCTCCTTCGCGCAAGTTTTTTTGCTTCCTGCGTCCTTACTAGTAAAAAAGGGGCCGCCAGACTAGCAGTTCATAGAATTGCCTCTGTAGCTGAGCTGAGCCACTACCCTGATAATCACCTTCTGAAGAACCACTGCCACCACATTCTCAACCTCTACTGGATGAGGGCAATTCTCCGGCTGATTGAGATCTAAATGAAATCGCCTGCGACTGTGCAAGTGCCTGATGACAATTGAAAGGACGACTGCCTACTTGCCGGAGTAAGGGAGAATTCCTCAAAGGATAACCAGACTCACGACAATGATAACACCTTTTCGCTGAAAATAGAAGCTGGACAGATTGTTGATAGCTGTAAAGAGAAGACTGAATCTGATCTTGACGAACTACTTTTGTACTCTGAGAATCACACGCCACAAGCTAAGATAACCTGGGAAGTAAGCTCCCAAAATAATCAGAACTCTTACCTCCAAAGGAGGTATGGTGCCCACCAGGGCCGTGGGATCTCTTGCTTTTCCACTCTAACTTATGGTATGTCTAATCCCTCTGAGCAATATAAACAACATCAAATGAAATCCCAACATCAATATCTTGAGCCATCTGGGATCTCAAGGAAAAAGAAAGGTCACCAATAAATCTTTGAACATTCTCGGAAGGTTCATGGACTAGTTCTAGTGCATATCCAGCCATCCTAAAGAATTTAATCTCATATTCTATTTTCGACAAGCTACCCTATCCAATCCACTCAAATTGGCGACTCTTTGCATCTCGCTCACAGCACGAAAGGAACTTTTTCACAAATCTAGAAGAAAAATCGAACCATGTTA
Source organism: Petunia x hybrida (assembly GCA_037355625.1). Lineage (NCBI taxonomy): Eukaryota > Viridiplantae > Streptophyta > Magnoliopsida > Solanales > Solanaceae > Petunia > Petunia x hybrida. The sequence goes on from JBBBVM010000007.1 coordinate 19,441,085, forward strand.
GCTAATAAGAGAGCAGTCCACCAATCCAGGGCTGGACCTTGAAACTGGAAAGCAGAATAATCAACACCATACCACTCAACATAATCAAGAGCCTGAAGGATATGCTGACATCATTGTATTTTAAAAATTTACACAGGGATTATCTGATGTGTGGCTTAAGAATATTGGAAGGTTCAATTGGGTAAAATAATGCAGCCTTTTCAGATACTCGGACCGAGCCATTACTCGGGCTAGCTAACCAGCCAGAATAACTAGAGGCACAACACATGCTGCCTCCGGAACATACTTTACTGCGGCAATATTAAGAACTGGAATAGGAGCTCCCTGAGACCGAACGTCTGCATCTGCGGCAACCTGATAGGCTGCCCAGCGAATAATAGGTTCTTACAGAATCTGCATCGCTAAAATTCTCGTGAAAGCATCGTAGAGAGCCAAGGGAACCACAATGCCCTGCTCCTTGCCCATCGCGAGCTCGTACAGCTGGGGTCTGCGCAACTGGATTACCAGCACGATCCACAACTCCCGGGCTCTAGTAGCTCTAGCCCCAGGCTAGACTACTTCGTCCTGAACTCCTACCGTAGTAAGATTTGTCGCATGAGGGTTGACAATTACCACGAATGAATTAACGAAAATACTTTTGCATCATCGACCGACGCACGATCAGAAAAGAAGGAAGTGAAACTTCCTAAATGCTATCATAGCCTCTCGTAAATAAGTACGGACGTCTATGTACCCATCATCGAGACTCTACTAGACACTATCTTAGTCTAGATCGACTCTAAACCGAGCTCTGATACCAACTGACACGACCCGAATTTTCGGCTAGGCCGTGGGGGCACCCGACATCCTCCCCTAGACCCGTCGGGCGAACCCTTAACAACTGAATTAGGAAAATAAATATAATTCAATTCATAAATAAGAACAAGACTTTAAAAAAAACACAGACATACTGATACCTCTAAGCTGTAGAAAAGAAATTATAGCTGACTACCCAACATACTAGGTTTAGGGCAATCCAGACTAGACATCTAAGTGTACAAAAGAAGACAGATACCTCCTGAAGGGGGCAAAATACAACTGAAATAATAAACATAAAACTGGTGGCCATCCGGAATAAAAGCTGGCTCACCCTGACAGCTGAAGTCGTCTTCGCTCTTAAACAACGTGGCGAACTTAATCCTGGAGCGAACCTGCCGAAATGAAATAGATAGACAAGGACAAACAAGAAACGGGGGGTGAGTCAAAAGGACTCAATAAGTGGGGCAGACTAGCCAACTCAAAGAATAGGATAGCTAGCCAGGGAGAAGAAAAATAGGTAAACCGAATCCATCTTATTTAAACCATAAAAAGGCAAAGCCAGATAATAACTGGAAACACGTATGGAATCATACACAACCAGGGACATAAGATAGACAGAACATATAGGTTTTCCGAACATATCAACAATCAGAAATACATACTGTTACGGCGTGCAACCCGATTCGTATGTTTATACTGTCGCGGTGTGCGACCCAATCCGTATATTTATAATATTGCGGCGTGCAACCCGATCCGTATATTCATACTGTCGCGGCGTGCAACCCAGGATACGAGCCAGAAACATATCAAAAAATAAGCAATGCACTTATACGCAGAACAGTAGTTACATACCACAAGTCTACACAATGGTATGAAATGAAATAAGATGAAATGAAATACGATGCAAAGGGTCACATATGCCCGTAATCCCATCCCAAAGAGGAATACTCCTGCATTTGAGGGGAATCCAATCTGATAACCAACTGGAGCGAAATACTCCTGCTCCTGGGGCGGAATACTCCTGCACCCGATATAATATAAACTAGAGATGGAATACTCCTGCACTCTCCTGGGGCGGAATACTCCTGCACCCAATATAATGTAAAGCTAAGGCAGAATACTCCTGCACTCAGTATCTGACATAAGAGCGGAATACTCCTGCTCCTGGGGCGGAATACTCCTGCACCCAATATGATACACTAGAGGCGGAATACTCCTGCACTCTCCTGGGGCGGAATACTCCTGCACCCGATATGATATAAACCAGAGGCGGAATACTCCTTCACTCTCCTAGGGCGGAATACCTACACCCGATAAAATGTAAACCAGAGGCGGAATAATCCAGGACTCTCCTGGGGCGGAATACTCCTGCACCCTATATGATATGCAATATAATGTATATGAATACAATATGATGCAATAATAATCCTTCACTGGCGCGGGACTCTCATCGACTGCCGGGAAGTAGATGCCAACTCACAGCCAGAGTACAATGCTCAGATCCTCAATGCAATACCAACAACAAGACATAACATATAATATAGAATGTAAATCCAAAGCTAAGGCGTAATGAGTACGCCTATCGGCAGCTACACACGTAAGGAACACGTGGTAGAAAATCCACGAGGCCAGGTGCCTCCAAAGAAATGGATATAAACACTTACCTCGTTCCAAATTCAATACTGCTACCCAACAACCGCTTTATCCTTTTGGATTCATTGTCAAACGAATCCCACTATGTTCAATAAGCAGAAAAATATATCGCATAACGCTAAAGTCTTCATTCCTCACATCTTAGAACAATCCAGGTAGGAACCTGATACCCTATTCGCATACGCAATACACAGATCAGGCCTACATACAGGGTTTAAGGTCATATAATCAAACCCTAAATAAATTACATTTATATGTTGCCCATAACTCACTGAGTATGAATATATACTCAATTCCATTATCAGGGTCCAATTAACCCTTTAAACTATTAATTGAACTTATTAAAACGATGTCTAATATCCCAATTTTTACCGTCAAAATATATTCAAACACACGTAATAAACTCAAATACTGAATTAACATCATTACCTGGATGTTTCGGGGTAAAAATTCTACTTTTCTCCGGCTCTTTTCTCATTTTCTGGCATTTCTTCGTTGTTGCCTTCTCTCTTTTTCGTTTCTGCTTCCTTTTTGTTTGCTCACTGTTGCTAAGGGATTTTTATCCCTAATCCCCCACCGCCTTTCTTTTATTTTGTTTTTGTTTTTGTTTTTGTTTTTCTTTCTTTTCTTTTATTTAATTTTCTTTTCTTTTCGTTTTCGCGACGAAAATTAAAACGGAACTCTACGAAATTCGAAATAATTGCAAATTTCTCATATAAGTTATACAAAATATATGTGACATACTCGCTAAGGTGGATCTCAAATCGGATTCCCGAAACTCAAGATGCAAATTAAATGGAAAAAGATCAAATTATTTAACTTTCGATATTTTAGCGGAAACTAGCCGAACAGCCTCGAAATTCACTTTCAAAAAATCACAAAAGTAAAAAATAATCATACGAACCTAATAGCGCTTTCGGATTTCGAATCGGAGCTCATTCTCCAAAACCGAGCTCAAAAATCCCTTTTTAATATTTATCGGCAATAAAAACTGAAACCTTCTTCCGATGCCTACCAAACGAAGTCCGATTTAGCTCAAAATTTATTGACAGGTCCTAATGGACCTTACGAATATTTTAAAATTATCGGCACGCCAATCGAAATCCTAACTTCCAAAACGACTAACCGAGGTCGTTTCAACATCGCAAAAACTACAACCCGAGTTGGAATCCCACGGACGCAAATCAAGGAGGTTATACTGCACACTTCACTCCTAAGTTAGTCAATACACCACCTGGGATTGATGAAAGAAAGAGAAACTTCTACAGTGCCTACTGGGATGGTCCAGGCAGAGGCTATGAAGGGAGAAACTTAGGCTTGGAACCAGTCATATCTAATTGGGGAGTGCCCTCACGTGAATTTCGTGAGACCTTGCCGGCTAAGCCAGAGAAGCGACTAGTGTACTCACCTAATGCCTGTCCTAATTTGAAGCGCATCTCTAAAGAAACTAAGGGGAAGCAAGTATGGTTACCTAAAGCACCGAACCTATGGAGGTAGTGATTGAAGAGCCGTATGTACTTCCCCAACCTGCAAAATGGCCTGGAGACTGGGTTGTAAGCATCATGATAAAGCAAGGCTATGAACCTGGTAAAGGTTTGGGCAAGAACCTGGATGGCATGGTCGAGCCGATCAAAATTGTGATGAGGCCCGACAATGAAAAGGCTGGCATAGCGTATGTTGTGACCTACGAGAAGAGCATGGAAGAAGTATCACTGGACTTCAAGTTCTATAAGAAAAGCACCAAGACTCTCGTACATATTTTCGTCTCGTCTGGATACTTGGATGGCCGAAAAGGGGAGGTTTCCGCAGCGCAAGGAGTGGAGCCAAAGATAGTTGATGCTGAAGAGGACCTGCTGGCGGGAGTGCAAAATCTATTCATATCCAACGAAGACTGCTGTGTGATCCTAGAAGAACATGTTGAATATCCTGGGTGACAAAGGGTGGATATTGAGCCGCATTGAACAACTGGATCAGCAACCGGGCCCGAGCTTACCGTGGACCTTGGTAGAGCTGGGGGAATATAATCTATTTTACGTTTTCTAAAATAAAACCCGATTTTGAGTCGTGGAATTTGCATTTTTCTTTCTTGTTGCATATGTCTCCCTACAAACTTTGTTTTGCAAGGATTCATAAATAAAATATCGCACTATTTCCCATTTAACTTTTGTCTTAATCTTTTAATTTTGCAATATTCTATTTTTCAGCATTCAAACTAATAATCCCATTGAGTCCACAGTTGCAACGTGTAATGAAACAATGGAGCTTGAGGAAACCGGAGCTGATTATGATGACTTTGATGAAACCACACATGAAGAAGTTGAAAGATTTGAAAACAAGCCTAAGCAAAATCTAGAGGAGACTGAGGTGATAAACCTAGGAGATGAGGAAATTGTGAAAGAGACAAGGATCAGTGTGCATCTCACTGCCGAAGATAAAAGCCGATATACTGAGTTTCTTAAGGAATATGAGGACGTATTCACCTGGTCATACGATGACATGACTGGCATAAGCACAGATGTGGTAGCTCACAAATTACCTATCAATTCGGACTTTCGGTCAGTCAAACAAAAGGCCCGAACTTTCAAGTTGTCAGTTTTGTTGAAGATTGGGGAGTTGGTGACCAAGCAGCTCAATGCAGGAATCTTGAAAACAGTCAAATACCCAACTTGGCTGGCCAACATTGTCCCAGTGCCGAAGGAAGATGGGAAACTCCGAGTTTGTGTGGATTACAGAGATATGAATAGAGCTAGCCCGAAGTATGATTCCTTTGCCAAATATACACATCCTGATTGATAATTGCGCGAAACATGAGCTACAATCTGTCGTGGACTGTTTCGCCGGTTATCATCAAGTGCTCATGGATGAGGAGGATGCCGAGAAGACAGCCTTCACCATATCTTGGGGGACTTATTGCTACAAGGTAATGCCGTTCGGGTTGAAAAATGATGGGGAAACCTACATGAGGGCAATGACAACTATGTTCCATGACTTGGTGCACAAAGAGATTGAAGTCTACGTGGATGATGTGATCATCAAATCGAAGAAGAGTTCGGAGCACCTTGACAACTTGCGCAAGTTCTTCAATCACTTGCGAAAGTATAATTTGAAGTTGAATCCAACAAAGTGTGCTTCTGGTTTTCCAGCAGGGAAGCTTTTGGGTTTTGATCGTCAGTAGAAAGGGTATCGAGTTAGATCCATCCAAGATCAAAGCTATCAAAGAATTGTTGCCGCCAAAAAGCAAGAAAGAGGTCATGAGCTTCCTGGGAAGGCTCAACTACATCAGCTGGTTCATAGCGCAATCCACTATCATCCGTGAACCGATCATCAGGTTATTAAAGAAAGACGCAGCGATCGAGTGGGCGGAGGACTGCCAAAAAGTATTTGATCAGATAAAGGAGTACTTGTCTTGCCCGTCTATGCTGGTTCCACCTGAGCCTGGGCGACCTTTGATCTTGCACCTGTCTGTGGTAGATTCAGCATTCGGTTGTGTATTAAGGCAACATGATTCAACTGGAAGGAAGGAGAAGGCAATATACTATCTAAGCAAGATGTTTACTCCTTACGAGGCCAAGTACACATTGCTAGAACGCACGTGCTGTGCGCTGACCTGGATAGCACAAAAACCAATGCCTACTGGGAAGTTGGCTAAATGGGAAATGCTGCTTAGTGAATTTGACATCACTTTTTTCACTCAAAAGGTAGTAAAAGCACAAGCCCTTGCTGATCATATGGCCGAGAATCCGGTAGGAGATGACTATGAAACATTGCACACCTATTTCCCCGATGAAGAACTCATGTTCGTAGGAGAAGATATCACCGAAGAGTATGATGGTTGGAGGCCATTCTTCGATGGAGCAGTGAATTTCAAAGGAGTCGGCATTGGAGCGGTGCTAGTCTTCGAGACTGGACAACACTATCCTGTCACAGCTAAACTAAGGTTTCCTTGCACCAACAACATGGCGGAGTATGAATCTTGTATCCTGGGACTTAGATTGGCAGTAGACATAAATATACAAGAGCTGTTAGCAATCGGAGATTCTGACTTGCTGATTCACCAAATCCGAGGAGAATGGACAGCAAAGAACTCCAAGATACTGCCATACCTTATGTGCATAAAAGAGCTGAAGCAAAGGTTCACCAAGATAGAATTCCAGCATGTACCTAGGCTGCAAAATGAGTTCGCAGATGCTTTGGCCACCATATCTTCCATGATCAAACATCCAGACAAGAACTATATTGACTCAATACCCGTTGCGGTGAGGAAGCAGCCAGCATACTACTATCATGTAGAAGAAGAATCAGACGGACAACCTTGGGTCCACGATACCAAAGGGTTTCTCAAAGACGGCATTTACCCAAAGGATGCAACAAGTCTCCAAAAGAAGACACTGAGAAGGTTAGCAAATGGTTTCTTTCTGAACAGAGAAGTTTTGTACAAAAGAACACCTGATTTGGGATTGCTGAGATGTGTGGACGCTAAAGAAGCTGCTAAATTGTTGGAAGAAATACACTCTGTGACGTGCGGTCCACATATGAAGGTTTCATGCTTGCAAAGAAGATTTTGAGGGCTGGCTATTTCTGGATGACAATGGAACATGATTTCATAAAGCATGCGAAGAAATGTCATCAATGCCAAGTCCACGGAGATATGATTCGAGTGCCTCCTAATGAATTAAATATCATGGGATCACCTTGGCCCTTCGCTGCTTGGGGAATGGATGTCATAGGGCCTATTGAGTCGGCCACGTCCAATGGACATCGTTTCATATTGATAACTATGGACTATTTTACAAATGGGTGGAAGCCGCATCATACAAGTCAGCGACAAAGAAAGTGGTGTCAAACTTTGTCCGTGATAAGATGATCTGTCGATTTGGCATTCCCGAGTCCGTCATCACCGACAATGGGTCCAATCTCAATAGTGACTTAATGAAAGCAACCTGTGAGGTTTTCAAGATCAATGACACGATCCGGAATCCCCGGAGTCCGGTTAGGCCGTGCGGGCACCCGACATCCTTCCCTAGACCCGTCGGGTGAACCCTTACCAATTAAATTAGAAAAATAAATATAATTATTAATAAATAAGGACAAGACTTAAAAAAAGAGCACAGACATACTGATACCTCTAAGCTGTACAAAAAAATTACAGCTGACTACCCAACATATTAGGTTTAGGGCTATCCAGACTAGACATCTAAGAGTACAAAAAAAGAAAAATACCTTCTGAAGGGAGCAAAATACAACTGAAATAGTAAACATAAATCTGGTGGCCATCCGGAGTAAAAGCTGGCTCACCCTGACAGCTGAAGTCGTCTTCGCTCCTTCACAACGTATCGAAATCAATCCTGGAGCGAACCTGCCGAAGCGAAATAGATAGACAAGAAACAAACAACAAACAAGGGTGAGTCCAAAGGACTCAATAAGTGGGGCAGACTAGCCACCTCAAAGAATAGGATAGCTAGCCAGGGAGAAAAGAACAGATAAACCAAATTCCTCTTATTTAAATTATGAAAAAGGCAGAGCCAGATAATAACTGGAAACACGTATGGAATCATAAATTCATTAACAACCAGGAACATAATATAGCCAGAATATATAGGTATCCCGAACATATCAACAATAAGAAATACATCCTGTTGCGGCGTGCAACCCGATCCATATATTCATCCTGCTGCGGCGTGCAACTCGATCCATATATTTATACCGTTGCGGCGTGCAACCCGATCCATATATTTATACTGTCGCGGCGTGCGACCCGATCCATATGTTTATATGTCGCGGCGTGCGACCTAGAATACGAGCCAGAAATATATAGGCAAACTGAAATATGTCCACAATATGGTATACATACCGCATACATAAAACACAACACAATACACACAATAGTCAGTATGCGGTGCAATGAGATGGGATGAATGCGGTACAATACATTGCAGTCATATATACCTGATACCTATCTCCAGCGCGGGACTTTCATCGTCTACCAGGAGATATATGCAAAGATGACCCTTCACCGGCTCGGGACTCTCATCTATTACCGGGAAGTATATGCAATGATGACCCTTCACCGGCTCGGAACTCTCATCGATTACCGGGAAGTATATGCAATGATGACCCTTTACCGGCTCGGGACTCTCATCGACCGGGAAGTATATGCAATGATGGCCCTTCACCGGTGCGGGACTCTCATCGCCAACCGGGAAGTATATGCAATAATGACCCTTCACCGGTGCGGGATTCTCATCGCCAACCGGGAAGTATATGAAATAATGACCCTTCACCAGCTCGGAACTCTCATCGATTACCGGGAGGTATATGCAATACTCAAAACCAGAGTGCAATGCTCATATGCTCAATGCAATACCAACAACAGGGCATAACATATAATATACTATGTAAATTCAAAGCTAAGGCATAATGAGTACGCCTATCGGTAGCTACACACGTTAGGAACACGTGGTAGAATAACTACAAGGCCAAGGGCCTCCAAAGAAATGGATATAAACACTTACCTCGTTCCAAAGTTAGTACAGCCACTCAATAACCGCTTTGTCCTTTTGGATTCATTGCTAAACGATCCCACTGTGTTCAATAAGCAGAAAAATATATCAAATTACGCTAAAGGCTTCATTCTTCACATCTTAGGGCAATCCGGTAAGGAACCTGATACCCTATTCGCATACGCAATACGCAGGTCAGGTCTATTTACAGGGTTTAAGGTCACATAACCAAACCCTAAATAAATTATATTTATATGTTGCTCATAACTCACTGAGTACGAATATACAATCAATTCCATTATCGGGGTCCAACTGACCCTTTAAACTATCAGTTGAACTCATTAAAACGATGTCTAATATTCTAATTTTTACCGTCAAAATATATTCAAACACACGTAATAAACTTAAATAATACATTAAAATCATTATCTGAATGCTTCAGGGTAAAATTCTACTTTTCTCCGGCTTTTTTCTCATTTTCTGGCATTTTTCTGTTTCATTTCGTCATTCTCGTTTTCTTTCTGTTCCTATCGTTCAACTCTCTTTGTTTTGCTATATGCTAAAGTTCGTCAAGCTAAGGACCCACCACCTGATTTCCCATTTTCTTTCTTTCTTTTGTCTTTTGTCTTTTTATTTTATTTTCTATTTTATTTTGTTTTCGTATTAAAATTAAAATGCAGTCCTACGAAATTCGAAATATTCCCAAATTTCGCATACAATTTATACAAAAAATATGTAACATACTCTTTAAGGCGGATCTCAAATCGAATTCTAGAAACTCAAAATACAAATTAAATGGAAAAAAGTCAAATTATTTAACTTTCGGCATTTTAGCGGAAACTAGCCCAACAACATCGAAATTCACTTTCGAAAGTTCACAAAAGTCGCAAATAATCATACGAACCTAACGGCGCTTTCGAATTTCGAATCGGAGCTCGAAAATCTCTTTTTAATATTTATCGACATTAAAAACTGAAACCTTCTTCCGATGCCTACCAAACGAGGTCTGATTTAGCTTAAATTTTACAAACAGGTCCTAATGGACATTACGAATATTTTAAAATTATCGGCACACCAATCGGAGTCCTCACTTCCGAAACGACTGACCGAGGTCGTTTCATTCTCCTCTACTTATACTCTCGTTCGTCCTCGAACGAGCCTAAGTTTAAAGCAAGATTCATGCAGATAATAAGAGAACTTACACAACTTTCATAAACTATTCCACGGATATTATCTCATGATTACAAAATCAGAATTATGGCACACACATCAAACCCTTGGATAAAAACATAGCTGGATAATATCATAACGCCATTGCCCAGTTTATTCTGACTAAGCTGATCCTTCCTCGATCACGATAGGAGAGTTCTACATTTTCGAAACAAAGATACACGAAACTCTGGATGAATTAACATGATTCTGCTGGTGAATCACCTAGTCGATATACTTTTTGATATAGAACAAGTCGATGAAACAAAGAACTATCTTACGCTTCAGCAACGCCTTAGAGATTTAATATTATGATTCGGTATCAGTTGGAGGAAGACTCCTCCACTTAGAGCTTAAACTCATACAACTAACTTGAATAGAAATAGTCATCCTCGCACAACCTGCTGGATTAAGGAGGACTTAGCTAAATAGAGAACGCGGCTCAGACCTGAGCTACCAAATTACTCTCTCGAGTTGCCAAACAGCTGCAACTCTCGAGTTCATAGCTCCATACATTTTCTATAAGCACCATCGCCTGATGGATCAAATCAAACGTCAAATGACGCCTCTCATTACCCTTAGTAGCTTTAAAACACAACAATGTGATGATACGGCTACCTTGACACGCACTCTGGCTAAACACGAGGAACATCACAAGCAGCTACTAACTGCCCGAGCTCATTAGTGCCGGACAAAGAAGAGATGGTAATGGACTGAGGATAAGAATAATTAGAGCTTCAGAAAGCTCATTTTTTTATTTGCTTGGCTACTAGAGCTAGACTACTTCCGACTCAGGCTAGCCAAAGAATCAGAATTGAAGAAATAGATATTAAATGAAGTTTATTGAAAAACATCCATGTCAATTTAACCTCCCAATAAGAAGGAAACTCTGACAATTTACCAGAAACCCTTTTATAACCCAGATAAGCTCATAGGATAACATGACTTTACTATCATCTCGAACCAAGAGGAGACACGTAGATCGAATATTACTTACTAATCACTTTATACCAGAAGCAACAATGACACTTTCTCATGGTGACGAATAAGAATCCCATCATCCTTCCGACACGAAATTCCGATAAGAGAGGTAAACTAATTTGACATAAGAAAGTAAGGTGGCACGACAAGATGCCAGGCACACAATAGCGACACTCACAGTCAAACCTCTCATATTTAGACCAGATAAATTAGTAGGGTCATCATGAATGCCAGGAATAAATCATATCAGAAGCTCACCCCTCTACCGCAACCGATGCTTAATAGAAACGACATCTAAGGAAACTATGGAAATATGATAAGACAAACCATTTCCAGATCGATCAGAAAAATAAATCTTACTCACAAATAAGGGAAGAAGAAATACATGGGTTTACTACATCGGATACCTCGGCATCCTGCCAGACTGGAAGTTCATAGAACTTCCTCTGCAACTGAGCTGAGCCACTACCATAATAATTACCTTTGGAAAAAAAAAACCACTGCCACCATACTCTGAACCTCTGTCGGGTGGTGGCATACCTCTGGATGATTAAGATTTAAATGAAATCCCCTGCAACTGTGCAGATGCCTGATGACGAGAGAAAGGACGACTGCTTACTTACTGGAGTAAGGGAAAACTCCTCAAAGGAGAACCAGACTCACGACAATGATACCACCTTTTCGCTAAAAATGGAAGCCGGAAAGATTGTTGATAGCTGTAAAGAGAAAAACTAGGTCTATCTTAATGAACTACTAGTGCACTTTAAGAATTACGCTCTACCAGCTGAGATAATCTGGCAGGTGACCTTCCAAAATAATCAAAACTCTTACCTCCAAAGGAGGTATGGTGCCCACCAGGGCCGTAGGATCTCTTGCTCTCCCGCTCTAACTCTTCTCGCTCTAACTTATGGTATGCCTCATACCTCTGAGCAATATCAACAACAACATCAACTGAAGTCTCAACCTCAATTTCTCGAGCCATCTAGGATCTCAAGGAAGGAGAAAGGTCATCAATAAATCTTTAAATCTCTCGAAAGGCTAATGGGCTAGTTTTAATGCATATCCAGCCATTCTACAGAATTCAATCTCATATTCTGAAACACCAACAGGCTAACCGACAGGCTACTCTGTCCAATCCACTAAAACTGGCAACACTTTTAATCTCGCTCGCTACTCGAAAGGAACTTTTCCACGAATCTAGAAGAAAAATCGAACCAAGTTAGCTAATAAGAGAGCAGTCCACCAATCCAGGGCTGGACCTTGAAACTGGAAAGAAGAATAATCAACACCATACCGCTCTATATTATGAAGAGCCTGAAGGATATGCTGACATCATTATATTTTTAAAAATTTACGCAGGGATTATCTGATGCGTCGCTTAAGAATATCTGAAGGTTCAATTAGGTAAAATAACGCAGCCTTTTCAGATACTCGGATCGAGCCATTACACGGGCTAGCTAACCAGCCAGAATAACTAGACGCACAACACATGCTGCCTCCGGAACATACTTTACTGCGGCAATATTAAGAACTGGAATAGAAGCTCCCTGAGACTGAACATCTGCATCTGCGGCAACCTGATAAGTTGCCTAGCGAATAATAGGTTATTGTGGTATCTGCATCGCCAAGATTCTCGTAAAAGCATCCTAGAGAGCCAAGGGAACCACAAGCCCCTGCTCCCTTGCCCATCGCGAGCTCGTACAGCTGGGACCTCCGTAACTAGATCGTCAGCACGATCAATACTCTAGGGCTTCATCAGTGCTAGCCCTAGGCTAGACTGCTTCGTCTAGAACTCATACCGTTTGCTGATTCGTCGCACGAAGGTTCACAATTACCACGAAGGAATTAACGAATTAATGAAAATACTTTTGAATCCTAGACCGACGCACGATCAGAAATGAAGGAAGTGAAACTTCCTAAATGCCATCATAGCCTCTCGTAGATAAGTACGGACGTCTACGTATCCATCAGTGAGACTATACTAGACACTGTCTTAGTCTGGATAGACTCTAAACTGGGCTCTCATACCAACTGACACGACCCGGAATCCCCGGAGTCCGGTTAGGCCGTGCGGGCATCCGACATCCTTCCCTAGACCCGTCGGGCGAACCCTTACCAATTAAATTAGGAAAATAAATATAATAATTCATAAATAAGGACAAGACTGAAAAAAAAGAGCACAGACATACTGATACCTCTAAGCTGAAAAAAAGAAATTACAGCTCACTACCCAACATATTAGGTTTAGGGCAATCCAGACTAGACATCTAAGAGTACAAAAGAAAAAAGATACCTTCTGAAGGGAGAAAAATACAACTGAAATAATAAACATAAATTTGGTGGCCATCCGGAATAAAAGCTGGCTCACCCTGACAGCTGAAGTCGTCTTCGCTCCTTCACAATGTGGCGAACTCAATCCTGGAGCGAACCTGCCGAAGCGAAACAAATAGACAAGAAACAAACAACAAACAAGGGTGAGTCAAAAGGACTCAATAAGTGGGGCAGACTAGCCACCTCAAAGAATTGGATAGCTAGCCAGGGAGAAAAGAACAGATAAACCAAATTCCTCTTATTTAAATAATGAAAAAGGAAGAGCCAGATAATAACTGGAAATACGTATGGAATCATAAATTCATTAACAACCAGGAACATAAGATAGCCAGAACATATAGGTATCCCGAACATATCAACAATCAGAAATACATCCTGTTGCGGCGTGCAACCCGATCCATATATTCATCCTGCTGCGGGGTGCAACCCGATCCATATATTTATACCGTTGTGGCGTACAACCCGATCCATATATTTATACTGTCGCGGCGTGCGACCCGATCCATATGTTTACATGTCGCGGCGTGCGACCTAGAATACGAGCCAGAAATATATAGGCAAACTGAAATATGTCCACAACATGGTATACATACTGCATACATAAAACACAACACAATACACACAATAGTCAGTATGCAGTGCAATGAGATGGGATGAATGTGGTACAATGCAATGCAGTCATATATGCTTGATACCTATCTCCGGCGCGGGACTCTCATCGTCTACCAGGAGATACATGCAAAGATGACCCTTCACAGGCTCGGGACTCTCATCGATTATCGGGAAGTATATGCTATGATGACCCTTCACCGGCTCGGGACTCTCATCGATTACCGGGAAGTATATGCAATGATGACCCTTCACCGGCTCGGGACTCTCATCGATTACCGGGAAGTATATGCAACGATGACCCTTCACCAGTGCGGGACTGACACGACTCGAAATCCGGTTAGGCCGTGCGGGCACCCGAAATCCTTCCCTAGACCCGTCCGGCGAACATAATAAACATAATGATACCTCTAAGCTGTAAAAAAAAAGAAATTGCAGCTGACTACCCACATACTAGGTCTAGGGCTATCCAAACTAGACATCTAAGAGTATAAAAGAAGACAGATACCTCCTGAAGGGAGCAAAATGCAGCTGAAATAATAAACAATAAATTGGTGGCCATCCGGAATCAAAGCTGGCTCACTCTGACAGCTGAAGTAATCATCGCTCCTGAACAACGTGGAGAACTCAATCCTGGAGCGAACGTGCCGAAACTAAATAAATAGACAAGAACAAACATCAAACAAGGGTGAGTCAAAAGGACTCAATAAGTGGGGCAGACTAGCCACCTCAAAGACTAAGATAGCTTGCCAGGGAAGAGAAACAGAGAAACAAAATTCCTCTTATTTAAATTATAAAAAGGCAGAGCCAGATAATAACTAGAAACACGTATGGAATGACAAACTCATCAACAACCAGGAACGTAAGATAACCAAAACATATAGGTATCCCGAACAATTCAACAATCAGAAATACATCCTGTTGCGGCGTGCAACCCGATCCATATATTCATCCTGTTGCGGCGTGCAACCCGATCCATATATTTAAACCGTTGCGGCTTACAACCCGATCCCCGCAACCCAGAATACGAGCCAGAAGTATATAGGAAAATAAGCAATGCACGTAGAAGCAGAACAGTAGTTATGTACCACAAGTCTACACAATGGTATGAAATGAAATGAAATGAAATAAAATGAGATGAAATGAAATATGATGCAAAGGGTCACATGTGCCCGTAATCCCATCTCGAAGCGGAATACTCCTGCATTCGAGGGGAATCCAATCTTATAACCAATTGGAGCGGAATACTCCTGTACCCGATATAATATAAACCAGAGGCGGAATACTCCTGCACTCTCCTGGGGCGGAATACTCCTGCACCCTATATGATGTAAAGCTGAGGCGGAATACTCCTGCACTCAATATCTGACATAAGAGCGAAATACTCCTGCTCCTGGGGCGGAATCCTCCTACCCTCAATATGATACAATGGAGCGGAATCCTCCTGCTCCTGGGGCGGAATACTCCTGCACCCAATATGATATGCAATGTAATGCATATGAATGACATATAATGCATATGAATACAATGTGATGCGATAATAACCCTTCACCGGCGCGGGACTCTAATCGACAGCCGGAAAGTAGATGCCAACTCACAGCCATGGTACAATGCTCAGATCCTTAATGCAATACCAACAACAGGACATAACATATAATATACAATGTAAATTCAAAGTTAAGGTGTAATGAGTACGCCTATCGGCAGCTACACACGTAAGGAACACGTGGTAGAAACTCCACGAGGCCAGGTGCCTCCAAAGAAATAGATATAAACATTTACCTCTTCCAAAAGTTAGTACGGCTAATCAACAACCGCTTTATCCTTTAGTTTCCTTGCCAAACGATCCCACTTTATTCAATAAGCAGAAAAATATATCAATTTAGGCTAAAGGCTTTATTCCTCACATCTTAGGGCAATCCAGTTGGGAACCTGATACCCTATTTGCGTACGCAATACGCAGGCCAGGCCTATGTACAGGGTTTATGGTCACATAACCAAATACTAAATAAATTATATTTATATGTTGCCCATAACTCACTGAGTACGAATATATAATCAATTCCATTATCGGGGTCCAATTGACCCTTTAAACTATAAATAGAACTTATCAAAACGATGTCTAATATCCCAATTTTTACCGTCAAAATATATTCAAACACACGTAATAAGCTAAGATAATGAGTTAACATCATTACCTGGATGTTTCAGGGTGAAAATCCTATTTTTCTCCGGCTCCTTTTCCTTTCCTTTTTAAATTTTCTGATATATTTTATGTTTCCGTTTCTCTGTTTCGTTTCTCCATTTCCTTTCTCTGTTTCTATCCACTTGAGCTATATAAGCTCGTTCACCGACTCCTTTCTTTTCCATTTTTTTCCTTTTGTCTTTTCTTTTCCTTTTTTTTTTTTGTCTTTTTCTCCTTTTCTTTTATTTTATTTTCTTTTCGTGACAAAAATTAAAACGGTACCCTACGATATTCGAAATAATTCCAACTTTTGCATACAAGTTATACAAAATATATGTAACACACTCGCTAAGGCGGATCTCAAATCGGGTTCCCGAAACTCAAGATGCGAATTTAAATGGAAAAAGGTCAAATTATTTAACTTTCGGCATTTTAGCGGAAACTAGCCGAACAACATCGAAATTCACTTTCGAAAAATCACAATAGTCACAAGTAATCATACAAACCTAACGGCGCTTTCGGATTTCGAATCGGAGCTCATTCGCCAAAACCGAGCTCGAAAATCTCTTTTTAATATTTATCGACAATAAAAACTAAAACCTTCTTCCGATGCCTACCAAACAAGGTCTGATTTAACTCAATTTTTACAGACAGGTCCTAATGGACATTACAAATATTTTAAAATTATCGGCACGTCAATTGGAGTCCTAACTTCCGAAACGAGAGGTCGTTTCATTCTCCTCCACTTAAACTCTCGTTCGTTCTCGAACGAGCCTAAGTCTAAAGAAAAATTCGCACAGATAACAAGAGAACTTGCACGACCTTCATGAGCTACTTCACGGGCATTATTTCCTGATTACGGGATTAGAATTATAACTCGTATATCAAACTTTTGGAATAAAATATATCTGGATAATATGATAACACCATTGCACAGCTTATTCTGACTAAGCTGGTCCTTCCTCGATCACGAGAAGAGAGTTATACATTTTTGAAGCAAAGATACACGGAACTTTTGATGGATTAACATAATTCCACCGACAAATGACCTCGTCGATATTCTTTTCGATATAGAACAGGTCGATGGAACTAAAAATTAGCTCACGCTTTGAACAACGCCTTAGGGATTTAATATTAGGATTCGATATCAATTGAGGGAAGACTCCTCCACTTAGAGCATAAACTCATACAACTAATTTGAATAGAAATAGTCATCCTCGCATAATCTTCCGGACTAAGGAAGACATAGCTAATAACAGAGTGCGGCTCAGACCTGAGCTACCAAATTACCCTCTTGAGTTGCCAAACGACTGCAACTCCCGAGTTCACAACTCTCAAACCTTTACCACAAGCACCACCGCTCGATAGCTCAATTCACAGGTCGGACGATACTCTCCATTACCCTTAGTAGCCTTGAAAAATGACAATGTGCTTACCCGGCTGCCTTGACCCGCACTCTGGCTCAACACAGGGAATATCATAAGAGGCTACTGACCGCCTAAGCTCACTAGTGTCTGAAGAAAAAGAGATGGCAATAAAATGAGGATAGAAATAATTAGACCTTTAGGAAGCTCATCTTCTTATTTGCTTGGCTACCAGAGCTAGATTACTTCCGAGTCAGGCTAACCAAAGAATCGAAATTGAAGAAATAGACATTAAATGAGCTCTATGGAACAACATCCATGCCAATTGTCTCCTTCTTTCTTTTCTACCTCTTGCTCACCTTTCTTTGCACTATCTTCCAACTTTCTTTTTCTCACGTATGATTTTGGGTCCTCCTTGGAGTCACTTGCCTTGCCACTCTCTTTTGGCTTGGCACTCACTTTTTCTTTCACTTCACCTTCTCTCTTTTGCTTCTTCAATTCAGGACCTTCACTGCTTTGCTCCTCTTGTGCTTCCTGTGTCTTCATTTCTTGTCTCATCCTGATTTTGTCCAGTCTAAATGCATGCATTTGAGCTTGTATGTCATTTGGGTCCTTCCTAACTGTTGGAGGGCATTGTTCTCTTGTGGCATCTTTACCTTGGAGTTCATCATCTTCTTCTCCCACACGAGCATCTTTCTCAACAGCTTTGCTTGACTTGCTAGTTCCAACTCCTTTGGTTGTCATTATCTCAATCTTCAAGGCCCTAAGCTCCAATCTTATTTTCTGGTCAGAGGCTTCCAAATATCCCACTCTTTTTCTCACATCTTGCAAATTCTTGGTGTTGTCTTTCACAGCTTGGGTCAGTTACTTCATGGCATCTACCACAGGTTTGAGGGCTTTGCCTAGCTTAGCTGATGGCCCCCTTAGGCGTGTCACTTTTGCATCAAGTCCCAACAGTTTATTAACTAGCCTTTTTAGTGGTTAGGAATGTTGAAGAGCTCAAATTGTCGTGCTGAGACTTCCTCCAATCTTGGACGAGGAGCTGGAAACATTCTGACTAGAGACTTCTTCCCATCTTGAGGAGGAGCAGGGCAGTTGGCGCCCATTACACATATCTATACAGACCCCTCATTTTTCACCTCTTTTTGAACACATAGGATTTTTGAACTATTCTTTTTTTTTTTTGGTTAAATATAAGAAAATGATCTCGTATGCTTTATATATGACTTGTTTAAAGATATTTTGTCTTATACAGAAAAAATTCTTGTGGAGGATGGGCGATAAAAAGATAATATCCTAAAGAGTATTGGAAAGAAATGGAAAGATACCAGATGCAGTCTCTATCATTGCTTTTATAAAGACTCATTGACTTGGGAGGAAAATATTGCAAGACGTCCTAGTGGAATTGATCTTGACCAGTGGATGTGGTTTCTTCAATACCGCAAGGATAAGAAACCACAGGTAACATATCCAACTTAAACTCCATGTCCTCCTCCTGTACGATAAATGTACGTTCTTGTACTCTAAGTTAAAGTCAGTTTGAAGAATACAATTAGTGATCCTGCAATTATAGAACAAAGACTTAGATCTCTTTGGCCAGGTAATGAATTCGTGGTTTTCTTGGAGGATTAAGTTCATTAATGATAGTGTGAGCCGTTAGTACAGGAATATCAATGGCTCGTCAGATAAGAGTGAGCTGTTGCTCGAGGAGTATTTGTTGAACTGTTAATGTTACTGTAAAATGTCAATAAAAGAAAAATGGCAGGCTTTTGTTGCCTATATAAGCTGCTCTCATGGATTCCACTTATTTACTGCTAATTTGGTAAAATGTTCTTAGCTTTATTTCATAACTGTATGTTTGGTTTATGTAAGTTGGTTGAAATTCCATGACTTTTGGGTAAAATAATAGTTCTACACCATTACTGTATGTTTGGTTTATGCAAGCGCAGAAGATGTGCGAACAGAATGCTGAAAATCGACGGAAGCAACGATACACACACTAACGGTTCAAAAAGCCTACCCAGGATAAGAGCTGAAAAGGTTTTGATTTTATGTCCTTTGTTTCCCTGTCTTTGGAATTTTTATGACATCTTAGTTTCAAATATATAATTGTGGTCATAATAATGTAGGAACGTAAACTTGGGAGACCTTTGAGCAGAGGGGATTTGTGGATTTTGATGCTCAAAGACAAAGACAATTCCTATATGAATGAGGCGGCCAAACTTGTTGGTGTAAGTTAATTAAATAGCTGATATGCACTATTATTACTGTGTAATACAGCTTAGTATGGCTTTGACTTGAAGTCCAGTATAGTATTTTCATGTGTTTTCTATTAAATGTCTCTTTAAGTACTTGGACAATTCTGGAGTTGTTTACAATAAAGATAAGATGGTGATTCTGTTGTGAAGGTTTATAGATCTGAAGATTAATACTTTGCTAATAGCATTGAATGTTCTTTTTAAGTCCTGGAGTCACCTTGTTTTAAAAAAGGTTTGGACTTCTAAAGAATACTGCTTCAGTAGTTTGTTGAATAGAAAGGAGATCTTAAAAACCCAACTCTGAATTCGTCCGTGAAGGGTTTAAACCATGGAACTTCCTACTTCTTGCCTTGTCTATGCTCTTTCTGTTAGTAATGGTTGCAATATTAAATGTATGTAGGAGGTGTCGCTCCAAACGCACACGCAAGTATACGCGGTCGATCAAGTAATAAAGTGATAAGAAAGTATCGTTCCCACGAGGACTATTGATTAACTATTAACTAGACAAACTTCAATTCAATTATTGTTCAAGAGAGTTCAACCAGATTTCAAGTTGTGTTTAATTAACTAATTAACTAAAAGTAACAGAAGTAAATGGAATGCAAGACAATTCAAGAGTTCTAGATATCAGTGAGAGGGAATATTCCAGGATTATGGGACGATCACCAATCCAGTTGCACTCATCCGCTAGTTGAGTTAATTTTACTTATCTGAGTTGTTAATCACAGGGTTAATTATACTCACAGAGCTCTTTCGATACCCTGCTCGCCTATTCAAGCCAACCTAACGCCTATATGTCTATGGAATTAGGATTAACAAGAATGCATGTGTTTTTCCTGTAAACGGATTAAGCGTGACTGTTAGGTATATTTCTATCCTAACCGCGAAACCATTCCCCGATGCCCGGGTTCAAGAACACGCTCTATTTAATTCTATTGCAACCTACGGTTCCCACTTTCGAGTTCAACCTTAGGTTCATGGGTAATACTTAACAACTGGCCAGGAAATTAAGTAATTCAGAGCAGAATTAAATAAACAACTCAATCTGATAAATTTAATATAACTCAATCAACTTCAGAGTACAACTTTCATGGTTAACCCATAACCCTAGAATAATAGAGTTTAGCTACTCATAGACAAGTTAGCTTTCTCACAAAATAATCTAGAATTCATGAAACAATAAAGAGGGAAGAAGAATTACAACTCAATTGATGAATCTCCGTTCTCTAGCCTCTACTATGGTTCTTGCCTCCAAAAATACATAATAGAATCAGAAAAATAGCGTTCCCAGGGTTTTATCCCGAAATATTCTAATAATACACGTTTTAAGCTAGTCCTGGTAGCTCTGGGACTATTTTACAGCGCATACACCGGAGCATGCCAAGCATCCGTGGCTATATGCGCTCCTTTTCTCAATTTCTTCAATATTTGCACTCTTCCCAGTCCATACAGCCTAGCATGCCAAGCATCCAACGCTGTACCCATTGCTTCTTCCTTGTTCTTGTCCAAATCAAGCTCCAAATTCCTTCAGTTTGCTCCAAAAACATCCAAACACCTCAAGTTAGTATTTTACTTTAAATCTCACATTGTTGGGCACATAATACGCTGAAAATAACACAAAAGATATAAGAAATCAATACCGAGACATAAGATATACGCCCAACATCAACACCCCACACTTAAACTTTGTTCGTCCCCGAACAAACAAACCCAACACACTTATACTCAATAGGTCTTAACTACCCAACTCAAGAACTTCAAGGAAGTGCACCTATGAAATAGGTTGATACCAACAATTAGCCACTAGACATACAAGCACACAACTCCCCATATTTGCACACCACACTTTTAGAAAACAAGGATTATCAAGCAGTCAAGTAGCAACAACCAAGTCTCAAGAAATGACTCTTTACACCAACTTACTCACGACATGTCCACTCATTCAAGATTAGGGCCTAATAAAAGCTCCAACCTCTCATAATTCATGTGCCCTCACCAATCAAAGTCTAGTCCCAATCACACAAAAATATATCAACTGAATTATAAGGGACTTTCAAGATAGGAAGAATACGCTTACCCTCAAAAAGAATCTCAAGTGCCACACAATGGTACCATAGGCTTGCCCGTAGTGTAGGACTCCACTAATGTAGGCTCGCTCCTATTCGGGATTAACTAGGACTTTAAAGGTTGTAATGTAGGCCAAAGGACGGGTAATGGTTAAATGACTACCTCCCTAAGCACTTTAATACATCACTTCCACTTTTTATAGCTCAACTCTTCGCAATAACAACCGAGCTACCATCCGAACATCAACTCAACACTTCCCTCCCTTTAAGTATTTTTCTTTTCAATGTGCACAACACTGGCAAGGATTGAGAATTTTTTTCCTTTTGCTTTCTTTTTATTTTTTTCACTTTCGATTTTTTTTCTTTTTTTTTTTTTTTCAACATTTGTCAATTTTTCCTCAACCTTGCCAATGTACTTTTCCTCAAAAATACCATCACAATTTATTCTTATTGACTCCACTCAAAAGCCATCAATTTCCACCAACCACAAGTCCACTAACAACAATATTTTCAATTAAAGTGCTCTAAGGAGTACGTGTTCAAAAATAAGGTAATTAAGAACAAAAGGAATAGGCTTGTAATGTGGGTGTCAACAAAAACTAATAGGCTCAAAAAGGATTACACGGGATATATATGAACGGGTAGGCTAATCAAGGCTGCAACAGAAAGGGTTTATCAAAGAAGGCCTGTATCATCTCCCGACTAGAGCAAACCTAGGATTTCGCTTTGAACACACGCGGGGCAAGTTCTAGACCAATAATGCAAGCACGAGAATAAAGAAAAGC
Organism: Petunia x hybrida; assembly: GCA_037355625.1. NCBI lineage: Eukaryota > Viridiplantae > Streptophyta > Magnoliopsida > Solanales > Solanaceae > Petunia > Petunia x hybrida. The sequence continues at coordinate 19,463,824 of JBBBVM010000007.1, forward strand.
ACCTCACCACTCATGGCACATGAACTACTCAAGGCGAAACAATTCCAACACCTAACAAAAACAAGTGAGACAAGTCATGCTATTCAGTCAGCACTCAGAGTCAGAAACCTGAGCCGAGGTGTCACTAACAAGACTGACTATCAATCCAATATATAACTCACACAAAAAAAAGATCTTTAGGGAAGTTCAACTCGCATGTAAAGGACTAAATATGTCAGTATCAAACAATTCATAGAGAAGGCACAGGTCCTTACCACTTAGCTACTCCTATTTCCTAATTTTTTTGTATTTTAAATATCTATTTTTTTTTTTCTAAAAACACCCGGTTCAAAACAAAAGGCATCCTCGGGAAAGAACCGTGGCTTGAAGAAAACCCAAGGATTATGCCACTAATCTAAAAAAATTAAATGCAGTACCAATATACAAGTACGAATCATGATACCCCACCCCACACTTAAAATAGTGCATGGTCCCCACTGCACAGATACAAAAATAATAACAAGAGTGGGTATCAAGAAAGCTCCCTCAAACCGCAGAGTCTGGAGGTGCTGCAGACCGGTCTGAACCCGCAGTCTGAGCAGTGGAGGGATCCAACAAGGTAGTGCCAGCTGCATCCATCGCATCAATCAGTGACCCCTCCATAGTAGTGGCAGTAGCCGGAGCTGGCTCTGCAGCAGTGCCATCAGTAGCACTCAAATCCACAACCTCCGCACTGGAACCTGCATCAGTCTGGACGCCAATGGATCGCGTCACTCTGGGACTCTGAATAGCGGCAAGGATCTCTGCCAGTGTGCTCTGCATCAGGGTATCTCGAGCTGCCTGCTCCTGTCTCAACTGGGTCAGCTCTGCCTGCTGCTTCTGTCTCAACTGGGTCAGCTCTGCCTGCTGCGCCTCTCTCAGCTTAGCTAGCTCGGCTTCAAAGCCCACAAGTCGCTCTGATGTAGTTCTCTTATCCGCTTTGGCCGCGACCGGGTCAAGCACTGAAGTGATGTCATGAGCAGTGGGCACCTCCAAAAGATCATCCTCCGTATAGAATGGTACCCTGTGCTTCCTCATCAAAGCTGTCAGAGTGTGCACAAAATACAGCTTCAATGTCTTCTCCTTACGAGTCCGTATCATCTGCTCGTACATAAGCTCACCCAAGTTCAGAACTATTCCATTCATCAGAGCATAAATAAGAAGCACCCGCTCCCGAAGTACATTCGTCTGATGGTCAGCCTGCATGATCCTGTTAGACACCCAATTAAGCCAAGATCGACTCTCCCTCGACATAAACCGCTTGGGTAAAGTGGCATATTTTCTCTGCGTGTTGTGTAACCAAGCAGGCTTCGAAGATTCACGATCATCCAGAACAGCTGGTGGGTCACATAGTACCTCAATGACATCTGCAAAATCCGGCTCTGCTAGCATCTTCTTATACTCATCCATTGCCACTTCAGTCACCCTGTAATGTGCATTAATAGCCCGGGCAGAAATATCAACATCAACATCTCGAACCCGCACTATGCTGCTCCTCGGGTTGATCCAGTTCGCATATAGCTCCTGAACAGCAGTAACATTGCCCTTGCCCGTGGGACCCTGCATAAATTTGTCCCACTTCCTATCTTTAACAACCTCCAGAATAGCCGGGCACGCCTTCTCACATGCATGATAGTTCAGTGGTCTTTCCTGTGTAATCTGCTTCTTAAGGATCCACTGATATGCTAAATATGCACTCTCGCTCTCAAAGGTGTCCTCCCACAATGCCCTGTCAATCGGGCCACTGGTAGAGGGAATGTCCTCAGGCTCTGGAATAGAAGTGTACTCCTCCTCAGCATCATCATCCTCATCATCCTCCTCCATTTGTTTCTTTCCCTTACCCTGAACTGCTCTCCTTTTCTTGGCCGGTGGTCTAGAAGCACCACCTTCACGGATCACCACGGGCTTTTCCTTAGCAATGATTGATTTCCTCTTGCCCGTGGTTACCTGAGAGGCGGGAATGGTCATGTCCGGAGCAGGTGTATCTTGTTTCTTCTTTGAGCGTTGCTCCCTTTTATCCTTGCCCTCAGGTTGATTCCGTGGTGGTTGGCCACCGTCCCCGCTTCCACCACTCTTGGATGGTTGCTTTGCAATCGCCATTTAAAATAGAATACCTGCATTCAAACAATGTGAAATTAGCCAATGAGTTATTTCCGAGCTCTTTAAAGTAGCTAGAAACTAAGCCAATTCAAGCTAGTCGTCTACTTCTCATTGGTGCGCACGCACCCCACACTTATAGCTCAAGTGTAATCTACAAGTAATCAAGTTATGCTCATAGTGCGCTCATTGTAATATTCGCGAGGTACTCAGACTTCCCTCGACGCGCACTTCTTTATTCAAAACAATTCTCATGGTTAAAATTCACCAAAGTGTGCAAACGGGGTCTCCACACCCCACACTTATGCTCTACTTCATCTCAAAAATATGGAGCAATATTATTTTAAGCAAAGCAATCAAAACAGCCCGTGAATTGCACAACGGGGCAATGGCTCGCTCAAGTAAAGTGCAAAACAACACTTCTAGTGTATGAATAAAGTGCATTGAGTGTCGTTCATAAGAACACACTTTAAAATCAGCCCCATGTCCCAATTCTAACTAATATATGTTCAACTTATGCCCCCTAATTGATTTGGCTACTCAGACTTCACCAAATACCTCAAATTGTTCATTGGGGAATTTTATCAAACACCTTATGTGCAGTAAATTGGACAGCTTGTGTATGCACTTTTTGTTAATGTTTGGACCTCCCAACTCCGGGAGCTTACGTTTATACTCATCATGGTGCATCACCGCACCCCCCACAGCAGATACCAATCAACAAGAACCAAGTTTTAGCATAGTTTCATCACAACTTTAAGTAAACAATAAACCTAAGGGGAGAGGTGAATGGGAACAAGTGGTAGCTTGACCAACAGTGGGAACGCTACCAACAGTGGGGGAGCAGCGTTAGGGATGAGAGAGAAGCAGAAGAGAGAGGAGAAGAAATCATACCTGAGAGATTGAAAGCGACCAAGAAGATTCAGCTATGAGCTTTTCCTATTTTTCTTGTGTTCCCGTTTCTTTTCTGTCTTCCGTGTTCTGTTTTTTTGTTTGTTTGTTTTGTTTTGTGTTGTGTGTGTGTTGTAATTAATAGAAGAGGTGTTAAACACTTACCAGCATACAGGGGAGTGAGTTTCAGTCCCACAACACTGTCCCAAACAAAGTCTGCGAGAAAAGGAGAAAAAAAAAACTGCTGCTGCGTACAGCTCCCTGCGCGTCGCACGCTGGACTGTTTTGGCTAAAATTTTGGATACAGCGTCCAGCGTTTTAGCTCCACAACACTGTCTCCTGTCTGGCAGCAACTCAGAGAAAAAATTTCAGCTGCACACAGTCCCTGGCGCGACGCGCAGGGCACTGTTTTGGTGAGCAAAAAACTGAAACAGCCTCCAGCGTATTCGCCTTGCAACACTGCCTCCTGTCTGCATTTTTGTAACATTGTTTTGCTGAGCACAGCCAAGCATGCGACGCATGCAAGGCTGTGCTGGCCTCAAAACAGCTTTCTTGCTTTCTTTGCTCCATTTTGTTGTCCGAGACCGGCTATTTCATTGATCCAACTGATTTCGAGCCTTGGTACCCTGTAAGAACACTACACAAACACGTTAAACACATCAAGATTCCATTCTTTTTGTTCCTTTCTATTTTTTTGTTTTTTTTTTTTTTTTGTTTTTTTTTTTTGTTTTTTTTTTTAAATGAAAATACGGACTAACTCTAGAAAGCGATAAAACATGGGTTGCCTCCCATGAAGCGCTTGATTTAACGTCGCGGCACGACGAGTACAACCCGCTTTCAAGGGTCGACTAAAGAAATGGAGGACTTAAGCCTATCGACTTCACCTCCCCAATATCGCTTCACTCTTTGCCCATTCACTAGAAACGACTTATCCGAGCCCGGGGCTCGCAACGCAATCGCTCCATGGGGCATCACCTTAACAATTTCAAACGGACCAGACCACCTCGACTTGAGCTTACCAGGGAAGAGCTTCAACCTGGAGTTAAATAAAAGAACTTGTTGGCCCGGCTCAAAGTGACGATGCTGAATCCGCTTATCATGCCACCGCTTAGTCTTCTCCTTATATAACTTGGCGTTTTCATACGCGTGCAACCTAAACTCATCAAGTTCATTGAGTTGCAACAATCTCTTCTCACCCGCCAAGCCCATATCAAAATTTAGCTTCTTTATCGCCCAATAGGCCTTATGCTCAAGCTCGACTGGCAAGTGGCACGCTTTCCCATATACCAGCTTGTACGGTGAAGTCCCAATTGGGGTCTTATAAGCTGTCCTATATGCCCAGAGTGCATCATCGAGCTTGGTAGCCCAATCCTTCCTATTCGCACTGACAGTTTTCTCAAGAATTTGCTTCACCTCTCTATTGGATACCTCAGCCTGTCCACTGGTTTGCGGATGATAAGCGGTGGCGACCTTATGCTTGACCCCATATTTACCTAGAAGGTTGTTCAACAACTTATTACAGAAGTGTGTACCTTCATCGCTAATCAAAGCCCGCGGAGTTCCAAACCTGGTGAAAATGTTCTTCTTGACGAAACTCACCACCACCTTGGCATCATTAGTAGGAAAAGCAACAGCCTCTACCCACTTAGACACGTAGTACACTGCCAGTAAAATATACTTGTGACCATTCGACGAGGGGAAAGGACCCATGAAGTCGATCCCCCACACATCAAAAATCTCCACCTCTAGAATGCCTTGTAGAGGCATCTCTTGCTTCCTGGTGATTGTGCCAGTTCTTTGACACCGATCACACTTCTTTACAAAAGCGTGAGCGTCTTTGAACAGTGTTGGCCAATAGAAACCAGACTGAAGTACTTTGGCGGCTGTTCTATCACCACCATGATGACCCCCATAAGGAGATGCATGGCACTCTTGCAGAACAGCCTCCGTCTCTTCCTCAGGAATGCATCTTCTCACCAGCTGATCTGCACACACTCTAAACAAAAACGGCTCATCCCAAACATAAAATCTCACATCATGAAAGAACCGACGCTTACCTTCTGCAGTCAGATGTGGTGGCACTGCCTCACTTACCAAATAGTTGACATAATCAGCATACCATGGGTCCGAGTGATTGGTGATGGCAAAAAGTTGCTCATCCGGGAAGGTTTCTCTGATCAACCCTCCCTCGTCCACATGCTTGTGGTTCTCCAACCTAGATAGGTGGTCAGCTACTTGATTTTCCGTTCCCTTACGGTCTCGGACCTCCAAGTCAAATTCCTGCAGCAATAACACCCAACGAATTAGTCGAGGCTTAGCATCCTTTTTATCAATTAAGTACCTGATTGCTGCGTGGTCTGTGTAGACAATAACTTTGGTTCCCACCAAGTATGCCCGAAACTTATCAAAGGCATACACTACTGCCAGCAACTCTTTTTCAGTAACTGTGTAATTCAATTGGGCAGGATTAAGAGTTTTGCTGGCGTAGTAAATGGAATGGAACACCTTGTTCCTCCTTTGCCCCAGGACTGCACCAATAGCGACATCACTGGCATCACACATTAATTCAAATGGTGCAGTCCAATCAGGAGCCACTATTATTGGCGCAGAGACCAATTTCTCTTTAAGCTCATTAAAGGCCCTCAGACAGGCCTCATCGAACACAAATGCTGCTTCTTTCTCAAGTAACCTGCACAAAGGAGTAGAAATCTTAGAAAAATCTTTAATAAACCTCCTATAGAAGCCAGCATGTCCGAGAAAACTTCGGACTCCCTTCACAGACGTGGGTGGGGGTAATTTTTCAACCGCCTCCACCTTTGCCTTGTCAACCTCAATTCCAGCACTGGACACCTTGTGTCCCAAAACTATACCTTCACGAACCATGAAATGACACTTTTCCCAATTTAAAACAAGGTTAGTTTCCTCACACCTAGCAAGCACTAGACCAAGGTTAGTTAGACAAGCATCAAAAGAAGATCCGAAGACAGAGAAGTCATCCATGAACACTTCGACAAACTTTTCCACCATATCAGTGAAAATAGCCATCATACACCTTTGAAAAGTCGCAGGTGCATTACATAGCCCGAACGGCATCCTCCTATAGGCATAGGTACCGTAAGGGCATGTAAAAGTAGTTTTCTCCTGGTCTTCGGGAGCAATCCATATTTGGTTGTAGCCAGAGTAACCATCAAGGAAACAGTAATACTCTTGGCCAGCTAACCTATCTAACATCTGATCAATAAAGGGGAGGGGAAAGTGATCCTTTTGGGTGGCTTTATTCAACTTTCGATAATCAATGCACACCCTCCACCCCGTAACAGTTCTTGTGGGGATAAGTTCATTATTCTCATTCTGCACCACTATCATCCCTCCCTTTTTAGGGACACATTGCACTGGACTTACCCACTTGCTGTCAGAAATAGGAAAAATTATACCTGCATCTAACCATTTAATCACCTCTTTCTTTACCACGTCTTTCATTATTGGATTAAGGCGACGCTGATGCTCCACACTTGGCTTGTAACCGTCCTCCATAAAGATCTTGTGCATGCAGAAATCCGGGCTTATTCCCTTAATATCAGCTATAGTCCAGCCAATAGCACTCTTATGCTCTCGTAGCACTCTTAACAGCTTTTCTACCTGCAAGTCAGACAACAGAGAAGAAATAATCACAGGTAAAGTGTCAGATTGTCCCAAGTAAGCATACCGAAGATGCGCAGGTAAAGGTTTGAGCTCAAGCTTGGGCGCTTCTTCAATAGATGGCTTGGGTGGTGGCCCGAGCGGTCTATCTAAAGGCTCAAATTTGGGGAACCCAGTAATAAATTCACAAGAACAGTCTAAGAGCTGCAATATCTCCTCTATGTCAGCATCTTCACTAGTTTCTTCTCCCAACATCAGTGCTCGCTGCAAGTCATCATTGACATAATCAGCTGGGTCAGTCGACTTCTCCTCCAGGTCATTCACTGTGATCATAGACAACTCTTCATGATGGTTAGGCATTTTTAGAGCCTTGTACACATTAAAAACTGCTTCCTGATCATCCACCTTCATTGTCATCTTTCCCTCTCGGACACGGATCACAGCATCACCAGTGGCTAAGAAAGGTCGTCCCAAAATGATAGGAACTTCCTTATCTACCACATAGTCCAGAATAACAAAATCAGCGGGCAAAATAAATTGACCAATCTGAACCAGTACATCTTCAATCACCCCCTCAGGATAAGTAGTAGACCGATCAGCTAACTGATGTGAGACTGTTGTTGGCTTTGGAGTGCCAAGACCCAGTTGGTTGCACACAGACAATGGCATAAGATTTATGCTAGCCCCCATATCACATAGGGCTCTACCAACTGCTACGTTGCCAACACGGATAGGAATGGTGAAACTACCTGGATCCTTCAACTTCTGAGGGAGTTTGTTCTGAACTCTAGATGTGCACTCTTCACTAAGTGCTACAGTTTCAAATTCATTGAGCTTCCTCTTTGATGAAACTATGTCTTTGATATACTTAGCATACTTTGGAACTCCCCGGAGCGCATCTACCAATGGAATATTGATACTAGTCTGACTGAGTATGCCCAAGATCTTTGTAACTGCAGGATCTTGCAAATTCTTTTGCAACCTTCGAGGAAAGGGAGGTGGTGGTTTAGCAGCAATCACTGCCTCTTGCTTTTCTGCCTCCTTCTCGACTTCGACTACTGACTCTGGCTCTTTTACTTTGTCAGGGTGAGACTGTTTTGGCTTCTTTGGCAATTCTTCCAGCTCTCTCCCATTTCGCAATGACACTGCTTGCACTTGTTCCTTGGGATTAGGATCAGTAGTGCTTGGCAAAGCACCAAGTGGCCTTGTATTTTGGTTACTGGCAAGCTGTCCCATTTGTTTTTCTAAAGAGCAAATGGCACTGTCCTGGTTCTGCTGTAGAGTTGAAATTTTCTGATTCAGATCAACAGCCAGTTGTTGTATCATTGCCTCTATCTTTGACGTTTCAGGCTGTTTCTGCTGTGGTGGATTCTGCACCTGCTGAGTATTACCTTGAGGTTGTCTGCTGCCTTGTCCGCCTTGATTACCGCCCCATGAGAAGTTGGGGTGGTTGCGAAAGTTAGGTGGATAAGTGTTGCCATACTGAGCATTTTGGTTGAAACCCCTGCCCTGCTGACCCACGTAAAATGCAGACTCTGGGTTGTCCGTGCAAACATTGCTTATATGATCAGATCCACCACACACATCACAGTATGGAGTTGCTTGCGCTTGTTGAACCTGGGATGGAGCTGGTGGTTGTGGCTTACTTACCTGGACTAGTACTGGATCAAGTTGCTGCTTAACAGAGTGTTGCATTGCTGCCATTTCAGCTCTCATAGCTGTCAGTACATCCACTTCCACCTTTCCACCTAACTTGAGATTTTTACCTCTGCCTGAGTCACCATGATAATGCTGACTGCCTTCTGAAATCTTGTTAAGAATGATCTCAAGCTCATCATACTGCTTCTCTAGACTTGGTTCGCCACAATAAGCATCTAGCAGGATTTTACTATGTGACTGCAGCCCCTCAACAAAAATATGTCCCAACACCTCCTTTGATTGACCATGGTGTGGGCAGCTTCTCAACAATGCCTTGAACCTTTCCCATGCTTCACCTATCTCCTCTGATGAATTCTGACTGAATGACACTATCTCACCTCTGATCTTTGCAGTTTTGCCCGATGGAAAGAATTTGATCAGAAACTTCTTTGCCAATTCGTCCCAAGAGTTAATGGAGTTCGGTGGTTGGACCAAGAGCCACTTCTTTGCTTCACCCAGCAAGGTGAATGGGAACATCGTCAGCCGTATGTATTCATCCGACACATCAACATATTTGTAAGTGTCGCTGATCTCTAGAAAGTTCTGCATGTGCTGCTGAGGATCTTCATTTGACAGTCCCGCGAACTGACCATTAGACTGGAATAGTCGGATCATACTCTCCTTCAGCTCAAATTTACCAGTAATGGTGGGCCTGACAATGGCCTTAGCCATGTTATCAAGAGTAGGTCTGGCCACATCCAGTATAGCGCGGTTTTGATTTCCAGCCATCTCTGCAGGTTCAGAAATAGGAGCTTTCTCTAGCTTTGCTTTGAGTCTGGCTTCCTTCCTTAGCCTGTGAAAAAGTCTTTCAGGTTCCGGGTCAAAAGTGTAGAGTTTATCACCACTCTTGCTCCTTCGCATTCAAGCTACAACCTGAAACACCCAAAGACAACTAAAACAAAAATTAATCTTGAACAAATAACAAATAAACGCTAATCTAGAAATTAATTAAATCTTAGTCCCCGGCAACGGCGCCAAAAACTTGTCGCTCCAAACGCACACGCAAGTATACGCGGTCGATCAAGTAATAAAGTGATAAGAAAGTATCGTTCCCACGAGGACTATTGATTAACTATTAACTAGACAAACTTCAATTCAATTATTGTTCAAGAGAGTTCAACCAGATTTCAAGTTGTGTTTAATTAACTAATTAACTAAAAGTAATAGAAGTAAATGGAATGCAAGACAATTCAAGAGTTCTAGATATCAGTGAGAGGGAATATTCCAGGATTATGGGACGATCACCAATCCAGTTGCACTCATCCGCTAGTTGAGTTAATTTTACTTATCTGAGTTGTTAATCACAGGGTTAATTATACTCACAGAGCTCTTTCGATACCCTGCTCGCCTATTCAAGCCAACCTAACGCCTATATGTCTATGGAATTAGGATTAACAAGAATGCATGTGTTTTTCCTGTAAACGGATTAAGCGTGACTGTTAGGTATATTTCTATCCTAACCGCGAAACCATTCCCCGATGCCCGGGTTCAAGAACACGCTCTATTTAATTCTATTGCAACCTACGGTTCCCACTTTCGAGTTCAACCTTAGGTTCATGGGTAATACTTAACAACTGGCCAGGAAATTAAGTAATTCAGAGCAGAATTAAATAAAAAACTCAATCTGATAAATTTAATATAACTCAATCAACTTCAGAGTACAACTTTCATGGTTAACACATAACCCTAGAATAATAGAGTTTAGCTACTCATAGACAAGTTAGCTTTCTCACAAAATAATCTAGAATTCATGAAACAATAAAGAGGGAAGAAGAATTACAACTCAATTGATGAATCTCCGTTCTCTAGCCTCTACTATGGTTCTTGCCTCCAAAAATACGTAATAGAATCAGAAAAATAGCGTTCCCAGGGTTTTATCCCGAAATATTCTAATAATACACGTTTTAAGCTAGTCCTGGTAGCTCTGGGACTATTTTACAGCGCATACACCGGAGCATGCCAAGCATCCGTGGCTAGATGCGCTCCTTTTCTCAATTTCTTCAATATTTGCACTCTTCCCAGTCCATACAGCCTAGCATGCCAAGCATCCAACGCTGTACCCATTGCTTCTTCCTTGTTCTTGTCCAAATCAAGCTCCAAATTCCTTCAGTTTGCTCCTAAAACATCCAAACACCTCAAGTTAGTATTTTACTTTAAATCTCACATTGTTGGGTACATAATACGCTGAAAATAACACAAAAGATATAAGAAATCAATGCCGAGACATAAGATATACGCCCAACATCAGGAGGAAATAGAGAGGATTGAAAGTCAGGTTGGCACATCAAAGAAAATTTCAGAACACGACTCAGTTGCACGAGTGCTAGGGAAAGAACATCCTGGTCGAGTTCGAGTAATGGATTATGGACCATGTCCTACTCAAGTATTTGGTCAAACAACCAATCAGTTCAGTGGTGTATCTTCAGGACAGGCAAGCCGAGATCATAATGTGGAGGAGATGAAGTTGAAGGGGAAAAAACTTGAAGCATTGGTGGAAAGTGAGAGATCGAGAAGCCGAGCTCTTGGGAGCTTTCTAGCAAGATATTTGGTTCAACAAGGAATGGAATTACCTATTGAGTTAGCTGATATGTTTAATGCGACGGTAAATATTTTATCTTTTTTTTATTTAAAAGTTGTGATTGGCAAATCTTGATCTTGTTTTTATTTGTTTTGGTTAGTAGCATAGTTTGGATTCTTAAAGGTATAGTATTAACTAAGTCAATATCCTGTTTGCCATTGTTACATTGAAGAATCTGATCCTTATGGTTTAATGTTTCTTTCTTGGTACTGTATACATTTTCGCCTCAAATATGTCCTGAACTTTAATTCTGATTTAGATCCCATTGCTTCTGCTCCTGCTTCCTGTATGTTATCATCAAATGGTACTGTGTGTACATTTGGTCTTAAGTGTAGCTAACCTAAGGCTATGGCTTAGTTGTTGTACATAAATATTTGTCATGAATTTTGTTTAAAGTAAAACTCCCCCATGATGATTTTTATGGCTGATTTGAACTGCTTTAAGTATGATTAAGACTCAAAAGTTTGCTAAAACTAGGCGCCACGTTTGCAAATTGGTGTAAACTCGCTGATGTTGTAAGTTTTAATATGAGGATAAGTTTATTAAGATTTCCTTTATTCAAGGTTGAGGCAAATTGAACTTTATGTTCTTTAAAGGGTCTTGTCCGTCTCTAGCACTGATTTAATATTTAGCTGAGATTGGATATTTGCTTATTAAGTTTCTTGTCTGACTTTCAAGAATTGTCTTATATGTGTTGTAACTAGCATATCGTGCAGTCATTTGAAACTTGTCGATTGTCCTATTTTCTTTAAATTGTCACAACAGACACAACCTGTCAATGGTATCATTTTCTTTCGGCGTGTTTTAATTAGTTAGACTCACATCTTATTTGTATTTCAGGCTTCAGAGGAAGTGGACCAATGTCAAAGGAGTTCAGACCGTCTTCCCAATCAAGATGTTGAAAGCTAACATGATAGCTTGAAGAAAATACTTGTTCATGACTGTGAATATTTCTTATGATGGATTCCAGTTTTACTTTTGTTAATATCAAACTTATGTTGGTTCATTGTGGAACTTTAATTCGTTTGTCACAAATCATACTTTTGTTGAATGATTGGATGTTTCAATGGTAAGATGTTGGTTTTGTTCGAATTGTTGGATGTTTGTTTTATTCGAATTGTGATATTAGATTTCCAAGTTTTTGGGGCTTAGCTTATGAATTGTGATGATGATGTTAGATTTCCAATGTTTGAATTGTTGGATGTTAGATTTTGAACTTAGCTTATATTTTTCAACTTTATGGCTTAATAATGTGGGTGGTTGTTTGGTCAGGTTTCAATGGCCAAAATGGCTTAATAATACGTCCAGTTTTTAGCGACAGTAGAAAACAGCCGCTAAATGTTAAAAGACCGCCGCTAAAATAGTTCCTCCCAAAACCGCCACTAAATAAAAGTAAATCACTGCTGGATGATATTTTTGGGGCGGTTATTCCAGCGGTTGGCCTAAACCGCTACAAATGGGTTTAACGGCTGTAACAGACGGCAAGTCGAAACTGCCGTTAAATTTATTTTGCGGCAGTTTAAACCGCCGCTAAATAGCAAAAAAAAAAATCCAACGCTAATTAGCAATTTTTTTTGTAGTGTAGCCTATATATAGGTCTAAACCAACACATCATAAAGCAAAAAAAAAAAAAAAAAGTAAGTTGTAAATACGATGTAAATAGTATTACCTTGAAGTAGGTATATGACACCTATGCTTCTGGCCATGTGGATGGTAGGTTGTAACAAGTTGGTCAGTGGATTAATTGGTGTGCAACCTGGCCAACTCTCACGTAAAAACGTGAATAAATATGATACAAATAGTATAAACTTGAGGGTATGCAATAAGAAGCTAACTCTTTTATCACTTTGTTACTTATAATTTTCATACTCCAATTGTGTTCATAATTTGTCTACAGGTTCTGAAAAACATACAAAATACTAGATATTAAAGAAATTAAGATACGATTAGTAAACTATCATAATGCCTTTTAATATGTTTTTATTATTTTATGACATAAAAGTCCGAGTCAGCTTAATATGATCAACACTAGTCACTAGGTAACTCTACCTACTAATACTCCGACATATGGAAGGTGTAACATAACATTTTCTATCGATGCTGAGATCTGAATTTCGAGTAGGCTTTGAATCTCCGCAGTAGAATCCTCAGACTAGTTGTTGGAGTGAAATGATAGAGATTAGGGGGTAGTAGTGTCAGATTTGGGTAGATTTAAATGCAACTTAGTTTTGCTCAAGTATTTGTTCTTTTATCTACATGGTTTGATAGTCACTTCTCTTGTTTTCCTTCTCTTTTTGATTTATGTTTCTGGTTCGTCTCAGTTGAAGATCGTGTTTCCCCTCTCTGATTTCTGTGTCGTTTTATCTTTTCGAAGCAAAGAAGGTGCACTGTTTTCACCCATTAGAAAAAAAAGTGCATTAGATTCTATTTTTCGTATGTGTACCTTTTCCAGTGAGGGGTGTACCTTTCATGTGATCGTATACGTTATTACTGTAATGATACACCATTAGGCGAGTGTATTGGTCAAAATTTGGATGCACAATTGTTGTACGTGACCGATGACATGGCGAACGCAACATAAATATCGGAGCCAAGTCAGTAACGACTTTTCGGCGAACAATGGAATGAAAACGGAAGCACGAATAGATCATCCGATCGGTGATTAGGTTGCAACTACTGCGGAGATAAGAATCCGACCGGTAGAAGAAGATAAGTTCTATCTCTAGCTTCTCTCGCTATTTACGGAGGCCATTGGACATGGATAAAATCATTATCTGATGGTGGAAAAATGTGAAAAGCATGTACTTTTATTAAGGTTAGGAGTCTTTACCTATAAAATCAACCCACTTCTCTCATTGTATTTTTTACGTTCTTCTGAACAAACAGACCCCATTTGTGCTCTCATCAATATATTCTTACTTTAGCCCTGTAAATTGCTATTGTTTTTCTGTTACTCCTTGTCCCAAAGTGTTACTGGAATTTGGTCTTGGTCTGCCTTGGAAGAGAAGCTCATCTTCGCCATTGGAGCACGAGCTCCCGAATAACTCCGTAATCTCTATCGCTTTATTTACTTATATTTGTCGTCATCGTAATTATTGTTTACATTGTTTCGTTGATCATTGTTGTTGCTTTATTGGATCGGTTCTAAGTGAAATCATTAATTTTTATTATCGATAATTTGAAACGGCATCATCGCTAATTAATCAATTGTTCACGTTAATTGTTCATTTTCTTATCAGCATCTAGTTAAGTTAGTTCACTCGATCGCATAAATCCTGCTTAATCAATCACTCAACCTGTTCACTTATGTCCGTATAATTAACCAGTTAATTCGTCTGTCGCCTTCTTTATCAATCACTTACTGTCTATCGTCCGCATTATTTCGATCAATTTATTTATTGCTCATTTTATTTTTCGATAACTTCGAACAGTATGATTCGTAGACGTAAGCTTAGCAATCAACCGTGGATTTTGATACAAAACGGTCGCTTGTGGCTCAACTAAATACAAATTTAATTATAAAACCTGAAATTAAATTTTAGGAAATACAATTTGGCGCCCACCGTGGGGCCTAGGTAATTGATTTATTCCAAAATTCGTTGTTGATTCTACTTATGTTTCTTCTTTTATGTGCAATGGCAGACAACCAGAGAAACAATGCTAACACCACTAGTCGTGATGTCGTGCTACAGCCTAGCCCCGCTGATGGGGTCTGATGTTTGTCATTTTATGCCTATATTTCCTTAATATTTCCTCACGTTTGAGTACTTTATTCGCACGTTTTCTAGTTAATGAATGTGATTTTGCACTGATTTTGTGTTGTATGTGTGTAGGTTGTTATGCAGTGCATTTAGAGCTTTTAAGAGCATGATCGAGCAAGGAATGGTTGGAAATTGATTGAGGATTGGATCGAGCACACGAAGGCACGGCGTGAGGGGAGTTGCGGAGCAAGGAAGAAGCTGAATTAGCCTGGCGCGGTAGGCCATGCGGTGCGCCGCCCAACGCGCCAGCTTGTTGAGCGCGGTTCTGGGTGCGGCGCGGGGCCAAAGCGCCCAAGTTTCGACGTAATCTGCCTAGGGTGGCAAATTTGGGGGCGCGGGGCGCCAGCTACAGCGCCCCTGGAGCGGGTTTTGGAGTCCTATTTCGTCTAGGCTTAGGCGTCACTTATTTCTAGGCTTTTGAAAACCCTATAAATACTCTTTTACTTAGTTTTTGAAAGAAGTTCAGACCTTGGAGCAAGTTTTGGAGGAGAGGGGAGGAGCCCTGGATGTCTTCTAAACAAGTTCTTTCTCTCTTCCTCTTATTCTTATCTTTAATTCTATAGTTTGTTCGTTCTAGGGTTAGAGCAATTACATGAAGGTTGATGTTTGAAAGTTGAATTCTTCCTATTGATTTACCATTACAGATTGTTTATTCTTTCTTGAGCCTAATTGTTTGGTTATTGAGGCCTGATAATTGAACACTATCTACGGTTTACAAGTTGAACTCGACAGAGGGAACTTGTAAACGCAAATAAGAAAGAATAGGGCTTGGTTGTGAACCTGGGCATCAGGAAATCGATTTTCGGGTAGGATAGACATATACCTATTCGCCTTGCTTAGCTAAATACAGAGTTCGTTAATGTATGCATGTGATTTAACTCCATAGACATATAGGCGTTAGAGTAGCTTGCATAGACTCGTGAAGAATCGATAGGTTTTCACGAATATAATTAACCTGTTAGTTAGCAATCTAGGAAATCAAGAAATAGAATCAACTGAAAACTCAACTGGATTGTTTGTTGCTCTGACCCTGGACCGTTTCTCTTTCATTGATAACAACTTAGAATTTGCTCTACTACTTGATCTCAATTACTTGCATTTAATTATTGGATTTAGTTAGTAAAGATCTCAACCATTGGAAAAAGATCCCTGAATAGTTCTTAAGAAATTGTTTGCTAGAATTCACTCGTAACAATAGTCCTCGTGGGAACGATACTCGATTTATCACTTTATTACTTGTCGACCACATATACTTGTGTGTGTGTTTGGGAGCAAAAAGTTTTTGGCGCCGTTGCCGGGGACTAAATAATTGACTGTTTTCTTTTTAGATAATTTATTATTTTCTGTTCGGGTTTAATTTTTGTTTAGTTTAGTATTGTGTTACTTGTCTTATCATGACATCTATTAATGAAAATTGGTCGAATGATGATTGCTCAAATTTTAATGATCTCTGTCTACTTTGCGGAGGAACCCACTTGTTGGAAAATTGTCCAACTCTTTCAACCCTACGAGACTCGTTATGTGAATTTTCTACCACTTTTGATTGGAATTTTTGTAAATTGTGTGGTGGTCGGTGGAATGATTGTCCTAAGTGTCATGCTCCTTCCCCCAATAATTTTTGTGATGATTCTAATGATGTTTGTGAGTTTGACAAGAGCGATAAAGTGCAGGTTGTTAGCGAAACTTGGCTGATGGAGCATGCCAAACTCTTAGAAGCTTATGGGGATTTCAAGAGTGACATCACAAATATGACGAGACAGTTTATGGAAGAAAGAGTGGAGCTCAGACAAGAGATTGATCATTTTGGCTTGGCTATTCACGATCTAGAGGCAAATTTGAGTGATATAATTGAGGTATCTGAAGCCCAATTATCAGTTATCATGGATAGTAGATTTGAGATAGAAGAGCTTTGAAGCCAATTTGAGGAGCAAAAAGTGGAATTCCTACCATTCGACCCAATATTAGTTGATGATGCCAAGGTTGAGGAAATTACATTAGAGTCAAGTGAAGAAAAAGAAAACATCATATTTGAGGACTCTAGTGTTTGTGCAAGTGAGGGTGTCAAAAGTAATGCAATTTTAGAATTGAAGCGCATTGGACCTCATTCCAATCATTTTTCAACATTGTGTTTGGATGGTGACATGAAAATTGAGCCACCCGAGCCAATGAAGAAACCAAAGGAGGAGGAACAAGGAGCCCATATTTTAGAGTTTGCGATGTCGAGGAGACAAAACGACATCCCTCATTTAAGAGCCAAAAAGTGCAAAATGCGACAATGGTTACTTGGTCCTTTTGTATTTTTGCCACCACCCCAATACCATAGTTGTAAACTTGAGGCAAAGCTAGGGATTCAATTCATAAGTTCAAGGTGGAGGAAAAAGTGATGAAGTTGTCTTCGTCGTGCCGCGACGTTAAATCAAGCGCTTCTTGGGAGGCAACCCAATTTGTTTGCTTTACTTTTATTTATTTTTATTATTATTTTCATAGTTGTATATTACTTTGGGTGATTCTTTGGATTGCAGGTTCATGTAATGTCAAGTTTAAGTGTGGGGTGTCCTCACCCCTGCCTAATATTGATGACCTGTTGGGGGAAGTCTAAGTACCTCATGTTATACGGACGCTTGGTGGGTTCGTGATAGAGATGGCGTCACTGCTAGCGCCAAAGGCTAGATCTTTCGGCCTTCAAGGAAGTTTTCTTTACTCTTGCACTTTCTTCTTTGTCGCACTGAGGACACTGCTTGTTTTAAGTGTGGGGTGGGGAACTTCCCTTTATTTTTGAGGTTAGGGATGCATGTACCGTTAGGATTTTTCCTTTGTCACTTGACTGTATTTTTATTTGTTTCTTGCTTTAATATATAAAAAATAATAGAAAACTAATGAAAAATTCCAAAAAGATTTTCTTTTTAGTCTTTGTTAGTGGTACATGTCATCCACCCCGTGGTTTTTCTTATGGCCTCGGTTCTTTTCCACGGGGAGGCCTTTGAACCGGGTAGTTTTTTTTTATTTTCTTTATTTTTTAGGATTAGAGTAGTTAGTTGTTAGGTGGCCCTAGACGAAGGAAATAGGTGGAATGCTAGGTGCTTTTGACTTGTTTGATACCGGTGGACTTGAACTTGTTGCATGTGCTATTTGTGGTTTCTTTTGGTTTTAAATTGAGATGCATGCTTAGGAAAAATGAAACGACCCCCTTGAGATGCTTGAGTCCACTTGCTTGACTTTGTTGTGAACCTTTGTGCATTAGTGCTTAATTTTTCACAAGTTGCACTCTAAATGCTTGATTGAGAGTTGTGATGGAGCCTTTTTGTGTAGATTGTGTGCAATGTGTGTGTGAGGCATATTCTTTTTTGCTCCATATTTGCATATTGGTGTCTAGAACTTGCCCCGTGTGTGTGCAAAGCGAAATTCTAGGTTTGCTCTAGTCGGGAAATGATACAGGCCTTCTTTTGATTTGCCTGCCCTTACATATACACCTTGGACTTGATTGTTGTGATTTCTTTGACCTTTTTGTTGGCACCCACACCCCGAGCCTACCCACTTGTTCTAAATTATTCTCTTTTGGCCCTTTACTCCTTAAGCACTTTAATTGATAATGTGATATTATTGTGGAGTTGTGGTTGAAATATTGGGAGGCTTTTGAGTGGAACCAATGAGGGTAATATTTGATGAATTGTGTAGTAGTTGATTATGAGCATTGGCAAGGTTTGGAAAGAAGTTAATAGAAAAAGAAAAGAAAACAAATGAAAAGAAAGAAAAAAAAAGAGCAAAGTTAAAAAAAAAAAATTGGAAAAAGAAATAAAGAGAGAAGAATACCCATCCTTGCTAGTGTGTGCTTAAAAGAAATAATTTGCTACTTGTTGAGAAGGTGTGTGTGAAAGTTGTTGATTGGGTGGCTTTGATGAGATTTGTGCTCAAATTAATTGTGATGTATTAAAGTGCTTAGGGAGGTAGTCACTATTACCCATATGTATCCTACCAGCCCTTAGCCTACATTACAACCTTTTTAAAGTCCTAGTTAATCCCGATTGGAGTGAGCCTACATTAGTGGAGTCCTACACTACGGGCAAGCCTATGGTACATCGTGTGTGACATGTGAGATTTTCATGAGAGTGAGTGAATTCTTTCTATGTTATTGTCCCCGTTCTATTCTTGATATTCATTGTTGTGTGTGATACTTGGGGACACTCTCTTGCTTCATTTTGGTGAGGGCACACGGTTTACATGAGATAGGTAAAGTCGTGGCTTCTTGGTTGAGTAGATAGGTGTGATTTTGTGGGAGCATGGTTGCAATGAGTTGGGTTTGTGCAGTTGAGCTATCTCGGGGTGGTTGTTCTCGTGTTTTTGAGTTTGATAAATTATTGGCATGTTTGTTGGACCCATAGTAGTCTTGTATGCATTTGATCAATGGTCGGTATCAACCATAGTCATAAGCAGACCTGTTCTACCTAGGTTGGGAAGTTATTTGTGATTGCTCGAGGGCGAGCAAAGGTTCAAGTGTGGGGTGGTGATGTTTGGCATTTTATGCCTATATTTCCTTAATATTTCCTCACGTTTGAGTACTTTATTCGCACGTTTTCTAGTTAATGAATGTGATTTTACACTGATTTTGTGTCGTATGTGTGTAGGTTGTTATGCAGTGAATTTGGAGCTTTTAAGAGCATGATCGAGCAAGGAATGGTTGGAAATTGATTGAGGATTGGATCGAGCACACGAAGGCACGACGTGAGGCGAGTTGCGGAGCAAGGAAGAAGATGAATTAGTCTGGCGCGGTAGGCCATGCGGCGCGCCGCCCAACGCGCCAGCTTGTTGAGCGCGGTTCTGGGTGCGGCGCGTGGCCAAAGCGCCAAAGTTTCGACGACCCCCATTGTGCTCTCATCAATATATTCTTACTTTATCCCTGCAAATTGCTACTCCCTCCATCCCAAAATGAGTGTCTGGGTTTGACTGGGCACAAAGTTTAAGAAAATAAGGAAGACTTTTCAATCCTGTGGTTTAAAATGAAAGTTGTCTGTAATGTGGGCCAGTGTCTTTAAATCCTGTGGTACAAAACAAATCTTAGATTTAAAGAGTTGCCATAAAAGAAAAGAGACACTCATTTTGGGACAAACAAAAAAGAAAAGGTAGACACTCATTTTGGGACGGAGGGAGTATTGTTTTTCTGTTACACGTTGTCCCAAAGTGTTACTGGAATTTGGTCTTGTTCTGCCTTGGAAGTGAAGCTCATCTTCGCCATTGGAGCACGAGCTCCCGAATAACTCCGTAATCTCTATCGCTTTATTTACTTATATTTGTCGTCATCGTAATTATTGTTTACATTGTTTCGTTGATTATTGTTGTTGCTTTATTGGATCGGTTCTAAGTGAAATCATTAATTTTTATTATCGATAATTTGAAACGGCATCATCGCTAATTAATCAATTGTTCACGTTAATTGTTCATTTTCTTATCAGCATCTAGTTAAGTTAGTTCACTCGATCGCATAAATCCTGCTTAATCAATCACTCAACCTGTTCACTTATGTCCGTATAATTAACCAGTTAATTCGTCTGTCGCCTTCTTTATCAATCACTTACTGTCTATCGTCCGCATTATTTCGATCAATTTATTTATTGCTCATTTTATTTTTCGATAACTTCGAACAGTATGATTCGTAGACGTAAGCTTAGCAATCAACCGTGGATTTTGATACAAAACGGTCGCTTGTGGCTCAACTAAATACAAATTTAATTATAAAACCTGAAATTAAATTTTAGGAAATACAATTTGGCGCCCACCGTGGGGCCTAGGTAATTGATTTGTTCCAAAATTAGTAGTTGATTTTACTTATGTTTCTTCTTTTATGTGCAATGGCAGACAACCAGAGAAACAATGCTAACACCACTAGTCGTGGTGTCATGCTACTCCCTAGCCCCACTAATAGGGTCCAGGTTCCAGCCACTATAAAAGTGGTCGGTGAATCGTCCCTCCATGAACAGGATCTGCCCCAAAACCTCGCTGCGGCCGGTGCACAGTTGAATGCGCCTCATGGTTAGCGACTCGACAAGGAACTGCGGTCGAGGTAACGTCAGCTGATACGAATACACTATTGATTGATATCCTTAAGAAACAGGGCAAGCATTTTGAAAGGATAAGTTCACAGTTAACACTTCTATCTGGCTCTACTATTCATAGAGCATATGCCCTCCCAGAGACACCCCCGGCAGGCACTCTAATCTCTGTTCCCCAGGGCGCAGTAATAGGGGGACTTGAAGTGGGAGTCGGATCTGGAGGGTCGGGTACGACCATGTGGATTGTAGATTGTAACAAGTTGGTCAGTGGATTAATTGGTGTGCGACCTGGCCAACTCTCACATAAAAACGTGAATAAATATGATGCAAATAGTATAAACTTGAGGGTATGCAATAAGAAGCTAACTCTTTTATCACTTTGTTACTTATAATTTTCATACTCCAATTGTGTTCATAATTTGTCTACACGTTCTGCAAAACATACAAAATACTAGAGATTAAAGAAATTAAGATACGATTAGTAAACTATCATAATGCCTTTTAATATGTTTTTATTTTTTTATGACATAAAAGTCCGAGTCAGCTTAATATGATCAACACTAGTCACTAGGTAACTCTACCTACTAATACTCCGACATATGGAAGGTGTAACATAACATTTTCCATCGATGATGAGATCTGAATTTCGAGTAGGCTTTGAATCTCTACAGTAGAATCCTCAGACTAGTTGTTGGAGCGAAATGATAGAGATTACGGGGTAGTAGTGTCAGATTTGGGTAGATTAAAATGCAACTTAGTTTTGCTGAAGTATTTGTTCTTTTATCTACATGGTTTGATGGTCACTTCTCTTGTTTTCCTTCTCTTTTTGATTTATGTTTCTGGTTCGTCTCAGTTGAAGATCGTGTTTCCCCTGTCTGATTTCTGTATCTTTTTATCTTTTCGAAGCAAAGAAGGTGCACTGTTTTCACCCATCGAAGCAAAGGGGTGTACCTGTCATGTGATCGTATACGTTATTACTATAAATGATACGCCATTAGGCGAGTGTATTGGTCAAAATTCGGATGCACACTTGTTGTACGTGACCGGTGACATGGCGAACACAGCATAAATATCGGAGCCAAATCAGTAACGACTTTTCGGCGTACAATTGAATGACAATGGAAGCACGAAATGATCATCCGATCGTTGATTCGGTCGCAACTACATCGGAGATAAGAATCAGACCGGTAGCAGAAGATAATTTCTATCTCTAGCTTCTCCCGCTATTTAAGGAGGCCGTTGGACATAGATAAAATTATTATCTGATGGTGGAAAAACGTGTAAAGCATGCACTTTAATTAAGGTTAGGAGTCTTTACCTTTAAAATCAACCCACTTCCCTCATTTTATTTTTTATGTTCTTATGAACAAACAGACCCCCATTGTGCTTTCATCAATATATTCTAACTTTATCCCTGCAAATTGCTATTGATTTTCTGTTACACCTTGTCCCAAACTGTTACTGGAGTTTGGTCTTGTTCTGCCTTGGAAGAGAAGCTCATATTCGCCACTGGAGCACGAGCTCCTGAATAAATCCATAATCTCTATCGCTTTATTTACTTATATTTGTCGTCATCTTTATGATTGTTTACATTTTTTCTTTTATTATTGTTGTTGCTTTATTCGATCGGTTCTGAGTGAAATCATTCATTTTTAATATCGGTAATTTGAAATGGCATCATCGGTAATTAATCAATTGTTCACATTAATTGTACATTTTCTTATCAGCATCTAGTGAAGTTAATTTACTCGATCGCATAAATCCTGCTTAATCAATCAGTCAACCTGTTCGCTTATGTCCGTATAATTAACCAGTTAATTCGTCTATCGCCTGCTTTATCAATCACTTGTTGTCTATCATCAGCCTTATTTCGATCAATTTGTTTATTGCTCATTTTATTTTTCGATAACTTCGAACAGTATGATTCGTAGACGTAAGCTTAGCAATCAACCGTGGATTTTGATACAAAACAGCAGCTTGTGGCACAACCCAATACAAATTTAATCATAAAATCTGAAATTAAATTTTAGAAAATACAATTTGGCGCCCACAGTGTGGCCTAGGCAATTGATTTGTTCCAAAATTTATTGTTGATTCTACTTATGTTTCTTCTTTTATGTGCAATGGATGACAACCAGAGAAACAACGCTAAAACCACTATTCGTGATGTCGTGCTACAGCCTAACCCCGCTGATGGGGTCCAGGTTCTAGCCACTGAAGAAGTGGTCAGTGAATCGTCCCATGATGAACAGGATTTGCCCCAGGACCCCGCTGCGGTCATGGTTAGCGACCCGACAAGGAACTGCGCCCGAGGTAACATCAGCTGATACGAATACGCTATTGATTGATCTCCTTAAGAAATAGGTCAAGCATTTTGAAAGGATAAGTTCACAGTTAGCACTTCTATCTATCACTTTGTTGCTTATAATTTTCATACTCCAATTGTGTTCATAATTTGTCTACAGGTTCTGAAAAACATTCAAAATAATAGAGATTAAAGAAATTAAGATACGATTAGTAAACTATCATAATGCCTTTTAATATGTTTTTATTATTTGATGTCATAAATGTCCGAGTCAGCTTAATATGATAACCACTAGTCACTAGGTAACTCTACCTACTAATACTCCGACATATGGAAGGTGTAAGATAACATTTTCAATCGATGCTGAGATCTGAATTTTGAGTAGGCTTTGAATCTCTGAAGTAGAATCCTCAGACTAGTTGTTGGAGCGACATGATAGAGATTAGGGGTTAGTAGTGTCAGATTTGGGTAGATTTAAATGCAACTTAGTTTTGCTGAAGTATTTGTTCTTTTATCTACATGGTTTGATGGTCACTTCTCTTGTTTTCCTTCTCTTTTTGATTTATGTTTCTGGTTCGTCTCAGTTGAAGATCGTGTTTCCCCTCTCTGATTTCTGTGTCGTTTTATCTTTTCGAAGCAATGAAGGTGCACTGTTTTCGCCCATTAGAAAAAGAAAGTGCATTAGATCCTATTTTTCATATGTGTACCTTTTCCAGTGAGGGGTGTACCTGTCATGTGACCGTATACGTTAGTACTGTAAATGATACACAATTAGGCGAGTGTATTGGTCAAAATTTGGATGCACACTTGTTGTACGTGAGCGGTGACATGGTGAACGCAGCATGAATATCGGAGCCAAGTCAGTAACGACTTTTCGGCGTACAATTGAATGACAACGGAAGCACGAAAAGATCATCCGATCGGTGATTCGGTTGCAACTACTGCGGAGATAAGAATCCGATTGGTAGTAGAAGATAAGTTCTATCTCTAGCTTCTCCCGCTATTTACGGAGGCTGGTTTACATGGATACGATCATTATCTGATAGTGGAAAAACGTGAAAAGCATGCACTTTTATTAAGGCTAGGAGTCTTGACCTATAAAATCATCCCACTTTTCTCATTGTATTTTTTACGTTCTTATGAACAAACAGACCCCCATTGTGCTCTCATCAATATATTCTTACTTTATCCCTGCAAATTGCTATTGTTTTTTCTGTTACACCTTGTCCAATGTGTTACTGGAATTTTGTCTTGGAAGAGAAGCTCATCTTCGCCATTGGAGCATGAGCTCCCGAATAACTCCATAATATCTATCGCTTTATTTACTTATATTTGTCGTCATCATTATTAATGTTTACATTTTTTCATTGATTATTGTTGTTGCTTTATTCGATCGGTTCTAACTGAAATCATTAATTTTTAATATCGGTAATTTGAAATAGCATCATCGCTAATTAATCAATTTTTCACGTTAATTGTTCATTTTCTTATCTGCATCTGGTTAAGTTAATTTACTTGATCGCATAAATCCTACCCAATCAATCCGTCAACCTGTTCGCTTATGTCTGTATAATTAACCAGTTAATTCGTCTATCGCTTGCTTTATCAATCACTTGTTGTCTATCGACCGCATTATTTCGATCAATTTATTTATTGCTCATTTTAATTTTCGATAACTTCGAACAGTATGATTCGTAGACGTAAGCTTAGCAATCAACCGTGGATTTTGATACAAAACGGGTCGCTTGTGGCTCAACTAAATACAAAATTAATTATAAAACATAAAATTAAATTTTAGGAAATACAATTTGGCGCCCACCGTGGGGCCTAGGAAATTGAGTTGTTCCAAAATTCGTTGTTGATTCTACTTATGTTTCTTCTTATATGTGCAATGGCAGACAACCAGAGAAACAATGCTAACACCACTAGTCATGATGTCGTGCTACAGCCTAACCCCGCTGATGGGGTCCAGGTTCCAGCCACAGAAGAAGTGGTCGGTGAATCGTCCAACCATGAACAGGATCTGCCCCAGGACCCCGCTGCGGCCGGTGCACAGTTGAATGCGCCTCATGGTTAGCGACCCGACAAGGAACCGCGGTCGAGGTAACGTCAGCTGATACGAATGCACTATTAATTGATCTCCTTATGAAATAGGGCAAGCATTTTGAAAGGATAAGTTCACAGTTAGCACTTCTATCTGGCTCTACTATTCATAGAGCATCTGCCCTCCCAGAGACACCCCCGGCAGGCACTCCAATCTCTGTTCCTCTGGGCGCAGTAATAGGGGGACCTGAAGTGGGAGTCGGATCTGGAGGGTCGGGTACGACCATGTGGATTGTAGGTTGTAACAAGTTGGTCAGTGGATTAATTGGTGTGCAACCTGGCCAACTCTCACATAAAAAACGTGAATAAATATGATGCAATAAGAAGGTAACTCTTTTATCACTTTGTTACTTATAATTTTCATACTCCAATTGTGTTCATAATTTGTCTACCGGTTCTGCAAAACATACAAAATACTATGAGATTTGAGAAATTAAGATACGATTAGTAAACTATCATAATGCCTTTTAATATGTTTTTATTATTTTATGACATAAAAGTCCGAGTCAGCTTAATATGATCAATACTAGTCACTAGGTAACTCTACCTACTAATACTCCGACATATGGAAGGTGTAACATAACATTTTCCATCGATGAT
Source organism: Petunia x hybrida (assembly GCA_037355625.1). Taxonomy (NCBI): domain Eukaryota; kingdom Viridiplantae; phylum Streptophyta; class Magnoliopsida; order Solanales; family Solanaceae; genus Petunia; species Petunia x hybrida. Next base: position 19,489,558 of record JBBBVM010000007.1, read on the forward strand.
GAGATCTGAATTTCGAGTAGGCTTTGAATCTCTACAGTAGAATCCTCAGACTAGTTGTTGGAGCGAAATGATAGAGATTACGGGGTAGTAGTGTCAGATTTGGGTAGATTAAAATGCAATTTAGTTTTTCTGAAGTATTTGTTCTTTTATCTACATGGTTTGATGGTCACTTCTCTTGTTTTCCTTCTCTTTTTGATTTATGTTTCTTGTTCGTCTCAGTTGAAGATCGTGTTTCCCCTCTCTGATTTCTGTGTCGTTTTATCTTTTCTAAGCAAAGAAGGTGCACTGTTTTCACCCATTAGAAAAAAAAAGTGCATTAGATTCTATTTTTCGTATGTGTACCTTTTCCAGTGAGGGGTGTACCTTTCATGTGATCGTATACGTTATTACTGTAATGATACACCATTAGGCGAGTGTATTGGTCAAAATTTGGATGCACACTTGTTGTACGTGACCGGTGACATGGCGAACACAGCATAAATATCGGAGCCAAGTCGGCAACGACTTTTCGGCGTACAATTGAATGACAACGGAAGCACGAAAAGATCATCCGATCGGTGATTTGGTTGCAACTACTGCGGAGATAAGAATCCGACCGGTAGCAGAAGATAAGTTCTATCTCTAGCTTCTCTCGCTATTTACGGAGGCCATTGGACATGGATAAAATCATTATCTGATGGTGGAAAAACGTGAAAAGCATGTACTTTTATTAAGGTTAGGAGTCTTTACCTATAAAATCAACCCACTTCCCTCATTGTATTTTTTACATTCTTATGAACAAACAGACCCCATTGTGCTCTCATCAATATATTCTTACTTTATCCCTGAAAATTGCTATTGTTTTTCTGTTACACCTTGTCCCAAAGTGTTACTGGAATTTGGTCTTGTTCTGCCTTGGAAGAGAAGCTCATCTTCGCCATTGGAGCACGAGCTCCCGAATAACTCCGTAATCTCTATCGCTTTATTTACTTATATTTGTCGTCATCGTTATTAATGTTTACATTTTTTCATTGATTATTGTTGTTGCTTTATTCGATCGGTTCTGACCGAAATCACTAATTTTTAATATCGGAAATTTTAAATGGCATCATCGCTAATTAATCAAGTTTTCGCGTTAATTGTTCATTTTCTTATCAGCATCTAGTTAAGTTAATTTTCCTTGATTGCATAAATCCTGCTCAATCAATCAGTCAACCTGTTCGTTTATGTCCGTATAATTAACCAGTTAATTTATCTATCGCCTGCTTTATCAATCAGTTGCTGTCTACCGTCCGAATTATTTCGATCAATTTGTTTATTGCTCATTCTATTTTTCGATAATTTCGAACAGTATGATTCGTAGACGTAAGCTTAGCAATAAACCGTGGATTTTGATACAAAACGGTCACGTGTGGCTCAACTAAATACAAATTTAATTATAAAACCTGAAATTAAATTTTAGGAAATACAATTTGGTGCCCACCGTGGGGCCTAGACAATCAATTTGTTCCAAAATTCGATGTTGATTCTACTTATGTTTGTTCTTTTATGTACAATGGCAGACAGCCAGAGAAACAATGCTAACACAACTAGTCATGATATCGTGCTACAGCCTAACCCAGTGATGGGGTCTAGGTTCCAGCCACCGAAGAAGTGGTTGGTGAATCGTACTCTACCATGAACAGGATCTGCCCCAGGACCCTGCTGCGGCCGGTGCACAGTTGAATGCGCCTCATGGTCAGTGACCCGACAAGGAACCCGCGGTCGAGGTTACATCAGTTGATACGAATATACTATTAATTGATCTCCTTAAGAAACAGGGCAAGCATTTTGAAAGGATAAGTTCACAGTTGGCTCTACTATTCATAGAGCATCTGCCCTCCCAGAGACACCCTCGACAGGCACTCCGATCTCTGTTCCTCAGGGTGTAGTAATAGGGCGACCTGAAGTGGGAGTATGATTTGGAGGGTCGGGTACGGCTGCAATAGCTGCGGGAGCTCCGGCCTCCGTTATGACAGAAGCAAGGATGATGGCTATATTGCAGATATTGTTGAATGATTTAGTGGATAAAAGGTTTAGAAAGATGAAATTGTTTATGGAAAAGTTGCCAGGGGTTCCAAATTTGACGGAAGATGCAGCCACAAAGTCAATTTCAAAGTGGTTGTTCTTAGCGAGCGCTACTCTGTTGCCAATTCCGAAGAATTTCAAGCTCTTGGAGAGCTTGTGCTATGATGGGACCACTGATCTAGGGTATCACGTGGACTTGTTCGCAACAGCAGTGCAGGAAAATGATTTAACGGCTGAACAAATCAATTCAGTGAGTCTAAAATTTTGTGAAACAATTAGGGTGAGCCTTGAAGTAGTACATGCAGTTTCCAAAAATGCATTACAAACTTCGATGAGATGGTAGTGAAGTTCATTCGGGCACACACATGAGCTAAAAAAGTGGAAAGAAGAGGAGGATATATTGGATATCAAACAGCGACCGAACGAAACAATCAAGGAATTTATGGAACAGTTCAACCTAGATAAGATGTCGATTCCTCATGTTGAGGAGAGATGGGCTTGTTTGTCTTTTATAAACAATCTGAATATGCATGTATCGGAGACGTGTAAAAAGTTGAGAGAGAGATTGAGGGAAATCACCCCAACCACCTTTGATGATCTCCATCGGGAATGCGATCCAAAGATTAGAGCAAAAGAGGAAGAGTTATAGTTAGCCCTCTATAACAGACGATATGATCAGCCGGCTCCTCCATGGAGAGTAGAAAATGACAGGCGAAACTGTAGGGCTCAGAGGGTCGAGCCTTACAGTTTCCCTCGTCAAAGTGGAAATGGGCACGAAGCTAGCAATTTGAGCAGTCAGCCGAAAAGGGAGCAGCCGAGTCCGTCCTTGGGACCCACTGCCTCCTAAAATTTTAGAATACAACTTTTGCATGTCAGCGACCGTGTTGGTAAATGTGTTGAGAAAAGGGCGAAAAGGTAGTATAGTTCCCCGGGAGAATGAAAACCAGTCTGGGCAGTAGAGACGAAAACTTGTGGTATGTATTCATCATGGACACACGACCGAAGATTGCAAAGTATTGCACTACGAGGTGGCATACTTGCTTGAAAATTGTGAACTGACGAAGTATTTGACTGAAAGGGCGAAGGAAACGTTTGCCTAAGATAGAGACAAAGGCGGACCCCAGCCACCAAAGCCCCCGGCTCCTAGGAAAATGGTGAATGTCATTTCTGGAAGGGTTGAGGTCCACAGAGTAACTTACACGACAAAGAAATATGCTAAAGTCTCTTTGACACGAGACAAACGAATGCAAGAAAGTATGAATGATGACATTTTGTTCGGGGATCATTACAACAAATGTCATATTTAGTTACGAAAATTTTAGCTACGACAGAAAATTTGTCACTAATTATTAGTTTTTTGTGACGAAAATTACATTTTGTATCTAATTGCATAAGCCAAATCTTTTTAGTGACGAAATTCAAGTTTCGTAGTAAAAATTTTGTCCCCCAAAATTTCCCACAAAAAATGAGGGTTGGCACCATTTATTGACTAGTATTAGCTACGGAAATAAAATAATCAGTGACATATTATTTTGTCACTAATGATGTATCCAATTTGTGACAAATTCAGTTTTTGTATTTTAATAAGTTAACTATTAGACACGAAAATTTTTTGCCACAAACTATTGTTTGAATAGCAACAATAAACATTTGTAGTTAAATAGTATAAACTTTAGCCACGAAATTAATAATGATTCATGACCATAGTGTTCTGTCACTTATAATGCAAACAATTAGAGACGATTATTTCATTGTCCCTGTTTAACCTACAATTAGCCACAAAGTCTTATATTTATTGGTGACCTTAGATTTTGTCACCAATAATCCATATAATTGGGGACGTTTGTTTTATTGTCGCTAATTAACCAACAATTTAGCTACAAAATTTATATTTTTTAGTGATAATAGTTTTTGTCACTAATAATGCAAACAATTGTAGGCTATTATTTTTGTCTAGATTTAACCTTGTGATGTTATTTATTTTTCACTAATAGTTCAAACAATTAGGGATCATTGTTTTACTGTCTCTTTTAACCTACAATTCTGCCATGAATTTTTTTTATTTAATTGTGATCTTAATTTTTGTTACTATGGGATAAGAGATAACAAAACTAGTCTCATTATTATTCTCGTCTGGCTAGCCTCGATTTATCTTAAAAGCATGAAAGAACCAACATGCATAAGAGATTTAATGGTAGCTCTACAGTACAAGTAATAAGCATATGTACGAGACTAAAATCGTGTTTAAGTGTATAACGGACTTTGAGAGAGAAAGTAAGCTAAAGATTTTTCAATAAGATATTTTTGATCTTGTCTTCGTCCGATTTTATGTATATGCTTGGATACTCAGAGTTCAAGGATGACTTGTACGACTTTGATGCTTGAGGGCATGGCTTTGACAAGGCTATGTTGGCGGGGCATGCCCCGTCGTGCCGTTATGCTTGTAGTAAACATAGAGTTCATTAGGACCAAGTGAGGTCGTAAGTCGAAATTGTAAGCTGCGAGATGCACTGAGTCGTTTATTGAGCACGAAGCCAAACCTTCAAATTAGGTCGGGCGTCGATGTATCCGAAATACAATTAGAGTTAGGGCGGAGACTATATCCAAGGATTATTCTAGAGTAGATTCGGTAACCTTGTAACCAGGAAGTCATCGGGTGATGGTGTATCCCGAATACAATTAGAGCTAGCGTGGAATGTTTGCCCATATACACTCACAGCATAGTAAACATTTTAACTACTATAGTCATGTCATTTTAAGAGCCATAAAATTCACGAACTCATTATTATCAATCTGATTACCATTCAAAAATTCAAAGTAATATCATGTCATTATTATTTTTTTGTTAGTAGAATTAGTTGGATACTAATTACCATTTAAAATGGTAAAAAGTACCTTAGCAATCTCCCATTCAAGTTTTTACTCACTCATTACTATTAAGAACACTTTAGAGCATATTTAGCCAAGCTGCAAAAAGCAGCTTATTTGAGAAGTGTTTTTTTATCAAAAATGCTTTTAAAAAAAGTACTTTGCAAGATAAGCAATTTGTGTTTGGCCAAATTTTGGGGAAGTGATTTTGTTATTAATTTGTGTTTGACCAATTTTTACAAAAATTATCAAATTACGAAAATTGATATGTAATAATATTAATTTGATTAAATATAGAAGTTTGAAATGGGTATTCTTGTCTCAAATAATCGAAAGCACTTATGTTTTTAAGAAGCTACTTTTTCAGGTTCTTCCCTACAGCAGAAAACAGCTTCTGCTGCCACTCAAAAGCACTGATATTTCCTTAGAGGCTTGGCCAAACACCCTAAAATTTTAAAATGAGCACTTTTTGAGAAAAATAAGCACATCCGGCTCCCAAGTTTGGTCAAACAAGCTCTTAATTAGAGAAAAAATGGTTCCATTTTGAATAGTCCAATGGCAGCAACATGGTTTTTTCTTTCCGCAAACTAAGGCTGTTGCCATATACTAGTACAGAACAATAAATTAGAAGATATTATACAAATTGGTTTTTAATTATTTCCCAAAAGTATTTTACTGTTTAAAATTTTAATTTTTGCAACTTCTTTTCTTTGGAGAAAGTTTTTAAATCTTTTGAATTTCGCACAAAAAGCAGACGCGGGCAAACTTGCCTCATTTTTCTTTGTAGTATTCCTCCTTTTCTAATTCAGTTCTAGGTTTATTTTCTTTTTCATTGTAGCTCGAACGAGAACCTTTAATCAACCCAAAAGGATGATATGAACGGGGAAACAGGATAATTGAAGAAGTTGTGGGAAGTTGTGGACTGTGCTTTTTGAGTTGTTCATAGTCGTTAGAGTGGGTTAAAGTAGTTAAAGTAGATAAAAAGAATAGGAATTTCATTTTAGTCCTTGAAGTTTTGATATAGAGTTTCAGAATTGTCAGATTAACCTAGAGCTTAGCTGAAGGGTCCTTTTCTAGTCCCTGTCAGAGTTTGTTAGAGAAGATGCTTCCTCATCTTATCTTTTAGTTGTTTTTACCGATTAATACCTGCATGGATATTGTTTTACCCTAGTATAAGTATTGTACTAAGCCAATTTGGGCAGGTTATCAATCAAAATTCTCTTAGTTTAACCTAGATAGTTTCCTTTTCTTTCTTTTTATTTCTTCTTCTAAGCTGCTAGACACAGGCTGCATCATTAGTATCAGAGCAAGTTCTTGCTTCTGTGGGTAACCATGTCAGACAAGATGAATGAGATTCGTAATATGTTTCAAAGGATCTCGATTGAAATGGCTAATTTTTCAGCTAGACAAGATAAGTTGGGAGTAAATCATGAGAAATCTTTGCAAGAGTTAAAAGAATCAATGGTGCATGGGAGAAGACCGGAAAGGGGGAAAGATCCAACTTGTTCTCTTGATTCTGGTTAGTTATACTCTCATTCAGATCCTTTATCACTTCATGATTTAGATTCCCCATCCTCACAACCCTTGAATAATATGGTTCCATCATCAAACAAAAGCCAAGTTATAGCCACCACTCAGTCACTTAAAGTTTCACATACACAAACTAATGCCCCAACTTTACCCCAATACCAGAACTCACAGCTACCTGTTCCTACCCAGATTCCTAGTTCTTTCACCCCACTAGTTGTTTCTGGCCAAAACACTCAAACCCTATTCGTTTACCCACAATATTATGGCCCCCATACTCCTTATCACAACTTTGGTAACGTTTACACCCTTCCTTATCAGTATACCCAAACTCCATTTCCTGCTCATGTTTACCCCAATGTCAGCAATAATTCTATGCCTAGTTCTGGTGCTTTTACTAGAATGACTAAGCTAGAGTTTCCAAGATTTAATAGAGATGACTTGAGGTCTTGGTTGTACAAGGTAGAACAGTTTTTCTCTATAGAAGAGGTTCCTACTTATCAAAGGATTAAGTTGTCTGCAATACATTTTGATGGTGTTGCCCTTCAATGGCATCAAGGGTTTCATAAAAGCAGACTTGCTGAAACTCCTCTCACTTGGGATGAGTATGTATATGCCCTAGCTGATAGATTTGGAGCTGAATACTCAGATCCTATGGCTGAGTTAGTCAGTTTGAATAGACTAGATCAGTTAAGGACTATCAAGCTGCTTTTGATGGTGCCTTAACAAGGGTCAACTTGACCCCTGAATATGCTATCAGCATTTTCTTGAAAGGTTTAAAATCTGAACTGGAAGATGCTGTGAGATTTGGCAGACCTTATATCTTGCCTGAGGCTTACCATATGGCCAGAGTGCAAGAGGGGTGTTTTGAGAAGCAAAGTAAGGAAACTGAGGCCAGAATTAGGGGAAGAGTTTCAAGGTCTAGTCAAGGGAGTTACAGAGCTGAGGGTCATCCTCCTAGAACACAGAAAAATTACAAAAAGCCTCATGCAGTTAACCTGGATAACAACAGGAGAAGAAATTTAACACCTGCTGAAATGAATGAGAAAAGAGCTAAGGGGTTGTGTTATTTTTGTGATGAAAAGTTCACTATTGGGCATAATTGTAGGGCATTGAGAGTGAAGGGGTAAGGAAGCCAATACACATCCTCATTGACTATGGCTCAACTCATAATTTTATCAATGAGGGAGTTGCTGAGAGGTTAGGATGCAGGACACAAGTGATCACTCCACAAACTATTAGTGTAGTTGATGGAATGAAGGAGCATTAATTCTGTCAAAGGGTGTAGTGGGTTCCAGTGGTTAATGCAAGGTGTCATGTTCCAAGATGACTTCTTAATACTTTCTATAGGGAATTGTGATGTGGTTCTGGGCATCCAATGGTTGTGCAAGCTAGGGGATATCAAATTCAACTTTGAAAAGTTGCTGATGGAGTTTGAGTATCAGGCAAAAATTGTTACATTGCAGGGAACCACCCCCTCTTTCAAGACAGTGGAAGCCAAGACCCTGAATAAGATCTCTGTGGAAAACTCCCACATTTATACGTCAGGGTATATCCTGAGCTTTGCAACAGTGAATGGAATTCCCAAGACAAGGCAGAAGAACAAACAGAGGTTAAGGAGCTGTTGCAAGAATACAAAGGTTTATTCAGTGAACCCAAGCAGCTACCTCCCTCTAGAGGAGTATTTGACCATCATATTCCTCTTATAGAAGGAAGTAATCCCGTAAACTCCAGACCTTACAGGTACTCACCCTTGCAGAAAGATGTAATAGAAAAATTAGTTCAAGAAATGCTGAGTCAATAGATAATTCAGTACAGCTCCACCTGTTGTTCTAGTAGGGAAGAAAGATGGCTCTTGGAGATTGTGTTTAGATTATAGAGCTTTAAACAAGGTGACAATCAAAGATAAGTTCCCTATTCCTATAATTGAGGAGCTGTTGGGGGAGCTAGGAGGCTCTAAAATCTATTCTAAGATAGATTTGAGAGCTGGATACCATCAGATCAGAATGGCACCTGCAGATGTGTCAAAAACAGCCTTCAAGACTCACTCAGAGCACTATGAGTATCTAGTCATGACTTTTGGCTTGACTAATGCCCCTTCTAGCTTCCAGGGATTAATGAACCACATTTTTCAAGATTATCTGAGAAGGTTCATTCTGGTATTTTTTTGATGACATCTTGGTCTTCAGCAAGAGTTTGAAGGAGCATTTGAAACATCTTAGGATCACTTTATACTTGCTACAGAAACATCAGCTCTTTGCTAAGATGAGCAAGTGTGTGTTTGCAGCTACCAGAATCGAATACTTAGGGCATTATATATCAGCAGAAGGAGTAGCTACTGATCCTAAGAAAATAGAAGCAGTGCAAGCTTGGCCTAAACCAACTAATGTGAAGCAGCTAAGAGGCTTTTTGGGACTAGCAGGGTATTACAGGAGGTTCATAAAGGGGTATGGGGTCATTAGTAAGCCCCTTACTGAGTTACTCAAGAAGGATGGCTTCATGTGATCAAACACGGCTGCTGAGGCATTCAACAAACTGAAAAGAGCACTCACTATAGCTCTAGTGTTGGCCTTGCCAGATTTTTCCCACCCTTTGTAGTGGAAACTGATGCTTGTGCAGTAGGAATTGGGGCTATTTTAATGCAAGGGAAGCAGCCAATTGCCTACTTGAGTAAAAGACTATCCCCACAGCACTAAACATTGTCTGTATATGACAAGGAGCTGTTAGACTTGGTTATGGCAGTTAACAAATGGACTCAATATTTAACTGGAAGACCCTTTGTGGTAAAGTCTGATCAGAAGGCCCTAAAGTTCTTGTTAGAACAAAAGTTGCATACAGGCTCTCAACTCAAATGGATAACCAAACTCATGCAATATGACTTTGTGATTGAGTACAAAAAGGGCAAGGAGAACAAGGTGGCTAATGCCTTGTCTAGATTACCTATGGTGGAGCTTGCAGCAATGACCCTCTCTACAGTCAGAACTGATCTATTGAAATTGATTAAAGAGAGCTGGTACTTAGATGAGGAGTTAAAGGAAATTATCAACATGGCTAAGAACAAAGAGCATGAGGTTCAAGGCTATACTTTTGCGAATGATCAACTAAGAGGACATGGCATACTGGTGGTTGGTCCTAATGATGAGCTTAAAAGGGATATCCTTCAATTATGGCATGCCTCTCCAGTAGGAAGTCACTCTAGCATTGATCACACCTATAGGAGAATATCAGCACTTTTCTACTGGAAGAACCTAAAGGAAGAGGTCCAGAATTATGTCAAAGCATGTGATGTGTGCCAAAGGCACAAGTATGACAATGCCCCTTATCCAGGGCTTCTATAACCTCTTAAACTACCTGATGCTGCTTGGAGTAGCATAAGCATGGACTTCATTGAGGGCTTACCAAAGTCAAGAGGCAAAACTGTTATCTGGGTTGTGGTAGATAGGCTTACTAAGTATGCTCACTTCATAGGCCTAGCACATCCTTATTCAGCACATGATGTGGCTAAATTGTTTATGGAACATGTGTATAAACTGCATGGGATGCCTGAGGACATAGTAAGTGACAGAAACCTCATTTTCACTAGTAAGTTTTGGCAAGAACTGTTTGCCATGTTGGGTAACTCTCAACACTTCTACAACATATCACCCAAGAACAGATGGGTAAATAGAAGTGGTGAATAGATGTTTGGAGACTTACCTCAGGTGCTTCTGTTCTGATTCTTAGACTGACTGGTTCTCTTATTTAGCAACAGTAGAATGGTGGTATAATACCACCTTTCACTCTTCCATTCAGACTACCCCATATGAACCACTATATGGTAAACCACCCCCTATGCATTTACCCTATGTTGCTGGTGATTCAGCTATGGAGGAGGTTGATAGAAGTTTGTTGACAAGAGAATTCAAGGTGCAATTGTTGAGGTACCATCTGAAGAGAGCTCAACAGAAAATGGTGGAACAGGCTAATAAGCATAGGTCTGACAGACAATTTCAAGAAGAGGATTGGGTATACTTGAAAATACAACTCTATTGGCAGGTAACGTTAGCTGGAGCTCATTTCACCAAACTCTCAGCTAGGTACTATGGTCCATATCAAATTTTGCAAAAAGTAGGAGCTGTTGCTTATAGGTTGTCCTTGCCACCTCAACTCTTATTGCATCCCACATTTCATGTGTCTCAATTGAAGTTTTATTACCAGTTACCAGCTGAAATGTCACACCCTCTAGTGCTTAATCTCTCAAGTCCTTATTGTCCAAGGCCACAGAAAATTCTGGACAGACGTGTGATACAAAAAGGAAACAAAGCTGCAGCTCAAGTGCTAATTCAATTGGATCAGTTACCTGAGGACGCAGCTACTTGGGAGGATTACCAGGCACTTCTTGTTCGATTTCCTGAATTCCTTCCTTGAGGACAAGGAAGTTTTTAACAGGGGAAACTGATATGAACGGGAAAACAAGATAATTGAAGAAGCTTTGGGAAGTTGTGCTCTGTGCTTTTTGAGTTGTTCATAGCCGTTAGAGTGGGTTAAAGTAGTTAAAGTAGATAAAAAGAATAGGAATTGCATTTTAGCCCTTAAAGCTTTGATATAGAATTTCAGAATTGTCAGATTGACCCTGAGCTTAGCTTGAAGGGTCCTTTTCTAGTCCCTGTCAGAGTTTGTTAGAGAAGATGCTTCCTCATCTTATCTTTTAGTTGTTTTTACATTAATCCCTACGTGGATATTTTTTTACCCTAGTATAAGTATTGTACTAAGCCAATTTAGGCAGGTTATCAATCAAATTTCCCTTAATTTAACCTAGATAGCTTCCTTTTTTTTCTTTTCGTTTCTTCTTCTTAGCTGCTAGACACAGGCTGCATCAAAGGACTAAAACTGTAAGCTAATTTCTTTCCCCTCTTTTTTTATTTTCTAGTTGATGGTTTTTCATTGGTTTCTCAGTTATGTTTTGTCTTTCAATTAGGGTTTTGAATTTGGTCAGTACCCTCTCAAATAAAGGTTAGGGCTTTGATTGCTCTTAGTTTACTAATAAAAGGGTCAGTACCCTCTCGTTAGGTTGAAGAATAGAGAATGTTAGTCGATAGTTGTGTGCTCTCTCTTCTAAATTAGCCACAACCAAATGTGGGTCGAATTGCAGGTAAGAGTTTAGACAGCTATCATATTGCTCTTGTTCACTTTTCTTTTTTCGATCAAGTTTAACATTGATTTTGGTCCTTTTCTCATCTGTTAGTTAGTTTTCCATATGCTTGTTCATTTTTGTTGGTGCTGAAATAGATTGAGTTCTTCCAAGATACATAAATTATTTAAAATCAAGTACAAGGGTACTATAACAGCATACAATTAAAGTATTACAAGACATTTGGGGACGTTTGATCAATTTGATTTTGGGTTTTCTTCCTTCCTCCATGTACCTATATTTGTAGGACCAATTTTCTTGTTCTTCATTTTTTTTTAAGTATTTGCAGAAGAACTGGTGGAGATGAAGTAAATTTGTCGAGAATCAATCATTATAATAAGGTATGATTATGTATCAAACGGCTTACCCTTTTCTCTTTTTTGTTTCTTTTCTTTTTGAGGTTATGTCTTTTTAGTTGATTTTTGTCTTTCATGCTTTCCTTTGAGTACCTAGAAGAAATGTTAAACCATAGCTGTTAGTTTACTTCAGTCTTTTTAGTTCTTGGGTTTTTATTCTTATGTTTTTGGTTAATAAAGCAACTATATCTCAAGGTCTCAAATTTATGTCAATGGTGGAGTTGCTATCTGCTACAAAAAAGTTTAATGACACTGAATACTAGATGTTTAAGTGTTGGGCATTGCATAAAGAATAAAAGAAAGATATAGGAAAATGGTTGATTTATAATAAATATGCTTATGTTATTTACTTATTTTATGTCAAATAAAAAGACAAATACATTTCTTTCTACAAATCTCTGTTAGTTAACTATGGCCTTGTAAGGAACTAGTTGAGGCAGCATGTCTTATATGCATGTCTTGTGCTATTATATTGACTATAGGTTGCCTTGGGTAGAAAGAAGTTGATCAATGACTTTGGAATATCTTTTCAACTTGGGTGCAATATAATTTCCCCATATTACTATTATCCTCCTTATGAATATCTTGAGCATTCTTTTTGGTCTATTGAGCATTCTTTTTGGTCTATGCTAATCTAAACTATCATGCTTGTTTAAATCTTAGTTATCCTCTGAGAAATAAATATAATCTTAAAATATATCCTAGCTAATTGAATTCATATTGTTCACTTATAATAATAATGATAATTAGCTCCATTGTAGTGCTGAAGCACTTGAAACAGTATAACATGCATTTAGTCCTGGGCACATGTTCATTTTTTATTAAAGCTTTTGTGGGTGGATCTCATGCTATTGTTGGCTCCTACAGTTTTATCTAATATTGATTTTTAGACTATGCAGACTTAATAAACTTATACGAAAAATGAGAAAGACATCTTTAATGCATATTTTCTATACTTTGAGTTGTATATGTTTCTTTTCTTCCCTCTTAAATTGAAAGACTTTTTGAACAATAATACTTTTTTCTGTAATTTTATACAGGGAGATTTCCTTCACCACTAGGTAGGGGAAAATCTTAGAGAATATTGGCTATGCAGTTGGAAGCATCGATTTAGAAACTCCTCTGTGATGTGGAAAAAGGCATGAAATTTGTTTTGTGATTCACTCCTTGAGATTCTTATTGGTATATTTTCCTAGCCATATTGCTTAATATGTAGACTTATTAAGGTTAGACGCAACAACCTTTAACAATCCTTTTTTCGTTCAGTTCCAACATCCATGCACATAGTTATTTTTATTTGGAAAGTAGTAGGTGTTTAACATTGAGCTTGAGGCACTTAGTTTATGCATTGCATGTTGGTCATTCAAAGAATGAGTAGAAATACATTGATTTTGTTTGTAATAGGAATCGGGGGACTGTTTTGGGTAGTAGATAGATGTTTTTGCGTGACACCTGCTTGTTCACTTTTAAATGACGATGGATGAACACATGCATCCACTAGCATCTACTCATGTCAAACTCATTATTAGCTTCTTAAACATAATAGAACTTTGAGGAATCCAGAGAATCTGTGTGGTGATGTCATGGACAGAACTTTAACAAAATAGGAAACTATTGGTATATCTGCAGCTTTGACTCTGTTGTCATCTTTTCCGTGTGAAGAAAGCAAATCACCTGGAACTAGGACATTTTAGTGTTCAGATGTTAAAGCAAGCAAAAATGCTCTGGTTACTTGTATACTTAGATGAAACACTTCATTTTTATCTCACAGATAAAATTTCACTCGTGTTAGGCCTGCACGAGCAAGACCTGCTAGTTTTATAAATTTATGTTCTTGTGTTCAACAAGCTTAGAGTTGAACACTATAATAACTTTAAAATAAACTCATTAAGTAGCCCTTTTAGCAAAATTTCATGACCTTGGTAAGTATTTTTCTGTATAATGTATGTTTGGTTATTTTGATAAATATTATATTGATTACTACTACTGTTCCCTAATTTCTATCATCTTTGTACTTTGCTCTATTTTCATTAAATAGGAAGAACGAGGTTCCTCAATGATTGCCAATGAAGTTGGACGAGGAGTTTGAAGACAAAGGAGTAATTTGGAGACATTTAACATTTTTGAGTCATGTGTATATATAAAAAAAATGTACTACGAAATAGATACTAAATAAGTACTTTATATTGTTTGACCTTCTTACTGACTATGTATTGACATTTTATCTTATGAAAAATAATATTGTCTCTACTTATGTTAATTCTTAGTGATAATTTTGGTTTTGTCGACAAATATCTTATTTTTAGCGACGGCTTGACAGTTTTCAATGACAAAATTCTAAGCCATTTTTATAAAAGTAAAGTTGTCACTAATTACTATATTTCGGGACGAAGTATTTTTTGTACATAAAGAGGGAATCTTTAGTGACGAGATACATTTATTTAACTACAAATTATATGTAACTTTAAAGACAATATACTTCGTCACGGTTTAAAACAATGTTAGTAAAAGGGTACTTTCGTCGGCAATAATAGTTTTTTAGCGACGAAACCATACTATCAACCACAAACTTCTATAATTGTTCTGACAAAAAAGTTCGTCACAAATGCTATGTATTTTGGGACGAAAACTTTTTTCGTAGTTAATACAGTGTTATTTTAGTGACGAAACATTAAGTCTTCTTTATATACTTTTAGCGACCCATGGTATAGGGACGAACGATTAATTAGTAGCTAATAACCACTTTTGTTGTAGTGGATTTTGATTTTGATGAAAGGATACATCCCCATCATTATCCACTGGTTGTTACAATGAGGGTGGATAACGTAGATGTGAAGAGAGTTTTGATAGATGCTGGTAGTTCGGTGAACATCATCCAATCTAGGGTGGTGGAACAGTTGCAGCTGATCGATAAAATTGTACCAAAGTCTATTGTTTGTCAGGATTCAAAAATTCAAGTGAGATGACTTTGGGAGAGATTTTGATGAAGACGTACGCAGAAGGTGTCGAGAATGAGATTGTTTTTATGGTGATGGGTGGAGAAATGGCCTACAACGTCATCTTGGGTTGGCCATGGGTCCATGGAATGGGAGCAGTGTCATCTACTTTTCATTAAATAGTTAAGTTTCCAACTTCGTGAGGAGTTTGTGAAGTTAGAGGGGAGCAGAAAACCACTCGTGAATACTATTGGGTGGCAGTTAAGAGCAGAGTCGTCTTGGACGCTCAACAATAATCATAGCAATCGAAATCCTTGGGTAGTTGTGGCGAAGAAAAACCTAGTCCCACGGACAAAGACTTCACCAAGATTCCGGCTTGTATTAGAGAACCCAACAAAAAAAAGGCTAAGGATTCGACCATAAAAGATTTGGATGAAGTAATATTATTTGAAGATCAACCCGATCGCAAAGTGTATGTAGGGAAGAGTTAGTGCCCGAAATGAAAACAAAGATCATTTCAATGTGCCTGAACTCCGTTCGTGATGCCCTCCCGGTTTCTTAGGGACAACTCCGATTGTTTTGCTTGGTCCCACGCGGACATGGTTGGGATAGACCCAAAGGTTACTACTCATAAGTTGAATGTTGATCCAATGCATCGACCGGTGAAGCATAAAAAAGGGCCGACCGGGGGATTTAGAAAGAAAGTGATCGATGATGAAGTTAACAAGTTATTGGAAAATGGGTTCACTTGAGAAGTAAAGTATCCGGAATGGCTCGCTAACACGGACGTAGTCTCAAAGAAAAATGGAAAGTGGAGAGTGTGTGTGGACTATACCGACCTAACCAAAGCTTGCCCGAAAGATTCATTCCCACTTTCTCACATCGATCGGTTGATCGATTCAACAACGGGACATGAGATGTTGAGTTTTCTGGATACCTATTCGGGATATAATAATATTTTGATGGAAACAAAGGACCAAGAAAAAACATGATTCATAACGGACAAGGGGACTTACTGTTATACTGTCATGCCCTTTGATATCAAAAACACCGAGGCTACCTATCAACGGTTGGTAACAAGAATGTTCAAAGACATGATCGGAAGGACAATGGAAATATATATTGATGCTATGTTGGTAAAGTCGTTAAAGCGAAGGATCACTTAGGACATTTGAAAGAAACATTAGCAGTACTTAGGCAGTTCAACATGAGGCTGAACCTGGAGAAGTGTGCGTTCGGGGTCGGATCCGGCAAGTTTTTGGGAGTCATTGTATCGCAAAGAGAAATTGAAGCAAATCCGGACAAGATCAAGGCAATAGATGACATCTCCAGTGTACTGAAAATGGAGAAAGAAGTCCAACAGTTGACTGGTCGAGTAGCCTATCTCAGCAGGTTCATCTCGAGGTCATCCGAGCGATGCCACAAGTTCTTCTCTATTTTGAAAAAGAACACAAGCTTTGATTGGACGCCAGAGTGCAAACAAGCCTTGAAGGAGCTGAAGCAATAGTTATCAAACCCTCCGATGCTCTCAAAACCGGTGGATGGGGAAGTATTGCTTGTCTACCTCGCCGTTTCAGAAGTAGCTGTAAGTACAGTCCTCGCCCGGGAGGACGGAGGTAAACAATTTCCTATCTATTATGTTAGTAAAACTGTACTCGATGCGGAAACAAGATACCCGCACTTAGAGAAACTAGCACTAACACTTCTTATAGCTGCACGAAAACTGAGACCATACTTTCAATGTCATGCTATTTCTTTTGTCACTACTTTTCCTTTACGGAGTATTTTACATCTACCAGATTTATCCAAAAAATTAATGAAATGGGCGATCGAGCTGAGTGAGTATGACATCACTTACCAGCCTCGAACCGCCATCAAATCACAAGTGTTAGCTGATTTTGTAGCAGATTGTAGTGCAAATATTCTTGCAGAGCCGAAGAAAGAAGAAATGATGATGAAAGATCCCGACCCCGGAGTCTGGACCCTTTACACGGATAGTGCTTCGAACGTAAAAGGGGCCGGCATCGGTGTTCTGCTCATGGAACCAACGGGCAAAAAGTTAATGTACTCTATTAAACTACATGCTTCAACTAACAACGAGGCCAAATATGAGGCCCTCGCTGCAGGTCTTGAAATAGCCAAAGAGTTGAAAATCGAACGTCTTGAAATCAAAAGTGATTCTCAATTGGTGGTAAACAAGTCGAAGGAGACTTCAACACTAAGACACGAGAATGCAACAATTGCTAGCAAAGGTACACAATCTTTTAGTTTCCTTTCAGGAATGGAAGATAATGTAAATGAAAAGGGAAGAAAACATTGAGGCGATGCCCTAGCCAATCTTGGTTCGGCAGCTGAAACTGAAAATATCGATCATACATCTGTTCGAATCACCTCCCAATCGGACTCGAAATGAGGTAAACGCTGTCAATACAACTTGGGATTGGAGAAGAAAATTTCTTTATTATTTACAGGCAGATACCCTTCCCGAAGACAAGAAAGCTGCCCGGGCACTCAAACCTAAAGCGGCCAGTTATTGCCTTATGGATAATATGCTCTATAGGCGGATGTATAGCAGTCCCTTAGCAAAGTGTATGGTCCCGGGGAATACGGGTTACGTGATGAGAGAAGTGCACGAAGGCGAGTGTGGCAACCACTCCGAAAGCAAGTCTTCAGTACGAAGGCT
Organism: Petunia x hybrida; assembly: GCA_037355625.1. Lineage (NCBI taxonomy): Eukaryota > Viridiplantae > Streptophyta > Magnoliopsida > Solanales > Solanaceae > Petunia > Petunia x hybrida. The sequence continues at coordinate 19,507,144 of JBBBVM010000007.1, forward strand.
GATCAGAGTCGGCTACTATTGGTCGAAAATGGGGGAGGATGCCTAAACATTTGTTAAAAAATGTGGCAAATGTCAATGGTACGACAATCTCCTCCGTCAGCAAGCGGAGCCCCTTTATTCGATCATGGAACCATAGCCGTTTGTTTTGGCCTAAATTTGATCGTTTAGGTAAAATAATTAAATTTATTAGAGAGTCACATGCAATATAGTAAATACGCAAAAAAAAGTAAATAAATATTGATGGAAAAGTAATAAGCAAGAAAATAATAATTTTATTCCTTGAGAACATTCGGATTCTGTGTGAATCGTTTGATGTACAATACAATGAGACGAGGGGTATTTATAGTAGAGATTTACCAACCCTAATTATGGTAAAATACAAAGAATAATAAAGGCCATAAGCCTAAACTCAAGGAAGTGGTATATACGAAACCCTAGCTAGAAGACTGTGAACCCTAAGGCGGTACCCTGCATCATATGCCTGCTCCGCCTGAACGGCCGTGGCTCAAGGAGCGGGCGTGTATCCTCTGTGCCCAGTGACTTACTAATTAAGTCTAATCTCTCCAGCTGGACTCGTATTCCTGTAATAGTAGGTGGCATATTTTTACCATACAGTCAGCCTCCCATTTGTTGAGTGTTGTCGAAAGAAGTCAGAAAGTGAGATAGGCATGATAGAAGACGTAGGGATTTGCTTTTGCCTGATACTCGTCCCCTGTCTTTTTGCATACATTGCATTTTATGCGAGTACTCAGGTACAATGACGTGTAATCTTGTGATTGGAGAGATTTCACGTACATCTTTCTAATGCTGCAAGTGCTCTACCATATCCCGTAATAATTGGGATGTATCACGTATGCTACGATAATTACGATCCCACGTGATCTTGATCTCGCGCTTAAAAAATGATCCACTTTCTATCTGAGACTCCTCTTTGATGTGTATAAATACACAGTAATTATAGAGTCATTTATTCATCTTCAAACATTCTCAAGACTTCTTTTCAAAAGCAACTCTTTTCCCAGTCTTTTCAAAAGGTTCTCTTCTTTGACATGCCCAAAGAGCAAATTTTCCTCCCGCAAACTTCAAAGTCTCTTACTACCTTCTTGCAACCTTAAATTATGAAGGTGATGGCCGAATGCAGGGTCAAATGTCTAAACAGGAAGGCGAAGATAACAACCTTTCCATTGAGTTCTATCCAACTGTTATCGTGAAAGACAGCATAACCCGCATCAGGCTTGAATGAAAATGGACTGAACTTGTGGACATCATCATCACTACCGCTGACGGAAGAATTTCTTCTCGTCGTGCTGGTTGCTCGATGTTTCATACATACCTTTTCACTCTGCATCTCAATGATCGTGTCCGTTCGATCATTGAAGAAATATGCCGCAAGTACGATATCTGCTTGGGTCAAGTTAGGCCCTCCGTCTGGCGCTTAGTGGCCGTGCTGGATCATCTGGCCAATCACGCCAAAGTGAAATTCTCCTTCTGGCATCTTCTTGCATTCTATACTCCCCGCCTTCATAAAGCGGGTATGTTGATGTTTATCAAACAGGGGGAAGAAAGGCATTGTTCCCAACAGTGAGGATTCCAAAGATCGCGGCTGGGTCTACGATATGTGGCGGTACGGATGCCGGCTGTTTATGCCTAAAATTGTACGTCTAGGTTAAATAATTGAATTTATGATAGGGTCACAAGCAATACAGTATAAACTATAGAAAAAGTAAGTAAATAGAGAGAAAATAATATGCAAGAAAGTAAAGAGTTTTATTCCTTTAGAATAGCCAGATTCAATGGTGAATCTCTTGATGTACAATACAATATAAGGAGGGGTATTTATAGTAGAGATTATGCAGTCCAAATTATGGTAAAATATAAAGACTAATAAAGGCCATGGGCCTACGAACTCAAGGCAGTGGTGAGTTGTAGGCCCATGGCCCTATTAGTACTTATATTTTACCTTATTTAGGACTAAGTATCACTACTATAAATACCCCTCCTTACATTATATTGTACTGACTCGCGTTTTGCCATCAACTTCGGCTACTCTCAAGGAATAAGATTTACTTTACTTTCTCCATCATTTCTTGCTTGTTTTCCTGCCTTTATTTTCATCGTCTTTATTTACTTTTCCATCGTAATTTACTGTATTTCTTGTGACCTCATTCATAATTAATTATTTAACCAAGACGTACAAATTTAGGCATAAACAGTTTGGCGCCCACTGTGGGGCCAAGAAAATTATAGGTATTCTACGAAGGAAAAGGCGCAATCATATCTGACGACGAAAACAACGTTCCAAAGAACAACGCAGATGGAGTGGATGAATCAGCAAAGGATCTTGACGATCCCAGCGTCCAACAAAAGGATTTAGCCGAGCAGCCAAAAGATCCTTCTCAAGAGCGGACCCCTTTCGCCAATAATGAAGGGATCAACCACCCATTGGAAGGTAATCCTGAGTTCAGAATTTTCATCACTGATCTCCTCAAAACTATGATGGAACATCCAGAACAAAACTCCAACAACGTGATCAGGGGGTGTCTCGCAAACTAGGCACGATGATTACAGGATTGTTTTAGAGGCCAGCATCTCTGCAAGGACCAGCACCCATGAACGATTCGCCAGTATCTGTGCCTAGCCGAAGGCTTAACATGGATGCTGCTCCTGGATGCTCATCAGCAATCAGCAATCAGGATCTTAAGGAGCCCTTGTCATTCAGGATCTCATAAAAGAGATGAAGGTCGTCCATGATCGAATTGGTAATATGCCGGGTGCTCCACCCCAAGTTACCACGATAGATGAGCAGAAGTTTTACAAGCACACTTATAGGGAAATTGCTGCACCGATCCGTATACCAAAGTACTTTCGCTTGCTGGATAACTTGAAGTATGGCGGAACAACCGATCCAGATGAGCATATTGTTGCGTACTCTACGGCTGTGAAGAGTAATGAGATTACTGAGGAAGATATCCAGTCTGCTCTAGTGAAGAGGTTTGGGCTCAACTGTGATCAAAGCAGCCCTTGCTTGGTACACTCAGCTGCCAATAAGTTCGATCGAATCATTCACTTAGATGTAGGATTTATTCAAGAAAGCACATTCCGGTGCCGTAAGTGAGAGAAGTGCATGGAGGATATCTTTGAGATCCAGCAGCAAGACAACAAGCTGCTCAAAGATTACCTCGACAGGTTTCAAAGGGAACACATGGAGCTCCCTTTAGTTCTCGACAATATTGCTATGGTAGCCTTTTGCAAAAGTCTGAATTCAAAGGGATCCCTAGCCACCAGAGAGCTGGAATGGATTCTGACTCAGCACCCTATGTCAAAATGGAATGCCTTGCACCAGAGGTACATCGAGAAGCTTCGCCTAGAGCTCGGGGAGTCTTCTGCTCCCGAGGAAGTCTGACCGGCTATCCAAGACGTCATCCGCCAAGGACAGAAATGGGGATACGTGGAGGAACCTCGAATGGGGGACAAAGGCAAGCGAAAAAGGAAAGATTACAAGTACAATTTTCTGAAGCGGCAAAACGGACAGGGAATATCAGGGTCATTATCCAAAGGATCGCTCAACGTGGTGTAGGTTCCAAATCGATTCAAAGAATTGGGTGTGCGAGTCAACGCCGTGGAATTCGTAAAAACTCATATAAAGAACGCACAAATCTCTTGGCCAAGCAACCTGAGGGCAGAACCTGGTAGGAGGAACAAGGAGCTTTACTTCCATTTACATAGGGACCATGGACATGACACGGCGGGGTGCAGAGCGCTGATCTTAAAAGTCATGAATTTGTTGAACAAAGGGTACCTCAACGACCTGCTCACCGATCAGGGAAAGCAGACCATCACCAGAAGTGAGAACCAGGATGCACCGTCAAGTCTGCCCGATCCTAAGACGTCCATCAATGTGATTCGGGGGACCAGCATTGCTCAGGGGGTCAGAGGATATCTTAGCAGCACCCAACCAGGGTCTCACCCGAGATGAGACGATCATATTCAGTGAGGAGGACAGCAACACCTCGCACCATGACGCCTTGGTCATAACACTTAGGATGGAAGACATAGACGTGAAATGCGTATTGGTCGCCGCCGATAGTGCTGTAAACCTCATCAGATGGGATGCACTGAAGGGGATAGGTGTTGAGGATCGTATCATGCAGAGCGTCTACATGCTCGCAGGCTTTAATAATTTTTGTGATAAAGCTATAGGCGAACTTAACTTAACCACTCACTTTCCGAGGATAAGTTATGTTTTGTCCTTTCAGCTAATCAAGGGAGGCATTCCTTAGAATGCACTCATCGGGCGACTGTGGATTCATCAAGCCAAAGCAGTAGTGTCCACCTGGCATCAGAAACTAAAGTATCCTACTCAGTGGGGGATAAAGAAGTGAATGGTAATCAGGAGGCAGCAAGGGAAATCTATACGGCTGCAATCCTTAGAGCAGCTGTCCCCGAGCAAGTGCCCCAGGGGAACATTCCAAGAGACCCTGAAGCTGCAATCAACCAAGACTGTGATTCAAATAGTATGGTTGATTGACGTCTCTTGGGGGGGGGGGGGAGAAGGAGTAGGGGTAATTGGAATTTTTTTTTAAAAATTTACTTAGCACATTAGTCTCGCTCTTAGATTACAGTATTTTCATACTTTTTTTTGGACATGTTACGGGTTTTTACCCACAACATCCTAGGCTCCGCGCCTTTATTAATAAAACAACAATCTTACTTAGTCAGTTTTACTCATTTTTTTTGATACATCTACGATCCAACTATTCATAGCCCCTGCCAGATACAAGTTGAAGTAATACACCCACTTTTCATGACAAAAGTAGGGTACACTATACATTTAGGGTTACACCACGTTTAACTCAGCCACCAGGCATTAATCGAGTGTTGATCTTGTTAAATCAACAATTGCACCTACAAGCCGATGGGGACGCCTGTTCGCGTAGTGCCAGAAAGTCTTAAATACTCGAGTACTAAGTAAAGACGTTTTGTCTCAAAACATAAAAGGACCGTTTCCACACGGGCTAAAGTCATCCTATTGTGGGCGCAAACAGTCATCTACTTCGGATGCAACCTAGCCGTCGTCTATCGGTGCACAACAGATGTAATTGCTTAAGGCAAGCATACAGACACACGTTCTTAAATAACTAGAACAGTCATGATGATCAGAAGCTATCTAATTCTAAGGTGCAAACGCCCATAGAGGCATAAGTTAGCATTACTTATTGTTAACAGCAAAACTTAAAAAACGTCACAAACAAAGACAAATGATTTAAGTTGATACGCCGCAAAACGGGCCCAAAAATTACATCAGACATCCGCATACACTGATAAATGTTTAAATCACCAGATGCATAAGAAAAGAGCATCAAATGGGGGGAGGGGAAGGATCGTCATTCCTCTCTCGGGGGACTTCCTTCATTGGAAACACTCCGTGAAGGTCCTGGTTCACCAGCTGTAGGTTCCCCTGTCGGTGTCTCGCCACTCATCTCTTCAGAGCCTTCCCCAAAGTCAGGACCAAGCTGAGCATCTGCCTGGGCAACAAGGCCAGTATACGAGGCAATCTCAGCAGCAAGGTCAAGATTAGGGTCGTCACGAACCTGGAGAAGAGTGGCATGAGCGAGAGAGACGTTGGCACGATCCACTTCTGCTATGCAACTGTCGACACTCATTTTTTCCGAACCGGTTAAGTTCGAAATAGGGCTCGACTTATTAGAACTCACGGGTAAAGACTTGGAGTCGCCACCTAACATATTTTTTAACTAGGCGTATTAGAGCACCTACTTTGTTTCTAATCAATTTTATAATTAACTCCAAAACTTAGTCTACGAACCAAAAATTCTAGGTAAAGGTTGAAGTTAACCCGAGAGGAAGGTGTTAGGCACCTCTCAGGCTCCACCAAATGTGGTTACCGGCCGGACTAAATAATTGGGATTCTAAGCAATTAAAAGTAAATAAGCAAATAAAATAACTAACTAAAATTAGACGAATAATTAAATGACTATTTATAATATGCATGTAGTAATTTAAATTGAATAAAAAGGTTCCAATTTGCTAATTGGCTTTTTTCTAGGTAAACCTCAACCAAAGGTACCTCGCAAAATGAAAACAAATTAGTTAGTATGGCAATATATGAATTAATAAAAGATAAGACAAAAAATTGAATAATAATAAATTGAATTTGAGACATTTCTGAAGCGTCGTCCTCAACTTATGCAAATGAACCTCGCATAAACAAAATTAATTGGTGTTAATAACATAATAATAATAATAGTAATAAAATGTTAGGAATACTAGTAATAATAAAAATAATAGTAATAATAATAATAATGTTAGTAACAATAACAATAGTAATAAAATGTTTGTAATAATAATAATAATAATAATAATAATAATAATAATAATGAAAATGTTATTAGTAATAATAGCAATAAAAATGTTAGTAATGATAATAAAAATAATAATAAAAATGTTAGTAATAATAAATATAATAATAATAATAATAATAATAATAATAATAATAATAATAAAAGGTTCTTTTTTACTAATTAGTCTCTTCCAAAATAGACCCTGCAAAATAAATCAATTTAGTTAGTATGCCAAATAAATTAATGAATTAAAAATTAAAATAATGCAATGGTAAGTTGAATTAGGAGTGTTTCTGAAGTATCGTATTTAAAAATATCTCTCCAAATGTACTTCGCAAAAGATAAGAAAATGAATTAGTATGATGATTAAATGATAATAATGATAAGAATAAAAGTAATAACTTTAATAATAACCATAATAATAATAACAATACTAAGAATATTGATAATAATAATAATAATAAAAAATAAATAAATAAAAAATAGATTTTGTGCAAATTTAGGCTCAGATCACTGTACTGCAATCAAATAGAGGTTAGGGACGTTGATACGGCTGAAAACACGGAGCCCGGGTCCGTTTGCCATGCCAAGTACCTCCAATCCCACCACTCTACTATCACTTACTTTGCAATTTATTAAATATCGTCATCGCCTATTGCTTTTGGGTATACAGGACGGTATAATGAAACGGGACTTTTTAGGCCTCCAAACGTCATTGGTGTGTAGTATCATGTTCAAATCAGTCCCTAAGCCTCAAATTAAAATATTTTCATAGGCCATTAGGCAACGTGTGTTGATACTATACGGGTCAAGCTGCAAAATAATCTGACAAAGCAAACGGGTCAGATTGCAATGTAAATGGGTTAATTGCAGTAGTAAAGTGATTTAACAAGTCGAACGGGTCAACTCAAAATTGCTAACAAATCTGCAGAAAACAACATTAGCACCGAAACTCCATTTTGCCAATAACAAATGGCTAAATGCTGTCAAAAAGTCATAGCCCAACAAAATGAGTCAGAACAAATCCAAAGCAGACGCCAAAACACCCAAACAGGGCATCGTTAAAGTGAAAAGGGGGTGAGCGACTGCTAATCTGCATGTGGTGGCGAGCAGCATCGCCATCAAAGTGACCAAAGAAGCGACCGTCGGCTGGCATGAACAGCGGCGCCATTACTGCCCTGTTTCTTATTGATCTCTATTTCTAAATCTGCATCCCTATTCCCGACCTCCCTCCGCTTTGTATTGCGTGTATATTTGTGATTATGATTGAGTTTGTGCGGTGTGTATAGAATGGATGAAAATGGTGAGGATGGGGATCGTGTATTGTCCTGTTAGTCTCTTCTGAGAAAAGAAGAGATCAATATATAGTAAATGATTCAAAAGTGCCGTTAGAGAGATAAGGGGGATTAGGGGAGTAATTTTGGAGATATGATTTGCCAAAAAAGGGGAATTTGAATGTTGGAGAAGATTGGGGAATGAGTGATTTTGGGAGATGGTGGAGAACAAGATCAATTAGGAATTAGTTAAGGAAATCCATATTTTGAGTAAAAGGATCTCTTGCCTATTTTGAGTTAAATTCAAACATAAAATGCACATGGAGCACTTTATGTCTATGTTCAACATGGAATAAAAAGAAGAATTTATAACAATTAAATTTAAGGAATTTGAATTCAATAAAAATTGAAAAATTGGACTGAGATATTTAGACTAAAAATTGACTTAAAGGTGCACCGTAAATAAAATAAATAAATAAATAATATATATATTATATATGTAAAAGTGAGAAAATACACATATACAATAATTGTGGTCGAATTAAAATATTTAAGTACAAATAGTCAAACACAATTAACAAATGTAGCAATTTGCACAAATGAACTCAATTTGGCACATATTTGAAACACATAGTCTAAGCGATGTAATTACATGATAAAATCACAATTTTATATAACACACGTAATTAAATATATATATATATATATATATATATATATATATATATATATATATATATATATATATATATATATATATATATATATATTGTATAAATAGGGGATAACACACGTAAAATGCACACATAAAGAAAATTGGAATACAAATTAAACTAATTAAATATAAATAGCCACAAATATTTATTGAAGCCACAATTATTTATTAAATGTTATAAATGCGCTAAAATTGCACAAACAACCATATTTTGACAAATAGCTTAAATGATGCAAAATTATGTAATATAGTCATACTTTAGTATGTAATATATAAGTAGAAGATAACATACGTAAATGCATGCCTTTTAATGCAAATTATGCACAAACAGTCAAATTGCACCCTTAAGTTAAATTATAGCCGATTATACAAAAAAGAGGGACAAAATTAGGTGTCAACAGCTGCCTCTCTTTGCCCGGAGATGATGAAAAGAGTCTTCGGGCAAAGATAGTTGACGGAATAGCCAATTTTGTTACGACTGGCAGGCAAAACGGTAGAAAAGGGAAAATGAGAGTTTTGGGGCGTTTCATCCGAACACCGATTTCTGAGTTGCCTACATATCTCGGGTTTCATGAGAATCAGGCCGTGTGTAGTTCTAGAATGGCATGTTGCCCTTGTGAGATGATTATGATGCATGATTTTGGACTTCAATACTAAACTTATCCGAGTATGTAAAGTTTAGACTCATATATGCTTTGCCTTTTCGGTGAGATAAATGAAGAATGAAGCAAAAGCACTATCGAAGATGAGACAAGATCAATAGATCGAGCATGGAAAAGAGGCCTGTTGAACCCCCAAAAATATAACCCCGAAGGGGTAAATTTAGGAATATCAACTTAATGGACTAACTCTTTTGGAGTTTTTGGAGTCGCCACCCAATTTAAGGAAAAACAGGGAACCAAATAAGCAAATACGTGCAAGACTTTGTTTTTGGAAAAATGCAGTCTTTCAGAGATTCTAAGTAAGAAATTTTATTAATTTCGAAAGAATGTTTTTAAGGCGCTTTCGAAATTCCGTAAATACGGTTAATCCGACAGGTTTACAAATTAATTTGCAAGTGCTATTTATGCGCTTTTTCTAAAAATAATTAATTGAACCATTAATTAATTCAACTAATTAAATTTTCAAAAGATTTACAATTTATTTAAAAGCTTTAATTATAAAATAAAATAAAAACGCATTTTCTTTTGAAAAAGAACGATTTGATCGTCCTAATTTCTTTGCCAATTCATATGTGGTAAGCACGTAAATGGCACTTGCTTAATTTGAACATTAAAACATAAGTATCTCACCATAATGTGGAACTTATGTTTCAAGTCGCTTTTTGCAAAGTCGTTTTGGGACATTTAGAAGTTAATTAAACTTCATTATAAGTTTTGACTTTTTAAAGAAACTACTTCGTATCAATAAGATAGAGGCCTTTTCTTATAGTCATTTATTAATCATGATTTTGAGAATTTATGAAATTTTGCATGCATTTGCTTAAATGGCTTGATTTGCAATAAATTAAATAACGACTTCAAAATAAAAGTAATGAACATAAAATAGACAAATAACTCAATCAATGAAATATTTATTCATAAATATAAGTACATAATTATTTTATAAAATCAATAAGTTATTCTAATAAGTAACAAAATAAAAGATTGAGTTTCAAAAAGGTAGAACCCGGAAGCAGCTAAAAGTTGAAGATGTTTGGACGAAAGGGCTAGAATCTTAATGTGGGCCAAGATCTGGACATCAGCAACAAGAAATCAACGGCACTGGTTCTCTCAACTAGCGGATAAATGCAGCAGCTTGAATTGGATACAACTTGAGGTCATGGAGTCCCAAATGGTTCTCATCCAGGCAGTGCATCACGCCAAAGAAGACAAAAAAATGGAAAATAAAGATTCGTTTGCAAAAGACACAAAACGGAAGATAGTTTAAACATGAACATTGCATGGACAAACAAAAGAAAGAAACTTTGACTGCCCCTGACACGACCCGAAATCCAGCTAGGCCGTGCGGGCACCCGACGGGTCTAGGGGAGGATAACTCGGGCTCTGATACCAACTGACACGACCCAGAATTCGGCTAGGCCGTGAGGGAACCCGATGCTCTGATACCAACTGACACGATCGGAATCCGGTTAGGCCATGCGGGCACCCGACATCCTCCCCTAGACCCGTCGGGCGAACCCTTACCAATTAAATCAGGAAAATAAATATAACAATTCACAAATAAGGACAAGACTTAAAAGAAATCACAGACATACTGATACCTCTAAGCTGTACAAATAAAATTACAGCTGACTATCCAACATACTAGGTTTAGGGTTATCCAGATTAGACATCTAAGAGTACAAAAGAAAACAGATACCTCTTGAAGGGAGCAAAATACAACTGAAATAATAAACAATAAACTGGTGGCCATCCGGAATAAAGCTGGTTCACCCTGACAGCTGAAGTCATCTTCGCTCCTGAACAACGTGGCGAACTCAATACTGGAGCGAACCTGCCGAAACGAAATAGATAGACAAGAAACAAACAACAAACAAGGGTGAGTCAAAAGGACTCAATAAGTGGGGCAGACTAGCCACCTCAAAGATTAGGATAGCTAGCCAGGGAGAATAAACAGATAAACCAAATTCCTCTTATTTAAATTATAAAAAGGCAAAGCCAAATAATAACTAGAAACACGTATGGAATGGCAAACTCATCAACAACCAGGAACGTAAGATAACCAAAACATATAGGTATCCCGAACACATCAACAATCAGAAATACATCCTGTTGCGGCGTGCAACCCGATCCATATATTCATCCTGTTGCAGTGTGCAACCCGATCCATATATTCATCCTGTTGCGGCGTGCAACCTGATCAATATATTTATACCGTTGCGGCGTACAACCCGATCCATATATTTATACCGTTGCGGCGTGCAACCCGATCCCCACAACCCAGAATACGAGCCAGAAATATATAGGCAAATAAGCAATGCACGTATAAGCAGAACAGTAGTTATGTACCACAAGTCTACACAATGGTATGAAAAGAAATGAAATGAAATGAGATGAAATGAAATGAAATGAAATCTGATGCAAAGGGTCACATGTGTCAAATGAATAGAGCGGAATCCTCCTACTCCATGGCGGAATCCTCCTACCCTCAATATGATGCAATGGAGCGGAATTCTCCTGCTCCTAGGGCGGAATCCTCCTACCCTCAATATGATGCAATGGAGCGGAATCCTCCTGCTCCTGGGGCGGAATCCTCCTACCCTCAATATGATGCAATGGAGCGGAATCCTCCTACCCCTCAATATGTGCAATGGAGCGGAATCCTCCTGCTCTTGGGGCGGAATCCTCCTACCCCTCAATATGTGAAAAAATGGAGTGGAATCCTCCTGCTCCTAGGGTGGAATCCTCCTACCCTCAATATGATAGAATGGAGCGGAATCCTCCTACCCTCAATATGATGCAATGGAGCGGAATCTTCCTGCTCCGAGCGCGGAATCCTCCTACCGTCAATATGATGCAATGGAGCGGAATCCTCCTGCTCCGAGGGCGGAATCCTCCTACCCTCAATACGATGCAATGGAGCAGAATCCTCCTGCTCCGAGGGTGGAATCCTCCTGCACCACGTTGTTCAGGAGCGAAGATGACTTCAGCTGTCAGGGTGAGCCAGCTTTATTCCGGATGGCCACCAGTTTATTGTTTATTATTTCAGTTGCATTTTGCTCCCTTCAAGAGGTATCTGTTTTCTTTTGTACTCTTAGATGTCTAGTCTGGATAACCCTAAACCTAGTATGTTGGATAGTCAGCTGTAATTTTTTTTGTACAGCTTAGAGGTATCAGTATGTCTGTGATTTCTTTTAAGTCTTGTCCTTATTTGTGAATTGTTATATTATTTTCCTGATTTAATTGGTAAGGGTTCGCACGACGGGTCTAGGGGAGGATGTCGGGTGCCCGCACGGCCTAACCGGATTCCGGGTCGTGTCAGCCCACTTATCAAATTGACATGCACGAAGGACTTGATGACTTCAACTTTTTCCCTAAGTAAAGCTCTCCAAATGGTGGCAGTAAAGAAACCAAATTACCATATTATTAGTTTAAAGTATAGATCGCTTACACATTTTTGACCAAAACTTATCAAATCTTCTTCAATTTAACATAAAGCTAATCAAGCTATAAAAAATTTTGTTTAGAGAAAGGAGTATGCATTTTATCCAGATTGTAGCAGAAACAATTGTTACTTTATCCATTGCAAGTCAACAGCATAATCCTAGGGAAACAACTAACAGATTGAACTAGAGACCATAGCTTCCGAGGCTTAATTTTAGATTAATCCAGAATCTTGACTAAACCAGGCCAACATGAAAATCAAGGAGACAGATTACACCTATTTTAGGAAAAACTTGAAAGACATCAACAAGAGGAAAAGAGAACATGCATCAGCTAAAGCTTAACCCTGATCCTCTTTCACTTTATCACCTCTACTCTCACAAACTGCAGGCCACTAAGCTCCCTACAAACAACCTAAACCAGCCAAGAACTAACAGACTACTGCATTTAAACTTCCATTTTCGAGAGCAACTCAACACTCTTACCTATAATCCCTGCTTGCTTCTACTTTCTTATTAACCAAACAGAGAAACCAGGAACCGATAAGCACCCCTGCATCTCAAACTCATACAAACACACTCCTGCACACCACCCACCTCTACCTAGCAACACACCTGAACTTCTGCACATACACATATCAAGCATCCCTAGCTACTGCAACATTTACCTGATACTCTCTTAAACTCACCAGCACACTACTCCTCACGCACTAACCTGTACATCCCTATCAATCTGCCTAAATAAATTACAACCACCTAGACAACCTGAGCAATTCCCTAAACAGCTTACACCCTTCACAAACACACACAACCTACTTATGCACCCTCATACTGCCTGAAGTACCTACAGACTAGCATAGACACTGCAGCCTCATCCCAACTCCCTCATTGAACTCACCAGCTCACATACTACTCCCTTGAACTCCTCTTAGGCTAACTGCAGAACAACCAAGGCCACCTAGGATCATGAAAACCTCTTAAACTGCCTACAACACACTGAACCAAGCCCTATGCCATCTGCAAACTAACCACAACAAGCTTGCACACATCCTCACATCTATACAGCAATTCTACAAGCCACTAGAACATTTCAAGCAACCAGCAAACCATCAGAGCAACAATCTACACCTCATTAAGCCAGAAAAATAAAACTCACATGGAACATTTCTAACAAATTACAACATACCAGGCACCACGACTACATCCCTACACTTCATTAAGCAAGGAACAAAGCTCAACAGGGAAAACATTGGACAAAAATATCTCATTTCGAAGGGTATGTAATACACTTCTTTTATCAATGGCCTGAGGCCTCAACCAACTTCATTTTCATACATAAACCAGAAAGAACAGTGCATTCATTAAGATTTGAGCTTCAGTTATTTGTCCATTCACTACTTAACTGAAGATTGAACTTTTATTCTTTAAAAAAAAATTGATATGGAACTAGAGTACCTTAATTCGAACCTTGCATACACTGATCATCTGAACTAATGCCAATGTTAACATAAGTTAATACAACAGATTCAGGCAAAACAAATGAAATGCAAGAAAAACAAATACAAAGGAGTAATGTTATACCCTGAAACTAAACTAGAAAAGTAGGAAAATAAGAGAAAAGCTAAGATACAATTTGAATGGCAACGCGACGATATAAACTTGAAAAAACGATGTATGTAATCCCAAACAGAAACAAAAACGGTAATGATATATTTATTTTTTCAAAGACTAAAAAAAACATCTATGTGATCTGCCTCCTTTAAATTTCGAACTCCACCTCTAGCCCTCCCTCTCCATTTTCATCGCTGTTACCCATTAACCCCCATTCCCGGCTGCTGCTTCAACTCCCTTCAAAGGATATTTATAGGTGACAATTAGGGTTCTAGGACTAGCTTCCCAAAAGACTAAAATGACCCCTTCCCCAACGGCTCCTAATGGATAAGGACCCTGTACGAATTCCCCCTCCCCCCCCCCAGCTGGAATTTTGGACTGATCTGATTTTTGAACATACGAATCGCGGGTCGACGGGTTTTTCGGGTTAGGGATTTGGTTTGACGGGTAAGGGCTGAATTGGGGAGAAATGTGTGTGTGAAATTTGTAGGGAAATTTTCAAAATTAGGCAGCCCACAACACAAAATTACAAATGAGGGGCCACATTTCATCCATAGCACACTTTTATTTTTACATTACACAACATAACACCCCCTTATTTTTAAAATTACATAACATAGCACCCATTTAAACTAAAAACCCTAGGAGCCACTCCCTCACCCTCCCCCACCACTGCCCCGCCAACAGAAATCGAGCTGCCACCGCCGGCCGAAAAACGAAAAATTCACCAGATTTGCTTATTTTATTTGTGGATTTGTTTAAATAACTGTTTTTTGATAATTTTATACACCTAAATCTATCAAAATAATAAATTATACATGTAAATACATAGAAAAATGTGTATGCAAGAAGGAAAATGCAAAAATATACACAAAAAACATAATTTTATACAAAACATCCATAAAAAGTGCACAAATCTGAAATTTATACAATTTTATTCATTGTTCATACACGCATATACAGCTTTATACAATTTTACAATGCATAGAATGTGTTTTATACACTGTTAATACGTACATATACAGATTTATATATTTTTATACACGTTTACAGAATTGTATAAACTTGTATAAAAGTGTATAAAAGTGTATAAACTCTAAAAAATAATGTTAAACAGTGCCTCGGGTAGATTTTACACAAAATCTTAACAAATATCCAAGATCTATACAGTTTTATACAAGAAAAACACTAGATCTAAACATTAAACAAAAGTTTTAACAAAAAACTAGTAGATCTCAACGAATTTTTATGAAAAAAGTGAATAAAAAGAAGAAACTTGATAAATAAACTCATCACCGGAGTTTTGATCAGAATATACAACGAAAATCAATATTGTTATTCAAAAAGCAAAAAAAAAAAAAGAAGAAGAAGAAGAAGTAGCGGCGACGGTGGTGACCACGGCGGCGACGGCGTTAGTGGCTTGGAGGAGAGGGGATGATGGTGGGGCAGTGGTGGAAGGGTTAGGGGGTGGCGGCTACATTAGGTTTAATGGGGAAGAGAAGAGAGAAAAATGGGAAGGAGAGAAGGAGTGATGTGTGGCTAAAATACCACACATTAAATACTTGTACTTGAGCTATTGTTATGTTAAATTGATGAAATAAGTGCACTTATCATGGTTTTGTTGCATTTTGTAGGTTGAATATGTTGGAGAAGAGTTATGGAAGAAACAAGTCAAAAAGAAGTCAAGTTGAAGAAAAAGAAGAAAACTGGCTAGTCTTGAAAAACGCAGCAGAAAAGTGGCTATGCGTGAAACAGTGACTAAGTTGAGCAGTGATAAAGTGGCTATCGGGTAAACTTTTGGTACCAGGGTGGCTATGGCGTGAAAAATCAGAATTTCTTCATTTTAATCTAGGGAGAATTTTGGAAAATGATGGTATTTTCATTTTGGCAACACATAAATAGTTTGGAGCTTTCATTTGTACATATCTTTTGGCCATTTTTCCAATCTTAGAGCAAGAATCCATCAACAAGAACACCAAGAGGGTGAAGATTTGGAGCAACCCATTGAGAAATTCTAAACCTTTAGTACTCCTTTCTTTTCTTTCATGCTTTGTATTGAATATATTTGGTGTTGTTGATGTTATTGAAGAATTGATTTTGTGAATATATTTCATGGCTATTTGTATTATTGATTGATATGATTTTGGACATGAATATATGAATGAGTCATGACTAGGAATTTATATTGTTGGGTTTTGATTATCTAGCTTCCATTGTTTTGATTGCTCGACTCTTGTGCTCGCGACACTTGAGTTGCCCGTCTACTTTGCTAATTAAAGACTCGGGAGAGATTAGTTAGCGTAGAATAGTGAAGCTAGCGAGGATTTGAGTTGATAGGCTATTTCATAGACTAACTCATCTAAAAGAAGTTACGCTTGGAAGAGGTCTTCTTTCCTCGGGTAATGGGTAGTGCTTTATAAGCTCAACCATGGCTTTGACGAGCGCCGTTGAGGTAAATCCCTTCTAGGCCGGAAGGATTCTAGGGATTAAATTAGAACGACTCGGCCATAATATATAAACCCCGTGCTATAATTGTATCCTAGGCTCAAAACTTGCTTTCCTTGGTTGTGAGAAGGCCATAGATCACATTTACTTGCTTTCCTAGTGTAGTTTGTAGTTGTTAATATCGTTTCATCACCTCATTATCCTAGTTTGGCTTTGTCAAATAGGTTTAGTTCCTCCACTACTTTGATCACATCACTTTGTTCCTTGTGGATTCGACCCCGACTCCTAGTTGGGTAAATTATATTGCGATGACCGTTCATACCTCAAGCCGAGGTGTGTGTTGAGCGTTGTCAAAATTGGCGCCGTTGCCGGGGAACAATTGGCGTATTAGAGTAGTTTGAGGAGTTGAGCTAGTTGGCTTAGTTCCAAACTTTGTGAACCGTTCTTGTTAAAATTGTGAATAGTAGTAATGTTCTTTGTAAATTGTAAATATTTGTTTGTGTGTAGTGTTTACTTGCATTAATTAGTTAGGTTAGATTAGTGGTAACCATCTTGAAATGGCATCATGGAACCAAAATTGGTCCCATATTGAAAATCCATACATGAGTGACCCTTGTCCTTATTGTGGCGGACCCCACCATTGGAAAGATTGTCAAATTATTTCCGGGGGCGAGTTGTGCGCACCTTCTCAACCCTTTGAGTGGGACATATGTCATGACTGTGGGGGTCAAAATGGCCGTTGGTACGGGTGTCCTAATATTCCTTATTCTTCTTCCAATGATTTTTATAATGATGCTAATGATTCTTACGAGTTTGATAGGGCAAATGCAAACATGAGCATGGAGCTTAAACCCGAGTGGCAAGGTATCCAAGAGAAGTTCCAAGAAGAGATGGACCTATCGACTTCGCAAGATGAATGCAATGAAAATGAAAGATTGGAACATTTGATGGAGCGAATACTTAAAAACAATTGTGAGAATGCCGAAACGATCCATCAAAATGGCTTAGCAATTCACAACTTGGAGACTCAATTGAGCCAATTGGTTGACACTTTCAATGATCAACAAGCTAAGGGTGTTGCCGAATCTCAACAAAGGTTTTACATGGAAGATGAGGTTGAGTTCCAAGAAGAATCCTCTGTTGAAGATGTGCTTGAATATCAAGAAAGAATTATTGAAGAAAAGCACAATTGGGATGAAGAAGAAATTGTGAGCCGAGCTTGGCTCCGAGATCAAGCTCGAAAAATGAAAGTCCATGAAGCATGCCTTCATGACTTAAATGTAGCAGGTTGGGATCTCAAACATGAAAAGGAAAAACTAGGACAAAGAGTGAACCAATTTGATCTTGAAGCTCGTATCTTGAACATTCTAGTGCATGAAGTGGTTGAAGCCTCCAAGGCTCGACATGAAGAAGTAGTGAATGTTATGCTAGAAATGAGCGAATTTGTGGAAGAGAGCACAAGTCAAATTATGGAAACTCATGGAAGTGATCATATCTTCAAGCTACTTGGTGATGATGCTATAGGCAAGGAAGTTGTGTTCGAGTCTAGAGCGAAAATGAAGAATTTTTGTGATGAAGACTCTAGCATATTTGAAGAGGAGTATGTCATGCTTGGTGCCCCATTGGTGTTAAAACAATTGGGACCTCATTCACTTCATTTTTCAACTCTATGTATGGATGAGGCAATGGAAATGGAAGAACAAACACCTTTGGATGATTTTGGTGTTGATGAGCAAAATGGATACATTGTTGAATTTGCTACGGCAAGGAGACAAAACGACATCCCTCACTTGAAGGCCAAGAAGTGCAAAATAAAGTATTCGGCCTTTGCAACTTTGAAATTCGTACCACCACCCCGAAAGCACAATGAAAAGCTTGATTCAAAGTTGGGGAGACAATTCACATTTACAAAATGGAGAGAAAAGAGTGATTTTGGTACTCGTCATGCCACGATGTTAAAAACGACGCTTCTCGGGAGATAGCCCGAAAATTTTAATTTTTTGTATTCTTCACTTGTAGATTAATTTCATTTGTTGTTTTTGATCATTTTACCAAGTTTCAGGATTTTTGGAAGTAATTTGGATTGAATTTGAGAAAATTGGACAGTCCCAACTTTGTACACTGCTTCAAAACTGCTTCAGAATTTGCTCTGTGCATTTTGCAACTGCTGCTCTCTGCATTTTGAAATAGGCGCTCCGCCTCACTAAAAGGGAGCTCCGCCTTTACTTGGTTCAGAATGGACTCACACTTTAACAAAACACAGTCATTCACGCTCAACTCAAAGATTCCCTTCACCACTACATCACACGCCGATCCACACCACCGCACAAACCAGCTCCATCGACTCTTCACCATCGCCGATCAGGTAAGTTCATTTTCTCTCTCCTTTGTTCTCAATTCTCTTTCATCCTAATTTCCACCAAATTCTCTTCCCCTGCTATCAATTACCCTACCACTGCACCTCCTTCCAACTGATCCACCATCGTTGAATCACCACGGCTGCGACACCTCCATCGACACAGCCACAGTTCAGCTCACAACTCAGGTATGAATTTCTCCCCTCCTCAGTTCTGCTCATCCCCTTCCCAATCCCCGTCAATTTTCGCCATCACCTCTACCACCTTGATACTCTTCCACCACCACCCTTCTCCCGCTGCTGTATCATCACAGCCCCACCATTCGCATCGTCGATCAGGTACATTGATTTCTCTATCTCCTCTCCTTTTCGCTCGATGAACTTCTGCCCCTGTCACAAAAATCCCATTCCCCGTAATCCCCCGCTGCCCCTCTGTTAAATTTAATTATAATGAGCTCTGAATTGTTGAACTTATGTGAGTTTGGTGTTTGGCTACTGAGTTGTAGACGGGCATGATGGCCCTTATGCTGGTTCTGTTGATTAAAATTGGAGGAAGTCTGATGTACCCCATGTGCTCAAGCATTGATAAAAGCTGCTGTGCACTTCAAGTGTTCGACAAAATTCCTCAATGAATTTTCTTTTAATAGGAATATTATTAGAAGTGCGCTTTATTGTTTCTGAGTTTTCCAGCTAGTCTAGCTACTGTTTTGGATTTCCAATTGATTAAAGTAGCTGCATTGCCCTGCTTGTTTCATTGTGTTGTAGCTAAAGGCTGTAGTACTTATTTTGGTATTAATTCTTAGTGTGCTTTTCTAAATTGAGAAGATGCTTAATCTGTGATTGTGTCGCTGTAATACTTTCATTTCTCGAGGAAATCTGATTATCTTTAATTGAATTGCTGATGCGTGTTTAATGGTTAGAACAAACTAAAAAAAGGGTCGAAGCTTTGGAGTATCATGAATGGAAGCTCAATGCTCCCACCTCTGTAATTGTGTGCATTGTAATTTGAGACAAAGGAACATCTTCTCTGCATTTTGAACTCTGTGAGCTTTATGGTAATTATTTAGAATGCACTCCAAGTTGTTATAGCGACTCTCTCTGAGAAATGATTGTCCTGATTGTCTGGTCTGATGTAAATCATGTTGGGGTGCATTAATAGGTTGTGGGAAGTAGTTTATGTGTTTCTAAGCAGTGAAATGGATTCTTAGAAGTGAATTGGTAGCCCTCTGATTGTTATTGCTTGCATAGTGCAAAATCTGTATAGTGACTGGAGTTTTATGGTTCGATTGCTGCATATTCTTTATCTGTGCTACTGGAGTTAAGCAAGAATTTGTGTCTTTAAGTTGGATGGATATGTTTGAGTCTGATTTAAGTTTTAACTGGGCTGAGAATTTGTTTGAGTGTATTTACTGGTAATGAGGGTGAAGTTGGTTCTATTGAGTTCATTCGAAATACTATAGTTGAGTTGTCACACTTTTACACCTGCCTTTTATTTTCTTATTCTATGATAGTTTGCCTGAATGAAATGTGGAGAGTGGAACAGAGTGTTATGTGTTGAATGAGTATGTGTGCTAATTTTCTGATTCATGCACCCCAGCTTGTTTTTCTCGATATGTTATGGATGAGTTCTGTGAGCCTGTGGGATTGTTGTAGAATTTATTCTTGGTAGTAAGACGAGTTGTTCACTGTTATGTTTAGAACCTGAGTGTTTGCTAGGTCTTTATTGTCCTGCGCATACATGGAGCAATCTAATTGCCTCGTTAAACATGAATCACTCACTGATGGTTGTTAATTCTAAAGGGGGAAGTCTGAGTACCCCAAGTCATTTGCATCTTCCTTAGCTTGCAGGGACACTAAGCTGGAAAGTATTACAGGCTCAACTGTGAAAAAGCAAGAAGCATAGAGTTGATGGGAATAGGATCAGCGTAAGGGAAGAGAGTTGGACTTTGAAGCATCTCAAGTACAAAACATAATTGGGCAGTCATCCAGGATAGTCTTGAAGGAGCAGAAGCAATGAACTTTTCAGACATACATTTTCAGGGAGCACTCAAACTTTGTCTTTAATGTTTTAGTTCCCTTGAGGACAAACAATAGTTTAAGTTTGGGGGTGTGATGTGTGGCTAAAATACCACACATTACATACTTGTACTTGTGCTATTGTTATGTTAAATTGATGAAATAAGTGCACTTATCATGGTTTTGTTGCATTTTGTAGGTTGAATATGTTGGAGAAGAGTTATGGAAGAAACAAGTCAAAAAGAAGTCAAGTTGAAGAAAAAGAAGAAAACTGGCTAGTCTGTGAAAAACGCAGCAGAAAAGTGGCTATGCGTGAAACAGTGACTAAGTTGAGCAGTGATAAAGTGGCTATCGGGTAAACTTTTGGTACCAAGGTGGCTATGGCATGAAAAATCAGAATTTCTTCATTTTAATCTAGGGAGAATTTTGGAAAATGATGGTATTTTCATTTTGGCAACACATAAATAGTTTGGAGCTTTCATTTGTACATATCTTTTGGCCATTTTTCCAATCTTGGAGCAAGGATCCATCAACAAGAACACCAAGAGGGTGAAGATTTGGAGCAACCCATTGAGAAATTCTCAACCTTTAGTACTCCTTTCTTTGCTTTCATGCTTTGTATTGAATATATTTGGTGTTGTTGATGTTATTGAAGAATTGATTTTGTGAATATATTTCATGGCTATTTGTATTATTGATTGATATGATTTTGGACATGAATATATGAATGAGTCAAGACTAGGAATTTATATTGTTGGGTTTTGATTATCTAGCTTCTATTGTTTTGATTGCTCGACTCTTGTGCTCGCGACACTTGAGTTGCCCGTCTACTTTGCTAATTAAAGACTCGGGAGAGATTAGTTAGCATAGAATAGTGAAGCTAGCGAGGATTTGAGTTGATAGGCTATTTCATAGACTAACTCATCTAAAAGAAGTTACGCTCGGAAGAGGTCTTCTTTCCTCGGGTAATGGGTAGTGCTCTATAAGCTCAACCATGGCTTTGACGAGCGCCGTTGAGGTAAATCCCTTCTAGGCCGGAAGGATTCTAGGGATTATATTAGAACGACTCGGCCATAATATATAAACCCCGTGCTGTAATTGTATCCTAGGCTCAAAACTTGCTTTCCTTGGTTGTGAGAAGGCCATAGATCACATTTACTTGCTTTCCTAGTGTAGTTTGTAGTTGTTAATATCGTTTCATCACCTCGTTATCCTAGTTTGGCTTTGTCAAATAGGTTTAGTTCCTCCACTACTTTGATCGCATCACTTTGTTCCTTGTGGATTCGACCCCGACTCCTAGTTGGGTAAATTATATTGCGATGATCGTTCATACCTCAAGCCGAGGTGTGTGTTGAGCGTTGTCAAGGAGAAGAGAGGAAAAATGGGGGCTAGGGTTTTATCTTTAAATAGGGGGGTGCTATAGAGTGAAAGAAAAATTTTTAAAAAGGGAGGGGGTGCTATGTCGGGTAAGGTAGCAAAATAGAGATCGTTTTTGGTAATTTTCATGAGTGGGGTGTCTCTCAATGTAATTGTCCCAAATTTTTATATATGTATTTTGCAGGGAATAGGCTGGATGTTTAGGCTAGAAACGATTTTAGACTTTTAGGGTTAATTGTTAAAGGGAAGGTTGCGCAGGTAGGCCAACATTTAGGCTAAGCATTGCAATCATGGTCCCTTTTCTTTAAATTTACTCAATTAACTTTTGATTTTTAAAATTAACCTTATTTAAAAATAATTTGACATTAATTTGAAAATTTCGGGACAAAATTGGGTGTCAGCAAGGCCTATAATCATCCTAGTTATGAAAATGTGGCACGCTACACACCCATAAAGAGGAGTTTATACGTACATAGTTTCCAGTTCATCTCGATAAATGAGTAATCTCGTCTTCGCTATTGCCTTGACTGAGCTGGGAAATAATTGAGGAGCGAGTTTTATAAATACACACGATTCAAATAGATGGGCACGATTATGCACGAAAACACGCACGATTGACGCAGATAGGCTTGAATAAACAAAGTAGGCTTTAATTGCAAGGAAACTCAAAATGACATCCTAATTTGTAATGAAAGGTTAGGCAGATTACTTGTGAGAGCATGAGATGATAGGTTTCAGGCGTTTCAGAATTTGACAGAATAGGTAGTTTGCAGGTACAACAAAGGCATTGTCGAACACGAGGTCACATCGATAGATCGAGTGTGGGAAAAGAGGCTTGTAATCATCCTATTTATGAAGATGTGGTGCACGACTCACCAATAAAGAGGAGTTTACATGGACATAGTTTCTACTACAACTCGATAAATGAGTTATCTTGCCTTCGACATTGTCTTGAATGAGCGGGGAACTTTAAGGAGTAAAGCACGATAAATGTGCACGATTCAAATAGATAGGCACGAATAGGAAAGAATATGCAGCTGACACCCAATCGACAAGAAAAGATTAGGTAGATCACTGCTGCGAGTATGGAACTGTAGCTTTGAGTGTTTTAGAACTCAGCAAAATAGGTAGCTTGCGGGTGTACCAAAAGTATTGTCTGTAGGATTAAGTTTCTTGATGTGGGTTTTGAGATGATGCTTTGTATGTATTTGAGGTTTTGTGGTTACAAAGTTGGTAGTGATTTTGGGAGCAGGTGTGAGAGTATGGCGCAGGGGTTCGTCGAGAGATCGGGGGAGCGCCCTGCAGCAAAATCAAGATATATGCCACTAAGGATAAAGATAAAGATAAAGTAAACTTCCCTATTGAGTTGAGCTCTCCTTTGTCATGTAGTTGTCTAGTATGCTTTCAGGTGCTCAGTGCTTGGGAATATGTGCCTCTCCCCTGGGGATATTCATTTGCTAAGTGCTTCTCGTCAGGAAATAATTGCTTCGTTGCACCGAGCTATCATTTGATCATCTTGCCAGTGTAGCGGCGGATTGTATGTCCTGCGATAAAAGTTAGTTTTGAAGAATAGTATGTATGTAAATGCATAAAGAGACTTCCCTATCGTTGGATCGGCTTGCCACTGCTTTTCGTCATTTAAATTTGTGCTTGTCACGTCGGGCTGTATACCCTATTTTTTTGTATTGAGCTGCGTATCTTTTCATGCAGGGCTGTCTATTATTCTTTCACTTAGTTGCACACCCTTTGTCATGCCATCATTTCACCGGGCTGTCTACCCTCCATGCTCTCTATCATTCTTTCATTAAGGTTCATATCCTTTGTCATGCCATCCTTTCACCGGGCTGTCTACCCTCCAGGCTGTCTATTCTTTGTCATGCTATCCTTTCACTGGGTTGTCTATCCTCCAGGATGTCTACTCCATGCTATACCATTCCTTTCACTGGGCTGTCTACCCTCTAGGCTGTCTACCTTCAGGGCTGTCTACCCTTTGCCATGCCAAACTCTTCCATCGGGCTGTCTACCCTATGCCATGCTAAACTACCACATCAGGTTGTCTACCATCTATTATGCCAAACTTTCTCAACGGGCTGTCTACCCTTTGTCATGCCAAATTTCACATCGAGCTGTCTAACCTCTCTCATGCCAAACTTTCTCAACGGGCTGTCTACCTCAGGGCTGTCTACCCTTTGTCATGCCAAACTCTCACATCGGGCTGTCTACCCTCTGTCATGCCAAACTTCCACATTGGGCTGTCTACCCTCTGTTATGCCAAACTTTCTCAACAGGCTGTCTACCCTCAGGGCTGTCTACCCTTTTGTCATGCAAAACTTTACATCGGGCTGTCTACCCTCTGTCATGCCAAACTTTCTCAACGGGCTGTCTACCTCAGGGTTGTCTACCCTTGTCATGCCAAACTCTCACATCGGGTTGTCTACCCTCTATCATGCCAAACTTCCAGATCGGGCTGTCTACTCTCTGTTATGCCAAACTCTCTCAACGGGTTGTCTACCCTCAGGGCTGTCTACCCTTTGCCATGCCAAACTCAACATCGGGTTGTCTACCCTCTGTCATGCCAAACATTCTCAACGGGCTGTCTACCCTCAGGATTGTCTATCCTTTGCCATGTCAAACTCAACCTTGGGCTGTCTACCCTCTGTCATGCCAAACTTTCGCAACGGGCTGTCTACCCTTAGGGTTGTCTACCCTTTGTCATGCCAATCTTTCTCATTGGGCTGTCTACCCTCAGGGTTGTCTACCCTTTGTCATATCATTTTTATCGGGCTGTATACCCTGCAAACAAAAGTAAAGTAAAGTGCAACAAAATAGAATGACATTGTTATGTCATGCAATGTGCTAAGGAGGCTATCGTGTTGCTTTTATAATGCCTTTCTTGAAATTTTTGAGGGGATCTCAAAATTTCTGCCCTAGTGTCAAGTTTGCGCCTTTTCAAATTTTTGAGGGGATCCTTAAAAATTCTGCCGTAGTTTACTGCTTATGACAGATCACCGATAGAGGGTGATTGCATTGCACTGAACACCAATGTATTGGCTTGAATCTATATTCGTCCTTTAGTGTGATTAATGGGTATATCGATGACTATGAGTATGTCGATATTTGTATACTCAGACTGAGGTTCGGTGTTTGGCTTTAGCCAGATTTGGAGGTTGTCCAAAATTGTATGTCTTTTGTTGTGATGGGGTGTCTTCATGTTTTGTGCTTTTCAAGAATCATGGAGCTAACTTTGATGGATTGGTCTGTGTAGAAAGTGTGTCTGTGGTTTGGGAGTTGGAGTTTTCCTTTTTTGGTTCTTGTTGTACACTGTCCTTCTTTTGTCAATCAGACTCCGAACTTTGTGTTTAAGTGGTGGATATCTTGTGGTGTCATGGTATTAAATGTGTAAGCGACGAGTGTAGCTCTTGTTGGATCGAATTTAGGAATGGGTATCTAAGGAGTAGTTTGTTTGTTGGGTGCAATATCTTTTGACTGAGCCAAAGGAGTAAATGCGTGAGGTTTTGTCTTTTGTATGTCCTTGATTGTGTTGAGCCTGATATGATTATTGTTGAAAGTCTTGACAGGGGGGTTTTTTTTGTGTAAGTTGGGTGCAGTGTGAGGTTGTGAATTTTTCCAGCTTCGTTTATATAGTGATTGGATTTCTTTCTTGCGGCTCTTGTGTGGGTATAGTGCAGGCTGATTTTGTTTTCCCATAAGTTGTACGGAAGTAGGATTGGGATTGTCTCGGTTGTCTCGGTGTCCTATGTTGGTGGTTCAAAAGGCCTTGTTCTAGAAGAAAATGTTTTCAGTTTGGCATGCCACTTCGGCTTTTCTTAATACAGATTCTTGACCAATTTCGATGTTCAAGCGCAGAGCGACCGTAACAAGTGGTGAAATGCACAAAATTGTGTGGGCACTTTAGCAAAGATTTGACGCAAAAATGACACATAATCCTAAGAGGATGCCTAAACCGCAGATAACGGATTAGCGCTTGAATTTGGAGACTGTCATAGAACGTATAGATATCACAAGAGATTGTCTAAGTGCTTTATATAGTAGTCAAGGCAAGGATTTTGGTCAAACGACCGATGCTTGTTTAAGCGGGAGATGAGGAGTTGAATGTCAATGAAAAGTGGTAAAGACGTTGTGTAAGGAATAGATTGTATTGTGCGACAGAAAGGGGAGTTGGCTTTTATTGAATACCAAGACTTTGAGTGCATTTATCATCATTTCTGGCAAATTTTTCTTTCATGACTCCTATGTGTCTTTCAAAGAGATACTCAACATCTTTCATACTTGTCAAACCACTGCTGCAAATAGTCTTGCACCAACATTCCTTGTTGGATAATATCTTATTGCTGAGTCGCCGAACTCGATGTAGGCTGCCTATGTATCATGTGCACTCGTAGATTGCTGCATCCTATTGTAGTTGCTTTCATGAGAATTTATATTACTCCAATAAAGCCTTCAACCGAAATATCTCCAAGAAGTTTATCCGCTTGTGCTTTTATATCAAAGCAACCCTTGCTCTTGTAAATGTCTCAAATAACTTCATCGTCTTGCTTTATCTTTGCTAGTGGATAGGGATATGCTTTCCAAATGCTAAGGGAGTTGCCAGGTTTGTCATATAATGATGGCTCTGGCATTTTGTCTTTGCCTCTCTTTTTCAAGTTGAATTGGCTTGCCTGTTTTTGTTGTTGTGCACAAGTCTTTGCTTCGTCCCTTGCTTTCTAATTCCTTATTGTCTTCCACTAGCTTTTTGACTGCCGTTTCGATCATGACAGGAGCAAGTTTGGGAAATGCCTTGGATCACAGTCATGTATTGCAGGTGGTGTGATTGTATAGACAGGTGCAACAAAGTAATCCTAAGGCACTGGTGTCAAAAGGTATTAAGGTGAGTCATGTGTGCCTTTGAGTTTGACCAACATTTCTCTTGCTTTGTCAATTTTTCTCTCCATGTGCATAGGGCTTGCATGTATAATGGAGATACCGGAACAATAAGTCTGGCAGTTTTCAATCTCTCGAACAATTGAGTATGGGATTCGGCTAGTGGAGTGTAGTTTCATTTCGATCTTTGGTTTGTATGAGGGCGAGGCCTAGGAGGGTATGGTAGTGCATTTCAATGGTTGGGTTCAGTGTTTTGCTGGCATGGTGGACGATTTGGTGCTGGGATGTGGAATATAGGTTGAGTGGGCTGAGTGTTGTAAATGGGTTATTCAGGTGGTACGTGAGGGTAGGGATAAAATGGTGGCGACGTTTGATAATAGTGGTTGAAAGTAGGGTCTTAAATGGTTGCAGCAAAAGAGGCTCACATTTCCAGACTGGATAGCCTTATTAGTAGCTTGTAGTGCAGCTAAGCTAATTATTGTTCTGGTGATGATATTGTATGATGGAGATGGCTGGTGGGAATTGCTGTGAAAAACTTTCTTATTTCAAAAAATCCCGGACAAGTGCACTTGCTTAACCATAGCTTTTGCCTTGGTATTTGACTCGAGCCAACCTTTGGTAATAGATTTTTGAGTTTGGTAGTGGGTTAGAGACAGTTTGGATATGCGAAAGGTTTTAAATATAGGATTTGGGCATAGAGTAGGGAGAGGAGGTGCCTTGGTAGGAGATTGAATTTGGAGAAAGGATTCCTTTAGAGACCTAGAGCAACCGACAAATTAATGCAATGCACACATATCAAATAAGAAATGCATCCTATAATGCGAATGAGCATTTTACGCATGATGATTTTGAAAAGCGCTTTGTGCCACATGCATCATTTCGTTTGCTAACAAAATGTGGAGCCTAAAGGAGAATATTGCATTTACTGGACTTTATGTTACATTGGCTGATATTGAAATAGTACAAAAGGTGGAAAACATTGCTAGGAGATTAGATCATGGCCAAGTGAACATCGTTCATGTTGATCCATCCCCAGAAGATTCTTCTTCTTCTTCTTTGGACGAGTCTCCCTCGGACAAGCTTGCTTCTGATGAGTCTCCTTGGAAGATTATATTGTCTGCATTAGTTAAGAGCCGGGATATGTCAAATATGAAGTTCTTCAATATTTCCCAAGCCTTACTTCCTTTCCCCTCTATTCCTTTGTCAGCCACAACGTTCATTTCTTTGCTAGCCCATACACTGATAGACTCTATGTGTTTTGTCAGGAGTTCTACCTTACTGCGCTATTTGCCTTTTTCTTTGTCCTTTGCTCCGACAAAACTTTGCTTTTTTTCTTCTCTTGTGCCCTTGCCAGTTGTTTGCATAACCACTTGCACTCGATTTCTAACTCATCAGCATTTCTTTTCCTTTTTGTTGTTGCTCTTGGTTGAACTGCCCTTGCTATGTCTTTCTTAAGCCAGTCTGGATAGTCTTCATCGTAGTCTGCGTCAAACCTGTCTCGTCCAATAGTCTCGAATCCCATTCGTTGCCTTTCTTTTCAAAGTTCTAATATATTGTCTTTGAATGGTATCACTCCTCCGAAAATATCTGCTTTGAAACTTCTGATATTTGCAAATTAGGGTACAATTTGTTTTCTCCCTGCTTGTCTAAGTACCCTTAAAGGAGTGTATGGGTAAACTCCTCTAAACCCAACCAAGACAAGAAAAGAAGCTTCTTCGGATCGTGTGATTATTGTTGTGCTGGGAAAGTAATCAAACATCCATTGTATGCTTTCAGATGTCAACTAAGAAAGTCTGTGGTGCCAGCCTTTGACAGTTGTTGGCTGGTCCTATTTCTCGAGAGCAATGACCATGCGGGCGGTATGAGCCAAGATATAGTCCTCCCTTAGTGTGGAATGGAAGGCTTGGTCTGTGCTGTTCATCCTTTGCAAATATTCCATTAACCAAGTTTGTAGAAGCACTCCTCAGGTGTAATGTTCCTAGGCATCAAGATTTCCCCACTTTCAAATGGTAATTGAGTTAACCCACCTATTTCTTCCAGCAAGGGTGTCAACTCTACACTTCCAAAGTGAAAAACTGCTCGGTCTGCATCCCAATAGTATAATGCTGCTTCTATCATCCCTTTTAATGCAGTGTGCTCTATTAGTGAAATCATATTCCCCAACACCATTTTGACTCGGTCTTTTTGATCTATGCTTACGTTTCCCCACCAATCTCTAAGCAATTGAGGGATTTCAGCAACCATGTCAAATGTACTATTGGCCATGATCTTTTGGGAAAGGTGAAGGACGATAGGAAAAGGGAGAAGAAAAATACCTAAGATTCGCTTTACTGTAAGCAAAATGATCAACGTGTGGCACAAGCTTTTTGAAAACAATGCAACAGAGAATATGAAGAGATGTGTCGTTGTGGGTTAAGAACCCTTTAGACACTTTAGACGGAAGTTGCTAATAGACTTTTGACATGCCAAGTATTTCAAGTCTTTAAATAATGCTTAAAGGATAAATGTGCGTTATGTGTCATCCCATCTATCAAGCGGTCATTTCTGGTTCAAATTGGGATTTAATGCCTCTTTGGTTACCATTTAAGCCTTTGAATAGCATTGAATACATAATGATTCCAATCCTTTGGAAATAAACGGTCGTTTTTTATTCAATTTGGCCTTTTAATGC
This sequence comes from Petunia x hybrida, assembly GCA_037355625.1. Taxonomy (NCBI): domain Eukaryota; kingdom Viridiplantae; phylum Streptophyta; class Magnoliopsida; order Solanales; family Solanaceae; genus Petunia; species Petunia x hybrida. Next base: position 19,536,954 of record JBBBVM010000007.1, read on the forward strand.
CACTTAGGTTTCCTTGCCTTTGAATGGCATTGAATACAGAATAATTTCGACTGTTTATGAATAAACAATCATTTCTGATCCAATTTTGGCTTCTAATGCCTCTTAGGTTACTTTCGTGCCTTTAAATGGCATTGAATACAGAATAATTCCGACTATTTATGAATAAACAATCATTTCTGATTCAATTTGGGCTTTTGACGCCTATTAGGTTACCTTTGTGCCTTTGAATGACATTGAATACATAATAATTTTGGCTCTCTATTAATAAACAATCATTTCTGATTCAATTTGGGCTTTTGACACCTCTTAGGTTATCTTTGTGCTTTTGAATGGCATTGAATACAGAATAATTCCGACTGTTTATGAATAAACAATCATTTCTAATTCAATTTGGGCTTTTGACGCCTCTTAGGTTACCATTGTGCCTTTGAATGACATTGAATACAAAATTATTCTGACTGTTTATGAATAAACAATCATTTCTTACTTAATTTAGGCTTTTGACGCCTATTAGGTAATCTGTGTGCTTTGAATGGCACTGAATGCAGAGCAATGCCAAAAAATGGTCCACATTTGCACGTTCGATGCAAATAGATCATGTCCAATGCTCTTTGGGGGTTTAAAAACCCGTTTGGATTGTTTGAACACGTCGGCCTATCGGACTTTAGAACAAGTCGACTAATGATATGTCATGATGCATGATTCCTAACGTTGCTACTAAGGAATGGAGTTAGCTGGACCAGACTTTATTATCCTCCCAAGCGGACAAATCGAGAGCGGGAACTGTTGCCACCTAATTTTGTCACTCCTATTTCAATAGCCATTCTTCAGAAAAAATTACACTGATAACTATACCATTACGCTCACTCACCCCTATCCAAAACCCTTATCTTGCATAGGCACGTCAAGTAGGCCATTTTCAAAGGCACCAGCAACAAACTACGGCGATTTACAAAATTTTCATGAATTTTGCGATTATTCGGCATTTTATAATTTAGTTAAATTGTTTTTAAGAAGAAAACATTAGCTATTATATTTTCCTACGTCATATTAATTATTGTAGGTATTTTAAATTAAATCTCACATTTTTGTGTATTTATACACATTTTATGCATCTTATACATATTTTATGCATCTTATACATATTTTATACACACTATATACACTTCAGCACACTTATACACCACATATACCACGTATATCCACATCAGCTCCACATCAGGCCTACGTGGCCAAATCTCAGCCCTCCACCCATTCGATCAAACAACTAGAAATAATGTTTCAATTTTTAACTATACAGCCCCCCGAAACGCTTAACACTCTTCTCATTTCCCCCTAAACCTCACGCTGCCGTCACTCTCTCTCTCTCTCTCTCGTCAAAACTCTAATGACACCCCATCATGGCCACTTTTCGGCCATTATCGCCGGCAAAATGGGAAACAAATGACACCACCATGTTCCTCTCGACCTCCGCTACAAAACCCTTGCAATGGTTTGTTTGTTCAATGAAGCCGATGTACGACCTTTACGTGACTGTAACCGGTGAAGAAATTTCGGCAAGGATCCGGTAAGATCTAAATATTAAAAACCTAGGGAAGAGGGGAAAAATCCCTACATATGCATAACCGAAGTAGGTTCAAATTCGACCCGACTCCGATGTTAAATGGGTAATTTCTAATCCTTTGCCTGATTGCTTAAATTTGTGTGATAACATGCCTAAATTTGCCTATTCCTTCCCATGTTTACATGGTCAGTGGTTATTTAGCAATTGATTAGGAAAAAATTTGTGAAATTATTAACCTTTGTTTGTTTCATTAAATTTGAACACTAATCAGTGCATGTGTTTGTTATGAACATGAATTACGTCCTGAACCACCTTGGTTAACATGTAAACTTCAAACTTAGGGCAGTCTAGTGGGATTACCATGCTCATCCATATTTGTTGCAGTGTATTTGGCCTCTTACTATGCCAGAATGCATAATTTTCATGACTATATGTTTCGAAACTGAAGGGCAGCTTGTCCTGCATGCTTAGGAGGATTTGAATTGATTGGAGTAAGATTTTTGATTGATACTTGAAAGGGTGATAGGCTGCTTGATTGATCCGAGACTAATTGGAACTGTTAATTGATTTTAAGCCTAAAAAAAAGGCCTACATGATTGATTCTGAACCTGGACCATGCTAAGTGAAAAAGGGGAGAACTATATTTGTCTAAGTTCTGATTTGCCTTAGAATTAGGTATTGACTGAACTATACTTGGTAAGTACACCTATTTGAGTCCTTTTAATTATAGGAGACAATTTTTCTTTGCCATTTTGGTGTTCTGCCCATTTGCACTTAATCCCCCACTCCAAAACTATATAAACTGGTCCTCTTTACATAAAACATACACTTCACATGAATACACATCCTCACACTTAGATATACAGAGTACTGCATACTGTTTTCTTCCCTCCCTTTCTTTCGAAGACTAATGGAAGATCTCTTCTCTCATTTCTTCTTCATCCTGTCTCTGCAAAATATTTAATATTGCTTGCACTTGGTTTGTTTGCTCACTATTATTGCTCAAAAGGTTATCTCTACTCTAATCACTATTGCCTATGTTTTGAATCTGCTCATGTCTGGTCCTTTTTTGCATGTTCTTTTTCTCTGCTTGTTTCATGATTTAAACTGCCTATACTTGCTTGAACTCTTGTCACTTTGCATATTGGTTCTAGGTTTCTTCTAGCCCCTGTTAACCACGATAAAGTTTGTTAGGATGGTCTAAAAAGACCATACCAATGTTAATAACTGCAGGATACTGAATGAACATGGTTCGGTAACTACCCCATGTTGCTACAGATTCCTGAAGCATAATCATTGAAATTATGAGTCACCTGGGCAGTTTTAACTTAATGCTTAAAGAACAGGGCTTTAATACATGCTTCCCCTTTCTAGTCTCCCTTATGTGTATATTTGTTAGGATTCTCCCTGTTGTATCTAATTAAAACAGGTTATACAGTCATGAGACTGTGTATTGGGCTACACAGTGGCCTCCCTCAACCCTCATCTCCTATGTGCCTGCATCATTCATTCTAAAACTATGATCCCGGATATTTAAAACTTGCATGACCACTTCTGGATAAGAGATAAAACAATATCTTGATTTGAAGGTTTAGATTCTGAGTTTATCTGTTTGAACTGGGACCTGGACGACGTAATTGACATATAAAAGTTCTAAAACTCAAGAACCACGACATTTGAAGTATGCTATTTTGTGAAAAGTTTGAATTTTCAAATACAGAGTCTAAATGTGTAACACTTGCCTATTCTGTGAGTGCTCTCCGTAAATTAAAACTGCCCCATTTTATTTAAGTAATACGGGCCCAATACTTATATTAAAATCTGGCCTTTTATGTGTTTAAACCAATTTTTTTATAAACTTCAAGCTTCTATACACTAACCCAATAGTGTATAGGTGTGTATAAGTTATTATGGGTCAATTATACAAGTATTATCATGTATTTTTTAAAGCATAATACAAGTATTATCATGTATTTGCATGCTTATACATATATTATGTGTGACATCCCCTATATGTGCATTTTATGTGTTTTGTGACCCATTTTCTAAAAAACAGCCCCTTTTGTATACAGATATTGAAAACTGGTCCCAAAAATAAAATAGCCATTAAGGTAAGTGCTCGACAATTAATGTCAAGTCACACCGACCCTAAATGGCTAACATTTTATTTCAAAAACAACCTCAACACGGTTTGAAACAAATCTGAACTGTTTTTTCGTCAAAACTTGTCATTTTTGCAAAATTGGTTATTTCTGCAAAGTTATAGTGGACAGTGAAAATTGCATGACTGAACTAAATTACACCAGCCCTTATGATAATAGCCCACTCAATATGTGCTTAAATGTGCGATTAGGCATAAGGCTTAGGCCATTCTTGCAAATTCAAAAGCCCAATATCATGTACTTGACTCCCTTATATACAGTTTTGCATATATAGATTTAATTTTATGATTAATTATGATTTTAACTCTCAAATTTGTAGTATATATCTTGCGAATATGATCAATATTTATCTATAACTTGTTTAGACATCCCAAAATTAATTGCTCGGGCGGGAACCATTTTTGGTGGGACTTGGGGAAGAGCCTAACACCTTCTCCCCCGAGTCACTTGGACTTCTTACCCTCGAATTTCTGGAATTGAACATGATAAACAAAAGACGCGACCTTAGACATTTTGGTGACCTAATACATCTTAAAAATCCATATTAGGTGGCGACTCCAATCTTTAACTCAAATGAGTTACCCAATCAAACCCCGAGTCTTGACTCGCTCCGAGTTGAGAAAATGTGGGTATGACAGAATGGCGACTCCGCTGAGGATACTTAAAGTCCTAACTATAATAAGCTTTAATTTTTGGGATTTTATTGTCTTTATCATTGTTTATTTATTTATTATTATTGTATACTAACTTGTTTTCTTTTTTATTTTTTTTCTTGTGTTTATTTTTGGAATTTATCAATGTATTGTATATTTTTTAAAATATTGTAAACTATTTGACATTATCGTTCATAACGTCCGCCACTCCTGGCACCCTCTTAAATCTTAGAGCCCATAGGAAGGGATGGTTGCGTGGAACCCACGACTGCCCTTTTTCTCACTCAAAATAAAATACTTAAGAGAAAGTCTTTCAAAATTAGCTAAATGGCAAAGCTTTTGGCAATTTGCAAGCTTTCAACTTTCAAGTTGTCTGCTTGGAAGAACCGGTCTAATGGTACCCCAAATCTTAGTGGAGATGTTACTAAGATCATGCATCATATCATTTAGGGAATTGTGACTCTGGCCATGCCTAAGTCTTGTAGTTCACCATGTCTAAACCAAACCCAAACGAGTTATTAACTCCAAGGGGCGTCTAGATATGACTATTTGTGCATATTTTTAAAATGAAAAATGCCAAGTGTACGCCATTTATTCTCAAATGGGAAGGGGGTCGATTCTAATGCTTTTCTTTTTTGTAGGCTACCATGAGTCACAAAGATTACCATCGGTTAGGCATGATCATCGACATTCAAAGGGAGATAAGGGCATGGTATAGAAATTTGGGAGAAGCTGGTCAATTTGAATTGAGTAAAACATTAGGTCACTTGCCTGCACTAATGGATGTTGAACCCAATAAATTCATTATTGAAGCCGCCACTTGCTTTTGGGATGATGATAGAAATGTCTTCAGATTTGGGGAGCTCGAAATGACGCCACTTTTTGAGGAAATAGGGTGTTTTATTGAAGATTTGGGTTTGAGACGAAAGGGGCATAGATGGCAAGACGCTAGAATTACTATACCGCGTCAACCTACTGAAGAAGAGTTTTGCGAGGCGTTGAGTTTTCAAACAAACGATGTGTCCGAATTTTTATAAAGGTCCAAGTTCAGCTGCATGTACTTGTATGAAAAGTTTGGCCATGAAAAGAGTTATGAAAATTACAAAGCAGATTTGCATCACACTATGATTGAAAGTGTAAAAGAATTTTTGTATTTGCGATAGTATTTTTTAGCGTCGTTGTGTTCCTACAAGGAATGCACTATGATATCAATACAAAGATAGTCCATTTCACACATGCTTTATTCCATGGTATCAAGAAGAAGACATGCACTATGGTTCCCACAATATTGGCTGACATCCTTAGAGCCTTGGGAAGGTGCAAGAATGGGGCTCGATACTTTGAAGGTTGTAACTTATTATTACAAGTATGGCTGACCGAACACCTTCAAAAGAAACTAAATGCAAGCCAAGAGTTCTATGACATGTGCCATTCAAACCACAAACTGGCACAACACTATGGCGTCAAGAGGTTCGAAGCACCCTACACTACTCATGAGTGCTACCTGTTATTAAAGTATTTGAAAGATGAAGACATACAATGGATGTACCTTTGGTTCACTTCTCAATAAGTTTTGCTCCGATCAAAGATGAACTCATTTGTAGTTCTTATGGGTATACGTGGTCTCCAGCCTTATATACCTATTAGAGCTTTAAGGAAAGCAAGCAGAAGACATGATATCCCATTGATAGGAGACACAATATGATTCTAAGTAGATTATGAAGAAGACAAAGTTCCATTTGCACTAGAGATTCGCAAGATGTGGAATGAAAAGAGGTTTGCTGAAGAAAATTCAATTGAACCAGATAGATACCATGCAGGCTGTGGAGTTGGTTATTTGGAATGGTTGCTTAATGATATGTAAAACGCTCCCGTTCCTAAAGCCGACATACCTGGGGCAGTCAAAGACAAAGAAGCTGAAAACCAATATAAGATTAAATGGTTGATGGAAAAACTGAAGATGTCCGAGTAATTGAGAAAAGAAGAGCGAAAGAGACATAGACATGAAGTAGAGGATTTAGATCGAGAACTGGAAGTTCTGAAGAAAGGGTTCGAGGAAAAGTACAATGAGAGTTACAATCAAAGAGATGGAGGTAGAGGATTACTAGCTATGGCTTACTTGATCGTTGCTCAGTTAGACATTGGGAAGATGCAAAGGAAGTTGAAAAAGTCCGATGCCGAATCAAAGATGCCCGAGGATCAAAATTTTTAGATTTCTTTGTGTCTTTTGTCCATTGTAATCAAACTTGGTTTATAAAATGACAATGTTTTTGGTGGTCAATTGAGAATAAATGGTTTGCACTTGCAAGTTTAATTTTAAAATCATTCAAGCTTAGGAAGACTATACGTCCTTGACATGTCTTAGTCCATTAGCAAACCTTGTCCAAACGTCGAAAAGGGTTTTCAACCCGAAAAAATACGAAATTGCTTCCTCGCATAGATTCAAAGAGATGTTTGCACAAAATATTGATCGGTTGCTTGGGTGTGATCAAGATTATAGGATTATTTTGATCTTTTCTTCTTCTGCCTTATTTTTTGATTATGGCTGCAAGAGGTACACTTCACTTTTTGACCGACTTCTAAGCTTCTCACGTGATCAAGCTATGGTGGGAAGATTTGCCGGCAATCAGCCAGTTTCATGTTCAAAATGTGTTAGGGGAATTGGTGGCCCTTAAGGCTTACACTGATGTGCCTGGTCTGGTCGAAGCCGCTACACATTTTTGGGATTACAAAAGGGTGGTGTTTCATTTCAATGGTTTGGAGTTGGCACCAATGTTAGAAGAAATTGGAGGTTTGGCAGGGTTAGAGCCTGGACCCGAGACCATGATCTACCCCCGAGACGTGGAACCTAAGGAGTTCATGGATCTATTGCAAGCTCCTTATAAATCCATATGTCGAGGGAATACACGAGGGAAAGGCTACCTTGGAGATCCAACTCTTAGGCACAATTGGACAGGGGCATGGGAAATTCAAGATTGGGAATGGACCGCGTCTACTGCTTTCATCGTTGCTTTTCTTGGAAGTGTGGTTTTCCCCGAAAAAGAAGGAAAGATCGACATAAGGTTGGGAAGGGTAGTTGACGGATTGCGCAAAGGTGCTCACAAGCGACGTGTGAGTTTGGTACCAATGATCGTGGGAAAAATCTACACGGCTTCAACCAAGTGTAGAAAAGAAGGGGATTTCTTTGAAGGTTGCAACACCTTGCTATAAATGTGGTTGATAGAATACTTACACAAAGTCACAATTAGTCCGATAGCACCAAGGGCATCAAGGGTTGGAGGCATCTTTTCACATAGCACTCGCATGGCTGACACGGTGGTATGGGAAGACCCTGCAAACATGCGAGGATGGTACGCCAAGTTTGAACAGTTACAAGTAGTGCAATGGTTAACTGAAAACTGTGTTGGTTTCACTCTTTCCATACAAGGTTAAGACACCACCTCTTTGACATTGATTGGATTCCAAGGGACTCATCGCTATGTTGCCCTAAGAATTCTCCGACAAGTAGGAATGACACAACAAACTCCTCTGTTGACAAAAGGAAGAAGTTTCAACGTTGACATAAAGGACATTGAACACCCCATGGTTGGTACAATATTGGCAATGTGGAAAGAAAGGGTAACTACGCAGTTTTGCCGAGGCCGAGACAGCAGGGTGAACCCCGGTAACACTTTGACCTATCCTCAATGGCTCAATGAAGATAGAGAAAAGTTCTGATCAAAGACCACATTGAAAAGGAAAGCTGAAGCCCCAAGTGTTGTGGAGAAGTATAAGAAAATGTGGCACATGTTCGACCGAAATAGGAAAGAATTAAGGGTAACACAAGAAGGGAGATGAGAAGGCAATACAAGGAAAGAATCAAAGGAGATGAACTTAAGTACTGGATAGGCAAAACCGTGGCGGTAAGACAAGCTGCTGGGAATCTGCATGAACCTTTTTGCTTGGCACATAGTCCAATCGTCTTTATCATTTTTCTTTGCAAGTTTTCTTTTCCATTTAGTCGAGTCGTTGTCTTTCTTTCAAAAGTAGTGATTGTAATAAAGTCAAGCAAATCAAATAAAATTTCGTTTTTAGACTGGTGTTGATTACGCTCAAGCAAACGAAATGATGTATTCGGCCCAGACATTACTTTGAATCATCGATAGGCCTACCTCTGGCACAAAAGAGGCCCCCTGTATAATAGGACGCGAAATTATTTAATACTAACATTTCCTCATGTTGTTTTCTTTATTTTTGTTATTAAAGTCCCAATTCCCTGAAGTTTGGTTTGTGCATTCTGGTCGCGCCGCAGTACAGGCTAAGATCCAGAGGATCAATTCCGATACCTCCCCCTTTACCTACAAGGACAAGGACGAGACACAATATCATGGCTGAGTTTGACAAAGCTGGTGGAACCCCTGAAAAGCAAGGTGTGGTTGCCTATGAGGAATATGCTAAGCTGGAGCAAAGGTTGTTTGAGTTGGAGACAAGGATTCCTCTGGTCCATGCTGATGGAACCACCGAACCAAACAAAACTGTCCGCCCTCACGAAAAAGATCTATTTTTCCCCGAGAAAGACATTCCATACGCCACTTATATTGCACCACCAAAAGCACCACAAAATAACCTCCATCCCTTCACTAATGAAACCAAAATGTTTCATCACCCACCAAATTGAAATGACCTCGGTCAGTCGATTCGGGAAAGGACTCGGTCAGACTTCGTTTGGTAGGCATCGGAAGAAGGTTTCAGTTTTTATTATCGATAAATATTAAAAACAGATTTTCGAGCTTGGTTTTGGTGAACGAGCTCCGATTCGAAATGCGAAAGCACCGTTAGGTTCGTATGATTATTTGGCACTTCTGTGATTTTTTGAAAGTGAATTTCGAGGTTGTTCGACTAGTTTCCGCTAAAATGCCGAAAGTTAAATAATTTGACCTTTTTTCATTTAAATTCGCATCTTGAGTTTCGAGAACCCAATTTGAGATCCGCCTTAGCGAGTATGCTATATATATTTTGTATAACTTACTTGAGAAATTCGGGATCATTTTGAATTTCAAAGAGTTCCTTTTTAATTTTCATCGCGAAAAAAAAAAGAAAATAAAATAAAAGAAAAGAGAAAAGAAAAAGGAAAAAAATGAAAAGAATGAAATGAGGCGGTGGGGGGGGGGGTCCTCAGCATATATGCTAAGGACAAACAGAACGGAAACAAGCAAAAAGCAGAAAATGAGAAAAGGAATTGACGAAGGAGAAAAAAATACCAGAAAATGAGAAAGGGAGCCGGAAAAAGATAGAATTTTAACCACGAAACATTCAGGTAATGATCTTAATGCATTATTTGAGTTTATTATGTATGTTTGAATCTATTTTGACGGTAAAAATTAGGATATAGACATCATTTTAATAAGTTCAATTGATAGTTTCAAGGGTCAATTGGACCCCGATAATGGAATTGATTATATATTTGTACTCAATGAGTTATGGGCAACATATAAATGTAATTTATTTAGGGTTTGATTATGTTACCTTAAACCCTGTACATAGGCCTGGCCTGCGTATTGCGTATTCGAATAGGGTATCAATTTCCTAACCGGATTACCCTAAGATGTGGGAAATGGAGCCTTTAGCCTTATGTGATATATTTTTTCTGGTTATTGAACACAGCGGGATCGTTTGGTAATGAATCCAAAGGACAAAGCGGTTATTGAGTGGCTATACTAACTTTGTAACAAGGTAAGTGTTTATATCCATTTCTTTGGAGGCCCTTGGCCTTGTGGATATTCTACCACGTGTTCCTTATGTGTGTAGCTGCCGATAGGCGTACTCATTACGCCTTAGCTTTGAATTTATATTGTATATTATATGTTATGCCCTGTTGTTGGTATTGCATTGAGCATATGAGTAATGAAGTCTGGTTTTGAGCATTGCATATACTTCCCGGTTGGCGATGAGAGTCCCGCACTGGTGAAGGATCATTATTGCATATACTTCCCGGTTGGCGATGAGAGTCCCGCACCGGTGAAGGGTCATTATTGCATGTACTTCCCGGTTGGTGATAAGAGTCCCGCCGGTGAAGGGTCATTATTGCTTATGCTTCCCGGTAATCGAAGAGAGTCCCGAGCCGGTGAAGGGTCATTGTTGCATATACTTCCCGGTAATCAATGAGAGTCCCGAGCCGGTGAAGGGTCATTATTGCATATACTTCCCGGTAATCGATGAGAGCCCCGAGCCGGTGAAGGGTCATCATTGCATATACTTCCCGATTGGAGATGAGAGTCCCTGCACCGGTGAAGGGTCATCATTGCATATACATCCCGATAATCAATGAGAGTCCCGAGCCGGTGAAGGGTCATCATTGCATATATCTCCTGGTAGACGATGAGAGTCCCGCGCCAGAGATAGGTATCAGGCATATGTGACTGCATTGCATCGTACCACATTCATCATATCTCATTCATATGTGACTGCATTGCATCGTACCGCATTCATCCCATTTCATTGCACCACATACTGACTATTGTGTGTATGGTGTTGTGTTTTATGTATGCGGTATGTATACTATGTCGTGGACATATCTCTGTTTGTCTATATATTTCTGGCTCGTATTCTGGGTTGCGGGGATCGGGTTGCACGCCGCAACGGTATAAGTATATGGATCGGGTTGCGCACCGCAACGGTATAAATATATGGATCGGGTTGCACGTCGCAACGGTATAAATATATGGATCGGGTTGCATGCCGCTACAGTATAAATATATGGATTGGGTTGCACGCCGCAACAGGATGTATCTCTGATTGTTGATGTGTTCGGGATACCTATATGTTCTGGCTATCTTACATTCATGGTTGTTGATGAGTTTGTGATTCCAGACGTGTTTCTAGTTATTATCTGGCTCTGCCTTTTCATAATTTAAATAAGAGGAATTTGGTTTATCTGTTTCTTTTCTCCCTGGCTAGCTATCCTATTCTTTTAGGTGGCTAGTCTGCCCCACTTATTGAGTCCTTTGACTCACCCTTGTTTGTTGTTTGTTTCTTGTTTATCTATTTTGTCTCGGCAGGTTCGCTCCAGGATTGAGTTCGCCACGTTGTGAAGGAGCGAAGAAGACTTCAGTTGTCAGGGTGAGCCAGCTTTTACTCCGGATGGCCACCAGTTTATTGTTTATTATTTCAGTTGCATTTTGGTCCCTTCAGGAGGTATCTGTCTTCTTTCCTGCTCTTAGATGTGTAGTCTGGATAGCCCTAAACCTAGTATGTTGGGTAGTCAGCTGTAATTTCTTTTGTACAGCTTAGAGGTATCAGTCTGTTTGTGTTTTTTTTAAGTCTTGTCCTTATTTATGAATTATTATATTTATTTTCCTAATTTAATTTATAAGGGTTCGCCCGACGGGTCTGGGGATGGATGTCGGGTGCCCGCACGGCCTAACCACATTTTGGGTTGTGTCAGTTGGTATCAGTGCCCAGTTTAGAGTCTATCCAGACTAAGACAGTTTCTAGTAGAGTCTTGCTGATGGGTACGTAGACATCCGTACTTATCTACGAGAGGCTATGATGGCATTAAGGAAGTTTCACTTCCTTCTTTTCTGATCGTGCGTCGGTCTAGGATTCAAAAGTATTATTGTTAATTTGTTAATTCCTTCGTGGTAATTGTGAACCCTCGTGCGACAAATCAGCAAACGGTATGAGTTCAAAATGGAGTAGTCTAGCATGGGGCTAGAGCTACTCAAGCCCCAAGAGTGTTTGATCGTGCTGATGATCTAGTTACGGAGGTCCCAGCTGTGCCAGCTCGCAATGGGCAAGGGAGCAGGGCCTTGTGGTTCCCTTGGCTCTCTACGATGCTTTTACGAGAATCTTGGTGACGCAGATACCACAAAAACCTATTATTCGCTAGGTAGCTTATCAGGTTGCTGCAGATGCAGATGTTCGGTCTCAGGGAGCTCCTATTCCAGTTCTTAATATTGCCCAGTAAATTATGTTCCAGAGGCAGCAGGTGTTGCGCCACCAATTGTTCTAGCTGGTTAGCTAGCTGAGGTAACAGTTCGGTCCGAGTGCCCAAAGAGGGTGTATTATTTTATGCAGTTGAACCTTCCGATATTCTTAAGCAATGCATCAGATAAACCTCATGATTCTTTTTAAAATAAAATGATGTTAGCGTACCCTTCAGGCTCTTGATTATATCGAGCGGTATGGTGTTGATTATTCTGCTTTCCAGTTTCAGGGTCCAGCCTTGAATTGGTGGGCCGCTCTCTAATTAGCTAACTTGGTTCGATTTTTCTTCTAGATTCGTGGAAAAGTTCTTTTCGAGTAGCGAGCGAGATGAAGAGTGTTGCCAGTTTGAGTGGATTAGACAGGGTAGCCTGTTGGTTTCAGAATATGAGATTGAATTCTATAGAATGGATGAATATGTATTAGAACTAGTCCATGAGCCTTTCGAGAGATTCAAAGATTTATTGATGACCTTTATTTTTCTTTGAGATCCCAAATGGCTCGAGAGATTGAGGTCGGGATTTCATTTGATGTTGTTGTTGATATTGCCCAAAGGTACAAGGCATACCATAAGTTAGAGCGGGAAGAGTTAGAGCGGGAGAGCAAGAGATCCCGTGGCCCAAGTGGGCAACCATGGTACCTCATTTGGAGGTAAGAGTTCTGATTATTTTGGGAGGTCACCTTCAAGGTTATCTCAGCTTGTGTCACGCGATTCTCAGAGTACGCCAGTAGTTCGTCAATATCAGACCCAGTTTTTCTCTTTGTAGCTATCAATAATCTGTCCAGTTTCAATTTTTAGCGAAAAAGGTGTTATCATTGTCGTGAGTTTGATTATCCTTTAGGGATTTTTCCCTTACTTCAGCAAGTAGACAGTCGTCTTTTCTCTCGTCATCAGGCATCTACGCAGTCGCAGGGGATTTCATTTAGATCTCAATCAGCCAGAGAAATGTCACCATCCAGTAGAGGTTGAGAGCGTGGTGGCAGTGGTTCTTTAGAAGGTGATTATCAGGATGTAGTAGCTCAGCTCAGCTGTAGAGGCAGTTCATAGAATTGCCAGTCTGGCAGGATGCTGAGGTATCTGATGTAGTAGACCCATGTATTTCTTCTTCCATTAAATGTGAGTAAGATTTTATTCTTCCGGTCGATCTGGGGATGAGGTGTCCTATCATGTTTCCATGGTTTCTTTTGATGTTGTTTTTTTAAGAATTGGTTGCGGTAGAGGGGTGAACTTTTAGTATGATTTATTTCTGGCATTTGTGAGACCTACTAGGTTTAAATGTGAGAGATTGGGAGTGAGTGGCAGTATTTTCTGCTTGGCATCTTATTGTGCCACATTCTGTTATTATGTCAAGTCAGTTTACCTCTCTCGTCGGAATTCAATGTTGGTAGGATAATGGGATCCTAATTCGTCACCATCAGAAAGTGTTATCATTTCTTCCGGTGCAAAGTGATAAGTAAGTAATATGCAACTTATGTGTCTTCCTTTTGTTCAAGATGCTTGTAGAGTCATGTTATTCCATGAGCTTGTCTTAATTATAAAAGGGTTTCTGATAAATTGTTAGAGTTTCCTTCTTATAGGAAGGTTAAATTGACATAGATGTTGTTCCATAAAGCTTATTAATGGCTATCTCTTCAATTGCGATTCTTTGGTTAGCCTGACTCGAAAGTAGTGTAGCTCTGGGAGCCAAGCAAATAAAAAGATGACCTTCCTGAAGCTCTAATCATTTCTATCATCAGTCCATTGCCATCCCTTCTTTGTTCGGCACTGGTGAGCTTAGGCGGTCAGTAGCCTCTTGTGATGTTCCCTGTGCTGAGCCAGAGTGCGTGTCAAGGTGGCTGGATAAGCACATTTTTGTTTTTCAAGGCTACTAAGGGTAATGAGAGGCGTCATTTGACCTTTGATTATATCCATCAGGCGGTGGTGCTTATAGAAAATGTATGGAGTTGTGAACTCGAGAGTTGTAGCTGCTTGGCAACTCAAGACAGTAATTTGGTAGCTCAGGTCTGAGCCGCGTTCTCTATTTAGCTAAGTCTTCCTAAATCCAGCAGGTTCTGCGAGGATGACTATTTCTATTCAAATTAGTTGTATGAGTTTATGCTCTAAGTGGAGGAGTCTTCCTCCAATTGATATCGAATCCTAATATTGAATCCCTAAGGCATTGTTCAAGCGTGAGCTAATTCTTAGTTCCATCGACTCGTTCGATATCGTAAAGGATATCGACGAGGTGATTTGTCAGCGGAATCATGTTAATCCATCCAGAGTTCCGTATATCTTTGTTTTGAAAAAGTAAAACTCTCCTTTCGTGATCGAGGAAGGGTCAGTTTAGTCAAAATAAGCTGGGCAATGGTGTTATCATATTATCCAGCTATATTTTTATCCAAGAGTTTGATGTGCGTGTTATAATTCTGATTCTGTAATCATCAGATAATGCATGTGGCGTAGTTTATAAAGGTTGTGGAAGTTCTCCTGTTATCTGCGTGAATCTCGCTTTAGACTTAGGCTCGTTCGAGGACGAACGAGAGTCTAAGTGGAGGAGAATGAAACGACATCGGTCAGTCATTTCGGGAAATAGGACTCCGATTTACGTGCTAATAATTTTAAAATATTCTTTAGGTCCATTGGGACTTATTTGTAAAATTTGAGCAAAATCAGACCTCGTTTGGTAGGCATCGGAAGAAGGTTTAAGTTTTTATTATTCTCGATAAATATTAAAAAGATATTTTCGAGCTCGGTTTTGGCGAACGAGCTCCGATTCGAAATCCGAAAGCGCCGTTAGGTTCGTACGATTATTTGTGACTTTTGTGATTTTTCGAAAGTGAATTTCGAGGTTGTTCGGCTAGTTTCCGCTAAAATACCGAAAGTTAAATAATTTGACCTTTTTCCATTTAAATTCGCATCTTTAGTTTCGAGAACCCGATTTGAGATCCGCCTTAGCGAGTATGCTATATATATTTTGTATATCTTACTTGAGAAATGCGGGATCATTTCGAATTTCGTAGAGTTTAATTTTCATCGCGAAAAGAAAAGAAAATAAAATAAAAGAAGAGAGAAAAGAAAAAGAAAAGGAAATGAAAAGAATGAAATGAGGCGGTGGGGGGGTCCTTAGCAGACAAACAGAACAGAAACAAGCAAAAAGCAGAAAACGAGAAAAGGAATTGACGATGGAGAAAAAAATACCAGAAAATGAGAAAAGGATCCGGAAAAAGATAGAATTTTCACCCCGAAATATTCAAGTAATGATCTTAATGCATTATTTGAGTTTATTATGTATGTTTGAATATATTCTGACGGTAAAAATTAGGATATTAGACATCGTTTTAATAAGTTCAATTGATAGTTTCAAGGGTCAATTGGACCCCGATAATGCAATTGATTATATATTCGTACTCAGTGAGTTATGGAAAACATATAAATATAATTTATTTAGGGTTTGGTTATGTGATCTTAAACCCTGTACATAGGCCTAGCCTGCATATTTCGTATTCGAATAGGGTATAAGGTTCCTAACCGGATTACCCTAAGATATGGGGAATGGAGCCTTTAGCCTCATATGACATATTTTTTCTGGTTATTGAACACAGCGGGATCATTTGGCAATGAATCCAAAGGACAAAGCGGTTATTGAGTGGCTGTACTAACTTTGTAACAAGGTAAGTGTTTATATCCATTTCTTTGGAGGCCCTTGGCCTTGTGGATATTCTACCACGTGTTCCTTCCGTGTGTAGCTGCCGATAGGTGTACTCATTACGGCTTAGCTTTGAATTTACATTGTATATTATATGTTATGCCCTGTTGTTGGTATTGCATTGAGCATATGAGTATTGCACTCTAGTTTTGAGCATTGCATATACTTCCCGATTGGCGATGAGAGTCCTGCACCAGTGAAGGGTCATTATTGCATATACTTCCCGGTTGGCGATGAGAGTCCCGCACCGGTGAAGGTTCATTATTGCATATACTTCCCGATTGGCGATGAGAGTCCCTGCACCGGTGAAGGGTCATCATTGCATATACATCCCGGTAATCGATGAGAGTCCCGAGCCGGTGAAGGGTCATTATTGCATATATCTCCTGGTAGATGACGAGAGTCCCGTGCCGGAGATAGGTATCAGGCATATGTGACTGCATTGCATCGTACCACATTCATCCCGTCTCATTCATATGTGACTGCATTGCATCATACCGCATTCATCCCATTTCATTGCACCGCATACTGACTATTGTATGTATGGTGTTGTGTTTTATGTATGCGGTATGTATACTATGTCATGGACATATCTCAGTTTGTCTATATATTTCTGGCTCGTATTCTGGGTTGCGGGGATCGGGTTACACGCCACAACGGTATAAATATATGGATCGGGTTGCACTCCGCAATGGTATAAATATATGGATCGGGTTGCACGTCGCAACGGTATAAATATATGGATCGGGTTGCATGCCGTGACAGTATGAATATATGGATCGGGTTGCACGCTGCAACAGGATGTATTTCTGATTGTTGATATGTTCGGGTTACCTATATGTTCTGGCTATCTTACGTTCCTTGTTGTTGATGAGTTTGTGATTCCACACGTATTTCTAGTTGTTATCTGGCTCTGCCTTTCATAATTTAAATAAGAGGAATTTGGTTTATCTGTTTCTTTTCTCCCTGGCTAGCTATCCTATTCTTTGAGGTGGCTAGTCTGCCCCACTTATTGAGTCCTTTGACTCACCCTTGTTTGTTGTTTGTTTCTTGTCTATCTATTTCGTTTCGGCAGGTTCGCTCCAGGATTGAGTTCGCCACGTTGTAAAGGAGCGAAGACGACTTCAGCTGTCAGGGTGAGCCAACTTTTATCCGAATGGCCACCAGTTTATTGATCGTTATTTCAGTTACATTTGGCTCCCTTCAGGAGGTATCTGTCTTCTTTTGTACTCTTAGATGTCTAGTCTGGGTAGCCCTAAACCTAGTATGTTGGGTAGTCAGCTGTAATTTCTTTTGTACAGCTTAGAGGTATCAGTCTGTTTGTGTTTTTTTAAGTCTTGTCCTTATTTATGAATTATTATATTTATTTTCCTAATTTAATTGGTAAGGGTTCGTCCGACGGGTCTGGGGAATGATGTCGGGTGCTCGCACAGCCTAATCGGATTCTCGGTCGTGTCACAAATATCACGACATGTACGCATGGATAGGGGAAGACTCAAACAGCACCAAAGAGCAAGTCAAGTGGCTGGTGGAGAAATTAAAGCAATTCCAAGGCACCAAGGAGACTAGAGGACTAGCTTATGAAGACCTCTACATGTACCCTAACTTGAAATTGCCCGATGGTTATAAGATACCCAAGTTCAACATGTTTGATGGCAGAGGCGATCCGATGGCTCCCTTAAGGTCCTACTGTGACAAGCTTGTTAAGATTGGACATGATGAGAAGATTCATATGCAGTTGTTCAACCGTAGTTTGACCGGCGATACACTGGTATTGTACTCAAAGCAGCAAACAAAGAAGTGGACAAGTTGGGAAGCAATGGCTGGAGACTTTGTTGATAGTTTCGGGCACAACACTGACGCAATGCCTGATTGATTCTATCTGGAGAAGCTGAAGAAGAAGCCCACTGAAACCTTTAGGGAGTTCAAAACTACATGGAGAGCTGAAGCCGCCAAAGTCCAGCCTCCTATGGAAGACACAGAGATAGTGGATACTTTCATCCGCATACAAGAGGATGTCTACTTTGACAAGATACTGAATATGCAAGACAAGAAGTTTGGAGATTTGATCAAGATTGGAGACATGGTTGAAGATGGTTTGAAAACTGGTAGGATGGTTAGCCTGGCTGCACTACAAGCCACTAACAAGGCACTGTCGCACCCCCATTTTTCGAGCTCGGATCGAGTTCAAGGTCGGGCTTGACTAGGGTGACTTTGGAACGAGTTTTGGAGTCGCCACCTAATAAGTTTGTCTAAAGGCGTACTAGGTCACCTAAAATGTCTAAGTATCTAAATTAACTCCGGGAAGTCATACTAACAAAGATTCTAAGGTAAGAAGCCCTTGTGACTCGAGAAGAAGGTGCTAGGCACTTCCCAAGCCCCACGAAAAAGTGGTTCCCAACCGGATTTAAATTTTGGGATATAAGCCTACTCATTGAATAAACATGCCAAGTAAGCCTACTAGTGCAAAGGTCAAGGTTAAATTAAGACATGTTGTATTCTAACGTATGAGCTATGTTATGGGCTAGTGGTGCAATTTTTACTTAAAAGATTCTAAACCACCAAGATAAAGGTAAAATATCAACTAGCTCTAATGTTGGGACATTTCATGCAACTTTAATGGCAAATCATAACTTACTGTCACGGCAGAATTGACCATTTTCATATACGATCTAAATTAACCACCTAATCGCAGTTTTAACACCCTTAAATATCTTTTAACTTAGAAGGGATAGCTCAAATCATGTCTCAATTTTTGGTCGTTTCTGCAAAAGTTCAATTCTGGTGAGAATTAAAAACAATGATAATATTTGAAAGTAGTGAAAAGCATATTTAAGATCCCAAAGGATAAATTCTTTAGATATAGAAATAAAATGAATTGTAATGTTCAAAAGAAAGTGTTAGCCATTTTGACCGATATTTTGACATTAGTTGTCAACTACCATTGTTCGTATGGCTATTTATTGTGAGGTCGTGTTTAAAATAATAACAAATACATGTACATAACCTTACACTTACGAATATTATATTTATCTAGTGAAAATACTATATAAGACAAAAATGCAAATATATAAGTGTACATGTATATAAGTCAAGGCATAACATATATAATTGGAAATGATAAAATAGTTTGCAAGGTTTGTTTATATAACTTAGCAAGTTAGCTTTTTTGACACTTCACAAAAAATAAATATATATTTGTAAATCTCAAGACTTGCCCTCCAAAGCCATAGCTCACTTCCCAAACTATTAATTAGTTTGAAAGAGTTGAAAAAAAAGTTTGAAATACCAGAATTGCAGGAACAGGCCCTTTAGTTTAAAATCTGGCAAGTTCAGTAAATGAGCCCTTTTGCAGATTTATCTATTTGCAGAAATAGCCACTTTTCACTTAAAAGATTTTGGATTCTGTACAAACCTTGTTATAACTTGCAAAATCAGATTTCTGTTAGTTTACATAAGCAGTCCAGTATTCAGAAAAATTTCCAGATTTTAGCTTTTGCATAAATAGTCCAGATTTCGGATTGTGTTGCAATTTAAGCCCTTTTTTCAATTTTAGCAGAAAAACGGCCACTCTATAATCTGACATAGCACTGCCCTGTTTTCAATAAATTCCAGATTCTAAGTTATGCACAAATAGCCCAGTGTAACTTTTAGCCTTCCAACACATGTAAGATATGAAGAGAGTAAGAAGAGGCCCCTGTTTAAGCCCAGTTTTCACTGCACCTAACCATTAACATGGCTCTATAGCTGTTTTAGCAATACACACCAAGGGGAGTCCTAACAAATACATAATGGGGGTCTAGGGAAATGGCACATGTCTATACCAAGAGGGAAAAAAAAAAGGAAGAAGCAGTGCCCTGTGTACACTTTTTCAGTATTTCACAAGTTCTTCTCATTAAAGTTCTTGCCAGTACCAACACTGGACTTTTGAATCCACTTTTACACTGCTAGTTGTAACATCTGCTAGTGTCATTCTATTGACACTTTTACCTGTCAATAAAGACTTAGTAATGGTATAGCTTTCTAGCTATCCGATATTTTTCAGAACCTGCATAAGGGGTTAGAGAGACTGACATATAAACAGTCCAAACGACGAATACAGACTTACAGATATTACCTTGCAAAATAACCAGATTGCATATACATATTCATGTCTTCCAGAGTTAAGAAACAAATCCAAAATATAGATAAATACCAACTATTTAAAGATAGGAGCATGCTTTCAGTTTATAGGGATATCTTCATACAGACTTACCAGATGAACAAAAGCGGGTAACAAAGAAACTGGGTACACAAGGCAAGACCCTTGAAACCAGACTGCAAACTTTCTCACTTCCAACTAGTAAAGCAAAATAGAACAGGAAACTAGAAAGTATCTCGTGAGACGCAGGGGTGTTTCAGTGAGTAATATTTAAGAGCACGAGTGGCAGTAATGCAGTGTAAGTGTCTGGGTGCTTGGGGAAGAGAGTGTAAGAAGAAGAAGATAAAAGTAGTATTTGGTGAGTATTCTTCAGTATTTTTGAGTGTCTAAGTGTGTGAGTGTCCCTACTAAAGTGAGGAGGGGCTGATTATATAGGGCAAGGAGTGGTCTGTTTAAATTTCAAATTACGGTCAGGAAAGGAAAAGAGAGATCAGCACTTTTTAGAGGGGAGGAAAGAAGGGATTATGCTATCAATCAAGGGGATATCACAACCAGATTCTCCCTAAAATAAGGCTAATCACTTGAATTTTGAAATCAAATAACATATTTTCCTTTTATATGAAACAGAATAAGTAAAGGGAACACTTAGGTCTCAATTTATACATATATATGAATTGGCTTTTAAATATTCTCTTGATATCTTGCAAACTTCCTAAAGATATCCTAACTAATTCAAAATTCAGATTTGAAAGCATATTTCCCTTTTCAACAGGAGGCAATGAACTAACTGTATATACAGAAATGTTTCAAGGATTCACAAGTTTTCATAACACAAAGGGACTAAGTTTCATACGTGCGAACTTGCAATATCAAATTCACAAAGTTAAGCGCGATCAATCTCCAAATAGACAAGCACTTCGGACTCGAATAAAATCGAATCAACTGAGAATCGCACAACTCAATCAAAGCTAAAAAGAAAAAATCAATTTTCATGCCTGAACACAATAGACAATGTGCCTTACTTTTCTTCTTAAAACATACTCCCTCCGTCCCAATTTATGTGGCACCATTTGACCGGGCACGGAGCTTAAGAAAATAGAGGTTGACCTTGTTAAGTGTCAATTTTACCCTTGAAAAAGTAAGAGAGAGAAGATTTGAGTAATAAAAAAGTTGTTGTTAGGTTTAAAAGTATGTAGGGCCCAATAAGGGTAAAATAGAGATAGTGCATTAAATAGTTGTCAAATAAGGAAAGGTGCCACTTATTTTGGAACAAACAAAAAAGAAAATGGTGCCACATAAATTGGGACGGAGGGAGTAATAATTAACTTGTGGGCATGAATTTCATGGGTTCACTTTCAAATGAAAAAATGAGACACACATGATTTTATGTTAAAACATAGCAAGCATAATTTCACAAATAAACCCATGACTCACATAAAATTTTCAGGAAATAACCAGAAAAAGAAAAGGGAAAAATGTTACCCGTCACTAGACCGGGCGGGTCGGGTTGACGGAGTTGGAACCGGGTCCGTTTCTTTCTTGCCTTATTCAACCTGATTTGCTAAGATTTTGAGTTCAATGCCTTGAATCTCGTTTTGCAACAGTGTGAACGTTGAAACGATAGTCAAATATTCCCGAATTGTCTTGATTTACCTTGATTTCGAAGGATTCCCGTTTGAATCCTTTCTTTTCCTTTTCGGCTTCATCAGACGAGGAGAGAGAGAGAGGTTGACTTTCTCTAATTTTGCGTGAGTGGAGATAGGTGAGAGAGAAGAGGAATCTCCGGCGAGTTTGGTGGTGGAGGGTGGCGTCGGGTGATGTAATTGGAAAGAAAGGGGAATGAGTTAGGGTTTTGAAGTTTTTTTTGGGGGGGGGGGGGGTGGGGGGGATTGTAATTAAGAAAGATAGTGGAATCTTGGCCATTGGATTAAACACACGGACGAACTGGATCTAGCCACGTTGGCGCGTATATATTGTGTATATATCTATTTATGAGTGGATGTGTATGCGTGTATATTAGTGTATATCTAGTTTATATGTAGGTATAATTGGCCAATAATTAGCTTGAAAATGCCAACAAATAAGAGAAAAATTAATGAAATATGAGGAGTAATATTATAAAACTTAGGAAAAATAATAATTGACTCAAAATAATTATAAATGAATTTATGTAATATTAATTGAATGTAAATAATTGCAAAATGGATATTCAAGTGTATAAATCACATAAATAGTTACAGAATTGTGCAAGTATTTTGAAAACGACCTAAGTAATGCAATTATGTAATATATTCACAATTAAATAAATATTATATAAATATGAGATTAAGGATAAGGGATTACAGACGTAAATGTACGACATCTAATGCAATTTTGTTAGAAAATTTTAATATGCATTTTAAAGCTAAATACAACCAATTATGAAAAGGTGGGATAAAATTGGGTGTCAACAGCTGCCCCTCTTTGCCCGAAGATGATGAAAGAATCTTCGGGCAAAGATAGTTGACGGAGTAGCCAATTTTGTCACGACGGGCGGGCAAAATGGTATTTAAAAATTTGTAATTGCACGATCTCTGTATAGGGAACTGATTTTGAAAGCGATTATGATAAAGTGAGGAAGGGCTCAAAGGGATGGTTTTATAGCGTTGCCCCATATGTTGTCGTGTTTGTTGTTGTAACTAGTATTCTGTGCCTGCACTCAAAGAAAGATTTATGAGTTTTGGGGAGAGGGGAAGTGTTGATTTGTGCATCCTCCTCATTGTTGCATCTTGGGCAAGGATATCGATTTTTCAATGAATTTTGAGAGAACCTCAAAATTCTGCCCCAGTGTCGTCTTGCATCTTTTTGGAATTTTTGAGGGAATCCTCAAAAATTCTGCCCCAGTTTATTGCCCTTAATAGATCACCTTACTGTAAATAGTGCCTGCAAAACAAAACATACGTGTATGTCCAATTCTAAGGCGGACGGGCCTAATAGTAGTACCTGCAAAATAAAATAACATGTATGTGTATATCCAATTATAAGACAGATGGGCCCAGTAGTCATATTCTAAGCCTGACGGGGCTCATCATCATATTTTAAGCCTGACGAGGCTAGTCGTCATATTTTAAGCCTGACGAGGCTAGTCGTCATACTTTAAGCCTGACGAGGCTAGTCGTCATATTTTAAGCCTGACGAGGCTAGTCGTCATATTTTAAGCCTGACGAGGCTATTCGTCATATTTTAAGCCTATCATATTTTAAGCCTGACGGGGCTAGTTGTCATATTTTAAGCCTGACGGGGCTAGTCGTCATATTTTAAGCCTGACGTGGCTAATCGTCATATTTTAAGCCTGACGAGGCTAGTCGTCATATTTTAAGCCTGACGCGGCTAGTCGTCATATTTTAAGCCTGACATGGCTAGTCGTCATATTTTAAGCCTGACGCGGCTACTCGTCATATTTTAAGCCTGACGTGGCTAGTCGTCATATTTTAAGCTTGACGCGGCTACTCGTCATATTTTAAGCCTGACGTGGCTAGTCGTCATATTTTAAGCCTGACGAGGTTAATCGTCATATTTTAAGCCTGACGAGGCTAAGCGTCGTATTAAAAGTGCCATGTCCAAAAGCTTGTAAGTGCATTCCTCTAGTGCATGTCAGATATTGAAACTGGAGTTATTCATTCTCAGATTAATGTATTGACTGCGAGTCTTGTATTTGTAAGAAAAGATCTGCTCTCAAAGAAAAAGTTGTTAATTTAAAACAAAGTGGTTGCCTTGCATTGAACACCCGAGTGTCGGCTTGAATCTGCATTTGTCCTTTGATGTGATATCTTTGAAAATCTTTGTTATCCAATTGATCATGCCGATACCTCTTCCATTTTAGGTTGAAAACTTTTGGGTGAGTGTATTGGGTTAGGAGGATGTCCCAAAAATTGTGCTTATCTTGACTAGGAGAAAATGAAATTTTTATTGTAACGAAACCCTGCCCAAGTAGGCTTCTTACATATCTTGTCAATACGATAATCAAGTCATACATGGTTCAGGTACAAAGTAGGGATAAAGGGCAAAAGAGCAGTCAAATATAGAGATGTTAGATTTTGCATGGTGATGGATTGCCTTCATGTGTTGCGCTTTCTCTTCAAATGCCTCAGAGCTATCTTCGATGGATTGCCTTGAACATAGACTGTGTTTGCAGCTTGAGAGTTGGAACTGTCATTTGATGGTTCTTGTTGTACCGTTATCTTGCCTTTTTCAATCAAATTCTGAATTTTGTGCTTCAGTGCTGGACATTCTTCAGTGTCATGACCTTGAATATTCGAATGATATGTGCAAGTCTTTGATGGATCAAAATCCGAACGAGGAACCCCTCCATTTCTCGGCTGCAATATCCCTTGATTCCTTAGTCTTTCAAATATACTTGTCAAAGGTTCAGCTAGAGGAGTAAATGTGCGAAATTTCATCTTTTTTCTCTGGTACCGATTGCGTTGAGCTTGATAAGATTTTTGTTGAAAGTCTTGTAAGTGGGGAGGTTGTCTAGTGTGTAAGTCAGGAGTATCATGAAATCGTAGATTTCGTTGATTTTGGTTGTACGGTGGTTGGTGCCCAGTCATGGCGACTAATGTGTTGTCTTCTTCATTACTTTGCAAATTCTCAAGTGTCTCGGGTTGAAAATGTTGATTAATATAGTGCACTGTTGAACTTCCAATAATCTTCCCTTCCTGAATGCCAATTTCTAGTTCCCTTATTATTCGAATCAGATTAGGAAAGTCGCGCGCCTGCACTCCAAGAAATTTGTCATAGTAAATCCCTTCTTGGATTTGGATGAATGTTGAAACTAACTCTTCTTCAGGTAAAGGAGGGTGTATCTTTGAAGTTTCAATTCTCCATCGGGTAGCATATTCTTCAAAAGACTCGTGTTGCATTATTTTGACTTTGTACATCTCATATAGCTGCACATCCTTTCGGACGTTGAACTTGTATTGCTCGACAAAATCTTGGGCCATATCTTCCCAAGTGTGCCATTTGCTAAAATCTTACTTGGTATACCAAGTCAGTGTCAACCCAGATAAACTTTGGATGAATAATTGCATTCTGATAGCCTCGTTGTATCCGATTCCAATTAATCTACTGCAGTAATCTTTCAAATGATAGAAGGGATTTCCCTTTCCGTCGAAAGTGCTGAATTTTGGAATTTTATATCCATGCGGTAGCTCAACGTATGGATGTAGACACAAATCCTTATACCTCAAACTTTGAATGTTCCTTAAACTCATCTCTTCTTTCACAACCATTTCTAGATTATGAAGCTTTTCATTTAAACCCTCCTGTTCATTTGGCTGGATTTCTTTTCTGTGCTTCTTATGTGGGTGTACCGCCAGCTGATTCTGCTTGTCCCTTATCTCAACTTGGATAGTAGAATCAAAATTTCCCAACTTTGTTTGCTGTCCTGAGGTCTTTGTTCCAGAGGTGAATGTTTCAACTTTGCCTGTCATTCAGCTTCTTCTTAATGCAGATTCTTTGCCAATTTCGGTGTTCAAATGCTAGGTAACCTTTAACAAAATGACAAAATATGCAAAACAGAGTTAGTATATTATGGATTTTGAAACAAAATAGCACATAAAGGTCATATATGCAGCTAAGAGGATGCCTAAAAAGTATATAATAGACTAATGCTTGAACTAGACACTATGACAAATGGTATAGAGATTATAAAGGATTGCTTGAGTGCTTTATGTAGCAGTCAAGGAAAAGATTTTGGTTGATGAATCATTGATAAGGATGTTGCGATGAATGCAAAGTCAATGAAAAAGGTTGGACTTTAGGTGACCAAAAGGGAGGTCGGCTCTTTGTCAAACACCAAAGACCCGCGATCACCATTTTCTTTACAAATTTGTCTGTCGTGATCCATGTCTTTTCACGATTGTCAACCAACTGCTGTATTTTAAAATTTGCACCAACTTTCCTTATTGGGCAAAAACAAAATTTTTATTATAAAGGGACCGAACCCGGTGTGGGCTGCCTACGTATCCTGCTACTGACAGGAATCAGGTCAAGCATAGTTCAAAATACATAAAGGGGAAATCTTAAAACATGTGCCATAAAGCTTGCTTAAAAAGTAAACTAAATGTCTCCAAAGATTATGCAACTTAGAAGCTCTCTTCTTGTATTCGGATGTTTGTCATTAAACTGTCGCCTCTTTGACCTGGTCATATGCAATTGCTTCTTCATTAGTATTTTCAATCTTGATTTGCCCAGACTTGATCAGCTCTTCAATCTTCTCTTTAAAAGCAAAACACTTCTCAACATTGTGCCCCAGCATGCCCGAATGGTAAACACATGACTGTTTCATATCTGCTTTCCACGGTTCCTTGTAAATTTTCCTTTCAATAGGGTGTACTATTCCTGCGTCTTTCAAGCTTTCGTACAAACTTGCATATGATCCACCAATGGGAGTGAACTTGCGAGGAGCATCGCGAGAGGAACCCTTAGTGCTATTTGTTGGCTTCTGATAAGAAATTGGGTTAACTGACTGTGAGCAAACTTCAATTGTTGGCATAAAGGTTAGAGGTTGGCACCACATAAGTTGAGGTTTTCCCTTTGGCACTTCGACTACCTTGCCATTTTCCACTAAACTCTGAATCTCCTTCCTCAGAGCGATGCATTCATTGGTGTCATGACCTGGTATGCTGGAGTGAAATACACAATGTTTGCTTGAATCAAAGTGAGGTGGTAGTGGGGTAAAGACTTCTCCACGTTATGGCTGCAACATCCCGATAGACTTAAGTTTCTCAAATTGAACAGACAGTGATTCATGCAAAGGGATGATGGCTTGGTTATTAAGGGATATTTGGATCGGGCTTGGGGTTTTGGTAACGGTACCTTTCCCTTTCTTTGTAACGTTCATATCCTTGGATTGTGCTTCAGTCAAATTATTACCCAATACCTTTTGAGAAATCGGTTCTATAATTTTTTTCCTTTTCAACAAGCTATTGCCTGCACGATGGTCGCCATAGGATTTATATCGGTTAATAAAGGCTTCGACCAGGTCGCTCCAAGAATTCCATTTGCTTGTGTCTTGCCCTATGTACCAAATCAATGCTGACCCTGTAAGTGTCTTAACAAATAGTTTCCTCTTGAGTTCATCGTCGTGTTCCATAGTTTCTAGTTGGTGTAGATATGCTCCCAAATGTACATAAGGATTTTTAGTTCCATCATACGATGGAAGTTTCGTCGTCATTCTGATATCTGATAGTTGTGCGTAAACCTTTGCAACAGTTGGTGGATTCTCCTCACTTCCCATCTCCTGATTGCCTCCTGCCAACCCTTTGAATGCTCTTTCAACCATGAACGAATGTAAATTTGGAAAATGCTTTGGATCACACTCATATATTGCGGTGGTGCAATAGTGTAGACCAGAGAACTAGAGTGATCCTCAAACATTGGTTTCGGGAATTCTTGTGGCATGTCAAAGGTGCCCTTGAGGCTGACCATCACACCTCTTACCCTGTCAATTTTCTGCTCCATACGCATAATACTTGCTGCAACAACTTCCTCCTGATTTGACAAATCACCAATAAGTGCACTCTGCTTAGCCATGTCTTCTATTTTGGTGTTCAACTTGAGCCGACCTTTTGGAGAGGAAGTCTTTGAGTTAGCAATAAGAAATAATCAGAATGTGCAAAAAGATTTCGAATATCAGGATTTGAGTATTAGCTTGGAAAAAAATAGGGTTATATGTATTGGAGAGATATTGAATTTGGGGAAAAGATACATTCAGGTAGAGAGAGAGAGAGAGAGAGAGCAACAAACGAGTTCATGCAATGCACACATATCAAGTAACGAATGCATCCTATAATGCGAAAGACCATTTTACGCACGGTGATTTTGAAAAGCGCTTTGTGCCACATGTCTCATTTCATTTGGTAACAAAATAGGGAGCCTAAGAGATAATATTGCATTTATTGGATCTTATTACATTGGATGATAACGAAATAGTGTAAAAAGCGGAAAATATTAAATATTGCTAGGAAATTAGATCATGGCCAAATAAACATCTTTCATGCCGATCCATCCCCAAAAGATTCTTCCTCAGATGAATCTTCCTCGGCCGAACTTGCCCCTGATGAATCTCCTTGGAAGATGATATTGTCTACATCAGTTAAGAGCCGGGATATATCAAATGTGAAGTTCTTCAAGATTTCCCAAGCCTTTCTTCCTTTCTCCTCTATTCCTTTGTTTGCCACAGAGCTCATTCCTTCGCTAGCCCATATACCTATAGACTCTATGCGTTTTGTCAATAGTTCTGCCTTACTGCGCCATTTGCCTTTTTCTTTGTTCTTTGCTTCTTCCAAACTCTTCTTTTTCACTATTTTCTCTCGTGCTTTTGCCAGTTGTTTGTGTAGCCTCTTGCACTCAGATTCCAATTCATCGACATTTTTTTCCTTTTTCTTGTTGCTTTTGGTTGAACTGCCTTTGTTATGTCTTTCCTTAGCCAGTCTGGATAATTTTCATCATAGCCTGCATCAAATCTGTCTCGTCCAATAGTCTCAAATCCCATTTGTCGCCTTTCTTTCCAAAGTTCTAATATCTTGTCTTTGAATGGTATCACTCCTCCGGAAATATCTGCTTTGAAACTTCTGATGTCTACGATTTGGGGTACAATCTGCTTTCTCCCCGCTTGTCTAAGTGCCCTTAAAGGGGTATATGGGTAAACTCCTCTAAAGCCCACTAAGATGAGAAACGAGTCTCTTTCCGACCGTGTGATCACTGTAGTGCTGGGAAAGTAGTCAAACATCCATTGTATACTTTCAGACATCAACTGAGAAAGCCTGTGGTGCCAGCCTTCGGCAGTTGTTGGCCGGTCCCACTTTTCAAGAGCACTGTCCATGCCGGTGGTATGTGTCAAGATATAGTTTTCTCTTGGTATGGAGTGGAAGCCTTGGTCTGTGTTGTTCTTCTTGTGCAAATGCTCCATCAACCAAATTTGTAGAAGCAAATTGCAACCTTCGAAAAAGCTAGCGCCCTTCTTGCATCTTTCTAAAGCTTGATACATCTCTGCAACAATCATTGGTACCAAAGTGTATTTCTTGCTGAAGTCCTTGAGTAAGGCAACAGCAATTGATATCTTGCAAACATCAACTCGTCCTTTGTGTTGTGGAAACACGAAAGTCCCTAAAAAGCTGGTAACAAAAGCAAGCACTCTCTGCTCTTGCCAATCTGCCTGGTTAATGTTGAAATAGTCTTCGGCTTCTTGAAGTGCTTCTTCATACCCAAATTTAATGTAGAGGGATGTTAGAGAAATCCCCGACTGCCTTATACTGTCTGTGCATAATTCGGGCTTAAACCTAACCATTTCGAAGAACTCCTCGGGTGTAATGTTCTTAGGCATCAAGACTTCTTCACTTTCAAATGGTAATTGAGTTAACCCGCCTATTTCCTCCAGTAATGGCGTCAACTCTACACTCCCAAAGTGAAAAACTGCTCGATCTACATCCAGATGGTGTACTGCTGCTTCTATCATCCCTTTCACTGCACTGTGCTCTATTAGTGAAACTAAATTCCCCAACACCACTTTGACTTGATTTTGTTGATCTGTGCTTAGGTTTTCCCACCAATCTCTTAGCAACTGAGGGACTTCAACAACTATGCCAAATGTTCTTGTGGCCATGATCTTTTGGAAAAGATGAAGGAAGGAGAAAAAAGGGAAGGAAGATGCCTAAATTTTGGTTGTAAGCAAACGATTAACGTGTGGCACGAGCTTTTGAAAACAATGCAGTTGAAATATGAAGAGAAGTGTCGTCGTGGGTTGAGGACCCTTTAGACACTTTAGACAAATGTTGCTAATGGACTTTTGACAAACCACTGATGGTCAGTCTTTATATAATGCCTAAAGGATAAATGCGCATGATGTGTCATCCCGTCTATCAAGTGGTCATTTTTGCTTCAAATTGGGCCTTTAATGCCTTTTCGGTTACCTTTTGTGCGTCTGAATAGCATTGAATACAGAATGATTCCAACCGCTTATGAATAAACAATCGTTTCTGATTCAATCTGGGCTTTGATGCCGCTTCGGTTACCATTTGTGCCTTTGAATGGCATTGAATGCAGAATAATTTTAACCGCTTAGGAATAAACAGTTGTTTCTGATTCGATTTGGGCTTTGATGCCGTTTCGGTTACCATTTGTTCCTTTGAATGGCATTGAATGTAGAATAATTCCAATAGACGGTCCACATTTGCACGTTCAATCCTTTAAGTATATGCCAAATAGATCGTGTTCAACGCTCTTTGGAGGTCAAAAACCCGTTCGGATTGTTTGAACAAGTTGGCCTATTGGACTTGAGAACAAGTCGGCTAATGATATGTCATGATGAATGATTCCTAGCGCCGCTACTAAAGAGTGGAGTTAGCTAGACCGGGTTTTATTATCCTCCCAAGCGGACGGCTCGGAAGTGGGAACGTCTCGGACCAAATAGATTCCAAGTCGTTCCCCCTAGAGAAATTTTTGTGAGGGAAGAAGTGGTTGTAACCACCGTATTTTTTAATACACGATTTAGAAAGTTGCCAGGAGTGGCGGAAGATATGGATGGTATGCACAAGCTTGAAAATGTACAAATTTGGAAAGAAATGCGCAATTGTCCTAAAAAAATGCTTAAGTATATGCACATATGGAAACATTTCATAAAATAAATTTAAAAAGGATAACAAAACGAACGCACATTAGTTTTGAAAAATAGAAACTAGACAATATTAAGTAAAATTGTTTTGAAGAAAAGAAATTTAGCAATTTTATGGAAAGGATGAAAAAAATAATTTTAAAAAGGAGGAGTAAAAAGAAAAATAAAATAAACAAGATAGCTTTTAAAAATAGGAAGATAGAAACTAGACAATAAAGAATTATGACGTGAAATTGTTTTAAAAGAAAATGATTTAACAAACTTATGAAAGATTTCGAAAATAATTGAGGTATTGGACGTGTTGTAAGAACCATCCAAGAGTGGGTTACTAGACGAGAACATGGTTCCCCCAGGCGGACGACCAAGGGGTGGGAACGTTTAGAATTGTTTGTTGTACCACTGACCAACTATATTCCAAACCGTTCCCCTTAAAGGATTTTTTGAGAGTGAATCGGCCGTGAGATCCACATAACCGTTTATAGTATGTGCAAGTGTAAACTCTCCAGGAATGCAGGGTGTGAGTGAAAATGTCATAAAGATTACAAGGATATTTCATACAAATAAATAATAAAATAAAGAAAGAAAAATAAAAAAGAAAACAAGTTAGTAAAATAATAATAAGCAAAATAATAAGTAAAATAAAGCAATTAATTCAATAAATAATAATAATAGAAATCCCAAAAAATAAAATTCGTTGTGGTTAGGACTATAAATAATCCCCAGCGGAGTCACCATTCTGTCGCACCCCATTTTTCGAGCTCGGATCGAGTTCAAGGTCGGGCTTCACTAGGGTGACTCGTTTGGAACGAGTTTTGGAGTCGCCACCTAATAAGTTTGTCTAAAGGCGTATTATGTCACCTAAAATGTCTAAGTATCTAAATTAACTCCGGGAAGTCATATTAACAAAGATTCTAAGGTAAGAAGCCCTTGTGACTTGAGAAGAAGGTGCTAGGCACTTCCCAAGCCCCACGAAAAAGTGGTTTCCAACCGGATTTAAATTTATGGATGTAAGCCTACTCATTGAATAAACATGCCAAGTAAGCCTACTAGTGCAAAGGTCAAGGTTAAATTAAGATATGTTGTATTCTAAAGTATGAGCTATGTTATGGGCTAGTGGTGCAATTTTTACTTAAAAGATTCTAAACCACCAAGATAAAGGTAAAATATCAACTAGCTCTAATGTTGGGACATTTCATGCAACTTTAATGGCAAATCATAACTTACTGTCACGGCAGAATTGACCATTTTCATATACGATCTAAATTAACCGCCTAATCGCAGTTTTAACACCCTTAAATATCTTTTAACTTAGAAGGGATAGCTCAAATCAGGTCTCAATTTCTGGTCGTTTCTGTAAAAGTTCAATTCTGGTAAGAATTAAAAGCAATGATAATATTTAAGAGTAGTGAAAAGCATATTTAAGATCCCAAAAGATAAATTCTTTAAATATAGAAATAAAATGAATTTTAATGTTCACTGCACCTAACCATTAACATGGCTCTATACCTGTTTTAGCAATACACACCAAGGGGAGTCCTAACAAATACATAATGGTGGTCTAGGGAAATGGCACATGTCTATACCAAGAGGAAAAAAAAAAAAGGAAGAAGCAGTGCCCTGTGTACACTTTTTTAGTATTTCACAAGTTCTTCTCATTAACGTTCTTGCCAGTACCAACACTGGACTTTTGAATCCACTTTTAAACTGCTAGTTGTAACATCTGCTAGTGTCATTCTATTGACACTTTTACCTGTCAATAAAGACTTAGTAATGGTATAGCTTTCTAGCTATCCGATAATTTTCAGGACCTGCATAAGGGGCTAGAGAGACTGACATATAGACAGTCCAAACGACGAATACAGACTTACAGATATTAGCTTGCAAAATAACCAGATAGCATATACATATTCATGTGTTGCAGAGTTAAGAAACAAATCCAAAATATAGACAAATACCAACTATTTAAAGATGGAGCATGCTTTCAGTTTATAGGGATATCTTCATACAGACTTACCAAACGAACAAAAGCAGTAACACAGAAACTGGGTACACAAGGCAGGACCCTTGAAACCAGACTGCAAACTTTCTCACTTCCAACTAGTAAAGCAAAACAGAACAGGAAACTAGAAAGTATCTCGTGAGACGCAGGGGTGTTTCAGTGAGTAATGTTTAAGAGCAAGAGTTGCAGTAATGCAGTGTAAGTGTCTGGGTGCTTGGGGAAGAGAGTGTGTAAGAAGAAGAAGATAAAAGTAGTATTCTGTGAGTATTCTTCAATATTTTTGAGTGTCTACGTGTGTGAGTGTCCCTATTAAAGTGAGGAGGGGCTGATTGTATAGGGCAAGGAGTGGTCTGTTTAAATTTTAAATTACGGTCAGGAAAGGAAAAGAGAGATCAGCACTTTTTAGAGGGGAGGAAAGAAGGGATTATGCTATCAATCAAGGGGATATCACAATCAGGTTCTCCCTAAAATAAGGCTAATCACTTTGAATTTTGAAATCAAATAACATATTTTCCTTTTATATGAAACATAATAAGTAAAGGGAACACTTAGGTCTCAATTTATACATATATATGAATTGGCTTTTAAATATTCTCTTGATATCTTGCAAACTTCCTAACGATATTCTAACTAATTCAAAATTCTGATTTCAAAGCATATTTCCCTTTTCAACAGGAGGCAATGAACTAACTGTATATACAGAAATCTTTAAAGAATTCACAAGTTTTCATAACACAAAGGGACTAAGTTTCATACGTGCGAACTTGCAATATCAAATTCACAAAGTTAAGCGCGATCAATCTCCAAATAGACAAGCACTTCGGACTCGAATAAAATCGAATCAACTGAGAATCGCACAAGCCAATCAAAGCTAAAAAAAATCAGTTTTCATGCCTGAACACAATAGACAATGTGCCTTACTTTTCTTCTTAAAACATAGTAAATAACTTGTGGGCATGAATTTCATGGGATCACTTTCAAATGAAAAAATGAGACACACATGATTTTATGTTAAAACATAGCAAGCATAATTTCACAAATAAACCCATGACTCACATAAAATTTTCAGGAAATAACCAGAAAAAGAAAAGGGAAAAGTGTTACCCGTCATTAGACCGGGCGGGTCGGGTTGACGGAGTTGGAACCAGGTCCATTTCTTTCTTGCCTTATTCAACCCGATTTGCCAAGACTTTGAATTCAATGCCTTGAATCTCGTTTTGCAATAGTGTGAACGTTGAAACGCTAGTCAAATATTCCCGAATTGTCTTGATTTGCCTTGATTTCGAAGGATTCCTGTTTGAATCCTTTCTTTTCCTTTTCGGCTTCATGAGACGAGGAGAGAGAGAGGGGTCGACTTTCTCTGATTTTGCATGAGTGGAGATAGGAGAGAGAGAAGAGGAATCTCCGGCGAGTTTGGTAGTGGAGGGTGGTGTCGTGTGATGTAATTGGAATGAAAGGGGAATGAGTTAGGGTTTTGAAGTTTTTTGGGGGGGGGGGGGTGTTTGTAATTAAGAAAGATAGTGGAATCTTGGCCATTGGATTAAACACACGGACGGACTGGATCTAGCCACGTTGGCGCGTATATATTGTGTATATATTTGTGTGTAAGTGGATGTGTATGCGTGTATATTAGTGTATATCTAGTGTATATGTAGATATAATTGGCCAATACTTAGCTTAAAAATGCCAATAAATAAGAGAAAAATTAATGAAATATGAGGAGTAATATTATAAAACTTAAGAAAAATAATAATTGACTCAAAATAATTATAAATGAATTTATGTAATATTAATTGAATGTAAATAATTGTAAAATGGATAGTCAAGTGTTTAAATCACATAAATAGTTACAGAATTGTGCAAGTATTTTGAAAACCACCTAAGTAATGCAATTATGTAATATATTCACAATTAAATAAATATTTTATAAATATGAGATTAAGGATAAGGGATTACACACGTAAATGCATGACATCTAATGCAATTTAGTCAGAAAATTTTAACATGCTAAATACAACCAATTATGAAAAGGTGGGACAAAATTGGGTGTCAGCAGGCACTACAAACTGGTAGCACAGGGGCATCAAAGAAAAAGAAGGACGGCGTTTCCTTCGTTGCTGCATCACTTGACCACTCTCCAACCCATAACCATTACTACCAAACACCACCTCCATCATACCCATATATTCCACCATCACCCACCTATCCAATCTACAACACCCAGCCCATGTTCCAAAACCCACCTCCACAAAGACCACCATATCCACAAAGTCCTAACAATTGAAATACCAATGCCTACAAACAAAGACCTCACACAAAAAACAACCCAAGACCCAAAAGGAACTATACCCCATTAGCCGAATCCCGCACTCAACTGTTTGAAAGACTCAAAGCAGCAGGCCACATACAACCCATCCCATTCAAAATGCCTGATAAAATGTCACCCTTCTTTGACCAAAGCAAAACCTGTGCCTACCAATCTGGGGGACCTGGTCATGACACTGAAAAGTGTTACGCCTTGAGAGATAAAATACAAGACCTGATCGATCAAAAAGTGATCCACTTGAAAATGCAAAACGTGCACAATAACCCTTTGCCTAACCACAGAGATAATAAGGTGAACTTGATCGAGTTGGATGAAGAATGCAACTTAGAAGGAACCATTGTAAAAGCAAAAGAGGCTACACCAACATCTGCTTCTATTTCCCAAGCACCTGAGCCTATCGAAGTAATGATGACCCCAAAATTCTACGTTGACGTAGTCCCTCCTTACAATGACAAAGCAGTGCCATGGGATTATGAAGCAGAGAAGAAGGACAAGCCGACAGTCGAGATCGTTGCTGCACAAGGAATGAGTAGGAGTGGGAGGATCTACACTCGCGAGCACCTTGTTCAAGGAAGACGAGGCACCAGTGAGGAAGAGTCTGAAGAACTGTAGAAGAAAGTCCAAGCAAAGGAACACTCCGTGGTTGAACATTTGGGCGAAACTCCCGCACAAACCTCTGTTCTGGCTTTACTCCTCAAATAAGAGAGCCACCAAAATGCCTTGATGAAAGTATTAGATGAGCGCATGTCCCGCTGGATACCACAGTCGAGAATCTGGCTAGCATGGTTCTACAAGTCATTGAATCCAACTGAATCGCCGCGCGTCATCCTATCAGCCATTTTGAATGGCATGGTTTGTATATGACCAGCTGCTTTGAGCTTCTCGAACAACTGAGTGCGAGATTCAGCCAGTGGGCTGTAGTTTCTTTTTGGTCTTGGGTTGTTACTGGCGTGAGGCCTTGGTGAATAAGTATTGGTGTTTCGGTAGTTAAGACTTTTTTGGTATGTCGGTCTTTGTAGTGGTGGGTTTTGGTACATGGGCTGAGTGTTGTAGACTGGGTAGGTGGATATGGGTGGAATGTATGGGTATGATGCAGGAGGTGTTTGGTAGTAGTGGTTATGGGTAGGAGAGTGGTCAAGTGATGCGGCCACGAAGGAAACATCGTCCTTCTTTTTTCTTGATGTGGTAGTGCTGGCAGCTTGTAGGGCTTTGTTAGTGGCTTGTAGTGCAACCAAGCTAACAATCCTTCCAGTCTTCAATCCATCTTCGACCATATCTCCAATCTTGATCAGATCTCCAAACTTCTTATCTTACAGATTTAGCATCTTGTCGAAGTAGACGTCTTCTTGTATGCGGATGAAGGTTGCCACTATCTCGGCGTCTTCCATGGGAGGTTGGACCTTGGCGGCTTCAGCCCTTCATCTAGTTTCAAATTCTCTAAAAGTCTCAGTAGACTTCTTCTTCAATTTCTCTAAGTAGAACTTATCAGGCATAGCATCAATGTTGTGTCCAAAACCGTCGACGAAGTCTCCAGCCATTGCTTCCCAGCTCGTCCACTTCTTTGTTTGTTGCTTAGAGTACCACACTAGCGCATCTCCGGTTAGACTGCGGTTGAACAGCTGCATTCGGATCTTTTTGTCATGTCCAACTCCAATCAACTTGTCACAATAAGACCTCAAATGAGCCATTGGGTCTCCACTGCCGTCGAACATGTTAAACTTGGGCGTCTTATAGCCTTCGGGCAGCTTCAAGTCAGGATACAAGCAGAGGTTCTCATAAGCCAGCCCTCGGGTTCCTTTGGTTCCTTGGAATTGCTTGAACTTTTCTACCAACCATTGGACTTGCTCGTTGGTGTTTTCTGGGTCTTCCTTGGTCCATGCATACATTTCATGATCTTTGGTGGGTGATGCGATGGTTTTTGTTACAACAGTGAAGAAGGGTAGGTTGTTTTATGGTGCTTTCGGTGGTGCAGTGTAGGTAGGGTAAGGAATGTCTTTTTCAGGATAGAGTGGATCTTTGCCGTAAGGGCGGGTGCTTTTGTTTGGTTCAACGATCGCATCAGCACGGGCAAGAGGGACCCTATTCTCCAACTCGAACAGTCTCTATTCCAAATTGGCATAGTCTTCATAGGCAACCACACCTTGCTTCTCAGGAGTTCCATTTCCAACTTTGTCAAACTCAGCCATGATATTTCGTCTCGTCCTTGTCCTTGTAGGTAAAGGGGGAGGTGTTAGGATTGATCCTCTGGATCTCAACCGGTATTGCGGCGCGGCCAGAATGCACAAACCTAAACTATCAGGAACTTGGGGACTGATACATCAAAAATAAAGAAAGAGAATGTGAGTATACGTTAGTTTAAATAAAATCGCATCCTATCATGCATGGGACCACTTTTGTGCCAGAGGTAGGCCTATCGAAGATTCGAAGTAACGTTTGCACCAAACACATCATTTCGTTTGTATACGCATAATCATCACCAGTCTAAAAACCCAAAAATGACAAAATTTTATTTGATTTGCTTGGCTTTATTACAACCACTATTTTAAGACAATGACTCAATTAAAACGAAAATAACGAAAAAAAAGACAAGACGACTCGACTCAATACGACCAGACCACGTGCCAAGCAAAGAGGCTTCAGATCAAGCATCAGTTCCAGCGTCCTCTTTTTCTTTCTTCTCTTTGGCCTCTTCTTTGGGCTTGTGAACCAAGCTCATAGGTGGAGGATCAGCAAATGTCTCCATTAGGTCCTTCCCAGCTTCCATGTCACCTAGAGCTTTCGCGAAGAACTAGCAGATTTCTATTCCCTATGCTTCCTTCTCTTCTAGTAGTACTGACTTAAAATACTTTCCCCATCCCTTAAGCAAATCTTGTAAATTCCCAGCAGCTTGTCTTGCAGCCATGACCTTGCCGGTCCAGTACTTGAGTTCATTCCCTTTGATCTTATCCTTGTATTGTCTCATCATCTCCCTCTCTTGTGTTACCCTTAACTCCTTCTTTCCTTGATCAAACTCGTGTCTCAGCTTCTTATATTTTTAGAGCAGCACTCGGTGCTTTGGTTTTCCTTTTCAGTGTAGTCTTTGATCGAAATTTCGCTTTATCTTCACTGAGCCATTGAGGATAAGCCAGAGTGGCCGCGGGGTTCACACTACTGTCTCGACAACGAAAAAATTGCATAGTAAGCCTCTTTTCCCACATTGTCAATATAGTGCCAACCATTGGGTGCTCGATATCCTTTATATCAACATTGAAGCTTCTTCCCTCAATCAACTATGGGGTTTGTTGTGTCATTCCCACTTGTCGAAGGATTCTTAGAGGAACATAGTGATGAGTTCCTCGGAATCCAATCAATGTCAAGAAAGTGATGTCTTGACCTTGTATGGAAACAGCGAAGCCGGCACAGTTCTCAATTACCCATTGTACATCTTGCAACTCCTCGAACTTGGTGTACCATCCTTCCATGTTTGATGGGTCTTCCCATGCTGCTGTTCCAGCCATGCGGGTGCTATGTGAGCGGATCCCTCCTTTCCAAGATGGTTTTGGTGCTACCGGACTGATAGGGACACTATGCAAATGCTCTATCAACCATATTTGCAGCAACAGGTTGCATCCCTCGAAGAAGTCTCCTCCTCTTCTACATTTGGTTAGAGCCCGGTAAACTTCCCCCCAGAATCATTGGAACCAAGCTTACTTGATGCTTGAAAGCACCTCTACATAACCCCTCTACCACTCTTCCCAACCTTATGTCGATCTTTCCTTCCTTCTCGGGGAAAACTATGCTTCCCAGAAATGCAACGATGAAAGCATTGGATTCAGTCCACTCCCAGTCTTGAATTTCCCATGCCCCAGTCCAATCATGCCTAAGTGTTGGATCTCCAAACCTAGAATGCAAGTACTCCAACGTGACTTTTCCATCATACACCCCTTCGACGTATGGATCATAAGGAGCACCCATTAATTCGATGAACTCCTTAGGGTCCACGTCTCGGGGATAAATCATAGTCTCGGGTCCAGGCTCTAACCCTGCTAGTCCTCCAAATTCTTCAAGCATTGGTGCCAACTCAACACCATTGAAATGGATCACAACCCTCTTGTAATCCCAGAAATGTGTAGCAGCTTCGACCAAACCAGTCATGGCAGTGTAGTTTTTGAGGGCCACCAATTCTCCCAACACTTTTTGAACGTAAGCCTTGCTGACAATGACCAAGTCTTCCCACCAGAGTCTGGTCAAATGAGGAGGTCAGGAGACAATCTCAAATTGGAGTGTACCTTTTGCAGCCATAGTCTGAAAACAAAACAAGAAAAGGTAAAGACCAAAGCATTCTTATAGTTTTGATCATATTTAAACAGACGATCAATGTTTTGTGCAAACGTTTCTTCGAATCCATGCAGAGATGCAATTTTTCATTTTTGGGTTAAAAACCCTTTTGACATTTGGACGTAGGCTTACTAATGGACTATTACGCACCAAGGACGTATAGCGTTCCTAAGTTTGTCATTATACAAAGAAAATAAGTACACATTTTGTTGCCAATTATTCTCATAAATTTCCCAAAATTTGAAAATCAGTACATGATAATTTCCGAAAAATTAAAATACAAAAGAAAAATGAAAATTACACTTTGACTAGGCAGCACGCTCCTTCTCCAGCCTGGCTCTCTTTGTTTCTCGTGTAATCTCTTTAACTTCTTCCATTGCTTTGGTTAGGTATCCCTTAACCGCTACTAAGTGTAAAATGTCTATCTCTGCACACTCCAAATTCCATTGTTCAAGTTTTGTCTCCAACGCCGCTATCTTTTCCTCTAGCTCTAATGTACGTTTCTTCCATACTTCGATCTCTTCTTTGTTCGCCTTATCCATTTTGATAGCTTTCAACATGAATTCTCGGTATCAAATTTGAGCTTCCGCCTCACGATCTCTTATATCATTCCCTCGACTTGGCCCCGCTACCACATTCCCCTTTATACTAGAGCGTAACCAGCTTTTGTAGTTTGGTTCGCATCCAGCGTTGTATCTATCTGACGCTAACGATGCCTCTCCCATGACTTGTCTTCCTACCCAGGATTTTCTAATGCTCTTGACCCTTGGAACAACATCTCCGGTGTAATCGAACTGATAGTCTTACGTGTCTGGTATCAATGGTATGATTTGCTTCCTCCCTGCTTGCCTCATCACTCTCAATGATCCGTAAGGTTGGAGACCTCTTAATCCCATAAGTATCATAAACGATGCCTTCTCAGAGCTAATGATGAAATCTGATGAAGGAAACCAAGTGAACATCCACTGAATTGAGTCCTCCGTTATGTTTTCAAATAATTT
This sequence comes from Petunia x hybrida, assembly GCA_037355625.1. Taxonomy (NCBI): domain Eukaryota; kingdom Viridiplantae; phylum Streptophyta; class Magnoliopsida; order Solanales; family Solanaceae; genus Petunia; species Petunia x hybrida. The sequence goes on from JBBBVM010000007.1 coordinate 19,577,419, forward strand.
TACCCATTTCTCCGTACTGCTTGGCTCCCCAAATTTTGGAACCCCATATCGCTCTCCAACCAAATAGTTGGAACCAGTTGGTTTAGACAGCTCTTGTACTCCCTTCACTTTCCTCAACTGCTCTCTGAACCATGCTTGTAGTAGAAGATTGCAACCTTGAAAATATTTTGCCCCTCTTTTGCAACAACCCAAAGCCCGGTGACTGTCTGCCACTATCATAGGAACTATGGAATAAGGGTAACCATCAATTCCATTGAATACCACATCGACAACCATGACAAGCCTCGAACATATGTTGTGACTCGAACTTTTGGGGAACGCCATTACTCCTAAGAAACAAATAGCAAATGAAAGCGGTCTAGCTCTCCTCCAAACACTATAGGACTCAAACTCTTTCTTACGGTCGTCGAACACACTCAAATACCCAAACCGATTGTAGAAGTAGGAAAAGGGTATCTTCTTTTGTTGTAAGAATTCCACATTCACACTCGCCACCATCCCTAACTTTTTACGAAACTCTTCAGTTGTGGGGACGCTAGGTGCTAGCACGCGACCCCTTTGCCAATGATGTTTGTCTAACCCTGAGTGTGACACGAACCCCCCTATTTATTCCAACAAAGGTGTTAATTCGACATCCCCAAATCTAAATACATTCAATTCTTCATCCTAAAATGACACCGATGCTTCAATCATCTCCCTACACGGTTCCATTTCCAATAGTGAAACCAAATGACCCAAGTGTTGACGTACTTCGGTTTGCTCACCTAGTGACAAGTTACACCACCAACTAGTTAATAAAATAGGTGCGCCCATAGTCATTCCAAAATGGTGAAATTTTTGACTCATTGTGACCTATAAAGAAAAATAAATAAAGGATTAAAACACCCTCCCCTTTGAGTATAATTGGGCAAATCGAAATGCGTTTTTATTCTCATCTCACTTTCTTTTCACTCTCTTTTTTCCTTTTTCTTTCCTTTTTCTTTCAAATGCACATAAGCATGTCCTAACATTCCTTCGGGGTTAAAAACCCGTTAGGTAATTTGGACAAGTTGAAGACTAGCCGGCTCACGGGGAGCCCTTCCTACGGCATGATGCATGCTCATTACATTCAAAGAGTGGTGTAATTCTACACACGGTTCCCCAAGGCAGACGGCAAAGGAGTGGGATCATTTGAAATTGTTGGTTGTACCACAGACCAACTATATTCCAAAATATCCCTCCAAAAAGGTGTTTTGTGGTGAAGCGACCGTAGGATCCACGTAATCGCCCGTGTGAGTGCAAAGTGTCGTTTCCCAGGAGTGGGGGAGTATGAGTGAAATATGCCAAATCTTACATCAAATTTCAAATCCAATACAAATACATAAAAGGAAAAAAAGAAAAACAAAAAAAAAAACCAAGTTAGTAAAATAATAATAATATGAATGGCAAGATAATAATCAAATAAATCCCAAAAGTAAAGACTCGTTGTGGTTAGGACTTTGAGTATCCCCAACGGAGTCGCCATTCTGTCATACCCGATTTTGGACTCAACTCGAAGCGAGTCGGGTTTCGAATTTGACTGGGTAACTCGTTTGAGTTCAAGTGTTGGAGTCACCACATAATATATTTTTCTAAGGTGTATTAGGCCACCTAAGTTTCTAAGGTCAAGTTAATTACACTAGTCTAGTTTTCAGAGATTCGAAAGGGTAAGAAGTCCAAATGACTCGGGGAAGAAGGTGTTAGGCACTTCTCCGAGTCCCACGAAAGGTGGTTCCCATCGAGTCTATATTTTGGGATGAAGTTTTGAATACTATCATGTAATACTAACTTGGGAATTTAAATTCGCATCTAATTCATGAAAATAATGTATGTATGCAATTTAATTCACACGTAGGCAAACAAGTTCTGTATGCGACCTATATTTAAGCCTAGTCGCATTTTATGGCCTCTAGTATGAATGCCTAATCGCAAGTATAATTTAAACATGCAAGAGTGTTAAATTTCAGCCTATTTTTGCAATTCTAACACTTAGAGCGATTTACACAAATGGGCAGTTTTGCAAACAAATTTCAGATTTATGCCGAAACCAAATGGGTGTTATTTTTAAAATGAAATGTTAGCCATTTAGGGTCGGTGTGACTCGTCATTAATTGTTGAGCCCTAACCTTAATGGCTATTTTTTGCTTTAGGGGTCAGTTTTGGAAGTATATAGGTGAAGGGGGGTCGTTTTCGAAAACGGATCTCACATAAGCACATAAATACAAACAAGGCTGCCGCACATAATTATAGATATGTAGGCATGCAAATACATGATAGTAATTGAATTAAGCTTTAGAAAAAACATATCAGTATTGGTATGCTTGACCCCAATGGTTCATACACCCCTATACACTATGAAATTAGTGTACAAGAGTTGAAGTAAGCTTTTAAAATCATTTTTACACATAAAGACCAGGTTTTAAAACGTCTTTGGGTCTGGATCGTTCACGCAAAGAAGGGGCAGTTATAAATTTTCAGAAAACAGTCCGGTTTTAACAGTCATAACACAATTAACTCCTGTTTATGAAAATTATAAGCTTTAATAATTTAAATCCTGTTTCAAAAGAACTAACTTATTCGATTCAATTAAACTAAGTGTAAAAGTAAACCAAGATCTCTGATTTAAGTAAAAGAAGTCAGAATTCTACACTTAGTACTAAGGAATAGTTTTATCCAGAAATAGCTAGGCCCAATTCAGCTACTGCCAGTCAAGTTTCAACCATCAATGATGCAATCACATAGAGAGGAAGGGTTAGGAAGTGGCCTCTGAATAGCCAAGTACACAACATCAAGGTCGTGTACCCTGTTTTAATCATAGATACAGGCAGGATCCCTAACAAATTGTACACAAATAAGGGGCAGTTCCTAAGGGGATAAAGAATCAGAGAGAGGTGATAGCTAGGCAGTGCACAACATATAGTTTTATGTTCAGTTTTCCAAGCAAGAAGAGCCTTTTACCAAACTCTCAAAGGCACTTAAAGAGAGAATCCTGCAAACTAAAACTGGTATAGCCATAGGGCTATCCACACATGCTGCAAAACAAGGATTAACAGTAGACAAAATAGAAGTATACACCAAGCAGAGGTCACAAAAAAAGCACCCATAAGTACATACAGTTTCAGATGAAGGTGTGAGCCCTGTGAGATATTAGAAGAAAGAGAGAGCATGCAGAAAACTCAAGCATAAGAAAAATACAGGTCATGGATAACAAGGATTAAAGTAGAGATATACCCTTTGAGCAGCAGTAATCCAAGACAAAGGCAAGCAGTGTTAGAGGCTTGCAGAGACAGAGTCCAAAAGAGAACAGGGCCTTTCCAATAATCTTGGAAAGAGATCAGAGAAGAGCAGTGTGTAATGTGTGCATCTATGTGATGCTCTGTATGCTTTTGTGTGTATAGCAGTAAGTAGTGTATTCAATTGTGTCTGAACCTTGTTTTTTTTTAGTGAACAAAAAGAGACTAGTTTATATAGGAGTGAGGAAATCCTTAGTTCTAACGGGTAAAAGAGCCAAAGAAGGCAAGGGAATATTGCTTCCCATAGTTAAGAAAGTCCGCTTTGTACCCCTTCCATATATAGATTAATCAACCCCAAAGTTTTAGGGTGAAACAAATCCTAAACCAACTGAGACCCATTCCCTTAACCCCAAATGAAGTCTAGGTTCACAACTGGTTGTACAAACACAATCAGAATTCAAAATCAATTAGTCTTCTTAACAGATTTCAATCAGCCTCTAATTGGCACTCTGTCAATTGACAAAACCAACTTCCAATCACCAATTCAAAATGAGCCTAGTCGAGATCCCTTAAATCATGTGTAAATCAATCCATTCCAGTTTTCAGCCTAGAGAAGCTATGTGATCATGCATCATAACAAAATAAGGGTCAAAATACAATGTCAAAGGTGAATACATTGTCAAGGGTGTTAAGCTACATATTCAGTAATGGTGATAAAGAACGATAGGCCATGAGAATGTCAACTTCAGTGCATACAAACAAATTAAGAACAAGGTTCCACCTAACCTAATGAATTAAAAGTAAGATTACTAATCATACAGTCCCTCACTTTAATTAATTAACTAATAACAATTAAACAATGTTACACACAGATGAAACTAAGCAAACTCAGGCATAAGTACCATTGTTGAAACAGTGAAACCAAACAAGACTGACAATTTTATGCTAATTAATCAACAACCGATCATGTTAACATACCAAAGAATAGGTAATTTTAGGCACAGGCATAGCACATAGAGGAAAGTAAATTAGGGGTTAGGGTTACCTGTTATCGAATCTGAATCGGGTTAAATCGACCCATCGCGAATTGGCTTCGCATGAAAGGTTTCTTACCCTTTTTCAAGTGATAACATCATTCAAAATACCCTAGACCCCGTCGGAGGTGTTTTTCCGGCGATGACGACTCAGTCGACAAGGGTCAAGAATCGACCTTTTCTAAATGTGGTTGAAAGTATATGGGTTTTGTAGCGGGTGGCTAGGGGAGTACGATGGTACCACTTTCCCAAAATTTGGCCAACCAAATTAATCGAAAAATCAATCGACAGTGGTGGCGTTGCATTACGCTGAAGAGAGAGAAGAGAGAGCGATTATCGGTGGTGGGGAGACAAAATGAAAAGCTTGGTGGTGTTTAGGGGTTGTTTAGGGAATAAGATAAAAGATTTGATCTCAGCCATTGGATGACACACATGGACGGCTGAGATCGATCCACGTAAGCGCTGAAGTGTAAAAATGTGTGACGATGTGTATAAACCTGAGGTGTAATGTGTATATATGTATTTATGTATATATGGTGTATAAACAGTATATATTAGGCATAATTTAGTATAAAATAGGTATAAAAATTGTATAAAATGGGTATAAAATCCTAGAAGAATTATGGGATTAATTTATAGCATTAAAAAAGGCTAAGAAGCATATAAAAAGTGTATTTTATGATTTAAAATGGATTGGGTAATTTTATCCAAAAATAGAGGTAATTGCGGAATTTTAAAATGGAAGCGTACATCTTGTAAAAATGGCTATGGTTTGAGATGATGCTTTCGAAAATGGCCTTGATTGGCAGGCTATTATGAGAAGATAATTTGAAAGAACAGACGGGGCAAGAATAAACAATTTTGTGTAAAAATTTGAAAACTATTGCTTTAAAAACAGGAGGGACAAAATTGGGTGTCAACAGTTCACCAGCTGTGGGTTCCCCAGTCGGTGTCTCCTCTCTTTCACCACTCATCTCTTCAGAGCCTTCCTCTAGGTCGGGACCAAGCTGAGCATCTGCCTGGGCAACAAGGCCAGTATACGAGGCAATCTTAGCAGCAAGGTCAAGATTAGGGTCATCACGAACTCGGAGAAGAGTGGCACGAGCGGGAGCGACGTTGGCACGATCCACTTCTGCTATGTGACTGTTGACACCCATTTTTTCCGAACCGGTTCAGTTCGAAATAGGACTCGAATTATTGGAACTCATGGGTAAAGAATTGAAGTCGCCACCTAACATATTTTTTAACAAGGCGTATTAGGGCACCTACTTTGTTTCTAGTCAATTTTATAATTAACTCCGAAACTTAGTCTACGAACCAGAAACTCTAGAAGGTTCAAGTTAACCCGAGAGGAAGGTGTTAGGCACATCTCAGGCTCCACCAAATATGGTTACCGGCTGGACTAAATAATTGGGATTCTAAGCAATTAAAAGTAAATAAGCAAATAAAATAACTAACTAAAATTAGAGGAATAATTAAATGACTATTTATAATATGTATGTAGTAATTTAAATTGAATAAAAAGGTTTCAATTTGCTAATTGGCTTTTTCCTGGGTAAACTTCAACCAAAGGTACCTCGCACAATGAAAACAAATTAGTTAGTATGGCAATATATGAATTAATAAAAAATAAGATAAAAAATTGAATAATAATAAATTGAATTTGAGACATTTCTGAAGAGTCTTCCTCAACTTATGCAAATGAACCTCGCATAAACAAAATTAATTGGTTTTAATAACATATTAATAATAATAGTAGTAGTAGTAATAAAATGTTAGGAATAATAGTAATAATAACAATAATAATAATAATAATAATAATAAAATGTTAGTAATGATAATAGTATTAATAAGAATAATGAAAATGTTAGTAATAATAATAGCAATAAAATTGTTAGTAATAATAAAACATTAGTAATGATAATAGCAATAATAATAAAAATGTTAGTAATAAGAAAATGTTAGTAATGATAATAGAAATAATAATAATAATAATAATATTAATAATAGTATTAATAATAATAATAAAAGGTTCTTTTCTACTGATTACTCTCTTTCAAAATAGACCCTGCAAAATAAATCAATTTAGTTAGTATGCCAAATAAATTAATAAATAAAAAATTAAAATAATGCAATGGTAAGTTGAATTAGGAGTGATTCTGAAATATCGTCTTTGAAAATATCTCTCCAAATGTACCTCGCAAAAGATATGAAAATGAATTAGTATGATGATTAAATGATAATAATAATAAGAATAATAGTAATAACTGTAATAATAATAATAATAATAATAATAATAATAATAATAATAATAATAATAATAATAATAATAATAAAATAAAGAAAAAATCGATTTTGTGAAAATTTAGGCTCAGATCACTGTATTACAATCAAATAGAGGTTAGGGACGTTGATACGGCTGCAAATACGGAGTCTGGGCCGGTTTGCCATGCCAAGTACCTCCAATCCCACCACTCTACTATCACTTACTTTGCAATTTATTAAATATCGTCATCGCCTATTGCTTTCAGGTATACGAGACTGTATAAATGAAACGGGACAGTTTAGGCCTCCAAACGTCATTGGCATGTAGTATCATGTTCAAATCAGTCCCTAGGCCTCAAATTAAAATATTTTCATAGGTCATTAGGCAACGTGTGTTGATACTATACTGGTCAAGCTGCAAAATAATCTGACAAAGCAAACGGGTCAGATTGCAATGTAAATGGGTTAATTGCAGTAATAATGTGATTCAACAAGTCGAACGGGTAAACTCCAAATTGCTAACAAATCTGCAGAAAACAACATTAGCACCGAAACTCTATTTTGCCAATAACAAATGGCTAAACGCTGTCAAAAAGCCTAAGCCCAACAAAATGAGTCAGAACAAATCCAAAGCAGACGCAAAAACACCCAAACAGGGCATCGTTAAAGTGAAAATGGGGTGAGCGACTGCTAATCTGCATGTGGTGACGAGCAGCATCACGGTCAAAGTGACCAGAGGAGCGACCACCGGCTGGCATGAACAGCGGCGCCACTACTACCTTGTTTCTTATTGATCTCTGTTTCTAAATTTGCATCCTCGTCCCCGAATTCCCTCCGCTTTGTATTGCCTTGGTATGTGTGTGTATGCATCGAAAGAAGTGAAAAATTGAAGAATATGAAAGAGGGTTGTTCCCTCAATGTCCCAATCTGTTTCAGTATTTGGTGGGTGTGTGTATATTTCTTTTGGATTTTGTGTGTGTATATGTAATGGGAAAGAGATGGGTTCTGCGTATGGCAGTGCGGGTGAGGAAGAAGACAAAGGATTTTAGGCATGTATATCTGTGATTGTGATTGAGTCTGTGCGGTGTGTATAGAATGGATCAAAATGGTGAGGATGGGGATCGTGTATTGTCCTATTGGTCTCTTGTGAGAAAAGAAGAGATCAATATGTAGGAAAATGATTCAAAAGGGCCATTAGAGAGATAAGGGGGATTAGGGGAGTGATTTTGGAGATATGATTTGCCAACAATGGGGAATTTGAATGTTGGAGAAGATTGGGGAATGAGTGATTTTGGGAGCTGGTGGAGAACAAGATCAATTAGGAATTAGTTAAGGCAATCCATATTTTGAGTAAAAGGATGTCTTGCCTATTTTTAGTTAAATTCAAACATAAAATGCATATGGAGCACTTTATGTCTAAGTTCAACATGGAATAAAAAGAAGAATTTATAACAATTAAATTTAAGCAATTTGAATTCAATAAAAATTGAAAAATTGGACTGAGATATTTAGACTAAAAGTTGACTTAAAGGTGCACCGTAAATAAAATAAACAAATAAATAATATATATATATATATATATATATATATATATATATATATATATATATATATATATATATATATATATATATATATATATATATATATATTTTCCGTTTGTGTCTTTATTTTCGTGTTCTTGATTTAGTTGTGTTACTGTTGGTGTTATTACCTTACAAAAAAAAAGTGTTAAAGAGAAAATTCAAAAAAATTGTGTTTGATTGTTGGTTGTTTGGGAAAAACAACCATTGATTCTTGATCACCATTGTTTCTTGATTCCAACAAGTGCCCGACGTACTGATTTTGTGACTAGGGTTTCTTGGTGAAATTTTGGACTATTTTGAGCTTTAATGGTGGCTGGAATTCGAACCCCATCGTGTTTTGAATGAAACCGATGAAGATTGGTGGTTCTTGAGTGATTTGGGTTTGTTTGTTGCTTGAAAATCGAAGTTCCTAAGTTTGAATCGTTGTCCGTACGCCGGAAACTTGTTACAAAATCGTAACAGTGTACGACACGAACGAGCTGGGTTTTAGCTCGAAGAGCTTTGATTTCCTCCGTTGATGAAACCGGAGTTGAAAGAGCAATCCAAATCTATTGAGATTCGTGGGCAGTGAACCGAAGTCGATTTATCCGTACACCGGAGCAAAGGTCACTGTTCCATTGAAGAAGAAGGGGTAAAGTTTGAACATCAAAACCCCAGGTGAAAATTGTCGGCTGAAGAAAAGGAAAGTGGATAAGGTAAAACCCTATCCGTACCAAGGAGGGACCACTCTTGTACGGACAGAGTTGGTGTGATCGAAAAAGATTCCAAAAGGGAATCAAAGGGTAGATTCTCCTAGGTTCTCACTTTCTTTTGTGACAAAAATTCTAGTTGGTGGATCTTTTGAGTAATTGTCCTACTCGAGGTCGTACTAACTCATTTAAGCTGATAGGAACTCGTGCGAAGGGGTGACCGAAGTCCAAACTTTCGTAGAAATTCTTTTGACTCCCCGAGCTCAGTTAAAAGCGTCCGTTCCATCGAGTCGAACATCACTTCGCTCTTCCCGAAGAGACAGTGACTATTGTCGAACTTGAAGGATCCTAGAGGACAGATCAATTGGACGAGCCACTGTTAACAAGTCCTTGAGTGACCAAAACCGAACCCATAAATTGAGTGGACCCGAGTGCCACCCATCAAAGGTGAGGGAGTGTGTGAGGTGATTTCTAACCCTAACATTTGTTTGGTCTTTGACTTGTGCAGGTACCATGGCTGGGAATGGAGGCGAAGGAAAAGGCATTGAAAGGCCCGAAGTATCGTTAGCCGATCTCATGGCTGCGATACAAAGTGTCAGTGCCGAAGTGAGAGGAGTGAGTGTTCGAGTAGCTCAACTCGAACAAGGAAGCGCGTCCGTGGCCATGCATGGGTCCGGCGCTGGAACGAGCCAATCCACTCCGATGAAACCTGAGCTGTATGCTGAGCTTGTTCAACAACATCAGTTGACGAGTGAAGCAATTCGAAGAGAACTTAACTTGGGCAATCCCCAAGCGCAACAAAACCTGGGCAATCCCCAAGCTGGAAATCAAAACTTGGGCATTCCCCGAGGAGAGAGCTTACCACTTCCAAGGGCCCGAAGAGACCTTGGCGCTGTAACCGAAGAGGTTGATGAAGAGGAATTTCCCGAGGACGAGTATGAACGTGAGCCGCCATTCGCTCAACGAAGGCAAGCTCACCGAGGTCGTGGAAATTTCCGAGGTCGAGGCCGAGGAGCCCATGTTGAAAGAAATATTGAGCGAGAGGTTGATGATCGAAATGATGAGTATCCCGAACAGGTTCGTGGTGTTCGAGACTCTAACTTAAACAGTGTCAAGATCACTATTCCACCCTTTAAAGGAACTAGTGATCCGGATGAGTATCTTGAATGGAAGCTGAAAATGGGGCGCATTTTTGAAACCAATGAGATGACCGACTGACACGACCCGCATTTTCGGCTAGGTCGTGTGGGCACCCGACATCCTCCCCTAGACCCGTCGGGCGAACCCTTACCAATTAAATTAGAAAAATAAATATAACAATTCATAGATAAGAATAAGACTTAAAAAAATTACAGACATACTGATACCTCTAAGCTGTACAAAAGAAATTACAGCTGACTACCCAACATACTAGGTTTAGGGCTATCCAGACTAGACATCTAAGAGTACAAAAGAAGACAAATACCTCCTGAAGGGAGAAAAATGCAACTGAAATAACAACCAATAAACTGGTGGCCATCCGGAATAAAAGCTGACTCACCCTGATAGCCGAAGTCGTCTTCGCTCCTTCACAACGTGGCGAACTCAATCCTGGAGCGAACCTACCGAAACGAAATAGACAGACAAGAAACAAACAACAAACAAGGGTGAGTCAAAGGACTCAATAAGTGGGGCAGACTAGCCACCTCAAAGAATAGGATAGCTAGCCAGGGAGAAAAGAAACAGATAACCAAAATTTCTCTTATTTAAATTATAAAAAGGCAGAGCCAAATAATAACTAGAAATACGTATGGAATCACAAATTCATTAAAACCAGGAACGTAAGATAGCCAGAACATATAGGTATCTCGAACATATAAATAATCAGAAATACATCCTGTTGCGGCGTGCAACCCGATCCATATATTCATCTTGTTGCGGCGTGCAACCCGATCCATATATTCATACTGTCGCGGCGCGCAACCCTATCCATATATTTATACCGTTGCGTGCAACCCGATCCCTGCAACTCAGAATACGAGCCAGAAATACATAGGCAGACTGAAATATGTCCGCAATATGGTATACATACCGCATACACAAAACAGAGCATGATAGTCACACAATAGTCAGCACGCGGTGCAATGAAATGGGATGAATGCACTATGATGCAATGGTGTCACATGTGCCAAATAGATGGAGCGGAATCCTCCTGCTCCGGGGGCGGAATCCTCCTACCCTCAATATGATGCAATGGAGCGGAATCCTCCTGCTCTGAGGGCGGAATCCTCCTACCCTCCATATGATGCAATGGAGCGGAATCCTCCTGCTCCAAGGGCGGAATCCTCCTACCCTCCATATGATGCAATGGAGCGGAATACTCCTGCTCCGAGGGCGGAATCCTCCTACCCTCAATATGATGCAATGGAGCGGAATCCTCCTGCTCCGAGGGCGGAATCCTCCTACCCTCAATATGATGCAATGGAGCGGAATCCTCCTGCTCCGAGGGCGGAATCCTCCTACCCTCCATATGATGCAATGGAGCGGAATACTCCTGCTCCGAGGGCGGAATCCTCCTACCCTCAATATGATGCAATGTGCATACAAATGTAACACGATGTAATAATAACCCATCACCAGCACGGGACTCTCATCGACAGTTGGAAAGTATATACCAACTCACAGCCAAAGTACAATACTCAGATTCTCAATGCAATACCAACAACAGGACATAACATATAATATAAAATATAAGTTCAAAGCTAAGGCGTAATGAGTACGCCTATCGGCAGCTACACACGTAAGGAACACGTGGTAGAAAATCCACGAGGCCAGGTGCCTCCAAAGAAATGGATATAAACACTTACCTTGTTACAAAGTTAGTACAGCCACTCAATAACCGCTTTGTCCTTTAGATTCATTGCCAAATGATCCCACTGAATGTTTCAGGGTGAAAATTCTACTTTTCTCTGGCCCCTTTTCTTATTATCTGGCATTTTTCCACTGCGTATTTTCCATTTTTGGTTTCTCTGTTTCTCGTTCCATTTTGCTCTGTTTCTGTATATTATACCAAGGCTAAGGACCAAATTGGTCCACCGCCTCCATTTCTTTCTCTTTCTCAAATTTTGTCTTTTTCTCTTTTTCCTTTTTCATTTTCTTTTATTTTCTTTTCTTTTCGCGACGAAAATTAAAACAGAACCCTACGATATTCAAAATAATCCCAGCTTTTGCATACAAGTTATACAAAATATATGTAACATACTCACAAAGGCGGATTTCAAATCGGACTCCCGAAACTCAAGATGCAAATTTAAATGAAAAAAGTCAAATTATTTAACTTTCGGTATTTTAGCGAAAACTAGCCGAACAACATCGAAATTCACTTTCGAAAGTTCATAAAAGTCACAAATAATCATACGAACCCAACGGCGCTTTTGGATTTTGCATCGGAGCTCATTCGGCAAAACCGAGCTCAAAAATCTCTTTTTAATATTTATCGCCAATAAAAACTGAAACCTTCTTCCGATGCCTACCAAACGAGGTCTGATTTAGCTCAAATTTTACAGACAGGTCCTAATGGGCATTACGAATATTTTAAAATTATCGACACGCCAATCGGAGTCCTAACTTCCAAAACGACTGACCGAGGTCGTTTCACCGATGAGAGAAAAGCTGCCCATGCCATTGCATCGTTCGAAGCTTATGCATCTACTTGGTGGGAATCTGACAAGAGGCATAGACGAAGGAATGACTATCCCGTGGTCACTACCTGGCCACAATTGATGAGAGCAATGGATGCTAAGTATTTGAGTGCCAAGTACAGGCAAACTCAAATGCAAAAGTTATATGAGCTAAAACAAGGGTCCAAGTCAGTTCAAGAGTACCATGATGAATTTGAAAAGGTTCGATTGAATCTTGATCTGACCGAAGACGAGGAGCAAGCCATTATCCGGTTTAAAAATGGCTTGGCCAAGGATGTGTCATCTCAGTTGAGACTCCACGTGTACCACACGTTGGAAGATTTGTTTGATGCTGCTACCGAAGCTGAAAAATTGGTGAAGGAAGAAAAGGCAAATCGGTATCGAGGAGTCACTACTTCTACTCCTTTGAACCGAGGAAAAGAATGGAAGAGTCCTAACCAAACAAGTGCCAACGCTGTTCGAGATTCGAAGAGACCCTTCGAGAGAGGTGTGACCGTTAGCCAACCAAGAGAAGTGGGAGGTAAAGTTCAACTAAACTCTCCTAGTGCTTCAAATATTCAGTGTCATAAATGCAGAGGTTATGGTCACATGGCAAAAGAGTGTCCAACTCGCAAAGTTATGCTTCTGCTCGAAGATGGAACCGTCCATGAGCAAGCGAGTGACACCGAGGAGGAATTAATCGAGGAGGCTGACCTAGTTGAAGGTGATGATGATCATGAGGCTGCCGAAGCTGATCATCCGGAAATGTTTCTTGTGGTTCGAAGGAATTTGAGCTGCATGACTCTTGAAGAAGAGGACAACCAAAGAGAAAACCTCTTTCATGCCCGATGTCGAGTAAGGGGAAAGGTGTGTTCGATGATCATTGATTCTGGTAGCTGTGCAAATGTGGTGAGCCAAACTTTGGTTTCACAAATGGGGTTACCTACGATGAAGCATCCCCACCCTTACAAATTACAGTGGCTGAACGAGTGTGGAGAATTGAGAGTTGTCAAACAAGTGTGGATCAAGTTCAGAATCGGCGAGTATCAAGATGAAATGATATTCGATGTGGTGCTGATGCAAGCTTGTCATTTGCTATTGGGTCGACCGTGGCAATATGACCGAACAGCTGTTCACAATGGTAGATCCAACACTTACACCGTAAAGCTCGATGGGAAGAGTTTCATACTCAAGCCCTTGTCTCCAAAGCAAGTCACCAAGGACTATAAACGGATGAAAGAACTGAAAGAAGCAGCCAAAGCTAAGCTTCCGATGGGAGCAAAATTGATGGCCGAGGAGACAAACTCACCGACCGAAGAGAAAGGGATTTGTGCAATCATGCAACCCGGTGAGATCTTACGAGGCAACGACCACGGTCAGATGATGATTTGCCTCGTGCACAAGGGTATTTTTCTAAACTCTAATGATGATTTTTCTAACAATAACCCTTTGCCTAGTGCTGTACAAAGTGTTTTGCAGGACTTCGAGGACATGTTTCCCGAGGAAATGCCAGGTGGATTACCTCCGTTAAGAGGAATCGAGCACTAAATTGACTTCGTACTGGGGTCTCAAATCCTTAACAAACCTGCATACCGGTGTAATCCCGAAGACACCAAAGTGCTCCAAAGGCAGGTTGATGAATTGCTGAACAAGGGCCTCGTTCGAGAAAGCTTGAGTCCTTGCGCCGTTCCAGTTATCCTTGTCCCGAAGAAAGATGGAACATGGCGAATGTGCATTGACTGTAGAGCAGTCAACAAAATAACGGTAAAGTATCGTCATCCTATCCCTCGACTAGATGACATGCTAGATGAACTAAGTGGTTCATCATGCTTTACAAAGATTGATCTCAGGTCCGGTTACCATCAGATCCGAATGAAACCCGGAGACGAGTGGAAAACCGCATTCAAGACCAAATTCGGTCTTTATGAATGGTTGGTAATGCCATTTGGCTTATCCAATGCCCCGAGCACATTCATGCGATTGATGAACCATGTGCTCAAACCGTTCATAAACAAGTTCGTTGTCGTTTATTTCGATGACATACTTGTTTATAGTCGAACCATGGATGAACATGTCGAACACCTAAGGCTTGTGCTTGAAAAGCTTCGAGAAGAGAAGTTATATGCTAACTTCAAAAAGTGTGCCTTTGGTGTCGATCGTGTAGTCTTTCTAGGATTTGTTGTCAGTGCTAATGGTGTCGAAGTCGACGAATCAAAAGTCGAGGCCATCAAAGATTGGCCAACTCCAACCTCGGTATCACAAGTTCGTAGCTTCCATGGCTTAGCTAGCTTTTTACCGAAGGTTTGTTCGTGACTTTAGCACCGTGGCAACTCCTTTAACCGAGCTGGTTAAGAAAGACCATCCATTTGTGTGGGGAGAGTCCCAAGAAAGGGCTTTCCAAGAGTTGAAACGGAGGCTTTGTTCTGCCCCGTTGTTGCAACTCCCTGACTTCGGCAAAGCATTCGAAGTCGAGTGCGATGCATCTGGAGTTGGGATCGGAGGAGTGCTGATGCAAGAATCGAAGCCAATCGCTTACTTTAGCGAAAAGCTTAAGGGTGCAACTTTGAATTACTCAACCTATGATAAAGAGTTGTATGCCCTCGTTCGAGCACTCGCCCATTGGCAGCATTATTTGTGGCCTCGAGAATTTGTGATCAAAAGCGATCATGAGTCCTTGAAGCATCTCCGAGGACAGGAGAAATTGAACCGAAGACATGCCAAGTGGGTTGAATTCATTGAGAGCTTTCCCTATGTAATTCATTACAAAAAGGGGAAAGACAATGTTGTGGCCGATGCGCTATCGAGGAAATTTGCCTTAGCGACCACTCTCGCCTCTAGGCTCATGGGATTTGAAAGCATCAAGTCGATGTACAAAGACGATCCCAAGCTGAAATGCGTTCGAGACGCAATCTTGAGTGGCCGAAGAGTTGAGAAATATCAGTGGCACGATGGCTACCTCTTGAAGAATGGGAGGGTTTGTGTGCCAGTGTCATCGTGGAGAGAGCTCTTAGTTCGAGAAGCTCACTCCGGTAGACTGATGGGACACTTCGGTGTCGACAAAACTCTTGGTATCTTGACCGAGCAGTTCCATTGGCCCAAAATGCGACGAGATGTGGAAAAGCTTTGCAACACTTGCCTCGTTTGCAAGAAAGCTAAATCGAAGTCCAACCCTCATGGTTTGTACACCCCGTTGCCTGTGCCTGATCGACCTTGGGTTGATATATCCATGGACTTTGTCTTGGGGTTACCGAGGTCGGGGGGAGGACATGATAGCATCTTCGTTGTGGTTGATCGATTTTCAAAAATGGCTCACTTTATTCCTTGCAAGAAGTGTGATGATGCAAAGCATGTAGCTACATTGTTTGTTTCTAATGTGTTGAAATTGCATGGTGTACCTCGTACTATTGTGAGTGATCGAGACACAAAATTCTTGAGTCATTTTTGGAAGTGTTTGTGGGGTGCCCTCGGCACCAAACTACTATTCTCGACGTCTCACCATCCTCAGACTGATGGACAGACCGAGGTAGTTAACCGAACCTTAGGATCTTTGCTTCGAGCAATGACCAAAGGCAAGGTTGGGAACTGGGCTGATCGTTTGCCCATGATGGAGTTCGCATACAATCGAACGGTGCATTGAATGATTCACATGACCCCGTTCGAGTGTGTGTATGGATTTAACCCTTTAATTCCACTTGATCTAACCCCATTGCCTCGAGATGTTGTTATTGATTTTGAAGGTACTCACCGAGCCAAAGCTCTGCTCGAGTTGCATGCCAAGGAAAAGAAGAACCTCGAGGAAGCCTATGCAAAGGTTGCTTTGAAGAAAAACATGGGGCGGAAAAAGTTGGAATTAAAGAAGGGAGATTGGGTTTGGGTTCACTTCCGAAAGGAACGATTCCCGAACCTAAGGAAAGGAAAATTGGCTCCTCGAGGGGATGGTCCATTTCAAGTGCTGAGCAAAATAAACAACAATGCTTATGTTATCGACCTCCCATGTGAGTATAATGTATCCAACACCTTCAATGTTGCTGATTTAACTCCTTGTGTTGTAGGCCAAGTATCGGAGACAGAGTATGAATCGATTTCGAGGATGAAATCTTCTCAAGAAGGGGAGGATGATGCAGCCCAAAGTGCTGATCACGGACTCGACAATCAACCGAGGAGACTTCAACCGAAGGCAGTGACTGATCAACCGAGGAGGCCAATCACTCGAAGCCAAGCCAAGCTGCTCCATGACATGCACATCCAGCTGGCTATGTCGGGAGGAAGCATGTGTTCGGAAGAGGAATTGCAAAGTGTTGAAACCGAGGGCTACATCTTCAAATTTGAGCCCGAGGACAAAGTTACCGAACAGCAGCTCTTGGCACCGGGCAGCGCAGAGCCGAACACAACATCATGTGTTCGAAGCTAAGTCAGCGCCCGATGACGAATGTGTTCGAGCAGACAATCGAGAACCGAAGCCAGGCTCACCGAAATCAAGGCTGCCGAACACATTTAAACGCAGCCCTGCGTGGCTTATTTCTATTGGTCACCTGTGATCCATTTACTAGTTTACCCTTAGTATTTCCTATATAAACCTTGTTTCCTTTCATTGTAAGGAGCTAGTTTTTGGACATTAATGAATTGAATGAAAGTGCCGAGCACATTTCTTCTTGTCTCCGTCGTGAGCAAACCCCGGTGAGGGCTTTTATGGACTTGTGGCTTTCGGTGAATCCGATTAAACATTCCTCTTTGATCATTCAGTTTGCAAGAGGCAATGTTCTCTTGAGGATTGTTGCATAGTTAGGGTGATTCTTGTGTCCCTTTCGATCGAGCTTTGAGACAGGTTCCTCACTGCTCTTTCGAAAGAAGCAAGTTTTGTCTTGCTTCTATCTTTTACCTTTCTTGTTCATCTTCCGCGTTTGTGCTTAGCAACACCTTCGGGTTTGCCTTGCACCATCTACCCTCCAGGCTGTCTACTCGATGCTATACCATTCCTTTCACTAGGCTGTCTACCCTCAAGGCTGTCTACCTTCAGGGCTGTCTACCCTTTTCTATGCAAAAATCTTCCATCGGGCTATTTACCCTCTCTCATGCCGAACTACCACATCAGTCTGTCAACCATCTGTTATGCCAAACTTTCTCAACGGGCTGTCTACCTTCAGGGCTGTCTACCCTCAGGGCTGTCTACCCTTTGTCATGCCAAACTTCACATCAGGTTCTCTACCCTCTGTCATGCCAAACTTTCTCAACGGGCTGTCTACCCTTTGTCATGCCAAACTCTCACATCGGGCTGTCTACCCTCTGTCTTGCCAAACTTCCAAATCGGGGTGTCTACCCTCTATTATGCCAAACTTTCTCAACAGGCTGTCTATCCTCAAGGCTTTCTACCCTTTGTTATGCCAAACTTCACATCGAGCTGTCTACCCTCTGTTATGCCAAACTCTCACATCGGGCTGTCTACCCTCTGTCATGCCAAACTTCCACATCGGGCTGTCTACCCTCTGTTATGCCAAACTCTCTCAACAGGCTGTCTACCCTTTGCCATGCCAAACTCAAC
The DNA here is from genome assembly GCA_037355625.1 of Petunia x hybrida. Lineage (NCBI taxonomy): Eukaryota > Viridiplantae > Streptophyta > Magnoliopsida > Solanales > Solanaceae > Petunia > Petunia x hybrida. The sequence continues at coordinate 19,595,442 of JBBBVM010000007.1, forward strand.
ATCGTGCTGTCTATCCTCTGTCATGCCAAAGTTTCTCAACGGGCTGTCTACCCTCAGGGTTGTCTACCCTTTGCCATGCCAAACTGAACCTCGGGCTGTCTACCCTTTGTCATACCAAACATTCACAACGGGCTGTCTACCCTTAGTGTTGTCTACCCTTTATCATGCCAATCTTTCTCATTGGGCTGTCTACCCTCAGGGCTATCTACTCTTTATCATATTATTTTTATCGGGTTGTATACCCTGCAAACAAAAGTAAAGTAAAGTACAACAAATAGAATGTCATTGTTATGTCATGCAATGTGTTAAGGAGGCTATTGTGTTGCTTTTATAATGCCTTTCTTGAAATTTTTGAGGGGATCTCAAAAAGTTCTGCGCCAGTGTCAAGCTTGCGCCTTTTTGAATTTTTGAGGGGATCCTAAAAAATTTTGCCCCAGTTTATTGCTTATGACATATCACCGAGAGAGAGTGGTTGCATTGCACTGAACACCAATGTAGTGGCTAGAATCTGCATTCGTTCTTTAGTGTGACGATTGGGTATATCGATGACTATGAGTATGTGGATATTTGCATACTCAGACTGAGGTTTGGTGTTTGGATTTGGCCAGATTTGGAGGTTGTCCAAAATTATATGTCTTAGGTTGTGATGGGGTGTCTTCATGTTTTGTGCTTTCCAAAAATCATAGAGCTAACTTTGATGGATTGGTCTATGTACAAAGTGTGTTTGTGGTTTGGGAGTTGGAGTTTTCCTTTGTTGGTTTTTGTTGTACCATTATCCTGCTTTGGTCAATCAGACTCCGAACTTTGTGTTTAAGTGGTAGATGTCTTGTGGTGTCATGGTATTAAATGTGTAAGTGACGAGTGTAGATCTTATTGGATCGAATTTAGGAATGGGTATCTAAGGAGTAGTTTGTTTGTTGGGTGCAATATCTTTTGACTGAGCCAAAGGAGTAAAGGCGTGAGGTTTTGTCTTATTGTATGTCCTTAATTGTGTTGAGCCTGATAAGATTATTGTTGAAAGTCTTGACAAGGGGGTTGTTTTTGTGTAAGTTGGGTGCAGTGTGAGGTTGTGAATTTTTCCTGCATCATTTATATAGTGATTGGATTTCTTTCTTGCGGCTCTTGCATGGGTATAGTGCCAGCTGATTTTGTTTGCCCATAAGTTGTATGGAAGTAGGATTGGGATTGTCTGGGTTCTCTCGGTGTCCCATGTTGGTGGTTTAAAAGGCCTTGTTCTAGAAGAAAATTTTTTCAGCTTGGCATGCCACTTCGGCTTTTCTTAATACAGATCCTTGACCAATTTCGATGTTCAAGCACAGAGCGACCGTAACAAAGTGGTGAAATGCACAAAATCGTGTGGGCACTTTAGCAAAGATTTGACGCAAAAATGACACATAAGTCTAAGAGGATGCCTAGACCGCAGATAACGGATTAGCGCTTGAATTTCGAGATTATCATAGAACGTATAGATATCACAAGAGATTGCCTAAGTGCTTTATGTAGCAGTCAAGGCAAGGATTTTGGTCAAACAACCGATGCTTGTTTAAGCAGGAGATAAAGAGTTGAATGTCAATGAAAAGTGGTAAAGACGTTGTGTAAGGAATAGATTGTATTGTGCGACAGAAAGGGGGGTTGGCTTTTATTGAATACCAAGACTTTGAGTGCATTTATCATCCTTTCTTGCAAATTTGTCTGTCATGATGGCTATGTGTCTTTCAAAGAGATACTCGACGTCTTTCATACTTGTCAACCACTGCTGTAAATAGTCTTTGTACCAACATTCCTTGTTGGATAATATCTTATTGCTGAGCCGCCGAACTCGATGTACTCTTAGATTGCTGCATCCTATTGTAATTGATGTCATGAGAATTTATATCACTCCAATAAAGCCTTCAACCGAAATTGCTCCAAGAAGTTTATCCGCCTGTGCTTTTATATCAAAGCAACCCTTGCTCTTGTAAGTGTCTCAAATAACTTCATCGTCTTGCTTTATCTTTGCTAGTGGATAGGAATATGCTTTCCAGATGCTTACGGAGTTCCCAGGTTTGTCATATAATGATGTCTTTGTCATTGTGTCTTTGCCTCTTCTTTTCAAGTTGAATTGGCTTGCCTGTTTTGGTTATTGTGCACAAGTCTATGCTTCGTCCCTTGCTTTCTAATTCCTTATTGTCTTCCACTAGCTTTTCAAACTGCCGTTTCGATCATGACAGGAGCAAGTTCGGGAAATGCCTTGGATCACAGTCATGTATTGCAGGTGGTGTGACTGTATAGACAGGTGCAATAAAGTAATCCTTAGGCACCGGTGTCAAAAGGTATTAAGGTGAGTCATGTGTGATTTTGAGTTTGACCAACATTTCTCTTGCTTTGTAAGTTTTCTCTCCATGTGCATAGTGCTTGCTGGAATAATGGAGGTACCGGGGACAACAAGCCTGGCAGTTTTCAATCTCTCAAACAATTGAGTGTGGGATTCAGCTAGTGGACTGTAGTTTCTTTTCGGGCTTTGGTTTGTATCAGGGCAAGGCTTAGGAGGGCATGGTGGTGCATTTCAATGGTTGGGTTGAGTGTTTTGCTGACATGGTGGAAGATTTGGTGCTGGGATATAGAATATAGGTCGACTGGACTGAGTGTTGTAAACGGGATATTCAGGTGGTATGTGAGTGTAGGGATAAAATGGTGGCGGCATTTGATAATAGTTGTTGAAAGTAGGGTCTTAAATGGTTGCAGCAAAAGAGGCTCACATTTCCAGACTGGATAGCCTTATTAGCAGCTTGTAGTGCATCTAAGTTAATTATTGTTCTGGTGATGATATTGTATGATGGAGATGGCTGGTGGGAATTTCTATTTCACTTTCTTATTTCAAAATTTCCGGACAAGTGCACTTGTTTAAACATATCTTTTTCCTTGGTATTCGACTTGAGCCAACCTTTGGTAATAGATTTTTGAGTTTGGTAGTGGGTTAGAGACAGTTTGGATATGCGAAAGGTTTTAAATATCAAGATTTGGGCATAGAGTAGGGAAATGAGGTGTCTTAGTAGGAGATTGAATTTGGAGAAAGGATTCCTTTAGAAACCTAGAGCAACAGACAAATTCATGCAATGCACACATATCAAATAAGAAATGCATCCTATAATGCGAAGGAGCATTTTACGCATGATGATTTTGAAAAGCGCTTTGTGCCACATGCATCATTTCGTTAGCTAAGAAAATGTGGAGCCTAAAGGAGAATATTGCATTTATTGGACTTTATGTTACATTGACTGATATTGAAATTGTGCAAAACATGGAAAACATTGCTAGGAGATTAGATCATGGCCAGGTGAACATCTTTCATGTTGATCCATCCTCAGAAGATTCTTCTTCTTCTTCTTTGGACGAGTCTCTCTCGGACAAGCTTGCTTCTGATGAGTCTCCTTGGAAGATTATATTACCTGCATCAGTTAAGAGACGGGATATGTCAAATATGAAGTTCTTCAATATTTTCCAAGCCTTACTTCCTTTCCCCTCTATTCCTTTATCAGCCACAATGTTTATTCCTTCGCTAGTGCATACACTGATAGACTCTATGCGTTTTGTCAGGAATTTTGCCTTACTGCACCATTTGCCTTTTTCTTTGTCCTTTGCTTCGACAAAACTTTGCTTTTTTGCTATTTTCTCTTGTGCCCTTGCCAGTTGTTTGCGTAACCTCTTGCACTCGGTTTCTTACTCATCAGCATTTCTTTTCCTTTTTGTTGTTGCTCTTGGTTGAACTGCCCTTGCTATGTCTTTCTTAAGCCAGTCTGGATAGCCTTCATCGTAGCCTGCATTAAACCTGTCTCGTCCAATAGTCTCGAATCCCATTCGTTGCCTTTCTTTCCAAAGTTTTAATGTCTTATCTTTGAATGATATCACTCCTCTAAAAATATCTGCTTTAAAACTTCCAATATTTGCAATTTAGGGTACAATTTGTTTCCTCCCTGCTTGTCTAAGTACCCTTAAAGGAGTGTATGGGTAAACTCCTCTAAACCAACCAAGACAAGAAAAGAAGCTTCTTCGGATCGTGTGATTACTGTTGTGCTGGGAAAGTAATCAAACATCCATTGTATGCTTTTAGATGTCCACTGAGAAAGCCTGTGGTGCCAGCCTTTGGCAGTTGTTGGCTGGTGCCATTTCTCGAGAGCGTTGGCCATGCGGGCGGTATGAGTCAAGATATAGTCCTCCCTTAGTGTGGAATGGAAGGCTTGGTCTGTGCTGTTCATCCTTTGCAAATGTTCCATTAACCAAGTTTGTAGAAGCAAATTGCAACCTTCGAAAAAGCTAGCCCCCTTCTTGCCTCTTTATAAAGCTCGGTACATTTCTGCAATAATCATCGGTACAAAAGTGTATTTCTTATTGAAGTCCTTGAGTAAGGCATCGACAATTGATAACATGCAAGCGTCGACTCGTCCTTTGTGTTGTGGAAACACGACAGTCCCTAAAAAGCTGGTAACAAAAGCGAGCAATCTCCGCTTTTGCCAAACTGCCTGGTTATTGCTGAAATAGTCTTCGAATTCTTGAAATGCTTCTCCATACCCAAACTTGATGTAGAGGGAAGTCAAAGAAATTCCTGACTGCCTTATACTGTCTGTGCATAATTCGGGCTTAAACCCTACCATTTCGAAGAACTCATCAGGTGTAATGTTCCTAGGCATCAAGATTTCCTCACTTTCAAATGGTAATTGAGTTAACCCGCCTATTTCTTCCAGCAAGGGTGTCAACTCTACACTTCCGAAGTGAAAAACTGCTCGGCTGCATCCCAATAGTATAGTGCTGCTTCTATCATCCCTTTTACTGCAGTGTGCTCCATTAGTGAAATCATATTCCCCAACACCATTTTCACTCGGTCTTTTTGATCTATGCTTACGTTTCCCCACCAATGTCTAAGCAATTGAGGGATTTCAGCAACCATGTCAAATGTACTATTGGCCATGATCTTTTGGGAAAGGTGAAGGACGATAGGAAAAAGGAGAAGAAAAATACCTAAGATTCACTTTATTGTGAGCAAAATGATCAACGTTTGGCACAAGCTTTTTGAAAACAATGCAACAGAGAATATGAAGAGATGTGTCGTGTGGGTTGAGAACCCTTTAGACACTTTAGACGGAAGTTGCTAATGGACTTCTGCCATGCCAAGGATTTCAAGTCTTTATATAATGCTTAAAGGATAAATGTGCATTATGTGTCATCCCACCTATCAAGCGGTCATTTCTGTTTCAAATTGAGCTTTTAATGCCTCTTCGGTTACCATTTAAGTCTTTGAATAGCATTGAATACAGAATGATTCCAATCCTTTGGGAATAAATGGTCGTTGTTTATTCAATTTGGGCTTTTAATGCCTCTTAGGTTACCTTCGTGCCTTTGAATGGCATTGAATACAGAATAATTCCGACTGTTTATGAATAATCAATCATTTATGATCCAATTTGGGCTTCTAATGCCTCTTAGGTTGCCTTCGTGCCTTTAAATGACATTGAATACAGAATAATTCCGACTGTTTATGAATAAACAATCATTTTTGATTCAATTTGGGCTTTTGATGCCTATTAGGTTACCTTTGTGCCTTTGAATGGTATTGAATACAGAATAATTTCGACTGTCTATGAATAAACAGTCATTTCTGATTCAATTTGGCTTTTGACGCCTCTTAGGTTACTTTTATTCTTTTGAATGGCATTGAATACAAAATAATTCTGACTGTTTATGAATAAACAATCATTTCTGATTTAATTTGGGCATTTGACGCCTATTAGGAGGCAATCTTTGTAGTTTGAATGGAACTGAATGCAGAGCAATACCAATAAACGGTCGACATTTGCACGTTCGATGCAAATAGATCATGTCCAGTGCTCTTTAGGGGTTAAAAACCCATTCGAATTGGTTGAACACGTCGGCCTATCGGACATTAGAACAAGTCGACTAATGATATGTCATGATGCATAATTCCTAACGTTGCTACTAAGGAATGGAGTTAGCTAGACAAGGCTTTATTATCCTCCCAAGCGGACGACTCGGGAGCGGGAACTGTTGACACCTAATTTTGTCCATCCTATTTCAATAGCCATTCTTCAGACAAAATTGCACTGATAATTATACCATTACCCTCACTCACCCCTATCCAAAATCCTTATCTTGCATAGGCACGTCAATTAGGCCATTTTGAAAGGCTCCAACACAAACTACGGCGATTTACGAAATTTGCACGGATTTTGAAATTATTCGACATTTTATAATTTAGTTAAATTGTTTTTAAAAAGAAAACATTAGCTATTATATTTTCCTACGTCATATTAATTATTGTAGGTATTTTAAATTAAATCTCACATTTTTGCGCATTTTATACACATTTTATGCATCTTATACATATTTTATAAACACTATATACACTTCAGCACTCTTATACACCACATAAACCATGTATATCCATATCAGCTCCACATCAGGCCTACATGGCCAAATCTCAGCCCTCCACCCATTCAATCAAACAGCTGGAAATAATGTTTCCATTTTTAACTATACAGCCCCCCCAAAACCCTTAACGCTCTTCTCATTTCCCCTCAAACCGCACGCCGCATCACTCTCTCTCACTCGTGTCAAAACCCTAACGATGCCCCGTCATGGCCACTTTTCGGCCATTATCGCCGGCAAAACGGAAAACGAATGACACCATTGTGTTCCTCTCGAACTTCGCTACAAAACCCTTGCAATGGTTAGTTTGTTCAACGAAGTCAATGTACGACCTTTACGTGACTGTAATGACACGACCCGAAATCCGGTTAGGCCGTGCGGGCACCCGACACCTCCCCTTGACCCGTCGGGCGAACCCTTATCAATTAAATTAGGAAATAAATATAACAATTCATAAATAAGAACAAGACTTAGAAAAAAAAATACTAACATACTGATACCTCTAAGCTGTACAAAAGAAATTACAGCTGACTACCCAACATACTAGGTTTAGGGCTATCATAACTAGACATCTAAGAGTACAAAAGAAGACAGATACCTTCTGAAGGGAGCAAAATGCAGCTGAAATAATAAACAATAAACTGGTGGCCATCCGGATTAAAAGCTGGCTCACCCTGACAGCTGAAGTCGTCTTCGCTCCTTCACAACGTGGTGAACTCAATCCTGGAGCGAACCTGCCGAAACGAAATAGATAGATAAAAAACAAACAACAAACAAGGGTGAGTCAAAAGGACTCAATAAGTGGGGCAGACTAGCCACCTCAAAGAATAGGATAGCTAGCCGGGGAGAAAAGAAACAGATAGACCAAATTCCTTTTATTTAAATTATAAAAAGGCAGAGCCAGATAACAACCGGAAACACGTAAGAAACTCATAAACTCAACCAAGGATGCGTGCCAGAAACATATCAACAAATAAGCAATGCACATATAAGCAGAACAGTAGTTATGTACCACAAGTCTACACAATGGTATGAATTGAGATGAAATGAAATGAAGTGATATAAAATGAAATATGATGCAAAGGGTCACATGTGCCTGTAATCCCATCCTGAAGCAGAATACTCATGCATTCGAGGGGAATCCAATCTGATAACCAACTGGAGCGGAATACTCCTGCTCCTGGGGCAGAATACTCCTGCACCCGATATAATATAAATCAGAGGCGGAATACTCCTGCACTCTCCTGGGGCGGAATACTCCTGCACCCGATATAATGTAAAGCTGAGTTGGAATACTCCTGCACTCAATATCTGACATAAGAGCGGAATACTCCTGCTCCTGGGGCGGAATCCTCCTACCCTCAATATGATACAATGGAGCGGAATCCTCCTGCTCCTGGGGCGGAATACTCCTGCACCCAATATGATATGCAATGTAATTCATATGAATGACATATAATGCACATGAGTGCAATGTGATGCAATAATAACCCTTCACCGGCGTGGGACTCTCATCAACAGCCGGAAAATAGATGCCAACTCACAGCCATAGTACAATGCTCAGATCCTCAATGCAACACCAACAACAGGACATAACATATAATATACAATGTAAATCCTAAGCTAAGGCGTAATGAGTACGCCTATCGGCAACTACACACGTAAGGAACACGTGGTAGAAAATCCACGAGGCCAAGTGCCTCCAAAGAAATGGATATAAACACTTACCTCTTCCAAAAGTTAGCATTGCTAATCAACAACCGCTTTATCCTTTGGTTTCATTGCCAAACGATCCCACTCTATTCAATAAGCAGAAAAATATATCAAATTAGGCTAAAGGCTTCATTCCTCACATCTTAGGGCAATCCGGTTAGGAACCTGATACCTTATTCGCATACGCAATACGCAGACAAGCCTATGTACAGGGTTTAAGGTCACATAAAAAAACCCTAAATAAATTATATTTATATGTTGCTCATAACTCACTTACTATGAATCTATAATCAATTCCATTATCGGGGTCCAATTGACCCTTTAAACTATTAATTGAACATATTAAAACGATGTCTAATATCCCAATTTTTACCGCCAAAATATATTCAAACATACGTAATAAACTTAAATAATATATTAAGATCCTTACCTGAATGTTTCAGGGTAAAAATTCTATCTTCTCTCCGGCTCTTTTCTCATTTTCTGGCATTTTTCTCTTCCTCCCCATCATTTCATTTTCTTTCTGTTTCGAAATGGGTTATGTTTCTGTTTCTATATATATATATGCAAGTTCGTCTTTAGCTTCAGCTAAGGACCACCGCCTTAGTTTCTTTCATTTTTTGTCTTTTTCGTTTTACTTTCTTTTCTTTTTTCTTTTCTTTTATTTTCTTTTCTTTTCGTGACAAAAATTAAAACGCTACCCTACGATATTCGAAATAATTCCAACTTTTGCATACAAGTTATACAAAATATATGGAGCATACTCGCTAAGGCGAATATCAAATCGGGTTCCCAAAACTCAAGAAGCTAATTTAAATGGAAAAAGGTCAAATTATTTAACCTTCGGTATTTTAGCGGAAACTAGCCGAACAACCTCGAAATTCGCTTTTGAAAAATTACAAATGTCACAAATAATCATACAAACCTAACGGTGCTTTTGGATTTCGAATCGGAGCTCATTCGCCAAAACCGCGCTCGAAAATCTCTTTTTAATATTTTTCGACAATAAAAACTGAAACCTTCTTCCGATGCATACCAAACGAGGTCTGATTTAGCTCAAATTTTACAGATAAGTATCAATGGACCTTACGAATATTTTAAAATTATCGGCACGCCACTCAGAGTCCTAACTTCCAAAACGACTAACCGAGGTCGTTTCATTCTCCTCCACTTATACTCTCGTTCGTCCTCGAACGAGCCCTAGTTTAAAGAAAAGTTTACACAGATAGCAAAAGAACTTGAACGACCTTAATAAAATATTCCATGGACATTATCTCATGATTGCAGAATTAGAATTATAACACGAACACCGAACTCTTGGGATAAAACATATCTGGATAATATGATAACACCATTGCCCAGCTTATTTTAACTAAACTGACCCTTCCTCGATCACGAGAGGGGAGTTTTACTTTTTCGAAGCAAAGATACGCAGAACTTTGAATAGGTTAACATGATTCACCCGATAATCATCTCATCGATATACTTTTCGATATAGAACAGGTCGATGGAACTAAGAATTAGCTCACGCTTGATGTAATAGGGGAAGCTTTTGAAGTACCTTGTCACTGCACACTATAGAAGATTTGATGCAAGCTATATTATTTTTACGAACGCACAATGCAACATCTCAGTTGATGTTAGTGTTGTTCCGCAAGCTCCTTGTGGGAATGTAGTTACTCATATCCTAATGTATGTCAAAGGTTCATCTGAACAGGGTCTATCATATAAGGATAAGGATCATGCAAATACCACTGGACAGTATGATGCAGACCAGAAATGATCTTCAGACGAACATCTACTTCAGGGTATTGTCTTTGAATTGGAAGTATTATGACTTGAAAAAGTGAAAATAAAAGAGACATGTAGTTGGACCATGAGCTGAGGCAAAATACCAGCAACAAAGTTGATTACATATGCATTTATAACGCTAAAGTAACTTCTCAAAGAGTTGAGGTGTGAAGGAGATATGTCAATTATGGATGGACGATAAGCTGCACTAGACCTTTAACTCTAAATTTTCATGAAGTAAAACAGCATCAGTATGAGGATCCAGTTCTAGTTGAATACAGACAGGTAGCCAGAAGAAAACCGGAGTCACCATACAGGGTTACTACTGACGGTGTTCTCATGTATAAAGATAGACTTTGTGTCCTTGATGTTACAGATTTACGTGGACAGATTATGATAGAGGCACATTATTCCAAATACACTGTTCATCCAGGTTCGACTAAGATGTACCATGATCTTAAGCAGATATATTGGTGGGACGGAATGAAGTGTGACATAGTAGAATTTGTGGCTCAGTGTTCTAATTGCCAACAAGTTAAAGTCGTGTCATCTTTCCAGACTTTATACTTTCAGCAGATAGGTACGTATATATGATCAGGTTGCCAGCTTATCTCTATCATTAATAGATTATTAGTGGGTTTAACAATGATTGACACTCATTGTAGGTTTCTGTCGTGGCCCTAGGTTGGGTCGTGACAGAAGTGGGATCAACGCGTTAGAGATTTAGTATTACCATTCAGTATTTGGAGGAAGACTCCTCCACTTAAAGCACAAACTCATGCAGCTATTTGAATAGGAATACCCATCTCCGCACAGTCTGCTGGACTAAAGAAGATTTAGCTAAAAGCTGAACGTAGGCAGACCTAAGCTACCAACTACCCTTTTGAGTTGTCAAACAGCTGCAACTTTCGAATTCACAACTCCATACCTTTGCCGTAAACACCACCGCCTCATGGATGGTACTTCTATTACCCTTAGAAGCCTTGAAAAACAATAATATGCTTACCCGGCTACAATAACACGTACTTTGGCTCAACATAGGGAACATCACAAGCGGCTACCAACCGCCCAAGCTTACTAGTGCCAGACGAAGAAGAAATAGAAATGGACCAAGGATAGAAATAATTAGAGCTTCATGAAGCTCATCTTCTTATTTGCTTGGCTACCAAAGCTAGACTACTTTAGAGTCAGGCTAACCGAAGAATCGCAATTGAAGAAATAGACATTAAATGAGCTTTATGGAATGACTTCTATGCCAATTTAACCTCCCAAAACTCTTAAAATTTACCAGAAAACCATTTTATAACCCAGATAAGCTCATGAGATAACATGACTGTACTAGCATTTCGAACCAAGAAGAGATACATAGATTGAATATTACTTACTAACCACTTTACACCGGAAGAAACAATGACACTCTCTGATGGTGATGAACTAGAATCCCATCATCCAACCAACACGGAATTTTGAGAAGAGAGGTAAACTAATTTGACATAATAACAGAATGTGGTACAATAAGATGCCAAGCAGAAAATACCGCCACTCACTCCCAATCTCTCACATTTAAACTAGATAAACTAGTAGGGTCTCAGAAATGCCAGGAATAAATCATACAAGAAGCTTACCCCTCTACCACAACCGATTCTTAATAAAAAAGACATCCAAGAAAACCATTGAAACATGATAAGACACACCATTTCCAGATCGATCGAAAGAATCAAATCTTACTCACATTTAAGGGAAGAAGAAATACATGGGTCTACTACATCGGATGCCTCAGCATCCTGCCAGACTAGCAGTTCATAGAACTGCCTCTGCAGCTGAGCTGAGCCACTACCCTGACAATCACTTTTGAAGAACCACTGCCACCACACTCTCAACCTCTACTAGATGGTAGCATTTCTTTGGCTGAATGATATATAAATGGAATCCTCGACGACTGGGCAGGTGCGTGAGGGCGAGAAGAATGACAACTTTCTACTTGCTGGAGTAAAGGAAAACTCCTCAAAGGATAATCAGACTCATGACAATGATAGTACCTTTCCGCTGAAAATAGAAAGCTAGACAGATTGTTGATAGTTGTAAAAAGAAAACTGGGTCTGATCTTGACGAACTACTGGCGCAATCTAAGAATCACGTGACACAAGCTAAGATAACCTGGAAGGTGACCTCCCAAAATAATCAGAACTCTTACCTCCAAATGAGGTACCATGGTTGCCCATTAGGTCCTTGGGATTTCTTGCTCTCCGGCTCTAGCTCTTTCCGCTCTAACTTAGGGTATGCCTAATACCACTAACCAATATCAACAACAACATCAAATGAAGTCCCAACCTCAATTTCTCGAGCCATCTGGGATCTCAAGGAAAAAGAAAGGTCATCAATAAATCTTTGAACATTCTCAGAAGGCTCATAGACTAGTTCTAGTGCATATCCAGCCATCCTAAAGAATTCAATCTCATATTCTAAAATCCGACAAGCTACCCTATCCGATCAACTCAAATTGGCGACTCGTTTCATCTCGCTCGCTACGCGAAGGGAACTTTTCCACGAATCTAGAAGAAAAATCGAACCAAGTTAGCTAATAAGAGAGCAGTTCACCAATCCAGGGCTGGACCTTGAAACTGGAAAGAAGAATAATCAACACCATACCGCTCGATATAACCAAGAGCATGAAGGATACGCTGATATCATTTTATTTTAAAAAGAATCGTGAGGTTTATCTGATGCATTGCTTAAGAATATCGGAAGGTTCAACCACGTAAAATAATTCAACCTCTTCGGACACTCAGACCGAGCCATTACTCAGGCTAACTAACCAGCCAGAATAACTAGAGGCACAACACATGCTATCTCCGGAACATAATTTACTGCGGCAATATTAAGAACAGGAATTGGAGCTCCCTGAGACCGAATGTCTGCACAATGCGGCAACCTGATAGGCTGCCCAGCGAATAATAGGTTCTTACGGTATCTGTGTCGCCAAGATTCTCGTAAAAGCATCGTAGAGAGCCATAGGAACCACATGGCCCTGCTCCCTTTCCCATCGCTAGCTCGTACAGCTGGAACCTCCATAACTAGATCGTCAGAACGATCAAAACTCTCGGGGCTTCGTCAGTGCTAGCCCAGGCTAGACTGCTTCGTTTTGAACTCATACCGTTTGCTGATTTGTCGCACCAGGGATCACAATTACCACGAAGGAATGAACGAAAATACTTTTGCATTCCAGACCGACGCACGATCAGAAAAGAACGAAGTGAAACTTTGTAAATTCCATCATAGCCTCTCGTAGATAAGTACGGACGTCTACGTACCCATCAACAAGACTCTACTAGACACTGTCTTAGTCTGGATAGACTCTAAACTGGGCTCTGATACCAACTAAACGACCCGGAATCCGGTTAGGCCGTACGGTCACCCGACATCCTCCCCTAGACCCATCGGGCGAACCCTTACCAATTAAATTAGGAAATAAATATAATAATTCATAAATAAGAACAAGACTTAAAAAAAAAAAATACTAACATACTGATACCTCTAAGCTGTACAAAAGAAATTACAGCTGACTACGCAACATACTAGGTTTAGGGCTATCATGACTAGACATCTAAGAGTACAAAAGAAGACAGATACCTCCTGAAAGGAGCAAAATGCAACTGAAATAATAAACAATAAACTGGTGGTCATCTGGAATAAAAGCTGGCTCACCCTGACAGCTGAAGTCGTCTTCGCTCCTTCACAACGTGGCGAACTCAATTCTGGAGCGAACCTACCGAAACGAAATAGATAGACAAGAAACAAACAACAAACAAGGGTGAGTCAAAAGGACTCAATAAGTGGGGCAGACTAGCCACCTCAAAGAATAGGATAGCTAGCCAGGGAGAAAAGAAACAGATAGACCAAATTCCTTTTATTTAAATTATAAAAAGGCAGAGTCAGATAACAACCGGAAACACGTAAGAAACTCATAAACTTAACCAAGGATGCGTGCCAGAAACATATCAACAAATAAGAAATGCACATATAAGCAGAACAGTAGTTATGTACCACAAGTCTACACAATGGTATGAATTGAGATGAAATGAAATGAAGTGATATAAAATGAAATATGATGCAAAGGGTCACATGTGCCTGTAATCCCATCCTGAAGCAGAATACTCATGCATTCGAGGGGAATCCAATCTGATAACCAACTGGAGCGGAATACTCCTGCTCTTGGGGCAGAATACTCCTGCACCCGATATAATATAAATCAGAGGTGGAATACTCCTGCACTCTCCTGGGGCGGAATACTCCTGCACCCGATATAATGTAAAGCTGAGGCAGAATACTCCTGCACTCAATATCTGACATAAGAGCGGAATACTCCTGCTCCTGGGGCGGAATCCTCCTACCCTCAATATGATACAATGGAGCGGAATCCTCCTGCTCCTGGGGCGGAATACTCCTGCACCCAATATGATATGCAATGTAATGCATATGAATGACATATAACGCATATGAATGCAATGTGATGCAATAATTACCCTTCACTGGCGCGGGACTCTCATCGACAGCCGGGAAGTAGATGCCAACTCATAGCCAGAGTACAATGCTCAGATCCTCAATGCAACACCAACAACAGGACATAACATATAATATACAATGTAAATCCAAAGCTAAGGCGTAATGAGTACGCTATCGGCTGCTACACACGTAAGGAACACGTGGTATAAAATCCACGAGGCCCAGTGCCTCCAAAGAAATGGATATAAACACTTACCTCTTCCAAAAGTTAGCATTGCTAATCAACAACTGCTTTATCCTTTGGTTTCATTGCCAAACGATCCCACTCTATTCAATAAGCAGAAAAATATATCAAATTAGGCAAAATGCTTCATTCCTCACATCTTAGGGAAATCCGGTTAGGAACCTGATACCCTATTCGCATACGCAATACGCAGGCCAGGCCTATGTACAGGGTTTAAGGTCACATAACCAAACCCTAAATAAATTACATTTATATGTTGCTCATAACTCACGGAGTACGAATATATAATCAATTCCATTATCGGGGTCCAATTGACCCTTTAAACTATTAATTGAACTTATTAAAACGATGTCTAATATCCCAATTTTTACCGTCAAAATATATTCAAACACACGTAATAAACTCAAATAATATATTAAGATCCTTACCTGAATATTTCAGGGTAAAAATTCTATCTTCTCTCCGGCTCTTTTCTCATTTTCTGGCATTTTTCTCTTCCTCCCCATCATTTCATTTTCTTTCTGTTTTGAAATGGGTTATGTTTCTGTTTCTATATATATATGCAAGTTCGTCCTTAAGCTGAAGCTAAGGACCACCGACTTAGTTTCTTTCATTTTTTGTTTTTTTCGTTTTACTTTCTTTTCTTTTGTCTTTTCTTTTATTTTCTTTTCTTTTCGTGACAAAAATTAAAACGCTACCCTACGATATTGAAAATTATTCCAACTTTTGCATACAAGTTATACAAAATATATGTAGCATACTCGCTAAGGCGGATCTCAAATCGGGTTCCCGAAACTCAAGATGTGAATTTAAATGGAAAAAGGTCAAATTATTTAACTTTCGGTATTTTAGCGGAAACTAGCCGAACAACCTCAAAATTCGCTTTCGAAAAATCACAAAAGTCACAAATTATCAAATGAACCTAACGGCGCTTTCGAATTTCGAATCGGAGCTCATTCGCCAAAACCGAGCTCGAAAATCTCTTTTTAATATTTATCGACAATAAAAACTGAAACCTTCTTCCGATGCCTACTAAACGAGGTCTGATTTAGCTCAAATTTTACAGATAAGCCTCAATAGACCTTATGAATATTTTAAAATTATCGGCACGCCAATCGGAGTCCTAACTTCCGAAACGACTAACCGAGGTCGTTTCATGTAACTGGTGAAGAAATTCCAGCAAGGATCCGGTAAGACCTAAACATTAAAAACCTAGGGAAGAGGGGGAAAATCCCCACACATGCATAATCGAAGTAGGTTCAAATTCAAGCCGATTCCGATGTTAAATGGGTAATTTCTAATCCTTTTCCTGATTTCTTGAATTTGTGTGATACCATGCCTAAATTTGCCTATTCCTTCCCATGTTAACATGGTCAGTGGTTATTTAGCAATTGATCAGGGAAAAATTTGTGAAATTGTTAACCTTCATCCGTTTCATTAAATTTGAACACTAATCAGTGCCTGAGTTTGTTATGAACATGAATTATGTCCTGAACCACCTTGGTTAACATGCAAACTTAAAACTTAGGGCAGTCTAGCGGGATTACCATGCTCATCCATGTTTGTTGCAATGTATTTGGCCTCTTACTATGCCAGAATGCATAATTTTCATGACTATATGTTTGGAAGCTGAAGGGTAGCTTGTCCTGCATGCTTAGGAGGATTTGAATTGATTGGAGTAAGATTTTTGATTGATACTTGAAAGGGTGATAGGCTGCTTGATTGATCCGAGATTAATTGGAACTGTTAATTGATTTTAAGCCTAAAAAAAGGCCTACATGATTGATTCTGAACCTAGACCATGCTAAGTGAAAAAGGAGAGAACTATATTTGTCTTCAGTTCTGATTTGCCTTAGAATTAGGGATTGAATGAACTATACTTGGTAAGTACACCTATTTGAGTCCTTTTAATTATAGAAGACAATTTTTCTTTGCCTTTTTGGTGTTCTGCGCATTTGCACTTAATCCCCCATCCCACAACTATATAAACTGGTCCTCTTTACATAGAACAGACACTTCATAGGCATACACATCCTCACACTTAGATATACAGAGTACTGCATACTGTTTTCTTCCCTCCCTTACTTTCAAAGACTAATGGAAGATCCCTGCTCTCCTTTCTTCTTCATCCTGTCTCTGCAAAACATTTAGTATTGCTTGCACTTGGTTTGTTTGCTCACTATTATTGCTCCAAAGGTATACCTCTACTCTAATCACTATTGCCTATGTTTGAATCTGCTCATGCCTGGTCCTTTTGCTTGTTCTTTTTCTCTGCTTGTTTTATGATTTAAACTGCCTATACTTGCTTGAACTCTTGCCACTATGCATCTTGGTTCTAGGTTTCTTCTAGCCCCTGTTAACCTCTAGGTTTCTTCTAGATCCCTGCTCTCCATTCTTAATACATGCTTTCCCCTTTCTAGTCTCCATTATGCGTATATTTGTTAGGATTCTCCCTGTTGTATCTGATTAAAACTGGTTATACAGTTATGGGACTGTGTATTGGGCTATACAGGGGCTTCCCTCAACCCTCATCTCCTATGTGCCTGCATCATTCATTCTAAAACTATGATCCCGGATATTTAAAACTTGCATGACTACTTCTAGATAAGAGATAAAACAATATCTTGATTTGAAGGTTTAGATTCTGAGTTTATCTATTTGAACTGGGACCTAGACGATGTAATTGACATATAAAAGTTCTAAAACTCAAGAATTACGACATTTAAAGTATGCTATTTTGTGAAAAGTTTGAATTTTCAAATACAGGGGCTAAATGTTTAACACTTGCCTATTCTGTGACTGCTCTCCATAAATTAAAACTGCCCCATTTTATTCAAGTAATACGGGCCCAATACTTGTTTTAAAATCTGGCCTTTTATGTGTTTAAACCAATTTTTTTATAAACTTCAAGCTTCTATACACTAACCTAATAGTGTATAAGGGTGTATAAGTATTATGGGTCAATTATACAAGTATTTACTTGTATTTTTTTAAAGCATAATACAAGTTTTATCATGTATTTGCATGCTTATACATATATTATGTGCGACAGCCCCTTTATGTGCATTTTATGTCTTTTGTGACCCATTTTCTAAAAAATAGCCCCTTTTGTATACATATATTCAAAACTAGCCCCAAAAATAAAATAGCCATTAAGCTTAGGGCTCGACAATTAATGTCAAGTCACACCGACCCTAAATGGCTAACATTTTATTTCAAAAACAACCTCAACCCGGTTTGAAATCAAATCTAAACTTTTTTTCATCAAAACTGGTCCTTTTTGCAAAATTAGTTATTTCTACAAAGTTATAGTGGACACTGAAAGTTGCATGACTGAACTAAATTACACCAGCCCTTATGATAATAGCTCACTCAATATGTGCTTTGCAAAATGAGGCTAAATATGCAATTAGGCATAAGACTTAGGCCGTTCTTGCAAATTCAAAAGCCCAATATCATGTACTTGCTGCCCATATATACTGTTTTGCATAAATAGATTTAATTTCATGATTAATTATGATTTTAACACACAAATTGGTAATATATATCTTGCGAATATGATCAATATTTATCTATAACTTGTTTAGACATCCCAAAATTAATTGCTCGGGCGGGAACCGTTTTTTGTGGGACTTGGGGAAGTGCCTAACACCTTCTCCCCCGAGTCACTTGGACTTCTTACCTTTGAATCTCTGGAATTGAACATGTTAAACAAAAGACGCGACCTTAGACATTTAGGTGACCTAATACACCTTAGAAATCCATATTAGGTGGCGACTCCAATCTTTAACTCAAACGAGTTACCCAGTCAAACCCAAGTCTTGACTCGCTCCGAGTTGAGAAAATGTGGGTATGATAGAATGGCGACCCCGCTGAGGATACTTAAAGTCCTAACCATAACAAGCTTTAATTTTTGGGATTTTATTGTCTTTATCATTGTTTATTTATTTTTGTATTATTTATTATTATTGTATACTAACTTGTTTTCTTTTTTATTTTTTTTTCTTGTGTTTATTTTTGCAATTTATCAATGTATTGTATATTTTTTTAAATATTGTAAACTATTTGACATTATCGTTCATAACGTCCGCCACTCCTGGCACCCTCTTAAATCTTAGAGCCCATAGGAAGGGACAGTTGCGTGGAACCCGCGGCCGCCCCTTTTCTCACTCAGTATAAAACACTTAAGAGAAAGTCTTGCAAAATTAGCCAAATAGAGAAGCTTTTGGCAGTTTGCAAGCTTTCAACTTTCAAGTTGTCCGCTTGGAAGAACCGGTCTAGTGGTACCCCAAATCTTAGTGGAGATGTTACTAAGATCATGCATCATATCATTTAGGGAATTGTGACTCCGGCCATGCCTAAGTTTAGTAGTTCACCATGTCTAAACCAAACCCAAACGAGTTATTAACTCCAAGGGACGCCTAGATATGACTATGTGTGCATATTTTTAAAATTAAAAATGCCAAGTGTACGCCATTTATTCTTAAATGGGAAGGGGGTCGAGTCTAACATTTTTCATTTTTGTAGGCTACCATGAGTCACAAAGATTACCATCGGTTCGGCATGATCATCGACATTCCAAGGGAGATAAGGGCATGGTATAGAAATTTGGGAGAAGCTGGTCAATTTGAATTGAGTAAAACATTGGGTCACTTGCCTTCACTAATGGATGTTGAACCCAATAAATTCATTATTGAAGCCGCCACTTGCTTTTGGGATGATGATAGAAATATCTTTAGATTTGGGGAGCTCGAAATGACACCACTTTTGGAGGAAATCAGAGGTTTTATTGAAGATCCGGGTTTGAGATGAAAGGGGCATAGATGGCAAGACGCTAGAATTATTATACCGCGTCAACCTACTGAAAAAGAGTTTTGCGAGGCGTTCAGTTTTCGAACAAACGATGTGTCCGAATTTTTTCATTTGCAATAGTATTCTTTGGCGTTGTCGTGTTCCTACAAGGAATGCACTATGAGATCAACACAAAGATAGTCCATTTCAGACATGCTTTATTCCATGGTATTAAGAAGAAGACATGCACTATGGTTCCCACAATATTGGCTGACATCCTTAGAGCCTTGGAAAGGTGCAAGAATGGGGCTCGATACTTTGAAGGTTGTAACTTGTTATTACAAGTATGGCTAACCGAACACCTTCAAAAGAAGATAAATGCAGGCCAAGAGTTCTACGACATGTGCCATTCAAACCACATATTGGCACAACACTATGGCGTCAAGAGGTTCGAAGCACCCTACACTACTCATGAGTGCTTCCTGTTATTCAAGAATTTGAAATATGAAGACATACAATGGATGTACCATTGGTTCACTTCTCAACAAGTTTTGCTCCGGTCAAAGATGAAATCATTTATAGTTCTTATGGGTATACGTGGTCTCCAGCCTTATATACCTATTAGATCTTTAAGGCAAGCAGGCAGAAGAAAAGATATCCCATTGATAGGAGATACAGTCCGATTCTAAGTAGATTATGAAGAAGACAAAGTTCCATTTGTACTAGAGATTCACAAGATGTGGAATGAAAAGAGGTTTGCTGAAGAAAATACAATTGAACCAGATAGATACCATGCAGGCTGTGGAGTTGGTTATTTGGAATAGTTGCGTAATGACATGTAATACGCTCCCATTCCTAAAGCCGACATACCTGGGGTAGTTAAAGATAAAGAAGCTGAAAACCAATACAAGATTAAATGGTAGATGGAAAAATTGAAGATGTCCGAGAAATTCAGAAAAGAAGAGCTAAAGAGACATAGATATGAAGTAGAGGATTTAGAGCGAGAACTGGAAGGTCTGAAGAAAGGGTTCGAGGAAAAGCACAATGAGAGTTGCAATCAAAGAGATGGAGGTAGAGGATTACTAGCTATGGCTTACTTGATCGTTGCTCAGATAGACATTGAGAAGATGCAAAAGAAGTTGAAGAAGTCCGATGCCGAATCAAAGATGCCCGAAGATCCAAATTTTTAGATTTCTTTGTGTCTTTTGTCCATTGTAATCAATCTTGGTTTATAAAAGTACAATGTTTTTGGTGGTCAATTGAGAATAAATCATTGGCACTTGCATGTTTAATTTTAAAATCATTCAAGCTTAGGAAAACTATACGTCCTTGGCACGTCATAGTCCATTAGAAAACCTTGTCCAAACGTCGAAAAGGGTTTTCAACCCAAAAAAAGACAAAATTTCATCCTCGCATAGATTCAAAGAGATGTTTGCATAAAATATTGATCGATTGCTTGGGTGTGATCAAGATTATAGGATTATTTTGATCTTTTCTTCTTCTGTCTTGTTTTCACACTATGGCTGCAAGAGGTACACTTCACTTTGAGACCGCCTTCTAAGCTTCTCACGTGATCAGGCTATGGTGGGAAGATTTGGCAGCAATCAGCCGGTTTCATGTTCAAAAGATGTTAGGAGAGTTGGTGGCCCTTAAGGCTTACACTGCTGTGCCTGGTCTAGTCGAAGCCGCTACACATTTTTGGGATTACAAAAGGGCGGTGTTTCATTTCAATAGTTTGGAGTTGGCACCAATGTTAGAAGAAATTGGAGGTCTGGCAGGGTTAGAGCCTGGACCTGAGACCATGATCTACCCCCGAGACATGGAACCTAAGGAGTTCATGGAGCTGTTGCAAGTTCCTTATAATCCATATGTCGAGGGAATACACGAGGGAAAGGTTACCTTGGAGTATTTGTATTCTAGATTTGGAGATCCAACTCTTAGGCACAATTGGACAGGGGCATGGGAAATTCTTGAGTCTACTGCTTTCATCGTTGCTTTTTTGAGAAGTGTGGTTTTCCCCGAAAAAGAAGGAAATATCGACATAATGTTGGGAAGGGTAGTTGACGGATTGCGCAAAGATGCTCACAAGTGACAAGTGAGTTTGATACCAATGATCGTGGGAGAAATCTACAGGGCTCTGACCAAGTGTAGAAAAGAAGGGGATTTCTTTGAAGGTTGCAACATCTTGCTACAAATGTAGTGTGATAAATATAAGGTGTGTGAACTTCTAACTCCTGGTAACCTCCCTGACTTATCTTTTCAAAACAGACCGAATCAGTCCACATGTGCAACCTACGACCCAAACTCGACTTACTAATATATACAATAGTAAATGAATTATTTTCATTTTTCTTAAGTCAGATTTATCAAATTCGCCGGATACAAATTTATCGTCTGTCCTTTGCCACATAAACTTGAGGCATTAGCTGACATTTACACTAGTAATAAACAAATAACAATGTATGCATGAAAGTGAGTAGACATGTGATATTTCGGGAGAAATGCTTATTTAGAGCCTTGTTTTGCCTCATATTTGTAGCATTTACACATTGATTAAGTTGATATATTTAAAGCTTATTACATGCTTTTAATTGTGTAGGAATACATTAAGAGGAAATTGAGTTATTTTGAGCTAAATTGAGAGTAAACAGAGCACCGAAGTCGGAGTAGAAGCCCAGGGCCTCACCAAAAATCAAAGAAAGAATGTAAACTAAGAGAAAAAATTGACAAGCAGTTAAAAAAAAAAAGCCTATTGCGCCACGGTAGGGTAGATATTCAGAGAGTTTTAAAATTGTGCAGGCGCAGGGCAATTGGCTTGCCACAGGGCGCTACGTGTCGCATTGTGCGATGTGGCAGGCTTTAAAACCTGCCAAATATTACTCGGGGTTTTTTTTGGATTCCAGGTGTTTGTGGGTCAATGGGAATGATATCAAAGCCCTAAAATATGCCCAAAACATAACTTTTGATTACCTGGAAATGAGTAAAAAGAGGCTAGAGCTTTGGAGACTTCAAGAATGTTTAGGCCTAAATATCGTCGTTTAGGTAAGAAAAATTAAATTTATTAGAGGGTCACAAGCAATACAGTAAAGACCCAGGACAAGTAAAACTGAGAGAAAGGTAATAAGCAAGAAAGTAATATTATTATTCATTGAAAATAGTCGGATTCTGTGTGAATCGCTTGATGTCAATACAATGTAAAGAGAGATATTTATAGTAGATATTTACCTAGTCCTAATTATGGTAAAATACAAAGACTAATAAAGGTCGTGGACCTGTATACTCAAGGAGGCGGTATATATGAAACCCTAACTAAGAGACTGTAAACCCTAAGGCGGCAGGATTGTATGTCATACGTTCTACGCCTGTACTGGCTGAGGGGTCATGGCATGAGGAGCAGACGTGTATCCTCTACACCCGATGACTTGTAAGCTAAGCCTAGTCTCGCCAGCTGGACTCGTATCATCGTAATTATAGGTGGGGTATTTTTGCCCACACAGTTAGTCCCCCAACTTGCTGAGTGCTTCCATAAGCAGTCAGGATGTGAAAGAGGTATGCGAAAGGGTGTGAAAAGTTATCTCACTGACTCCTTGAAACTTGCAGTCTCCTTGACGAGACTGCCTCTTCATTTCTTTGAGAAACCCATGTGTCTTCATCCAATTGGTCCAGGCCGCTTCCATGCACCTTTCCCATAAACGCTTTTTACTACGCTGAATTGTTTCGTATCTTTAGGCCATCATTACATTGACCGTTTTATGCTTCATCCTTATCTCATTCCATCTATAAATATGGGCTTCATGATGGACGAAAATCATAAACATTTCCTTAGAGAGGTACATTATTTCGTCCAAAGCTTCCTTATGAAATAATAGCCTTTCTTCTTCAAAAATGTTCGCCTTTGATCATAGTTTGGAATTCCCAGAACTACTCCTTTATTTAGGATTGATGGTGCATGAGAAAACTATAAACAAAAGAAACTCCATAGTTTTCTTTCTCTCTTTCTCCATTTATGATTGGATGAACGGAGTCCCACGAGTCATGAAGTTTGATTAGGATTCTAATGATGTTTTCTAGAATGTCTTTGATATGACATGTGCAGTGATTATGGTGTGCTCATCTTCTACACAGCGGTTGCTTTGGTATTCCTCGTGTCATGCTGGATCAGTACGCTTAGCCCTTTCAGCTGTCGTGTGGCTTCTCTTATAGGACGCCGTCGGCGTTCAGGTAGCTCCTTCATAGCACTGGGTTGTCATTCCAATGCCTGGCCCTGTTTCATGGTGAACAAGGGAATGCAGCCTTGCACCATCAGCGGATAAGCGAGTCATCAAGCTCTAACTCTACTCGTGGTTAAAGGTTGTCTCTTGGTTTGGCTGGTCCAGCTGAATTGCTATTGTAATGCCTCTTCGGTCGCTGGCTGTGGGATACCCGAGGGAAGATTTACCCTTCTGGTAGGTTCCCAGCTCAAGCCCTCTCATCTTCAGCGAGCTCCCAATTGTGCTTGAAGATCTGCGGGGCTATGCACTCCTGTTTGACCAGTAGAGGTCGAAGCAGATCATCGAGTTCGTTCGTTGTGACGAGAGAAGGTTTCGCCTATGCTCTGACTTTTTTGAGATCCTTTGCTGCGGAAAGAACACTCGGGCCTTGGTTATATCAGTGAGTGCATGCCGAAGATTGCTCGGGCTGACATATCTCCTGATGCCAGGAAAAACATCGTGTTGCCTGGTGACTAGTAGCTACAATCCAGATAAAGGACCTTGCCCGTATCTAATTCAGAGTAAGTAGTATTTTTAGCATTTTGAAGCCTTTTAGTTTCTTAAGAACGCCTATAATGAACAGTGCAGTATTCAAAATAACTTATTTGTAAAGAGACCTGAACTGGGTATTCGCAGCCTTGAAGTTCAATTGAGTCAATTGGTTGATGTTTTTAATACTCATCAAGAAGCTGTTGTGGATAGTTATCAAGAAGAAACTAAGATGGAGGAAGAACTTGACGTTCCAATAGTGGAGTAGATAAGAGTTAAATGCCAACCACCTAGCCAAAATGGATTTTGATGATGTTCATGTTGAAGTGATATTTGAGTCAGACACAAATATCCAACATGAAATTTTAGTTAACTCTGATTTGTGCCAAAAAGAGGATGTCAGTAATGAATTGATGTTTGAGCGTGTTGAATTTCATTCTAGACACTTCTCAACATTGTGTTTGGATGAAGGCAAGGAAATCATTTATTTGTCCGAACTAGTGAGCAAATTAAAAGAATAGGTGCATGGTGCTTACATTTTAGATGTTGCATCGCCGTCTAGCAAGAAGGCATTCCTCAACTGAAGGCCAAGAAGTACAAAATACGGTATTGGTGCTTGGACTATTTAGATCCTTACAGATATCACAGGAGCAAAACTGAAAACTAGAATCAGAATTGGGGATCCAGTTCATAAGGTCAAAGTAGAGGAAAAAGTAAGGATTTTGGAATGCGTCGTGCCAGGACGTTAAATATGGCGCTAATTGGGAGGCAACCCAATTTCTTGCTTATTTTTACTTTTTGTTTTGGAAGGATGTTACTTGGTGAGGTTTTTATTTTCCATATTTTGAATAGTATGGATTCTATGTATGGGTGCTTGCAGCCTCTTATGTTTGAAGATGATGTCCTACTTGGGGGAAATGCTGAGTAACCAATGCCCTAACGAAGCTCGCAAGGCTGTTCTTCAGACTTAGAGCCCCAAGGAGTTTCTTTATCACCCTTATTTTATTTTAATGCATCGAAGGAAATGCATGATTTTATGTGTGGGGTGGGAGTCTTCGAATTTCTGTTTATAATCCACATTCATTTTTTTCTCAATTCTTTTCCAAAAGATGTATTTTAAACCGAGTATAGGATAATTTTTTTTTCGTTTAGAATTAGGATAGTAGAAAGAATAACTCATGTGATCTTCTATTTGTGGCGTGTTCTAAATGAACACTTAGGCTGGAATATATAGACCACATGCATTGTTCATGATTTGTATTGTTATATACTATACTTGAATGTATGCTCGCTACTTTAATTTTAGAGCTAGAGTTGAACCGTCCTAAGTAGATCGTGTGTCATGTATGTGTAAGATTTGTTGTTGTTGTGTGCTTACACTATGATGTCTAGAACTTGCCTCGAGTGTGTGCAAAGCACAATTTTGAGTCTTGCTCGGTTTAGGAAGTGATATAGGCATTTGTTTTCTATTCTATGAATTATTTTCCTTACCAATGAAAGTTGACCCTAGTTAGCCCCTTTGAGCATGAAACCTTTTCTTAGGTAATCATATTACAATCCAAATTCCTTCATTATGAATTGATCATGTTTGAACCCTGTTACCTTTTTTGAATATTTTTGGTTCTTATGAGCTTTAATAGTTACACTTACAGTTGGTTTTGTTTGACGTGTGAAAAGGAAGAAAGGTGTTTTACTTGAGAGAAACTGCTAGTATGACTGGAAAAAAAAAGTGAAAAGGAAAACAAATGATAAAAGAAAAAACAAAAAATAAATAAATATAAAAGAGAATAAAATATTGTGCTTCACTGGTGGTGACTCTTGAAAGCATAAAGAAAAGGGAATCTTGGGATGATAAAAGTATTGGAAAATTAGGAAGAGTTGGGTGAAAAAGAAAGTGATTTAGATGTCATGTACTAAAATGCTCAGGGGGGTTAGTCACTATAAACTAAATGTATCCAACATATCCTGTAGCCTATATTACAACCTATGAAAGTCCTACTTGATCTTAAACCGAGCGAGCATACATTAGTCGAGTCTTACACCAAGGACAAGCCTATGGTACGTCTCGTGTGGTACATGATTTCTTTCTTAGAGTGACTGACTCTTGCATTATTAAGTCCTAATATTTCTTGGTACTTTTTGTGAGAATGAGACAGTTTTCTTATACGGCACATGGTTTATGAGGGATTGGTAAAGTTAGTAGGCTCCTTGGTTAGAGTAGTTGAATGGGTAGGAGAGTTGGTGCTAATGAGTCAGCCCTTGAGGTTAGAATGTCACAACAAGAAACTTGATTGTTTTAAATATTCTTGTCATTAATATATTTGTGAAGAATTTTATTAACCACCAAGTAAGGAATTATATCACCCTGATGGCACTTTGTTGACACCCAATTTTTCCCTTCTATTTTTAAAATCAACCGTTCTTGAATTTTACACGCGCTTGTGTATCCATTCCTACCTCGTCCATTATTTTCAAATTATCTTCTCATACTGTCCTGGCAGTTGAGGCCATTTAAAAAAAAAATATCGTCTCAAACCATAGCTATTTTTACAATTTTTCTGCAATTGCTTTTATTTTGGCAAAATTATTCAAAATTGTTTTAAGCCTCAAAATTACAATTTTTATGCATTTTAGCCTTCCTAACAGTTTAAAATTAATTTTCTAATTTTCTTATATTTTTTTAATCCATTTTATACCTATTTATACACTATTTATAAAACATTTATACATATATACACACAAGGCACACACATCAGCCAATTTTTTTTACATGGCATGCCTACGTGGATCGATCATGATCGTCCACGTAGACGATCCAATGGTCCAGATTCAGTTTCCTTTGTTTCTACACCTCAAAACCCTTTCTCCTTTCTCATTTCCCCCACGACCCTTAGCCCGACTCTCTCTCTCTCCCCTCTCTTGGCGATTTCAATCGCCATCACTGTCGATCAACTTTCCGGCCATTGTGACCGGAGAAAATTAGGGAAAATGACACCACCGTGTTCCCCTCGAAGTCCGCTACAAAACTCATATAGTTTTGAGGATGTTTGGGCACGGGTGAGATTCAACCTCGATGACTGTGATGCTACCGCCGGGAGTCGCCTCCGGCGGGACACAGGTCGTCAAATTAGGGGTGATAATGCTTAAATTAGGTAAAAACCCCCATGTGCAGTTAAAGTTACAACGGGTCACGACCCGATTCTAATAAGTAGGTAATCCTTTTTTCTTTGATTCTGTGAAATCTATGCATAAAATCCTCTGTGATTTCTATGAATTAATAGGATTATCATATTTACTTTTCAATTAATCGATTTGCATGGCTCATGACCCCTTTTGAAATGTTGATTTGTTTGG
The DNA here is from genome assembly GCA_037355625.1 of Petunia x hybrida. NCBI lineage: Eukaryota > Viridiplantae > Streptophyta > Magnoliopsida > Solanales > Solanaceae > Petunia > Petunia x hybrida. Next base: position 19,622,997 of record JBBBVM010000007.1, read on the forward strand.
GAACCTGTTTACGCTTTAATTTTGCCATGGTTAAGGGTTAAATCCTATGATTGAATCTAAAATTCAGAAATCGCTATAGTTTGTTTAAACCGTGTACCGTGTATTATTTGTACAAGTTCATGACTGGTTTTATTAAAATCTGAATTGGTAGATTTTATTTACACGATTTCAAAGGATTTTGATTGATTCTAATTTGAATTTGTGGCATGATCATTGGCATTCTTATTTTGGAGTCTTTTGAGGTTCAAACTTGTTTGTGGGGGGGGGGGGGGGGTTTCTGAATCTGGACTAAGTTAAGCTCGAGGGGGGATTCTCAAATCAATTCAGGATTGATTAACATTAGATTTTGGGATTGACTACCCTATTTTTGGAAGATTGAGTCAGTTTGTCCCCTGTTTATTCTTGGAAAGTTGTATTCCTTACCTTATTGATTTTTCACCCGTTGCCTTTCACATTCCTACTGCTCACCTATATAAAGGACCCTCTTTCGACTTAAAAAAAAGTCTGTTGGACATAAAAAATCCAAGAATACACTGATACACTTAAGAAGAGACCTGCATTAGTTTCTGGCATCCTACTCTCTCTGTTTGCTTGTTTGTTTGGAGGCTGTTACTTACAGTTTGAGTGTTGGTCCTGGCATATCTTCTTTTCTATTTGCATTCAAACTCACAGTACTTAAAGGTATTCATTCTCTTCCCTGATTGCCTATTACTTTGTGAATATATGTGTGTGTATTATGACTATGCTCTGTTAAAATCACTGGTATGCATACTGTGTTTTGGTTCTGGGTAGTACCTGCATCTTTGTTTAAAATTAAGCCAACCTTGCCAGGATATAGTTAGAGGCATGATGCCTCACCTCATTACTGCTTGCTTGATGCTCCTGTGTTGATTCTTTAACATGATTCCTTGTCTTACCTCTGTTGTCGCCTAAGCTATTGGTCTGCATTACCCTCTTTTGAATGACCTGCACATCTAAAAGACACACCAGGGTGTACTGACTGCACTGGTTCTTGATAGACCTCTCCTTTGGGGTTAGGCTTTCCTTTTCCCTCACCCCCTACTAACTCTATTTCTTGCGGCTGTGTTCTATTGCATACACAACCTTGATGGTTCAATAAGATTAATGTCTGAACTGCCTAAACTGGTTCTGGTGGCTTTGAAATAAGGAACCCCTGACTAGTGATATTCCTGAACTTTGAAAACTGGATACTTCTTTGAGAAATAGGGCCTTCTTCCTTTTGCCAATACCCCTTCTCTTTCTCTGTTTCCCTTTAGGAACTGTCCCCTAAAACTTGTGTATTTGTTAAGTGCCCTGCTTGTATCTTCTTAAAACAGGGGTACAACAATGATGTGGTACCAAACAGGCTACAAAGGAGCCAGTCTCTCAACTCTCTCACCCTGCGTGCATTGCATCATATCTAGGACTAAGTTAAAATGGTTCCGAGTCATTTCTTTTGTGAAAACTGATAGCATGATTGAGTTCCAACTTTTCCTGAAGATCTGTACACTTTAGAAGTCCAGAAGTATGATCAATTAGTGTCGTTATTAAAACTTGTGACAAACAGGGGACTATATGTGCTTTGCTTGCATATACGAGATTATTTCTGAAAATTGAACGTGCCCCTCTTTTGCATAAACAGTCCAGGCCCAAAAATATTTTCAAAAAAGGCCTCTTACATGCTTAAACTGATTTTTAACCTTTACTATCGTCCTTATACGCTACTCTAATAGTACATAGGGGTGTATAAAGTAATAGGGGTCATTTATACGCTTTAAAATTATATATTTGGAAGTATAACCATCATTTAGATCATGTATTTGCATGTGTATATCTATATATGAACTTATTACGTGCGACAGCCCATTATTTGCACTTATGTGATTTCGTGGTCCCATTTTTGAAAACAACCCCTCTTGCCTATATATATCTCCCAAAACTTGACCCCTACACAGAAAGGCCATTAAGGTTAGGGCTCATAAATTAATGACGAGTCACACCGACCCTAAATGAGCCAACATTTTATTTTAAAACAAACCCCTTTCGATTTCTTATTAAATCTGAAATTATTTGCAAATTAGGCTACTTATGCAAATGTCTTTCCTTTAAAATGTGTTAACTACATATGTAAGTTAAATTAGAATATCCATTTGTATGATAATACTTGTTTACGATTAGGCTTTGACATTAGAGGCCATAGATGCGATTAGGCTTAACTATAGGACGAATGTGAAAGTTAGTTATTTATATGTGTGTGCATGAGCATGTTTCATCTTAGTTAAAATGCTAAATTCCCAAGTTAGTATGACATTATATACTGTTTACATCCCAAAATTAAGACTCGGACGGTAACCACTTTTTGTGGGACTCGGGGAAGTGCCTAATACCTTCTTCCTTGAGTCATTTGGACTTCTTACCCACATAGAATCTCTAAAATAGACTAGTAGACCTTTTGAACTTAACTTTAGACGCTTAGGTGACCTAATACGCCTTAAAAATTATATTAGGTGGCGACTCCAACACTTAAACTCAAACGAGTTCACCTAGTCAAATCCGAAACCCGACTCGCCTCGAGTTGAGTCCAAAATTAAGTATGACAGAATGGCGACTCCGCTGGGAATATCAAAGTCCTAACCACAACGAGTCTTTATTTTTGGGATTTATTTATTATCTTGTTATTCAATATTATCATTGTTGTACTAACTTGGTTTCCTTTTTTTTTTTTGTTTTTTCCTTCTTTTACTTTATTTATTTATTGTATTATTTATGTGACATCTTCCATACTTCACTCATACTCCCCCACTCCTGGGAAATGATACTTATCACACACACGGCGATTACGTGGATCCCACAGTCGCTTCACTACCAAAACACCTGTAGATGTTCACTTGGTTTCGTTCATCAGATTTCATCATTAGTTCTGAGAAGGCATCCTTTGTGATACTTATGGGGTTAAGGGGCCTTCAACCCTATCAACCACTAAGAGTAATGAGGCAAGCAGGGAGGAAGCAAAGCATACCTTTGATACCAGACACGAAAGATTATCAGTTTGACTATACTGAAGATATTGTTCCAAAGGTCAAGAGCATTAGGAAGTCATGGGTAGGAAGACAAGTCATGGAAGAAGTGTCACTAGAGCCTGATAGATACAACGCTGGATGCGAACCTAACTACAAAAGCTGGTTACGCTCTAGTATAAAGGGAAATGTAGTAGTAGGGCCAAGTCATGGAAATAACATAAGAGATCGTGAGGTAGAGGCTCAAATTCGGTACCGAGAGTTCATGTTGAAAGCAGTCGAGATGGATAAGGAAAACAAAGAAGAAGTCGAAGTATGGAAGAAGCGTACATTAGAACTAGAGGGAAAGATGGAGGCATTGGAAACTAAACTTGAGCAATGGAATTCAGAGTGTGCAGAGGTAGACATCTTACACTTGGTAGCAGCCAAAGGATACTTAATCAAAGCTATGGAAGAAGTCAAGGAGATTACACGAGAAGCAAAGAAAGCCAAGATGGAAAAGGAGTGTGTTGCCTAGTCAAAGTGTCATTTTCATCTCTTCTTTTGTATTTTTTTTTCTTTTCCAAAATTATTGTCATGTACTGATTCACAAATTTTAGGGAACTTATGAGAATAATTGGCCACAAAATGCGTATTTATTCTTTTTGCATAATGACAAACCTAGGGAAGCTATACGTCCTTGGCACGTAATAGTATATTAGTAGACCTACGCCAAATGTCAAAAGGGTTTTTAACCCAAAAAGTGACAAAAATTGAATCTCTGCTTTGATTCGAAGAAACGTTTGCACAAAATATTGATTGTCTATTTGAACATGATCAAAACCATAAGAGTGTTTTGGTTTTTACCTTTCCTGTTTTCGTTTTCAGACTATGGCTGCAGAAGGCAACTCTCCAATTTGAGATCGTTTCCCGACCTCCTCACGTGATCAGACTTTGGTGGGAGGAATTGGCCATTGACAGCAAAGCTCATGTTCAAAAGATGTTGGGGGAGTTGATAGCCCTCAAGAACTACACTGCCGTGACTGGTTTGGTTGAAGTTGCCACACATTTCTGGGATTACAAAAGGGCCGTGTTTCATTTCAATGGTTTTGAGTTGGAACTGATGTGGGAAGAATTTGGAGGGTTAGCAGGGTTAGGCCTGGACCCGAGACAATAATTTACCCTCGAGACGTGGAGCCTAGAGAGTTCATGGAACTGCTGGGATTCCCTTATGATCCATATGCCGAGGGAGTGGCCGATGGAAAAGTCACGTTGGAATACTTGCACTCTAGGTTTGGAGATCCAACACTTAGACACGAATGGAATGGGGCGTGGGAAGTTCAAGATTGGGAATGGACTGAATCCAATGCTTTCATCATTGCTTTTCTTGGAAGCATGGTTTTCCCAGAGAAAGGAGGCAAGATCGACATAAGGCTAGAGAGAGTAGTAGGGGGGCTGCGCAAAGGTGCCATCAAACGTCAAGTAAGCTTGGTTCCGATGATTTTGGGAGAAGTTTATAGGGCTTTGACTAAATGTAGGAGGGGAGGAGACTTTTTCGAAGGTTGCAATATGTTACTGGAAATCTGGTTGATAGAGCATTTGCACAGCATCTCTGTCAGTCCCTTGGCACCAAAACCCTCTTGGCAAGGAGGGATTCGCTCACACAGCACCCGTATTGCTGGAACAGTGGCATGGGAATACCCCGCAAACATGGAAGGTTGGTACACCAAGCTCGAAGAATTGTAAGAGGTACAATGGGTGATTGAAAATTGTGCTGGTTTCGTTGTCTCCATATAAGGTCAAGACATCACCTTCTTGACATTGATTGGATTCTGAGGAACTCATCACTATGTCCCTTTAAGGATCATTCGACAAGTGGGAATGACACAGCAAACCCCGCAGTTGACCGAGGGAAGAAGTTTCAACGTTGACATAAAAGACATCGAGCACCCGATGGTTCTCACCATATTGACAATATGGGAGAAAAGGCTTACTATGCAGTTTTGTCGTGGTCGTGACAGTAGGGTGAACCCCACAGCTACCCTGGCTTACCCTCAATGGCTCAACGAAGATAAGGCGAAGTATCGATCTAAGACTAAACTGAAAAGGAAAGCCAAAGCTCCAAATGCTGCCAAAAAATACAAGAAGCTGAAACAAGAGTTTAACCAAAGGAAGAAGGAGTTAAGGGTGACACAAGAAAGAGAGATGAGGAGACAATACAAAGATAAGATCAAAGAGGACGAACTCAAGTATTGGACCGGCAAGGTCATGACTGCAAGGCAAGCTGCTGGGAACTTACAAGATTTGCTCAAAGGATGGGGAGAATATTTTAAGTCGGTACCACTGGAAGAGAAGGAAGCAAGAGGGTTGAAAATTTGCGAGTTCCTAGTAAAGGCCTTGGGTGACATGGAGGATGGGAAAGACTTGCTGGAAACATTTGCTGATACTCCGCTCATTAGTCTGGTTCACAAACCCAAAGAGGAAGCCAAAGAGGAGAAGGAGAAGGAAGACACTGGAGCTGATGTTTGAACTTGAAGTCTTTTGCTTGACACCTAGTCTAGTCGCATCGAGTCAAGTTGTCTTGTCTTTTCTTTATTGCCGTTTTCAACTTAATCGAGTCATTAGTGGTTGTAATAAAGCCAAGCAAACTAAATAAAATTTTGTTATTTTTGAGTTTTACTCTAGTGATGATCATGTTTGTTCAAACAAAATGATGTGTTTGGTGCAAACGTTACTTCGAATCCACGATAGGCCTACCTCTGGCACAATAGAGGTCCCGTGTATGATAGGGCGCAATTTTATTCAAACTAACGTACACTCACATTTTCCTCTTCTTGTTTTGATTATGTCATTTCCCAAGTCCCCGAAAGTTTAATTTGTACATTCTGGCCGCTCCGCAATACTGGTTGTGGTCCAAAGGATCGATCCCAACACCTCCCCCTTTACCTACAAGGACAAGGACAAGACGAAATATCATGGCTGAATTCGAGAAGGTTGGCACTCCTGAGAAAAAAAGCATGGCTGCCTATGAAAACTATGCTAAGCTGGAGCAGAAGTTGCTCGACTTGGAAAGTAGGATCCCTCTGGCCCATACTGATGAGATCACTGAACCAAACCAAACTGCTCGCCCTCACGACAAAGATCCACTTTACCCTGAAAGAGACCTTCCTTACTCTACTCACACCGCACCACCAAAAGCACCACAAAACAACTTACCCGCCTTCACTGTTTAAACCAAAACCATTGCATCACCCACCAAGGACCATGAAATGTACGCATGGACTAAGGAAGACCCAGACAGCACCAAAGAATAATTCCAATGGCTGGTTGAGAAATTCAAACAACTCCAAGGCGCTAAGGGAACCCGAGGATTAGCTTATGAGGATCTCTGCTTGTATCCTGACTTGAAGCTACCTGAAGGCTACAAGACAGCAAAGTTCAACATATTTGATGGCAGTGGAGACCCAATGGCCCATTTAAGATCTTACTGTGACAAGCTAATTGGGGTTGGACATGACGAAAAGATTCGCATGTAGCTGTTTAACCGCAGTCTAAGTGGAGATGCACTGGTATGGTACTCTAAGCAACAAACAAAGAAGTGGACAAATTGGGAAGCAATGGCTGGAGACTTTGTTGACACTTTTGGGCATAATACAGACGTTATGCCCGATCGGTTCTACTTAGAGAAGCTGAAGAAGAATCCCACTGAGACTTTTAGAGAGTCTGCAACTAGATGGAGGGCTGAAGTCGCCAAGGTCCAACCCCCCATGGAAGATGCTGAGATAGTGGCGACTTTCATCCGCATACAAGAAGATTTCTATTTCGACAAGATGCTGAACCTGCAGGATAAGAAGTTCAGATAATTGATCAAGATTGGTGACATGGTCGAAGATGGACTCAATACTTGAAGGATTGTTAGCATGGCCGCATTACAAGCCGCTAACAAAGCCTTACAAGCTGGTAGCACTACCACATCAAGAAAGAAGAAGGATGATGTCTGCTTCGTAGCCGCATCTCTTGACCACTCTCCTACTCACAACCACTACTACCAAACACCTCCCCCCTCTTACCCATACATACCACCCACATCCACTTACCCAGTCTATAACACTCAGCCCATGTACCAAAACCCACCATCACAAAGACCAACATACCCATAAAGTCCCAACTACCGAAATACCAACGCCTATTCACCAAGGCCTCAAGCCAGTAACAACCCAAGACCCAAAAGAAACTACACCCCACTGGCTGAATCTCGCACTCAGTTGTTCGAGAGGCTCAGAGCAGCTGGTCATATACAACCCGTGCCATTCAAAATGCCTGATAGAATGAGACCTTACTTTGATCAAACCAAAACCTGTGCCTATCACTCTGGAGGACCTGGTCACGATACTGAAAAATACTATGCCTTGAGGGACAAAATATAAGACTTGATCGACCAAAAGGTGATACACTTGAAGACTCCGAATGTGCACAACAACTCTCTGCCTAATCATGGAGACAATAGGGTGTGTTGACACCCAATTTTGTCCCTCCTATTTTCAAAATCAACAGTTCTTGAATTTTACACACGCTTGTGTATCCATTCCTACCTCGTCTATCATCTTCATATTACCTTCTCATAATATCCCGATAATTGAGGCCATTTTCAAAGCCTTGTCTGAAACCATAGCTATTTTACAATTCTCTCAATTACTCCTATTTTGATCCAGCAGGTTGTGCGAGGATGACTATTTCCATTCAAGTTAGCGGTATGAGTTAATACTCTATGTGGAGAAGTCTTCCTCCAATTGATACCGAATCATAATATTAAATCTCTAAAGCGTTGTGCAGGAGCGAAGACGACTTCAGCTGTCAGGGTGAGCCAGCTTTTATTCCGAATGGCCACCAGTTTATGGGTTATTATTTCAGCTGTATTTTGCTCCCTTCAGGAGGTATCTGTCTTCTTTTGTACTCTTAGATGTCTAGTCTGGATAGCCCTAAACCTAGTATGTTGGGTAGTTAGCTGTAATTTCTTTTGTACAGCTTAGAGGTATCAATATGTCTGTGTTTATTTTTTTTAAGTCTTGTCCTTATTTATGAATTATTATATTTATTTTCCTAATTTAATTGGTAAGGGTTCGCCCGACGGGTCTAGGGGAGGATGTCGGGTGCCCGCACGGCCTAACCGGATTTCGGGTCGTGTCAGTTGGTATCAGAGCCAGATTTAGAGTCTATCCAGACTAAGACAGTGTCTAGTAGAGTCTCGCTGATGGGTACGTAGACGTCCGTACTTATTTACGAGAGGCTATGATGGCATTTAGGAAGTTTCACTTCCTTCATTTCTTATCGTGCGTCGGTCTATGATTCAAAAGTATTTTCGTTAATTCGTTAAATTCCTTCGTGGTAATTGTAAATCCTCGTGCGACAAATCAGTAAACGGTATGAGTTCAAGACGAAGCCCCCAGAGTGTTTGATCGTGCTGACGATCTAGTTACGGAGGTCCCAGCTGTGCCAGCTCGCGATGGGCAAGGGAGCAGGGCTTTGTGGTTCCCTTGGCTCTCTACGATGCTTTACGAGAATCTTGGCAACGCAGATACCGCAAGAATCTATTATTCTCTGGGCAGCCTATCAGGGTGCCGCATGTACAGACGTTCGGTATCAGGGAGCTCCTATTCCGGTTCTTAATATTGCTGCAGTAAATTATGTTCCTGAGACAGCATGTGTTGTGCCGCCTTATGTTATTATGTCAAGTCATTTTACCTCTCTCCTCGGAAATTAGTGTTGGTAGGATGATGGGATTCTTATTCGTCACCATCAGGAAGTGTCGTTGTTTCTTCTGGTGTAAAGTGATTAGTAAGTAATATTCGATCTACGTATATCCTCTTGCTTCAAAATGCTAGTAAAGTATATTATTCTATGAGCTTGTCTTAGTTATAAAAGGGTTTTCTGATAATTGTCAAAGTCTCCTTCTTATTGGGAGGTTAAATTGGTATGGATGTTTTTCCATAAAGCTCATTTAATATCAATTTCTTCAATTGCGATTCTTCGGTTAGTGTGACTCGTAAGTAGTCTAGCTTTGGTAGCCAAATAAATAAAAAGATGACCTTCCTGAAGCTCTAATCATTTCTATCCTCAGTCCATTGCCATCTTTTCTTTGTTCGGCACTGGGGAGTTTAGGCGGTCAGTAGCCTTTTGTGATGTTCCCTGTGTCGAGCCAGAGTGCGTGTCAAGGTGGCCGGATTTCGGGGTCGTGTCAGGTTAGGTCCCTTCTTTGTAACCCCAATTCGAGACGGGTCAATCCGATCCGACCCGACCCGATTCGAAAACGGGTAACCCGGGTCTTTCTTTTTGTGTCATATTACTTGAATATCATGCGTGGTAATCACTGCTTAAATCGCTTAATCTTTTGTATTTTTATGTATGCTTTTGTCATTCGATTAGGTTAAAACTTCTTGAGTTCTGATTCTTAACTAATGCAATGATTAAACTTGAACAAAATGCTTGGAAATGTTGATTGCCTATAGTATTTCCCTATTTCTGTACCTCTTGTCATCTATGTTTCACCCTGGTATGCAAAGGTCAATAAGAGTTTAAGATTCGAGCATGATTCTTTGTGTTTATCTGTGATTATGGCCTAAAATACGACCTCTACTATTCTGTGCATAAAATTAGGGGTTATTTGATTTTGCCTAATTAGAAGGCATTCTGAATGGAACCTTTGAAATTCTTGATTGAGATTAGGAAGGAAGTTTATTTCTGTGATTAGCAATGTATCACTTAGAGCTTGATTGCAATTCATTGGCTTAATGTGTTGATTCCTAGTCCTAATTTAATTAAGGATACTTCTATGTGCTAACTTCCAAAATTTATTATGTTATCCTCTAAAGATGAAGGGCCTATGGGTCAGATTCATGTTTGTTGTGATGTATCTAGCCTGTTCCTATGCTTAGGGGGGTCAATTTTCATTATCGCATTGAATGGGTAGCTTGTCCTGCATAATTAAAGCGATCTGATTTGGTTAAGGAAAATTCTGATTGATGTTTGATAGAGTAATGGTTTCTTTGATTGATCCGAGACTCAATAGGGATTGTTGATTGATTCTGAGGCTTAATTAACTAATTTTGTGAATCCAGACTAGTTTAAAGTCAAATGAGAGAGTCTAAATCTGTTTTAGAATTGGTTTTACTTAAACTTTAGGGCTGATTGACTTACTTATGGAAAATACCCATAAATTTGTCTCCTTTAACTAAGGGAAAATATTCTCTTGCCTTTTATGGCTCATTCCACCTGTTTGAAGTTACTGCCCTTACTTTCACCTATATATATCAGCCTTTATTTCATTCACCAGACACAGCTTATGCATCGAGCATTCTAAAGCACACCACACACATTTTGCATAGAGGAGAAGGCTTCATAGTATCCCTCTTAAAGTCTAATCTCTTCTGATTCTTTTTCTGGAAAAGAATTTGCTTATTTATCTGTTGCATCATGGTAGAATTCTAATTAGTTTAACATGCCTATAGAATCATAACAGGTTGTTTACAGCTTTAGTTAACATGTCTTGAGCAGATTTTAAAAGTAGAACTTGAACGCATGCCTGTTTTGTGATTAAATCTGAAAGTTGACTTGAACAGGGGCTATTTTGTGCTACTCGCATCTAACTTGAACCGTTTACGCAAAACTGTAGCCGCCCCTTTTTGCATAAATAATCTGGGCCCGTAAATATTTTTCAAAAAAGGCCTTTTATGTGTATAAACTGTTTTTGACCACTTTAAACGCTCCTATACACTAATCTAATAGTGTATAGGGGTGTATAAAGCTTTGGGGTCACTTATACACTTAAAAATGGTTTTCTAAAGGTATGACTATCACTTAGGTCATATATTTGCATGTCTATACCTATATATAAATATTAGTATGTGCGACAGCCTTTATTTGCTCTTGTGTGCTTCTGTGAACCCATTTTCGAAAACAACCCTCTTGTCTATGTAAATATCTTCCAAAATTTGACCCCTACACAAAATGGCCATTAAGGTTAGGGCTCGACAACTAATGACGAGTCACACCGACCCTAAATGAGCCAACATTTTGTTTTCAAACAAACCCCTTTCGGTTCTTTACCAAATCTGAAAATTGTTTAAGCTACCTTATGCAAATGTCTTTTTGTGATACCTTCATATGTAAGCTGAATATCCATTTGTACGATAACATTTGTTTACGATTAGGCTTTGACATTAGAGGCCATAGACGCGATTAGGCTTAATTATAGGACGAATGTGAAAGTAATCTATTTATATGTGTGTATAAGCATGTTATATCTTAGTTTAAATGTTAAAACCAAGTTAGTATTCAATATACACTGCTTACATCCTAAAATTAAGACACGGACGGTAACCACCCTTTGGTGGGACTCGGGGAAGTGCCTAACACCCTCTTCCTGAGTCACCTGGACTTCTTACCCACATAGAATCTCTGAAATAGACTAGTCGACCTTTTAAAAATGATCTTAGACATTAGGTGACCTAATACACCTTAGAATCTATATTAGGTGGCGACTCCAAAACCTTAACTCAAACGAGTTCAACCAGTCAAATCCGAAACCCGACTCGCCTCGAGTTGAGTCCAAAATCGGGTATGACAGAATGCCGACTCCGCTGGGGATACTCAAAGTCCTAACCACAACGAGTCTTTATTTTGGGATTTATTTGATCATTATCTTGTTATTCATTATTATTATTGTTGTACTAACTTGGTTTCTTTTTTGTTTTTTTATTTTTTCTTCTGTTTTATTTATTTATTGTATTATTTATGTGACATCTTGCATACTTCACTCATACTCCCCCACTCTTGAGAAACGACACTTCACACACACGGTGCGATTACGTGGATACCACGGTCGCTTCACCACCAAAACACCTTTTAGGAGGGACATGTTGAAATATAGTTGGTCCGTGGTGCAACCAACAATTTCAAATGATCCCACTCCTTGGTCGTCTCCCTTGGAGAACCGTGTCTAGAATTATACCAGTCTTCTATTGTAATGAGCATGCATCATGCCGTAGGATGGGCTCCCCGTGAGCCGACTAGTTTTCAACTTGTCCAAGCTACCTAAACGGGTTTCCCGACCCCAAGGGGACGTTTGGACATGATTATGTGCATATGAAAGGAAAGAAAAGAGAGAAAGAAAAGTGAGACAAGAATAAAAGCGCATTTTGATTTGTTTAATTGTTCTCAAAGGGGATGGGTTTTAAAATTTTATTTCTTCCTTATTTTTAGGTCACAATGAGTCAAAAGTTCCATCGTTTTGGAATGACTATGGGCACACCTCCTTTGTTAACTAATTGGTGGAACAACCTGTCACTAGGAGAGCAAACCGAAATACGTCAACACTTGGGTTATTTGGTTTCGCTGTTAGAACTGGAGCCATGTAGGGAGATGATCGAAGCATCAGTGTCGTTTTGGGATGAAGAATTTAACGTGTTTAGGCTCGGGGACGTTGAATTAACACCTTTGTTGGAAGAAATAGGGGGTTTTGTGTCACACTCGGGGTTAGACAAACATCGTTGGCAAGGGGGTCGCATACTAGCACCTAGCGTCCCCATGGCCGACGTGTTTCGCAAGAAGTTAGAAATGGTAGCAAGTATGGACGTGGGGTTTTTACAACAAAAGAAGATCCCTTTTTCTTATTTTCGCACTCGGTTTGGACATTTGAAGGCGTATGATAATCATAAGAAGGAGTTCGAGTCCTATGGTGATTGGAAGAGGGCTAGACCACTTCCATTTGCTATTTGTTTGTTAGGAATGATGGTTTTCCCCGAGAGCTCAAGTCACGACATATGTTCAAGACTTGTCATGGTTGCCGACGGAGTGTTCAACGAAATTGATGGTTATCGTTATACCATAGTTCCTATGATAGTAGCAGACATTTATCGAGCTTTGGGTTGTTGCAAGAGAGGAGCAAAATACTTTCAAGGGTGTAATGTTCTACTGCAAGCGTGGTTCAAAGAACATTTAAGGAAACGAAGAGGGGTACAAGCATTGTCCAAACCAGCTGGTTACAACTACTTAATTGGGGAACGATATAGGGTTTCAAAACTCAAACAGCAAAGCAGCACAGAGAAATGGGTAAGGTTGTTTGAAAACATAACAGAGGATTCGATTCAGTAGATGTTCACTTGGTTTCCTTCATCAGATTTCATCATCAGCTCTGAGAAGGCATCTTTTGTGATACTTATGGGGTTAAGAGGCCTTCAACCTTACCAACCATTAAGAGTAATAAGGCAAGCAGGGAGGAAGCAAATTGTACCACTGATACCAGACACGAAAGACTACCAGTTTGATTATACTGGAGATATTATTTCGAGAGTAAAAAGCATTAGGAAAGCATGGGTAGGAAGACAAGTCTTGGAGGAAGCCTCGCTGGCACCTGATAGATACAACGCTGGGTGCGAACCAAACTACAAAAGCTGGTTAAACTCTAGTATAAAGGAAAAATGTGGTAGTAGGGCCAAGTCGTGGGAACAATGTAAGAGATCGTGAAGCGGAAGCTCAAATTCGGTATCAGGAGTTCATGTTGAAAGCTGTCAAGATGGATAAGGAAAACAAAGAAGAGATCGAAGTGTGGAAGAAGTATACATTAGAACTAGAAGGAAAGATAGAGGCATTGGAAACAAAGCTTGAGCAGTGGAATTCAGAGTGCGCAGAGATAGACATCTTACACTTGGTAGCAGCCAAAGGATACTTAATCAAAGCTATGGAAGAAGTCAAGAAGATCACACGAGAAGCAAAGAGGGCAGAGATGGAAAAGGAGTGTGCTACCTAGTCAAAAGTGTCATTTTCCTTTTTTCTTGTATTTTACTTTTTTCGCAAATTATTATATACTGATTTTCAAACTTTTGGGGAATTTATGAGAATAATTGGCCACAAAATGCTTGTTTGTTCTTTTTGCATAATGACAAACCTAGGAAGGCTGTACGTCCTTGGCACGTAATAGTCCATTAATAATCCTACGCCAAATGTCAAAAAGGGTTTTTAACCCGAAAAGTGACAAATTGCATCTCTGCATTTATTCGAAGAAGCGTTTGCATAAAACATTGATTGTCTGTTTGAACATGATCAAAACTATAATGGTGTTTTGGGTCATTTACCTTTTCTTCTTTTTTTTTTCAGACTATGGATGCAAAGGGTACTCTCCAATTTGAGATCGTTTCCCAACCTCCCCACTTGATCAGACTTTGATGGGAGGATTTGGCCGTTGTCAGCAAAGCTCATGTTCAAAAGATGTTTGGAGAATTGCTAGTTCTCAAGAACTACACTGCCGTGACTGGTTTGGTCGAAGCTGCTACACATTTCTGGGACTACAAAAGGGTTGTGTTTCACTTCCATGGTTTCGAGTTGGCACCGATGTTGGAAGAATTCAGAGGGCTGGCAGGGTTAGAGCCCGGACCCGAGACTATGATCTATCCTCGAGACATCGAAGCTAAGGAATTCATAGATTTTCTAAGGGCTCCTTATGATCCATACATAGATGGAGTGCATGATGGGAAAGTCACGTTGGAGTATCTGTATTCTAGGTTTGGAGAACCGACACTTAGACACGAATGGAATGGGGCGTGGGAGATTCAAGACTGGGATTGAACCGAGTCCAACGCTTTCATCATCGCTTTTCTTGGGAGTATGGTCTTTCTCGAAAAAGGAGGCAAGATCGACATAAGGCTAGAGAGAGTAATAAAAGGTCTGCGCAGAGGTTCCTTCAAAAGTCAAGTGAGTTTGGTTCCGATGATTTTGGGGGAAGTCTACCGAGCTCTAACTAAATGTAGGAGAGGTGGAGACTTTTTCGAAGGTTGCAATCTATTGTTGGAGATCTGGTTGATAGAACACCTGCACAGCATCCCTGTCAGTCCAGTGGCACCAAAACCCTCTTGGCAAGGAGGGATTCGCTCACATAGCACCCGCATGGCTGGAACAGTGACATGGGAATACCCCGCAAACATGGAAGGATGGTACACTAGGCTCGAGGAACTGCAAGAGGTGCAATGGGTGATTGAACATTATGCTGGCTTTGTTGTCTCCATACAAGGTAAGGACATCACTTTATTGACATTGATTGGATTCCGAGGAACTCATCACTATGTTCATCTAAGGATCCTTCGTCAAGTGGGCATGACACAACAAACTCCGTAGTTGAATGAAGGAAGAAGTTTCAATGTTAATTTAAAAGATATCGAGCACCCGATGGTCCTCACCATACTTACGATGTGGGGGAAAAGGCTCACCATGCAGTTTTTCTGTGGCCGTGACAGTAGGGTGAACCCCGCAGCTACCCTGTCCTACCCTCAATGGCTCGGTGAAGACAAGGCGAAGTATCGATCTAAGACTACACTGAAAAGGAAGGCCAAGTCTCCAAGTGCTGATGAAAAATACAAGAAGCTGAAGCAAGAGGTCCCATGCATGATAGGACGCGATTTTTATTTAAGCTAACATATACTCACATTTTATCTTCTTGATATGTCAGCTCCTAAGTCCCCCAAAGTTTGGTTTGAGCATTCTGGCCGCGCCGCAATACCGGTTGAGGTACAAAGGATCGATCCCAATACCTCCCCATTTACCCACAAGGACAAGGACGAGACGAAGTATCATGGCTGAGTTCAACAAGGTTGGCACTCCTGAGAAACAAAACATGGCTGCTTATGAGAACTACACTAAGTTGGAGCAAAGGTTGCTTGAGTTGGAAAGTAGGATCCCTTTAGCCCATGCTGATGAGATCGCTGAACCAAACCAAACAGCTCGCCCTCACGGCAAAGATCCACTTTACCCCGAAAGAGACCTTTCATACCCTACTCACACTGCACCACCAAAAGCACCACAAAAAAATATACCCGCCTTCACCGTTGAAACCAAAACCATGACATCACCCACCAAGGACCATGAAATATACGCATGGACTAAGGAAGATCCAGATAGAACCAAAAAACAAGTCCAATGGCTGGTTGAGAAGTTCAAACAACTCCAAGGCGCTAAGGGAACCCGAGGGTAAGCTTATGAGGATCTCTGCTTGTATCTTGACTTGAAACTACCCGAAGGCTAAAAAACAACCAACTTCAACATGTTCGATGGCAGTGGGGACCCAATGGCTCACTTAAGGTCTTACTGTGACAAGCTGATTTGGGTTGGGCATGACGAAAAGATTCGCATACAGCTGTTCAACCACAGTTTGACTGTAGATGCACTGGTATGGTACTCTAAATAACAAACCAAGAAGTGGACGAGCTGGGAAGCAATGGCTGGGGACTTTTTTGACACTTTTGGGCACAACACGAATGCTATGCCTGATCGGTTTTACTTAGAGAAGCTGAACAAGAAGCCCACAGGAACCTTTAGAGAGTTTGCAACTAGATTGAGGGCTGAAGCCGCCAAAGTCCAGCCTCCCATGGAAGATGCTGAGATAGTGGCAACTTTCATCCGCATACAAGAAGATGTCTATTTTCACATGATGCTGAATTTGCAAGACAAGAAGTTTGGAGAATTGATCAATATTGGTGACATGGTCGAAGATGGACTCAAGACTGGAAGGATTGTTAGCATGGCTGCATTACAAGCCGCTAACAAAGCTCTACAAGCTGGCAGCACTACCACCTCAAGAAAGAAGAAGAACGATGTCTCCTTCGTGGCCGCGTCACTTGACCACTCCCCTACTTATAACCACTACTACCAAACACCTCTTCCTTCCTACCCATACATACCACCCACATCCACCTACCCCATCTATAACACCCAGTCTATGTACCAAAACCCACTACCGCAAAGACCAACATACCCACAAAGCCCCAACTACCGAAATACCAACACTTACTCACCAAGGCCTCACGCCAATAATAACCCAAGACCCAAAAGGAAATACACCTCACTGGCTGAATCTCGTACACAGTTGTTCGAGAGACTCAAAGCAGCTGGTCACATACAACCCGTACCGTTCAAAATGCCTGATAGAATGACACCTTACTTTGAACAAACCAAAACCTGCACCTATCACTCCGGAGGGCCCGGTCATGATACTGAGAAGTGCTATGCTTTAAGGGACAAAATACAAGATTTGATCGACCAAAAGGTGACACACTTGAAGACTCCGAATGTGCACAACATCCCTTTGCCTAATCATGGAGACGGTAGGGTGAACCTGATTGAGTTGGATGAGGAATGCAACTTAGAAGGGACTATTGTTAAGGCAAAAGAAAAGGCGCTAGCAACCGCTTCAGTTGCTCAGGCCGCTACCGCGCCAGAGCCAATTGAGGTAGAAGTGGCTCCCAAATTCTAGGTTGACATGGTACTCCCATACAGTGAGAAGGCGGTGCCATGGGATTATGAAATGGAGAAGGAGAACAAGTCTGTAGTTGAGACTGTGGTTGTACAAGGGATGACTATGAGTGGAAGGATTTACACTCCCGAGCATCTAGTTCAAGATAGACGAGGCATTAGCGAGGAAGAGTTCGAGAGACTATGGAAGAAAGTACAAGCAAAGGAGTACTCCGAAGTTGAGCATTTGGGAAAAACTCCAGCACAAATCTCTGTTTTGGCTTTGCTCCTCAAATCGGAGAGTCACCGAAGCGCTTTGATGAAGGTGTTGGATGAAGCACATGTTCCGGTGGACACTTCAGTTGAGAACCAAGCTAGCATGGTTGGACAAGTCATAGAGGCCAACCAAATCGCTTTTCATGGAGATAAGCTACCACCTAATGGGTTGAATCACAACAAAGCTTTGCACGTCACTGTC
This sequence comes from Petunia x hybrida, assembly GCA_037355625.1. Lineage (NCBI taxonomy): Eukaryota > Viridiplantae > Streptophyta > Magnoliopsida > Solanales > Solanaceae > Petunia > Petunia x hybrida. The sequence continues at coordinate 19,640,745 of JBBBVM010000007.1, forward strand.
AAGTGCAAAGACTGGTTCGTAGGGAGAGTTCTGATCGACGGAGGTTCCGGTCTGAACATAAGCCCGTTCATCACTCTGAAGAGAATGGGAATTGACCAAAGCAAGATAAGGGAAAGTGACATGAAGGTGAAGGCATTTCATGGGTCACAAAGAAGCACCATTGGGGAGATTGACCTAACTATCATGGTTGGTCCTGTGGAGTTCACCGTTGAGTTCCATGTCATGGATATCTCTGCTTCTTACAATCTGCTACTGGGGAGGCCCTGGATCCATATGGCCAGTGCGGTGCCCTCTACATTGCACCAAATCGTGAAGTTTGAATGGGATCACAAAGAAGTAGTAGTGTTTGGTGAGGGGAACAATTCTATCTACAATGAGCAAACCATACCAGCAATTGAAGGAGATACTCCTGATGGAAAGACATTCTATACTGTAGAACTTGTGGGTGCACTACAAGGTACTCGAGAAGGACGCCGAAAAAATTACAACTCAAGTTGGAGTCCCACAAACACGGTCCAAGGAGGTTACACTGCACACTTTGCTCCAAAGTTTGTCAACGCGCCGCCTGGGGTTGAAGAGAAAAAGAGGAACTTTTACAGTGCTTACTGGATAGCCGAGGCAAAGGCTACGAAGGAAGGAATTTGGTCTGGGAGCCAGTCATGTCTGACTGGGGAGTGCCATCACTAGAATTTCGTGAGACCCTACCAGCTAAGACCGAGAAGCGGCCGATGTACTCACCCAGTGCTCGTCCCAATTGGAAACGTATCTCTGAAGAGACAAAGGGAAAGAAAGTGTGGATACCCAAAGCACCTGAACCTATGGAGATGGTGATCGAAGAGCCATATGTAATCCCACAGCCTGCAAAGTGGCCCAGAGATTGGGTTATAGGAATCATGATTAAGCAAGGCTATGAACCGGGCAAAGGTTTGGGCAAGAATTTGGATGGTATGGTCGAGCCAATCAGAATTGTGATGAGGCCCGACAACGAGAAGGCTGGTATAGGGTGTATTGTGACCTATGAAAAGAGCATGGAAGAAGCGTCACTGGATTTCAAGTTCTATAAGAAAAGCACTAAGACTCTCCTGCATATCTTCGTCTCGGCTGGATACTTGGATGGTCGAAAAGGGGAGGTGTCCGCAGCACAAGGAGTGGAGCTGAAAGTAGCTGATGCTGAAGAAGATCTGCTGGCAGGAATGCAAAATCTGTTCATAGCTGATGAAGACTGCTGTGTGATCCTGGAAGAACACATTGAACCTCCTGGATTGACAAAGGATGGATCTGGAGCGGCACTGAACAACTGGACCAGCAACCGGGCCCGAGCATACCGTGGACCTTGGTAGAGCTGAGGGGATAAAATTTATTTCTTATGTTTTTCAAAATAAAACATGACCCCAAGTCGTGGAGTTTGCATTTCTATTTTGTATTGCACATGTCTCCCTACAAACTTTGTTTTGCAAGGATTCATAAATAAAATATCGCACTACTTTTTTTTTAACTCGTTGCTTTAATCTTTTTAATTTTGCAATATTTTACTTTTTCAGCACTCATACTAATAATCCCATTGAGTCCACAATCGCAAAGTGTAACGAAACAATGGAGCTTGGTGTAACGAAACAAAAGGGCCGAACTTTCAAGTCATCAGTTCTGTTGAAAATTGGTGAATAAGTAACTAAGCAGCTCAACGCAGGGATTCTGAAAACAGTCAAATATCCAACTTGGTTGGCCAACATTGTCCCAGTGCCGAAGAAAGATGCGAAACTCCAAGTTCGTGTGGACTACATAGATCTGAATAGAGCAAGTCCGAAGGATGATTTTTCACTACCAAACATACATTTCATGATTGACAATTGTGCAAAGCATGAACTATAACCCTTCGTAGACTGTTTAGCCGGCTATCATCAAGTTCTCATGGATGAAGAGGATGCCAAGAAGACAGCTTTCACCACATCTTGGGGGACCTATTGCTACAAGGTTATGCCATTTGGTTTAAAGAATGCTGGGGCAACTTACATGAGGGCTATGACAACTATGTTCCACGACCTAATGCACAAGGAGATTGAAGTTTATGTGGATGATGTGATCATCAAATCAAAGAAGAGTTGGGAGCATCTTGACAACTTGCGCAAGTTCTTCGACGGCTTGCGAAAGTACAATCTGAAGCTGAATCCGGCAAAGTGTGCTTTTGGTGTTCCGGCAGGGAAGCTTTTGGGTTTCATCGTCAGTGGAAGAGGTATCGAGTTGGATCCTTCCATGATCAAAGCCATTAAGGAGTTGCCACCCCCAAGAAGTAAGAAGAGGTTATGAGCTTCCTAGGAAGGCTCAATTACATCAACCGTTTCATAGTACAATCCACTGTCATCTGTGAGCCAATCATCAAGTTGCTAAAGAAAGACGCGGCGATCTAGTGGATAGTGGATTGCAAAAAGGCATTTGACCGGATTAAGGAATACTTGTCGTGCCCGCCCGTGCTGATTCCACCTGAGCCTGGGCGACCTTTGATCTTGTATCTGTCTGTGGTAGACTCGGCCTTTGGTTGTGTATTGGGACAACATGATCCGACTGGGAGGAAGGAGCAAGCCATATACTATCTAAGCAAGAAGTTCACTCCTTATGAAACCAAGTACACATTGCTGGAGCGCACGTGTTGTGCACTGACATAGATATCACAGAAACTGAGGCACTACTTGACATCCTATTCAACGTTGCTGATATCAAGGATGGACCCTCTCAAGTACATTTTCAAAAAACCAATGCCTACTGGAAAACTTGCTAAATGGAAAATGTTGCTCAGCGAATTCGAAATCACTTTTGTCACTCAAAAGGCGGTGAAAGCTCAAGCCTTGGCTGATCATATGGCCAAGAACCCGGTGTGAGATGACTATGAGCCTTTGCACACATACTTCCCTGATGAAGAAGTCATGTTCGTAGGAGTGGAAATCACCGAAGAATATGCTGGGTTGAGGCTATTCTTTGATGGAGCAGTCAATTTTAAAGGAGTCGGCATTGGAGCGGTACTAGTTTTCGAGACCGGACAACACTATCCTGTCACGGCCAAGCTAAGGTTCCCTTGCACCAACAACATGGCGGAGTATGAGGCCTGCATCTTGGGTCTTAGATTGGCAGTAGATATGAACATACAAGAGCTGCTGGAAATCGGAGATTCTGACTTACTGACTCATCAAGTTCGAGGAGAATGGACCGCAAGGAATCTGAAGAAATTGCCATACCTGGAGTGCATAAAAGAGTTGAAGCAAAGATTCACCAAGATAGAGTTCTGGCATGTACGTAGGCTGCAAAACGAGTTCGCGGACGCTTTGGCTACCATATCTGCCATGATCAAACATCCTGATAAGAACTACATTGATCCAATACCGGTGACAGTGAAGAAGCAACAAGCTTACTGCTATCACGTGGAAGAAGAGTCGGACGGACAGCCTTGGTTCTACGACATCAAAGGGTTCCTCAAGAATGGTAGTTATCCAAGGAATGCGACAAGTCTCCAAAAGAAGACGATGAGAAGATTATCGAACGGGCTCTTTCTTAATGGGAAGGTTTTGTACAAAAGGACACCCGATCTAGGTTTGTTGAGATGCGTGGACGCAAAAGAAGCTGCTAAGTTGTTAGAAGAAGTACACTCGAGGGCGTGTGGCATTGTACTTGCAAAGAAGATTTTGAGGGCTTGTTATTTTTGGATGACGATGGAGCATGATTGCATAAAGCACCCGAGGAAATGCCATTAATGCCAATTTCACGGAGATATGATTCGAGTGCCTCCCAATGAGCTGAACATTATGGGATCGCCTTGGCCTTTTACCACCTGGGGAATGGCTGTCATAGGACCTATTGAGCCAGCTGCTTCCAATAGGCATCTCTTCATACTAGTGGCTATTGACTATTTCACCAAGTGGGTAGAAGCCGTATCATACTAGTCAGTAACTAAGAAGGTGGTGTCGAATTTAGTTTCTGATAAGATGATCTGCCGATTTGGTATCCCTGAATCCATCATCACTGAAAATGGGTCCAACCTCAATAGTGATCTAATGAAAGCGACCTGTGAGATCTTCAAAATCAAGCATCGCAACTCCACTGCATACAGGCTTAAGATGAACGGAGCGGTCGAGGCGGCCAATAAGAACATCAAGAGGATATTGCGCAAGATGACAGGCAGTTCAAAGAAATGGCATGAGTGCTTGCCTTATGCTTTGTTAGGATACCGCACTACAATGAGAACAACAACAGGGGCCACTCCTTACTTGTTGGTGTATGACACCGAGGCAGTGATACCCGCAGAGGTCCAAATACCATCTTTGAGAATCATCCAAGAGACACAGTTGAAAGACGCTGAATGGATCAAAGGAAGAATGGAGCAGTTAGCCCTCATCGATGGCAAGAGATTAAATGCAATATGCCATGGGCAACTGTATCAGAGGAGGATGACCAAAGCATTCGGCAAGAAAGTTCGAGAAAGGTCTTTTGAACCTGGGCAACTAGTACTGAAGAAGATATTTCCAAATCAAGAGGAAGCAAAAGGCAAGTTTGCACAAAATTGGCAAGGGCCGTACATGGTTCACCGAGTTTTGAATGGAGGAGCAATGATACTGGCAGAGATGGATGGAGGAGTCTGGCCAAAACCAATCAACTCAGACACTGTCAAGAGATATTATGTATAGGGATTCGTATTGATTAGGGACTTCCCCATTTTTGCAGCACATTTTGTAATCTGAACTACGTCACGACCTGATTCCCCGAGTGGGATACGTAGGCAACCTATTCATTGTTTGGTCGCATAAATACAAAAATTTTATTTTTCCCCACAAAGCAAACACTGGGGCAGAATTTTCGAGGAACTCTAAAAAATTCCCAAGAGACAAACATAGTTGACACTGGGGCAGAAATTTTAGAGGACCTCTCAAAAATTTCAAATGCAAACTGGGGCAGAATCTTGAGGGCACCCTCAAAATTCGTTCGGAATTGTACAAAGGATGACAACTTTGGTTTTACATAACGCGACTTGTGACTCAATGGGATCAAATATTTTATTTTCTTTCTTATAAATGCTTTTCAAAATCAGTAATTATATCCTATTTTGTGCATTTCCCTATCAGCTCGGCCAAGATCCCGGCACTCATGGACGGCAACGCGAAACAATCCAAGAATGCACAAACCAAACCCCCCGCACAAATCACCAATCTTTCTTTGGATGCAGGCATGCATGATACCTAATCGATAATGCACGACAGACGCGCTCCAATGAAAAGGTTTTTCATTTTAAATTAGCAGAGGGTACATAGCCCGAAGCGTCGATTGAGGGTACACAGCCCGATATCGATTTGTAATTTAAATTAGCTAAGGGTACACAACCCGAAGCGTCGATTGAGGGTACACAGTCTAATATCGATTTGTCATTTAAATTAGCTGAGGGCACATAACCCAAAGCGTCGATTGATGGTACACAGCCCGATATCGATTTGTCATTTAAATTAGCTAAGGGTACACAGCCCGAAGCGTCTATTGCGGTAAACAACCCGATATCAATTTGTCATTTAAATTAGCTGAGGGCACACAACCCGAAGCGTCGATTGAGGGTACACAGCCCGATATCGACTTGTCACTTAAATTAGCTAAGGGTACGCAGCCCGAAGCGTCGATTGAGGGTACAAAGGCCGATATCGATTTGTCATTTAAATTAGCTGAGGGCACACAACCCAAAGCGTCGATTGAGCGTACACAGCCCGATATCGATTTGTCATTTAAACTAGCTAAGGGTACACAACCCGAAGCGTCGATTGAGGGTACACAGCCCGATATCGATTTGTCATTTGAATTAGCTGAGGGCACACAACCCAAAGCATCGATTGAGGGTACACAGCCCAATATCAATTTGTCATTTAAATTAGCTGACGGCACATAGCCCAAAGTGTCGATTGAGGATAAACATCCCGTTATCGATTTGTCATTTAAATTAGCTGAGGGCACACAACCCGAAGTGTCGATTGAGGGTACACAGCCCGATATCGATTTGTCATTTAAAATAGCTAAGGGTACACAGCCCGAAGCGTCGATTGAGGGTACGCAACCCGATATCGATTTGTCATTTAAATTAGCTAAGGATACGCAGCCCAAAGCGTCGATTCAGGGTACACAGCCCGATATAGATTTTTCATTTAAATTAGCTGACTGCACTCAGCCCTAAGCGTCGATTGAGGGTAAACAGCCCGTTATCGATTTTTCATTTAAATTAGCTGAGGGCACATAACCTGAAGCGTCGATTGAGAATACACAACCCGATATCGATTTGTCATTTTAAATTAGCTGAGGGTACACAACCCGAAGTGTCGATTGAGGGCACACAGCCCGATACCGATTTGTCATTTTTATTTTTTTGCGGAGGGTACACAGCCCAATGCACCGACAGAGGGCATACAACCCGATGTCGAATCTAACACTTGATGGCAGAAGACACATAATTATGGCATAGCAGACACAATCACACGCTGCAAGAATCCTGGAAAGACAATCCAGCCTGGCGGGAAGGTACGTTTTATACATACACTATGTCGCGAGCACATTTTCATTGCAGGAAACGCACCCCGAGCAAAGCAAGCATCTCAGCCTGACACCCTACATCCTCTTAAGTCATAGGCTCTTCCATAATCATGACAAAATTGGGCGCACTGTCAACATCTCATGACAAAATTGGGCGCACTGTCAACATCTTTGCCCGAAGACTCTTTCATCATCCCTGGACAAAGAGGAGCAGCTGTTGATACCCAATTTTGTCCCTCCAATTTTCAAAATCAACCGTTCTTGAATTTTACACACGCTTGTGGATCTATTCCTACCTCGTCTATCATCTTATTACCTTCTCATAATATCCTGATAATTTAGGCCATTTTCAAAGCCTTGTCTCAAACCATAGCTATTTTACAATTTTTGCAATTACTCCTATTTTGAAAAAATTATCCAAAATCGTGTTAAGCCTCAAAATTATGATTTTTATGCATTTTAGCCTTTCTAATATTTTAAAATTAATTTTCTAATTTTTCCATAATTTTTATACCTTTTTAAATCCACTTTATACCATTTTATACTTACTTTATACCCATTTATACACTATCTATGCATATATATACATATACACGTATATACACACAGTGCATACACATCAGCCTATTTTTTGCCACTTAGGCGCCCACGTGGCCAAATCCTAACCCTCCGTTGATCTGATCTAACGGTTGAAAGAACCAAATTTCCTAATCTGCCCCACGCAACCCCAGAACGCACGCTACTCCCCCCATTTCCCCACGTCTGCTCCGACTTTCACTCTCTCTCTCTCTCTCTCTTGGCGATTCCAATCGCCACCACTGTCGATGGCCGTTCCAACCAAATCGGCTGTTGAAATTTGGGGAAAACAGTGTAATCGTGTTCCTCTCATCATCCGCAACAAAACCCACACATTTTCGATGGGGTTTGGACGAGGGAAAACATAGCCCTATGGCAATCTATTAATCGCCACCGCCGGGAAACGCCTCCGGCGGGGTTCCTTGCACGTCGAACAATTTGTATTCACTGAGGAAAGGTAAGGTCCCTTCTTTGCAACCGCAATTCGAGACGGGTCAATCCGGCCCGATCCGATTCGAAAATGGGTAACCCCGGGTCCTTCTTTTTGTGTCTGATTACTTGAATATCTTGCGTGGCAATAACTGTTTAAATCGCTTAATCTTTTGTATTTTTATGTATGCATTTGTCATTCGATTAGGTTGAAACTTCTTGAGTTCTGATTCTTATCTAATGCAATGATTAAACTTGAACAAACTTCTTGGAAATGTTGATTGCCTATAGTATTTCCCTATTTCTGTACCTCTTGTCATCTATGTTTCTCCCTGGTATGCAAAGTCAATAAGAGTTTAAGAATCAAGCATGATACTTTATGTTTGTCTGTGATTATGGCCTAAAACACGACCTCTACTATTCTGTGCATAAAATTAGGGGTTATTTGATTTAGCCTGATTAGAAGGTATTCTGAATGGAACCTTTGAAATTCTTGATTGAGATTAGGAAGGAAGTTTATTTCTGTGATTAGCAATGTATCAATTAAAGCTTGATTGCAATTCATTGGCTTAATGTGTTGATTCCTAGTCCTCATTTAATTAAGGATACTTCTATGTGCTAACTTCAAAACTTGATTATGTTATCCTCTAAAAGATGAAGGGCCTATGGTTCAGATTCATGTTTGTTGTGATGTATCTAGCCTGTTCCTATGCTTAGGGGGGTCAATATTCATAATCGCATTGAATGGGTAGCTTGTCCTGCATAATTAAAGGGATCTGATTTGGTTAAGGGAAATTCTGATTGATATTTGATAGAGTAATGGTTTCTTTGATTGATCCGAGACTCGATAGGGATTGTTGATTGTTTCTGAGGCTTAATTAACTAATTTTGTGAATCTAGACTAGTTTAAAGTCAAATGGGAGAGTCTAAATCTGTTTTAGAATTGGTTTTACTTAAACTTTAGGGCTGATTGGCTTACTTATGGAAAATACCCATAAATTTGACTTCTTTAACTAAGGGAAAATATTCCCTTGCCTTTTATGGCTCATTCCACCCGTTTGAAGTTACTGCCCTTACTTTCACCTATATATATCAGCCTTTATTTCATTCACTAGACACAGCTTATGCATGGAGCATTCTAAAGCACACCACACACATTCTGTATAGAGGAGAAGGCTTCATAGTATCTCTCTTGAAGTCTGATCTCTTTTGGTTCTTTTTCTGGAAAAAGAAATTGCTTCTTCATCTGGTTGTTTGGCCCTGCTTTTTTGCAAATCCTGATCAAGTCTCATTGTTTCTCCATTTCTTCACTGTCAAAAGGTATTCTTTCTTTCCCTGGAATACTCACTGCATATTGTTCCCTCTGTTTGTCTATGTTTGATTAAATCGGTGTGTTGGACTTACTGCATGATTGAGCTCTGTTTTTACCAAGCATTTTAGTCTTGTTAAGATAAGGGGATCCAATGGGATCCTGCTTGTATCTCTGTAAGAAACAGGGACAGGGTTCATGTTTATTTGGATCCAGCCCCTGTGTTGGACATAGACCTCAGCTCAGGTCTTTCCCCTTCCCCTTTCCCTTGCTAATCTTGTGTTTGCAGGCTATTTGAAAGGCTTTAATTTGCCAAGTTATGACTTGGTGACTGCAGGTTACTCTTTGAGACTTGAAATAGTCAGTGTTTGGACTCTTATAAGTTGATTCTGGGACTGGGATGTTGGTACTTTGAACCCCTGGCTGTTTACTTGAATTAACCTTAAAACATTTGGAACTGGAGGCTTTAGAACCTGTGACTATGCAGATCCCCTTAGAGACTGCCCCCTCTTATGTAGATTTGATTAGGATCCTGTTTGTACTTATGTTAATACAGGAAAACAGTCACTCGACTGTGTTATGGCTATCAGGGGCCTATTTCTAAACTCCTATTAAGAATATTTTTAAAGTAGAACTTGAACGCATGCCTGTTTTGTGATTAAATCTAAAAGTTGACTAGAACAGGGGCAATTTTGCGCTACTCGCATCTAACTTGAACTGTTTACGCAAAACTGTAGTCGCCCCTTTTTGCATAAATAACCTGGGCCCGTAAACATTTTTTAAAAAAGGCCTTTTATGTGCATAAACTATTTTTTACCACTTCAAACGCTCCTATACACTAATCTAATAGTGTATATGGGTGTATAAAGCTTTGGGGTCACTTGTTACACTTAAAAATGGTTTTCTAAAGATATGACTATCAGTTAGGTCATATATTTGCATTTCTATACCTATATATAAGTATAACTATGTGCGACAGCCTTAATTTGCTCTTGTGTGCTTCTGTGAACCCATTTTTGAAAACAACCCTCTTGTCTATGTACATATCTTCCAAAACATGAACCCTACACAAAAAGGCCATTAAGTTTAGGGCTCGGCAACCAATGACGAGTCACACCGACCCTAAATGAGCTAACATTTCATTTTCAAACAAACCCCTTTCGGTTCTTTACCAAATCTGAAAATTGTTTAGGCTACCTTATGCAAATGTCGTTTTTTGATACCTTCATATATAAGCTGAATATCCATTTGTACGATAACATTTGTTTACGATTAGGCTTTGACATTAGAGGCCATAGATGCGATTAGGCTTAATTATAGGACGAATGTGAAAGTAAGCTATTTATATGTGAGTATAAGCATGTTATATCTTAGTTAGATGTTAAAACCAAGTTAGTACTCAATATACACTGGTTACATCCCAAAATTAAGACTCGGACGGTAACCACCCTTTGGTGGGACTCGGGGAAGTGCCTAACACCTTCTTCCCTGAGTCACCTGGACTTCTTACCCACATAGAATCTCTGAAATAGACTACCCGACCTTTTAAAAATGATCTTAGACATAAGGTGACCTAGTACACCTTAGAATCTATATTAGGTGGTGACTCCAAAACCTTAACTCAAAGGAGTTCACCCAATCAAATTCGAAACCCGACTCGCCTCGAGTTGAGTCCAAAATCGGGTATGACAGGGTGAACCTGATCGAATATGATGAGGAGTGCAACTTGGAAGGGACTATTGTTAAGGCGAAATAAAATGCATCAGCGACCGTTTCAGTTGCTAAAGCCGCTACAGCACCGAAGTTTATTGAGGTAGAAGTGGCTCCCAAATTCTATGTTGATGTGGTTCCCCCATACAGTGACAAGCCGGTGCCATGGGATTATGAAAGGGACAAGAAGTACAAACCGGTGGCTGAAACCGTTGCCGCACAAGGGATGACTAGAAGTGGGAGGATCTACACTCCCAAGCATCTTGTTCAAGATAGACGAGTCATTAGCGAGGAAGAGTCCGAGGGACTGTGGAAGAAAATACAAGCAAAGGAGTACTCCGTAGTTGAGCACCTGGGCAAAACTCCAGCGCAAATCTCTGTTTTAGCCCTGCTCCTCAAGTCGGAGAGTCAGCGAAGTGCTTTGATGAAGGTGTTGGACGAAGCACATGTTCTGGTGGACACTTCAGTTAAGAACCTGGCTAGCATGGTTGGACAACTCATGGAGGCCAACCGAATCACTTTTAACGGAGATGAACTACCACCTGAAGGGTTGAATCATAACAAAGCTTTACACATCACTGTCAAATGCAAAGACTGGTTCGTGGGATGAGTTCTGATCGACACAGGTTCCGGTCTAAACATATGCCCGTTCATCACTCTGAAAAGAATGGAGATTGACCAAAGCAAGATAAGGGAGAGAGACATGAAGGTGAAGACGTTCGATGGTGCACAAAGGAGCACCATTAGGGAGATCGACCTAACTAACATGATTGGTCCTGTGGAGTTCATTGCTGAGTTCTATGTCATAGACATCTCTGCTTCTTACAATCTACTACTAGGGAGACCTTAGATCCATATGGCTGGTGCGGTGCCTTCTACAATGCACCAAACTGTGAAGTTCGAATGGGACCACAAAGAGGTAGTAGTGTTCGGTGAGGGTAGCAATTCTATCTACAATGAGCAAACCATACGAGTAATTGAAGGGGATACTCCTGATGGGCAGACATTCTATACTGTAGAACTCGTGAGAGCACTACAAGGCACTCAAGGAGGACGTCGTAAGAATTACAATTCAAGTTGGAATACCACAGGCACGGCCCAAGGAGGTTACACTGCACACTTTGCTCCCAAGTTGGTCAACACACCGCCTGGGGTTGAAGAACGAAAGAAGGAATTTTACAGTGCCTATTGGGATAGCCGAGGCAAAGGCTACGAAGGAAGGAACTTTCGTGAAACCCTACCAGCTTAGATTGAGAAGCAACCAATGTACCAACCTAATGCTCGTCCCAATTGGAAACGCATATCTGAAGAAACTAAGGGAAAGCAAGCGTGGATACCCAAAGCACCTGAACCCCTGGAGGTAGTGATCGAGGAGCCATATGTACTCCCCAGCCTGCAAAGTGGCCCGGGGACTGGATTATAGGCATCATGATTAAGCAAGGCTATGAACCGGAAAAAAGTTTGGGCAAGAACTTGGATGGCATGGTCGAGCCAATCAGAATTGCGATGAGGCCCGACAACGAGAAGGCTGACATAGGGTATATTGTGGCCTATTAAAAGAGCATGGAAGAAGCGTTATTGGATTTCAAGTTCTATAAGAAAAGCACCAAGACTCTCTTGTATATCTTCGTCTCGTCTGGATACTTGGATGGTCGAAAAGGGGAGGTATCCGTAGCACAAGGAGCGGAGCCGAAGGTAACTGATGCCGAAGAGGATCTGCTGGCAGGAATGCAAAATCTATTCATAGCTGATGAAGACTGCTGTGTAATCCTGGAAGAACATGCTGAACCTCCTGGACTGACAAGGGCTGGATCTGGAGCAGCACTGAACAACTGGATCAGCAACCGGGCCCGAGCTTACCGTGGACTTTGGTAGAGCTGAGGGGTTAAAATGTTATTTTTATGCTTTCAAAAATAAAACTCGACTTTAAGTCGTGAAAGTTTGCATTTTTCTTTTCCTATTGCACATGTTTCCCTACAAACTCTATTTTGCAAGGATTCATAAATAAAATATCACATCATTTCCTGTTTAATCTTTGCTTTAATCTTTTAATTTGGCAACGTCTTACTTTTTCAGCAATCATACTAACAATCCCGTTGAGTCCACAATTGCAACGTGTAACGAAACAATGGAGCTTGGAGAAACTAGAGTTGATTATGATGATTCTGATGAAACTACACAAGAAGAATATGAAAGATTTGAAAACAAACCTAAGCCAAACCTTGAGGAGACTGAGGTGATAATCTTAGGAGATAAAGAAATTGTGAAAGAGACAAGGATCAGTGTACATCTCAATGCCGAGGACAAAAAGTGATATACTGAGTTTCCTAAAGAATATGAGGACGTATTCGCCTGGTCATACGATGACATGACCGGCATAAGCACGGATGTGGTAGCTCACAAATTACCTATCAATCCGGGCTTTCCGCCAGTCAAACAAAAGGTCCGAACTTTCGAGTCATCAGTTCTGTTGAAAATTGGTGAAGAAGTAACTAAGCAGCTCAACGTAGGGATTCTGAAAATAGTCAAATATCCAACTTGGTTGGCTAACATCATCCCAGTGCCGAAGAAAGATGGGATACTCTGAGTTTGTGTGGACTACAGAGATATGAATAGAGCAAGTCCAAAGGATGATTTTCCACTGCCAAACATACATATCCTGATCGACAATTGTGCGAAACATGAACTACAATCCTTCGTAGACTGTTTCGCTGGCTATCATCAAGTGCTCATGGATGAAGAGGATGTCGAGAAGACAGCTTTCACTAAATCTTGGGGGACTTATTGCTACAAGGTTATGCCATTTGGTTTGAAGAATGCTGGGGCAACTTACATGAGGGCTATGACAACTATGTTCCATGAGCTTATACACAAAGAGATTGAAGTCTATGTGGATGATGTGATCATCAAATCAATAAAGAGTTCGGAGCATCTTGACAACTTGCGCAAGTTCTTCGACCGCTTGCGAAAGTACAATCTGAAGCTGAATCCGGCAAAATATGCTTTTGGTGTTTCGGCAGGGAAGCTCCTGGGTATCATCGTCAGTAGAAGGGGTATCGAGTTGGATCCGTCCAAGATCAAAGCCATCAAAGAATTGCCACCGCCATAAAGCAAGAAAGAAGTCATGAGTTTCTTGGGGAGGCTCAACTACATCAGCCGTTTTATAGCTCAATCCATCGTCATCTATGTGCCAACCATCAAGCTGTTGAAGAAAGATGCAATAATAGAATAGACGGAGGATTGCCAAAAAGCATTTGATCGAATAATGGAATACTTGTCTTGCCCGCCTATGCTGGTTCCACCTGAGCCTGGGCGACCTTTGATCCTGTATCTGTCCGTGGTAGACTCGCCCTTTGGTTGTGTATTGGGACAACATGATTCAACTGGGAGGAAGGAGCAATCTATATATTATCTAAGCAAGAAGTTCACTCCTTATGAAGCCAAGTACATATTGCTGAAGCGCACGTGGTGCGCGCTGACATGGATAGCACAAATGTTGAGGCACTACTTGACATCTTACTCAACGTTGCTGATATCAAGGATGGACCCTCTCAATACATTTTCCAAAAACCAATGCCTACTGGAAAGCTGGCTAAATGACAAATGCTGCTCAGCGAATTCGACATCACTTTTGTCACTCAAAAGGCGGTGAAAGCTCAAGCTTTGGCCGATCATATGGCCGAGGATCCAGTGGGAGAGGACTATGAGCATTTGCACACCTACTTTCCTATCGAAGAAGTCATGTTCGTAGGTGAAGAGATCACCGAAGAATATGATGGTTGGAGGCTATTCTTCGATGGAGCGGTAAATTTCAAAGGAGTCAGCATCAGAGCAGTATTAGATTGGCAGTAGATATGAACATACAAGAGCTGCTGGCAATCGGAGATTCTGACTTACTGATTCACCAAGTTCGAGGAGAATGAACAACAAAGAATCTGAAGATATTGCCATACCTGGAGTGCATGAAGGAGTTGAAGCAAAGATTCACCAAGATAGAGTTCCGGCATGTACCTACATTGAAAAATGAGTTTGCGGACGCTTTGGCTACCATATCTACCATGATCAAGCATCCTGACAAGTACTACATTGATCCAATACCCAAGAAAGTGAGGAAGCAACCAGCTTACTGCTATCACGTGGAAGAAGAGTCAGACGGATAGCCTTGGTTCTACGACATCAAAGGGTTCGTCAAGGACGACAGTTATCCAAAGAATGCAACAAGCCTCCAAAAGAACACACTAAGGAGGTTAGCAAATGGTTTCTTTCTGAACGGAGAAATTTTGTACAAAAGGACATCTGATCTAGGTTTGTTGAGATGTGTAGACGCGAAAGAAGCTGTTAAATTGTTAGAAGAGGTACACTCTGGGGCATGTGGCCAACACATGAATGGTTTTGTACTTGTAAAAAAGATTTTGCGGGCTAGTTATTTCTGGATGACAATGGAACATGACTGCATAAAGCACGAGAAGAAATGCCATCAATGTCAAGTCCATGGATATATGATTCGAGTGCCTCCCAATGAATTGAACATTATGGGATCGCCTTGGCCTTTTGCTGCCTGGGGGATGGATATCATAGGACCTATTGAGCCAGCCACTTCCAATGGGCATCGCTTCATACTGGTGGCCATCGACTATTTTACCAAGTGGGTGGAAGCTGCATCATACAAATCAGTAACAAAGAATGTCGAACTTTGTCCTTGACAAGATGATCTGCCGATTTGGCATCCCTGAATCCATCATCACTGAAAATGGGTCTAATCTCAACAGTGACCTAATGAAAGCAACCTGTGAGGTCTTCAAGATCAAGCATCGCAACTCCACTGCATACAGACCTCAAATGAATGGTGCGGTCGACGCGGCCAATAAGAACATCAAGAGGATATTGCGTAAAATGACAGGCACTTCAAAGCAATGGCATGAGAATCTACCCTATGCCCTATTGGGGTACTGCACCACAATGAGAACATCAACAGGGGCAACTCTTTACTTGTTGGTGTATGGCACCGAGGCAGTGATACCCACAGAGGTCGAGATACCATCTTTGAGAATCATCCAAGAGGCGCAATTGAAAGATGCTGAATGGATCAAAAGAAGGATAGAGCAATTGGCCCTCATTGATGGCAAGAGATTGAATGCAATATGTCATGGGCAATTATATCAGAGAAGGACGGCCAAAGCATTCAGCAAGAAAGTTCGAGAGAGATCCTTTGAACCTGGGCAGTTGGTACTGAAGAAGATATTTCAAAATCAAGTAGAAGCAAAAGGCAAGTTTGCACCAAACTGGCTAGGACCGTACATGGTCCACCGAGTTTTGAACGGAGGAGCATAGATACTGGCAGAGATAGATGGAGAAGTAAGGCCGAAACCAATCAACGCAGACGCCATCAAGAGATACTATGTATAGGAGTTCATACTGATTAGTGATTTCTACATTCTACAATACATTATGTAATCTGAACTACGTCACGACCTGATTTCCCAAGTGGGATACGTAGGAAACCTACCCAAGGTTCGGTCGCATAAATACAAAAATTTTATTTTCCCCACAAAGCAAACACTGGGGCAGAATTTTTGAGCAACTCTCAAAAATTCCCAAAGGACAAACATAGTTGACACTGGGGCAGAAATTTTTGAGGACCTCTCAAAAATTCAAATGCAAGCCGGGGCAGAATTTTGAGGGCGCCCTCAAAATTTATTTGGAACAGCATAAAGGACGACAACTTTGGCTTCACACAACGCAACTTGTGATTCAATGGGATGAAAATACTTTATTTCATTTTTTTTCTTATGAAAGTTTTTCAAAATCATTTGCATTATATACTATTTTATGCATATCCCTATCTGCTCGGCCAAGATCTCGGCACTCGTGGACAGCGAGCGCGAAACAAGCCAAGAATGCACAAACCAAACCCCCGTACAACTCACCAATCGTTCTTTGGATGCAGGCACGAAAGATACCTAAATCAACAATGCACGACAAAGATAATCTCCAGCAAAGGTTTGTCATTTTAAATTAGCTGAGGGCACACAACCCGAAGCGTTGATTGAGGGTACACAGCCCGATATCGATTTTTTATTTTAAATTAGCTGAGGGCATACAACCTGAAGCGTCGATTGAGGGTACACAGGCCGATATCGATTTGTCATTTTAAATTAGCTAAGGGCACACAACCCGAAGCGTCGATTGATGGTACATAGCCCGATATCGATTTGTCATTTTAAATTAGCTGAGGGCACACAACACGAAGCGTCGATAGAGGGTACACAGCCCGATATCGATTTGTCATTTTAAATTAGCTGAGGGCACACAACCCGAAGAGTCGATTGAGGGTACACAGCCCGATATCGATTTGTCATTTTAAATTTGCTGAGGGAACACAACCCGAAGCGTCGATTTAGGGTACACAGCCCGATATCAATTTGTCATTTTAAATTAGCTAAGGGCATACAACCCCGAAGCATCGATTGAGGGTACACAGCCCGATATCAATTTGTCATTTTAAATTAGCTAAGGGCACACAACCCGAAACGTTGATTTAGGATACACAGCCCGATATCGATTTGTCATTTACATAAGCTCAGGGCACACAACCTGAAACATCGATTGAGGGTACACAGCCCGATATCGATTTGTCATTTACATTAGCTGAGGTCACACAACCCAAAGCGTCGATTGAGGGTACACAGCCCGATATCGATTTACATTTTAAATTAGCTGGCACACAACCCGAAGCTTCGATTGAGGGTACACAGTCCGATATCGATTTGTCATTTAATTTAGCTGAAGGTACACAGCCCGAAGCATAGATTGAGGGTACACAGCCCGATGCCGATTTGCATTTTATTTCTTTGCGGAGGGTATACAGCCCAATGCACTGATGGAGGGCATACAACCCGATGTCGAATCTAACACTTGACAGCAAAAAGACACACAACTATGGCATGGCAGAAATAATTTCATACTGCAAGAATTCTGGAATGACAATCCTAGAAATAATTTGCCGCACTGTCAACGTCTTTGCCCGAAGACTCTTTCATCAACCCCGGGCAAAGAGGGGCAGCTGTTGACACCCAATTTTGTCCCTCCTATTTTTAAAATCAACCGTTCTTGAATTTTACACACGTTTGTGTATCCATTCCTACCTCGTCCATTATTTTCAAATTATCTTCTAAAAAAAAAACATCGTCTCAAACCATATCTATTTTTAGATGTCATGTACAAAAATGCTCAGGGGGTTAGTCACTATAAACTAAATGTATCCAACATATCCTGTTGCCTATATTAGAACCAATGAAAGTCCTACTTGATCTTAAACCGAGCGAGCATATATTAGTCGAGTCTTACACCACGGACAAGCCTATGGTACGTCTCGTGTGGTACATGATTTCTTTCTTAGAGTGACTGACTCTTGCATTGTTAAGTCCTAATATTTCTTGGTACTTTTTGTGAGAATGAGACAGTTTTCTTATACGACACATGGTTTATGAGGGATTGGTAAAGTTAGTAGGCTTCTTGGTTAGAGTAGTTGAATAGGTAGGAGAGTTGGTGCTAATGAGTCAGCCCTTGAGGTTAGAATGTCACAACAAGAAACTTGATTGTTTTAAATATTCTCGTCATTAATATATTTATGAAGAATTTTATTAACCACCAAGTAAGGAATTACATCACAACAGACTAACTCAGTCTGCCTTCTTTCCTATCAGAGCTTTACACTACTACAAATCCTTCATTTGTTGATGATTATGAAAATAGTCTAACTATACATGGATACTAACACTAAAAACAAATTGTTGTATCTGATGAAGCATTGATCTTTCAGCCCTGATGGTTCTTTGTTGACACCCAATTTTGTCCCTTATATTTTTAAAATCAACCGTTCTTGAATTTTACACACGCTTGTGTATCCATTCCTACATCGTCCATTATTTTCAAATTATCTTCTCATACTGGCCTGGCAGTTGAGGCCATTTAAAAAAAAAAAAAAAGCATCGTCTCAAACCATAGCTATTTTTACAATTTTTCTGCATTTGCTTTTATTTTGGCAAAATTATCCAAAATTGTTTTAAGCCTCAAAATTACAATTTTTATGCATTTTAGCCTTCCTAACATTTTAAAATTAATTTCCTAATTTTCCTATATTTTTTTAATCCATTTTATACCCATTTTATACCTATTTATACAGTATTTATACAACATTTATACATATATACACATATATATACACACATATACACACAAGGCACACACATCAGCCAATATTTTTTACACGTCATGCCTACATGGACGATCAGGATCAATCCACGTAGACGATCCAATGGCCCAGATTCAGTTTCCTTTGTTTCTACACCCCAAAACCCTTTCCCCTTTCTCATTTCCCCCACGCCCTCAGCCCGACTCTCTCACTCTCCCCTCTCTTGGCGATTTCAATCGCCATCACTGTCGATCAACTTTCCCGCCATTGTGACCGGAGAAAATTCGGGAAAATGACACCACCGTGTTCCCCTCGAAGTCCGCTACAAAACTCATATAGTTTTGAGGATGCTTGGGCACGGGTGAGATTCAACCTCGATGACTGTGATGCTACCGCCGGGAGGCGCCTCCGGCGGGACACAGGTCATCAAATTAGGGGTGATATTGCTTAAATGGGGTAAAAACCCCCATGTGCAGTTAAAGTTACAACGGGTCACGATTGACTCGATTCTAATGAGTAGGTAATCCTTTGTTCTTTGATTCTGTGAAATCTATGCATAAAATCCTCTGTGTTTTCTATGAATTAATAGGATTATCATCTTTACTTTTCAATTAATCGATTTGCATGACTCATGACCCCTTTTAAACTGTTGATTTGTTTGGGAACCTGTTTACGCTTTAATTTTGCCATGGTTAAGGGTTAAATCCTATGATTGAATCTAAAATTCAGAAATTGCTATAGTTTGTTTAAATCGTGTACCGTGTATTATTTGTACAAGTTCATGACTGGTTTTATTAAAATCTGAATTGGTAGATTTAATTTACACGATTTCAAAGGATTTTGATTGATTCTAATTTGAATTTGTGGCATGATCATTGGCATTCTTGTTTTGGAGTCTGTTGAGGTTCAAGCCTGTTTGTGGGGGGGGGGGGGGGGATTTATGAATCTTCACTAAGTTAAGCTCGAGGGGGGATTCTCAAATCAATTCAGGATTGATTAACCTTAGATATTGGGATTGACTACCCTATTTTTGGAAGATTGACTCAGTTTGTCCCCTGTTTATTCTTGGAAAGTTGTATTCCTTACCTTATTATTTTTTACCCGTTGCCTTTCACATTCCTACTTCTCACCTATATAAAGGACCCTCTTTCGACTAAAAAAAAGTCTGCTGTACATAAAAAATCCAAGAATACACTGATACACTTAAGAAGAGACCTGCATTAGTTTCTGGCATCCTACTCTCTCTGTTTGCTTGTTTGTTTGGAGGCTGTTACTTACAGTTTGAGTGCTGGTCCTGGCATATCTTCTTTTCTGTTTGCATTCAAACTCACAGTACTTAAAGGCATTCATTCTCTTCCCTGATTGCCTATTACTTTCTTCATATATGTGTGTGTATTATGACTATGCTCTGTTAAAATCACTGGTATGCACACTGTGTTTTGGTTCTGGGTAGTACCTGCATTTTTGTTTAAAATTAAGCCAACCTTGCCAGGATATAGTTAGAAGCATGATGCCTCACCTCATTACTGCTTGCTTGATGCTCCTGTGTTGATTCTTTAGCATGATTCCTTGTCTTACCTCTGTTGTTGCCTAAACTATTGGTCTGCATTACCCTCTTTTGAATGACCTGCACATCTGAAAGACACACCATGGTGTGCTGACTGCACTGGTTCTTGATAGACCTCTCCTTTGGGGTCAGGCTTTCCCTTTCCCTCACCCCTGCTAACTCTATTTCTTGCAGCTGTGTTCTATTGCATGTAGAACCTTGAGGGTTCAATAAGATTAATGTCTGAACTGCCTAAATTGGTTCTGGTGGCTTTGAAATAAGGAACCCCTGGCTAGTGATACTCATGAACCTTGAAAACTGGATACTTCTTTGAGAAACAGGTCCTTCTTCCTTTGGCCAATACCCCCTTCTCTTTCTGTCTTTCCCCTTAGGAACTGTCCCCTAAATCTTTTGTATTTATTAAGTGCCCTACTTGTATCTTCTTAAAACAGGGGTACAACAATGATGTTGTACCAAAACAGGCTACCCAGGAGCCATTCTCTCAACTCTGTCACCCCTGCGTGCATTGTATCATATCTAGGCCTAAGTTAAAATGGTTCCGAGTCATTTCTTTTGTGAAAACTGATAGCATGATTGAGTTACCACTTTTCCTGAAGATCTGTACACTTTAGAAGTCCAGAAGCATGATCAATTAGTGTCGTTATTAAAACTTATGACAAACAGGGGGCTGTAAGTGCTTTGCTTGCCTATACGAGATTATTTCTGAAAATTGAACTTGCCCCTCTTTCGTATAAACAGCCCAGGCCCAAAAATATTTTCAAAAAAGGCCTCTTACATGCTTAAACTGATATACACTAATCTAATAGTGTATAGGGGTGTATAATGTAATCGGGGTCATTTATACGCTTTAAAACTATATTTTTGAAAGTATAACCATCATTTAGATCATGTATTTGCATGTGTATATCTATATATGTACTTATTACGTACGACAGCCCATTATTTGCGCTTATGTTATTTCGTGGTCCCATTTTTGAAAACAACCCCTCTTGCCTATGTATATCTTCCAAAACTTGACCCCTACACAAAAAGGCCATTAAGGTTAGGGCTCGACAATTAATGACGAGTCACACCGACCCTAAATGAGCCAATATTTTGTTTTAAAACAAACCCCTTTCGGTTTCTTATTAAATCTGAAATTATTTGCAAATTAGGCTACTTATGCAAATGTCTTTCCTTGTGTTAACTACATATGTAAGTTAAATTAGAATATCCATTTGTATGATAACACTTGTTTACGATTAGGCTTTGTCATTAGAGGCCATAGATGCGATTAGGCTTAACTATAGGACGAATGTGAAAGTAAGTTATTTGTATATGTGTGTATGAGCATGTTCCATCTTAGTTAAAATGCTAAATTCCCAAGTTAGTATGACATTATATATTGTTTACATCCCAAAATCAAGACTCGGACGGTAATCACTTTTTGTGGGACTCGGGGAAGTGCCTAACACCTTATTTCCTGAGTCATTTGGACTTCTTACCCACA
The DNA here is from genome assembly GCA_037355625.1 of Petunia x hybrida. Lineage (NCBI taxonomy): Eukaryota > Viridiplantae > Streptophyta > Magnoliopsida > Solanales > Solanaceae > Petunia > Petunia x hybrida. The sequence continues at coordinate 19,662,565 of JBBBVM010000007.1, forward strand.
TAGAATCTCTGACATAGACTAGTAGAACTTTTGAACTTAACTTTAGACGCTTAGGTGACCTAATACGCCTTAGAAATTATATTAGGTGGCGACTCCAACACTTAAACTCAAACGAGTTCACCCAGTCAAATTCGAAACCCGACTCGCCTCGAGTTGAGTCCAAAATTGGGTATGACACACTTATGCAAGCTATTTCCCTTGCTACACTTTCTCCGTCCCTCGCTATCTTTTCAAATGAACCTTATCAAGATGGCCAAGGGCAAAACTTAGAAGGCCAAACTACTCAAGCTTGCTTATACTGAAAGTTGAAAATTTAATTGGTGACTGATTGATTCTTTCACATGTTCTTAATTAGGAGCTAAAGTAGTGATGGAAATATTGTCAAAAATTTTTTATGAAAAAATAATATGTCAAAAGACAAATAAATTTTTCACCGTAACATTCTGTCACAAATTTGTGACGGAATATGTGGTCATAAATCTATCACAATTTTATGATAGAATAAAGCCACAAAAGAGTTGTATAGTATAGTGACAGAATAATTTGCGTCACACTTTTATAACAGAAATACAATCCGTCATAAACGGTTTTGCGACCCTCAATTACGAGACGGCAATGATTTGTGACGGATTTGTAATAGAATCGTCCTCACAAATTTGATTTTTTTTTTAGTGTGTGGGTAAGTAAGTTTTACCATTTTGTTATATCTGACGGTTCACATCAAACTGACAAATTAATAGTTTTCAAATCATACCGGCTTGTAGATAATCAAGAAAAATAGTACACCAAAGAAAACATAAACATGAACCTCAAAGCAGGGTGAAGAATAACAAAATTCGTTCTAATGTATATTCCATCACAAAGGACTTGTCTAAGCTCCAATAATTTGTATGGACTGAAATAAAATAAGGAAAATTTTTGAAAATTGTGGTTTAAAATAAGTCATTAGTATTTGTGTGGCTATAAATCATCTCACTAATGACACAGTGATAAATTTGAAGTTAAATTATTTCCACATTTAGAAAGGGGTCATGCTTTTTTGAACGGACTAAAAAAAAATAGGTTCACATAAAGTAAAACGGATGAAGTAGTAGTTCTATTCGTGATCTATATATCTATAATACTAGCAAAGTGGTGTGATCTATATATAGACACGCATTGTTTAATTTAGTTAATCCCCAATTATTAGCTAAGATTATTACTTGCAGATGCGTCTTACACGAGGCACTGTGAATAAAAAAATTATTTAGAGTGGATTTTGCAAGGGGGCAAAAAAAAAAGATCATCCATATCAAAAATAGTAAATAAATGGATTTGCCTAGCAAGCAGATATGATACATTCCAATATTAAATTTGGGCAAAGAGAAAGTCAGAGCTGAAACAGATCAAGTAAGAATATATTAATTAGTTCATTTCGTGCTCAATTATTTTCTTATCTACTCGTAATGTCTCCACTTTTGTCATGGATCATGAGGGATCATAGCGGTACCATATATTTATGTTAGTTTGTGCAATAATAGAAAACGCATATCCACACATATCTGTTCTAATTTAATAATTCAATTGTCAGAGCCATCATATCCGAACGTTACATCAAGAAATCACATAATTTCAACTATCCAACATTTTATTACATAAACAATTTGGAGAAAATAATTCTAATCGATGCTGACAGAGAATTATCAACATTGACAGTTTCCTGATTGCAACTATATAAAGACTTCCCCTGCTGGAGGTTGTATCCATCAAATTTCCAACAGTACTGCTATTCCTCCACAGCAAAATTAACAACATTTAAGTGCTTCTCATCTCATTAGTGATAAAAAATCAAAGATGGGTCTCAAAGGAAAGTTGGTTTCAGAAACAGAAATCAAGTGTTGTGGAGATCTATTTCATGAAATGTTTAGGCACAAACCACATCATATCCCCAATGTGAGTCCTGAAATAATCCAAGCTGTTGATTTGCATGAAGGAGATTGGGGAACTATTGGTTCTGTGGTCAACTGGAATTATACTCATGGTATGATTTTCTACTAATACCACGAACTCAAATATTATTCGTTTTGGCATACTGAATTAATACAATATATTTGACGTTTAAAAAAGGTCCTTATTAACTACTACTACTTTCAAGATCAATCAATGCTTACTGATTTTAGTTAATCTATTGATAATTGAGGTATTTAAGACGAGGTATAAGATATAATTTGAATGAATACTCTTATGATTAAGGCTATTACATACCTTTATTAAGGGCGTAAATAGTGTGGACCTGAGTGATTAAAACTAAAGAAAAAAAGCAGACATTTTCTTTTTCATTTTGCAATTACTGTAAAACTTAATCGAGTTTGCTATCTCCAAATTTGAGAATAAGGCATAACAAAATGACTGGGCATCAAAAAGTGGACTTTTATGTGATCATAATGGAGTTTCTTTATGTTGAATCTTCACTTGGATTGAGAGAAATTATAAATATCCAATTAAATAGGTGTTAGACCTCCTAGCAACAAAAGCTATCAATATACCCCTTTGATACAACAATTAATGCCACATCTCATGTAGATAGTATGTTGGAAGATAGAGGCTTCCGCATAAACTTGCCAGTTCCTCACGATCCACACTTGTCATTATATAAACCGACGTTTGTTCAACACTGAAATCAATTAATAACTGCATATATTCCTCTAACAAATTAAAGAGCGTAAGTCTTCATGGTTGATTAATTTCAACTTCTTCCTCACATGAAGAGATCTTAGCACTTGTAGAATACCCCTGAAAACTTCTTTCTTCTCGATCTAAGATATTCTATAGTATTCATCTTCTCGAATGCTATTATTTACCCATTCGCTCTAGCATCACGTTTCTGCAAATGATTCCAAGAATATACAGGTACTTTGTTAAGAAGAACTACTCTATACGCAAAAACAAAACTAAAGTGTAACTCCTACAATTACTGAGCATTGAACCTGTAAAACTTGCTCCATATCTTTATTTTTTATGCCTTATCTACATATAAGATTTTATTATCAAATTAAATTCAAAAGCAGACATTTATATGTTATTACATTGAGAAAGAAATTGAGAAACTACCCACACTCAATGTTATTACATTGGCTATTCAAATTGTCTAAAGTTTGTCATTTTGGTTTTCAATAGTTTGTCACTTGGAAAAACGACATAGTAAAATACTCTTACTAACTGTGAGCGATATCATGCGCCATCTGAGTGTAGAAATTTTAGAAGACATTTTTACTTCTCTTTAGACATGTAATAATGAATATTCTCATATTTGTATATATCTTTTATTTTTAAATTGAACTTAAAACAGAGGGGGAAGAGAAGGTTGTGAAGGTGATAGTTGAAGCCATAGACGAGGAGAAAAGGCTAGTGACTTTCAAGGCGTTTGAAGGTCATTTGGTAGAGCAATACAAGGCCTTCAAAGCAACTTTTCATATTGAGAATGAAGGAGAAAACAACTTAGTCATATGGACTATTGAGTATGAGAAGCATAATGAAGAAGTTCCAGAACCCTTCTCCTATTTGGAATTAGCTGTTAATCTGACCAAAGATATTGACGCCCACCATGTCAACCAGTAGAAGTATCTACGGTTGAGAGAAAATTATATAGCTTATCGTGAATAAAACGAGTTGAATTCCACGTTCTCCGTGAAGGTGGTGCTTGTTACCAGTTCAAGAATTCAAGTGGCTGTGCTTGTTGCTGTTTGTGTGTCTCCTAGAGATGTTTACTTTGGTGTTTTCATGAGATATTACGTATGTTCTGTTTCGAAATGGGTTATGTTTCTGTTTCTATATATATATATATATATATATATATATATATATATATATATATATATATATATATATATATATATATATATGCAAGTTCCTCCTTAGTTGAAGCTAAGGACCACAGCCTTAGTTTCTTTCATTTTTTGTCTTTTTCGTTTTACTTTCTTTTCTTTTGTCTTTTCTTTTATTTTCTTTTCTTTTCGTGACAAAAATTAAAACACTACCCTACGATATTCGAAATAATTCCAACTTTTTCATATAAGTTATGCAAAATATACGTAGCATACTCGCTAAGGCGGATTTCAAATCGGGTTCCCGAAACTCAAGAAGCGAATTTAAATGGAAAAAGGTCAAATTATTTAACTTTCGGTATTTTAGCGGAAACTAGCCGAACAACCTCGAAATTCGCTTTAAAAAAATCACAAAAGTCACAAATAATCATACGAATCTAACGGTGATTTCGGATTTCGAATCCGAGCTCATTCGCCAAAACCGAGCTCGAAAATCTCTTTTTAATATTTTTCGACAATAAAAACTGAAACCTTCTTCCGATGCCTTCCAAACGAGGTCTGATTTAGCTCAAATTTTACAGATAAGTATCAATGGACCTTACGAATATTTTAAAATTATCGGCACGCCAATCGGAGTCCTAACTTCCGAAACGACTAACCGAGGTCGTTTCATTCTCCTCCACTTATACTCTTGTTCGTCCTCGAACGAGACCAAGTTTAAAGAAAAGTTTACACAGATAGCAAAAGAACTTGAACGACCTTAATAAAATATTCCACGGAAATTATCTCATGATTGCAGAATCAGAATTATAACACGAACACCGAACTTTTGGGATAAAACATATCTGGATAATATGATAACACCATTGCCCAGCTTATTTTGACTAAACTGACCCTTCCTCGATCACGAGAGGGGAGTTTTACTTTTTCGAAGCAAAGATACGCGAAACTTTGAATAGGTTAACATGATTCACCCGATAATCATCTCATCGATATACTTTTCGACATAGAACAGGTCGATGGAACTAAGAATTAGCTCACGCTTGATGCAATAGGGGAAGCTTTTGAAGTACCTTGTCACTACACACTATAGAAAATTTGATGCAAGCTATATTATTTTTACGAACGCACTATGCAACATCTCAGTTGATGTTAGTGTTGTTCCGTAAGCTCCTTGTGGGAATGTAGTTACTCATATCCTAATGTATGTCAAAGGTTCATCTGAACAGGGTCTATCATATAAGGATAAGGATCATGCAAATACCACTGGACAGTATGTTGCAGACCAGAAATGATCTTCAGACTGAACATCTATTTCAGGGTATTGTCTTTGAATTGGAAGTATTACGACTTGAAAAAGTGAAAATAAAAGAGACATGTTGTTGGACCATGAGCTGAGGCAAAATACCAGCAACAAAGTTGATTACATGTGCATTTATAACGCTAAAGTAACTTCTCAAAGAGTTGAGGTGTGAAGGAGATATGTCAATTATGGATGGACGATAAGCTGCACTAGACCTTTAACTCTAAATTTTTATGAAGTAAAACAGCGTCAGTATGAGGATCCAGTTCTAGTTGAATACAGACAGGTAGCCAGAAGAAAACCGGAGTCACCATACAGGGTTACTACTGACGGTGTTCTCATGTATAAAGATAGACTTTGTGTCCCTGATGTTACAGATTTACGTGGACAGATTATGATAGAGGCACATTATTCCAAATACACTGTTCATCCAGGTTCGACTAAGATGTACCATGATCTTAAGCAGATTTATCGGTGGGACGGAATGAAGTGTGACATAGCAGAATTTGTGGCTCAGTGTTCTAATTGCCATCAAGTTAAAGTCGTGTCATCTTTCCAGACTTTATACTTTCAGCAGATAGGTACGTATATATGATCAGGTTGCCAGCTTATCTCTATCATTAATAGATTATTAGTGGGTTTAACAGTGATTGACACTCATTGTAGGTTTCTGTCGTGGCCCTAGGTTGGGTCGTGACAGAAGTGGGATCAACGCCTTAGAGATTTAGTATTACCATTCGGTATCTGGAGGAAGACTCCTCCACTTAAAGCACAAACTCATGCAGCTATTTGAATAGGAATACCTATCTCCGCACAGTCTGCTGGACTAAAGAAGATTTAGCTAAAAGCTGAACGTAGGCAGACCTAAGCTACCAACTACCCTTTTGAGTTGCCAAACAGCTGCAACTCTCGAGTTCACAACTCCATACCTTTGCCGTAAACACCACCGCCTCATGGATGGTACTTCTATTACCCTTAGAAGCCTTGAAAAACAATAATATGCTTACCCAGCTACAATAACACGTACTTTGGCTCAACATAGGGAACATCACAAGCGGCTACCAACCGCCCAAGCTTACTAGTGCCAGACAAAGAAGAAATAGAAATGGACCAAGGATAGAAGTAATTAGAGCTTCATGAAGCTCATCTTCTTATTTTCTATGCCAATTTAACCACCCAATAAGAAGAAACTTTGACAATTTACCAGAAAACCCTTTTATAACCCAGATAAGCTCATGAGATAACATGACTATACTAGCATTTTGAACCAAGAAGAGCTGCATAGATTGAATATTACTTACTAACCACTTTACACCGGAAGAAACAATGACACTCTCTGATGGTGATGAACTAGAATCCCATCATCCAACCAACACGGAATTTCGAGAAGAGTGGTAAACTAATTTGACATAATAACAGAATGTGGCACAATAAGATGCCAAGCAGAAAATACCACCACTCACTCCCAATCTCTCACATTTAAACTAGATAAACTAGTAGGGTCTAAGAAATGCCAGGAATAAATCATACAAGAAGCTTACCCCACTACCACAACCGATTCTTAATAAAAATGACATCCAAGAAAACCATTGAAACATGATAAGACACACCATTTCCAGATCGATCGAAAAAATCAAATCTTACTCACATTTAAGGGAAGACGAAATACATGGGTCTACTACATCGGATGCCTCAACATCCTGCCAGACTAGCAGTTCATAGAACTGCCTCTGCAGCTGAGCTGAGCCACTACCTTGACAATCACTTTTTGAAGAACCACTGCCACCACACTCTCAACCTCTACTAGATGGTGGAATTTCTTTGGCTGATTGATATCTAAATGGAATCCTCGACGACTGGGCAGGTGCCTGAGGGCGAGAAGAATGACAACTGTCTACTTGCTGGAGTAAAGGAAAACTGGGTCTGATCTTGACGAACTACTGGCGCAATCTAAGAATCACGTGACACAAGCTAAGATAACCTGGAAGGTGACCTCCCAAAATAATCAGAACTCTTACCTCCAAATGAGGTACCATGGTTGCCCATTAGGGCCACGGGATTTCTTGCTCTCCGGCTCTAACTCTTTCGCTCTAACTTAGGGTATGCCTAATATCTCTAACCAATATCAACAACAACATCAAATGAAGTCCCAACCTCAATTTCTCGAGCCATCTGGGATCTCAAGGAAAAAGAAAGGTCATCAATAAATCTTTGAACATTCTCGGAAGGCTCATAGACTAGTTCTAGTGCATATCCAGCCATCCTAAAGAATTCAATCTCATATTCTAAGAGCCTACAAGCTACCCTATCCGATTAACTCAAATTGGCGACTCGTTTCATCTCGCTCGCTACGCGAAGGGAACTTTCCCACGAATCTAGAAGAAAAATCGAACCAAGTTAGCTAATAAGAGAGCAGTTCACCAATCCAGGGCTGGACCTTGAAACAGGAAAGAAGAATAATCAACACCATACCGCTCGATATAACCAAGAGCATGAAGGATACGCTGATATCATTTTATTTTAAAAAGAATCGCGAGGTTTATCTGATGCATTGCTTAAGAATATCGGAAGGTTCAACCACTTAAAATAATTCAACCTCTTCAGACACTCAGACCGAGCCATTACTCAGGCTAACTAACCAGCCAGAATAACTAGAGGCACAACACATGCTGTCTCCGGAACATAATTTACTGCGGCAATATTAAGAACAGGAATAGGAGCTCCCTGAGACCGAATGTCTGCACAATGCTGCAACCTGATAGGCTGCCCAGCGAATAATAGGTTCTTACGGTATCTGCGTCGCCAAGATTCTCGTAAAAAGCATCGTAGAGAGCCAAAGGAACCACATGGCCCTACTCCCTTGCCCATCGCAAGCGCATACAGCTGGAACCTCCGTTGATCTGATCTAACGGTTGAAAGAACCAAATTTCCTAATCTGCCCCACAGAACCCCAGAACCCACGCGACTCCCCCCATTTCCCCACGTCTGCTCCGACTTTCACTCTCTCTCTCTCTTGGCGATTCCAATCGCCACCACTGTCGATGGCCGTTCCAGCCAAATCGGCTGTTGAAATTTGGGGAAAACAGTGTAATCGTGTTCCACTCGTCATCCGCAACAAAACCCACACATTTTCGATGGGGTTTGGACGAGGGAAAACTTAGCCCTATGGCAATCTAATCGCCACCACCGGGAAACGCCTCCGGCAGGGTTCCTTGCACGTCGAATAATTTGTATTCACTGAGGAAAGGTAAGGTCCCTTCTTTGCAACCCCAATTCGAGACGGGTCAATCCGACCCGATCCGATTCGAAAATGGGTAACCCCGGGTCCTTCTTTTTGTGTCTGATTACTTGAATATCTTGCGTGGTAATCACTGCTTAAATCGCTTAATCTTTTGTATTTTTATGTATGCATTTGTCATTCAATTAGGTTAAAACTTCTTGAGTTCTGATTCTTATCTAATGCAATGATTAAACTTGAACAAAATGCTTGGAAATGTTGATTGCCTATAGTATTTCCCTATTTCTGTACCTCTTGTCATCTATGTTTCTCCCTGGTATGCAAAGGTCAATAAGAGTTTAAGATTCGAGCATGATTCTTTGTGTTTGTCTGTGATTATGGCCTAAAACACGACCTCTACTATTCTGTGCATAAAATTAGAGGTTATTTGATTTAGCCTGATTAGAAGGTATTCTGAATGGAACCTTTGAAATTCTTGATTGAGATTAGGAAGGAAGTTTATTTCTGTGATTAGCAATGTATCAATTGGAGCTTGATTGGAATTCATTGGCTTAATGTGTTGATTCCTAGTCCTCATTTAATTAAGGATACTTCTATGTGCTAACTTCAAAACTTGATTATGTTATCCTCTAAAAGATGAAGGGCCTATGGTCCAGATTCATGTTTGTTGTGATGTATCTAGCCTGTTCCTATGCTTAGGGGGGTCAATATTCATAATCGCATTGAATGGGTAGCTTGTCCTACATAATTAAAGGGATCTGATTTGGTTAAGGGAAATTCTGATTGATATTTGATAAAGTAATGGTTTCTTTGATTGATCCGAGACTCAATAGGGATTGTTGATTGATTCTGAGGCTTAATTAACTAATTTTGTGAACTTAGACTAGTTTAAAGTCAAATGGGAGAGTCTAAATCTGTTTTAGAATTGGTTTTACTTAAACTTTAGGGCTGATTGGCTTACTGATGGAAAATACCCATAAATTTGTCTCCTTTAACTAAGGAAAAATATCCCCTTGCCTTTTATGGCTCATTCCACACGTTTGAAGTTACTGCCCTTACTTTCACCTATATATATCAGCCTTTATTTCATTCACTAGACACAGCTTATGCATCGAGCATTCTAAAGCACACCACACACATTCTGCATAGAGGAGAAGGCTTCATAGTATCCCTCTTGAAGTCTGATCTATTCTGGTTCTTTTTCTGAAAAAAGAAATTGCTTCTTTATCTGGTTGTTTGGCCCTGCTTTTTTGCAAATCCTGATCAAGTCTCATTGTTTCTCCATTTCTTCAATGTCAAAAGGTATTCTTTCTTTCCCTGGAATACTCACTGCATATTGTTCCCTCTGTTTGTCTATGTTTGATTAAATCAGTGTGTTGGACTTACTGCATGATTGAGCTCTGTTTTTACCAAGCATTTTAGTCTTGTTAAGATAAGGGGATCCAATGGGATCCTGCTTATATCTCTGTAAGAAACAGGGACAGGGTTCATGTTTATTTGGATCCAGTCCCATGCGTTGGACATAGACCTCAGCTCAGGTCTTTCCCCTTCCCCTTTCCCTTTCCCTTGCTAATCTTGTGTTTGCAGGCAATTTGAAAGGCTTTAATTTGCTAACTTATGACTTGGTGACTACAGGTTACTCTTTGAGACTTGAAATAGTCAGTGTTTGGACTCTTTTAAGTTGATTCTGGAACTGGGATGTTGGTACTTTGAACCCCTGGCTGTTTACTTGAATTAACCTTAAAACATTTGGAATTGGAGGCTTTAGAACCTGTGACTATGCAGATCCCCTTAGAGACTGCCCCCTCTTATGTAGATTTGATTAGGATCCTGTTTGTACTTATGTTAATACAGAAAAACAGTCACTCGACTGTGTTATGGCTATCAGGGGCCTATTTCTAAACTCCTATTATGTGTTGCATCATGGTAGAATTTTAATCAGTTTAACATGCCTATAGAATCATAACAGGTTGTTTACAGCTTTAGTTAACATGTCTTGAGCAGATTTTAAAAGTAGAACTTTAACGCATGCCTGTTTTGTGATTAAATCTAAAAGTTGACTTGAACAGGGGCTATTTTGTGCTACTCGCATCTAACTTGAACTGTTTACGCAAAACTGTAGTCGCCCCTTTTTGCATAAATAACCTGGGCCAGTAAATATTTTTCAAAAAAGGCCTTTTATGTGCATAAACTATTTTTTACCACTTCAAACGCTCCTATACACTAATCTAATAGTGTATAGGGGTGTATAAAGCTTTGGGGTCACTTGTTGGATGAAGCACATGTTCCGGTGGACACTTCAGTTAAGAACCTGGCTAGCATGGTTGGACAAGTCATGGAGGCCAACCGAATCACTTTTAACGGAGATGAACTACCACCTGAAGGGTTGAATCATAACAAAGCTTTACACATCACTGTCAAATGCAAAGACTGGTTCGTGGGATGAGTTCTGATTGAAGCAGGTTCCGGTCTGAACATATGCCCGTTCATCACTCTGAAAAGAATGGGGATTGACCAAAGCAAGATAAGGGAAAGAGACATGAAGGTGAAGACGTTCGATGGTGCACAAAGGAGCACCATTAGGGAGATCGACCTAACTATCATGATTGGTCCTGTGGAGTTCATTGCTGAGTTCTATGTCATAGACATCTCTGCTTCCTACAATCTACTACTAGGGAGACCTTAGATCCATATGGCTGGTGTGGTGCCTTCTACATTGCACCAAACAGTGAAGTTCGAATGGGACCACAAAGAGGTAGTAGTGTTCGGTGAGGGTAGCAATTCTATCTACAATGAGCAAACCATACCGGCAATTGAAGGGGATACTCCTGATGGGCAGACATTCTATACTATAGAACTCGTGAGAGCACTACAAGGCACTCAAGGAGGACGTCGTAAGAATTACAATTCAAGTTGGAATCCCACAGGCACGGCCCAAGGAGGTTACACTGCACACTTTGCTCCCAAGTTGGTCAACACACCGCCTGCGGTTGAAGAAAGAAAGAAGGACTTTTACAGTGCCTATTGGGATAGCCGAGGCAAAGGCTACGAAGGAAGGAACTTTCGTGAGACCCTACCAGCTAAGATTGAGAAGCAACCAATGTACCAACCTAATGCTCGTCCCAATTGGAAACGCATATCTGAAGAAACTAAGGGAAAGCAAGTGTGGATACCCAAAGCACCTGAACCCCTGGAGGTAGTGATCGAGGAGCCATATGTACTCCCACAGCCTGCAAAGTGGCCCGGGGACTGGATTATAGGCATCATGATTAAGCAAGGCTATAAACCCGGAAAAGGTTTGGGCAAGAACTTGGATGGCATGGTCGAGCCAATCAGAATTGTGATGAGGCCCGACAACGAGAAAGCTGACATAGGGTATATTGTGGCCTATGAAAAGAGCATGGAAGAAGCGTCATTTGATTTCAAGTTCTATAGGAAAAGCACCAAGACTCTCTTGTATATCTTCGTCTCATCTGGATACTTGGATGGTCGAAAAGGGGAGGTGTCCGTAGCACAAGGAGCGGAGCCGAAGGTAACTGATGCCGAAGAGGATCTGCTGGCAGGAATGCAAAATCTATTCATAGCTGATGAAGACTGTTGTGTAATCCTGGAAGAACATGCTGAACCTCCTGGACTGACAAGGGCTGGATCTGGAGCAGCACTGAACAACTGGATCAGCAACCGGGCCCGAGCTTACCGTGGACCTTGGTAGAGCTGAGGGGTTAAAATGTTATTTTTATGCTTTCAAAAATAAAACTCAACTCTAAGTCGTGAAAGTTTGCATTTTTCTTTTCCTATTGCACATTTTTCCCTACAAACTCTGTTTTGCAAGGATTCATAAATAAAATATCGCATCATTTCCTGTTTAATCTTTGCTTTAATCTTTTAATTTGGCAACATCTTACTTTTTCAGCAATCATACTAATAATCCCATTGAGTCCACAATTGCAACGTGTAACGAAACAATGGAGCTTGGAGAAAAGAGTTGATTATGATGATTTTGATGAAACTACACAAGAAGAATATGAAAGATTTGAAAACAAACCTAAGCCAAACCTTGAGGAGACTAAGGTGATAATCTTAGGAGATAAAGAAATTGTGAAAGAGACAAGGATCAGTGTACATCTCAATGCCGAGGACAAAAAGTGATATACTGAGTTTCCTAAAGAATATGAGGACGTATTCGCCTGGTCATACGATGACATGACCGGCATAAGCACGGATGTGGCAGCTCACAAATTACCTATCAATCCGGGCTTTCCGCCAGTCAAACAAAAGGCCGGACTTTCAAGTCATCAGTTCTGTTGAAAATTGGTGAAGAAGTAACAAAGCAGCTGAACGCAGGGATTCTGAAAACAGTCAAATATACAACTTTGTTGGCTAACATCATCCCAGTGCCGAAGAAAGATGGGAAACTCTGAGTTTGTGTGGACTATAGAGATCTGAATAGAGTTAGTCCAAAGGATGATTTTCCACTGCCAAACATACATATCCTGATCGACAATTGTGCGAAACATGAACTACAATCCTTCGTAGACTGTTTCGCTGGCTATCATCAAGTGCTCATGGATGAAGAGGATGTCGAGAAGACAGCTTTCACTACATCTTGGGGGACTTATTACTACAAAGTTATGCCATTTGGTTTGAAGAATGCTGGGGCAACTTACATGAGGGCTATGACAACTATGTTCCATGGCCTAATACACAAAGAGATTGAAGTCTATGTGGATGATGTGATCATCAAATCAAAGAAGAGTTCGGAGCATCTTGACAACTTGCGCAAGTTCTTCGACCGCTTGCGAAAGTACAATCTGAAGCTGAATCCGGCAAAATATGCTTTTGGTGTTCCGGCAGGGAAGCTCCTGGGTTTCATTGTCAGTAGAAGGGGTATCGAGTTGGATCCATCCAAGATCAAAGCCATCAAAGAATTACCACCGGCAAAAAGCAAGAAAGAAGTCATGAGTTTCTTGGGGAGGCTCAACTACATCAGCCGTTTTATAGATCAATCCATCGTCATCTATGAGTCAATCATCAAGCTGCTGAAGAAAGATGCAGTAATATAATAGACGGAGGATTGCCAAAAAGCATTTGATCGAATAAAGGAAAACTTGTCTTGCCCGCCTATGCTGGTTCCACCTGAGCCTGGGCGACCTTTGATCCTGTATCTGTCCGTGGTAGACTCGCCCTTTGGTTGTGTATTGGGACAACATGATTCAACTGGGAGGAAGGAGCAAGCCATATATTATCTAAGCAAGAAGTTCACTCCTTATGAAGCCAAGTACACATTGCTGGAGCGCACGTGGTGCGCGCTGACATGGGTAGCACAAATGTTGAGGCACTACTTGACATCCTACTCAACGTTGCTGATATCAAGGATGGACCCTCTCATTACATTTTCCAAAAACCAATGCCTACTGGAAAGCTGGCTAAATGGAAAATGCTGCTCAGCAAATTCGACATCACTTATGTCACTCAAAAGGCGGTGAAAGCTCAAGCTTTGGCCGATCATATGGCTGAGAATCCAGTGGGAGAGGACTATGAGCATTTGCACACCTACTTCCCTAACGAAGAAGTCATGTTCGTAGGAGAAGAGATCACCGAAGAATATGATGGTTGGAGGCTATTCTTCGATGGAGCGGTAAATTTCAAAGGAGTCAGCATCAGAGCAGTATTAATTTCCGAGACCGGACAACACTATCCTATCACAGGCAAACTAAGATTTCCTTGCACCAACAACATGGCGGAATATGAAGCTTGCATCTTAGGTCTTAGATTGGCAGTAGATATGAACATACAAGAGCTGCTGTCAATCGGAGATTCTGACTTACTGATTCACCAAGTTCGAGGAGAATGGACAATAAAGAATTTGAAGATATTGCCATACCTGGAGTGCATAAAGGAGTTGAAGCAAAGATTCACCAAGATAGAGTTTCGGCATGTACCTACACTGCAAAATGAGTTTGCGGACGCTTTGGCTACCATATCTGCCATGATCAAGCATCCTGACAAGTACTACATTGATCCAATACCCAAGACAGTGAGGAAGCAACCAGCTTACTGCTATCACGTAGAAGAAGAGTCAGACGGATAGCCTTGGTTCTACGACATCAAAGGGTTCGTCAAGGACGGCAGTTATCCAAAGAATGCAACAAGCCTCCAAAAGAAGACACTAAGGAGGTTAGCAAATGGTTTCTTTCTGAATGGAGAAATTTTGTACAAAAGGACATCCGATCTAGGTTTGTTGAGATGTGTAGACGCAAAAGAAGCTGCTAAATTGTTAGAAGAGATACACTCTGGGGTGTGTGGCCAACACACGAATGGTTTTGTACTTGTAAAGAAGATTTTGCGGGCTGGTTATTTCTGGATGACAATGGAACATGACTGCATAAAGCACGCGAAGAAATGCCATTAATGTCAAGTCCATGGATATATGATTCGAGTGCCTCCCAATGAATTGAACATTATGGGATCGCCTTGGCCTTTTGCCGCCTGGGGGATGGATATCATAGGACCTATTGAGCCAGCCACTTCCAATGGGCATATTTTCATACTGGTGGCCATCGACTATTTTACCAAGTGGGTGGAAGCTGCATCATACAAATCACTAACAAAGAAAGTGGTGTCGAACTTTGTCCTTGACAAGATGATCTGCCGATTTAGCATCCCTGAATCCATCATCACTGACAATGGAACTAATCTCAACAGTGACCTAATGAAAGCAACCTGTGAGGTCTTCAAGATCAAGCATCGCAACTCCACTGCATAAAGACCTCAAATGAATGGTGCGGTCGACGCGGCCATTAAGAACATCAAGAGGATATTGCGTAAAATGACAGGCACTTCAAAGCAATGGCATGAGAATCTACCCTATGCCCTATTGGGGTACTGCACCACAATGAGAACATCAACAGGGGCAACTCCTTACTTGTTGGTGTATGGCACCGAGGCAGTGATACCCACAGAGGTCGAGATACCATCTTAGAGAATCATCCAAGAGACGCAATTGAAAGATGCTGAATGGATCAAAAGAAGGATAGAGCAATTGGCCCTCATTGATGGCAAGAGATTGAATGCAATATGTCATGGGCAATTATATCAGAGAAGGACGGCCAAAGCATTCAGCAAGAAAGTTAGAGAGAGATCCTTTGAACCTGGGCAGTTGTTACTGAAGGAGATATTTCAAAATCAAGAAGAAGCAAAAGGCAAGTTTGCACCAAACTGGCTAGGACCGTACATGGTCCACCGAGTTTTGAACGGACGAGCATAGATACTGGCAGAGATGGATGGAGAAGTCTGGCCAAAACCAATCAACTCAGAGGGATACGTAGGCAACCTACCCAAGGTTCGGTCGCATAAATACAAAAATTTTATTTTCCCCACAAAGCAAACACTGGGGCAGAATTTTTGAGCAACTCTAAAAAATTCCCAAAGGACAAACATAGTTGACACTGGGGCAGAAATTTTTGAGGACCTCTCAAAAATTCAAATGCAAGCCGGGGCAGAATTTTGAGGGCGCCCTCAAAATTTATTTGGAACAACATAAAGGACGACAACTTTGGCTTCACACAACGCAACTTGTGATTCAATGGGATGAAAATACTTTATTTCATTTTTTTTCTTATGAAAGTTTTTCAAAATCATTTGCATTATATACTATTTTATGCATATCCCTATCTGCTCGGCCAAGATCTCGGCACTCGTGGACAGCGAGCGCGAAACAAGCCAAGAATGCACAAACCAAACCCCCGTACAACTCACCAATCGTTCAATGGGTGCAGGCATGAAAGATACCTAAATCAACAATGCACGACAAAGATAATCTCCAGCAAAGGTTTGTCATTTTAAATTAGCTGAGGGCACACAACCCGAAGCGTTGATTGAGGGTACACAGCCCGATATCGATTTTTTATTTTAATTAGCTGAGGGCACACAACCTGAAGCGTCCATTGAGGGTACACATGCCGATATCGATTTGTCATTTTAGATTAGCTTAGGGCACACAACCCGAAGCGTCGATTGATGGTACACAGCCCGATATCGATTTGTCATTTTAAATTAGCTGAGGGCACACAACCCGAAGCGTCGATAGAGGGTACACAGCCCGATATCGATTTGTCATTTTAAATTAGCTGAGGGCACACAATCCGAAGCGTCAATTGAGGGTACACAGCCCGATATCGATTTGTCATTTTAAATTTGCTGAGGGCACACAACCCGAAGCGTCGATTTAGGGTACACAGCCCGATATCGATTTGTCATTTTAAATTAGCTAAGGACATACAACCCAAAGCATCGATAGAGGGTACACAGCCCGATATCAATTTGTCATTTTAAATTAGCTGAGGGAACACAACCCGAAGCGTCGATTTAGGATACACAGCCCGATATCGATTTGTCATTTACATAAGCTCAGCGCACACAACCTGAAACATCGATTGAGGCTACATAGCCCGATATCGATTTGTCATTTACATTAGCTGAGGGCACACAACCCAAAGCGTCGATTGAGGGTACACAGCCCGATATCGATTTGCATTTTAAATTAGCTGAGGGGACACAACCCGAAGCGTCGATTGAGGGTACACAGCCCGATATCGATTTGTCATTTAATTTAGCTGAAGGTACACAGCCCGAAGCATCGATTGAGGGTACACAGCCCGATGTCGATTTGTATTTTATTTCTTTGCGGAGGGTATACAGCCCAATGCACCGATGAAGGGCATACAACCCGATGTCGAATCTAACACTTGACAGCAAAAAGACACTCAACTATGGCATGGCAGAAATAATTTCATACTGCAAGAATCCTGGAAAGACAATCCAGCCCGGCGGGGAGGTACGTTTTATATATATACATTATGTTGCAAACACATTTCCATTGCAAGAAACATACCCCGAGCAAAGAAAATATTTCAGCCTGACGCACTACATCCTCTTAAGTCATAGGCTCTTCTATAGTCATGACAAAATTTTCCGCACTGTCAACGTCTTTGCCCGAAGACTCTTTCATCATCCCCGGGCAAAGAGGGGCAGTTGTTGACACCCAATTTTGTCCCTCCTATTTTTAAAATCAACCGTTCTTGAATTTTACACACGCTTGTGAATCCATTCCTACCTCGTCCATTATATTCAAATTATCTTCACATACTGGCCTGGAAGTTGAGGCCATTTAAAAAAAAAACAAGCATCGTCTCAAACCATAGCTATTTTTAGATGTCATGTACTAAAATGCTCAGGGGGGTTAGTCACTATAAACTAAATGCATCCAACATATCCTGTAGCCTATATTACAATCTATGAAAGTCCTACTTGATCTTAAACCGAGCGAGCATACATTAGTCGAGTCTTACACCACGGACAAGCCTATGGTACGTCTCGTGTGGTACATGATTTCTTTCTTAGAGTGACTGACTCTTGCGTTATTAAGTCCTAATATTTCTTGGTACTTTTTGTGAGAATGAGACAGTTTTCTTATACGGCACATGGTTTATGAGGGATTGGTAAAGTTCGTAGGCTTCTTGGTTAGAGTAGTTGAATAGGTAGGAGAGTTGGTGCTAATGAGTCAGCCCTTGAGGTCAGAATGTCACAACAAGAAACTTGATTGTTTTAAATATTCTCGTCATTAATATATTTGTGAAGAATTTTATTAACCACCAAGTAAGGAATTACATCACAACTGACTAACTCAGTCTGCCTTCTTTCCTATCAGAGCTTTACACTACTACAAATCCTTCATTTGTTGATGATTATGAAAATAGTCTAACTATACATGGATACTAGCACTAAAAACAAAATTGTCGTATCTGATGAAGCATTGATCTTTCAGCCCTGATGGAGCATTGTTGACACCCAATTTTGTCCCTTCTATTTTTAAAATCAACCGTTATTGAATTTTACACACGCTTGTGTATCCATTCCTACATCGTCCATTATTTTCAAATTATCTTCTCATACTGGCCTGGCAGTTGAGGCCATTTTTTTTTTAAAAAAAGCATCGTCTCAAACCATAGCTATTTTTACAATTTTTCTGCATTTGCTTATATTTTGACAAAATTATCCAAAATTATTTTAAGCCTCAAAATTACATTTTTTATGCATTTTAGCCTTCCTAACATTTTAAAATCAATTCCCTAATTTTCCTATATTTTTTTAATCTATTTTATACCATTTTATACCCATTTTATACCTATTTATACACTATTTATACAACATTTATACATATATACACATATATATACACATATATACACACAAGGCACACACATCAGCCAATATTTTTTACACGTCATGCCTACGTGGACGATCAGGATCGATCCACGTAGACGATCCAATGGCCCAGATTCAGTTTCCTTGGTTTCTACACCCCAAAACCCTTTCCCCTTTCTCATTTCCCCCACGCCTCTCAGCCCGACTCTCTCTCTCTCTCTCTCCTCTCTTGGTGATTTCAATCGCCATCACTGTCGATCAGCTTTCCGGCCATTGTGAAGTGAGAAAGTTCGGGAAAATGACACCACTTTGTTCCCCTCGAAGTCTGCTACAAAACTCATATAGTTTTGAGGATGTTTGGGCACGGGTAAGATTCAACCTCGATGACTGTGATGCTACCGCCGGGAGGCGCCTCCGGCGGGACACAAGTCATCAAATTAGGGGTGATATTTCTTAAATGGGGTAAAAACCCCCATGTGAAGTTAAAGTTACAACGGGTCACGATTGACCCGATTCTAATAAGTAGGTAATCCTTTTTTCTTTGATTCTGTGAAATCTATGCGTAAAATCCTCTGTGTTTTCTATGAATTAATAGGATTATCATCTTTACTTTTCAACTAATCGATTTGCATGACTCATGACCCCTTTTGAACTGTTGATTTGTTTGGGAACCTGTTTACCCTTTAATTTTGCCATGGTTAAGGGTTAAATCCTATGATTGAATCTAAAATTCAGAAATTGCTATAGTTTTTTTAAATCATGTACCGTGTATTGTTTGTACAAGTTCATGACTGGTTTTATTAAAATCTGAATTGGTAGATTTAATTTACACGATTTCAAAGGATTTTGATTGATTCTAATTTGAATTTGTGGCATGATCATTGGCATTCTTGTTTTGGAGTCTGTTGAGGTTCAAACCTGTTTGTGGGGGGGGGGGGGGGGGGAGGGATTTCTGAATTTGGACTAAGTTAAGCTCGAGGGGGGATTCTCAAATCAATTCAGGATTGATTAACCTTAGATTTTGGGATTGACTACCCTATTTTTGGAAGATTGACTCAGTTTGCCCCCTGTTTATTCTTGGAAAGTTGTATTCCTTACCTTATTATTTTTTACCCGTGGCCTTTCACATTCCTACTTCTCACCTATATAAAGGACCCTCTTTTGACTAAAAAAAAAGTCTGCTCGACATAATAAATCCAAGAATACACTGATACACTTAAGAAGAGACCTGCATTAGTTTCTGGCATCCTACTCTCTCTGTTAGCTATTTGTTTGGAGGCTGTTACTTACAGTTTGAGTGCTGGTCCTGGCATATCTTCTTTTCTGTTTGCATTCAAACTCACAGTACTGAAAGATATTCATTCTCTTCCCTGATTGCCTATTATTTTCTGCATATATGTGTGTGTATTATGACTATGCTCTCTTAAAATCACTGGTATGCACACTGTGTTTTGGTTCTGGGTAGTACCTGCATTTTTGTTTAAAATTAAGCCAACCTTGCCAGGATATAGTTAGAAGCATGATGCCTCACCTCATTTCTGCTTGCTTGATGCTCCTGTGTTGATTCTTTAGCATGATTCCTTGTCTTACCTCAGTTGTTGCCTAAACTATTGGTCTGCATTACCCTCTTTTGAATGACCTGCACATCTGAAAGACACACCATGGTGTGCTGACTGCACTGGTTCTTGATAGACCTCTCCTTTGGGGGGGGGGGAGGGATTTCTGAATTTGGACTAAGTTAAGCTCGAGGGGGGATTCTCAAATCAATTCAGGATTGATTAACCTTAGATTTTGGGATTGACTACCCTATTTTTGGAAGATTGACTCAGTTTGCCCCCTGTTTATTCTTGGAAAGTAGTATTCCTTACCTTATTATTTTTTACCCGTGGCCTTTCACATTCCTACTTCTCACCTATATAAAGGACCCTCTTTCGACTAAAAAAAAAAGTCTGCTGGACATAATAAATCCAAGAATACACTGATACACTTAAGAAGAGACCTGCATTAGTTTCTGGCATCCTACTCTCTCTGTTAGCTATTTGTTTGGAGGCTGTTACTTACAGTTTGAGTGCTGGTCCTGGCATATCTTCTTTTCTGTTTGCATTCAAACTCACAGTACTTAAAGGTATTCATTCTCTTCCCTGATTGCCTATTATTTTCTGCATATATGTGTGTGTATTATGACTATGCTCTCTTAAAATCACTGGTATGCACACTGTGTTTTGGTTCTGGGTAGTACCTGCATTTTTGTTTAAAATTAAGCCAACCTTGCCAGGATATAGTTAGAAGCATGATGCCTCACCTCATTACTGCTTGCTTGATGCTCCTGTGTTGATTCTTTAGCATGATTCCTTGTCTTACCTCTGTTGTTGCCTAAACTATTGGTCTGCATTACCCTCTTTTGAATGACCTGCACATCTGAAAGACACACCATGGTGTGCTGACTGCACTGGTTCTTGATAGACCTCTCCTTTGGGGTCAGGCTTTCCCTTTCCCTCACCCCCTGCTAACTCTATTTCTTGCTGCTGTGTTCTATTGCATGTAGAACCTTGAGGGTTCAATAAGATTAATGTCTGAACTGCCTAAATTGGTTCTGGTGGCTTTGAAATAAGGAACCCCTGACTAGTGATACTCATAAACCTTGAAAACTGGATACTTCTTTGAGAAATAGGTCCTTCTTCCTTTGGCCAATACCCCCCTTCTCTTTCTGTCTTTCCCGTTAGGAACTGTCCCCTAAATCTTTTGTATTTGTTAAGTGCCCTACTTGTATCTTCTTAAAACAGGGGGTACAACAATGATGTTGTACCAAACAGGCTACCCAGGAGCCATTCTCTCAACTCTGTCACCCCTGCGTGCATTGCATCATATCTAGGCCTAAGTTAAAATGGTTCCAAGTCATTTCTTTTGTGAAAACTGATAGCATGATTGAATTCCCACTTTTCCTGAAGATCTGTACACTTTAGAAGTCCAGAAGCATGATCAATTAGTGTCGTTATTAAAACTTATGACAAACAGGGGGCTGTATGTGCTTTGCTTGCCTATACGAGATTATTTCTGAAAATTGAACTTGCCCCCCTTTCGTATAAACAGTCCAGGCCCAAAAATATTTTCAAAAAAGGCCTCTTACATGCTTAAACTGATTTTTAACCTTTACTATCGTCCTTATACACTAATCTAATAGTGTATAGGGGTGTATAATGTAATAGGGGTCATTTATACGCTTTAAAACTTTATTTTTGAAAGTATAACCATCATTTAGATCATGTATTTGCATGTGTATATCTATATATGTACTTATTACGTGCGACAGCCCAGTATTTGCACTTATGTGATTTCGTGGTCCCGTTTTTTAAAACAACCCCTCTTGCCTATATATATCTTCCAAAACTTGACCCCTACACAAAAAGGCCATTAAGGTTAGGGCTCGACAATTAATGACGAGTCACACCGACCCTAAATGAGCCAATATTTTGTTTTAAAACAAACCCCTTTCGGTTTCTTATTAAATCTGAAATTATTTGCAAATTAGGCTACTTATGCAAATGTCTTTCCTTTATAATGTGTTAAACTACATATGTAAGTTAAATTAGAATATCCATTTGTATGATAACACTTGTTTACGATTAGGCTTTGACATTAGAGGCCATAGACGCGATTAGGCTGAACTATAGGACGAATGTGAAAGTAAGTTATTTGTATATGTGTGTATGAGCATGTTCCATCTTAGTTAAAATGCTAAATTCTCAAGTTAGTATGACATTATATACTGTTTACATCCCAAAATTAAGACTCGGACGGTAACCACTTTTTGTGGGACTCGGGGAAGTGCCTAACACCTTATTCCTTGAGTCATTTGGACTTCTTACCCACATAGAATCTCTGAAATAGACTAGTAGACTTTTTGAACTTAACTTTAGACACTTAGGTGACCTAATACGCCTTAGAAATTATATTAGGTGGCGACTCCAACACTTAAACTCAAACGAGTTCACCTAGTCAAATCCGAAACCCGACTCGCCTCGCGTTGAGTCCAAAATCGGGTATGACACACTTATGCAAGCTATTTCCCTTGCTACACTTTCTCCATCCCTCGCGATCTTTTCAAATGAACCTTATCAAGATGGCCAAGGGCAGAACTCAGAAGGCCAAACTACTCAAGCTTGCTTATACTGAAAGTTGAAAATTTAATTGGTGACTGATTGATTCTTTCACATGTTCTTAATTAGGAGCTAAAGTAGTGATGGAAATATTGTCAAAAAATTTTTATGAAAAAATAATATGTCAAAAGACAAATAAATTTTTCACCGTAACATTCTGTCACTAATTTGTGACGGAATATGTGGTCATAAATCAGTCACAATTTTATGATAGAATAAAGCCACAAAAGAGTTGTATAGTATAGCGACAGAATAATTTGCGTCACACTTTTGTAACAGAAATGTAGTCAGTCATAAACGGTTTTGCGACCCTCAATTACGAGGCGGCAATGATTTGTGACGGATTTGTAATAGAATCGTCCGTTACAAATTTGATTTTTTTTTAGTGTGTGGGTAAGTAAGTTTTACCATTTTGTTATATCTGACGGTTCACATCAAACTGACAAATTAATAGTTTTCAAATCACACCAGCTTGTAGATAATCAAGAAAAATAGTACACCAAAGAAAACATAAACATGAACCTCAAAGCAGGGTGAAGAATAACAAAATTCGTTCTAATGTATATTCCATCACAAAGGACTTGTCTAAGCTCCAATAATTTGTATGGACTGAAATAAAATAAGGAAAATTTTTGAAAATTGTGGTTTAAAATAAGTCATTAGTATTTGTGTGGCTATAAATCATCTCACTAATGACACAGTGATAAATTTGAAGTTAAATTATTTCTACATTTAGAAAGAGGTCATGCTTTTTTGAATGGACTAAAAAAAATAGGTTCACATAAAGTAAAACGGATGAAGTAGTAGTTCTATTCGTGATCTATATATCTATAATATTAGCAAAGTGGTGTGATCTATATATAGACATGCATTGTTTAATTTAGTTAATCCCCAATTATTAGCTAAGATTATTACTTGCAGATGCGTCTTACACGAGGCATTGTGAATAAAAAAATTATTTAGAGTGGATTTTGCAAGTGGGAAAAAAAAAAAGATCATCCATATCAAAAAATAGTAAATAAATGGATTTGCCTAGCAAGCAGATATGATACATTGCAATATTAGATTTGGGCAAAGAAACTAAGAAAGTCAGAGCTGAAACAGATCAAGTAAGAATATATTAATTAGTTCATTTCGTGCTCAATTATTTTCTTATCTACTCGTAATGTCTCCACTTTTGTCATGGATCATGAGGGATCATCGCGGTACCATATATTTATGTTAGTTTGTGCAATAATAGAAAACGCATATCCACACATATCTGTTCTACTTTAATAATTCAATTGTCAGAGCCATCATATCCGAACGTTACATCAAGAAATCACATAATTTCAACTATCCAACATTTTATTACATAAACAACTTGGAGAAAATAATTCTGATCGATGCTGGCAGAGAATTATCAACATTGACAGTTTCTTGATTGCAACTATATAAAGACTTCCCCTGCTGGAGGTTGTATCCATCAAATTTCAAACATTACTGCTATTCCTCCACAGCAAAATTAACAACATTTAAGTGCTTCTCATCTCATTAGTGATAAAAAATCAGAGATGGGTCTCAAAGGAAAGTTGGTTTCAGAAACAGAAATCAAGTGTTGTGGAGATCTGTTTCATGAAATGTTTAGGCACAAACCACATCATATCCCCAATGTGAGTCCTGGAATAATCCAAGCTGTTGATTTGCATGAAGGAGATTGGGGAACTGTTGGTTCTGTGGTCAACTGGAATTATACTCATGGTATGATTTTCTACTAGTACCACGAACTCAAATATTATTCGTTTTGGTATACTGAATTAATACAATATATTTGACGTTTAAAAAAGGTCCTTATTAACTACTACTTTCAAGATCAATCAATGCTTACTGATTTTAGTTAATCTATTGATAATTGAGGTATTTAAGACGAGGTATAAGATATAATTTGAATGAATACTCTTATGATTAAGGCTATTACATACTTTTATTAAGGGTGTAAATAATGTGGACCTGAGTGATTAAAACTAAAGAAAAAAAGCAGACATTTTCTTTTTCATTTTGTAATTACTGTAAAACTTAATCGAGTTTGCTATCTCCAAATTTGAGAATCAAGCATAACAAAATGACTGGGCATCAAAAAGTGGACTTTTATGTGATCACAATGGAGTTTCTTTATGTTGAATCTTCACTTGGATTGAGAGAAATTATAAATATCCAATTAAATAGGTGTTAGACCTCCTATCAACAAAAGCTATCAATATACCTCTTTGATACAACAATTAACGCCACATCTCTTGTAGATAGTATGTTGGAAGATAGAGGCTTCCGCATAAACTTGCCAGTTCCTCACGATCCACACTTGTCATTATATAAACGGACGTTTGTTCAACACTGAAATCAATTAATAACTGCATATATTCCTCTAACAAATTAAAGAGCGCAAGTCTTCATGGTTGATTAATTTCAACTTCTTCCTCACTATGAAAGAGATCTTAGCACTTGTAGAATACCCCTGAAAACTTCTTTCTTCTCGATCTAAGATATTCTATAGTATTCATCTTCTCGAATGCTATTAATTACCCATTCGCTCTAGTATCACGTTTCTGCAAATGATTCCAAGAATATACAGGTACTTTGTTAAGAAGAACTACTCTATACACAAAAACAAAACTAAAGTGTAACTCCTACCATTACTGAGCGTTGAACCTGTAAAACTCGCTCCATATCTTTATTTTTTATGCCTTATCTACATATAAGATTTTATTATCAAATTAAATTCAAAAGCAGACATTTATATGTTAAAGGACCTATACTTTCCATCCCATCAGTAGTATTGTACCGAAAGAAATGGAAAAACTACCCACACTCAATGTTATTACATTAGCTATTCAAATTGTCTAAAGATTGTAATTTTGGTTTTCAATAGTTTGTCACTTGGAAAAACGACATAGTAAAATACTCTTCCTAACTGTGAGAGATATCATGCGCCATCTGAGTGTAGAAATTTTAGAAGACATTTTTACTTCTCTTTAGACATGTAATAATGAATATTCTCATATTTGTATATATCTTTTGTTTTTAAATTGAACTCAAAACAGAGGGGGAAGAGAAGGTTGTGAAGGTGATAGTTGAAGCCATAGACGAGGAGAAAAGGCTAGTGACTTTCAAGGCATTTGAAGGTCATTTGTTAGAGCAATACAAGGCCTTCAAAGCAAGTTTTCATATTGAGAATGAAGGAGAAAACAACTTAGTCATATGGACTATTGAGTATGAGAAGCATAATGAAGAAGTTCCAGAACCCTTCTCCTATTTGGAATTGGCTGTTAATCTGACCAAAGATATTGACGCCCACCATGTCAACCAGTAGAAGTATCTACGGTTGAGAGAAAATTATATAGCTTATCGTGAATAAAACGAGTTGAATTCCACGTTCTCTGTGAAGGTGGTGCTTGTTACCAGTTCAAGAATTCAAGTGGTTGTGCTT
Organism: Petunia x hybrida; assembly: GCA_037355625.1. NCBI lineage: Eukaryota > Viridiplantae > Streptophyta > Magnoliopsida > Solanales > Solanaceae > Petunia > Petunia x hybrida. Next base: position 19,688,735 of record JBBBVM010000007.1, read on the forward strand.
GTTGCTGTTTGTGTGTCTCCTAGAGATGTTTACTTTGGTATTTTCATGAGATATTACGTATGTTCTGTTTCGAAATGGGTTATGTTTATCTATATATATATATATATATATATATGCAAGTTCGTCCTTAGTTGAAGCTAAGGACCACAGCCTTAGTTTCTTTCATTTTTTGTCTTTTTCATTTTACTTTCTTTTCTTTTGTCTTTTCTTTTATTTTCTTTTCTTTTTGTGACAAAAATTAAAATGTTACCCTACGATATTCGAAATAATTCCAACTTTTGCATATAAGTTATACAAAATATATGTAGCATACTCGCTAAGGCGGATTTCAAATTGGGTTCCCGAAACTCAAGAAGCGAATATAAATGGAAAAAGATCAAATTATTTAACTTTCGGTATTTTAGCGGAAACTAGCCGAAAAACCTCAAAATTCGCTTTCGAAAAATCATAAAAGTCATAAATAATCATAGGAATCTAACGGTGATTTTGGATTTCGAATCGAAGCTCATTCGCCAAAACCGAGCTCGAAAATCTCTTTTTAATATTTTTCGACAATAAAAACTGAAACCTTCTTCCGATGCCTACCAAACGAGGTCTGATTTAGTTCATATTCTACAGATAAGTATCAATGGACCTTACGAATATTTTAAAATTATCGGCACGCCAATCGGAGTCCTAACTTCCGAAACGACTAACCGAGGTCGTTTCATTCTCCTCCACTTATACTCTCGTTCGTCCTCGAACGAGCCCAAGTTTAAAGAAAAGTTTACACAGATAGCAAAAGAACTTGAACGACCTTAATAAAATATTCCACGAACATTATCTCATGATTGCAGAATCAGAATTATAACACGAACACCGAACTCTTGGGATAAAACATATCTGGATAATATGATAACACCATTGCCCAGCTTATTTTGACTAAATTGACCCTTCCTCGATCACGAGAGGGGAGTTTTACTTTTTCGAAGCAAAGATACGCGAAACTTTGAATAGGTTAACATGATTCACCCGATAATCATCTCATCGATATACTTTTCGATATAGAACAGGTCGATGGAACTAAGAATTAGCTCACGCTTGATGCAATAGGGGAAGCTTTTGAAGTACCTTGTCACTACACACTATAGAAGATTTGATGCAAGCTATATTATTTTTACGAACGCACTATGCAACATCTCAGTTAATGTTAGTGTTGTTCTGTAAGCTCCTTGTGGGAATGTAGTTACTCATATCCTAATGTATGTCAAAGGTTCATCTGAACAGGGTCTATCATATAAGGATAAGGATCATGCAAATACCACTGGATAGTATGATGCAAACCAAAAATGATCTTCAGACTGAACATCTACTACAGGGTATTGTCTTTGAATTGGAAGTATTATGACTTGAAAAAGTAAAAATAAAAGAGACATGTAGTTGGACCATAAGCTGAGGCAAAATACCAGCAACAAAGTTGATTACATGTGCATTTATAATGCTAAAGTAACTTCTCAAAGAGTTGAGGTGTGAAGGAGATATGTCAATTATGGATGGACGATAAGCTGCCCTAGACCTTTAACTCTAAATTTTCATGAAGTAAAACAGCGTCAGTATGAGGATCTTGTTCTAGTTGAATACAGACAGGTAGCCAGAAGAAAACCGGAGTCACCATACAGGGTTACTACTGACGGTGTTCTCATGTATAAAGATAGACTTTCTGTCCCTGATGTTACAGATTTACGTGGACAGATTATGATAGAGGCACATTATTCCAAATACACTGTTCATCCAGGTTCGACTAAGATGTACCATGATCTTAAGCAGATTTATTGGTGGGACGGAATGAAGTGTGACATAGCAGAATTTATGGCTCAGTGTTCTAATTGCCATCAAGTTAAAGTCGTGTCATCTTTCCAGACTTTATACTTTCAGCAGATAGGTACGTATATATGATCAGGTTGCCAGCTTATCTCTATCATTAATAGATTATTAGTGGGTTTAACAATGATTGACACTCATTGTAGGTTTCTGTCGTGGCCCTAGGTTGGGTCGTGACAGAAGTGGGATCAACGCCTTAGAGATTTAGTATTACCATTCAGTATTTGAAGGAAGACTCCTCCACTTAAAGCACAAACTCATGCAGCTATTTGAATAGGAATACCCATCTCCGCACAGTCTGCTGGACTAAAGAAGATTTAGCTAAAAGCTGAATGTAGGCAGACCTAAGCTACCAACTACCCTTTTGAGTTGCCAAACAACTGCAACTCTCGAGTTCACAACTCCATACCTTTCCCGTAAACACCACCGCCTCATGGATGGTACTTCTATTACCCTTAGAAGCCTTGAAAAACAATAATATGCTTACCCGGCTACAATAACACGTACTTTGGCTCAACATAGGGAACATCACAAGCGGCTACCAACTGCCCAAGCTTACTAGTGCCAGACGAAGAAGAAATACAAATGGACCAAGGATAGAAATAATTAGAGCTTCATGAAGCTCATCTTCTTATTTGCTTGGCTACCAAAGCTAGACTACTTTAGAGTCAGGCTAACCGAAGAATCGCAATTGAAGAAATAGACATCAAATGAGCTTTATGGAATGACTTCTATGCCAATTTAACCTCCCAAAAAGAAGAAACTCTGACAATTTACCAGAAAACCCTTTTATGACCCAGACAAGCTCATGAGATAACATGACTATACTAGCATTTTGAACCAAGAAGAGATGCATAGATTGAATATTACTTACTAACCACTTTACACCGAAAGAAATAATGACACTCTCTGATGGTGATGAACTAGAATCCCATCATCCAACCAACACGGAATTTTGAGAAGAGAGGTAAACTAATTTGACATAATAACAGAATATGGCACAATAAGATGCCAAGCAGAAAATACCGCCACTCATTCCCAATCTCTCACATTTAAACTAGATAAACTAGTAGGGTCTCAGAAATGCCAGGAATAAATCATACAAGAAGCTTACCCCTCTACCACAACCGATTCTTAATAAAAATGACATCCAAGAAAATCATTGAAACATGATAAGACACACCATTTCCAGATCGATCGAAAAAATCAAATCTTACTCACATTTAAGGGAAGAAGAAATACATGGGTCTACTACATCGGATGCCTTAACATCCTGCCAGACTAGCAGTTCATAGAACTGCCTCTGCAGCTGAGCTGAGCCACTACCCTGACAATCACTTTTTGAAGAACCACTGCCACCACACTCTCAACCTCTACTAGATGGTGGCATTTCTTTGGCTGATTGATATCTAAATGGAATCCTCGACGACTGGGCAGGTGCCTGAGGGCGAGAAGAATGACAACTGTCTACTTGCTGGAGTAAAGGAAAACTCCTCAAAGGATAATCAGACTCATGACAATGATAATACCTTTCTGCTGAAAATAGAAAGCTAGACAGATTGTTGATAGCTGTAAAAAGAAAACTGGGTCTGATCTTGACGAACTACTGGCGCAGTCTAAGAATCACGTGACACAAGCTAAGATAACCTGGAAGGTGACCTCCCAAAATAATCAGAACTCTTACCTCCAAATGAGGTACCATGGTTGCCCATTAGGGCCACAGAATTTCTTGCTCTCCGGCTCTAACTCTTTCTGCTCTAACTTAGGGTATGCCTAATATCTCTAACCAATATCAACAACAACATCAAATGAAGTCCCAACCTCAATTTCTCGAGCCATCTGGGATCTCAAGGAAAAAGAAAGGTCATCAATAAATCTTTGAACATTCTCGCAAGGCTCATAGACTAGTTCTAGTGCATATCCAGCCATCCTAAAGAATTCAATCTCATATTCTAAAATCCGACAAGCTACCCTATCCGATCAACTCAAATTGGCGACTCGTTTCATCTCGCTCGCTACGCGAAGGGAACTTTTCCACGAATCTAGAAGAAAAATCGAACCAAGTTAGCTAATAAGAGAGCAGTTCACCAATCCAGGGCTGGACCTTGAAACTGGAAAGAAGAATAATCAACACCATACCGCTCGATATAACCAAGAGCATGAAGGATACGCTGATATCATTTTATTTTAAAAAGAATCGCGAGATTTATCTGATGCATTGCTTAAGAATATCGGAAGGTTCAACCACGTAAAATAATTCAACCTCTTCGGACGCTCAGACCGAGCCATTACTCAGGCTAACTAAGCAGCCAGAATAACTAGAGGCACAACACATGCTGTCTCCGGAACATAATTTACTGCGGCAATATTAAGAACAGGAATAGGAGCTCCCTGAGACCGAATGTCTGCACAATGCGGCAACCTGAAAGGCTGCCCAGCGAATAATAGGTTCTTACAGTATCTGCGTCGCCAGGATTCTCGTAAAAGCATCGTAGAGAGCCAAAGGAACCACATGGCCCTGCACCCTTGCCCATCGCAAGCTCGTACAGCTGGAACCTCCGTAACTAGATCATCAGCATGATCAAAACTCTCGAGGCTTCGTCAGTGCTAGCCCAGGCTAGACTGCTTCGTTTTGAACTCATACCGTTTGCTGATTTGTCGCACGAGGGTTCACAATTACCACGAAGGAATTAACGAAAATACTTTTGCATTCCAGACCGACGCACGATCAGAAAAGAAGGAAGTGAACCTTCGTAAATTCCATCATAGCCTCTCGTAGATAAGTACGGACGTCTACGTACGCATCAACAAGACTCTACTAGACATTGTCTTAGTCTGGATAGACTCTAAACCGGGCTCTGATACCAACTGACACGACCCGAAATTCGGTTAGGCCGTGCGGGCACCCGACATCCTCCCCTAGACCCATCGGGCGAACCCTTACCAATTAAATTAGGAAATAAATATAACAATTCATATATAAGAACAAGACTTAAAAAAAAATACTAACATACTGATACCTCTAAGCTGTACAAAAGAAATTACAACTGACTACCCAACATACTAGGTTTAGGGCAATCATGACTAGATATCTAAGAGTACAAAAGAAGACAGATACCTCCTGAAGGGAGCAAAATGCAACTGAAATAATAAACAATAAACTGGTGGTCATCCGGAATAAAAGCTGGCTCACCCTGACAGCTGAAGCCGTCTTTGCTCCTTCACAATGTGGCGAACTCAATCCTGGAGCGAACCTACCGAAATGAAATAGATAGACAAGAAACAAACAACAAACAAGGGTGAGTCAAAAGGACTCAATAAGTGGGGCAGACTAGCCACCTCAAAGAATAGGATAGCTAGCCAGGGAGAAAAGAAACAGATAGACCAAATTTCTTTTATTTAAATCATAAAAAGGCAGAGCCAGATAACAACCGGAAATGCGTAAGAAACTTATAAACTCAACCAAGGATGCGTGCTAGAAACATATCAACAAATAAGTAATGCACATATAAGCAGAACAGTAGTTATGTACCACAAGTCTACACAATGGTATGAATCGAGATGAAATGAAATATGATGCAAAGGGTCACATGTGCCCGTAATCCCATCCTGAAGTAGAATACTCCTGCATTCGAGGGGAATCCAATCTGATAACCAACTAGAGCGGAATACTCCTGCTCCTGGGGCGGAATACTCCTGCACCCGATATAATATAAATCAGAGGCGGAATACTCCTGCACTCTCCTGGGGCGGAATACTCCTGCACCCGATATAATGTAAAGCTGAGGCGGAATACTCCTGCACTCAATATCTGACATAAGAGCAGAATACTCCTGCTCCTGGGGCGGAATCCTCCTACCCTCAATATGATACAATGGTGCGGAATCCTCCTGCTCCTGAGGCGGAATACTCCTGCACCCAATATGTTATGCAATGTAATGCATATGAATGACATATAATGCACATGAATGCAATGTGATGCAATAATAACCCTTCACCGGCGCGGGACTCTCATCGACAGCCGGGAAGTAGATGCCAACTCACAGCCAGAGTACAATGCTCAGATCCTCAATGCAACACCAACAACAGGACATAACTTATAATATACAATGTAAATCCAAAGCTAAGGTTTAAAGAGTACACCTATCGGCAGCTACACATGTAAGAAATACGTGGTAGAAAATCCACGAGGCCAAGTGCCTCCAAATAAATGGATATAAACTCTTACCTCTTCCAAAAGTTAGCATTGCTAATCAACAACTGCTTTATCCTTTGGTTTCATTGTCAAACGATCCCACTCTATTCAATAAGCAGAAAAATATATCAAATTGGGCTAAATGCTTCATTCCTCACATCTTAGGGCAATCCGGTTAGGAGTCTGATACCCTATTCGCATACGAAATACGCAGGCCAGGCCTATGCACAGGGTTTAAGGTCACATAACCAAACCCTAAATAAATTACATTTATATGTTGCTCATAACTCACTGAGTACGAATATATAATCAATTCCATTCCTTTAAACTATTAATTGAACTTATTAAAACGATGTCTAATATCCCAATTTTTACCGTCAAAATATATTCAAACACACGTAATAAACTCAAATAATATATTAAGATCCTTACCTGAATATTTCAGGGTAAAAATTCTATCTTCTCTCCGGCTCTTTTCTCATTTTCTGGCATTTTTCTCTTCCTCCCCGTCATTTTATTTTCTTTCTGTTTTGAAATGGGTTATGTTTCTGTTTCTATATATATATATATATATGCAAGTTCGTCCTTAGCTTCAGCTAAGGACCACCGACTTAGTTTGTCTTTTTCTCTTTTTTTCGTGACAAAAATTAAAACGCTACCCTACGATATTCAAAATTATTCCAACTTTTGCATACAAGTTATACAAAATATATGTAGCATACTCGCTAAGGCGGATCTCAAATCGGGTTTCCGAAACTCAAGATGCGAATTTAACTGGAAAAAGGTCAAATTATTGAACTTTCGATATTTTAGCGGAAACTAGCCGAACAACCTCAAAATTCGCTTTCGAAAAATCACAAAAGTCACAAATTATCAAATGAACCTAACGGCGCTTTCGGATTTCGAATCGGAGTTCATTCGCCAAAACCGAGCTCGAAAATCTCTTTTTAATATTTATCGACAATAAAAACTGAAACCTTCTTCCGATGCCTACCAAACGAGGTCTGATTTAGCTCAAATTTTACAGATAAGTCTCAATGGACCTTACGAATATTTTAAAATTATCGGCACGCCAATCGGAGTCCTAACTTCCGAAACGACTAACCGAGGTCGTTTCATGTAACTGGTGAAGAAATTCCAGCAAGGATCCGGTAAGACCTAAACATTAAAAACCTAGGGAAGAGGGGAAAATCCCCGCACATGCATAATCGAAGTAGGTTCAAATTCAAGCCGACTCCGATATTAAATGGGTAATTTCTAATCCTTTGCCTGATTGCTTGAATTTGTGTGATACCATGCCTAAATTTGCCTATTCCTTACCATGCTAACATGGTCAGTGGTTATTTAGCAATTGATCACGGAAAAATTTGTGAAATTGTTAACCTTCGTCCGTTTCATTAAATTTGAACACTAATCAGTGTCTGAGTTTGTTATGAACATGAGTTATGTCCTGAACCACCTTGGTTAACATGTAAACTTAAAACTTAGGGCAGTCTAGCGGGATTACCATGCTCATCCATTTTTGTTGCAATGTATTTGGCCTCTTAGTATGCCAGAATGCATAATTTTCATGACTATATGTTTGGAAGCTGAAGGGTAGCTTGTCCTGCATGCTTAGGAGGATTTGAATTGATTGGAGTAAGATTTTTGATTGATACTTGAAAGGGTGATAGGCTGCTTGATTGATCCGAGATTAATTGGAACTGTTAATTGATTTTAAGCCTAAAAAAAGGCCTACATGATTGATTATGAACCTAAACCATGCTAAGTGAAAAAGGAGAGAACTATATTTGTCTTAAGTTCTGATTTGCCTTAGAATTAGGGATTGAATGAACTATACTTGGTAAGTACACCTATTTGAGTCCTTTTAATTATAGAAGACAATTTTTCTTTGCCTTTTTGGTGTTCTGCCCATTTGCACTTAATCCCCCATCCCACAACTATATAAACTGGTCCTCTTTACATAGAACAGACACTTCATAGGCATACACATCCTCACACTTAGATATACAGAGTACTGCATACTGTTTTCTTCCGTCCCTTTCTTTCAAAGACTAATGGAAGATCCCTGCTCTCCTTTCTTCTTCATCCTGTCTCTGCAAAACATTTAGTATTGCTTGCACTTGGTTTGTTTGCTCACTATTATTGCTCGAAAGGTATACCTCTACTCTAATCACTATTGCCTATGTTTGAATCTGCTCATGCCTGGTCCTTTTGCTTGTTCTTTTTCTCTGCTTGTTTCATGATTTAAACTGCCTATACTTGCTTGAACTCTTGCCACTATGCATCTTGGTTCTAGATTTCTTCTAGCCCCTGTTAACCTCTATACAGTTTGTTAGGATGTTCTAAAAAGACCATACCAGTGTTAATAACTGTAGGATACTGAATGAACATGGTTCAATAACTACCCCATGTTTCTACAGATTCCTGAAGCATAATCATTGAAATTATGAGTCACCTGGGCAGTTTTAACTTAATGCTTAAAGAACAGGGCTTTAATACATGCTTTCCCCTTTCTAGTCTCCATTATGTGTATATTTGTTAGGATTCTCCCTGTTGTATCTGATTAAAACTGGTTATACAGTTATGGGACTATGTATTGGGCTATACAGGGGCCTCCCTCAACCCTCATCTCCTATGTGCGTGCATCATTCATTCTAAAACTATGATCCCGGATATTTAAAACTTGTATGACCACTTCTAGATAAGAGATAAAACAATATCTTGATTTGAAGGTTTAGATTCTGAGTTTATCTATTTGAACTGGGACCTAGAAGACGTAATTGACATATAAAAGTTCTAAAACTCAAGAATTACGACATTTGAAGTATGCTATTTTGTGAAAAGTTTGAATTTTCAAATACAGGGGCTAAATGTTTAACACTTGCCAATTCTGTGACTGCTCTCCATAAATTAAAACTGCCCCATTTTATTTAAGTAATACGGGCCCAATACTTGTTTTAAAATCTGGCCTTTTATGTGTTTAAACCAATTTTTTTATAAACTTCAAGCTTCTATACACTAACCTAATAGTGTATAAGGGTGTATAAGTATTATGGGTCAATTATACAAGTATTTACATGTATTTTTTAAAGCATAATACAAGTTTTATTTTGTATTTGCATGCTTATACATATATTATGTGCGACAGCCCCTTTATGTGCATTTTATGTGTTTTGTGACCCATTTTCTAAAAAATATCCCCTTTTGTATACATATATTCAAAACTGGCTCCAAAAACAAAATAGCCATTAAGGTTAGGGCTCGACAATCAATGTCAAGTTACACCGACCCTAAATGGCTAACATTTTATTTCAAAAACAACCTCAACCTAGTTTGAAATCAAATCTGAACTTTTTTTCGTCAAAACTGGTCATTTTTGCAAAATTAGTTATTTATACAAAGTTATAGTGGACACTGAAAATTGCATGACTGAACTAAATTACACCAGCCCTTATGATAATAGCTCACTCAATATGTGCTTTGCAAAATGAGGCTAAATGTGCAATTAGGCATAAGGCTTAGGCCGTTCTTGCAAATTCAAAAGCCCAATATCATGTACTTGCTGCCCATATATACTGTTTTGCATAAATAGATTTAATTTCATGATTACTTATGATTTTAACTCTCAAATTGGTAATATATATCTTGCGAATATGATCAATATTTATCTATAACTTATTTAGACATCCCAAAATTAATTGCTCGAGCGGGAACCGTTTTTTGTGGGACTTGGGGAAGTGCCTAACACCTTCTCCCCCGAGTCGCTTGGACTTCTTACGTTTGAATCTCTGGAATTGAACATGTTAAACAAAAGACGCGACCTTAGACATTTAGGTGACCTAATACACCTTAGAAATCCATATTAGGTGGCGACTCCAATCTTTAACTCAAACGAGTTACCCAGTCAAATCCAAGTCTTGACTCGCTCCGAGTTGAGAAAATGTGGGTATGACAGAATGGCGACCCCGCTGAGGATACTTAAAGTCCTAACCATAACAAGCTTTAACTTTTGGGATTTTATTGTCTTTATCATTGTTTATTTATTTTTGCATTATTTATTATTATTGTATAATAACTTGTTTTCTTTTTTATTTTTTTTCTTGTGTTTATTTTTGCAATTTATCAATGTATTGTATATTTTTTTAAATATTGTAAACTATTTGACATTATAGTTCATAACGTCCGCCACTCCTAGCACCCTCTTAAATCTTAGAGCCCATAGGAAAGGACGGTTGCGTGGAACCAGCGGCCGCCCCTTTTCTCACTCAGAATAAAACACTTAAGAGAAAGTCTTGCAAAATTAGCCAAATAGCGAAGCTTTTGGCAGTTTGCAAGCTTTCAACTTTCAAGTTGTCCGCTTGGAAGAACCGGTCTAGTGGTACCCCAAATCTTAGTGGAGATGTTACTAAGATCATGCATCATATCATTTAGGGAATTGTTACTCCGGCCATGCCTAAGTCTTGTAGTTCACCATGTCTAAACCAAACCCAAACGAGCTATTAACTCCAAGGGACGCCTAGATATGACTATGTGTGCATATTTTTAAAATTAAAAATGCCAAGTGTACGCCATTTATTCTTAAATGGGAAGGGGTCGAGTCTAACATTTTTCTTTTTTGTAGGCTACCATAAGTCACAAAGATTACCATCGGTTCGGCATGATCATCGACATTTCAAGGGAGATAAGGGCATGGTATAGAAATTTGGGAGAAGCTGGTCAATTTGAATTGAGTAAAACATTGGGTCACTTGCCTTCACTAATGGATGTTGAACCCAATAAATTCATTATTGAAGCCGCCACTTGCTTTTGGGATGATGATAGAAATATCTTTAGATTTGGGGAGCTCGAAATGACACCACTTTTGGAGGAAATCGGAGGTTTTATTTAAGATCCAGATTTGAGACGAAAGGGGCATAGATGGCAAGATGCTAGAATTATTATACCGCATCAACCTACTGAAAAAGAGTTTTGCGAGGCGTTCAGTTTTCGAACAAACGATGTGTCCAAATTTTTGCATTTGCAATAGTATTCTTTGGCGTTGTCGTGTTCCTACAAGGAATGCACTATGAGATCAACACAAAGATAGTCCATTTCAGACATGCTTTATTCCATGGTATCAAGAAGAAGACATGCACTATGGTTCCCACAATATTGGCTGACATCCCTAGAGCCTTGGAAAGGTGCAAGAATGAGGCTCGATACTTTGAAGGTTGTAACTTGTTATTACAAGTATGGCTGACCGAACACTTTCAAAAGAAGCTAAATGCAGGCCAAGAGTTCTACAACATGTGCCATTCAAACCACATATTGGCACAACACTATGGCGTCAAGAGGTTCGACGCACCCTACACTACTCATGAGTGCTTCCTATTATTCAAGAATTTGAAATATGAAGACATACAATGGATGTACCTTTGGTTCACTTCTCAACAAGTTTTGCTCCGGTCAAAGATGAAATCATTTATAGTTCTTATGGGTATACGTGGTCTCCAGCCTTATATACCTATTAGAGCTTTAAGGCAAGCAGGCAGAAGACAAGATATCCCATTGATAGGAGATACAGTCCAATTCTAAGTAGATTATGAAGAAGACAAAGTTCCATTTGTACTAGAGATTCGCAAGATGTGGAATGAAAAGAGGTTTGCTGAAGAAAATTCGATTGAACCAGATAGATACCATGCAGGCTGTGGAGTTGGTTATTTGGAATAGTTGCATAATGACATGTAAAATGCTCCCATTCCTAAAGCCGACATACCTGGGGCAGTCAAAGATAAAGAAGCTGAAAACCAATACAAGATTAAATGGTTGATGAAAAAACTGAAGATGTCCGAGAAATTCAGAAAAGAAGAGCTAAAGAGACATAGACATGAAGTAGAGGATTTAGAGCGAGAACTGGAAGGTCTGAAGAAAGGGTTCGAGGAAAAGCACAATGAGAGTTGCAATCAAAGAGATGGAGGTAGAGGATTACTAGCTATGGCTTACTTGATCGTTGCTCAGTTAGACATTGAGAAGATGCAAAAGAAGTTGAAGAAGTCCGATGCCGAATCAAAGATGCCCGAGGATCCAAATTTTTAGATTTCTTTGTGTCTTTTGTCCATTGTAATCAAACTTGGTTTATAAAAGTACAATGTTTTTTGTGGTCAATTGAGAATAAATCGTTGGCACTTGCATGTTTAATTTTAAAATCATTCAAGCTTAGGAAAACTATACGTCCTTGGCACATCATAGTCCATTAGCAAACCTTGTCCAAATGTCGAAAAGGGTTTTCAACCCGAAAAAAGACGAAATTGCATCCTCGCATAGATTCAAAGAGATGTTTGCATAAAATATTAATCGATTGCTTGGGTGTGATCAAGATTATAGGATTATTTTGATCGTTTCATCTTCTGTCTTGTTTTCAGACTATGGCTGCAAGAGGTACACTTCACTTTGAGACCGCCTTCTAAGCTTCTCACGTGATCAGGCTATGGTGGGAAGATTTGGCAGCAATCGGCCGGTTTCACGTTGAAAAGGTGTTAGGAGAGTTGGTGGCCCTTAAGGCTTACACTGCTGTGCCTGGTCTAGTCGAAGCCGCTACACATTATTGGGATTATAAAAGGGCGATGTTTAATTTCAATGGTTTGGAGTTGGCACCAATGTTAGAAGAAATTGGAGGTCTGGCAGGGTTAGAGCCTGGACCTAAGACCATGATCTACCCCCGAGACATGGAACCTAAGGAGTTCATGGAGCTGTTGCAATCTCCTTATAATCCATATGTCGAGGGAATACATGAGGGAAAGGCTACCTTGGAGTATTTGTATTCTAGATTTGGAGATCCAACTCTTAGGCACAATTGGACAGGGGCATGGGAAATTCAAGATTGGGAATGGACTGAGTCTACTTCTTTCATCGTTGCTTTTCTGAGAAGTGTGGTTTTCCCCGAAAAAGAAGGAAATATCGACATAATGTTGGGAAGGGTAGTTGACGGATTGCCCAAAGATGCTCACAAGTGACAAGTGAGTTTGATACCAATGATCGTGGGAAAATCTACAGGGCTCTGACCAAGTGTAGAAAAGAAGGGGATTTCTTTGAAGGTTGCAACATCTTGCTACAAATGTAGTGTGATAAATATAAGGTGTGTGAACTTCTAACTCCTGGTAACCTCCCTGACTTATCTTTTCAAAACAGACCGAATCAGTCCACATGTGCGACCTACGACCCAAACTCGACTTACTAATATATACAATAGTAAATGAATTATTTTCATTTTTCTTAAGTCAGATTTATCAAATTCGCCGGATACAAAATTTATCGTATGTCCTTTGCCACATAAACTTGAGGCATTAGCTGACATTTACACTAGCAATAAACAAATAACTATGTATGCATGAAAGTAAGTAAGTAGACATGTGATATTTCGGGAGAAATGCTTATTTAGAGCCTTGTTTTGCCTCATATTTGTAGCATTTATACATTGATTAAGTTGATATATTTAAAGCTTATTACATGCTTTTAATTGTGTAGGAATGCATTAAGAGGAAATTGAGTTATTTGGAGCTAAACTGAGAGTAAACGGAGCACCGAAGTCGGAGTAGAAGCCCAGGGCCTCACCGAAAATCAAAGCAAGAATGTAAACTAAGAGAAAAAATTGACAAGCAGTTAAAAAAAAGCCTATCGCACCGCGGTAAGGTAGATATTCACAGAGTTTTAAAATTGTGCAGGCGCAGGGCAATTGGCTTGCCACAGGGCGCTACGTGTCGTATTGTGCGATGTGGCAGGCTTAAAAACCTGCTAAATATTACTCAGGGTTTGTTTTGGATTCCAGGTGTTTGTGGGTCAATGGGAATGATATCACAGCCCTAAAATATGCCCAAAACATAACTTTTGATGACCTGGAAATGAGTAAAAAGAGGCTAGAGCTTTGGAGACTTCAAGAATGTTTAGCCTAAATTTGGTCGTTTAGGTAAGAAAAATTAAATTTATTAGAGGGTCACAAGCAATACAGTAAAGACACAGGACAAGTAAGTAAACCTGAGAGAAATGTAATAAGCAAGAAAGTAATATTCTTATTCATTGAAAATAGTCGGATTCTGTGTGAATCGCTTGATGTCAATACAATGTAAAGAGAGATATTTATAGTAGAGATTTACCTTGTCCTAATTATGGTAAAATACAAAGACTAATAAAGGTTGTGGACCTGTATACTCAAGGACGCGGTATATATGAAACCCTAACTAAGAGACTGTAAACCCTAAGGCGGCGGGATTGTATGCCATACGTTCTACGCTTGTACTGGCTGAGGGGTCGTGGCATGAGGAGCAGAATTGTATCCTCTACACCCGATGACTTGTAAGCTAAGCCTAGTCTCGCCAGCTGGACTCGTATCATCGTAATTATAGGTGGGGTATTTTTGCCCACACAGTTAGTCCCCCAACTTGCTGAGTGCTTCCATAAGCAGTCAGGATGTGAAAGAGGTATGCGAAAGGGTGTGAAAAGATATCTCACTGACTCCTTGAAACTTGCAGTCTCCTTGACGAGAATGCCTCTTGATTTCTTTGAGAAACCCATGTGTCTTCATCCAATTGGTCCACGCCGCTTCCATGCACCTTTCCCATAAATGCTTTTTACTACGCTGAATTGTTTCGTATCTTCAGGCCATCATTACATTGACCATTTTATGCTTCATCCTTATCTCATTCCATCTATAAATATGGGCTTCATGATGGACGAAAATCATAAACATTTCCTTAGAGAAGTACACTATTTCGTCCAAAGCTTCCTTATGAAATAATAGCTTTTCTTCTTCAAAAATGTTCGCCTTTGATCATAGTTTGGAATTCCCAGAACTACTCCTTTATTTAGGATTGATGGTGCATGAGAAAACTATAAACGAAAGAAACTCCATAGTTTTCTTTCTCTATTTCTCCATTTATGATTGGATGAATGGAGTCCCACGAGTCATGAAGTTTGATTAGGATTCTAATGATGTTTTCTAGAATTTCTTAGATATGATATGTGCACTGATTATGGTGTGCTCATCTTCTACACAGCGGTTGCTTTGGTATTCCTCGTGTCATGCTGGATCAGTACGCTTAGCCCTTTCAGCTGTCGTGAGGCTTCTCTTCTAGGACGCCGTCGGCGTTCAGGTAGCTCCTTCATAGCACTGGGTTGTCGTTCCAACGCCTGGCCCTGTTTCATGGTGAACAAGGGAATTCAGCCTTGCACCATCAGCGGATAAGCGAGTCATCAAGCTCTAACTCTACTCGTGGTTAAAGGTTGTCTCTTGGTTTGGCTGGTCCAGCTGAATTGATATTGTAATGCCTCTTCGGTCGCTGGCTGTGGGATACCCGAGGGAAGAGTTATCCTTCTAGTAGGTTCCCAGCTCAAGCCCTCTCATCTTCAGCGAGCTCCCAATTGTGCTTGAAGATCTGCGGGGTTATGCACTCCTGTTTGACCAGTAGAGGTCGAAGCAGATCTTCGAGTTCGTTCGTTGTGACGAGAGAAGGTTTCGCCTGTGCTCAGACTTTTTTGAGATCCTTTGCTGCGGAAAGAATGCTCGGGCCTTGGTTATATCAGTGAGTGCATGCCAAAGATTTCTCGGGCTGACATATCTCCTGATGCCAGGAAAAACATCGTGTTGCCTGCTGACTAGTAGCTACAATCCAGATAAAGGACCTTGCCCGTATCTAATTCAGAGTAAATAGTATTTTTAGCATTTTGAAGCCTTTTAGTTCTTAAGAACGCCTATAATGAACAGTACAGTATACAAAATAACTTATTTATAAAGAGACCTGAACTGGGTATTCGCAGCCTTGAAGTTCAATTGAGTCAATTGGTTGATGTTTTTAATGCTCATCAAGAAGCTGTTGTGGATAGTTATCAAGAAGAAACTAAGATGGAGGAAGAATTTGACCTTCCAATAGTGGAGTAGATAAGAGTTAAATGCCAACCACCTAGCCAAAATGGATTTTGCTGATGTTCATGTTGAAGTGATATTTGAGTCAGACACAAACATCTAACATGAAATTTTAGTTAACTCTGATTTGTGCCAAAAAGAGGATGTCAGTAATGAATTGATGTTTGAGCGTGTTGAATCTCATTCTAGACACTTCTCAACATTGTGTTTGGATGAAGGCAAGGAAATCATTTATTTGTCCGAACTAGTGAACAAATTAAAAGAATAGGTGCATGGTGCTTACATTTTAGATGTTGCATCGCCGTCTAGGCAAGAAGGCATTCCTCAACTGAAGGCCAAGAAGTACAAAATACGGTATTGGTGCTTGGACTATTTAGATCCTTACAGATATCACAGGAGCAAAACTGAAAACTAGAATCAGAATTGGGGATCGAGTTCATAAGGTCAAAGTAGAGAAAAAAGTGAGAATTTTGGAATGCGTTGTGCCAGGACGTTAAATAAGGCGCTAATTGGGAGGCAACCCAATTTCTTGCTTATTTTTATTTTGTTTGTTTTGGAAGGATGTTACTTGGTGAGGTTTTTATTTTCCATATTTTGAATAGTATGGATTCTATGTATGGGTACTTGCAGCCTCTTATGTTTGAAGATGATGTCCTACTTGGGGGAAATGCTGAGTAACCAATGCCCTAACGAAGCTCGCAAAGCTGTTCTTCAGACTTAGAGCCCCAAGGAGTTTCTCTATCACCCTTATTTTATTTTAATGCATCAAAGGAAATGCATGATTTTATGTGTGGGGTGGGAGTCTTCCAATTTCTGTTTATAATCCACTTTCATTTTTTTTTTGTGTCTCAATTCTTTTCCAAAAGATGTATTTTAAATCGAGTATAGGATAATTTTTTTTCGTTTAGAATTAGGATAGTAGAAAGAATAACTCATGTGATCTTCTATTTGTGGTGTGTTCTAAATGAACACTTAGGCTGGAATATATAGACCACATGCATTGTTCATGATTTGTATTGTTATATACTATACTTGAATGCATGCTCGCTACTTTAATTTTAGAGCTAGAGTTGAACCATCCTAAGTAGATCGTGTGTTGTGGGCTTACACTATGATGTCTAGAACTTGCCCCGAGTGTGTGCAAAGCACAATTATGAGTCTTGCTCGGTTTAGGAAGTGATATAGGCATTTCTTTTCCATCCTATGAATTATTTTCCTTACCAATGAAAGTTGACCCTAATTAGCCCCTTTGAGCATGAAACCTTTTATTAGGTAATCATATTGCAATCAAACCTCCTTCATTATGAATTGATCATGTTTGAACCCTGTTACCTTTTTTGAATATTTTTGGTTCTTATGAGCTTTAATAGTTACGCTTACAGTTGGTTTTGTTTGACGTGTGAAAAGGAAGAAAGGTGTTTTACTCGAGAGAAACTGCTAGTATGACTGGAAAAAAAAAAGTGAAAAGGAAAACAAATGATAAGCGAAAAAACCAAAAAATAAATAAATATAAAAGAGAATAAAATATTGTCCTTCACTGGTGGTGACTCTTGACAGCATAAAGAAAAGGGAATCTTGGGATGATAAAAGTATTGGAAAATTAGGAAGAGTTGGGTGAAAAAGAAAGTGATTTAGATGTCATGTACTAAAATGCTCAGGGGGATTAGTCACTATAAACTAAATCTATCCAACATATCCTGTAGCCTATATTACAACCTATGAAAGTCCTACTTGATCTTAAACCGAGCGAGCATACATTAGTCGAGTCTTACACCAAGGACAAGCCTATGGTACGTCTCGTGTGGTACATGATTTCTTTCTTAGAGTGACTGACTCTTGCATTGTTAAGTCCTAATATTTCTTGGTACTTTTTGTGAGAATGAGACAGTTTTCTTATACGGCACATGGTTTATGAGGGATTGGTAAAGTTAGTAGGCTCCTTGGTTAGAGTAGTTGAATGGGTAGGAGAGTTGGTGCTAATGAGTCAGCCCTTGAGGTTAGAATGTCACAACAAGAAACTTGATTGTTTTAAATATTCTTGTCATTAATATATTTGTGAAGAATTTTATTAACCACCAAGTAAGGAATTACATCACAACAGACTAACTCAGTCTGCCTTCTTTCCTATCACAGCTTTATAGTACTACAAATCCTTCATTTGTTGATGATTATGAAAATAGACTAACTATACATGGATACTAACACTAAAAAGAAAATTGTTGTATCTGAGGAAGCATTGATCTTTCAGCCCTGATGACACTTTGTTGACACCCAATTTTGTCCCTCCTATTTTTAAAATCAACCGTTCTTGAATTTTACACACGCTTGTGTATCCATTCCTACCTCGTCCATTATTTTCAAATTATCTTCTCATACTGGCCTGGCAGTTGAGGCCATTTAAAAAAAAAAAAAAAAAACATCGTCTCAAACCATAGCTATTTTTACAATTTTTCTGCAATTGCTTTTATTTTGGCAAAATTATCCAAAATTATTTTAAGCCTCAAAATTACACTTTTTATGCATTTTAGCCTTCCTAACATTTTAAAATTAATTCCCTAATTTTTCTATATTTTTTTAATCCATTCTATACCATTTTATACTTATTTATACACTATTTATACAACATTTATACATATATACACACAAGGCACACACATCAGCCAATTTTTTTTACACGGCATGCCTACGTGGATCGATCCTGATCGTCCACGTAGACGATCCAATGGCCCAGATTCAGTTTCCTTTGTTTCTACACCTCAAAACCCTTTCTCCTTTCTCATTTCCCCCACGCCCCTCAGCCCGACTCTCTCTCTCTCTCTCCTCTCTTGGCGATTTCAATCGCCATCACTGTCGATCAACTTTCCGGCCATTGTGACCGGAGAAAATTAGGGAAAATGACACCACAGTGTTCCCCTCGAAGTCCGCTACAAAACTCATATAGTTTTGAGGATGTTTGGGCACGGGTGAGATTCAACCTCGATGACTGTGATGCTACCGCCGGGAGGCGCCTCCGGCGAGACACAGGTCGTCAAATTAGGGGTGATAATGCTTAAATGGGGTAAAAACCCCCATGTGCAGTTAAAGTTACACCGGGTCACGATTAACCCGATTCTAATAAGTATGTAATCCTTTTTTCTTTGATTCTGTGAAATCTATGCATAAAATCCTCTGTGATTTCTATGAATTAAAAGGATTATCATCTTTACTTTTCAATTAATCGATTTGCATGACTCATGACCCCTTTTGAAATGTTGATTTGTTTGGGAACCTATTTACGCTTTAATTTTGCCATGGTTAAGGGTTAAATCCTATGAATGAATCTAAAATTCAGAAATTGCTATTGTTTGTTTAAACCGTGTACCGTGTATTATTTGTACAAGTTTATGACTGGTCTTATTAAAATCTGAATTGGTAGATTTAATTTACACGATTTCAAAGGATTTTGATTGATTCTAATTTGAATTTGTGGCATGATCATTGGCATTCTTGTTTTGGAGTCTGTTGAGGTTCAAACCTGTTTGTGGGGGGGGGGGGGATTTATGAATCTGGACTAAGTTAAGCTCGAGGGGGGATTCTCAAATCAATTCAGGATTGATTAACCTTAGATTTTGGGATTGACTACCCTATTTTTGGAAGATTGACTCAGTTTGTCCCCTGTTTATTCTTGGAAAGTTGTATTCCTTACCTTATTGATTTTTTACCCATTGCCTTTCACATTCCTACTTCTCACCTATATAAAGGACCCTCTCTCGACTAAAAACAAAAAGTCTGCTGGACATAAAAAATCCAAGAA
The DNA here is from genome assembly GCA_037355625.1 of Petunia x hybrida. NCBI lineage: Eukaryota > Viridiplantae > Streptophyta > Magnoliopsida > Solanales > Solanaceae > Petunia > Petunia x hybrida. The sequence continues at coordinate 19,708,481 of JBBBVM010000007.1, forward strand.
TACACTGATACACTTAAGAAGAGACCTGCATTAGTTTCTGGCATCCTACTCTCTCTGTTTGCTTGTTTTTTTGGAGGCTGTTACTTACAGTTTGAGTGCTGGTCCTAGCATATCTTCTTTTCTGTTTGCATTCAAACTCACAGTACTTAAAGGTATTCATTCTCTTCCCTGATTGCCTATTACTTTGTGAATATATGTGTGTGTATTTTGACTATGCTCCTTTGTTGATTCTTTAGCATGATTCCTTGTCTTACCTCTGTTGTTGCCTAAACTATTGGTCTGCATTACCCTCTTATGAATGACCTGCACATCTGAAAGACACACCAGGGTGTACTGACTACACTGGTTCTTGATAGACCTCTTCTTTGGGGTCCTTTTCCCTCACCCCCCTGCTAACTCTATTTCCTGCAGCTGTGTTCTATTGCATACACAACCTTGATGGTTCAATAATTTTAATGTCTGAACTGCCTAAACTGGTTCTGGTGGCTTTGAAATAAGGAACCCCTGACAAGTGATATTCCTGAACTTTGGAAACTGGATACTTCTTTGAGAAACAGGGCCTTCTTCCTTTGGCCAATACCCCTTCTCTTTCTGTGTTTCCCCTTAGGAACTGTCCCCTAAAACTTGTGTATTTGTTAAGTGCCCTGCTTGTATCTTCTTAAAACAGGGGTACAACAATGATGTGGTACCAAACAGGCTACACAGGAGCCATTCTCTCAACTCTCTCACCCCTGCATGCATTGCATCATATCTAGGCCTAAGTTAAAATGGTTCCGAGTCATTTCTTTTGTGAAAACTGATAGAATGATTGAGTTCCAACTTTTCCTGAAGATCTGTACACTTTAGAAGTCCAGAAGTATGATCAATTAGTGTCGTTATTAAAACTTGTGACAAACAGGGGACTATATGTGCTTTGCTTGCCTATACGAGATTATTTCTGAAAATTGAACGTGCCCCTCTTTTGCATAAACAGTCCAGGCCCAAAAATATTTTCAAAAAAGGCCTCTTACATGCTTAAACTGATTTTTAACCTTTACTATCGTCCTTATACGCTACTCTAATAGTGCATAGGGGTGTATAAAGTAATAGGGGTCATTTATACGCTTTAAAATTATATTTTTGAAAGTATAACCATCATTTAGATCATGTATTTGCATGTGTATATCTATATATGTACTTATTACGTGCAACAGCCCATTATTTGCACTTATGTGATTTCGTGGTCCCATTTTTTAAAATAACCCATCTTGCCTATATATATCTTCCAAAACTTGACCCCTACACAAAAAGGCCACTAAGGTTAGGGCTCAGAAATTAATGACGAGTCACACCGACCCTAAATGAGCCAATATTTTGCTTTAAAACAAACCCCTTTCGGTTTCTTATTAAATCTGAAATTATTTGCAAATTAGGCTACTTTTGAAAATGTCTTCCCTTTAAAATGTGTTAACTACATATGTAAGTTAAATTAGAATATCCATTTGTATGATAACACTTGTTTACGATTAGGCTTTGACATTAGAGGCCATAGATACGATTAGGCTTAACTATAGGACGAATGTGAAAGTAAGTTATTTGTATGTGTATGTATGAGCATGACATTATATACTGTTTACATCCCAAAATTAAGACTCGGACGGTAACCACTTTTTGTGGGACTCGGGGAAGTGCCTAACACCTTCTTCCTTGAGTCATTTGGATACCCACATAGAATCTCTAAAATAGACTAGCAGACCTTTTGAACTTAACTTTAGATGCTTAGGTGACCTAATACGCCTTAAAAATTATATTAGGTGGTGACTCCAACACTTAAACTCAAACGAGTTCACCCAGTCAAATCCGAAACCCGACTCGCCTCGAGTTGAGTCCAAAATCAAGTATGACAGAATGGCGACTCCGCTGGGAATATCAAAGTCCTAACCACAACAAGTCTTTATTTTTGGGATTTATTTATTATCTTGTTATTCATTATTATCATTGTTGTACTAACTTGGTTTCCTTTTTATTGTTTTTTCCTTCTTTTACTTTATTTATTTATTGTATTATTTATGTGACATCTTCCATACTTCACTCATACTCCCCCACTCCTGGGAAACGATACTTCACACATACATGGCGATTACGTGGATCCCACAGTCACTTCACTACCAAAACACCTGTGAAGAGGGACATGTTGGAATATAGTTTGTCCGTGGTACAACCGACAATTTCAAATGATCCCACTCCTTGGCCGTCCACCTTGGGGAACCGTGTCTAGAATCACCCCACTCTTCTATTGTAATGAGCATGCATCATGCCGTAATAGGGGCTCCCCGTGAGCCGACTAGTTCTCAACTTATCCAAACTACCTAAACGTGTTTTCCGACCCCAAAGGGACGTTTGGACATGATTATGTGCATTTGAGAGAAAAAGAGGAGAAAAGAAAAGAAAAGAAAAAGCGAGACGAGAATGAAAACGCATTTTGATTTGTTCAAATATTCTCAAAAGGGACGGGGTTTTAAATTTTATTTCTTCTTTATTTTTAGGTCACAATGAGTCAAAAGTTTCATTGTTTTGGAATGACTATGGGCGCACCTCCTTTGTTAACTAATTGGTGGAGCAAGCTGTCACTAGGAGAGCAAATCGAAGTACGTCAACACTTGGGTCATTTGATTTCACTGTTAGAAATGGAACCATGTAGGGAGATGATCGAAACAGCAGTGTCATTTTGGGATGAAGAATTGAACGTGTTTAGGTTAGGAGACATTGAATTTACACCTTTGTTGGAAGAAATAGGGGGTTTTGTGTCACACTCGGGGTTAGACAAGCATCGTTGGCAAGGGGGTCGCATACTACCACCTAGCGTCCCCACAGCTGACAAGTTTTGTAAGTAGTTAGGGATGGTAGCAAGTGCGGACGTGGGATTTTTACGACAAAAGAAGATCCCCTTTTCCTATTTTTACACTCGGTTTTGACATTTGAGGGTGTATGACAGTCATAAGAAGGAGTTTGAGTCCTATGGTGATTAGAGGAGGGCTAGACTACTTGCATTTCCTATTGGTTTCCTGGGAGTGATAATCTTCCCCGAGAGTTCGAGTCATAACATATGTTCAAGACTTATCATGGTTGCCGATGCAGTGTTCAACGGAATTGATGGTTATCATTATACCATAGTTCCTATGATAGAAGCAGACATTTATCGAGCTCTGGGGTGTTGCAAGAGAGGAGCGAAGTACTTCCAAGGGTGTAATCTTTTATTACAAGCATGGTTCAAAGAATATTTAGGGAAAGCAAGAGGTGCACAAGCATTGTCCAAACCAACTGGTTGCAACTACTTGATTGGGGAACGATATGGGATTCCAAAACTCAAACAGCCAAGCAGCACAGAGAAGTAGGGAAAATTGTTTGAAGACATAACGGAGGACTCAATCCAGTGGATGTTCACTTGGTTTCATTCATCAGATTTCATCATTAGTTATGAGAAGGCATCCTTTGTGATACTTATGGGGTTAAGGGGCCTCCAACCCTATAAACCACTAAGAGTAATGAGGCAAGCAGGGAGGAAGCAAATCATACCTTTGATACCAGACACGAAAGATTATCAGTTTGACTATACTGAAGATGTTGTTCTAAAGGTCAAGAGCATTAGGAAATCATGGGTAGGAAGACAAGTCATGGAAGAAGCGTCACTAGCGCCTGATAGATACAACGCTGGATACGAACCTAACTACAAAAGCTGGTTACGCTCTAGTATAAAGGGAAATGTGGTAGTAGGGCCAAGTCGTGGAAATAACATAAGAGATCATTAGGCAGAGGCTCAAATTCGGTACCGAGAGTTTATGTTGAAAGCAGTCGAGATGGATAAGGAAAACAAAGAAGAGGTCGAAGTATGGAAGAAGCGTACATTAGAACTAGAGGGAAAGATAGAGGCATTGGAAACTAAACTTGAGCAATGGAATTCAGAGTGCGCAGAGGTAGACATCTTACACTTGGTAGCAGCCAAAGGATACTTAATCAAAGCTATGGAAGAAGTCAAGGAGATTACACGAGAAGCAAAGAAAGCCAAGATGGAAAAGGAGTGTGTTGCCTAGTCAGAGTGTCATTTTCATCTCTTCTTTTGTATTTTTTTTTCTTTTCCAAAATTATTGTCATGTACTGATTCACATATTTTAGGGAACTTATGAGAATAATTGGCCACAAAATGCGTATTTATTCTTTTTGCATAATGACAAACCTAGGGAAGCTATACGTCCTTGACACGTAATAGTCTATTAGTAGACCTACGCCAAATGTCAAAAGGGTTTTAAACCTAAAAAGTGACAAAAATTGCATCTCTGCTTTGATTCGAAGAAACGTTTGCACAAAATATTGATTGTCTATTTGAATATGATCAAAACCGTAAGAGTGTTTTGGTTTTTACCTTTCCTGTTTTCGTTTTCAGACTATGGCTGCAGAAGGCAATCTCCAATTTGAGATCATTTCCCGACCTCCTCACGTGATCATACTTTGGTGGGAGGAATTGGCCATTGTCAGCAAAGCTCATGTACAAAAGATGTTGGGGGAGTTGATAGCCCTCAAGAACTACACTGCCGTGACTGGTTTGGTTGAAGTTGCCACATATTTCTGGGATTACAAAAGGGCCGTGTTTCATTTCAATGGTTTTGAGTTAGCGCCGATGTGGGAAGAATTTGGAGGGTTAGCAGGGTTAGAGCCTGGACCCGAGACAATGATTTACCCTCAAGACGTGGAGCCTAGAGTGTTCATGGAACTGCTGGGAGCCCTTTATGATCCATATGCCGAGGGAGTGGCCGATGGAAAAGTTACGTTGGAATACTTGCACTCTAGGTTTGGAGATCCGACACTTAGACACGAATGGAATGGGGCGTGGGAAGTTCAAGATTGGGAATGGACTGAATCCAATGCTTTCATCATTGCTTTTCTTGGAAGCATGGTTTTCCCCGAGAAAGGAGGCAAGATCGACATAAGGCTAGAGAGAGTTGTAGGGGGGCTGTGCAAAGGTGCCTTCAAACGTCAAGTAAGCTTGGTTCCGATGATTTTGGGAGAAGTTTATAGGGCTATGACTAAATGTAGGAGAGGAGGAGACTTTTTCGAAGGTTGCAATCTGTTGCTGGAAATCTGGTTGATAGAGCATTTGCACAGCGTCCCTGTCAGGCCGGTGGCACCAAAACCCTCTTGGCAAGGAGGGATTCGCTCACACAGCACCTGTATGGCTGGAACAGTGGCATGGGAATACCCTGCAAACATGGAAGGTTGGTACACCAAGCTCGAAGAATTGTAAGAGGTACAATGGGTGATTGAAAATAGTGCTGGTTTCGTTGTCTCCATATAAGGTCAAGACGTCACCTTCTTGACATTGATTCGATTCTGAGAAACTCATCACTATGTCCCTCTAAGGATTCTTCGACAAGTGGGAATGACACAGCAAACCCCGTAGTTGACCGAGGAAAGAAGTTTCAACGTTGACATAAAAGACATCGAGCACCCGATGGTTCTCACCATATTGACAATATGGGAGAAAAGGCTTATTATGCAGTTTTGTCGTGGTCGTGACAGTAGGGTGAACCCCACAGCTATGCTAGCTTACCCTAAATGGCTCAACGAAGATAAGGCGAAGTATCGATCTAAGACTACACTGAAAAGGAAAGCCAAAGCTCCAAATGCTACCAAAAAATACAAGAAGCTGAAACAAGAGTTTAACCAAAGGAAGAAGGAGTTAAGGGTGACACAAGAAAGAGAGATGAGGAGACAATACAAAGATAAGATCAAAGGGGACGAACTCAAGTATTGGTTCGGCAAGGTCATGACTGCAAGGCAAGCTGCTGGGAACTTACAAGATTTGCTCAAAGGATGGGGAGAATATTTTAAGTCGGTACCACTGGAAGAGAAGGAAGCAAGAGGGTTGGAAATTTGCGAGTTCCTAGTAAAGGCCTTGGGTGATATGGAGGATGGGAAAGACTTGCTGGAAACATTTGCTGATACTCCGCTCATTAGTCTGGTTCACAAACCCAAAGAGGAAGCCAAAGAGGAGAAGGAGAAGGAAGACACTTGAGCTGATGTTTGAACTTGAAGTCTTTTGCTTGGTACCTAGTCTAGTTGCATCGAGTCAAGTTGTCTTGTCTTTTGTTTATTACCGTTTTCATCTTAATCGAGTCATTAGTGGTTGTAATAAAGCCAAGCAAACTAAATAGAATTTTGTTATTTTAGAGTTTTAGTCTAGTGATGATCATGTTTATTCAAACAAAATGATGTGTTTGGTGCAAACGTTACTTCGAATCCACGATAGGCCTACCTCTGGCACAAAAGAGGTCCCGTGCATGATAGGGCGCGATTTTATTCAAACTAACGTATACACACATTTTCCTCTTCTTGTTTTGATTATGTCATTTCCCAAGTCCCCGAAAGTTTGGTTTATGCATTCTGGCCGCGCTGCAATACTGGTTGAGGTCCAAAGGATCGATCCCAACATCTCCCCCTTTACCTACAAGGACAAGGACGAGACGAAATATCATGGCTGAGATCGACAAGGTTGGCACTCCTGAGAAACAAAGCATGGCTGCCTATAAAAACTACGCTAAGCTGGAGCAGAGGTTGCTCGAAAGTATGATCCCTCTGGCCCATACTGATGAGATCACTGAACCAAACCAAACTGCTCGCCCTCACGGCAAAGATCCACTTTACCCCGAAAGAGACCTTCCTTACCCTACTCACACCGCACCACCAAAAGCACCACAAAACAACTTACCCGCCTTCACTGTTTAAACCAAAACCATTGCATCACCCACCAAGGACCATGAAATGTATGCATGGACTAAGGAAGACCCAGACAGCACCAAAGAACAACTCCAAGGCGCTAAGGGAACCCGAGGGTTAGCTTATGAGGATCTCAGCTTGTATCCTGACTTGAAGCTACTTGAAGGCTACAAGACAGCAAAGTTCAACAGCAGTGGAGACCCAATGGCCCATTTAAGATCTTACTGTGACAAGCTAATTGGGGTTGGACATGACGAAAAGATTCGCATGCAGCTGTTTAACCGCAATCTAAGGGTAGATGCACTGGTATGGTACTCTAAACAACAAACAAAGAAGTGGACAAATTGGGAAGCAATGGCAGGAGACTTTGTCGACACTTTTGGGCATAATACATATGTTATGCCCGATCAGTTCTACTTAGAGAAGCTGAAGAAGAAGCCCACTGAGACTTTTAGAGAGTTTGCAACTAGATGGAGGGCTGAAGCCGCCAAGGTCCAACCCCCCATGGAAGAGTCTGAGATATTTGCGACTGTCATCCGCATACAAGAAGATGTCTATTTCGACAAGATGCTGAACCTGCAGGACAAGAAGTTCGGAGAATTGATCAAGATTGGTGACATGGTCGAAGATGGACTCAAGACTGGAAGGATTGTTAGCATGGCCGCATTACAAGCCGCTAACAAAGCCTTACAAGCTGGTAGCACTACCACATCAAGAAAGAAGAAGTATGATGTCTCCTTCGTGGCCGCATCACTTGACCACTCTCCTACTCACAACCACTACTACCAAACACCTCCCCCCTCCTACCCATACATATCACCCACATCCACTTACCCAGTCTATAACACTCAGCCCATGTACCAAAACCCACCATCACAAAGAACAACATACCCATAAAGTCCCAACTACCGAAATACCAACACCTATTCACCATGCCTCACGCCAGTAACAACCCAAGACCCAAAAGAAACTATACCCCACTGGCTGAATCTCGCACTCAGTTATTCGAGAGGCTCAAAGCAGCTGGTCATATACAACCCGTGCCATTCAAAATGCCCGATAGAATGACACCTTACTTTGATCAAACCAAAACCTGTGCCTATCACTCTGGAGGACCTGGTCACGATACTGAAAAATACTATGCCTTGAGGGACAAAATATAAGACTTGATCGACCAAAAGGTGATACACTTGAAGACTCCGAATGTGCACAACAACCCTCTGCCTAATCATGGAGACAATAGGGTGTGTTGACACCCAATTTTGTCCCTCCTATTTTCAAAATCAACAGTTCTTGAATTTTACACACGCTTGTGTATCCATTCCTACCTCGTCTATCATCTTCATATTACCTTCTCATAATATCCCGATAATTGAGGCCATTTTCAAAGCCTTGTCTCAAACCATAGCTATTTTACAATTCTCTCAATTACTCCTATTTTGACAAAATAATCCAAAATCGTGTTAAGCCTCAAAATTATAATTTTTATGCATTTTAGCCTTCCTAACATTTTAAAATTAATTTCTTAATTTTCCCATAATTTTTATACCTTTTTAAATCCACTATACCATTCTATACTTATTTTATACCCATTTATACACTATCTATGCATATATATATACATATACACGTATATACACACAGTGCATACACATCAGCCTATTTTTTGCCACTTAGGCGCCCACGTGGCAAAATCCTAACCCTCCGTTGATCTGATCCAACGGTTGAAAGAACCAAATTTCCTAATCTACCCCACACAACCCCAGAACCCACGCGACTCCCCCCATTTCCCCACGTCTGCTCCGACTTTCACTCTCTCTCTCTCGGCGATTCCAATCGCCACCACTGTCAATGGCCGTTCCTGCCAAATCGGCCGTTGAAATTTGGGGAAAACAGTGTAATCGTGTTCCCCTCGTCATCCGCAACAAAACCCACACATTTTCGATGGGGTTTGGACGAGGGAAACCTTAGCCCTATGGCAATCTAATCGCCACCACAGAGAAACGCCTCCGGTGAGGTTCCTTGCACGTCGAACGATTTGTATTCACTGAGGAAAGGTAAGGTCCCTTCTTTGCAACCCCAATTCGAGACGGGTTAATCCGACCCAACCCAATTCGAAAAGGGGTAACCCCGGGTCTTTCTTTTTGTGTCTGATTACTTGAATATCTTGTGTGGTAATCACTGCTTAAATCGCTTAATCTTTTGTATTTTTATGTATGCTTTTGTCATTCGATTAGGTTAAAACTTCTTGAGTTCTGATTCTTATCTAATGCAATGATTAAACTTGAACAAAATGCTTGAAAATGTTGATTGCCTATAGTATTTCCCTATTTCTGTACCTCTTGTCATCTATGTTTCTCCCTCGTATGGAAAGGTCAATAAGAGTTTAAGATTCGAGCATGATTCTTTGTGTTTGTCTGTGATTATGGCCTAAAACACGACCTCTACTATTCTGTGCATAAAATTAGGGGTTATTTGATTTTGCCTGATTAGAAGGTATTCTGAATGGAACCTTTGAAATTCTTGATTGATATTAGGAAGGAAGTTTATTTATGTGATTAGCAATGTATGAATTAGAGCTTGATTGCAATTCATTGGCTTAATGTGTTGAATCCTAGTCCTAATTTAATTAAGGATACTTCTATGTGCTAACTTCAAAAGTTGATTATGTTATCCTCTAAAGATGAAGGGCCTATGGGTCAGATTCATGTTTGTTGTGATGTATCTAGCCTGTTCCTATGCTTAGGGGGGTCAATTTTCATAATCGCATTGAATGGGTAGCTTGTCCTGCATAATTAAAGCGATCTGATTTGGTTAAGGGAAATTCTGATTGATGTTTGATAAAGATATGGTTTCTTTGATTGATCCGAGACACAATAGGGATTGTTGATTGATTCTGAGGCTTAATTAACTAATTTTGTGAATCCAGACTAGTTTAAAGTCAAATGGCAGAGTCTAAATCTGTTTTAGAATTGGTTTTACTTAAACTTTAGGGCTGATTGACTTACTTATGGAAAATACCCATAAATTTGTCTCCTTTCACTAAGGGAAAATATTCCCTTGCCTTTTATGGCTCATTCCACCCGTTTGAAGTTACTGCCCTTACTTTCACCTATATATATCAGCCTTTATTTCATTCACTAGACACATCTTATGCATCGAGCATTCTAAAGAACACCACACACATTCTGCATAGAGGAGAAGGCTTCATAGTATACCTCTTAAAGTCTAATCTCTTCTGATTCTTTTTCTGGAAAAGAAATTGCTTCTTTATCTGGTTGTTTGCCCCTGCTTTTTTGCAAATCCTGATCAACTCTTATTGTTTCTCTGTTTCTTCACTGTCAAAAGGTATTCTTTCTTTCCCTGGAATACTCACTGCATATTGTTCCCTCTGTTTGTCTATGTTTTATTAAATCAGAGTGTTGGACTTACTGCATGATTGAGCTCTGTTTTTACCAAGCATTTTAGTCTTGTTAACATAAGGGGATCCAATGGGATCCTGCTTATATCTCTGTAAGAAACAGGGACAGGGTTCATGTTTAATTGGATCCAGTCCCCTATGTTGGACATAGACCTCAGCTCAGGTCTTTCCCCTTCCCCTTTTCGTTGCTAATCTTGTGTTTGCAGGCTATTTGAAAGGCTTTAATTGGCCAAGTTATGACGTAGTGACTACAGGTTACTCTTTGAGACTTGAAAGAGTCAGTGTTTGGACTCTTTTAAGTTGCTTCTGAGACTGGGATGTTGGTACTTTGAACCCCTGGCTGTTTACTTGAATTAACCTTAAAACTTTGGGAACTGGAGGCTTTAGAACCTGTGACTATGCTGATCCCCTTAGGGACTGCCCCCTCTTATGTAGATTTGATTAGGATCCTGTTTGTACTTATGTTAATACAGGAAAACAGTCACTCGACTGTGTTATGGCTATCAGGGGCCTATTTCTAAATTCCTATTATGTGTTGCATCATGGTAGAATTCTAATTAGTTTAACATGCCTACAGAATCATAACAGGTTGTTTACAGCTTTTGTTAACATGTCTTGAGCAGATTTTAAAAGTAGAACTTGAACGCATGCCTGTTTTGTGATTAAATCTGAAAGTTGACTTGAACAGGGGCTATTTTGTGCTACTCACATCTAACTTGAACTGTTTACGCAAAACTGTAGCCGCCCCTTTTTGCATAAATAACCTGGGCCCGTAAACATTTTTCAAAAAAGGCCTTTTATGTGCATAAACTGTTTTTGACCACTTTAAACGCTCCTATACACTAATCTAATAGTGTATAGGGGTTTATGAAGCTTTGGGGTCACTTGTAAACTTAAAAATGGTTTTCTAAAGATATGACTATCACTTAGGTCATATATTTGCATGTCTATACCTATATATAAGTATTAGTATGTGCGACAGCCTTTATTTGCTCTTGTGTGCTTCTGTGAACCCATTTTCGAAAACAACCCTCTTGTTTATGTACATATCTTCCAAAATTTGACCCCTACACAAAAAGGCCATTAAGGTTAGGGCTCGACAACCAATGACGAGTCACACCGACCCTAAATGAGCCAACATTTCGTTTTCAAACAAACCCCTTTCAGTTCTTTACCAAATCTGAAAATTTTTTAAGCTACCTTATGCAAATGTCTTTTTGTGATACCTTCATATGTAAGCTGAATATCCATTTGTACGATAACATTTGTTTACGATTAGGCTTTGACATTAGAGGCCATAGATGGGATTAGGCTTAATTATAGAACGAATGTGAAAGTAAGCTATTTATATGTGTGTATAAGCATGTTATGTCTTAGTTTAAATGTTAAAACCAAGTTAGTATTCAATATACACTGCTTACATCCCAAAATTAAGACACGGACGGTAACCACCCTTTGGTGGAACTCGGGGAAGTGCCTAACACCTTCTTCCTGAGTCACCTGGACTTCTTACCCACATAGAATCTCTGAAATAGACTAGTCGACCTTTTAAAAATGATCTTAGACATTAGGTGACCTAATACACCTTAGAATTTATATTAGGTGGCGACTCCAAAACCATAACTAAAACGAGTTCACCCAGTCAAATCTGAAACCCGACTCGCCTCGAGTTGAGTCCAAAATCGGGTATGACTGAATGCCGACTCCGCTGGGGATACTCAAAGTCCTAACCACAACGAGTCTTTATTTTGGGATTTATTTGATCATTATCTTGTTATTCATTATTATTATTGTTGTACTAACTTGGTTTCTTTTTTGGTTTTTGATTTTTTCTGCTGTTTTATTTATTTATTGTATTATTTATGTGACATCTTGCATACTTCACTCATACTCCCCCACTCCTTGGAAACGACACTTCACACACATGGTGCGATTACGTGGATCCCACGGTCGCTTCACCACCAAAACACCTTTTAGGAGGGACATGTTGAAATATAGTTGGTCCGTGGTGCAACCAACAATTTCAAATGATCCCACTCCTTGGTCGTCTACCTTGGAGAACCGTGTCTAGAATTATACCACTCTTCTATTGTAATGAGCATGCATCATGCTGTAGGAGGGGCTCCCCGTGAGCCGACTAGTTTTCAACTTGTCCAAGCTACCTAAACGGGTTTCCCTACCCCAAGGCGACGTTTGGACATGATTATGTGCATATGAGAGGAAAGAAAAGTGAGACAAGAATAAAAGTGCATTTTGATTTGTTCAATTGTTCTCAAAGGGGATGGGTTTTAAAATTTTATTTCTTCCTTATTTTTAGGTCACAATGAGTCAAAAGCTCCATCGTTTTGGAATGACTATGGGCGCACCTCCTTTGTTAACTAATTGGTGGAACAACCTGTCACTAGGAGAGCAAACCGAAGTACGTCAACACTTGGGTTATTTGGTTTCGCTGTTAGAAATGGAGCCATGTAGGGAGATGATCGAAGCATCAGTGTCGTTTTGGGATGAAGAATTAAACGTGTTTAGGTTGGGGGACGTTGAATTAACACCTTTGTTGGAAGAAATAGGGGGTTTTGTATCACACTCGAGGTCAGACAAACATCGTTGGCAAGGGGGTAGCATACTAGCACCTAGCGTCCCCATGACTGACGTGTTTCTCAAGAAGTTAGGAATGGTAGCAAGTATGGACGTGGGGTTTTTACAACAAAAGAAGATCCCCTTTTCTTATTTTCACACTCGGTTTGGACATTTGAAGGCGTATGATAATCATAAGAAGGAGTTCGAGTCCTATGGTGATTGGAAGAGGGCTAGACCACTTGCATTTGCTATTTGTTTCTTAAGAATGATGGTTTTCCCCGAGAGTTCAAGTTACGACATATGTTCAAGACTTGTCATGGTTTCCGACGGAGTGTTCAATGAAATTGATAGTTATCATTATACCATAGTTCCTATGATAGTAGCAGACATTTATCGAGCTTTGGGTTGTTGCAAGAGAGGAGCAAAATACTTTCAAGTGTGTAATATTCTACTGCAAGCGTGGTTCAAAGAACATTTAAGGAAAGGAAGAGGGGTACAAGCATTGTCCAAACCAGCTGGTTACAACTACTTGATTGGGGAACGATATAGGGTTTCAAAACTCAAATAGCAAAGCAGCACAGAGAAATGGGTAAGGTTGTTTGAAAACATAACAGAGGATTCGATTCAGTAGATGTTCACTTGGTTTCCTTCATCAGATTTCATCATCAGCTCTGAGAAGGCATCCTTTGTGATACTTATGGGGTTAAGGGGCCTTCAACCTTACCAACCATTAAGAGTAATGAGGCAAGCAGGGAGGAAGCAAATTGTACCATTGATACCAGACACGAAAGACTACCAGTTTGATTACACTGGAGATATTATTTCGAGAGTCAAAAGCATTAGGAAAGCATGGGTAGGAAGACAAGTCTTGGAGGAAGCCTCGCTGGCACCTGATAGATACAACGCTGGGTGCGAACCAAACTACAAAAGCTGGTTACGCTCTAGTATAAAGGGAAATATGGTAGTAGGGCCACGTCGTGGGAACAACGTAAGAGATCGTGAAGCGGAAGCTCAAATTCGGTATCGGGAGTTCATGTTGAAAGCTGTCAAGATGGATAAGGAAAACAAAGAAGAGATCGAAGTGTGGAAGAAGTATACATTAGAACTAGAAGGCAAGATAGAGGCATTGGAAACAAAGCTTGAGAAGTGGAATTCAGAATGCGCAGAGGTAGACATCTTACACTTGGTAGCAGCCAAAGGATACTTAATCAAAGCTATGGAAGAAGTCAAGAAGCTAACACGAGAAGCAAAGAGGGCCAAGATGGAAAAGGAGTGTGCTACCTAGTCAAAAGTGTCATTTTCATTTTTTCTTGTATTTTACTTTTTTCACAAATTATTATGTACTGGTTTTCAAACTTTCGGGGAATTTATGAGAATAATTGGCCACAAAATGCGTGTTTGTTCTTTTTGCATAATGACAAACCTAGGAAGGCTGTACGTCCTTGGCACGTAATAGTCCATTAATAAACCTACGCCAAATGTCAAAAAGGGTTTTTAACCCAAAAAGTGACAAATTGCATCTCTGCATTTATTCGAAGAAGCGTTTGCACAAAACATTGATTGTCTGTTTGAACATGATCAAAACTATAATGGTGTTTTGGGTCATTTACCTTTTCTTGTTTTGTTTTCAGACTATGGATGCAAAGGGTACTCTCCAATTTGAGATCGTTTTCCGACCTCCCCACTTGATCAGACTTTGATTGGAGGATTTGGCTGTTGTCAGCAAAGCTCATGTTCAAAAGATGTTGGGAGAATTGCTAGTTCTCAATAACTACACTGCCGTGACTGGTTTGGTTGAAGCTGCTACACATTTCTGGGACTACAAAAGGGTTGTGTTTCACTTCAATGGTTTCGAGTTGGCACCGATGTTGGAAAAATTTGGAGGGCTGGCAGGGTTAGAGCCCGGACCCGAGACTATGATCTATCCTCGAGACATGGAAGCTAAGGAATTCATAGATTTTCTAAGGGCTCCTTATGATCCATACATCGATGGAGTGCATGATGGGAAAGTCACGTTGGAGTATCTGTATTCTAGGTTTGGAGACCCGACACTTAGACACGAATGGACTAGGGCGTGGGATATTCAAGACTGGGAATGGACCGAGTCCAATGCTTTCAGCATCGCTTTTCTTGGGAGTATGGTCTTTCTCGAAAAAGGAGGCAAGATCGACATAAGGCTAGGGAGAGTAATAGAAGGTCTGCGCAGAGGTGCCTTCAGAAGTCAAGTGAGTTTGGTTCTGATGATTTTGGGGGAAGTCTACCGAGCTCTAACTAAATGTAGGAGAGGTGGAGACTTTTTCGAAGGTTGCAATCTGTTGTTGGAGATCTGGTTGATAGAACACCTGCACAGCATCCCTGTCAGTCCAGTGGCACCAAAACCCTCTTGGCAAGGAGGGATTCGCTCACATAGCACCCGCATGGCTGGAACAGTGACATGGGAATACCCCGCAAACATGGAAGGATGGTACACTATGCTCGAGGAACTGTAAGAGGTGCAATGGGTGATTGAACATTGTGCTGGCTTCATTGTCTCCATACAAGGTAAGGACATCACTTTCTTGACATTGATTGGATTCCGAGGAACTCATCACTATGTTCATCTAAGGATCCTTCGTCAAGTGGGCATGACACAACAAACTCCGCAGTTGACTGAAGGAAGAAGTATCAATGTTGATTTAAAAGATATCGAGCACCCGATGGACCTCACTATACTGATGATGTGGGAGAAAAGGCTCACCATGCAGTTTTGCCGTGGCCGTGACAGTAGGGTGAACCCCGCAGCTACCCTGTCCTACCCTCAATGGCTCGGTGAAGACAAGGCGAAGTATCGATCTAAGACTACACTGAAAAGGAAGGCCAAGTCTCTAAGTGCAGATGAAAAATACAAGAAGCTGAAGAAAGAGGTCCCATGCATGATAGGACGTGATTTTTATTTAAGCTAACATATACTCACATTTTATCTTCTTGATATGTCAGTTCCTAAGTCCCCCAAAGTTTGGTTTGAGCATTCTGGCCGCGCCGCAATACCGGTTGAGCTGCAAAGGATCGATCCCAACACCTCCCCATTTATCCACAAGGACAGGGACGAGACGAAGTATCATGGCTGAGTTCAACAAGGTTGGCACTCCTAAGAAACAAAACATGGCTGCTTATGAGAACTCTAAGTTGGAGCAAAGGTTGCTCGAGTTGGAAAGTTGGATCCCTTTAGCCCATGCTGATGAGATCGCTGAACCAAACCAAACTGCTCGCCCTCACGGCAAAGATCCACTTTACCCCGAAAGAGACCTTTCTTACCCTACTCACACTGCACCACCAAAAGCACCACAAAACAACAAACCCGCCTTCACCGTTGAAACCAAAACCATGACATCACCCACCAAGGACCATGAAATATACGCATGGACTAAGGAAAACCCAGATAGCACCAAAAAACAAGTCCAATGGCTGGTTGAGAAGTTCAAACAACTCCAAGGCGCTAAGGGAACCCGAGGGTTAGCTTATGAGGATCTCTGCTTGTATCCTGACTTGAAACTACCCGAAAGCTAAAAAACACCCAACTTCAATATGTTCGATGGCAGTGGGGACCCAATGGCACACTTAAGGTCTTACTGTGATAAGCTGATTTGGGTTGGGCATGACGAAAAGATTCGCATGCAGCTGTTCAACCGCAGTTTGACTGTAGATGCACTGGTATGGTACTCTAAGTAACAAACCAAGAAGTGGACGAGCTGGGAAGCAATGGCTGGGGACTTTGTTGATAGTTTTGGGCACAACACGGACGCTATGCCTGATCGGTTTTACTTAGAGAAGCTGAAGAAGAAGCCCACAAAAACCTTTAGAGAGTTTGCAACTAGATGGAGGGCTGAAGCCGCCAAAGTCCAGCCTCCCATGGAAGATGCTGAGATAGTGGAAACTTTCATCCGCATACAAGAAGATGTCTATTTTGACAAGATGCTGAATTTGCAAGACAAGAAGTTCGGAGAATTGATCAAGATTGGTGACATGGTCGAAGATGGACTCAAGACTGGAAGGATTGTTAGCATGGCTTCATTACAAGCCGCTAACAAAGCTCTACAAGCTGGCAGCACTACCACCTCAAGAAAGAAGAAGAACGATGTCTCCTTCGTGGCCGCGTCACTTGACCACTCCCCTACTCATAACCACTACTACCAAATACCTCCTCCTTCCTACCCATACATACCACCCACATCCACCTACCCCGTCTATAACACCCAGCCTATGTACCAAAACCCACTACTGCAAAGACCAACATACCCACAAAGCCCCAACTACCGAAATACCAACACTTACTCACCAAGGCCTCACGCCAATAATAACCCAAGACCAAAAAGGAAATACACCCCACTGGCTGAATCTCGTACACAGTTGTTCGAGAGACTCAAAGCAGCTGGTCACATACAACCCTTACCGTTCAAAATGCCTGATAGAATGACACCTTATTTTGATCAAACCAAAACCTGTACCTATCACTCCGGAGGGCCCGGTCATGATACTGAGAAGTGCTATGCTTTAAGGGACAAAATACAAGATTTGATCGACCAAAAGGTGATACACTGGAAGACTCCGAATGTGCACAACAACCCTTTGCCTAATCATGGAGACGGTAGGGTGAACCTGATTGAGTTGGATGAGGAATGCAACTTAGAAGGGACTATTGTTAAGGCAAAAGAAAAGGTGCTAGCAACCGCATCAGTTGCTCAGGCTGCTGCCGCGCCAGAGCCCATTGAGATAGAAGTGGCTCCCAAATTCTAGGTTGACATGGTACCCCCATACAGTGACAAGGCGGTGCCATGAGATTATGAAATGGAGAAGGAGAACAAGTCTGTAGTTGAGACTGTGGCTGCACAAGGGATGACTAAGAGTGGGAGGATTTACACTCCCGAGAATCTAGTTCAAGATAGACGAGGCATTAGCGAGGAAGAGTTTGAGAAACTATGGAAGATAGTACAAGCAAAGGAGTACTCCGTAGTTGAGCATTTGGGAAAAACTCCAGCACAAATCTCTGTTTTGGCTTTGCTCCTCAAATCGGAGAGTCACCGAAGCGCTTTGATGAAGGTGTTGGACGAAGCACATGTTCCGGTGGACACTTCAGTTAAGAACCTAGCTAGCATGGTTGGACAAGTCATAGAGGCCAACCGAATCGCTTTTCATAGAGATGAGCTACCACCTAAAGGGTTGAATCACAACAAAGCATTGCACGTCACTGTCAAGTGCAAAGACTGGTTCGTAGGGAGAGTTCTGATCGACAGAGGTTTCGGTCTGAACATATGCCCGTTCATCACTCTGAAGAGAATGGGTATTGACCAAAGCAAGATAAGGGAAAGCGACATGAAGGTTAAGGCATTTGATGGGTCACAAAGAAGCACCATTGGGGAGATTGACCTAACTATCATGGTTGGTCCTGTGGAGTTCACTGTTGAGTTCCATGTCATGGATATCTCTGCTTCTTACAATCTGCTACTGGGGAGGCCCTGCATCCATATGGTCGGTGCGGTGCCCTCTGCATTGCACCAAACCGTGAAGTTTGAATGGGATCACAAAGCAGTAGTAGTGTTTTGTGAGGGGAACAATTCTATCTACAATGAGCAAACCATACCAGCAATTGAACATATGGAAGAGACAAAGGGAAAGCAAGTGTGGATACCCAAAGTACCTGAACATATGGAGGTGGTGATCGAAGAGCCATATGTACTCCCACAGCCTGCAAAGTGGCCCGGAGATTGGGTTATAGGAATCATGATTAAGCAATGCTATGAACCAGGCAAAGGTTTGGGCAAGAATTTGGATGGTATGGTCGAGCCAATATGAATTGTGATGAAGCCCGACAACGAGAAGGCTGGTATAGGGTGTATTGTGTCCTATGAAAAGAGCATGGAAAAAGCGTCACTGGATTTCAAGTTCTATAAGAAAAGCACTAAGACTCTCCTGCATATCTTCGTCTCGACTGGATACTTGGATGGTCGAAAAGGGGAGGTGTCCGCAGCACAAGGAGTGGAGCTGAAAGTAGCTGATGCTGAAGAAGATCTGCTGGCAGGAATGCAAAATCTGCTCATAGCTGATGAAGACTACTGTGTGATCCTGGAAGAACACATTGAACCTCATGGATTGACAAAGGCTGGATCTGGAACGGCACTAAACAACTGGACCAGCAACCGGGCCCGAGCTTACCGTGGACCTTGGTAGAGCTGAGGGGATAAAATTTATTTTTTATGCTTTTCAAAATAAAACCCAACCCCGAGTCGTAGAGTTTGCATTTCTTTTTTCTATTGCACATGTCTCCCTACAAACATTGTTTTGCAAGGATTCATAAATAAAATATCGCACTACTTTTTGTTTAACTCGTTGCTTTAATCTTTTTAATTTTGCAATATTTTACTTTTTCAGCACTCATACTAATAATCCCATTGAGTCCACAATCGCAAAGTGTAACGAAACAATGGAGCTTGGTGTAACGAAACAAAAGGCCCAAACTTTCAAGTCATCAGTTCTGTTGAAAATTGGTGAAGAAGTAACTAAGCAGCTCAACGCAGGGATTCTGAAAACAGTCAAATATCCAACTTGGTTGGCTAACATCATCCCAGTGCCGAAGAAAGATGGGAAACACTGACTTTGTGTGGACTACAGAGATCTGAATAGAGCAAGTCCAAAGGATGATTTTCCACTGCCAAACATACATATCCTGATCGACAATTGTGCGAAACATCAAGTGCTCATGGATGAAGAGGATGCCGAGAAGACACCTTTCACTACATCTTGGGGGACATATTACTACAAGGTTATGCCATTTCGTTTGAAGAATGCTGGGGCAACTTACATGAGGGCTATGACAACTATGTTCCATGACCTAATACACAAAGAGATTGAAGTCTATGTGGATAATGTGATCATCAAATCAAAGAAGAGTTCGGAGCATCTTGACAACTTGCGCAAGTTCTTCGACCGTTTGCGAAAGTACAATCTGAAGCTGAATCCGGCAAAATATGCTTTTGGTGTTCCGGCAGGGAAGCTCCTGGGTTTCGTCGTCAGTAGAAGGGGTATCGAGTTGGATCCGTCCAAGATCAAAGCCATCAAAGAATTGCCACCGCCAAAAAGCAAGAAAGAAGTCATGAGTTTCTTGGGGAGGCTCAACTACATTAGCCGTTTTATAGCTCAATCCATCGTCATCTGTGAGACAATCATCAAGCTGCTGAAGAAAGATGCAGTAATATAATGGACGGAGGATTGACAAAAAGCATTTGATCGAATAAAGGAATACTTGTCTTGCCCGCTTGTGCTGGTTCCACCCACAGCCTGCAAAGTGGCCCGGAGATTGGGTTATATGAATCATGATTAAGCAAGGCTATGAACCGGGCAAAGGTTTGGGCGAGAATTTGGATGGTATGGTCAAGCCAATCAGAATTGTGATGAGGCCCGACAACGAGAAGGCTGGTATAGGGTGTATTGTCACCTATGAAAAGAGCATTGAAGAAGCATCACTGGATTTCAAGTTCTATAAGAAAAGCACTAAGACTCTCCTGCATATCTTCGTCTCGGCTGGATACTTGGATGGTCGAACAGGGGAGGTGTCCGCAGCACAAGGTGTTGAGCTGAAAGTAGCTGATGCTGAAGAAGATCTGCTGGCAGGAATGCAAAATCTGTTCATAGCTGATGAAGACTGCTGTGTGATCCTGGAAGAACATATTGAACCTCCTGGATTGACAAAGGCTGGATCTGGAGCGACACTGAATAACATGACCAGCAACCGGGCCTGAGCTTACCGTGGACCTTGGTAGAGCTGAGGGGATAAAATTTATTTCTTATGCTTTTCAAAATAAAACCCGACCCCGAGTCGTGGAGTTTGCATTTCTTTTTTCTATTACGCGTCTCCCTACAAACTTTGTTTTGCAAGGATTCATAAATAAAATGTCGCACTACTTTTTCTTTAACTTGTTGCTTTAATCTTTTTAATCTTGCAATATTTTACTTTTTCAGCACTCATACTAATAATCCCATTGAGTCCACAATCGCAAAGTGTAACGAAACAATGGAGCTTGGAGAAGCTAGAGTTGATTATGATAATTTTGATGAGACTACGCAAGAAGAATTTGAAAGATTTGAAAACAAACCTAAGCCAAACCTTGAGGAGACTGAAGTGATAAACTTAGGAGATGAGGAAATTGTGAAAGAGACAAGGATCAGTGTACACCTCAATGCCGAGGACAAAAAGCAATACACTGAGTTTTTGAGAGAATACGAGGACGTATTCACCTGGTCGTACGATGACATGACTGGCATAAGCACGGATGTGGTAGCTTACAAATTACCTATCAATCCGGGCTTTCCGCTAGTCAAACTAAAGGCTCGAACTTTCAAGTCATCAGTTTTGCTGAAAATTGGTGAAGAGGTGACTAAGCAGCTCAATGCGGGAATTCCGAAAACAGTCAAGTATCCATCTTGGTTGGCCAACATTTTCCCAGTGCCGAAGAAAGATGCGAAACTCTGAGTTTGTGTGGACTACATAGATCTGAATAGAGCAACTCCGAAGGATGATTTTCCACTACCAAACATACATTTCCTGATTGACAATTGTGCAAAGTATGAACTACAACCCTTCGTAGACTGTTTCGCCGTCTATCATCAAGTGCTCATGGACGAAGAGGATGCCGAGAAGACAGCTTTCACCACATCTTGGGGGACCTATTGCTACAAGGTTATGCCATTTGGTTTAAAGAATGCTGCGGCAACTTACATGAGGGCTATGACAACTATGTTCCATGACCTAATGCACAAGGAGATTGAAGTTTATGTGGATGATGTGATCATCAAATCAAAGAAGAGTTGGGAGCATCTTGACAACTTGCGCAAGTTCTTAGACGGCTTGCGAAAGTACAATCTGAAGCTGATTCCGGCAAAGTGTGCTTTTGGTGTTCCGGCAGGGAAGCTTTTGGGTTTCATCGTCAGTAGAAGAGGTATCGAGTTGGATCCTTCCAAGATCAAAGCCATTAAGGAGTTGCCACTCCCAAGAAGTAAGAAAGAGGTTATGAGCTTCCTAGGAAGGCTCAATTACATCAGCCGTTTCATAGTACAATCCACTGTCATTTGTGAGCCAATCATCAAGTTGCTAAAGAAAAACGCGGCGATCTAGTGGACAGTGGATTGCAAAAAGGCATTTGATCAGATTAAGGAATACTTGTCGTGCCCGCCCGTGCTGATTCCACCTGAGCCTGGGCGACCTTTGATCTTGTATCTGTCCGTGGTAGACTCGGCCTTTGGTTGTGTATTGGGACAACATGATCTGACTGGGAGGAAGGAGCAACCAAATATACTATCTAAGCAAGAAGTTCACTCCTTATGAAACCAAGTACACATTGCTGGGGCGCACGTGTTGCGCACTGACATGGATATCACAGAAACTGAGGAACTACTTGACATCCTACTCAACGTTGCTAATATCAAGGATGGACCCTCTCAAGTACATTTTCCTAAAACCAATGCCTACTGGAAAACTTGCTAAATGGCAAATGTTGCTCAGCGAATTCGAAATCACTTTTGTCACTCAAAAGGCGGTGAAAGCTCAAGCCTTGGCTGATCATATGGCCGAGAACCCGGTGGGAGATGACTATGATCCTTTGCACACATACTTCCCTAATGAAGAAGTCATGCTCGTAGGAGAGGAAATCACCGAAGAATATGATGGTTGGAGGCTATTCTTTGATGGAACGGTCAATTTCAAAGGAGTCGGCATTGGAGCGGTACCAGTTTTCGCGACCGGACAGCACTATCCTGTCACTGCCAAGCTAAGGTTCCCTTGCACCAACAACATGGCATAGTATGAGGCCTGCATCTTGGGTCTTAGACTGGCAGTAGATATGAACATACAAGAGCTGCTGGCAATCGGAGATTCTGACTTACTGACTCATCAAGTTCGAGGAGAATGGACCGCAAGGTATCTGAAGATATTGCCATACCTGGAGTGCATAAAGGAGTTGAAGCAAAGATTCACCAAGATAGAGTTCCGGCATGTACCTAGGCTGCAAATCGAGTTCGCAGGCGCTTTGGCTACCATATCTGCCATGATCAAGCATCCTGACAAGAACTACATTGATCCAATACCCGTGACAGTGAAGAAGCAACCAGCTTACTGCTATCACGTGGAAGAAGAGTCAAACGGACATCCTTGGTTCTACAACATCAAAGGGTTCCTCAAGAACGGTAGTTATCCAACGAATGCGACAAGTCTCCAAAAGAAGACGCTGAGAAGATTATCAAACGGGCTCTTTCTTAATGGGGAGATTTTGTACAAAAGGACACCCGATCTAGGTTTGTTGAGATGCGTGGACGCAAAAAAAAGCTGCTAAGTTGTTAGAAGAAGTACACTCGAGGGCGTGTGGCCCACACATGAGTGGTTTTGTACTTGCAAAGAAGATTTTGAGGGCTGGTTATTTTTGGATGACGATGGAGCATGATTGCATAAAGCACGCGAGGAAATGCCATCAATGCCAAGTTCACGGAGATATGATTCGAGTGCCTCCCAATGAGCTAAACATTATGGGATCGCCTTGGCCTTTTGCCAACTGGGGAATGGATGTCATAGGACCTACTGAGCCAGCTTCTTCCAATGGGCATCTCTTCATACTAGTGGCTATTGACTATTTCACCAAGTGGGTAGAAGCCGCATCATACAAGTCAGTAACTAAGAAGGCGGTGTCGAATTTTGTTTGTGATAAGATGATCTGCCGATTTGGTATCCTTGAATCAATCATCACTAAAAATGGGTCCAACCTCAATAGTGATCTAATGAAAGCGACATGTGAGGTCTTCAAAATCAAGCATCGCAACTCCACTGTATACAGGCCTAAGATAAACGGAGCGGTCGAGGCGGCCAATAAGAACATCAAGAGGATATTGCGCAAGATGACAGGCACTTCAAAGCAATGGCATGAGAGCTTGCCTTATGCTTTGTTAGGATACCGCACTACAATGAGAACATCAACAGGGGCCACTCCTTACTTTTTGGTGTATAGCACCGAGGCAGTGATACCCGCACAGGTCGAAATACCATCTTTGAGAATCATCCAAGAGAAACAGTTGAAAGACGCTGAATGGATCAAAGGAAGAATGGAGCAAGTAGCCCTCATCGATGGCAAGAGATTAAATGCAATATTCCATGGGCAACTGTATCAGAGGAGGATGACCAAAGCATTCGGCAAGAAAGTTCGAGAAAGGTCTTTTGAACCTAGGCAACTAGTACTGAAGAAGATATTTCCAAATCAAGAGGAAGCAAAAGGCAAGTTTGCACCAAATTGGCAAGGGCCGTATATGGTTCACCGAGTTTTGAATGGAGAAGCATTGATACTGGCAGAGAAGGATGGAGGAGTCTGGCCAAAACCAATCAACTCAGACACTGTCAAGAGATATTATGTATAGGGATTCGTATTGATTAGGGACTTCCCCATTTTTGCAGCACATTTTGTAATCTGAACTACGTCACGACCTGATTCCCCAAGTGGGATACGTAGGCAACCTATTCAAGGTTCGGTCGCAAAAATACAAAAATTTTATTTTTCCCCACAAAGCAAACACTGGGGCAGAATTTTTGAGGAACTCTAAAATATTCCCAAGAGACAAACATAGTTGACACTGGGGCAGAAAATTTTGAGGACCTCTCAAAAATTTCAAATGCAAACTGGGGCAGATTCTTGAGGGCGCCCTCAAAATTCGTTCGGAACTGTACAAAGGACGACAATTTTGGTTTTACATAACGCGACATGTGACTCAATGGGATCAAATATTTTATTTTCTTTCTTATATTTGCTTTTCAAAATCAGTGCATTATATCCTATTTTGTGCATTTCCCTATCAGCTCAGCCAAGATCCAGGCCTTTTATGGCTCATTCCACCCGTTTGAAGTTACTGCCCTTACTTTCACCTATATATATCATCCTTTATTTCATTCACTAGACACAGCTTATGCATCGAGCATTCTAAAGCACACCACACACATTCTGCATAGAGGAGAAGCCTTTATAGTATCCCTCTTGAAGTCTGATCTCTTCTGGTTCTTTTTCTGGAAAAAGAAATTGCTTCTTTATCTGGTTGTTTGGCCCTGTTTTTTTTGCAAATCCTGATCAAGTCTCATTGTTTCTCCATTTCTTCACTGTCAAAAGGTATTCTTTCTTTCCCTAGAATACTCACTGCATATTGTTCCCTCTGTTTGTCTATGTTTGATTAAATCAGTGTGTTGGACTTACTGCATGATTGAGCTCAGTTTTTACCAAGCATTTTAGTCTTGTTAAGATAAGGGGATCCAATGGGATCCTGCTTATATCTCTGTAAGAAAAAGGGACAGGATTCATGTTTATTTGGATCCAGTCCCCTGTGTTGGACATAGACCTCAGCTCAGGTCTTTCCCCTTCCCTTTTCCCTTGCTAATCTTGTGTTTGCAGGCTATTTGAAAGGCTTTAATTTGCCAAGTTATGACTTGGTGACTACAGGTTACTCTTTGAGACTTGAAATAGTCAGTGTTTGGACTCTTTTAAGTTGATTCTGGGACTGGGATGTTGGTATTTTGAACCCCTGGCTGTTTACTTGAATTAACTTTAGAACATTTGGAACTGGAGGCTTTAGAACCTGTGACTATGCAGATCCCCTTAGAGACTGCTCCCTCTTATGTATATTTGATTAGGATCTTGTTTGTACTTATGTTAATACAGGAAAACAGTCACTTAACTGTGTTATGGCTATCAGGGGCCTATTTCTAAACTCCTATTATGTGTTGCATCATGGTAGAATTCTAATTAGTTTAACATGCCTATAGAATCATAACAGGTTGTTTACAGCTTTAGTTAACATGTCTTGAGCAGATTTTAAAAGTAGAACTTGAACGCATGCCTGTTTTGTGATTAAATCTTAAAGTTGACTTGAACAGGGGCTATTTTGTGCTACTCGCATCTAACTTGAACTGTTTACGCAAAACTGTAGTCGCCCCTTTTTGCATAAATAACCTGGGCCCGTAAACATTTTTCAAAAAAGGCCTTTTATGTGCATAAACTATTTTTTACCACTTCAAACGCTCTAGTGTATAGGGGTGTATAAAGCTTTGGGGTCACTTGTACACTTAAAAATGGTTTTCTAAAGATATGACTATCACGTAGGTCATATATTTGCATGTCTATTCCTATATATAAGTATTACTATGTGAGACAGCCTTTATTTGCTCTTGTGTGCTTCTGTGAATCCATTTTCGAAAACAACCCTCTTGTCTATGTACATATCTTCCAAAACTTGAACCCTACACAAAAAGGCCATTAAGGTTAGGGCTCGGCAACCAATGACGAGTCACACCGACCCTAAATGAGCCAACATTTCATTTTCAAATAAACCCCTTCCGGTTCTTTACCAAATCTAAAAATTGTTTAGGACCTTATGCAAATGTCTTTTTTTGATACCTTCATATGTAAGTTGAATATCCATTTGTACGATAACATTTGTTTACGATTAGGCTTTGACATTAGAGGCCATAGATGCGATTAGGCTTAGTTATAGGATGAATGTGAAAGTAAGCTATTTATATGTGCGTATAAGCATGTTATATCTTAGTTTAAATGTTAAAACCAACTTAGTACTCAATATACACTGCTTACATCCCAAAATTAAGACTCAGACTGTAACCACGCTTTGGTGGGACT
Organism: Petunia x hybrida; assembly: GCA_037355625.1. Taxonomy (NCBI): domain Eukaryota; kingdom Viridiplantae; phylum Streptophyta; class Magnoliopsida; order Solanales; family Solanaceae; genus Petunia; species Petunia x hybrida. Next base: position 19,734,917 of record JBBBVM010000007.1, read on the forward strand.
CGGGGAAGTGCCTAACACCTTCTTCCCTGAGTCACCTGGACTTCTTACCCACATAGAATCTCTGAAATAGACCAGCCGACCTTTTAAAAATGATCTTAGACATAAGGTGACGTAATACACCTTAGAATCTATATTAGGTAGCGACTCCAAAATCTTAACTCAAACGAGTTCACCCAGTCAAATCCGAAACCCGACTCGCCTCGAGTTGAGTCCAAAATCGGGTATGACAGGGTGAACCTGATCGAATTGGATGAGGAGTGCATTTTGGAAGGGACTATTGTTAAGGCGAAAGAAAATGCATCAGCGACCATTTCAGTTGCTAAAGCCGCTACAGCACCGAAGCCTATTGAGGTAGAAGTGGCTTCCAAATTCTATGTTGATGTGGTTCCCCCATACAGTGATAAGCCGGTGCCATGGGATTATGAAAGGGAGAAGAAGTACAAAGCGGTGGTTGAAACTGTTGCCGCACAAGGGATGACTAGAAGTGGGAGGATCTACACTCCCGAGCATCTTGTTCAAGATAGACGAGTCATTAGTGAGGAAGAGTCTGAGGGACTGTGGAAGAAAATACAAGCAAAGGAGTACTCCGTAGTTGAGCACCTGGGCAAAACTCCAGCGCAAATCTCTGTTTTAGCCCTGCTCCTCAAGTCGGAGAGTCAGCGAAGTGCTTTGGTGAATGTTTTGGACGAAGCACATGTTCCGGTGGACACTTCAGTTGAGAACCTAGCTAGCATGGTTGGACAAGTCATGGAGGCCAACTGAATCACTTTTAATGGAGATGAACAACCACCTGAAGGGTTGAATCACAACAAAGCTTTACACATCACTGTCAAATGCAAAGACTGGTTCGTGGGATGAGTTCTGATCGACGGAGGTTCCGGTCTGAACATATGCCCATTCATCACTCTGAAAAGAATGGGGATTGACCAAAGCAAGATAAGGGAGAGCGACATGAAGGTTAAGGCTTTCGATGGTGCACAAAGGAGCACCATTGGGGAGATTGACCTAACTATCATGGTTGGTCCTGTGGAGTTCATTGCTGAGTTCTATGTCATGGACATCTCTGCTTTCTACAATCTACTACTAGGGAGACCTTGGATCCATATGGCTGGTGCGGTGCCTTCTACATTGCACCAAACTGTGAAGTTCGAATGGGACCACAAAGAGGTAGTAGTGTTCGGTCAGGGTAGCAATTCTATCTACAATTAGCAAACCATACCAGCAATTGAAGGGGATACTCCTGATGGGCAGACATTCTATACTCCTGGAAGAATATGCTGAACCTCCTGGACTGACAAGGGCTGGATCTGGAGCAGCACTGAACAACTGGATCAGCAACCGGGCCCGAGCTTACCGTGGACCTTGGTAGAGCTGAGGGGTTAAAATGATATTTTTATGCTTTCAAAAATAAAACTCGACTCTAAGTCGTGAAAGTTTGCATTTTTCTTTTCCTATTGCACATGTTTCCGTACAAACTCTATTTTGCAAGGATTCATAAATAAAATAACGCATCATTTCCTGTTTAATCTTTGCTTTAATCTTTTAATTTGGCAACATCTTACTTTTTCAGCAATCATACTAATAATCCCATTGAGTCCACAATTACAGCGTGTAACGAAACAATGGAGTTTAGAGAAACTAGAGCTGATTATGATGATTTTGATGAAACTACACAAGAAGAATTTGAAAGATTTGAAAACAACCCTAAGCCAAACCTTGAGGAGGCTGAGGTGATAATCTTAGGAGATAAAGAAATTGTGAAAGAGACAAGGATCAGTGTACATCTCAATGCCGAGGGCAGAAAGTGATATACTAAGTTTCCTAAAGAATATGAGGACGTATTCGCCTGGTCATACGATGACATGGCCGGCATAAGTACGGATGTGGTAGCTAACAAATTACCTATCAATGCGGGCTTTCTGCCAGTCAAACAAAAGGCCCGAACTTTCAAGTCATCAGTTCTGTTGAAAATTGGTGAAAAAGTAACCAAGCAGCTCAACGCAGGGATTCTGAAAATAGTCAAATATCCAACTTGGTTGGCTAAAATCATCCCAGTGATGAAGAAAGATGGGAAACTCTGAGTTTATGTGGACTACAGAGATCTGAGTAGAGCAAGTCCAAAGGATGATTTTCCACTGCCAAACATACATATCCTGATCGACAATTGTGAGAAACATGAACTATAATCCTTCGTAGACTGTTTTGCTGGCTATCATCAAGTGCTCATGGATGAAGAGGATGTCGAGAAGACAGCTTTCACTACATCTTGGGGGACTTATTGCTACAAGGTTATGCCATTTGGTTTGAAGAATGCTGGGGCAACTTACATGAGGGCTATGAAAACTATGTTCCATGACCTAATACACAAAGAGATTGAAGTCTATGTGGATGATGTGATCATCAAATCAAAGTAGAGTTCGGAGCATCTTGACAACTTGTGCAAGTTTTTCAACCGCTTGCGAAAGTACAATCTGAAGCTGAATTCGGCAAAATATGCTTTTGGAGTTCCGGCAGGGAAGCTCCTGGGTTTCGTCGTCAGTAGAAGAGGTATCGAGTTGGATCCGTCCAAGATCAAAGCCATCAAAGAATTGCCACCGCCAAAAAGCAAGAAAGAAGTCATGAGTTTCTTGGGGAGGCTCAACTACATCAGCCGTTTTATAGCTCAATCCATTGTCATCTGTGAGCCAATCATCAAGCTGCTGTAGAAAGATGCAGTAATAGAATGGATGGAGGATTGCCAAAAAGCATTTGATCGAATAAAGGAATACTTGTCTTGCCCGCCTATGCTGGTTCCACCTGAGCCTAGGCGACCTTTGATCCTGTATCTGTCCGTGGTAGACTCGCCCTTTGGTTGTGTATTGGGACATGATTCAACTGGGAGGAAGGAGCAAGCCATATATTATCTAAGCAAGAAGTTCACTCCTTATGAAGCTAAGTACACATTGCTGGAGCGCACGTGGTGCGCGCTGACCTGGATAGCACAAAAGTTGAGGCACTGCTTGACATCCTACTCAACGTTGCTGATATCAAGGATGGACCCTCTCAATACATTTTCCAAAAACCAATGCCTACTGGAAAGCTGGCTAAATGGCAAATGCTGCTCAGCGAATTCGACATCACTTTTATCACTCAAAAGGCGGTGAAAGCTCAAGCTTTGGCCGATCATATGGCCGAGAATCTAGTGGGAGAGGACTATGAGCATTTGCACACCTACTTCCCTAACGAAGAAGTCATGTTCGTAGGAGAAGAGATCACCGAAGAATATGATAGTTGGAGGCTATTCTTCGATGGAGCGGTAAATTTCAAAGGAGTCGGTATCAGAGCAGTATTAGTTTCCGAGACCGGACAACACTATTCTGTCACAGCCAAACTAAGATTTCCTTGCACCAACAACATGGCAGAATATGAAGCTTGTATCTTGGGTCTTAGATTGGCAGTAGATATGAACATACAAGAGCTGCTGGCCATCGGAGATTCTGACTTACTGATTCATCAAGTTCGAGGAGAATGGACAATAAAGAATCTGAAGATATTGCCATACCTGGAGTGCATAAAGGAGTTTAAGCAAAGATTCACCAAGATAGAATTCCGGCATGTACCTAGACTGCAAAATGAGTTTGCGGACGCTTTAGCTACCATATCTGCCATGATCAAGCATCCTGACAAGTACTACATTGATCCAATACCCATGACAGAGAGGAAGCAACCAGCTTACTGCTATCACGTGGAAGAAGAGTCAGACAGATAGCCTTGGTTCTACGACATCAAAGGGTTCGTCAAGGACGGCAGTTATCCAAAGAATGCAACAAGCCTCCAAAAGAAGACACTAAGGAGGTTAGCAAATAGTTTCTTTCTGAACGGAGAAATTTTGTACAAAAGGACATCCGATCTAGCTTTGTTGAGATATGTAGACGCGAAAGAATCTGCTAAATTGTTAGAAGAGGTACACTGTGGGGCGTGAGGCCAACAAATGAATGGTTTTGTACTTGTAAAAAAGATTTTGAGGGCTGGTTATTTCTGGATAACAATGGAACATGACTGCATAAAGCACGCGAAGAAATGCCGTCAATGTCAAGTCCATGGATATATGATCCGAGTGCCTCCCAATGAATTGAACATTATGGAATCGCCTTGGCCTTTTGCCGCCTGGGGGATTGATATCATAGGACCTATTGAGCCAGCCACTTCCAATGGGCATCGCTTCATACTGGTGGCTATCGACTATTTTACCAACTGGGTGGAAGCTGCATCATACAAATCAGTAACAAAGAAAGTGGTGTCGAACTTTGTCCTTGACAAGATGATCTGCCGATTTGGCATCCCTGAATCCATCATCACTGACAATGGCTCTAATCTCAACAGTAACCTAATGAAAGCAACCTGTGAGGTCTTCAAGATCAAGCATCGCAACTCCACTGCATACAGACCTCCAATAAATGGTGCGGTCGACGCGGCCAATAAGAACATCAAGAGGATATTGCGCTAAATGACAGGCACTTCAAAGCAATGGTATGAGAATCTACCCTATGCCCTATTGGTGTACTGCACCACAATGAGAACATCAACAGGGGCAACTCCTTACTTGTTGGTGTATGGCACAGAGGCAGTGATACCCACAGAGGTCGAGATACCATCTTTGAGAATCATCCAAGAGACGCAATTGAAAGATGCCGAATGGATCAGAAGAAGGATAGAGCAATTGGCCCTTATTGATGGCAAGAGATTGAATGCAATATGTCATGGGCAATTATATCAGAGAAGGACGGCCAAAGCATTCAGCAAGAAAGTTCGAGAGAGATCCTTTGAACCTGGGCAGTTGGTACTGAAGAAGATATTTCAAAATCAAGAAGAAGCAAAAGGCAAGTTTGCACCAAACTGGCTAGGACCGTACATGGTCCACTGAGTTTTGAACGGAGGAGCATAGATACTAGCAGAGATGGATGGAGAAGTCTGGCCGAAACCAATCAACTCAGACGCCGTGAAGAGATACTATGTATAGGAGTTCATACTGATTAGTGATTTCTACATTCTACAATACATTATGTAATCTGAACTACGTCACGACCTGATTACCCAAGTGGGATACGTAGGCAACCTACCCAAGGTTCGATCGCATAAATACAAAAAATTTATTTTCCCCACAAAGCAAACACTAGGGCAGAATTTTTGAGCAACTCTCAAAAATTCCCAAAGGACAAACATAGTTGACACTGGGATAGAAATTTTTGAGGACCTCTCAAAAATTCAAATGCAAGCCGGGGCAGAATTTTGAGGGCGCCCTCAAAATTCATTTGGAACAGCATAAAGGACGACAACCTTGGCTTCACACAACGCAACTTGTGATTCAATGGGATAAAAATACTTTATTTCATTTTTTTTCTTATGAAAGTTTTTCAAAATCATTTGCATTATATATTATTTTATGCATATCCCTATCAGCTCGGCCAAGATCTCGGCACTCGTGGACAGCGAGCGCGAAACAAGCCAAGAATGCACAAACCAAACCCCCGTACAACTCACCAATCGTTCTTTGGATGCAGGCAAGAAAGATACCTAGATCAACAATGCACGACAAAGATAATCTCCAGCAAAGGTTTGTCATTTTAAATTAGCTGAGGGCACACAACCCGGAGCGTTGATTGAGGGTACACAGCCCGATATCGATTTTTTATTTTAAATTAGCTGAAGGCACACAACCTGAAGCATCGATTGAGGGTACACAGGCCGATATCGATTTGTCATTTTAAATTAGCTGAGGACACACAACCCGAAGCGTCGATTTAGGGTACACAGCCCGATATCGATTTGTCATTTTAAATTAGCTAAGGGCATACAACCCAAAGCATCGATTGAGGGTACACAGCCCGATATCGATTTGTCATTTTAAATTAGCTAAGGGCACACAACCCGAAGTGTCGATTGAGGGTACACAGCCCGATATCGATTTGTCATTTTAAATTAGCTGAGGGCACACAACCCGAAGCGTCGATTTAGGGTACACAGCCCGATATCGATTTGTTATTTTAAATTAGCTAAGGGCATACAACCCGAAGCATCGATTGAGGGTACACAGCCCGATATGAATTTGTCATTTTAAATTAGCTAAGGGCACACAACCCGAAGCGTCGATTGAGGATACACAACCCGATATCGATTTGTCATTTACATTAGCTGAGGGCACACAACCCAAAGCATCGATTGAGGTTACACAGCCCGATATCCATTTGTCATTTACATTAGGTGAGGGCGCACAACTCGAAGCATCGATTGAGGGTACACAGCCCGATATCGATTTGCATTTTAAATTAGCTGAGGACACACAACCCGAAGCGTCGATTGAGGGTACACAGCCCGATATCGATTTGTCATTTAATTTAGCTGAAGGTACACAGCCCGAAGCGTCGATTGAGGGTACACAGACCGATGACGATTTGCATTTTATTTCTTTGCGGAGGGTATACAGCCCAATGCACCGATGGAGGGCATACGACCCGATGTCGAATCTAACACTTGACAGCAAAAAGACACGCAACTATGGCATGGCAGAAACAATTTCATACTGCAAGAATCCTGGAAAGACAATCCAGCCCGGCGGGAAGGTACGTTTTATATATATACATTATGTTGCAAACACATTTCAATTGCAAGAAACATACCCCGAGCAAAGAAAAAATTTCAGCCTGACGCACTACATCCTCTTAAGTCATAGGCTCTTCTATTGTCATGACAAAATTGGCCGCACTGTCAACGGCTTTGCCCGGAGACTCTTTCATCATCCCCGGGCAAAGAGGGGCAGCTGTTGACACCTAATTTTGTCCCTCCTATTTTTAAAATCAACCGTTCTTGAATTTTACACACGCTTGTGTATCCATTCCTACCTCGTCCATTATTTTCAAATTATCTTCTCATACTGGCCTGGCAGTTGAGGCCATTTTCAAAAAAAAGGATCGTCTCAAACCATAGCTATTTTTAGATGTCATGTACTAAAATGCTCAGGGGAGTTAGTCACTATAAACTGAATGTATCCAACATATCTTGTAGCCTATATTACAACCTATGAAAGTCCTACTTGATCTTAAACCGAGCAAGCATACATTAGTCGTGTCTTACACCACGGACAAGCCAATGGTACGTCTCATGTGGTACATGATTTCTTTCTTAGAGTGACTGACTCTTGCATTGTTAAGTCCTAATATTTCTTGGTGCTTTTTGTGAGAATGAGATAGTTTTCTTATACGACACATTGTTTATGAGGGATTGGTAAAGTTAGTAGGCTTCTTGGTTAGAGTAGTTGAATAGGTAGGAGAGTCTGTGCTAATGAGTCAGCCCTTGAGGTTAGAATGTCACAACAAGAAACTTGATTGTTTTAAATATTCTTGTCATTAATATATTTGTGAAGAATTTTATTAACCACCAAGTAAGGAATTACATGACACGATCCGAAATCCGGCTAGGCCGTGCGGGCACCCGACGTCCTCCCCCTAGACCCGTCGGGCGAACCCTTACCAATTAAATTAGGAAAATAAATATAATTCAATTCATAAATAAGAACAAGACTAAAAAAAAACACTGACATACTGATACCTCTAAGCTGTACAAAAGAAATTACAGCTGACTACCCAACATACTAGGTTTAGGGTTATCCAGACTAGACATCTAAGAGTACAAAAGAAGACAAATACCTCCTGAAGGGAGCAAAATGCAACTGAAATAATAACCAATAAACTGGTGGCCATTCGGAATAAAAGTTGGCTCACTCTGACAGCTGAAGTCGTCTTCGCTCCTTCACAACGTGGCGAACTCAATCCTGGAGCGAACCTGCCGAAACGAAGTAGATAGACAAGAAACAAACAACAAACAAGGGTGAGTCAAAAGGACTCAATAAGTGGGGCAGACTAGCCACCTCAAAGAATAGGATAGCTAGCCAGGGAGAAGAAAAACAGATAAAATAAATCCATCTTATTTGAACTATAAACAGGCAAAGCCAAATAATAACTGAAAACACATATGGAATCATAAACAGCCAGGGACATAAGGTAGACAGAACATATAGATATCCTGAACATGTCGACAATCAGAAATACATCCTGTTGCGGCGTGCAACCCGATCCATATATGTTTTTATATTGTCGCGACGTGCAACCCGGGATACGAGCCAGAAATATATAGGCAAACTGAGATACGTTCACAACATGGTATACATACCGCATATATAAAACACAACACAATACACACAATAGTCAGTATGCGCTGCAATGCGATGGGATGAATTCGGTATGATGCAATGCAGTCACATATGTCTGATACCTATCTCCGGCGCGGGACTCTAATCGTCTACCAGGAGATATATGCAATAATGACCCTTCACCGGCTCGGGACTCTCATCGATAACCGTGAAGTATATGTAATGATGACCCTTCACCGGTGCGGGACTCTCATCGCCAACCGGGAAGTATATGCAATAATGATCCTTCGCCGGTGCGGGACTCTCATCGCCAACCGGGAAGTATATGCAATAATGACCCTTCGCCGGTGCGGGACTCTCATCGCCAACCGGGAAGTATATGCAATAATGACCCTTCGCCGGTGCGGGACTCTCATCGCCAACCGGGGAGTGTATGCAATAATGACATATGCAATAATGACCCTTCGCCGGTGCGGGACTCTCATCGCCAACCGGGAAGTATATGCAATAATGACCCTTCGCCGGTGCGGGACTCTCATCGCCAACCGGGGAGTATATGCAATGCTCATATATTCAATGCAATACCAACTACAGGGTATAACATATAATATACAATGTAAATTCAAAGCTAGGGCGTAATGAGTACGCCTATCGGCAGCTACACACGTAAGGAAACACGTGGTAGAAAATCCACGAGGCCAGGTGCCTCCAAAGAAATGGATATAAACACGTACCTCGTTACAAAGTTAGCACAGTTACTCAACAACCGCTTTGTCCTTTGAATTCATTGCCAAACGATCCCACTCTATTCAACAAGCAGAAAAATATATCACATTAGGCTAAAGGCTTCATTCCTCACATCTTAGGGCAATCCAGGTAGGAACCTGATACCCTATTCGCATACGCAATACGCAGGCCAGGCCTATATACAGGGTTCAAAGCCACAAAACCAAACCCCAAATAAATTATATCTATATGTTGTCCATAACTCACTGAGTACGAATATATAATCAATTTCATTATCGGGGTCCATTTGACCCTTTAAACTATTAATTGAACTTATTAAAACGATGTCTAATATTCCAAGTTTTACTGTTAAAACATATTCAAACACACGTAATAAACTCAAATAATATAGTAGGATCATTACCTGAATGTTCTGGGGTGAAAATACTATTTTTCTCCGGTCCCTTTTCTCATTTTCTGGCATTTTTTCTTCCTCCCCATCGTTTTATTTTTCTCTGTTTCATATTGTTTATACTCCTCTGCTTTCTTCGTTAATCACTTGAGCATATAAGCTCAAGTGACCGCCTAACTATTTTGTCTCGTTTTCCCTTTTTTTTTCTTTTTTCTTTTATTTTATTTTCTTTTCTTAACAAAAATTAAAACAGTGCCCTACGATATTCGAAATAATTCCAACTTTTGCATACAAGTTGTACAAAATATATGTAACATACTCACGAAGGCGGATCTCAAATCAGACTCCCGAAACTCAAGATGCGAATATAAATGAAAAGAAGTCAAATTCCTCCTGAAGGGAGCAAAATGCAACTGAAATAATAACCAATAAACTGGTGGCCATTCGGAATAAAAGTTGGCTCACCCTGACAGCTGAAGTCGTCTTCGCTCCTTCACAACGTGGCGAACTCAATCCTGGAGCGAACCTGCCGAAACGAAGTAGATAGACAAGAAACAAACAACAAACAAGGGTGAGTCAAAAGGACTCAATAAGTAGAGCAGACTAGCCACCTCAAAGAATAGGATAGCTAGCCAGGGAGAAGAAAAACAGATAAAATAAATCCATCTTATTTGAACTATAAACAGGCAAAGCCAAATAATAACTGAAAACACATATGGAATCATAAACAGTCAGGGACATAAGGTAGACAGAACATATAGATATCCTGAACATGTCGACAATCAGAAATACATCCTGTTGCGGCGTGCAACCCGATCCATATATGTTTTTATATTGTCGCGACGTGCAACCCGGGATACGAGCCAGAAATATATAGGCACACTGAGATACGTTCACAACATGGTATACATACCGCATATATAAAACACAACACAATACACACAATAGTCAGTATGCGGTGCAATGCGATGGGATGAATGCGGTATGATGCAATGCAGTCACATATGTCCGATACCTATCTCCGGTGCGGGACTCTCATCGTCTACCAGGAGATATATGCAATAATGACCCTTCACCGGCTCGGGACTCTCATCGATAACCGGGAAGTATATGTAATGATGACCCTTCACCGGTGCGGGACTCTCATCGCCAACCGGGAAGTATATGCAATAATGATCCTTCGCCGGTGCGGGACTCTCATCGCCAACCGGGAAGTATATGCAATAATGACCCTTCGCCGGTGCGGGACTCTCATCGCCAACCGGGAAGTATATGCAATAATGACCCTTCGCCGGTGCGGGACTCTCATCGCCAACCGGGGAGTGTATGCAATAATGACATATGCAATAATGACCCTTCGCCGGTGCGGGACTCTCATCGCCAACCGAGGAGTATATGCAATGCTCATATATTCAATGCAATACCAACTACAGGGTATAACATATAATATACAATGTAAATTCAAAGCTAGGGCGTAATGAGTACGCCTATCGGCAGCTACACACGTAAGGAAATACGTGGTAGAAAATCCACGAGGCCAGGTGCCTCCAAAGAAATGGATATAAACACTTACCTCGTTACAAAGTTAGCACAGTTACTCAACAACCGCTTTGTCCTTTGAATTCATTGCCAAACGATCCCACTCTATTCAACAAGCAGAAAAATATATCACATTAGGCTAAAGGCTTCATTCCTCACATCTTAGGGCAATCCAGGTAGGAACCTGATACCCTATTCGCATACGCAATACGCAGGCCAGGCCTATATACAGGGTTCAAAGCCACATAACCAAACCCCAAATAAATTATATCTATATGTTGTCCATAACTCACTGAGTACGAATATATAAGCAATTTCATTATCGGGGTCCATTTGACCCTTTAAACTATTAATTGAACTTATTAAAACGATGTCTAATATTCCAAGTTTTACTGTTAAAACATATTCAAACACACGTAATAAACTCAAATAATATAGTAGGATCATTACCTGAATGTTCTGGGGTGAAAATACTATTTTTCTCCGGTCCCTTTTCTCATTTTCTGGCATTTTTTCTTCCTCCCCATCGTTTTATTTTTCTCTGTTTCATATTGTTTATATATGCCTGAATTGCATCATACCGCATTTATCACATCTCATTGCCCCGCATACTGACTATTGTGTGTATTGTATTGTGTTTTATGTATGCGGTATGTACACCATGTTGTAGACATATCTCAGTTTGCCTATATATTTCTGGCTCGTATTCTCGGTTGCGGGGATCGGGTTGTGCGCCGCAACGGTATAAATATATGGACCGGGTTGTACGTCGCAGCGGTATAAATATATGGACCGGGTTGCACGTCCCAGCTGTATAAATCTATGGACCGGGTTGCACGCCGCAACAGGATGAATATATGGATTGGGTTGCACGCCGCAACAGGATGTATTTCTGATTGTTGATGTGTTCGGGATACCTATATGTTCTGGCTGTATTACGTTCCTGGTTATTGAATAGTTTTCGATCCCATACGTGTTTCTAATTATTATCTGGCCCCGCCTTTTCATAATTTAAATAAGAGGAATCTGGTTTATTTGTTTCTTTTCTCCCTGGCTAGCTATCATATTCTTTGAGGTGGCTAGTCTGCCCCACTTATTGAATCCTTTTGACTCACCCTTGTTTGTTGTTTGTTTCTTGTCTATCTATTTCGTTTCGGCAGGTTCGCACCAGGATTGAGTTCGCCACGTTGTGAAGGAGCGTAGACGACTTCAGCTGTCAGGGTGAGCTAGCTTTTATTTCGGGTGGCCACCAGTTTATTGGTTATCATTTCAGTTGCAGTTTGCTCTCTTCAGGAGGTATTTGTCTTCTTTTGTACTCTTAGATGTCTAGTCTGGATAGCCCTAAACCTAGCATGTTGGGTAGTTAGCTGTAATTTCTTTTGTACAGCTTAGAGGTATCAATTATCAGTATGTCTGTAAATTTTTTTTTTAAGTCTTGTCCTTATTTATGAATTATTATATTTATTTTCCTAATTTAATTGGTAAGGGTTCGCCCGACGGGTCTAGGGGAGGATGTCGGGTGCCCGCACGGCCTAACCGGATTTCGGGTCGTGTCAGTTAAGTTTTACTGTTAAAACATATTCAAACACACGTAATAAACTCAAATAATATAGTAGGATCATTACCTGAATGTTCTGGGGTGAAAATACTATTTTTCTCCGGTCCCTTTTCTCATTTTCTGGCATTTTTTCTTCCTCCCCATCGTTTTAATAAGTTCAATTAATAGTTTAAGGGGTCAAATGGACCCCGATAATGAAATTGATTATATATTCGTACTCAGTGAGTTATGGACAACATATAGATATAATTTATTTGGGGTTTGGTTATGTGGCTTTGAACCCTGTATATAGGCCTGGCCTGCGTATTGCGTATGCGAATAGGGTATCAGGTTCCTACCTGGATTGCCCTAAGATGTGAGGAATGAAGCCTTTAGCCTAATGTGATATATTTTTCTGCTTGTTGAATAGAGTGGGATCGTTTGGCAATGAATTCAAAGGACAAAGCGGTTGTTGAGTAACTGTGCTAACTTTGTAACGAGGTAAGTGTTTATATCCATTTCTTTGGAGGCACCTGGCCTCGTGGATTTTCTACCACGTGTTTCCTTACGTGTGTAGCTGCCGATAGGCGTACTCATTACGCCCTAGCTTTGAATTTACATTGTATATTATATGTTATACCCTGTAGTTGGTATTGCATTGAATATATGAGCATTGCATAAACTCCCCGATTGGCGATGAGAGTCCCGCACCGGTGAAGGGTCATCATTACATATACTTCCCGGTTATCGATGAGAGTCCCGAGCCGGTGAAGGGTCATTATTGCATATATCTCCTGGTAGACGATGAGAGTCCCGCGCCGGAGATAGGTATCAGACATATGTGACTGCATTGCATCATACCGCATTCGTCCCATCGCATTGCACCGCATACTGACTATTGTGTGTATTGTGTTGTGTTTTATATATGCGGTATGTATACCATGTTGTGAACGTATCTCAGTTTGCCTATATATTTCTTGCTCGTATCCCGGGTTGCACGTCGCGACAATATAAAAACATATATGGATCGGGTTGCACACCGCAACAGGATGTATTTCTGATTGTCGACATGTTCAGGATATCTATATGTTCTGTCTACCTTATGTCCCTGGCTGTTTATGATTCCATATGTGTTTTAAGTTATTATTTGGCTTTGCCTGTTTATAGTTCAAATAAGATGGATTTATTTTATCTGTTTTTCTTCTCCCTGGCTAGCTATCCTATTCTTTGAGGTGGCTAGTCTGCCCCACTTATTGAGTCCTTTTGACTCACCCTTGTTTGTTGTTTGTTTCTTGTCTATCTACTTCGTTTCGGCAGGTTCGCTCCAGGATTGAGTTCGCCACGTTGTGAAGGAGCGAAGACGACTTCAGCTGTCAGGGTGAGCCAACTTTTATTCCGAATGGCCACCAGTTTATTGGTTATTATTTCAGTTGCATTTTGCTCCCTTCAGGAGGTATTTGTCTTCTTTTGTACTCTTAGATGTCTAGTCTGGATAACCCTAAACCTAGTATGTTGGGTAGTCAGCTGTAATTTCTTTTGTACAGCTTAGAGGTATCAGTATGTCAGTGTTTTTTTTAGTCTTGTTCTTATTTATGAATTGAATTATATTTATTTTCCTAATTTAATTGGTAAGGGTTCGCCCGACGGGTCTAGGGGGAGGACGTCGGGTGCCCGCACGGCCTAGCCGGATTTCGGGTCGTGTCATTACATCACAACAGACTAACTCAGTCTGCCTTCTTTCCTATCAGAGCTTTACACTACTACAAATCCTTCATTTGTTGATGATTATGAAAATTGTCCAACTATACATGGATACTAACACTAAAAACAAAATTGTTGTATCTGATGAAGCATTGATCTTTCAGCCCTGATGGCACTTTGTTGACACCCAATTTTGTCCCTTCTATTTTTAAAATCAACCGTTCTTGAATTTTACACACGCTTGTGTATCCATTCCTACATCGTCCATTATTTTCAAATTATCTTCTCATACTGGCCTGGCAGTTGAGGCCATTTTTTTTTAAAAAAAAAACATCGTCTCAAACCATAGCTATTTTTACAATTTTTCTGCATTTGCTTTTATTTTGGCAAAATTATCCAAAATTATTTTAAGCCTCAAAATTACAATTTTTATGCATTTTAGCCTTCCTAACATTTTAAAATTAATTTCCTAATTTTCCTATATTGTTTTAATCCATTTTATACCCATTTTATACCTATTTATACACTATTTATACAATATTTACACATATATACACATATATACACATATATACACACAAGGCACACACATCAGCCAATATTTTTTACACGTCATGGCTACGTGGATCGATCCTGATCGTCCATGCAGACGATCCAATGGCCCAGATTCAGTTTTCTTTATTTCTACACCCCAAAATCGTTTCCCCTTTCTCATTTCCCCCATGCCCCTCAGCCCGACTCTCTCTCTCTCTCTCCTCTCTTGGCGATTTCAATCGCCATCACTGTCGATCAACTTTTCGGCCATTGTGACCGGAGAAAATTCGGGAAAATGACACCACCGTGTTCCTCTCGAAATCCGCTACAAAACTCATATAGTTTTGAGGATGTTTGGGCACGGGTGAGATTCAACCTCGATGACTGTGATGCTGCCACCGGGAGGCGCCTCCGACAGGACACATGTCATCAAATTAGGGGTTATATTGCTTAAATGGGGTAAAAACCCCCCATGTGCAATTAAAGTTACAGCGGGTCATGATTGACCCGATTCTAATAAGTAGGTAATCCTTTTTTCTTTGATTCTGTGAAATCTATGCATAAAATCCTCTGTGTTTTCTATGAATTAATAGGATTATCATCTTTACTTTTCAATTAATCGATTTGCATGACTCATGACCCCTTTTGAACTGTTGATTTGTTTAGGAACCTGTTTACGCTTTAATTTTGCCATGGTTAAGGGTTAAATCCTATGATTGAATCTAAAATTCAGAAATTGCTATAGTTTATTTAAACCGTGTACCATGTATTATTTGTACAAGTTCATGACTGGTTTTATTAAAATCTGAATTGGTAGATTTAATTTACACGATTTCAAAGGATTTTGATTGATTCTAATTTGAATTTGTGGCATGATCATTGGCATTCTTGTTTTGGAGTCTGTTGAGGTTCAAACCTGTTTGGGGGGGGGGGGGGGATTTATGAATCTGGACTAAGTTAAGCTCGAGGGGGGATTCTCAAATCAATTCAGGATTGATTAACCTTAGATTTTGGGATTGACTACCCTATTTTTGGAAGATTGACTCAGTTTGTCCCCTATTTATTCTTGGAAAGTTGTATTCCTTACCTTATTGATTTTTTACCCGTTGCCTTTCACATTCCTACTTCTCACCTATAAAAGGACCCACTTTCGACTAAAAAAAAAGTCTGCTGGACATAAAAAATTCAAGAATACACTGATAAACTTAAGAAGAGACCTGCATTAGTTTCTGGCATCCTACTCTCTCTGTTTGCTTGTTTATTTGGAGGCTGTTACTTACAGTTTGAGTGCTGGTCCTGGCATATCTTCTTTTCTGTTTGCATTCAAACTCACAGTACTTAAAGGTATTCATTCTTTTCCCTGATTGCCTGTTACTTTCTGCATATATGTGTGTGTATTATGACTATTCTCTGTTAAAATCACTGGTATGCACACTGTGTTTTGGTTCTGGGTAGTACCTGCATCTTTGTTTAAAATTAAGCCAACCTTGCCAGGATATAGTTAGAGGCATGATGCCTCACCTCATTACTGCTTGCTTGATGCTCCTGTATTGCTTCTTTAGCATGATTCCTTGTCTTACCTCTGTTGTTGCCTAAACTATTGGTTTGCATTACCCTCTTTTGAATGACCTGCACATCTGAAAGACACACCATGGTGTACTGACTGCACTGGTTCTTGATAGACCTCTCCTTTGGGGTCAGGCTTTCCCTTTCCCTCACCCCCTGCTAACTCTATTTCTTGCAGCTGTGTTCTATTGCATGCAGAACCTTGAGGGTTCAATAAGATTAATGTCTGAACTGCCTAAACTGGTTCTGGTGGCTTTGAAATAAGGAACCCCTGACTAGTGATACTCATGAACCTTGAAACCTAGATACTTCTTTGAGAAACAGGTCCTTCTTCCTTTGGCCAATACCCCCTTCTCTTTCTGTCTTTCCCCTTAGGAACTGTCCCCTAAATCTTTTGTATTTGTTAAGTGCCCTGCTTGTATCTTCTTAAAACAGGGGTACAACAATAATGTTGTACCAAACAGGCTACCCAGGAGCCATTCTCTCAACTCTGTCACCCCTGCGTGCATTGCATCATATCTAGGCCTAAGTTAAAATGGTTCCGAGTCATTTCTTTTGTGAAAACTGATAGAATGATTGAGTTCCCACTTTTCCTTAAGATCTGTACACTTTAGAAGTCCAGAAGCATGATCAGTTAGTGTCGTTATTAAAACTTGTGACAAAAAGGGGGCTGTATGTGCTTTGCTTGCCTATACGAGATTATTTCTAAAAATATAACTTGCCCCTCTTCCGTATAAACAGTCCAGGCCCAAAACCATTTTCAAAAAAGGCCTCCTACATGCTTAAACTGATTTTTTGACACGACCCGAAATACGGTTAGGCCGTGCGGGCACCCGACATCCTTCCCTAGACCCGTCGGGCGAACCCTTACCAATTAAATTAGGAAAATAAATATAATTCAATTCATTAATAAGTACAAGACTTAAAACAAACACTGACATACTGATACCTCTAGGCTGTACAAAAAAAATTACAGCTGACTACCCAACATACTAGGTTTAGGGTTATCCAGACTAGACATCTAAGAGTACAAAAGAAGACAAATACCTCCTGAAGGGAGCAAAATGCAGCTGAATTAATAACCAATAGACTGGTGGCCATCCGGAATAAAAGCTGGCTCACCCTGACAGCTGAAATCGTCTTTGCTCCTTCACAACGTGGCGAACTCAATCCTGGAGCACACCTGCCGAAACGAAATAAAATAGACAAAAACAAACAACAAACAAGGGTGAGTCAAAGGACTCAATAAGTGGGGCAGACTAGCCACCTCAAAGAATAGGACAGCTAGCCAGGGAGAAGAAATAGATAAACCAAATTTCTCTTATTTAAATTATAAAAAGGCAGAGCCAGATAACAACCCAACACATGTATGAAACCATAAACTCATCAACAACCAGGAACGTAAGATAACCAAAATATATAAGTATCCCGAACACATCAGCAATCAGAAATACATCCTGTTGCGGCGTGCAACCCGATCCATATATTCATCCTGTTGCGGCGTGCAACCCAATCCATATATTTATACCGTCGCGACGTGCAACCATATCCATATATTTATACCGTCGCGACGTGAATCCCGATCCCCGCAATCCAGAATACGAGCCAGAAATATATAGGCAAATTGAGATATGTCCACGATATAGTATACATACCGCATACATAAAACACAACACAGTACACACAATAGTCAGTATGCGGTGCAATGAGATGGGATGAATACTGTACGATGCAATGCAGTCACATATACCTGAAACCTATCTCCGGCGCGGGACTCTCATCGTCTACCAGGAGATATATGCAATAATGACCCTTCACCGCTGCGGGACTCTCATCGCCAACCGGGAAGTCTATGCACTGATGAACTTTCACCGGCTCGGGACTCTCATCGATTACCGGGAAGTATATGCAATGATGACCCTTCACCGGTGCGGGACTCTCATCGCCAACCGGGAAGTGTATGCAATAATGACCCTTCACCGGTGCGGGACTCTCATTGCCAACCGGGAAGTATATGCAATGCTCAAAACCAGAGTGCAATGCTCATATGCAATACCAACAATAGGGCTTATCATATAATATACTATACAATGTAACTTCAAAGCTAAGGCGTAATGAGTACGCCTATCGGCAGCTACACACGTAAAGAACACGTGGTAGAAAATTCATGAGGCCAAGTGCCTCCAAGAAAATGGATATAAACACTTACCTCTCTCAAAAGTTAGCATTGCGACCAACAACCGCGTTATTTTTTTGAATTCATTGCCAAACGATCCCACTGTGATCAATAAGCAGAAAAATATATCACATTAGGCTAAAGGCTTCATTCCTCACATCTTAGGGCCATCCAGGTAGGAACCTGATACCCTATTTGCATACGCAATACGCAGGCCAGGCCTATGTACAGGGTTTAAGGCCACATAACCAAACCCCAAATAAATTACATTTATAAGTTGCGCATAACTCACTGAGTACGAATATATAATCAATTTCATTATCGGGGTCCATTTGACCCTTTAAACTATTAATTGAACTTATATGATAGTATCATTATTCAAAGTATAGAAATCTTAATACTTACTGTTAGATAGTGCCGAGAGTAGCAGCTTTCTTATGTGTGAATTGTAGCTTCTAGCTATAAAACTAAGCAACGAAAGTTTCCTCCATAAAAATTTGTATCATTTAATTTCCAAAAGATGTTTTAGAAAAGGTTGTCACTGCCAAGTCTTGATAAAGAATGAAATATCAAACTTTAGTGCTATATAGATTTTACTAGATGTTTCACAATACATATCGTAGAAATAGTGGGCCTAAGCCCATAATATTTACCATGAAATCCTATTTATCCAAGCCATTATGGGTACCAAAAACTTTTGGCCCACTTACCACTTATTGATTCCATTATTACTTACTTCCTATGTATATAAATAAAAATAGTATACCCAACAATAGATATATAAAAATACATATACACATATACATACGTACTCTTCATGTGAATATATCTCATAATTTCTCGAATCGGATTTCTGAAACTCAAGATGCGAATTAAAAGGAAAAAGATTAAATTATTAATTTTTGGAACTTTAGTCGAAATGAGCCGAACAACCTGAAAATTCACTTCAAAAATTCACACATGTCACAAATAATCATACTAACCTAACGGCGCTTTCAAATTTCGAATCGGAGCTCATTCACCAAAATTGAGCTTGAAAATCTCTTTTTAATATTTATTGATAATAAAAACTGAAATCTTCTTTCGATGCCTACCAAACGAGGTCTGATTTAGCTTAAATTTTACAGACAGGTCCTAATGGACATTAAAAATATTTTAAAATTATCGGCACGCCAATCGGAGTCCTAACTTCCGAAACGACTGACTGAGGTCGTTTCATTTTTAACCTTTACTATCGTCCTTATACACTAATCTAATAGTGTATAGGGGTGTATAATGTAATAGGGGTCATTTATACGCTTTAAAACTATATTTTTGAAAGTATAACCATCATTTAGATTATGTATTTGCATGTGTATATCTATATATGTACTTATAACGTGCGACAGCCCATTATTTGCACTTATGTAATTTTGTGGTCCCATTTTTGAAAACAACCCCTCTTGCCTATATATATCTTCCAAAACTTGACCCCTACACAAAAAGGCCATTAAGGTTAGGACTCGACAATTAATGACGAGTCACACCGACCCTAAATGAGCCAATATTTTATTTTAAAACAAACCCCTTTCGATTTCTTATTAAATCTGAAATTATTTGCAAATTAGTCTACTTATGCAAATGTCTTTCCTTTAAAATGTGTTAACTACATATGTAAGTTAAATTAGAATATCCATTTGTATGATAACACTTGTTTACGATTAGGCTTTGACATTAGAGGCCATAGACGCGATTAGGCTTAATTATTGGACGAATGTGAAAGTAAGTTATTTGTATATGCGTGTATGAGCATGTTCCATCTTAGTTAAAATGCTAAATTCCCAAGTTAATATGACATTATATACTGTTTACATCCCAAAATTAAGACTCGGACGGTAACCACTTTTTGTGGGACTCAGGAAAGTGCCTAACACCTTATTCCCTGAGTCATTTGGACTTCTTACCCACATAGAATCTCTGAAATAGACTAGTAGACCTTTTGAACTTAACTTTAGACGCTTAGGTGACCTAATACGCCTTAGAAATTATATTAGGTGGCGACTCCAACACTTAAACTCAAACGAGTTCACCCAGTCAAATCCGAAACCCGACTCGCCTCGAGTTGAGTCCAAAAT
This sequence comes from Petunia x hybrida, assembly GCA_037355625.1. Classification (NCBI taxonomy): domain Eukaryota; kingdom Viridiplantae; phylum Streptophyta; class Magnoliopsida; order Solanales; family Solanaceae; genus Petunia; species Petunia x hybrida. Next base: position 19,755,407 of record JBBBVM010000007.1, read on the forward strand.
CGGGTATGACACAGTTATGCAAGCTATTTCCCTTGCTACACTTTCTTCGTCCCTCGCTATCTTTTCAAATGAACCTTATCAAGATGGCCAAGGGCAGAACTCAGAAGGCCAAACTACTCAAGCTTGCTTATACTGAAAGTTGAAAATTTAATTGGTGACTGATTGATTCTTTCACATGTTCTTAATTAGGAGCTAAAGTAGTGATGGAAATATTGTCAAAAAATTTTTATGAAAAAATAATATGTTAAAAGACAAATAAATTTGTCACCGTAACATTCTGTCACAAATTTGTGACGGAATATGTGGTCATAAATCTGTCACAATTTTATGATAGAATAAAGCCACAAAAGAGTTGTATAGTATAGCAATAGAATAATTTGTGTCACACTTTTGTAACAGAAATGCAGTCCGTCATAAACGGTTTTGCGACCCTCAATTACGAGACGACAATGATTTGTGACGAATTTGTAATAGAATCGTCCGTCACAAATTTGATTTTTTTTTAGTGTGTGGGTATGTAAGTTTTACCATTTTGTTATATCTGACGGTTCGCATCAAACTGACAAATTAATAGTTTTCAAATCACACCGGCTTGTAGATAATCAAGAAAAATAGTACACCAAAGAAAACATAAACATGAACCTCAAAGCAGGGTGAAGAATGACAAAATTCGTTCTAATGTATATTCCATCACAAAGGACTTGTCTAAGCTCCAATAATTTGTATGGACTGAAATAAAATAAAGAAAATTTTTGAAAATTGTAGTTTAAAATAAGTGATTAGTATTTGTGTGGCTATAAATCATCTCTCTGATGACACAGTGATAAATTTAAAGTTAAATTGTTTCCACATTTAGAAAGGGGTCATGCTTTTTTGAACGGACTAAAAAAAAATAGGTTCACATAAAGTAAAACGGATGAAGTAATAGTTCTATTCGTGATCTATATATCTATAATACTAGCAAAGTGGTGTGATCTATATATAGACACGCATTGTTTAATTTAGTTAATCCCCAATTATTAGCTAAGATTATTACTTGCAGATGCGTCTTACACGAGGCATTGTGAATAAAAAAATTATTTAGAGTGGATTTTGCAAGGGGAAAAAAAAAAGATCATCCATATCAAAAATAGTAAATAAATGGATTTGCCTAGCAAGCAGATATGAAACATTCCAATATTAGATTTGGGCAAAGAAACTAAGAAAGTCAGAGCTGAAACAGATCAAGTAAGAATATATTAATTAGTTCATTTCGTGCTCAATTATTTTCTTATCTACTCGTAATGTCTCCACTTTTGTCATGGATCATGAGGGATCATCGCGGTACCATATATTTATGTTAGTTTGTGCAATAATAGAAAATGCATATCACACATATCTGTTCTACTTTAATAATTCAATTGTCAGAGCCATCATATCCGAACATTACATCAAGAAATCACATAATTTCAACTAGTCAGGGTGATGATACACACCATTCCAAATTGCCGCCCGGTTTGGCGCACCTGACGTGGCCAGAGTATGAAAAGTCCAATTTGCACTTGGGCTTGCAACTCTGACTTCCACTCGCCGAGAGTGGGCAACGTTTTGCTACTTTGCTTAGTTGGCATATGGCCCACGCGAATTAATTACGAGTAGATCTTTTGTTATTATTTTTTTGGGAGATAATTGTATACCACATTTCTCTATTTATTTTTAAAAAGTACCACTTCCATTATCCCATCCCAACCAAATTTTTTCAAAGTCAACATTTCTCCTAAAATAACGTAGACTGTATTTAATTATTTCTTTCTAAATAATCAAACTCTCCTGAATTGTTATTCCTCTCCCCATTTACATAGTTGTCTTATTAATTGAATATAAGGACAAAACTTGTTGATAGAAAATTCAATGTGAATAATATAGCGCATATACTATTTATATTACTGTAATATACTATACATTAATATACTATATATTGATATACTATACATAATATATGACTATTAATATACCTTCTGTATGTGCATAGTATATATTGATATACTATATATGTAGTAATAAACTATATATTGATATATTATGTATATTATCATTATTGTACCATATTGTTTATATATGATATTATAGTCATATACTATATATTTGATCACAAATTTTAAATTTGTTGGTTTGATATAAACCAAGGTTCAGAGGTGGCGGTGATAAATTTATTTAAATAACAATATTTTATTTATGAATGCACTAGATAGAAGTTTGTGGGAATATTTGTTGAGATTGTAATTGACTAGGATTCCGTTTAAATATGCTTAAATTTAGGAGTACTCTTCCAGTGATGGTTTCAGATGTAAAGGGAGGATTTACTGATATCTACCTATATGGATAATAACAATTGTGGTATATTTGCAATTTAATAAATAGTACCATAATTAAATGGCATCGAATGAAATAAAATCTTATAAATTAGGCAGTTGTGAAAAAATCCCTATTTTTTTCCGGTTTCTCTCTCGTCTCTAACTCTCCCTCCTCTCCCCCTCTTTTTATTGAAGTTCATTTACTACTGTTTTGGCCGTTGTAAATTTTTTTTTCACTCAAACTCAGCTCGAAGCATTGTTCACTCAGCTGTAGTGTTTATTATCCTCGTATAGTTTCACAAAGATCTGGAACAATGCAGAAAGAAAGTAATAATTTTTTTAAAAAAACTTGATTAAAAATTTCGAATGAAGCCCGCGTACTCACTGAACTCGACCGGAAAACTGAATATTTGTTACTCGCTTACATTGGCGACTACAATTGCACGACCCTTGTTCCTCCACTTTTCGAGCAGATGATCTTCGATTCGTTTGTTCCCCTCCCCTCCCCCGGTAATTTCTTTAACTCACGCGTATGTGAAGACGATTAATTAAAGAAAATGCTATTTGATGCTGATATAGTTGAGTTGGTATTGCATCTGTCCATGGTATTTTAGCATCAGGTTTCTTTGAACATCGTCTAAACACAAGATTTTTTGTTCTTGCTGAGCTTGTTTGTACCGGAAACTTGTCTAGTTACAGTATTATGTGGTGTGGTATTCCGTGGTGTAGTATTCCGTGCACAGATGTTCCTCCAAATACTCCGCTCTTGACTAATATTGGTCTATGTTCCCCCGAATGTCATATTAATTTCTGTTTTTATTTCCAATTACCATTGACGAATACAATTGAAGTCAGAAATCAGTCCATTAGACACGAACTAAATCAAAACCACAAATTAATAAGCACTGCATCAGGATTGAGCAGGTACGTTGTCTAGACACCTATTCATCCACAGTAGAAGCAGGTGTTTCGTGTGAATCAACGCCTTCTGCTTGACACCATCAAAGAGCGGATAAGTTAATCCCAAAGTTTCAATGTCAACAACACGCAGATGACTGTTAACTAACGGGTGCAATATTGCCATGAATTGCATTATAAATTCATGTGTCCTGCTCCGACTTCTCCTCAGAACTTAGAATCCATTAATTTGCTGCAGTTACCATCACTAATGGCAGGTCCTCTGGTTTTAACCACCGTACGTATACCGTCGTCCTCAACCAATAGGGTAATCAACGAAACCATTGCCGTATTAGTTCTAATTTGTTCATTCTGTCAACAGGAGCAACGCAAACACATAATTGGACTATTTTTGGGCCACAGCTGATTAATTAGCGAATTGGGCCGCACCATCAATGAAGGCATGTGCTCAGCCCATGTAGAGTAAGTCTTCCAACACGTTTTCAGCGAGTCCCCAGGAGTTGGGTCGCATAATCTATTCCCGCACGTATGAATCCTGATAGGAATTCAACATTCCCACACTCGCTGGCGTTTAAGTTTAGCCAACGACATGTGTAAAACAAGGACACTTGTTTAATCGAATTTTAGGTACTCTTTAATATTGAGCAGTTATCACATGCCCTGGTACTTTATTAATCAAGATGGGTAGAACTTGTTTTGGTTAGTAGACAAGTTCTTTGCCCTTGCAACAATACAAATAACGGGAATGCACGAAATCAGCCCAGCGGATGCAAACTTGGTGTATCGTACATGGACAAAAAGGAGAAAGTCAATACTGCTACTAAGTACTAAGTACATTACAACTTCAGACTGGACAATCGTTAGACAAGTACAAGCGCACGATCAGTCCACGATGAAGTAAGTACTGCATATATTGAGCCCAAAAAGGTGATACAAAGTATACACATCCCTAATAATCCAGACTAGAACCAAAGCTACCATCATCCGAACTTAAATGTGAATGACAAAGAGCTCCCATCTCAAAGTCAAACATCGGAAAGGTTAATTTCGTGGTTTCAACGTCAATGAGACATAGATCACAATTGACAAATAATTCACGGCAGCCGTAAATATCTGTCATATATCCGTTCCAGTGCCCCGGCCCCTGAAAGTGACAGCACCCGGTCTCTACGACTTTGCTGCAGTTTGCCGAACCAATCATCCTTTTGAGACGTCTTCTGCATTCAATCGTCTTATTTCTTCCGTCGGGCTCCTTCAATAGACTAAGCAGCACTTCCATCCCCGAGTTGATGCTAATTTCATCTTCCCTATCAAACATCAGCAATGCAATTCCGTAATTGTACTTTGCTTGGGCCACAGCTGAATTATTAACGAATTGGGCCTCGCACGAAGAATTATTAGCGACTTGGGCCATATAGTGTAACCCCTCCTTGTTACCGGCAACAAAAAACACATGAGTCCCGAGAAGTAGGGTAGCATAATCAATTCCTTTGCTGCTCACTCCATATAGAAATTCAAGATTTCCACGGTCGCAGCGTTGCAGTTTATCCATGATCTTCTCCAGAGGCAGGTATCGTTGAAATTGCCCTGTAAACACCAGCTTACGTGTAAGGTCGCACCTGAAATTGTAAAATGCATGCATGGTAACGTCGTGGCAAGTACTAAGGTATAAAAAAAGTGCATTAAAGAATCAACAAATTATTCTTGAACTCACACTAAGGTCAGATTTGAGATATCAGCAACAAAAGGGTCGGATTCCATAAATTTATGGATTATTGATTCTACAACTGTTGCTGGAAGGTCCAGTAGACACGGTTCTTGCTTCATCACGTTTGGACAAGTATACGAGCACAACAATTATTTTTTCTAGATGGAGGACTGAAACCCCAATATGGTTTGTGAGAAGTATTTAAAAGCTCCACTTGAACTTCATAGACGATGCATTGAAACCATACACAAAACATAAATACTACAACCCCAACTACCCTCATCAAAAGTCCAACTACACTGGATGCACTAAATACGCCAACTACCGCTTTAGAACGCGAAACGTCAACTCAAATGACTAAATGGAGGTCTGCAACTATATTTTTGGAGGAGTACTATTACAAGTTTCACTTCAAATCAACTCAATATAAATTAGGTAACCTTGTGCTGTGAAAGGTGTATGGGTGGCTAGTTAATGGTTACGATCAACAAGTAATACGATGACCAAGATTGGGTTTTTACATCTACTAACAAGAACCACCATACCCCTTAATGCTCATAGAATAATATGTTCTAGTGTTGGTAAAAAACATTGCTTTAGGACATTTTTCATCAAGAATATTCAAAATAATATTGCTAGTTCTGAATTTTTTAAACTTTTGTCATTAATAAAGAGAAACCGAAAAAAAAAAATTAACAGGATGTTATAAATTCATTTATATGTGTGGATGACCACTACTCACTATTGTTCAATTGTAACATATGGTTTACTACCCCCACTTTCTCTTACTTAATTCCTCCCCACTAAGCGACCACTAATTCCTTATTAAGTCACTACTTAATTCTTGTAACCTTTGGGTTGATTTGTAACCTATGTATTTGTAACCTATGTATTTGTATCCTATAAATAGAGCACATTTGGCTCTATGGAAGACAGACTTGAAACACTTTGAGAATACAAGTTCTCATATACTCCTCTCATATACTTTTAATTTGTATTGTTCTACTTTACTACTATTAGTTTTACAACACAGGAGATTTTTAGTAAAATGACTTATGATTAGGGGATTCCCACTCTAATAATAATAATAAAGAAAGAAGTAAATATAATTTATTATAATAAATATATAATATGATGTCATAAAATATTCAAAAATATTTTGTTAAATGTAATTTGTATAGAGTAATTAATTTAATTACACTTTTTAATATCAGTCTAAAATATGCAATTATAGGGGTGAGAATTTTAAAAAACCAAGTCTTCTTAACGTTTATGTTTATAATTTCATGTCATAAAGTGTGCAGAAATTAAAGTGATTTTTACATTGTATAGACATGTGGAAGTGTCTTTAATAGAAAGGAGGGTGCTATTTGGCCACACCATTCTTGGCCACACGAGTGTTCCCGTAGGTTCCATGGTGCTTTATATTTCTTTAAATGCATATCGACAACCAGTGCAGAATCAAGCTCCAAAGTTAAGTTGTTTGTGCCTCTGCTAAGTCGTTTGTGCAGTTGTAGTGACTTAGAAAATTCTAGAATCATGCAAGCTGAATGATCTCTAAGTACTCCCCCTACTCCTACCATCCCTTCTGTGATCACTGAGTTCCCATCAGAGTTAATCTTGAAGAAGTTTTGATGAGGTTTCTCCCACCCGACAGGAAAATAAGACTATAAGAGAGGGGCATCTTGTATGAATCAGTATATTCAAAGATTTCCTTCCAAGTCGACCTTTCAATTGCTCAAAGTTTTCAGCAACTAAAAATTTCACATCATTAATAACCTGATGAACCACTCTTGATAAAAAAAAAAAGCTTTGTTGACCATACTTGATAGTACATCTTCTTTTCGAAAGATCAAAAGTGAAAGTAATTTGGTAAAGTTCTGCGAATAATAGCTCTTAAACCATTTTCATAGTGACAGCCCCACCAACTCCACACAGCAATTCTACTATGTTGGACGTTCTGTGCAACTGCAAGCGAATTTGCAAAGAAACGCCATATTTTCTTATCAAATATTCCATTGTAATGAAATAACGGTCACCTTAATGTTGAAATAGTGCGTGTACTTCTGCATTGAGGCTGTTGAATAGATAAACATGATCAGTTGAAGAATGCACAAAAAATGATCTCGAAAACCAGATACACTGAATTGATAAGATACAACTGTACAAATACAGGAATTCCAAAACATGCATAGCTACAATGATGGGAACCACAAACTAAATGAATCTACTGGGCCTTCGTGAGTGCTATAATGAAGTAGAGATGGAAAGAGAATTGTTTCCACCCAAAGTAGCGTTAGATTGGACGGGAAACCACACCACGATGCAATCTATCAATGTGATATTCGACGCGCATTTGGCCGTGGTGGTATTATCAAGCCAGACTCCAGTTGTGTTCCTTCACTGCGGTCTCCACAACCATAAATGGGAGTTACATTTGTAGTTGCAACATCTCCCTTGCAGACAGGGGATTCCCTTGTAGCATTCGTTGAAGTTGAATCAACGCAAGGTAACTGATAAAAGCATGGCCAGCAGTACATGTGCCCACAACAAGTCAAGATTGGTTCTCTAGGAACTTCCAAGCAAATTTTGCATTCGAAAGGACCAGCTGGTACCTCACTATCCTCATTGACAGCAGATACATTCCCAGCATCCAAAGTAGTATTCCGAGCCTCAGCGTGCACTACACCCATTAAATACTCAAGCAGTTCGACCCTCCTTTGCATAGGAGCAACCATATCTGAATGAGGAGATGGGGACTCAGAAGGTTGTTGGTTCCTAGGATCCATAGGACACGGTTGATCTAGTCAAACGAAAAGGATAATACTAACATATTGAAATGGCAATGACAAATTGATTACAAAAAAAAAAACTAAGTTTTCTAATCATATCACTAACAACAACAGCTCAAAACAAATAATTTAATAGACGGAAAGGGCCAACAAGCCCCATCAAAAAAAAAAAAAAAACAGACATTGAAGGAGAGTAGTGACCTTACAATGGTGGAAGCAAACGGCAAACGTAGGACGTCACCAACAACAATTATCCTACCTAATGGTTCTTAATAACAGCCTCTTATCCAACAGAAACCCTTGATATTTATTCCCACGAAAATACCTATAGAATGACTAAACATTTAGAGAGCCTATTTATTTATTTATTTATTTATTATTGTTATTATTATTATAAAAGTGAGAATCCCCTAATCATAAGTCAAAATTCATTTTACTAAAAAATCCTGTAAATTATTAATGTTACCAAAATAACCCTGATAACTATTTTAATCATATGCTAGGGAATTTTCTAACATGCATATGTCGAGGGTAGTCACAAGAACAACTCCTTTTTGTATCTTTCTTACTTAAAAGGTGCTATCACACACCTAAAATTGTTTTGAGGAGGTAAGGTTCTATGTCCCCCTCCTTAATGTATTTACTTTTTGGATCTTAATATACATAGTAGGGTTCTAAGCCTAACCCCGCACCAGCATAGGAGATGAAAGCCTAGGTGGATGGACTTTATTTTAAAAAAAAAAAATTAATATGCATGAGAAAAAATATTGAAATTAATTAGCGCGCAGCCTTGTATTATATGATATGTATGCTTACAATACGTTTTTTAGAATCAAACAAACAGACCTTTCAAATTTCTCACACAATACACAACCAATATTAATGAGTATCTTAACCACCAAAATGTGGCCACTTCTTTAATGTAGAATGTGGATGGCCGTGTAGTTATGGTTCATTTATTGAGTATGAATATGGATAGCTATGGAAAGTAGAGTACTGACTTGGTTATGTGAGGACGCATGCAGAAATGACTGCGATTGTGGTTTTGCTCGAAATATGCAACACTTAAATGACAATATTTATACCAAGAACGGTGTGAACATAATAACTTATGAATTTTTTAAACTTTTGTCATTAATAAAGAGAAACCGAAAAAAAAAACAATAGACCGGCTTCGAAAATTAACAGGAGTTTTTTAAGCAAAATGACTTATGATTAGGGGATTCCCACTTTAATAATAATAATAAAGAAATAAATAAATATAATTTATTATAATAAATATATAATATGATGTCATAAAATATTCAAAAATATTTTGTTAAATGTAATTTGTATAGAGTAACTAATTTAATTACACTGTAATATCAGTCTAAAATTTGCAATTATAGGGGTCAGAATTTTAAAAAACAAATTCTTCTTAACGCTTATGTTTATAATTTCATGTCATGAAGTGTGCAGAAATTAAAGTGATTTTTACATTGTATAGACATTTGGAAGTGTCTTTAACAGAAAATAGATACATTTTTTCTAATTTACTGCATATACATATTTAGACTTACGTAGGTATCATTTTTTAGCCATTTTCAAAAACAGATTATTTAATATTATTAATTAATATGAATTAACTACTTATTTACCTTGTGAGTTATCTCCTAATTTTTTGCTCATATCACTTTCGTTCTTTATTTACAGTAGGAACAAAGACATTCTAGGTGTCATTTACTCCATTGTTCATTCATTATATAAAGTAGGCACAAAGACATTCTAGGTGTCATTTACTCCATTGTTCATTCATTATATAAAGTATACTACGATTATTATGAATATGTATGCACTCAGTATTGTTAATATTTACCAAATACACTGGTTATCATTAATTATGTATTTACATATTAGTATGCACAATATATACTACGAGTGTTATGAATATGTATGCACTTAGTATTCCTAATATTTACCAAATATATTGGTTATCATTCGTTATATATTTACAGATTAGTATGCATAAAGTACTACAAAGTGTTATGAATATATATGCATTCAGTATTCCTAAAATTAACCAAATACACTGGTTATCATTCATTATATATTTATAGATTAGTATGCATAAAATCTACTACGAGTGTTATGAATATGAATCAAATATTTCAAGTTTATAAACTGTACATAAAAAATATACAATGCATAAGAGAATAAAAGTGTATTAAAAAAATATTCTAATTATTATAGAGCTAGATAATAAAAAAAAAAGGAAGAAGACTGTGTTTTAATACTACCTTTCAGCGCGATATATGGTAAAGCATAAGATCCCAAATGCTGTTGGGATTCTACCACGATTTACGTTGTTGTTTCCCAGTAGTATTTTTAAGGCTTAGAATTACCAACATCCTAATTGTTTGTCTTCAGAATTTAGGATATGCATGAACCTATTTTTTAGCATCTTTTTTGGTTAGCGATGTATATTAAATATGTCTACTAAACAGTAGGGTCAACTTTAAACAAACACCCTTTGTGAACAGGTATGTTTGTCTATTTAAGCACCTTAATTAGTGCTTCTCACCCTCGTTATCACTACACTTAATCTTTTTTGCGACTGTTCATTTCTTGCGTCTGTTCACACAACTTATTCATTTGGATTTCTTCTCCTATTTGCTTTCTACGTAACTATCTCTTTCCCCTTTCATTGCCCATTCAATCTCACTAATGGTGATTTCTTCTCCTATTTGCTTCTACGTAACTATCTCTTTCCCCTTTCATTGCCCATTCAATCTCACTAATGGAAAACGTTGCCGATGTTTATACACTCAATACCAAACAACAGGTTTCGTTCGTTGTTTCACGTACCATCGATTGTGTAGTCTTTAATTATATTACGTAATCTGTCAAATTTTTTGTTTTTTTATTTTTGATTTTCGATGCAGAGGGACCATGCTTTGTACCTGCAAAAATTAGGACGGTTTACTATAGCTATGTCAAAGGTGAATGCGTTGGAGCTCCGACTGAAGGAGGCAATGGTGGAACTAAGGGCAGCGCATCATGACCTATGCGAAGTGGACGCTGGTCCAATTGCGCCACCGAAGAATGAAAAGGAAGCCATCTTGAAACCTTTGAATAATGATTGATTTTGCTAGTATTGTATTTTTAATTTTAAGTTGGATACATTTGGATATATTACAAGCTATTTTTGTTGGTTTATGGTGTTTCTTCATGTTGAAAACTTTTTTCCACCAACCGTTGCTATCGATGCATGTCATTGAATTACACTTCAATCAGTCCATATTTCAATATCGATACTCTAACTAGATAAGTTATAGTCTGTAATGGGGAAGTGCAAAGGTTAAATGTCCATTTGTGTCTTCAAAATGCGAAAATGATGGACTAAATATCTTGAATTTAACAATTAAAAAATGAAAAATTTACAGAAAAAAACAGCACATAGCCAAACTACTCCCCTGACATCTAATCAATTTGAACCGGCGCACCAAGGGTTCCATCACTATCATAAATAAAGAAATAAAAATAATTTATAAAATATATAATATGATGTCATAAAATATTCAAAGATATTTTATTAAATGTACTTAATTGTAATTTGTATAGAGTAATTAATTTAATTACATTGTAATTTTCTGCATAAAATTTGCACTTAGGGGGTCAGAATTTTAAACAATAAAGTCTTCTTAACGTTTACTCCGTATGTGTGCAAAAAACACCCTTTATGAACAGGTATGTTGCTGTAGTGTCGTTTCAAGTGTGCAACAGTAGTGATCAGGTATTATTGTTCTCTCCTCTACGACAACTTTTCTCTCTCTTCTACGCACCATCTTTTGTTACTTTTCTTTCCCTTTTCTTTCTCTCTTCTATAGGCTTTGGTATCTGGCAATTATCATCCAGCTTTTTATACTTCCTCACCATAGTTCTTCTTCAAGTCTTTCAGCTTCTCATCTTCATCATCTATCGCATTCTGGAAGGAGTAATAACAACAATTTACAAATCGACCACAAATCACAGGGAGGACTCGGAATAAAGGTTCAACTAGAAATTCAGTATTCGTTAACATAAATGTTGCTACCTATGAAGATAGAAGTAAAGCAAAGCAAAGCAAAAAAACCTAGAGTTAGCTGAAATCCAGCAGTCATATATAAAGTTAGTGTTGGGAGAAATTAATCTACAGATATGTGATTTTTAGTTTTGGTGAGTTTGAAGCCAAGAGACACCTGACTGATGTGGTAGTACTTAGTAGTCTTTAGTTGGGCGTTGGTTGTTAATTGTCTGACATTGCTACGCAGGTTTCTCATGTTTATGTGTTTTTTCAAGAACTTTTGTTGTCTATGCATTCTCGTATCTTTATTGAAATCTGGAACATCTAATTGAGAACAGTACTAATCGGTGTGAGATGTTGGTTTGAAACAGAGCGAGGATGTATCATAAGCAGCAACTTCATGACACGACCCGGAATCAGGCTAGGCCGTGCGGGCACCCGACATCCTCCCCTAGACCTATCGGGCGAACCCTTACCAATTAAATTAGGAAAATAAATGTAATTCAATTCATAAATAAGAACAAGACTTAGAAAAAGGCACAGACATACTGATTCCTCTAAGCTGTACAAAAGAAATTACAGCTGACTACCCAACATACTAGGTTTAGGGCTATCCAGACTAGACATCTAAGAGTACAAAAGAAGACAGACACCTCCTGAAGGGAGCAAAATGCAACTGAAATAACAAACAATAAACTGGTGGCCATCCGGAATAAAAGTTGGCTCACCCTGACAACTGAAGTCGTCTTCGCTCCTTCACAACGTGGCGAACTCAATCCTGGAGCGAACCTGCCGAAACGAAATAGATAGACAAGAAACAAACAACAAACAAGGGTAAGTCAAAAGGACTCAATAAGTGGGGCAGACTAGCCACCTCAAAGAATAGGATAGCTAGCCAGGGAGAAAAGAAATAGATAGACCAAATTCATTTTATTTAAATTATAAAAAGGCAGAGCCAGATAACAACCGGAAACACGTATGAAACCATAAACTCAACTGGGGATACGAGCCAAAAACATATCAACAAATAAGCAATGCACATATAAGCAGGACAGTAGTCATGTATCGTAAGTCTATCCAATAGTATGAAATGAGATGAAATGAAATGAAATGAAATGAAATGAAATGTGATGCAAAGGGTCACATGTTCCCGTCGTCCCATCTCGAAGCGGAATACTCCTACATCCGAGGGGAATCCAATCTGATAACCAACTGGAGCGGAATACTCCTGCTCCTGGGGCGGAATACTCCTGCACCCGATATAATATAAACCAGAGGCGGAATACTCCTGCACTCTCTTGGGGCGGAATACTCCTGCACCCGATATAATACAATGGAGCGGAATACTCCTGCTCCTGGGGCGGAATACTCCTGCCCTCAATATGATACAATGGAGCGGACTACTCCTGCTCCTGGGGCGAAATACTCCTGCCCTCAGTATGATATGCAATGTAATGCATATGAATGACAAATATTGCATATGAATGCAATGTGATAAAATAATAACCCTTCACCGGCGCGGGACTCTCATCGACAACCGAGAAGTAGATGCCAACTCACAGCCAGGGTACAATGCTCAGATCCTCATTGCAATACCAACAATAGGACATAACATATAATATATAATGTAAATCCAAAGCTAAGGCATAATGAGTACGCCTATCGGCAGCTACACACGTAAGGAACACGTGGTAGAAAATCCACGAGGCCAGGTGCCTCCAAAGAAATGGATATAAACACTTACCTTGTTACAAAGTTAGTACAGCCACTCAATAACCGCTTTGTCCTTTGGTTTTCTTGCCAAACGATCCCACTCTATTCAATAAGCAGAAAAATATATCAATTTAGGCTAAAGGCTTCATTCCTCACATCTTAGGGCAATCCAGGTAGGAACCTTATACCCTATTCGCATACGCAATACGCAGGCCAGGCCTAAATACAGGGTTTAAAGTCACGTAACCAAACCCCAAATAATTTACATTTATATGTTGCCCATAACTCACTGAGTACGAATATATAATCAATTTCGTTATCGGGGTCCATTTGGCCCTTTAAACTATTAATTGAACTTATTAAAACGATGTATAATATTCCAAGTTTTACCGTTAAAATATATTCAAACACACGTAATAAACTCAAATAACATATTAGGATCATTACCTGAATGTTTCAGGGTGAAAATTCTACTTTTTCCCGGCCCCTTTTCTCATTTTCTGGCATTTTTCTCTTATTTTTGCTGTTAAAATTTCACGCACTCACTTTCTGTTCATACTCTCTGTTTCTGTTCTAATACATATCTTGACCAAGGGCCACCGCCCATGGTCTTTCTCTTTTGCCCTTTTTTTTTTCTTTTTCATTTTCTTTTCTTTTCTTTTCTTTTCTTTTCGCGATGAAAAATAAAACGGTACCCTATAATATTTGAAATAATTCCAACTTTTGCATACAAGTTATACAAAATATATGTAACATACTCACGAAGGCGGATCTCAAATTGGACTCCCGAAACTCAAGATGCGAATTTAAATGGAAAAGAAGTCAAATTATTTAACTTTCGGCATTTTAGCGGAAACTAGCCGAACAATATCGAAATTCACTTTCGAAAGTTCACAAAGGTCATAAATAATCATACGAACCCAACGGCACTTTCGGATTTCGAATCGGAGCTCATTCGGCAAAACCGAGCTCGAAAATCTCTTTTTAATATTTATCGCCAATAAAAACCGAAACCTTCTTCCGATACCTACCAAATGAGGTATGATTTAGCTCAAATTTTACAGACGGGTTCTAATGGACATTACAAATATTTTAAAATTATCAGCACGCCAATCGGAGTCCTAACTTCCGAAACGACTGACCGAGGTCGTTTCATTCTCCTCCACTTAAACTCTCGTTCGTCCTCGAACGAGCCTAAGTCTAAAACAAGATTCATGCTGATAACAAAAAAATTTGCACGACCTTCATAAACTATCCCACGGAATTTTTTTTTCCTCATGATTACAGAATTAAAACTATAACACGAACACCGAACTCTTGGATAAAAACATAGCTGGATAATATCATAACGCCGTTGCCCAGCTTATTCTGACTGTACTGATCCTTCCTCGATCACGAGAGCAGAGTTCTACATTTTCAAAACAAAGATACACGAAACTTTGAATGGGTTAACATGATCCAGCCAATAATTACCTCTTCGATATACCTTTCGATATAGAACAGGTAGATGGAACTAAGAATTAGCTCACGCTTGATACAATAGGGGGAACCTTTTGAAGTACCTTGTTACTACTCACTATAGAAGATTTGATGCAAGCTATATTATTTTTATGAACGCACTATGCAACATCTCAGTTAATTTTAGTGTTGTTCTGCAAGCTCTTTGTGGGAATATAGTTACTCATATCCTAATGTATGTCGAAGGTTCATCTGAACAGGGTCTATCGTATAAGAATAAGGATCACGCAACTACTACTGGATAGTATGATGTAGACCAAGAATGATCTTCAGACAGAACATCTACCTCAGGATATTGTCTTTGAATTGGAATTATTATGACTTGAAAAAGTAAATATAAAAGAGACATGTAGTTGGACCTTCAGCTGAGGCAGAATACCCGCAACATAGTTGATTACATGAGCACTTACAACGCTAAAGTAACCTCTCAAGGAGTTGAGGTGTGAAAGAGATATACGCACCAATGATGGATTGTCGACAAGCTGCACTAGACCTTTAACTCTAAATTTCCATGAAGTAAAACAGCGTCAGTATGAGAATCCAGTTCTAGTTGGATACAGACAGATAGCCCAAAGAAAATCGAAGTCACCATACAGGGTCACTACTGACGGTGTTCTCATGTATAAAGATAGACTTTGTATTTCTGATGTTGCAGATTTACGTGGATAGATTATGATGGAGACACATTATTCCAAATACAGTATTCATCCAGGTTCGACTAAGATGTACCATGATCTTAAGCAGATTTATTGGTGGGACGAAATGAACTGTGACATAGCAGGATTTGTGGCTCAGTGTTCTAATTGCCAGCAAGTTAAAGTCGTGTCATCTTTCCAGACTTTATGCTTTCAGCAGATAGGTACGTATATATGATCAGGTTTCCAGCTTATCTCTGTCATTAATAGATTATTAGTGGGTTTAGCAATGATCGACACTCATAGTAGATTTCTGCCGTGGCCTTACTTTGGGTTGTGAGAAAAGTGGTATCAACACCTCAGAGATTTAATATTAGCATTCAGTATTTGGAGGGAGACTCCTCCACTTAAAGCACAAACTCATGCAGCCATTTGAATAGGAATAACCATCCTCCCACAGTCTGCTGGACTAAAGAAGATTTAGCCAAAAACAGAATGCGGCTCAGACCTGAGCTACTAAATTACCCTCTTGAGTTGCCAAACAGCTGCAACTCTCAAGTTCACAACTCCATACCTTTGCCGTAACACCATCGCCTGATGGATGGTACTTCTATGTAAAAATTTCGGCAGAGTTTCCCCTGAAACTGGATGATCCGCAAAACAGAACCAGCGCTATACCATACACGAGAATGGATACCCGGATAAACTAATATCCAAAACAATAATATGCTTACCCGGCTACAATAACACATACTCTGGCTCAACACAGTGAATGTCACAAGCGGCTACCAATCGCCCAAGCTCACTAGTGCCGGACGAAGAAGAAATGGAAGTGGATCGAGGATAGAAATAATTAGAGCTTCAGAAAGTTCATCTTCTTATTTTCTTGGCTACCAAAGCTAGACTATTTCTGAGTCAGGCTAACCAAAGAATCAAAATTGAAGAAATAGATATTAAATAAGCTTTATGGAATGACATCTATGCCAATTTAGTCTCCCAATAAGAAGGTGATAATTTGCCAGAAAATCCTTTTATAAATAAGAGAAGCTCATAGCATAACTTGACTGTACTAGCATTTTGAACCGAGATGAAATACGTAGATCGAATATTACTTACTAATCACTTTGCACCGGAAGAAATGATAACACTTTCTGATGGTGACGAACTAAAATCCCATCATCCAACCAACACGAAATTCCGAGAAGAGAGATAATCTGATTTGATATAATAAGAGAAGGTGGAACAACAAGATGCCAGGCAGACAATACCGACACTTACTGCCAAATCTCTCACATTTAAACTAGATAAACTAGTAGGGTCCTCACAAATGCCAGGAATAAATCATATCAGAAGCTCACCCCTCTACCGCAACCGATTCTTAATAGAAACGACATCCAAGGAAACCATCGAAACATGATAAGAGACACCATTTCCAGATCGATCGGAAAGATAAATCTTACTTACAGATAAGAGAAGAAGAAACACATGGGTCTACTACATCGGATGCCTCAGCATCCTGCCAGACTAGCAGTTCATAGAACTGCCTCTGCAGCTGAGTCGAGCCACTACCCTGACAATTACTTCTAGAAGAACCACTACCACCACGCTCTCGACCTCTATTGGATGGTGGCATTTTTCTGATTTATTAACATTTAAATGAAATTCCTGCGACTGTGCAGGTGTCTGAGGGCAAAAAGAAGGACCATTGTCTACTTGCTGGAGTAAGGAAAAACTCCTTAAAGGATAACCAGACTCATGACAGTGATAACAGATTTTCATTGAAAATGGAAGCTGGACATATTGTCGATAGCTATAAAGAGCAAAACTGGGTCTAATCTTGATGAACTACTTGCGCACTTTAAGAATCACGCTCTACAAGCTGAGATAACCTGGAAGGTGACTTCCAAAAATAATCAGAACTTCTACCTCCAAATGAGGTACCATGGTTAACCACTAGGGCCACGAGATCTCTTACTTTCCCGTTCTAACTTATGGTATGCCTCGAACCTTCGAGCAATATCAACAACAATATCAAATGAAATCCCGACCTCAATCTTTTGAGCCATCTGGGATCTCAAGGTAAAAGAAAGGTCATCAATAAATCTTTGAATCTCTCGAAAAAGTCATGAACTAGTTCAAATGCATATTCGGCCATTTTATAGAATTCAATCTTATATTCTGAAACCAACAGGCTAACCGACAGGCTACCCTGTCAAATCCACTCAAACTGGAAACACTTTTCATCTCGCTTGATCCTCGAAAGGAACTTTTCCACGAATCTAGAAGAAAAATCGAGCCAAGTTAGTTAATAAGAGAGCGGCCCACCAATTCCAGGCTGGACCCCTGAAACTGGAAAGAAGAATAATCAACACCATATCGCTCGATATAATCAAGAGCCTGAAGGATACGCTGACATCATTTTATTTTAAAAAAAAACTTACACAGGGATTATCTGATGCATGGCTTGAGAATATCGGAAGGTTTAATTGGGTAAAATAATACAATCTCTTCAGATACTCGGACCTAGCCATTACTCAGGCTAGCTAACCAGCCAGAGCAACTGGAGGCACAACACATGCTGCCTTCGGTATATAATTTACTGCAGCAATATTAAGAACCGGAAAAGGAGCTCCCTGAGATCGAATGTGCAACAACCTGCTAGGCTGCCCAGCGAATAATAGGTTCTTACGGTATCTACGTCGCCAAGATTCTCGTAAAGCATCGTAGAGAGCCAAGGGAACTACAAGGCCCTGCTCCCTTGCCCATCGCGAGCTCGTACAGCTGGGACCTCCGTAATTAGATCGTCAGCACGATTAAAAACTTTCGGGGCTTCGTCAGTGCTAGCCCCAGGCTAGACTGCTTCGTCCTGAACTCATTCCATTTGCTGATTTGTCGTACGAGGGTTCACAATTACCATGAACGAATTAACGAAAATACTTTTGCATCCTAGACCGACGCACGATCAGAAAAGAAGGAAGTGAAACTTCCTAAATGCCATCATAGCCTCTCGTAGATAAGTACGGACGTCTACGTACCCATCAGCGAGACTCTACTAGACACTGTCTTAGTCTGGATAGACACTAAACTGGGCTCTGATACCAACTGACACGACCCGGAATCTGGCTAGGCCGTGCGGGCACCCGACATCCTCCCCTAGACCTATCGGGCGAACCCTTACCAATTAAATTAGGAAAATAAATGTAATTCAATTCATAAATAAGAACAAGACTTAGAAAAAGGCACAGACATACTGATTCCTCTAAGCTGTACAAAAGAAATTACAGCTGACTACCCAACATACTAGGTTTAGGGCTATCCAGACTAGACATCTAAGAGTACAAAAGAAGACAGACACCTCCTGAAGGGAGCAAAATGCAACTGAAATAACAAACAATAAACTGGTGGCCATCCGGAATAAAAGTTGGCTCACCCTGACAACTGAAGTCGTCTTCGCTCCTTCACAACGTGGCGAACTCAATCCTGGAGCGAACCTGCCGAAACGAAATAGATAGACAAGAAACAAACAACAAACAAGGGTAAGTCAAAAGGACTCAATAAGTGGGGCAGACTAGCCACCTCAAAGAATAGGATAGCTAGCCAGGGAGAAAAGAAATAGATAGACCAAATTCATTTTATTTAAATTATAAAAAGGCAGAGCCAGATAACAACCGGAAACACGTATGAAACCATAAACTCAACTGGGGATACGAGCCAAAAACATATCAACAAATAAGCAATGCACATATAAGCAGGACAGTAGTCATGTATCGTAAGTCTATCCAATAGTATGAAATGAGATGAAATGAAATGAAATGAAATGAAATGAAATGTGATGCAAAGGGTCACATGTTCCCGTCGTCCCATCTCGAAGCGGAATATTCCTACATCCGAGGGGAATCCAATCTGATAACCAACTGGAGCGGAATACTCCTGCTCCTGGGGCGGAATACTCCTGCACCCGATATAATATAAACCAGAGGCGGAATACTCCTGCACTCTCTTGGGGCGGAATACTCCTGCACCCGATATAATACAATGGAGCGGAATACTCCTGCCCTCAATATGATACAATGGAGCAGAATACTCCTGCTCCTGGGGCGAAATACTCCTGCCCTCAGTATGATATGCAATGTAATGCATATGAATGACAAATATTGCATATGAATGCAATGTGATAAAATAATAACCCTTCACCGGCGCGGGACTCTCATCGACAACCGAGAAGTAGATGCCAACTCACAGCCAGGGTACAATGCTCAGATCCTCATTGCAATACCAACAATAGGACATAACATATAATATATAATGTAAATCCAAAGCTAAGGCATAATGAGTACGCCTATCGGCAGCTACACACGTAAGGAACACGTGGTAGAAAATCCACGAGGCCAGGTGCCTCCAAAGAAATGGATATAAACACTTACCTTGTTACAAAGTTAGTACAGCCACTCAATAACCGCTTTGTCCTTTGGTTTTCTTGCCAAACGATCCCACTCTATTCAATAAGCAGAAAAATATATCAATTTAGGCTAAAGGCTTCATTCCTCACATCTTAGGGCAATCCAGGTAGGAACCTTATACCCTATTCGCATACGCAATACGCAGGCCAGGCCTAAATACAGGGTTTAAAGTCACGTAACCAAACCCCAAATAATTTACATTTATATGTTGCCCATAACTCACTGAGTACGAATATATAATCAATTTCGTTATCGGGGTCCATTTGGCCCTTTAAACTATTAATTGAACTTATTAAAACGATGTATAATATTCCAAGTTTTACCGTTAAAATATATTCAAACACACGTAATAAACTCAAATAACATATTAGGATCATTACCTGAATGTTTCAGGGTGAAAATTCTACTTTTTCCCGGCCCCTTTTCTCATTTTCTGGCATTTTTCTCTTATTTTTGCTGTTAAAATTTCACGCACTCACTTTCTGTTCATACTCTCTGTTTCTGTTCTAATACATATCTTGACCAAGGGCCACCGCCCATGGTCTTTCTCTTTTGCCCTTTTTTTTTTCTTTTTCATTTTCTTTTATTTTATTTTCTTTTCTTTTCTTTTCGCGATGAAAAATAAAACGGTACCCTATAATATTTGAAATAATTCCAACTTTTGCATACAAGTTATACAAAATATATGTAACATACTCACGAAGGCGGATCTCAAATTGGACTCCCGAAACTCAAGATGCGAATTTAAATGGAGAAGAAGTCAAATTATTTAACTTTCGGCATTTTAGCGGAAACTAGCCGAACAATATCGAAATTCACTTTCGAAAGTTCACAAAGGTCATAAATAATCATACGAACCCAACGGCACTTTCGGATTTCGAATCGGAGCTCATTCGGCAAAACCGAGCTCGAAAATCTCTTTTTAATATTTATCGCCAATAAAAACCGAAACCTTCTTCCGATACCTACCAAATGAGGTCTGATTTAGCTCAAATTTTACAGACAGGTTCTAATGGACATTACAAATATTTTAAAATTATCAGCACGCCAATCGTAGTCCTAACTTCCGAAACGACTGACCGAGGTCGTTTCACTTCATGAGTTCGCGGTAAGACATGGTAAGCCCTTACCAGTCTATAAAACGACTAGGGATGGGGGTCCGGATCATCTACCAAAGTACATAACTACCGTCACTTTCAACGGTTTCCGATATAAATCCAAATCAGCTGGACGCTCTGTTAAAGCGGCAGAGCAACTGGCTGCAGGAGAAGTTCTTGCATTACTCCCCAAGGAGGTTCCTGCGTCGCTCTCGGGTATGAAAGTCCTATAATTAAAGTATTTGAGATAACTGTACTTGTCGAGTCACATCTCATTTTGTCATGAGGTAGAAGAAGACTCTGATGGGTATTACGAAGAAGACACTGATGCAGAAGAAGACATGGAGGTAGAAGACATCCAAGATAGCCGTGAGGTAAAACACATCCACTTTGCTATTTGCCATATATACTTGTTTTATCTGTTCAGAGAGTGCTCATTTATAACACGTTATGCCGTTTTTTTCTTCAAACCTGGTGGTCGTCTTGACATTGAGGTAGAAGTATTTTGGTGACTGCTGACTAATGAACTCAGTTGCATGCAAAGACTCGACTCGTCTCTTTGTAAAGTTGAGGATTCAGTGTTTTGTGTTTAATTCCACGGAGTTTGTGCTTATTTCTACTGATTAGTAATATATAAAAGAACATTCACTGGTACAACTAGGATAACGAAAGAAATAAAATCATGAGAATAGATTGTAATGTTCAAGTCACAGAGGAGTGCAACAGGTTTCTAGGAGTCTCTATATTTAGGCTAGGTTAAGCCTCTGGCTTCTAATCCAAATGAAGGCTTATGTTACTCCTTTCTGCTCAGTATGGTACTCTTTGACAACGCTCAACACACACCTCGAATTAAGGTATGAACGGTCATCGCAATATAATTTACCCAACTAGGAGTCGGGGTCGAATCCACAAGGAACAAAGTGATGCGATCAAAGTAGTGGAGGAACTAAACCTATTTGACTAAGCCAAACTAGGATAACGAGGTGATGGAACGATATTATCTACTACTACAAACTACACTAGGAAAGCAAGTAAATATGATCTATGGCCTTCTCGCAACCAAGGAAAGCAAGTTTTGAGCCTAGGATACAATTATAGCACGGGGTTTATATATTATGGCCGGGTCGTTCTAATGTAATCCCTAGAATCCTTCCGGCCTAGAAGGGATTTACCTCAACGGCGCTCGTCAAAGCCATGGTTGAGCTTATAAAGCACTACCCATTACCCGAGGAAAGAAGACCTCTTCCGAGCGTAACTTCTTTTAGATGAGTTAGTCTATGAAATAGCCTATCAACCCAAATCCTCGCTAGCTTCACTATTCTACGCTAACTAATCTCTCCCGAGTCTTTAATTAGCAAAGTAGACGGGCAACTCAAGTGTCGCGAGCACAAGAGTCGAGCAATCAAAACAATGGAAGCTAGATAATCAAAACCCAACAGTATAAATTCCTAGTCATGACTCATTCATATATTCATGTCCAAAATCATATCAATTAATAACACAAATAGCCATGAAATATATTCACAAAATCAATTCTTCAATAACATCGACAACAACAAATATATTCAATACAAAGCATGAAAGTAATGAAAGGAGTACTAAAGGTTGAGAATTTCTCAATGGGTTGCTCCAAATCTTCGCTTTCTTGGTGTTTTCGTTGATGGATCCTTGCTCCAAGATTGTAAAAAAGGCCAAACGATATGTAAACTATGGTAAAACTATCTATTTGTAGTCCCAAAGTAATTACCATATTTTTCCCAAAATTATCCCCAAGTTAAAATAATGAAAGAGCTGAATTTTCATCCCGTAGCCACCCTGGTACCGAACGTTCACCAGATATCCACTTTTTCGCAGCTCAGCTCAGTCGCTGTTTCACGCATAGCCACTTTTCTGCTGCATTTTTGACAGACTAGTCAGTTTTCTTCTTTTTCAACTTGGCTTATTTTGGACTTGTTTTCGTCCGTAACTCTTCTCCAATATATTCAACCTACAAAATGCAACAAAACCATGATAAGTGCACTTATTTCATCAATTTTGCACAACAATAACTCAAGTACAAGTATGTAATGTGTGGTATTTTAGCCACACATCACTCTTTCCCAATCCTCTTGGATGCGCCTTTCGTAGCTCAAGGATAGATTTGAACACAAAACAGTGCGATATAGAATTTACATATATGTTGGTATAGTTCCAATACTTTCACTGAACTGTACTGTAAGTTAGATAATCACTCCCAAATCATCAAAGAAGCTCTCTACTGCCTATATTTGTTAAAGGTCTAGGTGGGGATTTCGGACCCTAAAAATTTAATATATTTCTATGTTACTATATTATTATATTATCTCTTGGTAACTATCCTCCACAGCAAGCACCAAGAGGTGGATATGATCAAGGTAGGGAGAATATGCCCTCGGCATCCATGCAGGGCCCTCCGGGCTGGGAGCAGATGCCATCGGCATCCATGCAGGGCCCTCCACGGCAAGCACCAAGAGGTGGACATGGTCAAGGTGTGGAGCAGATGCCCTCGGCATCCATGCAGGGCCCTCCAGTCTTGGAGCAGATGCCCTCGGCATCCATGCAGGGCCCTCCAGTCTTGGAGCAGATGCCCTCGGCATCCATGCAGGGCCCTCCACAGCAAGCACCAAGAGGTGGACATGGTCAAGGTGTGGAGCAGATGCCCTCGGCATCCATGCAGGGCCCTCCAGTCTTGGAGCAGATGCCCTCGGCATCCATGCAGGGCCCTCCACAGCAAGCACCAAGAGATGGATATGGTCCAGGCTGGGAGCAGATGCCCTCGGCATCCATGCAGGCCCCTCCATCACAGTTTGCGGGTCATGATTACCATCAAAGAGTACAATACACATCAGATAGCCCACAATATCCACCTCCCTATGGTAATTATCCTCCGCAGCTAGCACCAGGATGCAGCATATATGGTTCAGGTTGGGAGAAAAAGCCACCGGTATCCATCCAAGGCCCTGCATTACAGGTCGGTTGTTATAATTACAGCAGGCATGTCTATATGGTCGATGCCTCAGCATCTGCTGTATTCTCTTAAAATCATACTTACGCTTCTGGCCCTTCTATTGGTCCACCTTCTCAGGAAAACTATAGCTACAGGGTTTTACCTTATCGAGCTTACGATCTTCCACAACCTGGTGAAGTGCCATATCAGTATGTAGTTCCATCAGTTCAAGTTTATGGTCCTCGCATGGCCTTTCCGCAGCTGTACCTCTATGATCGATCCATGCCTCAATCAGGTGGTTGTGTTATTGTACCTGCTGCTATTGTACCTGCTGATGCTAGCTATGTGAATAGTGTGTCACCCCAGCCAGGCTATAAATACTATGATGCTAATCAGATGACTCGTGGCCCTTTGTGAATGAGATTGTTTCAAGGAAATTGTTCAATGTTCTTGTTTGTGTGTTGTAAATTTCCCTTAGTTCTTGTACCATCCTTATACCGGACATATTTGAGTATTGCATTTGAGATACTCTTTTACGTTTTTACAACAGGTTGGAGGTCACATTACATAATAGTCACCCTCTTTCGCCAATAGATATGTCTCTTCAACTTAAGACCTCCAATTATTACAAACTATTTCCAACATTATCTTGCCTGCATGCACCCTAAATATTAATAAATAAAAGATTAAAACAAATATTCAATCCATTATAGTGTCTATGTAAGTAAATTTGACCTCATTTCCTTCATCTTGCACATTACTTAACCAAATCGTCTTTATCATTCATCAAACTATCGTCTGATCTCAACCCTAGAGATCTGTCTATTTCAATCCTTAGTTAATCTTTGTTTTTGGGGTTTGTGAAAT
The DNA here is from genome assembly GCA_037355625.1 of Petunia x hybrida. Taxonomy (NCBI): domain Eukaryota; kingdom Viridiplantae; phylum Streptophyta; class Magnoliopsida; order Solanales; family Solanaceae; genus Petunia; species Petunia x hybrida. Next base: position 19,780,455 of record JBBBVM010000007.1, read on the forward strand.
GGTGTTACTCAAAACGGTAAAGGAATAACAATGGAATTCTAATATACCATATATTTGGTGGTATAGGAAATGCATTCTTCTCTAATAAATAAAACGTATACTGATAAAAAAAAAAGTATGATCAGGCACTATGTACAAAGGTACACGGATTTTCATCTCCCATGCATGACTTATTCGTATGGTTCAAGGTCTTGGGAATAAGCCGTATTAGTATTAGTTAGTTGGGAAGAAGGTTTTGAAGGGGAAAGATCTGTTTGAGTTACCAAACACATATAATCTTATGAATAGATTAAGCATAACATAAGGTTAATTCATACTAGTTTCGTGGAAACATTTCCATTCCATAACTTCAGCAAAACACGACCAAGTCACGGCAATAAATAAACGACACAACCATAAGCAAAAGCAATAAAAACACTACCATTAGTGATAGTGATAGACGGTCTGTTAATGATACTGCACAAACATAACAACGAGTAATATTTTTGTCGTAGTTACAATCCTAAATTAACATTTAGTTTGACATCAAAAGGAAAATAACGTACGGATAAAGTAAGATACCAATTCGTCATGACTAATGTATGATCATGGGATCTCCATTTTGAACCATGTTGTGAAATGCTCTTTAGATCCTCATGTCATTTAGTTTAGATTTGATTTAACTATTTTCTTGATTTAATTGTCACAAATTAACTATTTTCTTGATTTCAACCATGTTGTGAAATCCTCTTCAGTCCATCCTCCACTTTAATTTTCCATCCACGAATATTATTTGACGTTTTATTTAGTTTAAAATCTGTGAATACATTTCTCCCTCCTTGAATAACCCCCCCCCCCCCAAACATAATGAGCGTACAACATTATGTCGCGTCTATCCATTTTTATCAAGAATCCTTATCACAAAATTATCATCTAAATACTAGTAGCACACAAGCTGACAAGCAACATATTACACTGCCGACTAAGGGGGGGAAGAGGGGGTGGGGACCAAAACAAAATCAACTCATCACCTTCCACATCACTAGCTATTCCACCGTCACTTTTATGACCTTCCACCGTTTGAATGACACTGTAACGAATTATGGTGTAGATTAGAATATTGAACTTCCAATTTATCAGTCACGCCATCTCATGGAATGAATTATGACCACTTCGCTATAAAACAAAACTATTTCATATATCAATGCTCTATGACTTAGTAATTAGTAAATGCAACCAAAACAAACACAGCTAACAGCGCTCCATCTTTCCAGTTTCAATAAGAATAACAGCCATCAAAACCTCAATTGGGGCTGCTATTTCCTAGTAAGCAATAAGATTGGTGAGTTAGAAAATCACGATGGAGGAACCATCCCTCTCAAATCTCCAAGATGATTTGAAGGCATTAATCATCGAGAAAGTGGTTAGCGACGAGCCATCGAGAACGTCTTTAAGGAACATATCTGAAGTGTAAGCACTAGTTACAGTTGTTTCATTCCACAATATATGGAATTACGTATAAATTACTGCATGCTTTTTTTATTTGGCAGGAGCTGGGATTTTCGACGTATAGTGTTCTCGAGCAGATTCCAGTACTGCCTGTCTCTGTATCTCAACAGTTATAAGCTACCATATGTCGATGAAGCAACTATTTCCTTTATAAGAAGGCTCCATGAAGAAAGAATTGACCACGCATCTCTGTTCTTTGGCATCTACAAGTTCTTTTACGAGCAAAATACTGATGGTTTACCCATCCTGCAGCAAGTTGCTGACTCTGGTATTGGCGATGCAGTATATGCTTATGGGATTGCATTGCTTTGTAATGGCCAGCACTATAGTGGAATAGAAGAGCTTCGGAGGATATGGTCTGACGAAGATGGTAGACTGGATATGATTGTTTATCGTCGTGAACTAAGAAATATGCTTGGTCCTGAACGGTTCGAGAATATCCGAGTTCTCAGATTTTGTGTAGAGAATAGCGCTGGTCACTGGGCTTCTATGAATCCATACATCATATATGGCTATGGTGAGTTGGACATAACTTGTGAAAGGTGTATGCTAGCTGTAGAACTGTTCAAGCTTGCAGTGCCACTGGGTTGGGATACTGATTTGGGGGATTAATTTACTGAAAGTTTTCGGACAAGTCAGCTTTAGATGGCCTCTTATTTGACTACTACTTTAGTACTAGCATTACGTTCTATATCGTGGATTGTCTATATAATGTGTTTAAATGAGACTTGATTATGGAGTCATATTATAATTTGGTTTCCAATACGCATTCATTGTTAGTTATCTCTCTCTCATCATTTCCTCTTTTATTGTTTTTTATTTGCTTGTTAGATATATCTCTCTCACTCATCTTTTCCCTTTTCTTTGTTCTTTCTTTAATTTGTGTCTATGCTTTGCACCTTATTTTATGAGCAACTTATTTTGATTGATAATATGAATTGATTTTAGTTAATATATAGTTTTTATCTTTATGATGAGGCGTCAGTCAGATATACAAATTGAGAATAATTTAAGCAATATATTTTATTGCTTTTTGAAAAATTAAGTGGCAAATTAACAGAAATTTTGAATTATTTCTCATAAATTAATATTTGAAGTTTCTATTGTTTGTAAAGAAATTTTGAATTATTTCGCATAGGTTTAAATTTTGATGGTTACCAAACATATATTAATTGACGGCTATTTATGTGGAAATCCCATTTATAAACTTATAAGCCAATTTTAAGCCCACCCAATCTATCTCTTGGTAGGGTTTCAGCAATTCCCATTACCTCGAATTTACTTATATATTTTTGGAGGATTCGGTAAACCAAAAGTTAACTTTTCTTCTTTTCGCCTCGTCGATCTTCTACCTTCCTCAAAGATATGCCGGACGCTAGTGACCGTGAAATCTGGCCTTTGGGATGGTTCATCCGAACTGAAAACCGTACATGTTTCAATATATGAATATGCAGATCATACTCTACAACTGACGATCTAGTAAGTTTCGTACCACGTTTTTAAAATCTCGGTTATGTTTAATGTAGTTATTTTATTTTAAATCTATTAAACGGTGAACTATTTTATTATAGATTTTCCCCGCGCGCTTAAACCATCTTTTACCAGACGAAACGACGAAAGCTTGTATCTACAGTGGTATGCTTAGGTTCAACATGTATCTCACTGTGTCGCCGTCTCGCAAAAGGCTTCAGCGCGGTTGGTTGCGGTTTGTTACTAGGCGTCGTATCACAGTAGGACAAGCTCTCCACTTCCAAATTTTACCACTAAATCCCCAACAAGGTTTCTGTTTTCGCGTTCATATCATCTCCGAAGATGAGGAATAGATGGATGGTATGTTAGGATATTTGGTGCAGTTTCTGACTATAACTTGGATGTGTAGTATTGACTAGATTTTGTGAGAATTTGATTTTGTGCTGTCTCTGACTTGTTTTGCTGGTCAAAGGTCTAATTCTAATGCCATACTTGGTTCAACCATTGCTATATAAAGAAGAGGTAGTATGTTCGTGTAAAAAAATCAATAGTAGAATCGTGCTTAAATTACATGTCACTAATATTAAGTAATTTCTAGTATTACCTACACATTAAAGTTTAAATTCAATAGGAAAGCACAAAGGGGAGTTTCACAATTACAAGGGTCACCATAGACTACTTTTTAAATAGGAAAATAACAAATGGGAAAAGTACAAGATAAATTTAAGTTCCATTGCCGGTGGGAGGAGAGTTGGGCGGTGTGAACTATACGTCGTCCAAGGACTTGCCCAGAGGCTGGAGGAGAAGTTCAAATATCCTTTTAATCCTCTGAATATCCATAAGTTGGCGGTCCCTTGCTTCTATTAGGGCTCCCTTCACTTCATCAAGATCTTTCTTCAAGTCTGCCATCTTTATAACTGTACGCCTTGCCATGATGTTTCTACAGTTTTGCTATAGTTATTGTTACTGTTTTTTCTTGTGTGATGATGATGAAGAATTTTCGTGCATTTATAGTGAAACGATGTGTAGTGCACTAGTGCTGCGTCCACGCATGATCCACCACGATCTGAATTAACTAGTGAAGGGTTTCCTGTTTAATAGAAACGACGGTTTCTTGAGTTATTCGTTGCATTGCACTCTTTTCAATATTTATTGGGAGTAGTTATTGTAGAAATTATAAAACGTAAACAAATTTTCTCTGTTAATCATTTTGCTTTGCTAAGCCTTACATCATCTTTGCCTTAGGGTCGTGGGGCTCAAAATGCACCCAAAAGGATGTGCTTTCTAGAATAATCACAATGACAGTTTTACAAAGAATGTGCTCTAGTCGTATTGTGATACGGATATTACTAGTTCTGAATACGCACGTTGCGTGTGTACCCCAGAGGCCCATACTAAGGAGTATTAAAAATTTAAAACTAAAAAAAACTTATTCTTGTAATGAAAATATGTTATTCATATATTATGATAAGTAATAATAGCTTGAATAAGGGCTAATATAATCAATTATATTGCTAATTAATGCTTAAAAGGTAATTTTCTTAATACGCGTGAAAACACCCAAAAAATCAAATAATATGGACCGCAGGAAGTATTACATTCCAAAGTAAAACAAAAGTAGCAATGCGACAGTAGCATCTTCACTGCTTCCTCTTTCACCACTATAGAGGGAATTTTACAAATCAAGTCATGATTTCATTGGGGTATAAATCGAATACCATTTATAAAATGAAACTTTTGACGATAAAAAACGGGAAAATAGAAATACCACGACCCTAAGACACTAGTGCACTACACATCGTTTCTATTGCACTCTTTTCAATATTTATTGGGAGTAGTTATTGTAGAAATTATAAAACGTAAACAAATTTTCTCTGTTAATCATTTTGCTTTGCTAAGCCTTACATCATCTTTGCCTTAGGGTGGTGGGGCTCAAAATGCACCCAAAAGGACGTGCTTTCTAGAATAATCACAATGACAGTTTTACAAAGAATGTGCTCTAGTCGTATTGTGATACGGATATTACTAGTTCTGAATACGCACGTTGCGCGTGTACCCCGTAGGCCCATACTAAGGAGTATTAAAAATTTAAAACTAAAAAAAACTTATTCTTGTAATGAAAATATGTTATTCACTGGTTATTTTTACCACTAACTGATTTCTTTAATTATGATATTTCTTAATTTTTGAAAGGTGAATTTCAAGACTGCTTATGATTGTTTAGTAAATTTTAGTATCAAGTGAAAACGAAACAGAAGAAAAACACATACAAATGAATCTGACAAAATCTTCACACAGTTGAGAGTTGAGACTTAAGACTCCGTACATTACCCAGGTTACTAATATGTACAAACACCACATATTTGATAAGGTGTTTGGATGTAACTTATTATAACACATTTTGGTCTCTATATTCAATTTGTCTCTATATTCACGTTGCATATATTATTGATTAAATTCTTTTCTTCCCGGACAAAAACAAATAAAAGTACTCCCTCCGGTTCATTTTATTTGATTTTTTAGCCTTTTTTTTTGTCCACAATATTTGATATTTTCGGAAATCAAGATACAATTTTACAGTGTCACCCCTTGCTAATAAATAATATTAAACAAAATGATAAGTAATAATAGCTTGAATAAGGGCTAATATAATCAATTATATTGCTAATTAATGCTTAAAAAGTAATTTTCTTAATACGCGTGAAAACACCCAAAAAATCAAATAATATGGACCGCAGGAAGTATTACATTCCAAAGTAAAACAAAAGTAGCAATGCGACAGTAGCATCTTCACTGCTTCCTCTTTCACCACTATAAAGGGAATTTTACAAATCAAGTCATGATTTCATTGTGGTATAAATCGAATACCATTTATAAAATGAAACTTTTGACGATAAAAAACGGGAAAATAGAAATACCACAGAAAAAGTAAAAACATTATTGTTGTTGACAAAACAGTGGGATGAAGTTGTACTAACATATATACTTACCAGATGGCCAAGCAGAGGTACTTCAGAACATAGTAGGGCTTTACGCATATTAAGATGTATACGCAAAATGGATATGATATATCAAACATGTAAATGAATAAATAAATTGAATGTAAATAACCATTATGAGATATAATCACAGCTAACAATTCCACTATTCAGTAATTACGGGCTGGCCAGCGTGTTGTAAAGATTAAGATGTCTAAAGTGATGTATGAATATAACAAATATGTACCGAATCACATAATTCAGATAAATATCCATTTAAGAGAGTAAGTAAATTAATGAATAGATATCACAGAAATGGGGCAAAAGGCCATCTATGTAGCAATTGCATTTGACAGATACGGAACTTGTATATATATTATCAATTGCAACTACTATTCAAATTCTTCAATTAAATACAGTTAAGAGATAGTATTTGGTTTAATGTACCCATTTAAGGAGGAATATTTATCAATGCAACTCTTCAAAGTCTGCACTTTCAGATTCATGAGAAATATTTAATATACCCATTTATGGAAAATACTAGTAATACTTTTATAACAAATAATTCATGAATTTTTATTTAAAATTAAATTAACTTTTTAGTGCTAAAATTATAGTAGGTAGTACCCAAATCTAGTTTTTGGGTACAAGCATTGCGCGAATTCACATAAAAAATATTACTGTAAAACAATAAGTTAAAAAAAACGGAAAAATCAAGTCCTTGAAATGGTGAGTCAATCATATTTGGCTAAAGCATCAAAACAAAGACAAAAAAACCGTAACCAACAAAGGTTCTTGAAACAAAAGCAGAGTTAAGCAGTTCCATCATGTATTATATCATTACATTGTGTATGGACCATTTCTTTCATCCCTCGATGTTGACAAACTTAAAAGTATTTATTTTTGTACATATAAAGTCACAACAATCTTGACATTAAAGTCATACATACAAATACCCTAACATAGAAATACAATCTTGACATTAAAGTCATATATATATATATATATATATATATATATATATATGCAAAAACAGAAAATATATATACTACTGTAGTTTTGTTGACAATGACTCTTTAAGTGAGTAAAAAGACCCTAAGAAAATTAACTTAAGGTCCTTTATAGATGTAGTGCTAATTCAATTATCTTTCAACGGAGAAGGAGCATTACAGCTACATGTACATTGGGTGATGGGTAATTGGTTTTCAAAATGCAATGACGGTCTTATATAGAGGAGTAATATAAGATACAACAGATCAAATAGTTTAAAGGAAACGGAAGAGTTAATGTGACCTTTCATTTCACCAAATTGCAGCTTTAAATACGTGAAGTGGAAGAGGGAAGCAAACAAGCAATCTAAATCATTGGGAACGACTGCATTAAGTGGCTGCACTAAAGTCCACGTAGGTGTCTTTCTAATTACTCAGTTTATTGTAAGTGGAAGCCTGGAAGGTAAGTCTATCGGTTGGTAAATGTATTTGTAATAAATATAGCTATGAAAGGGCAAAACGGTCATTCACTTTTAACTTAGAGGATTGGCTCTTTTATGATGATGATGAATATGATATGAATGATATGATGAAGTATGATATGATATGATGATGATGATGCACGCGCCATTATTTAAATAATGACCACAGTAATTAAGAGTTCTAAACACTCATGCAATGTATACTGTAGTGTCAAATGTTCAATTATAATTCAACGTGTAGCAGACTAGCAGCCATGATTTTTGAAGAATTATTACTTAAAATCTTCTACGGTAGGTATTCTTGTAAAAATCCCGAAATTATTTATATCATTAATTGCAAGAGTAAATGGAAATTATATAATTATGACGACATGAAAATCACAATCATATCACGTGAATACATATTGCAAGTTGCAACGAGCTGCGTCCTCTTAATGTTATTCTCTAATTCTCTTATTATTTATTTATCTTTTTAACTTTAGCTATTTGAATGAGTTCTATGTTTCGCAGCCATAAGATTAGTCATCTAAGACTGTTTCCATAACATTAATATGTGCTTCAATTTTCTTTTCTCGGGGTGAAAACTTTATGAAACTTACACAACTGATGTGAGTGGGATTTAAAAAAAAAGTCGCATATTGAAGGCTTACCTTCACTAACACATTTCTCATTTGAAGCAAGTGAGGTGTCCATAATCCTATAATAAAAAATACATGCACTGCTCCTCTTCAAAATTTGAATAATCGACACAAAAAGGGAATAACACTACGAAGACGCAGTTTGCCGAACGATGTGTGTTGCAAGTTGCAACATGCCAATATGCCATAATTCCTATTGATGTCTATGACCAGTTAATGCTATAACTAGCTCGTGGCTACATATATTGATACTTTTGCGACTCAAACTCAAAGTCAAGTAGGGCACATTTGATTTCTTACAGAAAAACATATCATATATTAAATATAGTTGCACTGTACACGGAGAATACGGAAGAAGTGGAGATATGAGACATATAGCCTTACCTTTCCGAGTGCATTGATTAAGTTACTAATACTAATAAATACTAAGATAAAATTCATATATCTTTAATCCTCCGTATTAGGAGAATTTGGTGGGGTCACGAACTGGTCGGGATTCACCTCGTTGACGACAAGCAGCGTGCGAAGCATTCTTTGCATGCGCCTCGTGGTCCTGCTGATTTCCTCAGCGACTCTCAAAAAACTACCCCTAAGACGCCAGATATCATTGCTCATCAGTTCAAGCGTGCGGGAGTTTTCCTTGACGTTGGACTCAATAACAGCGATATCCCACTTATTCAATGCGTTGTTGTTGCGGTTGTTGTGTGGGCTATGGTGCCCGTTTGTAGTGAACCTTGTTTCGTTGTTCGACATGCCTCTTTCAGATCTGAGGTGGAAAAATTTTTAGGGTTTAGAAATGGCACACAGAAAGGGTGGGAGCTTTACACTATTAAGACAAATGTGAGGTTTGCAATGGTAAGCACGAACTATTTATAGAATATATGATGGCCGTGTTGCGGTGGTGCATTTGATAATCGTTTGGTATGATGTATTGACTAATTTAGTCCATGAATTAAGTTTTATCCCTTGTTTGGTAGCAAAATTCAATCAAGTACTAGGATTCCATATACAATTTAATGCCTCAATGCAATTGTAGTATAAATTAACACCAAGGCCAACATGGTATTAGTATAAAATTATAAATTGTAGTAGTATAAATTGTAGTAATACTATGCTTATTAATATATGGATAAATAATAAAATGACAAAAATACTCACTCTCAAACCCTCATTTTTAATACATGTATAAGAATTCATTACTAATCCCTGCACTACTAATTCTTATATTATTAATCCATGTATAACTCGTTTCTCTACTTAGTATATGGTCAATTGATAACTCATTCTATATCATGAAAGAATTTCACCAAAAACCAAGACGCGCCATCGGCCTCCTGAAAAAAATCTTTCGTTCCCTGTTTTGCAGGATAAGAATGAATCTTTTCCTGCAGAGTTTGGCATTGGAAAAGGAATGAGCTGTCAGGTGAGTTTATTGACTGCTCCATATCTCGTACTCCAATAAGTTAGACGTGTAATGGCTAAGTTTGCAGCCACATTCAGTTTGTGTAAGATGCAGTGTATTGTCATTTAGTCTTGCAGTTTTGTTTTCGATGTACTGCATGCTTTCGGGCAATCCCAATGGCAGTCATCTTGGCATGCCACTCTACTTTCCACAACTATCTGCGTCCATACTTTAAGCGCAACACTGTCCTTGCCCAATTTGTGATTAAAGGGATATGTACTACTAACTACTACATCACGATTGCTACCCATTCCAATGAAACTTTTTCAAATTGTTCTGCCAGCATATGTCACCCCTTCATGTTATCAACATATGTCACCGATTTTTATTGAGAGTAGTAAATGCTACAATGATATACGATACGACCAGCTCCCATATCTTTAACCTCCAACCCATCAAGTTCACTATTGACTGTGCACTAGCTGGTTAAAACTGTCGTGAAATGACAGTTCATTCGTACCAAACAACTACTAAGACGGGGGTTGAAAGGATTATTTATTAGAACGTCCTTTGATAGTTTTTAAATAGTTTAACGAGTTCTACTTCATCTTGTGATCAGGTACTAACTGATGAGTCCCCGAACATCACATCGTGTAATATGACCAGGATAGCTAGCTGGGCAGTGGGAGATTTAATATTCTTCTTCAAAAATTAACTTACGCATTCGACGTGTACTGATGATACATTAACCTAATTAATCATCATATTACTATAAAAGCATGTCCTCAAAAAAGAAAAAGTCAGATTACCATAATACCCTTCCAAAATCTAACAATACTCTACTTCAGATCAGAAAAGAGAAAAGAAAAAAAAAATACACCTCTACAACATGTTTACTCAATCGTTGCTCTCAGCCAAAGGTCTCCACCACCATTTGCGAAGAGTTGCCACTTTTAGTTTAGATTGATTTATACATTGAAAATCATTTGGCTGTTCCCCCGCACACTACACTAGATCTTCTTTGTGCCTTCAGGTTCGTCCTCCACCATTATGTTTTACTACTAATTAGATTTACTTTAACATTCTATATAAAATAGTGCTATTGCTAGCACAGGAGACGGTTCAACAACATTCTAACACAAAGTTTTGCAGAGCTTCAGGTTTTCCCATGTCAAGGTACGACCGAACCTCTAATCTCTTTCTTCATGTTATTGTTCCTTTGTGTGAGTTCTCATACTTTTTTGACGTAGTATACATGTTAATAGTAATAGTGAAATCATTAATTGGAGAATGATGGACTAAGAGAAGAGATACAAATGAAGGGTAAATTAAAATCACACACGTTAACATGAAAAAGATCATTACGTGTATTTTATGCATAGATATGTTAATAGAATTTATGCAGTTTTTAATGTTAAAATATAGATTTGATTATTCAACAATACAAGGCGTTAACGTGCAACGCACGTTCGTAGACACTAGTGTTACAAAAAAGAGGTACCTAGAAAACCTAACCTTCAATTTAGGGCAATGCAAATTGGCCTATATGGTTGGGAGGTCATCAAATTACAACTCTTCGTTTTTGGCAAGCACTAACCAAACCATGAAAACGTAGGATCACAACGACCCCCTAACATCTTCCGCATGGGAGCATTCGAGGCGAGAAAATACTCACTGGCCTATCGCAATACCGACTTTTTATTCTTTTGACTTCCAGATTCATTTCTAAAACATTTTAATTTAATTTCACTGAGCGTATAAAAAAAATATTATGTGAGGTCATTACAATTAGATTCGCTGCTGGGCTCAGCGTAAAAAAATTATATTAATCACCACCACTTTCATTAATATCAAAGCCACGTTCGATATACAATGTAAAAACAAGTTCCTTACAGGGGGAATTCGGCACCCCAACAAAAGTAGCACTTTACGGGTGATGCAATCTCCTAAACACGCCACTCAAATCTAAATATTCGAAGCTAAAGCAACCTCCAAACTGCAATCAAAGGATACACCTTGCTGATTTGCCATGTGAAGGAGAGAATACTGTGAAAAACTTTAGATCATCAGATAACACATGAGTACTATATCTTCATAGGGTTTACATTTTATCCTACGCAAATGCATATTGAACTAGTAGTTCATCAGATGCGCGCATGGCAGTAGAAGACATCAACAACATACTAAATTGATGGAATGGCTCAAATAAAATATATAAAAAGCGAGGCTGAAGTTTGATTACCTTTGTAGGGTTTATTACTTGGTCTATGGTTTTTGGTAGCATGTACTTTCGTTGATCTGTTACTAACTATGTTTATATTTAATGTATGTTTTTATTAAGTTTGCCCAGATTCGTAGTTGTTAAATTTAAACTCATTTTTAGTCTAGAATTTTTTTGTCACATTTGAATGCCTTAAATAATGTCAACTGGCATCAATTGAGAATAAATAACTTGTCAAATAAATATTTGACAATGACATAGAACAAATCTTTCACGTATCATCTTTCCTATAGTAAATCTTTGACAATCATCATCTTATAGTAAATCTTTGACAATCACATAAAAGAAACGGAAATCTTCCATGTATCATCATTCCTATTCTGACAAATCAGGTTGTCCCATATTCTAACAAAGAATATATTCTCCTTCCATGTCAGTTGCTACATCATACAATGCGTAGAATATTCTTCTTCCATAACATCTCTTCTTGTCTTTTATGAATCCATGTATAGTGGTTATTGTAAGTTGCAACTTAATTGTTACATTAGACAAAATAAGTTCTTGCACAAGTAAGGGACATTATTATTTACAATAGTCAAACTTATACATGAAACAATATATACAACAGCCTAAATTAAACATACATTCAACATAAATTAAAAATTCAATACTTAAAATACATGAAACAACATATTTAACATAGATTAAAGTCTTAAAAAACTAAGTACAACCAGACGTTAACGTCTTGAAAATACATAACATATCAACAAAAACCTTAGACGAACATTGTCCTAACCCTTACATCTAATCAATTTGGACCGGATCATCAGAGGTTCCTTCGCCAGCATAATCAGAACCATCACTTGATGAACATAATGCATCATCATCAGAATCACCACCATCAGGACTTGGAGGGTTTCCCATTATGCGAACATTGAAAACTAATCGACCTTCACATAGCTTGTCCTTGATCTGGAAAAATAAATACTTACAAACCATGATGTCGTTGGCCAGTACAAAATCTAACCAACCATTGCCCAGCCTTTTACACCCTTTTTCAACAAACAGGCGCATGCCGTACACATCTGTCCCACAAATAACACGAACCGGCAGTGGTTCATCAGGCAATCGGCTAAGCACATGTTTTGGAAAGATCTATCACAGAAACAATTATCAATAACGACACTAATTAGAGGCTATTTTAAATAAAAAAATAAAAATTGTTATTAACCAATAAAACTTACAAAGTCATCAGTTGTAACATCTTCCCAACTTAATTCAACTTTCACAGGATCATTAACAAAAACGATTGTACCGGGTAAATGGTACTTTGAATTAGTAGAATCGACTGACATTTTTTTTCCTAATTCTTTGTTAAGGAATGATTAGAGTTAACAGATGGATGAATTTTTTTTTTTTTTTTTTGAAAGAGGGATGAATGAATATCTCTTGGTACAAATGAAATAATGCGTGTTTGGGGCGTCTTTCAATAGGGAAAGTTGGAAACCGCCCTGTTTAGTTTTACGAGGTGCAATTTAGGTTTTTCAATGACCAACTAATTCATACAAAAAGGGTAAAGGACTGCTGAAGTTGAACAAAGATGATGCTGTATTTAAGGAATGAATGGAGTAGAACAGATGGATTATTAGGTTTTTCAATAGGGTAAATGCATTTTCATGATGTTGTTTAATATAGTGACTGTTGTTGATCCAAATTACAGAATTATAATCTTTACAAATTCCCTGGTCAACAAACAGATTTGCGTATAATCCAGTCGTAGAAACATTTAATGTACTTACGGGGTGTTTTTCAATCAAGATCCAATTACGCTTTCACAATTAAGCACATTATATTGAGTTTTTTCCTAAGGATTACTATATTCATAGTTCAAAATGCCCAATCATTTTGGATTGTGCACCCAATTGACGCCCTAATCGTTATGCTTTAATTCTTCCATGTGCACTAATCATTGTAGGTAACACAATAAGCAAACTTATACTGTGTAAAAATTGGCAGTTAAGCTTTTTGTAATATCAATATCACTAAACAATTAAACTGGCCACAGTGCAGATTGTTGTAGTAGCAAAATATGCATTATAATGGTAAGCACCACTGTGAAATTTTACAACGCGGGAGGTATAACCAAACCTCAACATAACAAAACCAGCAAATAAAAATGTGCATCAATAGGGTTACTACTAGTAGATTTTGATCTCACAGACATACATTCAGTTAATAAGCCACATGCTGTTGTCAATAATCGAGATCATCACGGGGTAATCCTTGTCGTCTATCACAGCTTTTTCTGCCGCCTTTACCAAATCCTCTGCATGTTTTTGTTCTGCTTCCTTGCCTTTTAGACTCTCTTTAAGAAATGCAAGTCTACCCACCAAAGATGCAATCTTTCCTGTCAGACTAATAACTTCGCGATCTAAATTATTTGTCGCTTTACTCACACTCTCAAAGCGAGCAACTTCCTCATTACCCTCCATGTTCATTTCCTGAAAAAATTGAATCATATATCGTTAAACTAATCTAGTGGAGCCAGTGTATAGAGAAATGACAAAAAATCAGGTAAGAGAATTAAGTACATTGGACGGGTTTGATGAGGGTCCTTCATCACGTTGAGGCTTATATAAAACATCATAGTAATTCACTCGGCGGATGATGCGAACTTCCCACCTCACAATTGCATCCCCACGTTCAGAGAATCGAAACAGCACACTATCTCCCTCCTCTAAATCATTGTCCGTAATGAATTTTCGCCACCCAGAAGTAAATTTAGTAATGATACCTTCACTTCGACCAACTGCAACTGGCCAAGATCCTCTATCACCGTGAAGAACGCAAACTTCTACCTTATCCGGCATAAATTTAATGATTCTCTCCGGCAGATGCTGTAGTTAGACGAAACAGTAAAAATAGTAGTAACATCTTAAAATTCTATGTTATAACAAATCGTGCAATATGTTTAAAGAGAAGTACCATAACATCCATGTTGATGTACGATTTGGACATTAGCACCTCAAATTGTAGAGGTTCTTCCATTGTTGCTTCGCTGACGCCTCTAGGTTCCTTCCTTGGGAGCTGTAGGTGAAATGTAAAACGTCACTGTCTTTAATTACCGGAACTTCCCTACACAAAAAATTTATTTCCTGCCAATATCATATTAGGTGCCATTAAATAACATATAGTAATAGACGTGTCCATTCACCAAATTGTGCAATTTGGACTTTGCACCCTTGACGATTGGGGGTATTTGGGAATTGCACCTTATCCTATTTACTTTAACGATTTTCACCATAATTTCCTTAATCTGTTGAAAAATAATAAGGAATCAATTGATTTGTTTTGAACTTCCACGACAGTTTTACTCCCTTATTTGAAATTCTTGGATTATAAGTCCTACACCGGAATTGGTATATAACATTACTCAACTACATCTCCTCTTTGATCATCAGAAGGAAAAAATTGCCTTCGGTTTTTATATCAACTAGCCTTTGATTGGACATGCAATTAGCAACTATGGTGATGTTTCCATTCCATTAAGTTCTACTAACGGGCTAAAATGCAGTATTGTTACTTTTAAGTTGTAGTAGCGGAGTATAATGTTATGAAGAAATTTTTGGCCAACAAAAAACATTCAACCATTTCATTAACGGTTTACTAATAAAAAGTTTAGTTCGCAACTGAGATTATATAGATCGCGAAGTGAAGTGAGGTTTGTGCGTCTTGTTTTTGCCTTCTGTACAGGGTAATATTTAAAAACTTCCTGAGGATATAAATAAGGTGGCCTTTTTCTTTGCAATGGTAAGCACAAATTATTTATAGAATGTGGATGGCCGTGTTGTTGTGGTGCACTTACTGTAAGTATGGACGTAGATAGTTGTGGAAAGTAGAGTGGCAATGCCGAGATGACTACCATTGAGATTGCCCAAAAGCATGCGGTACATCGAAAACAAAACTGCAAGAAAACTAAATGACAATACATTGCATCTTGCACAAATTGAATGTGGCTGCAAACTTAGCCATTACACTTCTGACTTATTGGAGTACGATATATGGAACAGTCAATAAACTCACCTGACAGCTCCTTCCTTTTCCAATGCCAAACTCTGCAGGAAAAGATTCACTCTTATCCTGCAAAACAGGGAATGAAAGATATTTTTCAGGAGGCCGATGGTGTGTCTTGGTTTTTGTCTTCTCGGCTGGGTAGTAATGGTTGGGTTCTCGTGAATATAAATAAGATTACCTTTTTTTTTTAGGATAATGAGCACGTACGAACTATAATCTAATTAACATGAAAATTTTTTGAGCAGGTTTAGGGCAAAGTGGAGTATCTACAACCGAGATTCACCTGGCCTATCATGGGTGCTAACCAACCGTTTCCCTTCAAAAACTACTACTCCCTTATTTAGATTTAATTGTCAACAGAATATTTCACCCGCCAATGTCAATCGACACCTCATATTAATGGTGAAGTTCATTTTTTACTACTTCCAAAGGGAGAATTAATGATTTTTTCTGCTAAATCACGCTTGATGTACAACATTCAGTGCAGTGAATGAGCAAGCTTTTCATCGTAAGAAACTATTGACATCGTTTTAGCTGGTCCCAGTTAAGGTGTGTGATCATGTAGTCGTTGTGTAAAGCACGTGCTCCCGACTCCGTCTGTACGTTTCAATTTGTTAGAACCTACATATTCTTCTTTTTTGATTCGTTATAAAAGAATGACTACATCCTAAATTTGAAAAATAAACTTTTTGTTTTATCTTCAATGAATTGATATGTATCCACGCAAACATCTTCAATTACTTTAGACCATAGCTAATCAAGTGTCGCAATTTCTTTATTAAACTTCGTGCACAAGCAAAATTTTTCAAATAAATTGAAACCGATGGGTAGCTAGTGCCCTATTTATTGAATATGATGGTGGATAGTTGGGGAATACTATTGATTATGTCAGAACGCTGCCAGTAATGTTTTGCCCTTTCCTCAAAGGGATGGGAGTAATACATAAAAGAAAAGAAAGACGGAAACAGTAACCCTAAGTCCCTAACTGGCGCTGGATCCTAAATTCATTTTCTTTCATGATATAGAATGAGTTATCAATTGACCATATCCTATCAGCGGTCCACTATCCTTGCCCAACTTGTGATTAAAGGGATATGTAATACTAGCTATACATCACGATTGCTACCCATTCCAATGGAACCTTTTCAAATTGTTCTGCCAACATATGTCACCCCTTCATGTTATCAACATATGTCACCGATGCTTGTTGAGAGTAGTAAATGCTGCAATGATGTACGATACGACCAGCTCCCATATCTTGCACCTCCTACCCATCATGCTCACAATTTACTGTGCAGTAGCTGGTTAAAACTCTCGTGAAAGGACAGGTCATTCGTACCAAACAATTACTAAGACGTGGGTTGAAAGGATTATTTATTAGAACGTCCTTTGATAGTTTAACGAGTTCTACTTCATCTTGTGATCAGGTACTAACTGATGAGTCCCCGAACATCAGATCATGTAATATGACCAGGATAGCTAGCTGGCCAGTGGGAGATTTAATATTCTTCTTCAAAAAATTAACTTACGCATTCGACGTGTACTGATGATACATTAACCTAATTAATGTTACAAAAAAGAGGTACCTAGAAAACCTAACCTTCAATTTAGGGCAATGCAAATTGGCCTATATGGTTGGGAGGTCATCAAATTACAACTCTTCGTTTTTGGCAAGCACTAACCAAACCATGAAAACGTAGGATCACAACGACCCCCTAACATCTTCCGCATGGGAGCATTCGAGGCGAGAAAATACTCACTGGCCTATCGCAATACCGACTTTTTATTCTTTCGACTTTGTATACTATGGTAAAACCTTCTATTTGTAGTCCCCAAAATAATTACAATATTTTTCCCAAAATTATCCCGTATTTAATATTTTCAAGGCCTTAAAACAACCAATGGATAATGATGCGACTTGTTCTTATGTCGATGTCGTGGATAATGATACAATTCCATGCAACTAATTACCACACTTATGTTTCACTTTCACTTGAGAAATCTATAGACACCGCTGATGGTGGCTGAAGCAGGAGCAGCTTCCTAGCTACATCCACTACTTTATGTGCGTACCCATTTCGATGCTCCACAATGCTCATTTTCACAACTGATGTTGAATTAAATAGAGGGAACTGGTTAAACTCCAACTGATGTTGAACTA
Organism: Petunia x hybrida; assembly: GCA_037355625.1. NCBI lineage: Eukaryota > Viridiplantae > Streptophyta > Magnoliopsida > Solanales > Solanaceae > Petunia > Petunia x hybrida. Next base: position 19,798,358 of record JBBBVM010000007.1, read on the forward strand.
GAGAGAGGGAACTGGTTAAACTCAAACTCAGGATCGAAACCTGAGATTTTCGTTAATTTGACGAAATGAAGCTTGTTAAGGGGAGAATTTTTGCAGTCATGGAGTTTTAGACAATCTGCGCATGACAAGAGGAATATCACAACATTCGTTGCGGTAGGTGTTGAGCGCACCGTATTCAGTTCACACACTAAATTGAAGTCATTCAGAAGAACGCAATAAGGGTCCCGATCAGTCTTCATGACTTTGGGGACTCCGTTCAACCAATCTTTTATGAAATAAGTATAACACAGGAAGAAACTGTGCATATTATTTGATATACAAATTTCTCATACAAAATCCATTCTGAATGAAGGAGTTGTTCTGAATGAAGGAGTACTTATGAAATTCTCAAATATTTGGATTGAATGAAGTGTTTCCGAGAAGAAGATTTTGGAATCTACAACTACCACAACCCCCTATATATAGGCGACGCAATATGGAGATCGTGCCGTATAAACAGTCCTGCTCTATTATGGCTAGTAATACGAAACCAGTCGGGGCATCGGTATTTGAACAATTCCAATATAAATATTAACCAATAGGTGAGATTTAAAATATGAGGGGTCGTAAAATTAATGTCTGAAGAATTACTCCCTCCGTCCCAAATTAGTTTTCACTTTAAGAGAAATCGTTTGCCCTAAATTAGTTCTCTATTTAGAATTTCAAGACTAAATTTATTAGTTCTATCCAAAAATTCTCCAAAAAAGTTACTCCTTAACATTAAATAAGGGTAACATAGTAAAATGCATACTCTCTTTATTGATTTTCTTATTGGGCGAGCAATAGCTGAATGTGTCAAATAATTTGGAACGGAGGGAGTAGCAACTATTGAACTATTGAAGCCACTTGCCAACTCTGGCCGTTATGTATTCTTTATTTTTATTTTTTGAAGTGACGCATTCGTTGTTTGCTTCAGATTTGAATTGAAGGGGCTAGCCGTTAGTTTTATGATGATTTGTTTAAAAAATTCTACTAATAGACTACTGGAACTATATAAATAATTTTCAAACATTAACAATAGACTAATCGTACGAGTATACGATGATTCGTATCGCCATGAAGATGTTATGACTTCCACGGCAAGGATTAGGCACCTACTGTTCACAATTAAAACACGTGTACTAACCCCAATTAACCATTCAATATGAATAGACACCTCTTCAAATCATCACATATGCAATCGAAAAGGCACCAAGCCTGGCTTCTATAAATGATAAACATCTGCACAACAACATCTTAGACAACAACAACAACAACAACAACAAGAACAACAACAACAAGGCGAAACAACAACAATGCCTCGAAGAGTAAGGCACCCAAGAACACCAGAACATGATAGTGGAGTCCCAAGTGATAGTAGGTTCACTGAAATCGATCATGTCCGTGAAGATATTGCATCCTTGACTTCAGATGTTGATCAGTTGGCAGTATATATAGGAAATGTGGAGGATCAAGTGACGCGATTAAGGACTAGCTTCGATGAATTCCGTGAGGATATGAATCTTATTAAGCGTATGCTTCGAGGTATTCAAGTTGAACTCAAGATTGACCCCCAGAACTACCCTTCACCAGCACGTCCTCCAGCGGCACACATGCATGTGGAATCATGAAGAAATAATCTCCCTTTAAGTATAGTCATTAAAGAAAAAATTTCGGTTTGTTCTGAATGTCGTGTTTTGAAGTGTTGTCGTTTGGCAGGCGTACAATTTAATCCATGTAATGAATATTTATGAATATTGTTTTGCATTAGTCTGAACATCCAGTTTGCAGTATTAGAACATTCGTATGATGATCAATTTGAATTATATACGACAAAAATACTACACTGTTGGAACGCCATTGATAAATGCTCGAAACATTAAAAAGTTAAACGTTCAAATATATAAATAATTTGTATCAAATAAACCAAGCTACTATGAAACCAAAAAAAACTGCCCAAGACAATAAGAAATTCATCTTCCACCGTTGCAATTTAGTTAGCCTCTTAACTTACTAATCTTCAATAAATTTGTAGCATTGCAAGCCCCTAATTTGTCCACTTCCTTCACCAAATTGGCCCTTTCTTCACAAACTTTGTCCAGTGAAATTAACTAGGCTGGTTCCGATAATCTTTCAAGAATCGATCTGTCAAATCTCGAAGCTTCAGTGGTGGTCGAAGTCATTAGTATACTGTGAAATGATATTGGGTTCTATGTTTCGCAGGAGATGCACGAATCTAACCTGTCATCGCTTGCCATCACCCGCATACCAATGGAAAGAAGAAAGGGTCGTCAGAAGAGATTCCTTTCCTGAATATTCCACATCAAAGAAATGGTCAAGTGCAATGGCCACTGTACATCCTTTTCAGGTTTTCAACTTACAGATGGGCGTGACCTTTAGCAGTCTTGGATGCATGTTTTGAGATTCCGCTGCAATGATAAAACCCAAGAAAAGCTATCCTCATATGGATAGGGAAGGACGCAATATATTCCCTCGTTCTGGAGGTAGAGTGTAACAAAATCTGTCCGTAGGATTGGTATGCATTGAATATGTAGATAAGTATGCAACTTGAGGTGCAGAGGAACGCATTGAAAGGGTAATTCAGTGGTACACTGTAAGCAGCCTTTAGGTATAGGGGTCAGTTCATGCGCAATGAAGGCCTGGCATATCATTACACCTCACTTATTCTTATCTGAAGAAGTGCAAGGACCATCTGATAAAGTAGTTCGTACATTTCATTAGTTACGATAAAAGCAAATTAATAAAACGTTTATTTTTCATATATGAATTGTGGAAAGACTATTAAGAAATATCGCCTGCATATGTTCAGCTTGGGTAATTTATTGCACGTATTTCGTTCAACTAGCTTTTTTCGTTGCATATTAAACGAAAATGGCCACCTTTTCTGCTTAGTGCCAGCTTCTATAAAAAGAATATAGTTAGTAAAACAAATATTTTATATAAAATTGAGATGGAGTATTATACACATTCATATGATCATATGATACCCGAAATATTTTGTGTCCCTAAGATATGGCTAACAAGTAACAACTAATGCTTCAAATTAATTATGTGTTTATTTCGTTAGTTCTTCCTTCAAAATCTTTATGTATCGACTTACAAATAAACCACATAAACCACAGGCCAAATAACCCATTAGATTACTAGGTGAGCCCACTAATCCATCCCGAACGTTAAGTTAATATCCAACACTTAAACTACAGTAGTTTGAAATTTTTTGTAAAAGTATAACCAAAATTATTGCTTTACAAATTTGGTTTTTTAATTTCAACATTAATTTCAAATTGGTCAAAGGGAATGAACTTCTCTCGCATAAGGATTGAAGTTCAGTCCATAGAAATTCAATATGAGAATATGAAAAACTTCTACCTTATGGTTCAAATTATTTACATAATACAATAACCAGAATTAAAGGAAATGCAAACATGAATATACATTCCATTACTTATAAAATATCATTTCAAAAATAGAAACATCTAATTACTTGAAAACATAGCATCATATACAGACCAACAACATACTGAAATTAAGAACAAACCATTAGGGCATTTGACCTCCTACAACTAATACTTCAACCGATACATTAATCAAATAATAACTGGATCACTAGCAGTTCCTGCACATGGGGGATCGTTGGAACTTCCTTCGTCATCACTTCCTTCATCGTCTCGGCAACAAGAATGACAAGATCCACATGGGGGATCAAAATCACTGGAATCAAAACAAGAGACATCAAACTTCACAGAGTCAACGCTACTGTCAATACGCGTAAAACTAACATAATCGCCTGTCTTCAGATTGTTTTCTGTTACAAATTTTACCCACCCCTTGATTAACATATCTCTTCCATCCATAAGGTCAATAACCCATTCCTTCCTATTACACTCTAGAATGGCAGTTTTCGCCTCAGGAGGAAGACATCCAGGGATATCAAGTGGAAGAATCTGCGAAAAAATAAATATATACATTAAAATGACAATTAGTTAAAAATTTACTCTAGAGCAAAATATAAAATTTCAAAGGGCAATGTAACTACAAAATCTGTGAGGTGAACACAGAAAAGGGTCATCTTATTGTTGTTCTTCATGGCCAAAATGAGGGGTATAAGAAAATTAGAGAGGAAACAGAAGGAAGAAGAGCAGACAACATTTAGGGTTGTGGCTAAAAGAAAATGAAAAAGAAGAGTAATTTGTTAGGGTTAAAAAGAGGAGAATATTGTGGGACCCGGATTATAAATAGAAGATTTCGCACTATCAAGTAGTAGTATAACATAATGATCAAGTATGCTTTTCAAAAATTGGTGATTAATGACCAATTTATGTTGTTCAAGTTAAAGCTAATTTGAAAGTTGTCATATCGATGTATCATAATTAGTACTAATACATTTATTAGATACGTTACTACTCAGTGGATCGTCTTCAGTTATCAGTGTACCATATGATCAAGAAGCTCATAAGATCACAGATACTTTTCAAAAATTGGTGATCAATGACAAATTTATGTTGTTCGAATTAAAGCTAATTTGAAATTTGTCATATCGACATATCATAGTTACTACTAATACATTTATTAGATACTACGTTACTAATCAGTGGATCGTCTTCATTTACCAGTGTACCATATGAACAAGAAGCTCATATGATCAGGGATACTTTTCCAAAATTAGTGATCAATGACCAATTTATGTTGTTCGAATTAAAGCTAATTAGAAATTTGTCATATCATTATAGCATAGCTAGTAGCCTAGTATAAATGCATTGACACGAGACGTAACGGTTCAGTGGATCGTCTTCATTTATCATGTACCATATGATCAAGTATAAATCAAATCGACTTATTTAATTTTTCAGGGGTGCCAGATGTTCATTTTCGCTGTTACTTCGTTAACCCTCATGAAAAGATTGTCTAGAAAAAAAAAATAATAAGACGATCAAATTTTTTTTGGGCTGAAAGTACGTTGTATATTAGATCAAAGATTCAGCTTGACTAATTAACATCAACATGCCATGACAAAAGTAATTGCACCAATGATCAAAATCTATAAGGTAAGAGATCCATTCTATATAGCCAAAGGAAACCAAAAGATATATCAAAGAGGAGTAACAACATCCTCTTTTATTTTACCGAATCTTTTTTCTTTTATGCGAACATTGTTCAGTGAAAACCCTAAACTGCACCTCGTACTTCTAAATGGTGCGACTTTCAACATGCCCTAATTAAAGAGTCACACGCACTAATTCTTTCCTTTATATCAAGAGAGTCGGTTCATTCTTAATATTTCTGAAATTTCCTCCTTTTCTTCTCCAATCAACATCTTAACAGAAAGATCGATCCGAAACGATAATACCAATTCTGAGTACTTTCCACGCAATACATATGTTGTTTGTCCTACGGCTTATGCAAGAAAACCCGGCAACAAAATGCTCCAAGGCCTCCTTTCAAACAACGTGATCAAGAAACAACTCTCCCTTAGCTTGGATGCACCACTTTTCCAACGGATAAATATGGTAAAGGTGTTGGATCATGGTGAATCTTTTGGGCAAAGAGCGTATGGGAGAGCGCCCGTAGGATGCAGGATATAAAAAATAAAAATGAATTAACAAAAACATAGATCGTCAGATAACAAATGAGTTCTTCATCATTATAGAGTTTAAATTTCATCCTCCGCAGTGTGGATTGAACTAGCTTATCAGAAGCGAGCATGAAAGTACAAGACATCAACAACATACTAAATTGAGGGAATGGCTCAAATAAAATGTATAAAAATCGGGGCTGAAGTTTGAATATTTTTGTAGGGCAGCTTGTCTGATCCATTAACAATGGGAGTATTCCCTTATAAGAGGAATTTTGGATGTTTCTGAGTGAAAATTTGAAATAAACATATACTGAGAAAGCTCTTTTATAGCCACAAGAGAGAGGGTAATAGGGCATGGGCAGGGTTACCAAGTGATTCGGCGAAATGAAATTATCAGAGCAGTAACAACAAAGGTGGGGAAAATCGATGGAAACTAATCAAAATATGACGCGTGGAATTCTGGACTAAACTAGGCGTCTTAATTTGATCCACGTGATTGCGAGCTTCATGAAGTACTGATTGAGGTAACATTTCACATTTTCACATTATTTTAAACCATTACTATCTATCTATCTTCTATACAATACTATACTAGTACTAGTATTATAAAAGCACGAAGCCTTAGTGAAATCACTGAAATGTCATCCGACTTTTTTACCCTTTGTAAGTTGTTTTAACTTTTAAGTTGGATAAAATCGTAAATTTTGTTATATTTTAAAAACTTCATTAAAGATAAGTTCCCGTTAACTAAAAGATACGTACTCTTGAAAACATGAGCTAACTTGAATAAGCATGGATTTCTAATACCCAATAAAATTGGTCGTTATATTCAAAAGATAGTTACTAATATGCATCTGATCACTTCAAATACCAAAAGGTTCCAAATTTTTAGGTTTTTGAATACCATGTCCTACAGTCCTACTACCGTTGAAGTTGTAAATCATATCAATTTCGGGAACAAGAAAACTTATTCCTGATTCCTTCATCTGAAAGTAAAAGTCAACCTTCGCAACTAAAATTGACTGAATGGATTATATTAGATGAATATATATTACAAATTCAATTATATGCTATATAACATATGAAAATGATAAACAGCATATCCTCACCATCCGAGTTAGATGTTCAAATCTGCTTTGCGATTTTAAGAACTTATCTTTACATCGTGGGTAATCCCTCTTCAAAAGAAACTTTTTCCATCTATTGTAGTGCATATCATAGGAAATCTCTGGCATTCTAGTGGATGATATGGTCAAGGAAGTTACTCCAACATCATTTTTGAGACCATGTGGTGTCAGTTTCTCCATCTCAGGGGATTCATACTCAGAAAAACACTGATTCTCCATTCCAAAAGATTCCCTTAAATAATGCCTTAATTGACTTTCAAGTGAAGGATATTGTGGCAACACATTCTAGAATATTATTTTTATGGAGATACCTCCATTGGATTTGCCTAGAGTCTGCTGGGAAGAGATACATCACAGCAAAGCTACTGGCCACCCAAAATGACACAACAGTTGGACAGACAAGCTGAAATGTTGAAATCAGATGCAAAATCGAAATTGTGTATTCAGATAATGAATGAGTTCTTCATCACCCTAGGGTGAATATTTCACCTTCCGCAATGTGGACAGAACTAGTGCTTGGAATAATGTGTTTGTACCCGTATATATTCTTCAAAAAAAAAAAAATACAGGTACAATATAAAAAGAAATAACATTTCCTTAGGTCGCACACACATAGTTCAAGACTTCAAGTTAGATAGTATGATAGTTAATGTGATAGAAGGATATATCAAGAGATACACCTATATATATACATATAGCAGATGGCGTAAGTTAGTGTTCGATTATCCCTTTAATATGTGGGCCTCCTCTCCATTAACTTTTCCCACCCTCCATTTCCCCAATAACGTAACAAAATTAATGGCTGTGACTTTTAACAAAACCAAGGTCCCTACTCTGCTCCTTTCTCCAACCTTGTGCACCAGTTTTTGCACCAAAATAGTGCATGCACCAAAAATGGTGCAAATTAACTCCAACCTATTGCACTATTTTTTGCACCAAAAAAGAATATTCCATTTATATTCTTTTCTCTCTTTTACATTATATTATACTTTTACCTAAATTTTATTTTTTAATTTCATAAAACAAATCCTTTCTTTCTTTTTTTTTTACATATTTATCGATGTAATTCATAATCCATTGTTATATAACCATTTAATATCAAATTATTTTGTACCATTAATTTTCAAATAATATAAATTGTAAGCAAATATTATAAAATATTAAGACACTCCATAATTAAGATATAAAATTGTAAGACACTCCAAAATTAAGATGTAAAATTAATATTATAAAATATTATATAAAAATTTATTAGGTATATTAGGAATCTAAATGTAAAAATTAAAATTTAAAATATGTTAAAATAAAAGCGTTATATCATAAAAAAATAAAATAAAGTATTATTGAATAGTAATTGGGTAGATGAATAGGTATATTAGGAATGTAAATGTAAAAACTAAAATTTATATGTTAAATTAAATGTGTTAAATAATAAAAATAATAATAAAATAATGTTGAATAGTAATGGTGCAAGTGAATAGTGTTGCACCAAATTTGGACTGACACTATTCATGCACCAAAATGAAGCAAAAAATAGTGCACGGTTGGCGGCTTGGAGCTCCATTGCACCATTTTTTGCACCAAAATAGCATTTGGTGCAAGAAATGGTGCAAGGTTGGAGATGGTTACGGAAACTTCATTTTACTATTCGACCATTTAATATAAATTAAATTAACGTGTGGTATTAATTTCCAGTAGTTTATATTCAAGAATGAACTTGTAGAATATCATGTAGAAAAATAAAAATAACTATCTTTAATATTACGGACCCTTAATAATATTGATCTGAACTTCTACTCTTTAGACCACTCAATATAATTGAGGTAGCACCCCTATTTATAATAATACTAACAAACAGAGTCTACTTTAACTTTAACTACAAAACCTATTCTAATACAGTTTGACCCTTATCTGCATATTGAATGTACACCAACCCCTATGGACAAATTTTGTTACAGTCTACCTCTATCCGACTTTTTAGAAATTAAACGAGGGGATATCTTCTGTCCCTCCCTAATCCCTATGAGTATAGCTTTATTTGAGTTTTACCTAATTTTACACCAAGATGGTGTAGCACAAAATTTACTCCAACAATAACACCATTTTTTACACCAAAAAAAGAATATTCTTTTTATATTCTTCTCTCTCCGCCATATTATATTATTATCTTCTATTTAAATTTTGTTTTCTTCTTTCTATAAAATAAATTTTATCTTTTATTTCTTTTTTACATATTCATTACATATAATTTATATTCCTTTATTGTATAACCATCTAATACTAAAGTATTTTAAACCATAAATTTTTAAATAATATAATTATTGGAAAGCATTATAGATTATACATATTAACGGATAACTCAAAAAAAAAGTGAAATCATTGAAATACAAAAAAATTAAATATATATTACATTACATTACAGTAAATTAAGTCTAAAAACAACAAATTTCTTCAACTTCCACCTCTAGCATGCTCCTATAGATGATCTATTAATGCATTGCGAAGTTCATAATGAGCATTTTGGGATTTAATTTCTTCGTGCCGAGCTAAAAAGTTAACAAATCGCTGGGTTTCATTTACTGCCATTTCAACCGTTGGAGTTGGACTTTCACGAGCATCTTGAATTGGTGCAATGTACTTTCACTTTTAGCAACATCTTATATTTTATAGTTGCACTCTTTTTAATGGTTAATATTTTTTAAAAGTATAGTTATAAAATTAACTTTTACGAAAATTAATTTATAAAAATTTATAAAGCAAAATTACGATGTAAAGTTAATATTGTGAAGATATTAAAAAATGATTAAATATATGTAATATATTTAATGAAAGGGTTAAGTAATAATAATAACAATAACAATAATAATAATAATAATAATAACAATAATAATAATAAAATAATAAATAGTGTGCTGAATAGTGTCACACAAAATTTGGTGCGACACTATTCATCACACCAAAACGGTGCAAAAAATGGTACAAAATATGGTGCTTGTTGGAGTTGAATTTGCACCATTTTTTACACCATTTTGGCATTTGGTGTCAAAATTGGTGCATTGTTGGAGATCAGCCGAATCTCATAACATGCATCCAAGCCAATTATTGTTGGGATATACTAATAGCCATGCGGTTTTAGTTGGATTATTCCTAGTTGAACAATTGGTTATTCATTTATTAAATTAATACATTATTATTTATTTAGATCAATTGTGTCATGTGTGTCCTATTATTTATATAGTAGTTGATTTAGTGTGTAGAGCCAAGCTTATACACGGAAGATTAAATCATCGGTTCTTATAAATAATAAAGTAATGTTCACAATCTAAGATGGAAATTGGACAAAGCCATCGGTATGATTGTAGTACAAGATTATATATAATTTATCTTGATTATGGGAATGGTATAGTTCCAACTTCTTGTGCTAGTGCGCTTTGTGTGCATTGAACGGACCAAGTAGACATAAGTGTTTTTATACTGACTATATAAAACAAACTCTCTAGCTCATCAAATGTACTTATACTCTTAATCTTGATATAGCTGTTATTAGTGGTGTATATTATTCATTGTCTTGATTTATCAATAGGTGAGGTCCAGGATATTTGGGTCAAATAATTCCTGATAAGTTGGATAATGATAATATGCATTTGCGAAGTGATAGCTAGTTGATAGAATCCACGTCTCGGTATAGAGATTGATGACACCCCTTTATTAAAGGTTATAAGTTTCTACGTGTAAATCTGGCCAGTGGATTTTGCATCCGACACATGGAATAAGTTAAGCGGAAGTCTAAAGGATTCATTTAGTCAATATATTGAATTGTCAGTAATTTAATAATATTGATTGGTGTCTGTAATCTTAACGTGGGGAGTTAAATAAGATTTGATGGAAGAATTCGAAGTTCAACTGAGGAGTGCAATTACGAATTTCTAGTGGAAATAATTTGTAATTTATTATGGAAAGAGTAATTCTAGAGAAAAAGAATTAATTCCATAATTGGAAGCCTCATTAATTAATTATGTGGTCCCTGTTGTGACCGAATTCAATTAGGACTAGGAGAGAGGTTTCTTGGTGGAAAAGAATCCTACACAGTTTTGGAAAAGAGTTTTACCCTTAAAACTATATAAATGGGATTCTTGGCCAAAAGGAAAGAGACGAAAACCCTAATAGTTTTTCTCTCTCTGAATATTTGTTCCACCTAAATATTATTAGTCTGGGTATTGTTCGGGCACACGACAGAAGATCATGGAACTGGAGAACGACCCCGTAGATGATCCTGCTCGTGATTGAAGATTTGCTTCGCGGTTGAAGTCACGCTTCAAGAGGTATTCCGTTTTATATTTACGTAAAACTGAATTGTCTGCTAGTTTGTCTAGATTACATGTGAGTTCATGATCCTGGAATTGCTTCCGCTGTGTTTATATTCCTTCAATTATGAAATACCACGCCCATCTGTAAGTTGAAAACCTGAAAAGGATGTACAGTGGCTTAAACTATATATTTTGTACTGTAAACTCTACTACAACTCAAATATATATGTGCCATATCTATAGTGGATAAGGTTCAGGGAATATAGATAATGTCTACTTTATTATTGCTGATGCTTATTCTTCCGCTTTTAATTTGTAAAAACGAACGAATATTGGCTTAAGTATGTCCGATGATATTATAAGCCTTTAATTTTCAAAATGCATGAACTTTTCATTAATGGGTGCCATTTTTTACGGAAAATTGACAAATTAAAACGCCTTGGTAATTAAATCCGACTCCTCGTAATCTGTAATCCTAAAGCTAACTTAAATATGCGACTTTTCATAACCCTAACGGTGCCAACTATAAATCTGATTCCTTTTAGCTTTTCCCAACAACTTGCTTCTTTTTTCACTATATTCTGTTTTCATTTTCGTTCAGTTTCATTGAATAATCAAGCACACAAATGGACAATTCTACCAATGCATCGCCACTCATTGGTGAACAACAGGTTGTTTGCTCTTTACTGTTTCATGCACCTCCGGTTGGATGGGCTTTAAAAATATTGTGTAAATTCGGCAATAATTTAATGATGTTTTTTGATGCAGATGGATAAAGCTTTATTCCATGAAAAAGTAGGACGCGTTACCCAAGCGCTGGAAAGGGTGCATCTGTTGGAGCTCAAACTTCAGGAGGCAGTCTTAGAACTAAATGCATCGCAACATGATCTATTCCAAGTTGTGGGGGGTCGAATTGCGCGTCGGACGGAAGAGGCAAAGACCGAGAAGAAGGCCATCATAAAAAAAATTTTACAAGGTTGAAATTTGGTGGTCGGGATAGGACAATTTGTGCTTTTTACTAGGCGTGGTTATTTTTAATTAACAGCCTTTACTTAAAGGCTGTTTTATGTTCATGTTTATCGGAACCTTTTATTTTAATTTTCTACATAAAGTCAGTTGTTGTGCTGTTACATTTGGTTCTCACGTGTTCCGTGTTTTGTGCAAAATGATTTGTCTAGTCGTCGAATGTGTTGGATTGTTTTATAAATTAGAGTGCAATATGTGCGTAGATTATTACGGCCTGCTAATTAGAAACAAATATATGTAACAGTAACTAATTGGACATAACTTTATCTATGATAGATAATGGGAGCCAATTTATCAATTCGGAAGACAAGATGCACAAGTGTGGCTGCCAAATTGCGGTTGTAGTCGTTAGAGTTGCTTGAAAATTTCATTCCATCCAGTCATGTAGACCATAACTTGTACGACACCAACCGCATCTTCTGTTTATCCCGCTAGGCTATTGCCTGCTGCTTTAAGTTTGTGCGATGTCTTTGTCAGGGCGCTCTATGATTTTTATCGCGTTTGGTACGTAGTTTTAGTTGTTCGGTCGTTTGGTTTTGTTTGTTGTTCTGATATGAACCTACTGTGTTGTCGTGGTTGCCTTCTGCAAGGTTTAGTTGAACGACTTTCGTTGTACTGTCTTCAGTGAAACTTATTGTACTGATCGTTGTGTTATCGTCGTTTTCACTATCTTTCGTGCACGGGAGTTTGGCAACTGTAACTCCATCATGTCAACTAAACAAATCATACAGTAATAACCTTCCTACTTACCTTTTTAGACCCCATTAGATGTTTCGTATAACCGGAAAAGTGCATGCAAGGGAAACGCATTGAGTGGTGAATTCAGCGGTGTAGGGTACAGTGGGTCGCAATTTAGGGTTCAGAGCATAGTGCTTTGGAATTAGAGGGATTAAAGCCACACCCAAATGTGTGGACTTGGAAACAACAACATTTAATGTATTGTCGTTTAGCCTTGAAGTTTTGCTTTTTGATGTATTTCATCAGTATCATCAATACCACAAATGAACGAATTTTCGGGATGCCACTATAATTTCCACAGCTATCCACATAAATACTTGATGAATGCACCACAACGACACGGCCATCCACATTATATTTTCATCCACCGCAATGATATTTAAAGTAACAATCAAATTAGACGTTGTAATCATAATTACAATGCAGTACAGTACATGGGACTGTCAAATTAACCATACACATTGCCTTCCAGCCCTATCATATCTACTTTCATTAGATAGTCACTTACACCTCTTGAGATATGATATTGTCATAAATTAGGTGTTCTGATTTGCATTCATTGATTCTTTGAACCCCTCCCATGTCTTGTATTGAATGTTACTTACTATTACTTTTTGCGGACGTCCCACAAGCTCATGAGCACCCAATGGACAAGCCTCGCATGTCAGATCTAAACATTTAACGGGGCTGCAAGCCCTCGAAACTAGAAACCCTAACGCACAAAGTCCAACCAATAATAATACACTTTCACGATACCACTGAGTATGCCTGCCATTCAACGCGCTCCGCAGGCCAATTCCTGTTTCACTCATTTGGCGTGCTTACCTGCGTATTGAATGCGCACCAACCCTATGGAGAAATTTTGTTACACGCTACCTCAACCCGACTTTTGACCTGAACGAGGCAAATCTTACCTCCTGCCCTATCCCTATGAAGACAGCTTTTCTTGAGTTTTACTGTTGCTGTCCACTCGTAAAGCATCAACAAGACAAGTGCATGCTCTCGCCGACGTGTATACGTTGAAAATCCGGAAAGTAAATACCCTAGCCACTGCAACTGACCATTTTTTTTTTTTACAGACGCCCCTTTCTTCTTTTCATCGGCAGGTGGGTGATGCAGGCCACACCACAGTAAAGATTCCTGCAAATCCCTCAAAAAAGGAAAACGAAAGATCTTTCAATACTCAGTAACGCAATCTCACTGACGCTACTTTCTTCTTTTCATCAGCAGGTGTGTGATGCAGGCCACACCACAGTAAAGATTCCTGCAAATCCCTCAAAAAAGGAGAATGAAAGATCTTTCAATACTCAGTAACGCAATCTCACTGACGCTTCTTTCTAGATATCATCGGCAGGTATCTGATGCAGGCCACACCACAGTAAAGATTCCTGCAAATCCCTCAAAAAAGGAGAACGAAAGATCTTTCAATACTATACAAAATGACACGGACGAACACAGAAGATAATAGATTTGATGTATCGAGTCTTGATGGCCTCTTTTGTACCTTGTATATTCGATTATATTGTACTGTATCAATAGTACTTAATTACTAGCACCAATAATTTGTACTCCCTGCGTACCGAATTAGTTGACGCTTTAGTAAGATTCATTTTCATTTGTCACAAATTACTTGTCGCTTCCAAATTTCAAGACTATTTTTGCCAATCCTCTCCAGCTACACACGTAACCCTACTTATTAACTGTATTGTCCGAAAATATTTAGTTGTCATATACGGAGCTATTGTTGTGTTAAATTGATTAAATAAGAGCACTTATCATGGTTTTGTTGCATTTTGTAGGTTGAATATGTTGGAGAAGAGCTATGGAAGAAACAAGTAAAAAAGACATCAAGTTGAAGAAAAAGAAGAAAACTGGCTAGTCTGACAGAAACTCAACCGAAATGTGCCTATGCGTGAAACAGTGACTAAGTTGAGCATCGAAAAACTTGCTTGCGGGTCAACTTTTACTACCAGAGTGGCTATATGACGAAAAATCACCCATTTCTTTGTTGTATCCTAGGGATAATTTTGGGGAAAATATGGTAATTACTTTGGGACTACAAATAGATAGTTTACCATAGTTTACATATCTTTGGCTACTTTTCCAACTTGGGAGCAAGAATCATCAACAATCCTTGGATATTGAAGACTGGGTGCACTTTAACGAGCAATTCTTTATCCCTTTCTTTATTTCTTTGATTTATATTGCTGCATTTGGATAGTTGATGTAAGTTTGAATAATGACACTAAAGTTACATGTCTACTTTGCTAATTAAAGACTCGAGAGAGATTAGTAAGCGTAGAATATATAGTGAAGCTAGCGAGGATTTGGGATGATCACATCACTTTGTTCCTTGTGGACCCGACCCCGACTCCTAGTTGTGTAAATTGTATTGCAATGACCGTTCATACCTCAAGCCGAGGTGTGTGTTGAGCGTTGTCAAACTTAAAGAGGCCAACTTACTCGGGACGGAGGGAGTAAACGTCAAAGCAATTATAGTTATGACGTCGCCTTTTCATTAACCATTGCATGTTTAACTTGACATATGGGCCATGATATATCGAAAGCTAGACCATCGTGTAGTTATAAGTATACTTCAATCCTTTCTTTTGTTCTAAATATATATATTACTCCCTCCGCCCCAAATTAATTGTCACTTTAGGAGAAATAGTTTGTCCCAAATTGGTTGTCTTTTTAGGATTTCAAGGCTATATTTACTAGTTCTTCCCAACTATACCCTTAATAATTTAAAAAATCAAAATCCAACAAAGTTAATAATCAAACATTAAATAAGGGTAACATAGTAAAATATACACTTTATTTAACTGTTTTACTTAATATGCGTGAAAAAGCTGAATGTGACAACTACAATGGAACGGAGGGAGTATTTCTCGATAAGATTTGTTGTAGTAGCAGGAAGGCAACATTGTAGGATTAGTTAGGTGAATTTTTCAACAAGTTGCATAAAATGCTACTCCCTCCCTCTCGTATTATGTGAGGTACTTTGACTTGACACGGAGTTTAAGAAATATGTAATATTTTTGAAACTTGCTGTTTATAACAAACCCATAGTAATTTGTGCGGTTGAGAATCATCCATAAAGTTGAACAAAAATAAAAGGGCAAAAATAAAAATGTTCCCTATAACTTGGGACGGATGGAGTAAAATAGTAAGATCCCGTTTGGTCACGCCTAACTTATAAGCACTTAACTGCTTTTTGAGTGTTTTGGTAACTAAAAGAACAAAGAGCTTATAAGCACGTTTTAGCTTAAATTAACCCAAAAAAGATAAGTTACGAAATCCAAACGTCTCAACAGTGTCTTATAAAGCCATTTATGGGCTTATGGCTCAGACATGTAGACAGTTAATTGGGTAAGCATAATAGTAGCTTGTAAAGCACATATATCTTTTTAGACTTTTCCATAAGACACTTGGGTATCAATTTGGGGGTTGGGATTTTTTTCTCCATTATTATTTGCTGCATGCATTAAATATCAATAGATCCTATGATACTGTCCATGCACTTGGATACTGTCCATGTGACTTTGTTTTCTCATCCCTCCGTCTCAAATTACTTGACGCATTAGCAAGATTCATTTGTCCCAATTTAGTTGACAGCAACGAATTTCAAGACTATTTTTGTTAGGTCTTTCCCTTAATTATTCAGATCTTCTCAAAAATTATTTCAGTCATATCTTAAACAAGGATAACACAGTAAAACATATACTATAATTATCGATTTTCTTAATGGGCCATTCGGCGTACAATGTCTGAAACTTGAAAGTATCGACTAATTTGAGACGGAGGGAGTATTTGTTTGATAATTAAAGGCTACCAAATTCCCTTAACAAATTTGCATGGGTACGTTCATCTATACAAACTACGGAGTATAACCGTATAAGCGGGCTCTAAACATCAGCAATACATTCAGCAATCTATGTGAACTGTATATTGAGACCACAATTATTCTTTTTTTATAATTAAATCTTCACGTCTATACTATAAATGGTCGAAGCCAAATATAAAGATAGTACACAAGTACATTATTAATTAAAATAGCTGTGATAATTCTTTACATCGGGGAACCAAACGATCCTACAATTGTCAACCTAGGACAATGAAGGAGTGAGAGTAACCAATAACTTTATGAAAACCACATTTGGCACTAATAGCCGAAAATAATGAAATAAGGTTTTTATTTTCAGTTCTAACACATTGTGGAAAGCTTTTTCAAAAGTTTACCTCCTGTTGGGTTTTAAAGGTGGTCTTCGTGGAATAAAGCAAGTGAAAAATGAGCTTATATGATAAAAGGAAAATATAAAAGAGAAGAAAATAAATATGTTTGACAAAACGGTAATTGGGATGTCCTACATGATAGTGGGGATGTCAGCCTACACAGTGCCAATGAATCTCAAAGAAGACCCTTTATGAATTTCATAAAAGCTAAAATATTACTCCCTCAGTCCCTCCGTTCCATATTATGTGTCATAGTTGACTCGTCACAAAGTTTAAGAAATAAAAGAAGACTTTTGAAACTTGCAGTGTAAAATACGTCAAAATATTTGTGTTGTTGTAAATCATTTCAGTAATGGAAAAACTGTCATTTTAAATTTAAATTGTTACCAAATTTAGAATGCTGCCATTCCTTTTGGTACAGACGAATAAGGAAATGTTGCCACATAAATTGGAACGGAGAGAATAATCATCAAGTTCTCCAAGTTCTGGTTTGTGTGGCATGATAACCTTCATCTGGATGGTTGCTCTTGCATTGAAGTCTCTCTAATCAACCGACAGAAGAGAGAAAACCATGGCGGACGCACAGCTCGTGAAAATATGGGACCTTCCAGAGAAGTGTCCTTGCAACCAAAATACGAGCTAATGCAGAGCAACTATTTGGAGTTGGAATTCATTTGTTCAAGAACTCCGCATGACAAGAGGAATATCACAGCATTTCACTAATTTAGGAGTTGAGTGCACCGTAATCGGTGCACACACTAAATCGAAGTCAATCCAAAGAGCGCAATTAAGATCCCGATCCGACTTCATCACTTGGCGAACTCCGTTCTTCCAATCATGGATGGAAGAACAGACGAAGAAAAACGTGCATATTCTTTGATTTACATCTAAATGAGGGAGTAGTTTTTAGAATCTTACACCAGGACCGAAGGCAAACACTTTTTAAGATAAGGAATCAGTATTTTTCATGAGAAATATTTGTAAGGAATGAAGTGTTCCCATAAGAAGAATTTGGATTCAGCTACCACTACCCTTATATATAGGCGAAGCAGTACGGTTCATGGGAAATTAGCGCAGAAAAGGAAGTTCATAGGAAATTAGCGGAGTGTATAAATTATAATACTAACTAGTTTTCTGACACGTGCGATGCACGTATATTTCGAATAATCTATGTATATATAAAAAAACAAAGAAGACTTAGGACAAAACTTAGAAAATAGGACATTAAGACAGTATTTGTAATGATATTTAATTCAAGATCAAATCAAAAGGCATTTGTTCTTTTTTAGTTGTTAAGGATTGAACTAAGAGTTTTGAATATCTTATATAAACGAAAAGATAAAGTTTTTGAATTTCAAAAGGTACCATACTTATCTTTGGTAATACTGAGATCTCCTGTAGAAAGAAAGGTGAGTGGCTGATTGTTGGATCGGTGTATGTTATTACTGGATGATTTCTTATTTTTTCATCTGCATGCTATAATTAATGGTGATTTTAGATTTTTTTCTACATTATGTTAAGGGCTTCTTTTTCTAAAAATTATGAACCTTTCACTTCTCGAAATTCAATTCGACTAATCCTTGATTCTAAATTAGACTATATTGAATTAATATTTTCAAATAAAAATTAGCATATTCAAAACTATACAAAAGGTACTGCTACATACGGCCCTCTCCATATCAATATGATGAAAAAAAATCATCTTAAATTGTTGGTCAAAGTTCATCCACTTTGATTTTCGAAAATCGAAAAGGATATTACTTTATGGAACAGTATTTATTTATGAATATATTCTATATATAATTAATTGCTTGCTTATCTACTACGTACTAGACTACTAGTACATCTTCTGTGGTTTCAATGAGTCGCAAGCTAACATGATCTCCTGCCTTTAGATTTTTGGCCCTTACAAATCTCCCCCAGCCCTTATTCCACAAAAATAAATGAATTTATAACAACAGAGAAATATTTAAAACAAAACATCAGCAGTAATAAAGAAAACATAAGCGTAATAAGTCATCGAAGAACTAAAAACAAAAATGAAAGAATGTTATACCTTATATGATTCATATTAACTTATTTATCTCTATCCATATATTTCATAGAGTAAGCATATATTTGTAAAATCCATGTTTGAATTAACACAAAAATGAATTACTTTAATTTCACGTTCTAAACCTTGCCGCACGAATGAAATATACTTTTTGACAGCACATGAGACATCTATAATGATAAGCGACCAATTTTATACCAAAAATCATAAGAAAATTAAATGTAATTAAGGAATCCTCCTGACATTATCCGGTATACAACCAAAAAGAACTTATTCAGAAAATAGTATTCATCAGTCTCGCAACAAAATGAACTTTTTTGTTAGAATGAGATGCTGCCTGCCTCATTTGTATTGGCACAAGTCCAAGTAGAGTTCAGTTCAACTCTATACAAAAGCACGATGTCAATTGATTTTTCCTGAATGCGATAATCATTCATAAGCTGGGGAAACAAAATTCTATAGAAGTTTATTTTATTGCAACTTTTAAACATCAGAAAATCAACATGGAGTAAGAAGAAAAAATGATTAAAAAGTAAAAGAACATCCACGGAACGGACAAAAGCATTGTGCTCTCTAAACCAAATATATAATGTCACTGGGGGATATAAAATTGTATTGAAAAGTAGTCTTTCATTTGCTCCAAGATTTACATTAACGGAAATGATTGTTAGAAATTCAGCATAATTTAAAGAATATCAAATCAACAGTACTAGAATAGATTTATACATGTATGTACTATGTACATCACGTACATGCACAGCCGATGAAATCATTTGTTAAGGGTGTAGTCCATACAAATTTATACATTAAGTCGAGGAAGAGATTTATCTATCAAACATATCATATACTCCCTCCGTTTATGTTTACTTATTCAAATTCACCAAAGTCAAATTCTATGTTTACTTGTCCTTTTAGCAATTCAAGATAAAATTAGCTATATTCTTCCTAATTTACCCTTGATATTAAATTCCGTGTACTTTTTTAAATTTCTTGCCAATTAAATACTATCTTATACTTTTCAAGTATAATTAATTAGGGTATATTTGTCAAGTTTAAGTTTTCTTTTTTTTTTCATGGTGGGAGTGAAAAGCTGAAAGTGGACAAGTAAACATAAATGGAGGGAGTAGCCGGGATAAAGATTATAATCCCGGGATAAAGTTTGGGACTATTATTATCCCATGTTTGGTTTGAGGTATCAGTTAATGCTAGCACCACTTTTACACACAAAATGTGGGATTAGCTATCCCATATAGGAGGGGATTAACTGAAACGACCTCGGTCAGTCGTTTCGGAAGTTAGGACTCCGATTGGCGTGCCGATAATTTTAAAATACTCGTAATGTACATTAGGACCTATCTGTAAAATTTGAGCTAAATCAGACCTTGTTTGGTAGGCATCGGAAGAAGATTTCAGTTTTTATTGGCAATAAATATTAAAAAAGAGATTTTCGAGCTCGGTTTTGCCGAATGAGCTCCGATTCGAAATACGAAAGCGCCGTTGGGTTCGTATGATTATTTGTAATTTTTATAAACTTTCGAAAGTGAATTTCGATGTTGTTCGGCTAGTTTCCGCTAAAATGCCGAAAGTTAAATAATTTGACTTCTTTTCATTTAAATTTGCATCTTGAGTTTCGGGAGTCCAATTTGAGATCCGCCTTCGCGAGTATGTTATATATATATTGTATAACTGCTATGCAAAAGTTGGAATTATTTCGAATATCATAGGGCACCGTTTTAATTTTCGTCGAGAAAAGAAAAAAGAAAAAAAAACAAAAAAAAAACAAAAAGAAGAAAAAGACAAAATATATAAATAAAGGCGGTGGGTAAGTAGTATTACTAGTAAGATAGGAACAGCATCAAATAAGCTCAAAAATGAGCGGAAACAGAGAAAGCAAAACAGAGATAAAGCAGTGAGAAAAAATGCCAGAAAATGAGAAAAAGGGCCGGAGAAAAGTAGAATTTTCACCCTGAAATATTCAGGTAATGATCCTAATATATTATTTGAGTTTATTACGTATGTTTGAATATATTTTTACGGTAAAAATAGGGATATTAGACATCGCCCTAATGACGTAAATTGATTGTTTAAAGGGTCAAATGGACCCCGATAATGAAATTGATTATATATTCGTGCTCAGTAAGTTATGGGCAACATATAAATATAACTTATTTAGGGTTTGGTCATGTGACCCTAAACCCTGTATATAGGCCTGGCCTGCGTATTGCGTATGCGAATAGGGTATCGGGTTCTTAATCGGTTTGCCCTAAGATGTGAGGAATGAAGTCTTTAGCCTAATTTGATATATTTTTCTACTTATTGAATAGAGTGGGATCGTTTGGCAATGAAACCAAAGGACAAAGCGGTTATTGAGAGGCTGTGTTAACTTTTGGAAGAGGTAAGTGTTTATATCCATTTCTTTGGAGGCCCTTGGCCTCGTGGATTTTCTACCACGTGTTTCCTTACGTGTGTAGCTGCCGATAGGCGTACTCATTACGCCTTAGCTTTGAATTTACATTGTATATTATATGTTATGCCCTGTAGTTGGTATTGCATTGAACATATGAGCATTGCACTCTGGTTTTGAGCATTGCATATACTTCCCGGTTGGCGATGAGAGTCCCGCACCGGCGAAGGGTCATTATTGCATATACTTCCCGGTTGGCGATGAGAGTCCCGCACCGGCGAAGGGTCATTATTGCATATGTCATTATTGCATACACTTCCCGGTTGGCGATGAGAGTCCCGCACCGGCGAAGGGTCATTATTGCATATACTTCCCGGTTGGCGATGAGAGTCCCGCACCGGCGAAGGGTCATTATTGCATATACTTCCCGGTTGGCGATGAGAGTCCCGCACCGGCGAAGGGTCATTATTGCATATACTTCCCGGTTGGCGATGAGAGTCCCGCACCGGTGAAGGGTCATCATTACATATACTTCCCGGTAATCGATGAGAGTCCCGAGCCGGTGAAGGGTCATTATTGCATATATCTCCTGGTAGACGATGAGAGTCCCGCGCCGGAGATAGGTATCAGACATATGTGACTGCATTGCATCATACCGCATTCATCCCATCGCATTGTACCGCATACTGACTATTGTGTGCATTGTGTTGTGTTTTATATATGCGGTACGTATACCATATTGTGGACATATTTCAATTTACCTATATATTTCTGGCTCGTATTCTGAGTTGCGAGGATCGGGTTTCACGCCGCAACGGTATAAATATACAGATCGGTTTACACGCCGCAACGGTGTAAATATATGGATCGGGTTGCACGCCGCGACAGTATGAATATATGGATCGGGTTGCACGCCGCAACAGGATGTATTTCTGATTGTTTATATGTTCGAGATACCTATATGTTCTGGCTATCTTACGTTCCTGGTTTTAATGAATTTGTCATCCCATACGTGTTTCTAGTTATTATCTGGCTCTGCGTTTTTATAATTTAAATAAGAGGAATTTTGTTTATCTGTTTCTTCTCCCTGGCTAGCCATCCTATTCTTTGAGGTGGCTAGTCTGCCCCACTTATTGAGTCCTTTTGACTCACCCTTGTTTGTTGTTTGTTTCTTGTCTATCTATTTCGTTTCGGCAGGTTCGCTCCAGGATTGAGTTCGCCACGTTGTGTAGGAGCGAAGACGACTTCAGTTGTCAGGGTGAGCCAACTTTTATTCCGGATGGCCACCAGTTTATTGGTTATCATTTCAGTTGCAGTTTGTTCCCTTCAGGAGGTATTTGTCTTCTTTTGTACTCTTAGATGTCTGGTCTGGATAGCCCTAAACCTAGTATGTTGGGTAGTCAGTTGTAATTTCTTTTGTACAGCTTAGAGGTATCAGTATGTCAGTGTTTTTTTTTGTCTTGTTCTTATTAATGAATTGAATTATATTTATTTTCCTAATTTAATTGGTAAGGGTTCGCCCGACGGGTCTAGGGAAGGATGTCGGGTGCCCGCACGGCCTAACCGGATTTCGGGTCGTGTCAGTTGGTATCAGAGCCCAGTTTAGAGTCTATCCAGACTAAGACAGTGTCTAGTAGAGTCTCGCTGATGGCTACGTAGACGTCCGTACTCATCTACGAGAGGCTATGATGGCATTTAGGAAGTTTCACTTCCTTCTTTTTTAATCGTGCGTCGATCTAGGATTCAAAAGTGTTTTCGTTAATTCGTTAATTCCTTCATGGTAATTGTGAACCCTCGTGCGACAAATCAGCAAACGGTATGAATTCAAGACGAAGCAGTCTAGCCTGGGACCAGCAATGACGAAGCCCCGAGTGTTTTGATCGTGTTGGCGATCTAGTTACGGAGGTCCCAATTGTACGAGCTCGCGATGGGCAAGGGGGCAGGGCCTAGTAGTTCCCTTGGCTCTCTATGATGCTTTACGAGAATCTTGGCGACGCAGATACCGTAAGAACCTATCATTCACTGGGCAGCCTATCAGGCTGCCGCATGTGCAGACGTTCGATCTCAGGGAGCTCCTTTCTGGTTCTTAATATTGCTGCAGTAAATTATATTCCGGAAGTAGTATTTGTTGTTCCTCTAATTGTTCTGGCTGGTTAGCCAGCCGAGGTATCAGTTCGGTCCGAGTGCCTAAAGCGGTTGCATTATTTTACGCAGTTGAACCTTCCGATATTCTTAAGCAATGCATCAGATAAACCTCGTGATTTTTTTAAAATAAAATAATGTCAGCGTATCCTTCAGGCTTTTGATTATATCAAGCGGTATGGTGTTGATTATTCTTCTTCCTAGTTTCAGGGGTCCAGCCTTGAATTGGTGGGCCGCTCTCTTATTAGCTGACTTGGTTCGGTTTTTCTTTTAGATTCGTGGAAAAGTTTCTTTCGAGTAGCAAGCCAGATGAAAAGTGTTTCCAGTTTGAGTGGATTGGACAGGGTAGCCTATCGGTTAATCTATCGGTGTTTCAGAATATGAGATTGAATTCTATAGAATGGCTGAATATATATTAGAACTAGTCCATGAGCCTTTAGAGAGATTCAAAGATTTATTGATTACCTTTATTTTTCCTTGAAATCCTAGATGGCTCGAGAAATTGAGGCCTGGATTTTATTTGATGTTGTTGTTAATATTGTCCGAAGGTTCGGGGCATACCATAAGTTAGAGCGGGAAGAGTTAGAATGGGAGAGCAAGAGATCCCGCGGCCCTGGTGGGCAGCCATGGTACCTCATTTGGAGGTAAAAGTTCTGATTATTTTTGGAAGTCACCCTCCAGGTTATCTCAGCTTGTAGAGCGTGATTCTCAGAGTGCGCGAGTAGTTCATCAAGATTAGACCTAGTTTTTCTCTTTATAGCTATCGACAATATGTTCAGCTTCCATTTTCAATGAAAAGCTGTTATCACTGTCATAAGTCTGGTTATCCTTTGAGGAGTTTTTCCTTACTCCAGCAAGTAGACAATCGTCCTTCTTCTTGCCCTCAGACACCTGTACAGTCGCAGGAATTTCATTTAAATGTTAATCAATCAGAGAAATGCCACCATCCAGTAGAGGTCGAGAGCGTGGTGGTAGTGGTTCTTCTAGAAGTAATTATCAGGGTAGTGGCTCGACTAAGCTGCAGAGGCAGTTCTATGAACTGCTAGTCTGGCAGGATGTTGAGGTATCTGATGTAGTACACCCATGTATTTCTTCTTCTCTTAAATGTGAGTAAGATTTGATTCTTTTGATCGATCTGGAAATGGTGTGTCTTATCATGTTTCAACG
Source organism: Petunia x hybrida (assembly GCA_037355625.1). Classification (NCBI taxonomy): domain Eukaryota; kingdom Viridiplantae; phylum Streptophyta; class Magnoliopsida; order Solanales; family Solanaceae; genus Petunia; species Petunia x hybrida. The sequence continues at coordinate 19,823,172 of JBBBVM010000007.1, forward strand.
GTTTCCTTGGATATTGTCGTAATTAAGAATCGGTTGCGGTAGAGGGGTGAGTTTCTGATACGATTTATTCCTGGCATTTATGAGACCCTACTAGTTTATCTGATCTAAATATGAGAGATTTGATGGTGAGTATTGCTATTGCCTGCTTGGCATCCTGTTATGCCACCTTGTGATATTATGTCAAGTCATTTTACCTCTCTCCTCGGAAATCATTGTTGGTAGGATGATGGGATTCTTATTCGTCATCATCAGGAAATGTCATTGTTTCTTTCGGTGTAAAGTGGTTAGTAAGTAATACTCGATCTATGTGTCTCCTCTTGGTTCGAGACGCTAGTAGAGTCATGTTATCTACAAGTTTGTCTCGGTATAAAAGGGTTTTCTGGTAATTTGTCGGAGTTTCCTTATTATTGGGAGATTAAGTTAGCATGGATGTTGTTCCATAAAGCTCATTTGATATTTATTTCTTCGATTGCGATTCTTTGGCTACCTTGACTCGGAAGTAGTCTAGCTCTGGTAGCCAAGCAATAAGAAGATGAGCTTCCTGAAGTTCTAATTATTTCTATCCTCGATCCATTTCCATTTCTTCTTCGTCCGGCACTAGTGAGCTTAGGCGATCAGTAACCTATTGTGACGTTCCCTGTGTAGAGCCAGAGTACGTGTTATTGTGGCTGGGTAAGCATATTAGTGTTTTGGAAGCATATTATTGTTTGGGTCCAGTTGTCTCATCTTGTTATCCGCTTCACTTGTTTATGTTATCAGTTTATCCGGGTATCCATTCCCATGTATAGTATAGTTGCTGGTTCTGTTTTTGCGGATCAACCAGTTTCAGGGGAAACTCTGCCGAAATTTTTTTATATAGAAGTACCATCCATCAGGCGGTGGTGTTTACGGCAAAGGTATGGAGTTTTGAACTCGAGAGTCGCAGCTGTTTGGCAACTCGAAAGGGTAGTTGGTAGCTTAGGTCTGCCTACGTTCAGCTTTTAGCTAAATCTTATTTAGTCCAGCAGACTGTGCGAGAATGGTTATTCCTATTCAAATGGCTGCATGAGTTTGTGCTTTAAGTGGAGGAGTCTTCCTCCAAGTACCGAATGGTAATATTAAATCTCTGAGATGTGGCATAATGCGTTCGTAAAAATAATATAGCTTACATCAAATCTGCTATAGTGTGTAATGACAAGGTACTTAAAAAGCTCCCCATTGCATCAAGCGTAAGTTAATTCTTAGTTCCATCGACCTGTTCTGTATCGAAAAGAATATCGACGAGGTGATTTGTCAGCAGAATTATGTTAATCCATCCAGAGTTTCGTGTATCATTATTTCAAAAATGTAGAACTCTCCTCTCGTGATCGAGGAAGGATCATCTAAGTCAAAATAATCCGGGCAATGGTATTATCATATTATCCAGATATGTTTTATTCCAAGAGTTCGGTGTTCGTGTTATAGTTTTAATTCTGTAATCATGAGAAAAATTCCGTGGGATAGTTTATGAAGGTTGTGCAAGTTTTCTTGTTATCTGCGTAAATCTTGCTTTAGATTTAGGCTCGTTCGAGGACGAACGAGAGTTTAAGTGGAGGAGAATGAAACGACCTCGGTCAGTCGTTTCGGAAGTTAGGACTCCGATTGGCGTGCCGATAATTTTAAAATACTCGTAATGTCCATTAGGACCTGTCTGTAAAATTTGAGCTAAATCAGACCTTGTTTGGTAGGCATCGGAAGAAGATTTCAGTTTTTATTGGCAATAAATATTAAAAAAGAGATTTTCGAGCTCGGTTTTGCCGAATGAGCTCCGATTCGAAATCCGAAAGTGCCGTTGGGTTCGTATGATTATTTGTAATTTTTATAAACTTTCGAAAGTGAATTTCGATGTTGTTCGGCTAGTTTCCGCTAAAATGCCGAAAGTTAAATAATTTGACTTCTTTTCATTTAAATTTGCATCTTGAGTTTCGGGAGTCCAATTTGAGATCCGCCTTTGCGAGTATGTTATATATATTTTGTATAACTGCTATGCAAAAGTTGGAATTATTTCGAATATCATAGGGCACCGTTTTAATTTTCATCGAGAAAAGAAAAGAAAAGAACACAAAAAAAAAAAAAAACAAAAAGAAGAAAAAGACAAAATATATAAATAAAGGAGGTGGGTAAGTAGTATTACTAGTAAGATAGGAACAGCATCAAATAAGCTCAAAAATGAGCGGAAACAGAGAAAGCAAAACAGAGATAAAGCAGTGAGAAAAAATGCCAGAAAATGAGAAAAAGGGCAGGAGAAAAGTAGAATTTTCACCCTGAAATATTCAGGTAATGATCCTAATATATTATTTGAGTTTATTACGTATGTTTGAATATATTTTTACGGTAAAAATAGGGATATTAGACATCGCCCTAATGACGTAAATTGATAGTTTAAAGGGTCAAATGGACCCCGATAATGAAATTGATTATATATTCGTGCTCAGTAAGTTATGGGCAACATATAAATATAATTTATTTAGGGTTTGGTCATGTGACCCTAAACCCTGTATATAGGCCTGGCCTGCGTATTGCGCATGCGAATAGGGTATCGGGTTCTTAATCGGTTTGCCCTAAGATGTGAGGAATGAAGTCTTTAGCCTAATTTGATATATTTTTCTACTTATTGAATAGAGTGGGATCGTTTGGCAATGAAACCAAAGGACAAAGCGGTTATTGAGAGGCTGTGTTAACTTTTGGAAGAGGTAAGTGTTTATATCCATTTCTTTGGAGGCCCTTGGCCTCGTGGATTTTCTACCACGTGTTTCCTTACGTGTGTAGCTGCCGATAGGCGTACTCATTACGCCTTAGCTTTGAATTTACATTGTATATTATATGTTATGCCCTGTAGTTGGTATTGCATTGAACATATGAGCATTGCACTCTGGTTTTGAGCATTGCATATACTTCCCGGTTGGCGATGAGAGTCCCGCACCGGCGAAGGGTCATTATTGCATATGTCATTATTGCATACACTTCCCGGTTGGCGATGAGAGTCCCGCACCGGCGAAGGGTCATTATTGCATATACTTCCCGGTTGGCGATGAGAGTCCCGCACCGGCGAAGGGTCATTATTGCATATACTTCCCGGTTGGCGATGAGAGTCCCGCACCGGCGAAGGGTCATTATTGCATATACTTCCCGGTTGGCGATGAGAGTCCCGCACCGGTGAAGGGTCATCATTACATATACTTCCCGGTAATCGATGAGAGTCCCGAGCCGGTGAAGGGTCATTATTGCATATATCTCCTGGTAGACGATGAGAGTCCCGCGCCGGAGATAGGTATCAGACATATGTGACTGCATTGCATCATACCGCATTCATCCCATCGCATTGCACCGCATACTGACTATTGTGTGCATTGTGTTGTGTTTTATATATGCGGTACGTATACCATATTGTGGACATATTTCAATTTACCTATATATTTCTGGCTCGTATTCTGAGTTGCGAGGATCGGGTTTCACGCCGCAACGGTATAAATATACGGATCGATTTACACGCCGCAACGGTGTAAATATATGGATCGGGTTGCACGCCGCGACAGTATGAATATATGGATCGGGTTGCACGCCGCAACAGGATGTATTTCTGATTGTTTATATGTTCGAGATACCTATATGTTCTGGCTATCTTACGTTCCTGGTTTTAATGAATTTGTCATCCCATACGTGTTTCTAGTTATTATCTGGCTCTGCGTTTTTATAATTTAAATAAGAGGAATTTTGTTTATCTGTTTCTTCTCCCTGGCTAGCCATCCTATTCTTTGAGGTGGCTAGTCTGCCCCACTTATTGAGTCCTTTTGACTCACCCTTGTTTGTTGTTTGTTTCTTGTCTATCTATTTCGTTTCGGCAGGTTCGCTCCAGGATTGAGTTCGCCACGTTGTGTAGGAGCGAAGACGACTTCAGTTGTCAGGGTGAGCCAGCTTTTATTCCGGATGGCCACCAGTTTATTGGTTATCATTTCAGTTGCAGTTTGTTCCCTTCAGGAGGTATTTGTCTTCTTTTGTACTCTTAGATGTCTGGTCTGGATAGCCCTAAACCTAGTATGTTGGGTAGTCAGTTGTAATTTCTTTTGTACAGCTTAGAGGTATCAGTATGTCAGTGTTTTTTTTTGTTTTGTTCTTATTAATGAATTGAATTATATTTATTTTCCTAATTTAATTGGTAAGGGTTCGCCCGACGGGTCTAGGGAAGGATGTCGGGTGCCCGCACGGCCTAACCGGATTTCGGGTCGTGTCATTAACAGTCCCGGATTATGTTAATCCCGGGATAACAACATGTGCTACCAATGTATTTTGTTCAGGATACAGAGGTTTGCAGACGTTTCCAACTTCCAAGAAACTAACTAATTAAGTAATATTCCGATAAAGAGTACTTATTTGAAAAGACTTAAGCGTGTATCTCACATTAATTAGGGTTCCGCATTAATTATTATACTTTTGTATTATATTTGACTAAAGTCTTTCACTTTTTACCTAGTAGGTTGGCTCTATATATATATATATATATATATATATATATATATATATATAAAGCGATGCCCTAAAACGTTCTGTCAATGCTGCTTAATTTCATCAGAACTAATCACAAAGGATTCTGTTGGGCAAGAGCCCGTTATTGAGATTTGAGATCAATTAGGCAGGAAAAGCATTGATCAGTGTAAGCTCTCAGCCCTACATTTTTTTTTTTAGTGTAATGTTTATAGGGTTTGTTGACCCATCTGTGTTTATTAAGTTATTGTTGCGGTTTTTTGTGGTCCCCATGGACGTCTTCGTGTCAGAGCTTCCTAGTCCTGATTGTTTGTTGCAGATGCGTAGCTATTGTATATTGATTTCGAAACTCGAACTTGGTTTTCCACTTTGTGGGTAGCTGGATAATTTCACCTAAAATTGTATATAATCATTTTTTCCTTTTTTTGCATTTAGTTCGATATGCTGTTAGTTAGTTTACAATAAACTTCTAAAGGGTTATGAATTTTGGGGGTGGGGGTTTTTGTTCTAGACCTCAAAAAACCGTTTTGAAGCGTACATAGATTGCAGTTTATATCTCTAATTAAAAATAAAAATATTCCTGTACGTACGTTTGGCCAGATCTGCCGTTTTCAATGGATCATGCGGACCAAGAACCCTCCGACCCCCCATCTACTGTTTCAGATATTGAGTCTATGTTAAGTAGACTCCAAGAAGTTGAGGATTTATTATCTATAGCCCGTCCCCGAGCTCAAAATTCTACTGTCGCTACTGAGAATATATCTGCTGGCAATGAAGACAGTGAGGTGCCACGTGTCAACGCGGTGCTAGAAAGCTGTGTGGGTGGTCCTTTCGAATGCAAAATTTGCCTGGAAATGCCTATAGAACCTATCTTGACTTGTTGTGGGCACCTGTATTGCTGGCCATGCTTCTATCTGTTACCTTTCGTTGATTCTACATCAACTGCACGGGAATGCCCCGTCTGCAAGAGAGATGTCCCAACTGAAAATGTAACTCCCATTTATGGTACTGAATGCGGCCCACCTCCGGTGCACGACGTGATAATACCACCACGACCAAGAGCGCGTAGAATAAAGGGGGATATGTGTCAGCGTGGTGATATTTCCCACCCTCACTAACGCTGTTTGGGTTGAGAGAATTATCATATTTTGAGATAGTTGAGGTAATTAAACTTTTTGGAAGTTTGTATGTACAAAATGCTTTGCGTCTCTTTGTTTGAAGGCTCTGATTTTTGTATTTCAGCCATTATGTTGAATCACAATGTCTGTACCTTTGTGGATTTTTCAATTTAGTTTGCTTGTATTTCTGCGCCTGAGTGTGCTTATCTATTCAACAGCCTCAACACACATCACAACATTGTCCCAATGTTGGATCCTTACTCATTTTGTGCTTGCTACGCGACTTTCCGCATGATGTCGTTGCGGTTCCAAAGAAGTTGGGGTTGAAAAATTATTTTGTGTTGCTAACTTCTTCTGTTGCGGGATTGCGGCATAGTGTATACTTTTCAAATTAATATTATAACCAATTTGTCATTGCCATTTCTATCTCTTAGTAATAATATTCCTTCTTCGTTTGAACAGACCAACGGTTGGCTATGGATCATACGAACCCACAAGCTTCGGACCCCACGTTATTGCAAATTGAGTCTTTGTATAGAAGACTCGAACGGATAGAGGATATAATGTATAGAGGCCGCCATCAGGAACGAAATACTACTTCTGATAATGGGAATGTATCTGCTGTCAATGAGGATAGTCAGGTACAAGGTCACAATACTCACAACACAGAGGTAGCAAGCTGTGGGGGTGGTCCTTTCAACTGCAGCATTTGCTTGGAAGTGCCTCGAATGCCTATCTTGACTTGGTGTGGGCACCTGTATTGCTGGCCATGTTTCTATCAGTTACCTTTGGTTGATACAACGAATGCTACAAGGATATGCCCTGTTTGCAAGGGAGATGTTGCAACTACTGATGTAACTCCCATTTATGGTTGTGGAGTCCGTACAGACGGCACACAACTGGGGTCGTCTGGCTTGATGATACCACCACGACCAATTGCACGTCGAATAAAGATTGATAGATTGCATCCAGTCTAACGCTAATTGGGTAGAAACAATACTCAAGGCCGTAGAACCTTTTTGGAAGTTTGTATAAATAAAATGCTTAGCTTCGTTTATAACTTGCCTCCTGCATTGTTCCAGGTCGTAGAGAGACTTTACGAGGAGTATAAACACTACACCTCAATGGACTAGTGGTGAAATCATATATGTAATATCGTACAATACATTCCTGTCAATTGAATTGGTCAAAGAAGACCATCTCCGCTCCGGTCCTGCAGCAAACCTTCGACTACCTATGCAAAGAGTGTTGTACAACTCTTGTAATTTATTTTGGACGGCAGTTTCCTACAAAAGTATACGCTTCTCTGTTTCAACCTAACTAACAGCCTTGAAACAGAGTATACTTTTGTCTGGAACAACCGTATTCACAGCCCTAGGATTTAGAGCTGGAAGCTTCACATGGGCAAATGTGGACCATCCAAGAGGGAAGGCGTTTGTGGTAAGTAAAAGTCACATGATCAGAATGTGTTTGTGACGATGTATTTTATAATATTGCAAAGTGATAATATTGTGTTGATGTCCATCTATTTTGTTTCTGGAATTTTATTAGACATTTGCATTGCTCTATAACAGTCTTCTTTCACAACCGGTGCATGTCTGGACAGTCATTCTTTCACAACCGGCACTGACTTGGTTTCTCCTACAAAATATACTCTTTCAATAATCTATCTTAGTACTTAATTAATCCATGTATCCCAATGAATGTGTCGATTGGAAACCAAAACACTGTCTCTTTAATCGTAGTACCAGTTTGGTTTAATTGCATCAACTGTCAAGTACTGGTACTCAATGACGCAGTGAAAAATATTCCATTAGACGACGGAAGCTTAAACTCACGAGTATTGGAAACCATATCTTGACCGACTGAACTAAGACAGGACGTTGAACTCAACATGAATTTATTTGAGACACTTATTACTAGTTACACGACCAAGCAAACAGACTTCTCTGAGCAATTTTGGTCGAAAGCCTTATTGGAGTGATACGAAGTACAGTATGACCAACCTCCAAAATGGTTTTGACTGAAGCAACATATACATGTTACGTATGCAACAGATATCTGGTTAATTAGATCTCTTGGCAACAAACTCTTACCCATCAAAGAATGTTGGCGCACAGATGGAAGTGCAGGAGTCGATTGACAAGTATAGAAGACATTGAGTATATCTTTCAAAAAGTCACATGGACACCATGACTCACAAGTTTTCTAGGAAATATGACGCATACACTCAAAGAAAATGAACTTGAATAAAGAGAGGGATAAGAAGGATAGCCAACCTTGTGCACCATTGTTTGCACCGAAATAGAGCAGACATCAAAATGGTGCAAACTAACTCCAACCCATTACATTTATGTTCTCCTCTTTTCTACTACGTTATACTCCCTCCGGTCCATATTATTTGATGTTTTAGATATTTTCACGAGTATTAAGATAATCACCTTTTTAGCATTAATTAGTAATATAATTGACTATATTAGGCCTTTTTCAAGTTGAGGTTACTTATCATTTTGTTCAAAGTCATTTATTAGCAAGGGGTGACATTGTAAAAATCAATCTTGATTTCCGAAAAGATCAAATATTGTGAACCAAAAAAAATAGACTAAAAAATCAAATAAAGTGGACCAGATGGAGTATTATTTTTTCCTTTTAAGTTTTATTTTTTAATTCCATAAAACAAATACTTTCTTTTTCCCTTTTTTATATTACTAACTCACACTTTTAATACAAATAATAAGCACGAAATTTAATTATATGACACTCCAAAAAAAGATTTAAAATTAATATTATAATATAGGTGTATTACGTAAAAAATTATTTGTATATTAGGAATTTAATTGTAAAAATTAAAATTTATATTATGTCAAAACAAGTGTTATAGTAAAAATAATAATAACATAATGCAGAATAGTAATCGTCGATGTTAATATTTTCATATATGGTGTCAAGCAGAAGCCGTTGGTTTAGACGAAACCAGATGAAGTACTTTTTTGTTTTAAATATCTGGAATTGGGGGAAAATAGGCCTAATATTCGTGCAATATTAGAACATCATTACACATAATACTACTCCAGATACTAATTACAAATTGAGCTACCAACATACATACACAGATTGATGTTCACTACCACGGGATGGAACAAATAGTGCTGCATATTGACATAGGATCGGAAATATCAAAATTTTGCAGTACCCAAAGTAAACTTCAAAAAGGAACAGCAGACTCAGACATAGGGAAATACAGATACCATAGAAAGAGTCAAATTAAACCCCCTGCCGTGGTGAGGCTGTAGGAGAGGCGATTTGCGCTCCTTCAGGACAATCGCCTTGGTGATTACTCAGTACTCGCTCTAAGATCGTCGCGAAGTCTTCCAAACGCATCAGGAGCAAATCCACCTGGCGAGAAAGACGATCGACCCGCACGGCCAATAAATTAACGTCGGATTTCACCGTGTTTACCGAGTGGAACACTTTGTTATCCACGACGACGCGCGGACGTAGGCTGCATCTTTCTGCAGGCATATCAATTTAATTCACTATGTTAGAAACGGCGAAAAGAAGATGATATGCTTGGTTTTTGAGAGAAATAAGGGGGTTCTCAGTGACAATTTTCGCTAGGGCTATGGGAGCATATATAATGGGCCGGGTTGGCAAGTTACTGCCAAATGTTTCGTAATTTTAATTTTTACTTGGAGGGAAAAATCTTAAATCCGCGAACCAAAACTGGTGGGATAATTAATCAGTTGGAGGGAAGTTTCTTTTTTAGTACAATATTAATTGGCAAGGCATGCCTTCAAATTTTAAACTCCACCTGGTTCTGCCGCTTTGCTAAGAGTTACTGTTTTAGTAATGTTGACTAAATATATCACGTAATTGGATATTACTTGCAATTAATTATCACTCCATTGCTCCATTCCTTTGTTATGTTGCCGCGCGCGCTATGGTTATGCATATCGGACTGCTAACTATGTTTTTTTGTTGATTAGTTTAGCCAAAGAGGCTGTGCGTTGTGTGTCAACTATATATGAGTACGTCTAGGAAGAATGGTTAGTTAAAATCAACAAAAAACATTTCGTTGAAAGCGTTAATAAACAGAGCTATGTTTAATGCTCTGGTGTAATAAGCTTTATTCGGTCAGGTTTCCAGACATTCTATCCAAGGATGTTGCGAGGGATGAAACAATTTCCTTTTTAACAGTTTGTTCACTGCGCCGTGCTTGTTACGCACCAAAGACGGACAATGCCCACTATGGTTCAAATTCAAATTCATCGTGAAGCATTACAACTGCAAATCTCTCTGGGAAACTATGAATCCTGTCCTTATTCAAAATACTGGATTTATTTCACCAGCCAAAACAAAGTCGACGAATTCTGAGTCACAAGCAGCAAATGATTCGGATTTTCGACATGTGTGAGTAACTCAAGGGGTTTGTAATGATCCATCTTCGAAATTTGTACTCTTTCTACCGAATCAGTTTCTAGTGGTTGGTGCGTGCAAATTGCAGTGCTCGTCGAGCTTCTGACGTCCCCTCCACATGCCCCTTGTCCTGCAACAACATCACGTACAACATCACAACTTGTTCCAGATATATCTCCAGCCTCTTCTACTCCAGCTCCTCCCACACATATACCATGTCCTCCGAATGCATCACTTAGACTACCTGAATCCCCAGCCTCCTCTACTCCGCCGTGTTGTTGGAGTAGGGACAGAGGATCGACGTGCTCCGGATGGAGTGCCTTTGTAACTGCTGTCGCCCCTTCTAGCTCTTTCCTCAACCTAGTCGATCTTTTCATCTGGCAAATCGGGGAGGGACCTAAATTCATTCAAAGACGGTTGATACGATTCGCGAAGAGAAGGGACAAGGAACGGATGCACCTCCGCCTGCAGCGAACAAATATAAAACCAGTAACGAGCATGGGATCAAACGAATGGAAAATAAAATATTAAATGCATTCGACTTACATCTACGTGCTCGACCTCACGTTCGCCAAATGGATCAACTTCCTGCCACTCCAACAGCTTCTTAGCCCGCTGCCACTTCAGCATCCTCGGCATCTTCGGCTCACGTTCTTTGTGCAATATACGTCCAATGGAAGGTATAGCTTCATAAATCCAGGCCTTAAGTGGAAGGAGTATTATCAGTCCATCACGTCGTCTTATGTTTTCCAATCATAAACACCAGAACGCAGAAAAAGCAAAAAAACTTATATGCATATTGAAAATTGATACCAAGAAAGCATACGAGAAGCCAAGAATGTGATAGTGATATCGAAAAGTGTTGTCGTCATTATTGAAAATGCGTTTGGGCTTCTTCTTTAAGCTCTTCAATAGATACGGAAACGTTACAGAGGCCCATGGATACTTGGCAAAAAACTCAAGATCGTTTGCCATCAGTATCCACTCATTCTTGACAAACTTTTTATTGGGGGGTCCCATTAAAACCATATGCACAAATCAGACCATGCTCATCTTGAACTTCTCTACATAACTCAAGTCAACGGACTTTATTCTCATCTCGAGTTCTGTCTCGGTTATTTTTTTTTTCCATCAAGGACTTTTTCCAGAAGTGCATTAGCACTGCCAGAATTCAGGAGCGAACTGAACTCTTCGTCGGATGGGTTAGGCCAGCATTGAAGCCCGGTCATGATTACATACTCTCTCAGGCCAAAACAGAGTGGCTTCCCATGACTAGGAACCACACCTCGTTTTACTTCTTGCAGTGCATTATTCGACGGACGAGAATATTATGAACTAGCTCTCCGTTGAAGGTCCACCCGGTAGACATGTCTAGGAAACGACCAAAACAACTGTCCTTGAATTCTCTGTATATATTATATTCCTTTAACAACTCCTTAAATTTGGCAAAGTTTTCTAACGAGCATCTGTTGATAACCCTGGCTCTGGCGGGCCCGTGTTTATCCAAAGGTGTCTTGAATCCGTAGAAGGTTATGTCTATCTCCCTCACGCAGTCTGGAATTGAGGGTTTCTGCCAAGCCTCTTCACTGACATATTGTTCCTGGGCATCGTCGGGAACCACGAAATGTTGTAACATTGATTTAAAGATTGATGATTCGAATGAATAGCAAAAACAAACGGACAAAAATAGAGCAACTAACAGACTAATTGAAATAATACCTCGAATGCGGACGCGGACTGTTCACGCATATCGCTGGTATCCTCTCCACGATCGTCCTCCCATCTCCCTTCCTCCGCAGAGTTAGGTATGGATCAGAAGAATCTTCAATTGCTGCAGGGTCGTTCCCAATTTTTCCATTATCGCAACTTACCCATGGTTTGCCGGCGGGTCGGGTTCTTGTATATGGACGGCGTGAGGGCCGTAAAGGTACTACGTATAAGAGCTTCCTTTTAGTGCCCGCACGCCTGTTCGCTTGTAATGGTATATGAGGGTTCTTAATCCTGGCCATGATTGCAACTTAGCTTTTATGCGTAGAGATTTTGGTGTTTTGGCGGCTGATGAGGATGAAAGTGTTGAGATTAAAATTTGGGGGGAAGGGTATGGCTAATTCTAGGTTTTTTAATCCAGCAATTATCGACTCTCTCTGTCTCTTTGATTGTAAAATTTTGGGGAAACTCTGACCTATACAATAGTTTAATCTAGCGTTTGGACATAGATTCCCAAATATTTTTGGAAACTACTTTTTATGTGAAGTTTGATATTATTAAAATGAAAAGGTGTTTGGACGTACTTTTTGTAAACAAATTTTTTGCCTCAAAAAAGCCTTTGAGCTCTTTTAAGAATGAAATTTGATGTGTAAATGTTAGTTTTTTGCCCAAAAAATTCCTCCAAAACTTATGTCCAAACGGGAGCTTAAATAGGAGTATGTATTTTTTCTAACGTGTTTTTTTCCCTTCAATGTTTATTAAACAGATACTCGACTGTTTATTAGTTGTAAAACAGTACCAGTATATTCCTACACTTTATACTCGTAACTACATACATCCATAATTCCACTTGTATTGATGCTGTCGTGTTAATCATACAAACTTTTCGAATGAAATGTCTTCAGCGACTCTCAACTCTTTGAGCATGTTTGGTATGGTGTATAGGTATACATATTTGTGTTCATACTACGATTAACCTTTGGTTGAATCGTCAACCACAAGCTATTTTGGGCCCTGCTGTCTGATTTTATCTTTGGTTGATCCATCACCTAATGATATTCTACGAAAAATACTACTGCTTTTGGCTGATGCGTCAACCAAGGAATTAGAAACTCAAGCAGATGCTGGGAGTATTTAATATACTTCTGGCCCAATGTCCAACCCATGTGACTAGTAATCTGCGCAGCGGCTTCATGCGTGCCTTACATTGAAAGGGTCACGAGATCGAACCATCCTAAAGACGTGAGTCTGTGGACTTATTTATTTTTTAAAACCTTTTTGTGTGTAGTAAAATTAATAAAATAATCAACCCCTTTCAGCGCGTGAGTCGCTACAATCTATATAATTAACTTTTAATTGCTTACTTTGATTTCTACTAAAATTGTACAATCCTGATGAGAGGCTAGTTTAGAAATAGTTAAAAAGTCATTGTTAACCAAATCAACAAAGGTTTCGGATTTGATCCTCGGTTTCTCGGATACTGCAGTTATCAATGGCAGCTTACAATCATTTACCGATCTTTTTATAATTTTAGGCGAAGTAGATGAGTCCTTCGTTCTTGTTTTCAGGCCGATAAAATATAGGGCCGTAAAATATATGCTGCATGATGGGTCGAGTGGTCTCACACAGGTTCGATTTCAAATCGAGTCGCTCGTCAAATATGGAGGTTGGCTTCGTTTGGCTCCAATTCTGATACGTATGCATAAGTCAAGCTTGTACGGGAACTATGTATGAGACAGGATATTATCATGAACCCCTACCTAGACGTGTAACGTTATTCCCCTAACTTGCATGTATTGTCAAAAATCAAAAACATTTAGTTGGAGAAGTTTTTAGCGCCTCTTCGCTGTTTTGTTCATAGCATGGTAACGTTTAGATGCATCGTCAACCAAAGCCATTAAATGCTAATTCGACCTTATTTCGGCTTTGGTTGGTGCAACTACCAACTACCAAGTACAACGAGGGATGCATTTGGCCCTCGTTCGATTTGAAATTTTGGGAGATTTGGAAAACTTCCACATTTTTTTCAAGTGAAAATGTATGTACAAACACAATTTCAGGTTCCAAAAACTATTTTTCAACTCAAATTCAAATGTCCAAACTTTCAAGTTTCAATCAAATCCGTGTCCAAATACCAGTACCTAACTACGGTGAGATAGTCAAACGTATGCTAATAATTTGGTCAAGTGCTCGGTAAAAAAGGAATCCGGCGCCGAAATGGGTCAAAAATTTAAGAATGCAACAGAAATGGGGTGCTCAAATATATTGTAACAAAAATAGATATATCGGCATAATTTGTGCCGACTTACAACAATTAAGTAGACGGCGTGGCTGAAGAAAGTAACGGAGCAAATTTTTATGCAAGTCGGCATTTGTTCTGCCAACTTAGTAAGTCGGCAGAACAAATGCCGACTTACCATTTTTTACAAATCCACATATCGGTATTTGTTTTTCCGATTTACAAGTCGGCAAAACTTCTGCCGACTTTTGCTGCATTTACAGCTCCATGGGCTTTATGACCAGTATCTTAGACTGTTGGTCTCTGATGAAGATTGACAAATGGAGGAAAAGGGTGTCACTAAAAGCAACAGAAAGCAAAACGAACCACATATCTTCCAGATAAAAAGGATATAAATTAGTCCACCCAAACCTTTGTGCCGTATAACCTCCATGAGTTCATTCTCTTTAAGAGTACCAATAATAGGGGGAAAATGTAGTCTAAGTAGCTTAGCGATATAACTTCTGTTTATTAACTTCAAGCAAATGACCACTGACTAGTGTATTCAAAATGGTAGCACCCTTAGAAACCACCTTTCAATTTACCATCTAACTTCACTTTCTATATTCTAATTTACCTAATAATTATGCAGCATAAGTCGGTAGAAGTTTTGCCGACTTGTAAATCGGCAAAACAAATGCCTATATGTGCATTTGTAAAAAATGGTAAGTCGGCATTTGTTATGCCGACTTACTAAGTTGGCAGAACAAATGCCGACTTGCGTAAAAATTTGCTCTGTTACTTTCTTCAGCCACGCCGTCTACTTAATTGTTGTAAGTCGGCACAAATTATGCCGATATACCCATTTTTGTTACAATATAAATAGAGCACCCCATTTCTGTTGCATTCTTAAATTTTTGACCCATTTTGGTATCGGATTCGTAAAAAAGGAGGAGGGAAGAATAGGGGGAAAAACTAAAGAAAATTCGGGACTAGGCGGGTGGGGGAAAGTTTTTAAAAAGTTTAAGTTTATGTGGGAAGCGATGTCTCTCTCTCTCTCTGTCCCTCTCTTTTTTTTTCCGGCAATTGTGATGTCTCTCTTCCTCCAAACGTCCACTTTTATCCCCTTTCAACAAGCAGAAATCTAAAAGCCAAGACCCTAATCTTTCATCCCAAAAAGGTCAGCTTCCCCCAATTCGTACACAATACCACCCTAATGGACCTTTTTTGAAGAGCGGCGGAACGGACGTTTTTCTGCGATTACATACTCGACAGATTGAAATCATATAAGAAGAAGACGGACGCCCGTTGTGTAAGTTAAATATCAGTCATAACAATAACGTTGTTCAATATGTAGCCCATTTTGTTACATAATGCCCCTTTTCATGTTTATAAACATGATCTGAGCATCCATAAACTTGGAAATCTCGGCGCTGGCCAGATGACGAAATTAATTCATTATAAAAGATAATTATTACTAGACTTATTTGTGGACAAGTTGTTGAGTTTGAGAGTCTTTTTCTTGTCATGCTCATCGTACAGTGAATTACGGTGCCGTCCTTAGAAGAACGTGGGATGCACTTTTGTTTACATCTTAGCCTATACTTTTGTTTGTCATCTTTTCTAGTAGTATCAATGTTATCCTAGCTTACAGTTGCTTTCAATTTCGTTCTATTTTTTGGACTGGTAATAATTACCGTGCTTCAGTTATACTATTCCCATAGACAATGGCTCGTTTTAGATACGCGCAAACCTCATACCACAATCGTACAATTACAAGAAATAAAACTGATTGAGAAACGTCTCAACGCACAAAATAAGCTTTAACAGGGCATCACTGGCATTTGCTATTGAGCACTCAACAATTGCATCATCATCACCTTCTCCACCGCTTGCATCAAATTGTGCAACTGCCTCGACGTGCATCAACCCCACTGTTGCCACCGGTTGCGTTAACCACACAGGCGGTTGTTGCATCAACCGCAGCATTGCCTCTGCTTGCATCAACGCCACCATTGCCATTGCTTGCATCAACCCCACCACTACCACGTCCTGCTTCGGCGGCTCCGGCTCTACTTCTACCCCATCCTCTTCGTGATGTTCCATATGTTCTTTGCCTTCTGTTCCAATTGTTCCTAACACGGATCAGACAGGGCCTTCCTTTGCTCCTCAGAAATCTAGGATCAAGGATGGGAACATCACTACGATGGTCCTCCACATCATGTATGTCATCGGGGACAGGGTCGTCATTGTTAGGCTTGCCAAAACTTGCTACGAGCTCGAGCCCAAGTTTGCGCGTCAACTTGTCAGACTGAATAGCCCTTTCTGCGCATTTGTAGAAGATACCCTTAAGTCCATGGAGCCTTTTGAATTCATCGGACATCTGCGGATAACCTTCGGGCACATAAGCCCACAAGTGCGGTCGACTGATGTCTCCACGCCATCTTTTCATTATGTACCTTTCATTCAATTCCGGCATTTGGTGATATTTCACCACGAGAATCATGTGCCTGCATATAATCCCACGAGTGTTGAACAGCTTGCAAGTGCAATCCAAATACTGCCCATCCCATTTGTATACCACAGTGATGATGTATTCAGTGCCTGCGTAGTTTAGACCCATTCCGGTGTCGCTCACCGAGAAAGTCTCCACTTCGTCCTGCACGTTGAACCCGACAAAGTTACAACCGACCGAGTCTTGGATTTGTTTTCTGTGCATATCATAAATGTTCCGCGTAAGACCTGCCCGGAGCTGTTCTTCCCACTGACTGCCGGTCATACTAAATAGTCGGGTATTCTTTGAACTCTCTTCTTCTTTTAACTCTTTGTCCATTTTGGTTTTTAGAGCTACCTCGTACTGCATCACGAACGTCAAAAGGTTTGTACGACTAGTAATAAACTGGTCAAAGAATGCGTGCATTGACTCGCTCCGCTATGTGGATCTCATACCAGCCCAGAACGTGTCTGTCAGGTATACCGGCACCCACTGGCTCCTTATTGAATAGATATCATCAAGCCATTGATTCTCTCGTAAACGGGGATCACAAATGAACTGAGCCCATCTTCCTTCGAATTCGTCGACCGTGAAAGACATGTAGACGATGTTGTTGAACTCTTTTACGAGAGCGTCCCTGTCTCTAAGTCCTTTAAACTTGGAACCCACCTTTGAACATATATGCCATATGCACAAATGGTGGGTTGTGGTAGGAAATTATTCCCTTATGGCTGCCCACATTCTCTCACATTGATCAGTTAGGATGGCACCTGGCTCGATGCCCCCCGTGTACCTCACCCATGTCCTGAATAACCACCTGTATGTTGTGATGTCTTCATGGGATAGTAGTCCAGCCCCAAGTAAAATTGAGTGACCATGGTGATTCACGCCCACGAACGTTACAAACGGCATGTTATACTGGTTAACTTTGTATGTAGAATCCAAGGCAATCACGTCATTGAACTGCTGGTATGCAAGAAATGCTTGCGGGTGAATCCACATTACGTTCCTCAGTCTGCCCTCATTGTCTAAATCCATCTCGTAAACGAATCTTCCATCCGCGGAATGCATACGTTCAAAAAAATTTTTTAACTCTTCTGCGTCACCGTGTTTCAATCTCATCCTCCTATTTTGATGAATAAAATTTCTGCAGTCACGTGGCAAGCATCCCATATTTTCAGTCCCCCCATTCATGATTTTCATTGTTCTAAATGACCGGCAAGGCCTGACCCCTGCAGTGTCCGCTCCCACGAGATCCCTCTTGAGTGCAGGAGTTACTTTCCTATGGGCCGCCATTAACCATGAAAGACGTGGTTCTAAATCATGGTTATGCTCAACCGTAACCGATTTGACTTCCTATGAAGGTCGATCTGAACAAAGGGTGGCGTAAATTCCAGCCTTGCAATCAACTTTCTTCGAGGTTTGATATCTCGCTGGTTTTCCAGCTTTGTGACAAGACAGTCTTCGCCCTGTTATGAGGTCATATTCACTCGATTGCTTCTTGCAAGACCTTTTAGTAATGCTGAATCCGTGTTTTTTAGCGTGGTCCTGG
Organism: Petunia x hybrida; assembly: GCA_037355625.1. Taxonomy (NCBI): domain Eukaryota; kingdom Viridiplantae; phylum Streptophyta; class Magnoliopsida; order Solanales; family Solanaceae; genus Petunia; species Petunia x hybrida. The sequence goes on from JBBBVM010000007.1 coordinate 19,841,177, forward strand.
TAAAAATCAACCATTGCTTCTAGGCTAGGAAACTTCATCCCTACGGTCAGACCTCCTGCTGGTGCCCGCGGATTAATACCCGGGCCCTCACCAGTCGCGACATTGGGGTCATTGTTCTCGCTAGCCATACTACTATTTGACCGATTGTCGAACAACCTATCGTCTTGATGTACACCAAAAACCTGGGAAAGCACGCTCGCGGTATTACCTGGCCCAGCCTGCGAGTTGCTACTTGATTCTTCGACATCCATGAATGACTGCATTTTTATGGCTAGAATGATTTTGTAGATAATATATTTTCCGATATCCGTTTAAACTAAGGTGGAAGAGACGACTCGAGAAGGGGATTCGACTGCTAGGTTGTAGGAGTACCGGGCATTGAAAATCTGTCCTACACCTTTGGGCGGGAAGTTGCTTAAGGGACGACTCAATTCGAAATAAAACGAGTCCCTTCCCTATTAAAGTCGACAGATCTAAAATCTCGTTTAACGAGGCCAACGCCCATGTTTAACATTAAAAATCCTACAATTAACATTGGTTTTGGTGATCGATTTTCGCATCTCCTACAAACAAAGTAAGAATTGAAGTTACATTTGAAATACAACTCCCATATTTTATAGTGCTAGATTTATAAGTTATAATAATGTATGATACTTTATACTTTCAAACCTAATATTTGTTTGATTAAAATAATTCATAGGTGTTTGTTTGAGTATAAAACAACGCAATTAGTTTAGGATAAAATGAAAATTTTAAAGTTATATTGCTTTCAAATTAAAAAAAGGATCATTATTTTTTTAAAAAAATATTCTAAAGAGTGATGGTTGGACGTAAGTTGGTGCCAAAATATGTACAAGTAAAGGGAGCCCATGTCAAAGCGTCAATATTGGCTACAGTAAAATAGATCTCAACAAGTACGAGTACAATTATTCAATTTTACAAAGTAGGGACAGGCGTGGTGTTGTACTATTGTTTTTCTTATGCTTTGAGATTTTAAATACGTGAAGATAGTGGTACCTAAATTCTAGAAGCTGTGGTTTGTATATGTGTTCGAATGTTTCCAGAATGTTGTGGAGTAAAATTTTTTTGAACTAACTTTCAAACTGAAATTACCGCTGGTCGAAACACAAGTCACTTGTAGTATAAGTAGTAATGAAAACACGGCCCAATCATATCGTAAGAATTTTGGTATGAACATGTGGCTTCCACGACATGCATCTTAAACTCTTTGTACTACTCGTATTTTAGTAATCTCAATATCAGCAAAGCAGTTTTCGCGACTGAACTTAATCTCGTCGAAATGCTGTATGGACTCTACGGACCTTAGGGACCAATAGGTGAAGAATGTCTTACCACAAATATAGGGCCAGGTTAGTTCGCTATATCAAACACAATCTACCTCACGGGGCGGTCCAAACTTCATGTTCGTCGCCATTTTATCTCACCACAAACGCTTGGGACTGAGAGCAGTTCCATTTTTTTTTGAGTCCCTTTAAGTTCCCCAATTGCAATGCACAACCACAACTTCGACTAGTGCGCACAATTACCTATCCAAACTTGAATTAGTGACGGTCTGTGATCAATTGCACTGCACGATAAAATGCATTGCACAATAAAATGCACTGCACGATGCACTTCCACAGTCTTTTTTTTTTTTTTTATATTTTTCCCAATGACCAAGAAAGTATGATTACTTGAGCAGACAACCCAACAATCACATCAAATCCTATAAGAACACTCTTGACGATTTGCTAGTGTGGTGACGGTTTGGGTATGCTAGTGTGATGAATCCGAACCAAAATTACATGTACATAGTTAGTTGGTACCGTAGTCAGTATGTATTTTCGGATTTATAAATCATAATAATTTAATTAACCTAAATTTGAACTACTAAATATAGATACTAGAGAATATCAAAAACTAGTGATATGTACAAATGATTATATATTTAATTAAACTAATAATATTTCAGTTCTAATGCCTTACTATAGAGAGTTGTCTTGTGTTCTAATTGAGCTACATATGTGGAGTAAGATTGTAAATCGCATTGAATGGGTATATTTTGAGTAATCTTGTGTACTAAAATGGTAGTTAAGTATACATTTTGGCCAGTGACATTTGTAATTTTGAACAGTGGGATAATATATGGAATGGAACGAACCATACTTAATTAGTTTTGAAAGGTAATGACATGACATTTTATAAAACGTAAAATCAAAATTTATGACCGAAATGTTTAATACCATACCGTACCTCGGACACCCACATGTTTCGGTGTTCCAACCCAACAACATTCCTTAGTCCTTACACAAATTTTGCGTGTGATTAGTGTAAGTTGCTCATACACACGATTACTATTCATTACTGATCGACTTTGTTGAGTATAAGTATTAGTTTAGGCCGTTTTAAGTATCAACTTTTTCAAATATTAGGCTGCTAATATACCTAATCATATTTAAAGTAATATCCTTGTAATAGTAATTTTACTTATTGATTTGGTGTGCAATTCATATTGTTGTACAAGTTTTAGTTGTAAGAAGGCTATAACCTTCACGAAGATGTTAAGTTCTAATAGGAAAGTATTATAATAATCTATAAAAATACTTTGGATACTATGTAACAATAATAATAAATTTTGCCATAATGTGATATATATATATACATTTAATGTTTTATCAATGATGTAACTTTCATTAGAATTATTCATTAGGCATAACGCATCGCGTCTGGTCACAACTTATATTATTTGGAAAATTTATGTTGAAAATAATTTCGTACACGATTTCATATTATTTGGAAAATTTATGTTGGAAAATTTACATAGCACCTGGTCACAACAAGGGTGTAATGGGTGGGAGTTAATTTTCACCATTTTGGTGTCAAAAATAGGGTAATGGGTTGTCATAAGTGTGTGAAAACAACCAAACGCGGAAAGGGCACGGGGTGTGTGCGGTTCAGCCTGTGCGACAGCAATCCAAGAGAATGGATTTACGTTGACAAGGCAACAAATTTAGTGGAGCCCTTCACTAACTTTTACATTTAAAACACCACCTACTATAATTAATTACATGAATAACACTATAAGTATTACTATCAATTACTTCGGTGTACTCCACCAGCTACTATCAATTTGATCAGAAAGTTGAAGTGCATATTCAGAATGGAAGAATCATATTTGAATAGACTCCCGATGCACTTATGGGAAACTATACTGGGACGAGCAATGGATTCAGTAATGAATTTGTCATCCATTTTTTCTGTGTGAGTACTTGTACTAGACTAGATTCTATGATCTGTTAGTGTCGATATAAGTGACAAGTGGTTTTATTTTTCTTCAATAACATTTCAGTTTGTTCTGAGACACTATATGCAGGACCAAGCCGTTCCGAAAGATTGTATTTTCTAAGGTCTCTATAGCTCGTTTCGCGCCGGAAGGCAATCGTTGCAAATTAAGATACATAGGAGAAGAAATTCGTTTTCGAGAATGGCTGCAAGTAAGAGGATACGACGAGGATACGCTAGCTGATGCTGGGTATTGACAGATTTCTCTACCGGGACCGATGTAATGAAACATGCACAGTGCAATTAAGGGGTGGCCCGACCATAAGGCCACTAAAGCCATTGCTTTAGGCCCCCAAATTATGAAAGGCCCGACTTTTTACTACCATTAGATATAAATAGTAAATAATTAGTATAACTCTTATTCAATGAACTTATGATATCATGTGAAAAGTGTATGATTGATATCGAATCGTTTGAGCTTAGACGTGAAGAATATGAACTGACGATCTTTAATGATACAATGGGCTAGTATAATCCATTTTGAACTTGATATCTTATATACGTTGTTTTCACTATGTCGAAATGTAATAAAGACAAAATTTGTTACTTATTTTCGAACACTTTTTGGGTGGAAAACTTGCTTGGACATACTTTTTGACCAAGTTTTGAAAAACCAAAAAGTGGCCAAGGCCACTGTTTGGGATTTTTTGTTTCTCACACTCGCTATACAACAATTTTTTTTTTTCAAATGAAATGTATGTCCAAATATTAACTTTTAAGTTTAAAATTTTTTTTGTCAACTCAAATTCAAAAATTAAAATTCCCAAGTTTCAACCAAATCTATGTCCAAACGCTAGCTTAATATTGGGCTTACAGACTAGTACGAATTATTAAATACGGAGTACATTAGGACTTTGGCGGCCTCACATGTCCAAGGTAGATTGTGTCCAATTAAGCGCAGTAGGTATTTGTTGATATCGTTGGGGGGAATCTACCAAAGCTAGGCAGATAGATAGACTCCTTTCCCTTGTATTACTATGTACTATTGTCATGTGGACAATAGACGACCTTTATCTCGTTTTTTTTTTGGAGCATCTCTACTCAATCGCCCGACTTCCCACCGATAAACAATTTAAATTAGTTAGTGACGCATCATTTAAATATGTCTTGTATGTTGATATCGTTAATAGGCGTCATTTCCGTATTTTTTTCGCGTTTCATTTCCTACTAGTAATAATCATGCTATAATCGCCCAACATGCACGACACAATCACTAGAAGAGAAAATACAAGAAGAGCTGTAGAACAAATACAGCAACGGTGGTGGAAAGGGTGATTGAAGGAGTCTCCAAAATCCAATACTTGCTTGATCTGATTTGATAGCACAACATATAGAGCAGGGGTGATGCAACAACTCGTCTATATGGACTGGTTGAAAGGACTTGCGAGTGTACATTTTCTACCATGCCGCCCCACTTGCATAGTATGGCATGATTTTTGGAGGGAAAATCGCTTTAAAGCGGGAAAGTTCTGAGATTTCTTAACCTATTCTTTTCTTAATATAAGTGCCATTAAACTAGGGGCTAAACATAGAAAACACAACACAAAACATGAAGGGGTTGGATGCACAAAGTAGATTTTCTCCCTCAGGACGTTCATCACTAACGTGTGCTGTAAATATCTCGGCATCATGCCTTAAATATGGACAGCTGGTATCTTATTTGAGAATTTAATTGCTCCTTTTTTATTTCTTGATTGTTCTTGCATGGGTCCTTAACTCATGCTAATGCATATCTTTATGTATAACGACACTAACACTGGTCATGACTAACTTATTACAGCACTTACCGATTAAACTGTCAAGATATCTTCCAGAAGATGCATCTAAGTGCATCCTCAATTGTTCTTCCCAGCAATGGGGATGTTCGCTACTCGGGCAAAGGTCAAAAAAAAATAGGAAGTGGTTTCAAGAGATTTGCAAAGGCGGTGCAGGTCCGGGCTGGGGACGTAGTCAACTTTCAAGTTGAACAAGTTGCTGGAGGTGTGGCAACTTTTAGAGTTATCGTCCATTCCCTAGCTGGGGTCAGAACTCCAAGTCCGAGTAAAAGCCAAGAGGCGAACTCTAGCAGCCCAACTAAGGTTGATTACCGTATTTGTTCTTGGGTTACACTGTTAGTATTAGTTATTAGATGACTTTAATAATGTACTTTAAATATCGTCAACCTTGTAACAGGTTCTTCAACAAACCGTTGCATCAAAAATCGACTTATATGGTGTAGCCATAGACATCCGCAACAGCTTGCAACAAGAGGTGCTGCACATAAGGAATGATATAGGGCATGTCAGGTCGGTGACCCTATTAGGCTTGGAACGGCAGTTGGAACAAAAAATTCAGGAATTGAATACTGCTGAGTCAAATGTTGCGCACGCCCAAGCTGCTGTCCATGCTGATATCAACTTTATGGGCACACCCGTGAAAGTATAGCTTCGTTTGGGCAGCTTTGTAATGTACAGAACATACTATTTGATGTTATTTTGTCTCTACGGTTCTGTACAATGGCAAAGCCTCTCTTTTTGACTTTTTTTGGTTTGGGTTTTTCTCTGGGTTGTACTTATCCAAACGGAGGCTTGGTTATACCCACCTCCTTGTAAACAATCATTTTGCTCGATATGCATCTAACGGATACTACTATAAGTGCATGATTGTTTGGTCTGTATGAGGTAGAATCACTTCGGTCTTCTAACCATAAAAGTATATATCTTGGTGCTTTTAACAAGGAGAATAAACTTACGATTATATTCTTGGTACTGGGAAGTACACTTTCAATTAGAAATAACAGTGACGTTCTTAACCCCAAACCCGAAGAGAGAGGTTAACGTGCCAACCGACCTCTCCGGTGAACTAAAAGTATTGTATGAGCTGTGAACTAAGCATGTTCATCTGCATTAGGGTGATCATGCTCCTCTCCATCACATAACACATGTCATGATATTCAAAGATAACGGTTGAGATTAGATTAATCAAATTAATATCTAACCCTGATTGGGTTGATGTAAAAGAATTATTTCCATACATTATCTCACCATTTTTCCAAGTTAGATTTGTTCTATTTTGTCTCTTTATTTCATATATATAATATATATTAAAGATCTTCCATTAGTTCCTACTTCATACTAGGACTTAGCTTTCGCCTTTTCGACTGGCATATATAACAAGAAATCAATACAAAAAAGAACTAACCAATGACGAGATGATGTTTCATGAAACCAGTATTTCATGAAGTTATACTCACTAGCTCATAGAGTCACTCCTGGTTTGAAAATAAACATGTTTATTTAGTACACTGACACATAAATTTAGTAGAACTTAAAATAACGTTTATTCAGGAACAATAATTAATAGAGCAGTAAATTCTTTTTATAGGGTCTATCAGAAACAACTTATCCACCTTGGTACTTGGTAGGGGTGCGTTCTGCGTATACCTCACCTTTCCATACCCCTTAACGAGTGATAACACTGGGTATGCTGTTGTATTTTATTAGAAAATTCTCGTTTATTTATATGACTTATAAAATAATGCTGGTGATTGTTCATAGGGTTTAAGACACACTTTTGTTTCATATTAAAACACAACGTACCTCTGAACCATGAACTGCACATGTGTTCACCAGTCAACCAGCCATTTGTACAAAAGGCAGGAATTGGTAATGGAGAGGAGGCAAATCCGAATATGGGGATGTCTAGTTCGAACCATTTGAAGCAGTTCTAGCAGCAACGATTACACTGCTTGGTTACCCCCAAGATCGTCTAAAACTTAACCTTACAAGACACACAAATTTGAATAAACTCCTATCAAATACATGTATGTCCAACATAGGAGCGCCGCACAAACTATTATGATATGATTCAACACCCTTGAAATAAAGTCACAAATTACGAGTATTCTGCGACTACCCTCTCTACCTCTGGGGTTAATGTTAATTTCCTAGACTCAACATCAATGAGACACAAATTACACTTCACGTTTAGATCACGATCTCCAACTATGGACTGTATACATTTCGGGTTCCAGTGAGTCGGACCGACTACTTTACAGATTGAATACCTGAATAGATTCTTGTGGTAACCACCGATCATCATTTTGAGGACGTTGCGACAATTAATTAATGAGTATCTGCCGCCGGGCCTACTCCAAATGCTACGTAGCAGCCTAGCACCTTCGGGTTCACGCAGTTTAAGCATGGCAACTCCATAGTTGTACTTACCCTGGTCAAGATGTGAGGTAGCGGCGACGTCGGCCAAAATGGCTAGAGCCTCATTGTTGCGCAGGATAAAGAAATTGTAAGTCCCAACGAGGATGGAGCCATGTGCAATTCCTGCGCTGCTCAATCTTTCAATAAATCGAAGTATAAGTTGGTCACAATCCTTTAATTTATAAAACGTAAATTCCAAATTTAGAAATTGCTGAAACTGTTTTGTGAAAAGCAGACGCCTGACTTCCCAGCACCTGAAATAGAAAATATTTTACAGCTGCTATTATCAAACGTCTCAAATAAACATTGCTGAATAACTCAACAAACCGAGAACTTACACGACCGAAATGATAGCCACTTTACTACGTGACGGGCGTGACTCTAAGAATAGACGAATTATATTTTCCAGACAGGGAGTTGGTAGTACGGTAAGAGGCGGCTCATGATGCGTAATATTTTGCTTCATATTGTGACAGCGCATACAGAATGCGTGTTTTTTGGTTATGGAATGCCAAGTCGTCCGGAGTCCAAAATGTTTACACTAGAGCATACTTTAGCAGTGGATTGGGAGTCCATCCATATCAATAGCCCAAATATATAGGGGTAGGAGGAACCAAGTGCCAATGACTCATTAACCATATACTCGTATACGATAACAAACTTACTTTTAGTTGAGGATATATAGCGCCGCGTCAATAAATGACAGGGACCTTTTACATTCCGTCTGGATGGTTGTTACACATCGATTCATAATGTGTTGTATAGTATTTTATCGTATGGTACTGTATAGTAATGTGGTGTACCGCGTTTGGATAGACTGTATTGTTTACCGTTGTTTAAGAATTACAAATTACCTCTAGAGTAAAATGTAAAGATTAAATAATAAGTGAGGGCATGATGGGTATGAAAAATAGGTAACGACACGATCCCACCAAATTGATCGTCGTTACATGTCTTGTATGTGACAGTATTCATGGCTACATAACCATGGATTTAGCGATACAATAGAATGTTAGTAATTAAAGAAACAACCAAAACAAACGTCATAGCAATGGTAACAATACAATACCATACCATGGGTTACAACCATCCAAAAAAGCTGTTACTGTGGATTGTGGTGAAGTTTTTTCCAATTATCGACCGATACAATGATAGTCGTTTTGGTCCACGAATATTTAGTGTAGATGTCAATATTATTCCTTTAACATTTTTAACCTGTATTTGAGTTTAAGCCATTTATTAGCAATGCGATATTGGAAGAACCTTTATTTACTTCTGGAATGATCAAGTATTATGGACAAAAAAATAGCCTAAAACCTGTTGTAAAGTGGACCGGAGTAATTATTAACCGCAATTGCTGTAAAAACGATGCACGAAGAAATGATGTATAGCAAAACCCCTTCACTTCTTAACTAAGCACAAATTACAAACAAGCAGAGATTAACAACATCGAAAAATTAATTCATCTAGATCGTCATCGTCCGAGTCATATGCCCCACCTGAATTTGATGAACTTGAGTACTCTTCATATGCCAGGTAAAAGTCTGCTGGTAAGCTAAGTTTGATCGTTTCGATATCAACAATGCAGTAAGGACAAGTTACATTAAGCTCAGCAGAGCCAAATATGGAGACCTCCAATTTTGGGGACCAATGAGTAGGGCCGGTCTTACAACAAAGGTTGGTCACCACTATTTTTCTACAATAGTTCTCACCAAGCATTGTTATGAGGTCAGTCTGATATTCTATCATCGCCCTTCTACCATCACATTTGTTGAACAGGCTACGCAATTCTCCGGTACCACCATAGCTACAACCCGATTTTATTAATGCAATACCATAGTTATACCTTGCTTGAGACAACATTGTGGTACGAGCAACTCGCCCTAATAAGCGTATGCTGGCTAAGTCACCCGCTATTAAAAAAAGATACGTTCCAAGGAATGGGGTTGCATACTCAATCCCAATAGAATCCAATCTTTTTAGGAATCTAAGAATAACACCGTCACATTGTTGAAGTTTTCCGCTAACTAAATGAAGCGGCAAATAGTTCTGAAAATGTCTTGACAAGGTAAGAGATCGAATTTCATTGCACCTGCAGTTAGCATTCCGGTGATCCAACACAAAATAAGATTATAATCAACTAAAATTGCTTCTTATCAAGAAAATTAGAAATTAAGATGACTCACGTTAGAGAAAGGCTGGATATATCGTTTCTTGGGGGATTTGACTGGAGAAACATTTGGATGATAGTCTCTAAACAGTCGGTCGGGAGTCTTGTGAGTGCTGCTTCCACACGCCTCACGTTTCCCCCCATCTTTTGACAAAGTCCACAGCTAGTGTAACTGTCTCAGCCTCGAGTATGAGGTTTACATAACCAAAGTTGGATGGGTAGCCCGAATGGACAGTTAATACATTGGAAAAGATGGCACACTATCTTCACTGCGGGTGTCTGTAAAAGGTACATTATGGGAACTAAACAATCATCATTAATAGTGGGGGTAAGTGTGGAGGGGCGGCGTTTGGATGCCAGCTACTGATTGTTTCAACCGATGCATCTAGTTGGATGACGGGCTGAAGAAAATTGAATTTGTTGTTAAACATATGTGTCAGTTAAAAAAAAAATCAGGAATTTTTTAGCAAGAAACAAAGACTTTTAATACAAATACGACTCTTTATCCGAATGCGAGAATTTGAAATTTTATTTTTCAAAGTTTGCGAAGCTACTGAACAAAGAATATTTCGATGTTATATTTTCCGTGAAATACCACTCCTTAATTTTATGAACCAGTGATGCCTTAACTGTCATTGATTTTGCTACCATAGGTCATAGGGTAACCACTAGACCACTTTAAGCCATACGCAATTGGCGTAGATGCCAGTGCAGTCCTATAGGCCATCTCCAACGAGTGAGATTTCCACGCCAATCGCCAACCTGGAGTATTTTTTTGGCGTTATTTTTCTCCAACCATGCGCCAATTTTCACTCCAAAATGGAGTGTGAATACTGTCACACCAAATTTTGAGTGACACTATACAGCTACTGCATTACTATTCACTATTTTTATTTTATTATCTTTAACTATTTAACACTTTTAATTTATCATTTTATATCTACCTAATTAGCTTTATGGTAGCGTATATCTTTGCAATGTTCAGTCTACATCTTAATTTTGCCAGACTGAATTGATAGATTAATTTTCGTATATATTAGTATTATATAATTAAAATTATAAGTTAATTTCGTTATAAGTAATAACTTATAAGTGTGTAAAAAAATTATCTTCACCAATTATAAGTGCAAACGTGACAATATACGATGTTGCTAAATTTGAAAAGTGACAATCGAAAGTACATTAAATAAAAATACACTAAAATTGAAAAAATATTATAGAATTGAATTTAAGAGAGGAATATGAATTATATGAGATGAATATGTAAGAATGAAAAAATATAGGATTTATTTAATGAAAATAAAAGATAATAATATACGAGTAATATTGAAGATAGAAAAGAATATGGAAAGGAATATTCTCATTTGGAGTAAAAAATGATGTAATGGTTGGAGGTAGTTTACTCCATTTTGGAGTGAGATTTGGAGTAGAATTTGTATTTGGGGATTCGAACCCGACTCCTAGTTGAGTAAATTGTATTGCGATGACCGTTCATACCTCAAGCCGAGGTGTGTGTTGAGCGTTGTCATCCAGCCATTATACTCATTTGGAAAATGGAACGAGAGTCGTCGTTTTTTTTTTTTGGTCACGGTCATAAGAATGCTCAAGGTTTCAGTCCATTAAACTTAACGAAATTGTTCATATTTTTATAAGTTTGTTTCTTCCAACCTCTTTATAAGTAACTATTGCTGCTAAACCAGTTCTGTTTAAGTGCTTTATTCACGAAGTTAAAAAAATCACTTAATTACGTAATTTTTCAAACCCAGTTAAAATCATACCAGTGCTTTGATTCTACATTAGCAATTAATGTCGTAATTATACTTTTCGTGTATGTGGAACAGGTTCATCACATAATCACCACTGTATGCTTCAAAATAAATACATTGGTTGACCATACATAAGTTTACAATGTGGCTACGCAAATGGTCGTTGGTTCGCCCAACAAAACAAACACTTAATGACACGACCCGGAATCCGGTTAGGCCGTGCGGGCACCCGACATCCTCCCCTAGACCAGTCGGGCGAACCCTTACCAATCAAATCAGGAAAATAAATATAACAATTTACAAATAAGGACAAGACTTAAAATAAAAACACAGACATACTGATACCTCTAAGCTGTACAAAAGAAATTACAGCTGACTACCCAACATGCTAGGATTAGGGCTATCCAGACTAGACATCTAAGAGTACAAAAGAAGACAAATACCTCCTGAAGGAAGCAAAACACAACTGAAATAATAACCAATAAACTGGTGGCAATCCGGAATAAAAGCTTGCTCACCCTGACAGCTGAAGTCGTCTTCGCTCCTTCACAACGTGGCGAACTCAATCCTGGAGCGAACCTGTCGAAACGAAATAGATAGACAAGAAACAAACAACAAACAAGGGTGAGTCAAAAGGACTCAATAAGTGGGGCAGACTAGCCACCTCAAAGAATAGGATAGCTAGACAGGGAGAAAAGAAATAGATAGACCAAATTCATTTTATTTAAATTATAAAAAGGCAGGGCCAGATAACAACCGGAACCACGTATGAAACCATAAACTCAACTGGGGATACGAGACAGAAACATATCAACTAATAAGCGATGCACATATAAGCAGAACAGTAGTCATGTACCGCAAGTCTACACAATGGTATGAATTGAGATGAAATGAAATGAAGTGAGATGAAATGAAATGAAATATGATGCAAAGGGTCACATGTGCCCGTCGTCCCATCTCGAAGCGGAATACTCCTGCATTCGAGGGAAATCCAATCTGATAACCAACTGGAGCGGAATACTCCTGCTCCTGGGGCGGAATACTCCTGCACCCGATATAATATAAACTAGAGGCGGAATACTCCTGCACTCTCTTGGGGCGGAATACTCCTGCACCCGATATAATACAATGGAGCGGAATACTCCTGCTCCTGGGGCGGAATACTCCTGCCCTCAATATGATACAATGGAGCGGAATACTCCTGCTTCCGCCCTCAATATGATATGCAATGTAATGCATATGGATGACAAATATTGCATATGAATGCAATGTGATGCAATAATAACCCTTCACCGGCGCGGGACTCTCATCGATAACCGGGAAGTAGATGCCAACTCACAGCCAGGGTACAATGCTTAGATCCTCATTGCAATACCAACAATCGGACATAATATAATATATAATGTAAATCCAAAGCTAAGGCGTAATGAGTACGCCTATCGGCAGCTACACACGTAAGGAACACGTGGTATAAAATCCACTAGGCCAGGTGCCTCCAAAGAAAAGGGTATAAACACTTACCTTGTTACAAAGTTAGTACAGCCACTCAATAACCGCTTTGTCCTTTGGTTTTCTTGCCAAACGATCCCACTCTATTCAATAAGCAGAAAAATATATCAATTTAGGCTAAAGGCTTCATTCCTCACATCTTAGGGCAATCCGTTTAGGAGCCTGATACCCTATTCGCATACGCAATACGCAGGCCAGGCCTATGTACGGGGTTTATGGTCACATAACCAAACCCTAAATAAATTACATTTATAAGTTGCCCATAACTCCCTGAGTACGAATATATAATCAATTTCGTTATCGGGGTCCATTTGACCCTTCAAACAATCAATTTACGTCATTAGGGCGATGTCTAATATCCCTATTTTTACCGTAAAAATATATATCCAAACATATGTAATAAACTCAAATAATATATTAGGATCATTACCTGAATGTTTCAGGGTGAAAATTCTACTTTTTTCCGGCCCCTTTTCTCATTTTCTGGCATTTTTTTACTGCACTGCGTGTTTGCTTCGTTTCTGCTTCTCCTGTTTCTAATCTGATCAATATGAGCTTGATAAGCTCACCAACCGACAATATTCTCTTTCCTTTTGTCTTTTTCTTTTTTTTTTTGTTTTATTTTATTTTATTTTGTTTTCTTTTCTTAACGAAAAGTAAAATAGTACCCTACGATATTCGAAATAATTCTAACTTTTGCATACAAGTTGTACAAAATATATGTAATATACTTGCGAAGGCGGATCTCCAATCGGACTCCCGAAACACAAGATGCGAATTTAGATGAAAAGAAGTCAAATTATTTAACCTTCGGCATTTTAGCGGAAACTAACCGAACAACATCGAAATTTACTTTCGAAGTTTACAAAAATCACAAATAATCATACGAACCTAACGGCGCTTTCGGATTTCGAATCGGAGCTCATTCGGCAAAACCGAGCTCGAAAATCTCTTTTTAATATTTATCGCCAATAAAAACTGAAACCTTCTTCCGATGCCTACCAAACGAGGTCTGATTTAGCTCAAATTTTACAGACAGGTCCTAATGGACATTACAAATATTTTAAAATTATCGACACGCCAGTCGGAGTCCTAACTTCCGAAACGACTGACCGAGGTCGTTTCATTCTCCTCCACTTAAACTCTCGTTCGTCCTCGAACGAGCCTAAATCTAAAGAAAAATTCGCACAGATAACAAGAGAACTTGCACGACCTTCATGAATTACTCCACGGGCATTATTTCTTGATTACAGGATCAGAATTATAACACGCATATCAAACTTTTGGAATAAAATATATCTGGATAATATGATAATACCATTACACAGCTTATTCTGACTAAGCTGATCCTTCCTCGATCACGAAAAGAGAGTTCTACATTTTCGAAGCAAAGATGCACGGAACTTTGAATGGATTAACATAATTCAGCCGATAATCACCTTTTCGATATACCTTTCAATATAGAATATGTCGATGGAACTAAGAATTAGCTCTCGCTTGATGCAATAGGGGAGAGCTTTTGAAGTACCTTGTCAGTACACACTCTAGAATATTTGATGCAAGCTATATTATTTTTACGAATGCACTATGCAACATCTCAGTTGATCTTAGTGTTGTTCCGCATGCTCCTCGTGGGAATGTAGTTACTCATATTCTAATGTATGCCAAAAGCTCATCTGAACAGGGTCTATCGTATAAGGATAAGGATCATGCAACTACTACTGGATAGTATGATGCAGACTAGGAATGATCTTCAGACTAAACATCTACTTCAGGGTATTGTCTTTGGATTGGAAATATTATAACTTGAAAAAGTGAAAATAAAAGAGACATGTAGTTGGACCTTCATCTGAGGCAGAATACCAGCAATAAAGTTGATTACATGAGCACTTACAACGCTAAAGTAACCTCTCAAGGAGTTGAGGTATGAAAGAGATATACGCACCAATGATGGATTGTCGACAAGCTGCACTAGACCTTTAACTCTAAATTTCCATGAAGTAAAACAGCGTCAGTATGAGAATCCAGTTCTAGTTGGATACAGACAGATAGCCCAAAGAAAACCGAAGTCACCATACAGGGTCACTACTGACGGTGTTCTCATGTATAAAGATAGACTTTGTATTTCTGATGTTGCAGATTTACGTGGATAGATTATGATGGAGACACATTATTCCAAATACAGTATTGATCCAGGTTCGACTAAGATGTACCATGATCTTAAGCAGATTTATTGGTGGGACGAAATGAACTGTGACATAGCAGGATTTGTGGCTCAGTGTTCTAATAGTCAGCAAGTTAAAGTCGTGTCATCTTTCCAGACTTTATGCTTTAAGCAGATAGGTACGTATATATGATCAGGTTTCCAGCTTATCTCTGTCATTAATAGATTATTTGTGGGTTTAGCAATGATCGACACTCATAGTAGATTTTTGCCGTAGCCTTACTTTGGGTTGTGAGAAAAGTGGTATCAACACCTCAGAGATTTAATATTACCATTCAGTATTTGGAGGAAGACTCCTCCACTTAAAGCACAAACTCATGCAGCCATTTGAATAGGAATAACCATCCTCGCACAGTCTGCTGAACTAAAGAAGATTTAGCTAAAAGCTGAACGTAGGCAGACCTAAGCTACCAACTACCTTTTCGAGTTGCCAAACAGCTGCAACTCTCAAGTTCACAACTCCATACCTTTGTCGTAAACACCACCGCCTGATGAATGGTACTTCTATATAAAAATTTCGGCAGAGTTTCTCCTGAAACTGGATGATCCGCAAAAACAAAACCAGCACTATACTATACATGGGAATGGATACCCGGATAAACTGATAACATAAACATGTTAAGCGGATAACAAGATGAGACAACTGGATGACATAACAAATCCGCAGATAGAATATCTGGACAGCACCACTGTCCTGATTTTCAACCTAAACAATAATATGCTTACCCGGTTACCTTGACATGCACTCTGGCTCAACACAGGGAACATCACAATAGGTTACTGATCGCCTAAGCTTACTAGTGCCAGACGAAGAAGAGATGGAAACAGGCCGAGGATAGAAATAATTAGAGCTATAGGAAGTTCATATTCTTATTTTATTGGCTACCAAAGCTAGACTATTTCTGAGTCAGGCTAACCAAAGAATCAAAATTGAAGAAATAGACATTAAATAAGCTTTATGGAATGACATCTATGCCAATTTAACCTCCCAATAAGAAGGTGATAATTTGCCAGAAAATCCTTTTATAACTAAGACAAGCTCATATAATAACTTGACTGTACTAGCATTTTGAACCGAGATGAAATACGTAGATCGAATATTACTTACTAATCACTTTGCACCGGAAGAAACGATAACACTTTCTGATGGTGACGAACTAGAACGGAATACTCCTGCTCCTGGGGCGGAATACTCCTGCCCTCAATATGATATGCAATGTAATGCATATGAATGACAAATATTGCATATGAATGCAATGTGATGCAATAATAACCCTTCACCGGCGCGGGACTCTCATCGACAACCGGGAAGTAGATGCCAACTCACAGCCAGGGTACAATGCTTAGATCCTCATTGCAATACCAACAATCGGACATAACATATAATATATAATGTAAATCCAAAGCTAAGGCGTAATGAGTACGCCTATCGGCAGCTACACACGTAAGGAACACGTGGTAGAAAATCCAAGAGGCCAGGTGCCTCCAAAGAAATGGATATAAACACTTACCTTGTTACAAAGTTAGTACAGCCACTCAATAACCGCTTTGTCCTTTGGTTTTCTTGCCAAACGATCCCACTCTATTCAATAAGCAGAAAAATATATAAATTTAGGCTAAAGGCTTCATTCCTCACATCTTAGGGCTATCCGTTTAGGGGCCTGATACCCTATTCGCATACGCAATACGCAGGCCAGGCCTATGTACGGGGTTTATGGTCACATAACCAAACCCTAAATAAATTACATTTATAAGTTGCCCATAACTCCCTGAGTACGAATATATAATCAATTTCGTTATCGGGGTCCATTTGACCCTTCAAACTATCAATTTACGTCATTAGGGCGATGTCTAATATCCCTATTTTTACCGTAAAAATATATCCAAACATACGTAATAAACTCAAATAATATATTAGGATCATTACCTGAATGTTTCAGGGTGAAAATTCTACTTTTTTCCGGCCCCTTTTCTCATTTTCTGGCATTTTTTTACTGCACTGCGTGTTTGCTTCGTTTCTGCTTCTCCTGTTTCTAATCTGATCAATATGAGCTTGATAAGCTCACCAACCGACAATATTCTCTTTCCTTTTGTCTTTTTCTTTTTTTTTTTGTTTTATTTTATTTTATTTTGTTTTCTTTTCTTAACGAAAAGTAAAATAGTACCCTACGATATTCGAAATAATTCTAACTTTTGCATACAAGTTGTACAAAATATATGTAATATACTTGCGAAGGCGAATCTCCAATCAGACTCCCGAAACTCAAGATGCGAATTTAGATGAAAAGAAGTCAAATTATTTAACCTTCGGCATTTTAGCGGAAACTAACCGAACAACATCGAAATTTACTTTCGAAAGTTTACAAAAATCACAAATAATCATACGAACCTAACGGCGCTTTCGGATTTCGAATCGGAGCTCATTCGGCAAAACCGAGCTCGAAAATCTCTTTTTAATATTTATCGCCAATAAAAACTGAAACCTTCTTCCGATGCCTACCAAACGAGGTCTAATTTAGCTCAAATTTTACAGACAGGTCCTAATGGACATTACAAATATTTTAAAATTATCAACACGCCAGTCGGAGTCCTAACTTCCGAAACGATTGACCGATGTCGTTTCACTTACATATTTGGTATGTAGGCTTCACGATATGTAAACACAGTAATAAAAACACTAGCAAGGACTTAGGGCTTAAACATAGTAATTCATTCCATCCCACGCCTTAGGTATGGATTTTAAGCCTTCTCAGCTAGTTTCATGCCAATCTTAATTCCTAACAAAAGAACAGCTAACATCTCCCAAGGAACATTTTCTTCTCCATCACAGCTTTCAGTATTCGCCGAAAAATCATTTGGGAACAGTTTCCTAAAATTTTCATAGGCTACCTTAGCTTCATCCTCATCGTTGAAGCCTTTGTGGAGGGATTTTTTGACACCAGTGACCAGGGGTGCGCTTTCTTCCCAGCTACTATATATTCCAGGCTTCAATCCCCTGAAAACAACATAACATTTATAATTTCCTTTACCCTTTCTTTGTTTTGCCATTTTTATTTGACTCCGAGGAACAAAATATGAGATTCAACAGGTGTGCTAATAGTGCTTTAGGACCCAACCCCTTATAGACGCAAGGGGGGTCGGTGGAGTATATGTGAAGATCTTATCATTACATATGGCACTGTTCAATGTAATGATGAATCAGCTTTTTTATCTGATCGATATGCACATATACCCATAAACCTGCTTTGAACTGCCAAACGCCATTCCCGCTATTTACAGCAAGATTTGCGTCACGATAACTTGCTGTTGTTTGAGTCGTACCTACAACTTGGCATATCCTACCCTATCGGATTCAAAAGAAAGTAGAAAACTGAGGCTTCTTGTTACGTACGAGAACTATACGGCTTGTGCAACAGTAGTGTTTTAGCACGACCAGTGCAAGTAAAAGATGCGCTTCACTATCATTATATAGTTGTCCAAGTTCAGCTTTCACATAATTTCGTTTGAAGAATAAAAAAATGTCATATTAAATGGTACAGTACTAATTTGTTCTACTACCTCCGTCCCAATTTATGTGGCGGTGTTTGACTTGGCACGGAGTTTAAGAAATAGAAGTTGACTTTGTAAATGTTCAAATTTACCCTTGAAAAAGTAAGAGAGAGAAGAGTGGAGTAATCAAAAAGTTGTTGGTAGCTTGTAAAGTAAGTAGGGCCCAATAGGGGTAAAATAGAGATAGTGCATTAAATAGTCGACAAATAAGGAAATGTGACATTCTTTTTGGGACAGACCAAAAAGGAAAGTATGACACATAAATTGGGACAGAGGGAGTAGTAGTTTTGATTGTAATTAGCAAACAACATGAATCAACACAAAACATGATCTTAAACTAAACGCGTTCTCAACCTCCTCATCATAGGCTACTTAATCAACTGATGGCTTAGCTGGCGTTAACAACTACTGCAGAAGACACCACCATCTGTCGAAGATTTAAGAAGTTCAAATATGACCGCATTCCCGTTTTGCAGTTTATTGTCGACATCAAATTGTATCCACCCATTAAATAGGAGTAGCAGTCTTCCCTCGTTGTATTTATGCATTTGTGTGGGCGTGTGGTAAAATATTTGAAGTTTTGGTGATCCAAACACACTCCGGTTCGAACCCAATTTTGGTGTGACATAAACGTTAAACGTTAAGGAATTCATACGACGTAGGCTTTGAAATTATTTAAGAATTAAATCTAACTAACAATATGGACCCTATTGGCTATACGGTTATTAATATATCCCTATAACACCAAATTCATTAGCACCAATACTCTTAATTAATATTTTAGTAGTAAAATAGTGTAATAGAGATAAATTTCGTTGCTAGGCGAGATTAAAAATGTAATAGAGATATGTATGTCATTGCTAGGCGAGTCTCATCAATTCACGATTGGTTGTTGTGCAGCCGAATAAAGCGATATATATTGTTCAACGATATCGTGTAGCAGGGTCCGGATCCTTACTCCACTTCACATATACATTAGCAAACAAAAGGTAGTGACACAAAACAAGATATTAATCAAACTACAAAGGATTCTCTAAACATCTGATCCTAGGCTCCATGTTCAACCGATGGTTTCATTGATTAAAATTCTGAAGACCACACCCTCTGTTGAAGCTTCAACAAGTTCAAAAAAAAAAAAGACTCCCTATTTTCAGTTTATTATCGACGACAAAATCTTTCCAACCTTTAACGAGTCTTCGTCGTCCATAACCAATAAGAGTTGCTTTCCACTCCTTCCCACGACATCGGAGAACTGCTATGACCGAGGTAGGAGGGAGATCCTCATTAATGCAATTTGGAAGATACTGTGGAAATTTATCATGCCAGAATTTTGTCGAAGTTATACATCCATACATGTTTATAAATTGAAAAAAAGAAAAGAAGAAGAAGACTATTGACGTAAATCTAAATAGAATTACCAGAGTATCATGCTTGTTGTATGTAGAGGCTATTTTCAATGGGAACCAGGAGATGAGCGAATCGTCTTCAACCCATTCACTTGCCATTTTCCTCTAGTTTAGCTCTTTGTGGTGATGTAAGTTGGCTATTATTTCGAGAAATGTAATATGAAGAGTCAGAATATCACAAATTAATGGAAGGTGGTTGTCGGATGTGGATACTTAGTTCAATTTGTTTGGTTGACAATTCGGCTAGTTGATTATCATCTTAGAATTTGGTGTTATAGACGAGCCCTAAGGTAATTTGTCCCTCCGTCTCAAATATCATACATAAATGCACGCGAAATATGTTGGGGCTTGCGAAAGTGTTGACTAATGTGGATGCGGGATTATCTCCCAAACACAACCAAGGATAGGGGAACTAACTAATGTGGATGCAAGATTATCTCCCAAAAAGAAAAAAAGTGAACAGGTTGGAATGCCTCTCAATGGAACTCCATTAGCTTAGCATTAAGTCCTATCACAGCTACACAACATCAGTTGATGAAGACTTTATCGAGTTTTGTAAAGCGGTTTAACTTTCAAGTACGCGTTTGTTGTAATTATTGTATGCAACGCAACAGTCAAAGCAACAACTTGTACTGTCTATAATTACGAAGTAGAACCTTATAGCTGCTCTATCCGCAACTACGAAAATCTTCATTATGACGTGTCTCGTACAAGGAAGCTCCTTTAATGGAGTATATTTGGCACCTATGACGTTTGCACATCCACGGACAACTGATGTTAATTCTTTCACATAATGTTAGGAACTACCCAAGATTAAAATTCGTATAGTAGAAATAAATAGGGTACGCCAATAAACAACGTTATACTGTAAATCTGAAACAAAACACAACCTTAAAGCGCCCCGCCTAAACTCCAGGTTGCTCGAATCATTCAAAATGACATTGTACTAGCGTCGGATCATCCAACAACACCCTACATCTGAATCACTGAAATGCATCCGACTGCACTGTCGGATGATCTGCGCAACATAGCCTAAAATGATTCATGTGGATAATGTGTGCATAATTTAGTCGATAGACTAGATACTAGAAGATTTTGTTCTAACAAAAATTCACAAAAAATCGACAACGTACTAGCATCTCAGCGACACACTTTGCTTTTCGAGCTCACTAACCCATGTTCTGCTCTGGTTGAACAGATATAATTTCTTTCTTTATATGATGCAGCTGACTCATCCTTAAGAAGTCCTTGTCAGTTTAAAGAGCATTCGCGGCTTCATCTTGCAATCTTTGTGCTTGTTCTTTCTCCTTTTCCTTGTATTCCAACTTTGTCCCAAGTAACCGTAGTCTTCTCTTCTCCAAAAGTTCAATTTCATCCTTGACACGCTTTACTTCCTTTTTTTTCTTAATGTTAAGATAAACGGTGCGCTCGTAGTAAGCAATCTTCTCTTGTAGGCTCATCTCTGCCGTCTAAGGGTAACGTAAAGACATTTTTTATTTCGATAAATAAAATAAAGGGAAACAATTGGAAATGAAAAGAGAAACATAGTAGTTAATTAAGGAGACATTTCAAACCTTGTACCGCTTATTAGAGGTTCCTTCGTCACATCCCCTTCTAAGCAGAGCCTCGCTGGATTCTAATCCACGGACTATTTCAACTTTGCACGTACAAACTTTTTCTGAACACTACACCGGTTGAAAGACAACCCGATCTCCCACCCTTAAATCATTGTCGTTGGCAAAATACTTCCATCCACGGCCCAACTTATTCTGTTTATCTTCACCGATAGCAGCTGCAACCGTCCATGTTCTCCCATGGAAGTCAAGGACACAAGTCTGTGCCGAAGCAGGAATATAAAGAACAGACTTCGTAGGCAGATACTGTCAGTAAACATAATTACTACTGTTAGTGTGTATCCTTCATAAATATACGGAAGCCTGAAAAATAATTAAGAAGAGTATGGTGTTGAACAAAAAAATACCACATAGCCTTTGACGATGTAGGTATTGGACATGGTGACCCCGAATTTCATAAGTTCATCCATTAATAGAGCTACGCGCTAGAAAGTTCCTTTGAAAGATACTAGTAAGTTGTAGGGGTGTTATTTGTCTCCGCGTGTACGAAAAAGTTGCGAATTACTTCCCGCCCCATTATTTCCCACCAAAATTATATAAAATCAAAATAAAGAGAGGGAAAGTATGCCATGCTTATTTGTACTGTAACCAGTGGCATTATATTTATGTTGATGTAGTTATGTGATAATTCAATTAATTTGTCTATAATAATTTCGCCCTTATTGCCTTTTCGATTCCCCACATACATCAAATTTTTCCCTCTAAATCTTCCCTCCAACAACCTACTCCCTCCGTCTCAAATTATTTCTCCTCCTTACCCATTGCAGTAAAATTCTTGAAAATCACAAAATCTCACTTGTTATTTAATGGAGTATTATAATTGCTCAAATAACATAGCAGATTAAAAGAGGGTAATAGTCAAGAAATCCCTCCCTCATTAATGATTTCTTAATTGACGTGTAAAAGTTAACACCCCCTAGAATTTTGTTTATGTCATTTATAAGCAAGGGTGACATTGAAGGTTTTTTTTGACCTATTAAAAAATGCATACAAACTATAAATTGTAGTCCTAAAGAGAACACGTAAATAACAATATTGCATTATTCCCTTCTAAGTGCGTTCAAGTGTGCATTATTATAGTCCAAACGTCACAAGAATGTCGTTACTTCTTTGTGAATTAAGTACATATGTCTCTTACTAAATGGAGAACTAAGACGTAAAACTAATTGGATATTTAATTCCACTAATGGTGCATGGAATGTGATGAACATGTAAGAAATGGAGTCATAAGAGACTAAATATACATCAACATTTATACAATGTTTTGTAACATAAGCTTACTTTTTGGTACTTACCATTATTAGGAATAATAAGCCAAGGCCCAGACCGATCCCCGTTGTTAATTATGAGTATTAGTAAAAGTAGTCACTTGATTATCCAATTTTGATAGAAACGAAAAGAGGCGCCGCTTAAGGCAATTCTACATACAAAAGAAAAGCGATTTCATTTCATTCAACATGGCTAGAAATTGTGAAAAACCCCCTTAATATTAGCGGCCCCATTATTAGAACCTAGCAAACGGGACACGCTACGAGGATATCCACATAAAGTTATGTGGAAATAAAATGACGTTAATACTTAGTGCTGCTAAAATAGGCATAACCATAGGAGAAGGAATCATCACAAAGCCCTTTCGATAGGAGTCCCTTATTTCCTCCGTAGGAGCGATTCTCTTCTTGACTTGAAAAATCGGGAGAAGCAAAAGTAGAATTTCGAATCAAAAAAGAAAATTCTAGTCATTGATGGGCGTCAAGACCGGGTTCCGACTTTTTCTTTTGAGAAAGAAGAGGTTACTGGACAAGCGAAAGGGATGAGAGCAGATCATTCCTCCCGCCAAAGCTAGAAAAGAAGGGAGTTCTCTCGTTTTTCTTTTTATTTTAAAGGCATAGCAATGAGAAAATACAATAGAAAACAAGTCGTACTGGTGTTGAATATTGCAGGAGTTCCGTTGACCTTAATAACTACACCTAGCAGCCCCTACTGGTGTACGCTTATGTCGTCGTCGCTATCATCTTCACGATTATTTCGGGCTGATGTAGACGAGTCGGGGATCACAACAATCTCTTGTGGCAGATTAATGAAAATTTCCATGATCTTTGAGGACGATCAATATTCAATAGGTTTCGCAAATGGTCAGCACCGGAATCACGCCTTATTCTGGATAGAAGAGTACATAGCTCCAACTTGAGGGAACTCAAATCAGTACTGTAATTGCGAACCAGCTCTTCCATTGTATTCGGAGACGCCCCCTGTAGCGGACTGCCGACATTATTACCACGACGTCTTCGTTCCATTGTATTCTATTTAGTAATTTAGCAACTGATTATACTGGTGTGTGTGGTAAGTACTGCAATAGACAAGGAAAGGTCTATGCATAAAAATAGAACCATAGTCGAAAGTATATAAATAGTGGGGAAAGCCTTTATCCTGCTGCACGTTTTACGACATACACAAGTAGGGAGTCGATAGGGTGACAACGCTCAACACACACCTCGGCTTGAGGTATGAACGGCCATCGCAATACAATTTACCCAACTAGGAGTCGGGGTCGAATCCACAAGGAACAAAGTGATACGATCAAAGTAGTAGAGGAACTAAACCTATTTGACAAAGCCAAACTAGGATAACTAGGTGATGGAATGATATTAACAACTACAAACTACACTAGGAAAGCAAGTAAAGGTGATCAATGGCCTTCTCACAATCAAGGAAGACAAGTTTTGAACCTAGGATGCAATTATAGCACGGGGTTTATATATTATGGCCGAGTCATTCTAATGTAATCCCTAGAATCCTTCCGGCCTAGAAGGGATTTACCTCAACGGCGCTTTTCAAAGCCATGGTTGAGCTTATAAAGCACTACCCATTACCCGAGGAAAGAAGACCTCTTCCGAGCGTAACTTCTTTTAGATGAGTTAGTCTATGAAATAGCCTATCAACCCAAATCCTCACTAATTTGTGACAAACCATTTCTCATAAAGTGAAAATTAATTTGGGGCAGAGGGAGTATTTTATTTATAGAACAAAAGAAAGAATTGAAGTATACTTATACCTACACGATGTTCTAACTTTCGATATATCATGGCCCGTATGTCAAGTTAAACATGGAATGGTCAGTGAAAAGACATAGTCATAAATATAATTGCTTTGACGTTAAGTCCCTCCGTCCCGAATCAGTTGACACTTTCAGCTATTGCGACAACAAGGACACCATTTTTTACACCAAATTTTACACCAAACTGGTGTAGCACCAAATTTACTCCAACAATAACACCATTTTTTACACCAAATGAGAATATTCTTTTTATATTCTTCTCTCTCCTCTATATTATATTATTATCTTCTATTTATATTTTGTTTTCTTGTTTCATTTAAATAAATTTTATCTTTTATTTCTTTTTTACATATTCATTATAGTTTTTTAAAATTATCGTTATAAAATTAACTTTTAAGAAAAATTAATTTATAAAAAATTATATACTAAAATTACGATGTAAAGTTAATATTGTGAAGATATTAAAAAATGATTAAATATAGGTAATATATTTAATTAAAGGGTTAAGTAATAATAATAACAACAATAATAATAATAATAATGAAATAATAATAAAAGACGGAAGTAATTAATATTTCTACAGTATAATATAATCGAATATGCAAGATACAAAAGAGGCCATCAAGACTCGACACATCAAATGTATTATCTTCTGTGTTCGTCGCCATCAAGACTCGATACATCAAATCTATTATCGTCTGTGTTCGTCCGTGTCATTATGTACAGCGTTGAAAGATCTTTCGTTTTCCCTTTTTAGAGGGATTTGCAGGAATCTTTACTGTGTTGTGGCCTGCATCACACACCTGCCGATGAAAAGAAGAAAGGAGCGTCAGTGAGATTGCATTACTGAGTATTGAAAGATCTTTCGCTTTCCTTTTTTGAGGGATTTGCAGGAATCTTTACTGTGCTGTGGCCTGTATCACACCCCTGCCGATGAAAAGAAGAAAGGACCGTCACCGTCAGTGAGATTGCGTTACTGAGTATTGAAAGATCTGTCGTCTTCCTTTTTTGAGGGATTTGCAGGAATCTTTACTGTGGTGTGGCCTGCATCACCCACCTGCCGATGAAAGGAAGAAAGGAGTGTCAGTAAAATAAAAAAATTTGTCAGTTGCAGTGGCCAGGGTATTTACTTTCCGAATTTTCGTACTAGTACACGTCGGCGAGAGCATGCACTTGTCTTGGTGATGCTTTACGAGTGGACGACAATAGTAAAACTCAGGAAAAGCTATCTTCATAGGGAAAGGGCTGGAGGTAAGATTTGCCTCGTTCAGGTCAAAAGTCGGGTTGCGGTAGCGTGTAACAAAATTTCTCCATAAGGTTGGTGCGCATTCAATATGCAGATAAGCATGCCAGATGAGTGAAACATGAATTGGCCTGTTTAGCGCGTTGAATGGCAGGCATATTCAGTGGTATAGTGTAAGTGTATTATTGTTGGTTGGACTTTGTGCGTTAGGGTTTCTAGTTTCTAGGGCTTGCAGCCCCGTTAAATGTTTATATCTGACATGCGAGGCTTGTCCATTGGGTGCTCATGAGCTTGTGGGACGTCCGCAAAAAGTAATAAGTAACATTCAATACAAGACATGGGAGGGATTCAAAGAATCATTGAATGCAAATTAGAAGTTCAGAACACCTAATTTATGACAGTATCATATCTCAAGAGGTGCAAGTGACTATCTAATGTAAGTAGAACTGATGGGGCTGGAAGGCAATGTATTGTAATTATGATTACAACGTCTAATTTTATTATAACTTTAAATAACATTGCGGTGGATGAAAATATAATTTGGATGGCCGTGTCGTTGTGGTGCATTCATCAAGTATTAAGTGGACAGTTGTGGAAATTAGAGTGGCTTGCCGAAAATTCGTTCATTTTTGGTATTGATGATACTGATGAAATACATCAAAACAAAGTGCACGTATCAGTTAACATTAGCTTATATAGTTTGAGCCGGTTAAGTGGATTATTTGCAACCAAGATTGACATCGTTACATGTCCTATTTACAACCGTGATTCACATAGCTACGTGTGTTAAAAACATGTATTGCATTATCGAATTCGAATCCCCTTTACGGATTATCACAGCATGGACTACATAACCTCACCATTTTATACACCCTTCCAACTCAATTAATGCTTAGGCTATTAAAGGCATCGCCCTTCCTCTATCTAGATAAAATTACTTTTTTTCATCTTGACATAGCGACAGGTTCACGATCCTATTAACTTAATGACTCTTAAGTCTCCAGCTTCTAACATTATTTTAAATTTGAAATACGTGACCTAATTTTTTCTGGTTTTTTGTTACGTATTTTAAGTATTTACTGTACCGCTTATACTCTTTGTACATTTCCACAGACCGCCATTTACTATTCACGATACTTGCTTGTTCTATACTCCTTTCGCCTATAAATGGGGTCGCCCGGCAGACATCTTACACAAAATGCTCTTTCTAAAATCATCGTCTCGCCTTTGAACTTCACTTTTCATCAAAAGTATCCTGCTTCTTTCTCCGAAATGTGCTTCTTTGATCGTGGTTCCATATCTTTGAAACAACTTCTTTATTCGGTACAGACGGTATATGAGAAAGCTGGAAACAAGTATGCTTCAACTGTCTGCGTTCTCCACCCTTCTGTCTATGTTGAGATGTGCGCAGTTCCTCGAGTCATTGACCTTGATCGGGATCGTAACGACATTCTTTGGAATGTCATCTCCATGACATGTGCTGTCACACAATGATTACGGTGCGCTCGTTTTCTAACACAGTTGTTACTGTGATATTCCTCTTGTCACGAGGGCTAATGATCCTTAGCTAGCCTTTACACAGATTGCTTCTGTCCCTCTGTTGGTTAAAGCATATCGATTGCATCTTGGTCTCTTATCTTCCAAGTTGCGTTTAGTACTTTGGCGGCTTTTTGGGCGGAGTAGGGTGAATGGTCGGAAGCTTGACCTAGATCTTTTGATGACAAGGGGATAAAGTTGACGTCACTAACTATCTGTTGGGTTAGTGACATGTAACTACAACAGATGGTACTACTTAATCTAGTATTAATGCACTCTCATGTCTTTCATGGAGTAACTCGTGACTAAATAGAGTACGATCTATGTCATTCGTCTAATGACGCCTATGGTAATATATCTATAAATACGTATGTACCTGACACGACCCGAAATCCGGTTAGGCCGTGCGGGCACCCGACATCCTCCCCTAGACCCGTCGGGCGAACCCTTACCAATCAAATTAGAAAAATAAATATAATAATTCATAAATAAGGACAAGACTTAAAAAAAAATACAGACATACTGATACCTCTAAGCTGTACAAAAGAAATTATAGTTGACTACCAAACATGCTAGGTTTAGGGCTATCCAGACTAGACATCTAAGAGTACAGAAGAAGACAAATACCTCTTGAAGGGAGCAAAATCAGCTGAAATAATAGGCAATAAAACTGGTGGCCATCTGAAATAAAAGCTGGCTCACCCTGACAGCTGAAGTCGTCTTCGCTCCTTCACAACATGGTGAACTCAATCCTGGAGCGAACCTGCCGAAACGAAATAGATAGAAAAGAAACAAACAACAAACAAGGGTGAGTCAAAAGGACTCAACATGTGGGGCAGACTAGCCACCTCAAGGAATAGGATAGCTAGCCACTGAGAAGAGACATATAGACCAAATTCCTCTTATTTAAATTATGAAAAGGCAGAGCCAGATAATAACTAGAAACACGTATGGAATCACAAACTCATTAACCACCATGAACGTAAGATAGCCAGAACATATATGTATCCCGAACATATCCACAATCAGAAATACATCCTGTTGCGGCGTGCAACCCGATCCATATATTCATCCTGTCGCGGCGTTCAACCCGATCCATATATTTATACCATTGCGACGTTCAGCCGATCCATCTATTCATACCGTTGCGGCGTGCAACCCGATCCATATATTTATACCGTTGCGGCGTGCAACCCGATCCATATGTTTATACCGTTGCGGCGTGCAACCCGATCCCCGCAACCCAGAATACGAGCCAAAAATATATAGGCAAACTGAGATATGTCCAAGTGCACGACATAGTATACAAACCGCATACATAAACCACAACACAATACACACAATAGTCAGTATGTGGTGCAATGAGATGGGATGAATGCAGTACAATGCAATGCAGTCACATATGCCTGATACCTATCTCCGGCGCGGGACTCTCATCGTCTACCAGGAGATATATGTAAAGATGATCCTTCACCGGCTCTGGACTCTCATCGATTACCGGGAAGTATATGCAATGATGACCCTTCACCGGCTCGGGACTCTCATCGATTACCGGGAAGTATATGCAATGATGATCCTTCGCCAGTGCGGGACTCTCATCGCCAACCGGGAAGTATATGCAATAATGACCCTTCGCCGGTGCGGGACTCTCATCGCCAACCGGGAAGTATATGCAATAATGACCCTTCGCAGGTGCGGGACTCTCATCACCAACCGGGAAGTATATGCAATAATGACTCTTCGCCGGTGCGGGACTCTCATCGCCAACCGGGAAGTATATGCAATGCTTAAAACCAGAGTGCAATGCTCATATGTTCAATGCAATACCAACTACAGGGTATAACATATAATATACAATGTAAATTCAAAGCTAAGGCGTAATGAGTACGCCTATCGGCAGCTACACACGTAAGGAAACACGTGGTAGAAAATCCACGAGGCCAAGGGCCTCCAAAGAAATGGATATAAACACTTACCTCTTCCAAAAGTTAGCATTGCTAATCAATAACCGCTTTTATCCTTTGGTTCCATTTCCAAACGATCCCACTGTGTTCAATAAGTAGAAAAATATATCACATTAGGCTAAAGGCTTCATTCCTCACATCTTAGGGCAATCCAGGTAGGAACCTGATACCCTATTCGCATACGCAATACGCAGGCCAGGCCTATATACAGGGTTTAAGGCCACATAACCAAACCCCAAATAAATTACATTTATATGTTTCTCATAACTCACTGAGTACGAATATATAATTAATTACATTATCGGGGTCCATTTGACCCTTTAAACTATCACTTTACGTCATTAGGGCGATGTCTAATATCCTTATTTTACCGTAAAAATATATTCAAACATACGTAATAAACTCAAATAATATATTAGGATCATTACCTGAATGTTTCAGGATGAAAATACTATTTTTCCCCGGCCACTTTTCTCACTTTCTGGCATTTTCCCTTTCGTTTCTCGTCATTTCCATTTCTGTTCATTTCGTTTCTGTTTCTGTATCAAATGTTTCGCTTTTTAATATTTGACCAGATTAGGCCAAGGGATTAGCTCCCTTAAAGGCCACCGCCTCTTATATTTCTTTTGTCTTTTTCTCTTCTTTTTTTTCATCTTAAAATTCGCTTGTACGGTAAAAATTAAAACGGTACCCTACGATATTCGAAATAATTTCAACTTTTGCATACAAGCTATAAGGCGGATCTCAAATCAGACATCCGAAACTCAAGATGCGAATTTAAATGAAAAGAAGTCAAATTATTTAACTTTCGGTGTTTTAGCGGAAACTAGCCGAACAACATCGAAATTCACTTTCGAAAGTTTCCAAAAATCACAAATAATCATACGAACCTAGCGGCGCTTTCGGATTTCGAATCGGAGCTCATTCGGTAAAACCGAGCTAGAAAATCTCTTTTTAATATTTATCGCGAATAAAAACTGAAACCTTCTTCCGATGCCTACCAAAAGAGGTATGATTTAGCTCAAATTTCACAGACAGGTTCTAATGGACATTACGAATATTCTAAAATTATCGGCATGCCAATCGGAGTCCTAACTTCCGAAACGACTGACCGAGGTCGTTTCATTCTCCTCCACTTAAACTCTCGTTCGTCCTCGAACGAGCCTAAGTCTAAACAAAAATTCGCACAGATAGCAAAAGAATTTGCACGACCTTCATAAGCTACTCCACGGGTATTATTTCCTGATTACAGGATCAGAATTATAACACGCATATCGAACTTTTGGAACAAAATATATCTGGATAATATGATAACACCATTACCCAACTTATTTTGACTAAACTGACCCTTCTTCGATCACGAGAGGAGAACTTTACTTTTTCGAAACAAAGATACATGAAACCTTGAATGGGTTAACATGATTCAGCCGATAATCACCCCATCGATATACCTTTTGATATAGAACAGGTCGATGGAACTAAAAATTAACTCACGCTTGATGCAATAGAGGGAACTTTTGAAGTACCTTGTCACTACTCACTATAGAAGATTTGATACAAGCTATATTATTTTTACAAACACACTATGCAACATCTCAGAGATTTAATATTACCATTCAGTATTTGGAGGAAGACTCCTCCACTTAAACCACAAACTCATGCAGCCATTTGAATAGGAATAACCATCCTCGCACAGTCTGCTGGACTAAAGAAGATTTAGCTAAAAGCTGAACGTAGGCAGACCTAAGCTACCAACTACCCTTTCGAGTTGTCAAACAGCTGCAACTCTCAAGTTCACAACTCCATACCTTTGCCGTAAACACCACCGCCTGATGGATGGTACTTCTATATAGAAATTTCGGCACAGTTTCCCCTGAAACTGGATGATCCGCAAAAACAGAACCAGCACTATACTATACATGGGAATGGATACCCGGATAAACTGATATCCAAAATAATAATATGCTTACCCGGCTACAATAACATGTACTCTGGCTCAACACAGGGAACGTCACAAGCGGCTACCAATCGCCCAAGCTCACTAGTGCCGGACGAAGAAGAAATGGAAATGGACCGAGGATAGAAATAATTAGAGCTTTAAGAAAATCTTCTTCTTATTTGCTTGGCTACCAAAGCTAGACTACTTCCGAGTCAGGCGAGCCAAAGAATCGCAATTGAAGAGATAGACATTAAATAAGCTTTATGGAAAAACATCCATACCAATTTAAACTCCCTATAAGAAGGAAACTTTGACAATTTACCAGAATACCCTTTTATAACTAAGACAAGCTCATAGAATAACATGACTCTACTAGAATCTCGAACCAAGAGGAGACACATAGATCGAGCATTACTTACCAGCCACTTTACACCGGAAGAAACAACGACACTTCCTGCTGGTGACGAATAAGAATCCCATCATCCTACCAACACTGATTTCCGAGGAGAGAGGTAAAATGACTTGACATAATAACACAAGGTGGCATAACAGGATGCTAAGCAGGCAATAGCAATACTCACCGTCAAATCTCTCATATTTAGATCAAATAAACTAGTAGGGTCTCATAAATGCCAGGAATAAATCGTATCAGAAACTCACCCCTCTACCGCAACCGATTCTTAATTACCACAATATCCAAGGAAACCGTCGAAACATGATAAGACACACTATTTCCAGATCGATCGGAAAGATAAATCTTACTTACAGATAAGGGAAGAAGAAACACACGGGTCTACTACATTGGATGCCTGAGCATCCTGCCAGAGTAGCAGTTCATAGAACTGCCTCTACAGCTGAGTCTAGCCACTACCCTGAGAATTACTTCTAGAAGAACCACTACCACCATTAAAATTTAAATGAAATTCCTGCGACTATGCAGGTGCCTGAGGGCAAGAAGAAGGACGATTTTCTACTTGCTGGAGTAAGGAAAAACTCCTCAAAGGATAGCCAGACTCATGACAATGATAACACCTTTTCGCTGAATATGGGAACTGGGCAGATTTTTTATAGTTGTAACGAAAAGACTGAATCTGATCTTAATGAGCTACTGGCGCACTCTAAGAATCAAGTGACACTAGCTGAGATAACCTGGAAGGTGACCTCCCAAAATAATCAAAACTTTTACCTCCAAATGAGGTACCATGGTTACCCACCAGGGCCGTGGGATCTCTTACTTTCCCGCTCTAACTTATGGTATGCCTCGAACCTTCGGGCAATATTAACAACAACATCAAATAAAATCCAGACCTCAATTTCTCGAGCCATCTGGGATTTCAAGGAAAAATAAAGGTCATCAATAAATCTCTAAATCTCTCGAAAGGCTCATGAACTAGTTCTAATGCATATCCAGCCATTCTATAGAATTCAATCTCATATTCTGAAACACCAACAGGCTAACCGACAGGCTACCCTATCCAATCCACTCAAACAGGAAACACTTTTCATCTCGCTCGCTACTCGAAAGGAACTTTCCATGAATCAGGAAGAAAAATCGAACCAAGTTAGCTAATAAGAGAGCGGCCGACCAATTCAAGGCTGGACCCCTGAAACTGGAAAAAAAAGAATAATCAACACCATACCGCTCGATATAATCAAGAGCCTGAAGGATACGCTGACATCATTTTATTTAAAAAAAAAATCACGAGGTATATCTGATGCATTGCTTAAGAATATCGGAAGGTTCAACCGCGTAGAATAATGCAACCTCTTCGAACACTCGGACCGAACTGATACCTCGGCTGGCTAACCAGCCAGAACAATTAGAGGTACAACACATACTACCTCCGGAATATAATTTACTGCAGCAATATTAAGAACCAGAAAAGGAGCTCCCTGAGATCGAACGTCTGCACATGCGGCAACCTAATAGGCTGCCCAGCGAATAATAGGTTCTTACGGTATCTGCATCACCAAAATTCTCGTAAAAGCATCGTAGAGAGCCAAGGGAACCACAAGGCCCTGCTCCCTTGCCCATCACGTGCTCGTACAACTAGGACCTCCGTAACTAGATCGTCAGCACGATCAAAACTCTCGGGGCTTCGTCATTGCTAGCCCCAGGCTAGACTGCTTCGTCCTGAACTCCTTCCATTTGCGAATTTGTCGTACGAGGGTTCACAATTACAACGAACGAATTAACGAAAATACTTTTGCATCATAGACCGACGCACGATTAGAAATGAAGGAAGTGAAACTTCCTAAATGCCATCATAGCCTCTCATAGATAAGTACGGACATCTACGTACACATCACCGAGAATCTACTAGACACTGTCTTAGTCTAGATAGACTCTAAACTGGGCTCTAATACCAACTGACACGACCCGAAATCCGGTTAGGCCGTGCGGGCACCCGACATCCTCCCCTAGACTCGTCGGGCGAACCCTTACCAATTAAATTAGGAAAATGAATATAATAATTCATAAATAAGGACAAGACTTAAAAAAAATACAGACATACTGATACCTCTAAGCTGTACAAAAGAAATTACAGTTGACTACCCAACATGCTAGGTTTAAGGCTATCCAGACTAGACATCTAAGAGTACAGAATAAGACAAATACCTCCTGAAGGGAGCAAAATGCAGCTGAAATAATAGGCAATAAAACTGGTGGCCATCTGAAATAAAAGCTGGCTCACCCTGACAGCTGAAGTCATCTTCGCTCCTTCAATACATGGTGAACTCAATCCTGCAGCGAACCTGCCGAAACGAAATAGATAGACAAGAAACAAACAACAAACAACGGTGAGTCAAAAGGACTCAATAAGTGGGGCAGACTAGCCACCTCAAGGAATAGGATAGCTAGCCAGGGAGAAGAGACATATAGACCAAATTCCTCTTATTTAAATTATGAAAAGGCAGAGCCAGATAATAACTAGAAACACGTATGGAATCACAAACTCATTAACCACCATGAACGTAAGATAGCCAGAACATATATGTATCCCGAACATATCCACAATCACAAATACATCCTGTTGCGGCGTGCAACCCGATCCATATATTCATCCTGTCGCGGCGTTCAACCCAATCCATAAATTTATACCATTGCGACGTTCAACCGATCCATCTATTCATACCGTTGCAGCGTGCAACCCGATCCATATATTTATATCGTTGCGGCGTGCAACCCGATCCATATGTTTATACCGTTGCGGCGTGCAACCCGATCCCCGCAACCCAGAATACGAGCCAAAAATATATAGGCAAACTGAGATATGTCCAAGTCCACGACATAGTATACAAACCGCATACATAAAACACAACACAATACACACAATCGTCAGTATGTGGTGCAATGAGATGGGATGAATGCGGTACAATGCAATGCAGTCACATATGCCTGATACCTATCTCCGGCGCGGGACTCTCATCGTCTACCAGGAGATATATGTAAAGATGATCCTTCACCGGCTCAGGACTCTCATCGATTACCGGGAAGTATATGCAATGATGACCCTACACCGGCTCGGGACTCTCATCGATTACCGGGAAGTATATGCAATGATGATCCTTCGCCGGTGCGGGACTCTCATCGCCAACCGGGAAGTATATGCAATAATGACCCTTCGCCGGTGCGGGACTCTCATCGCCAACTGGGAAGTATATGCAATAATGACCCTTCGCAGGTGCGCGGCTCTCATCGCCAACCGGGAAGTATATGCAATAATGACCCTTCGCCGGTGCGGGACTCTCATCGCCAATCGGGAAGTATATGCAATACTTAAAACCAGAGTGCAATGCTCATATGTTCAATGCAATACCAACTACAGGGCATAACATATAATATACAATGTAAATTCAAAGTTAAGGCGTAATGAGTACGCCTATCGGCAGCTACACACGTAAGGAAACACGTGGTAGAAAATCCACGAGGCCAAGGGCCTCCAAAGAAATGGATATAATCACTTACCTCTTCCAAAAGTTAGCATTGCTAATCAATAACCGCTTTTATCCTTTGGTTCCATTTTCAAACGATCCCACTGTGTTCAATAAGCAGAAAAATATGTCACATTAGGCTAAAGGCTTCATTCCTCACATCTTAGGGCAATCCAGGTAGGAACCTGATACCCTATTCGCATACGCAATACGCAGGCCAGGCCTATATACAGGGTTTAAGGCCACATAACCAAACCCCAAATAAATTACATTTATATGTTGCCCATAACTCACTGAGTACGAATATATAATTAATTACATTATCGGGGTCCATTTGACCCTTTAAACTATCACTTTACGTCATTAGGGCGATGTCTAATATCCTTATTTTACCGTAAAAATATATTCAAACATACGTAATAAACTCAAATAATATATTAGGATCATTACCTGAATGTTTCAGGATGAAAATACTATTTTTCTCCGGCCCCTTTTCTCACTTTCTGGCATTTTTCCTTTCGTTTCTCGTCATTTCCATTTCTGTTCATTTCGTTTCTGTTTCTGTATCAAATGTTTCACTTTTTAATATTTGACCAGATTAGGCCAAGGGATTAGCTCCCTTAAAGGCCACCGCCTCTTATATTTCTTTTGTCTTTTTCTCTTCTTTTTTTTCATTTTAAAATTCGCTTGTACGGTAAAAATTAAAATGGTACCCTACGATATTCGAAATAATTTCAACTTTTGCATACAAGTTATAAGGCGGATCTCAAATCAGACTTCCGAAACTCAAGATGCGAATTTAAATGAAAAGAAGTCAAATTATTTAACTTTCGGCGTTTTAGCGGAAACTAGCCGAACAACATCGAAATTCACTTTCGAAAGTTTCCAAAAATCACAAATAATCATACGAACCTAGCGGCGCTTTCGTATTTTTAATATTTATCGCCAATAAAAACTGAAACCTTCTTCCGATGCCTACCAAACGAGGTCTGATTTAGCTCAAATTTTACAGACAGGTTCTAATGGACATTAGAAATATTTTAAAATTATCGGCACGCCAATCGGAGTCCTAACTTCCGAAACAACTGACTGAGATCGTTTCAGTAGCACAACATTTCTGTGACGACATACACTCTATGGCCAGAAAACCCAACATTATCAAATTGACGTGGCACATGTTGAATAAAGTACATAGTATGTTAGTCCATTTTGTCTTTCTAAGCGCGTAGCCTCCCATGCTCGCACTCTCACGCAGCCCGGAAAAAGGGTCATTTTCCTCTTCTTGTCTCTTTCTCACCCTGGAACCCTTCAAATGTTGGAAGAGGCGTCTTTCTAAATCAACACATGACCAAGGTGGCCGTGGAGTAATTGTTAAATCTGAAAATCAAAGCGGGCAATTCAGTGTAGTAATTGTATAGAATTCCTAGTAAATTACATATGATCAATCGCACTTAGAGATCATATGTATTTGCCAATGGCCACCCATAGATGAATACAGTTGGTCAGTGTATTTGTTAGTAAACCGGTAGTAAGCCGTATTGTAATTTGTACATCATCCTATTGTGTACAAGCGCCCGATCACATGTGTTCATGTTCTCTTGCCTAGAAACTTTGAAATAAAAATATCATGCTCCAAAAACCAAAGCACCTGCTATGCTAGAAACTTTCCCTTAATCTTCATTGCTCTTGAGGCTATTTTGCGATTTCTGTAAATGTATGATAAGTAAGCTTGCGTTAATTAATTGTAATAGATTGCTTGAAATTAATCAGTAGTGTTTAATAGTCCCTGAGATATGTGAAAGTACTATAGCACAAACCATTTCAAATTATTTCTGTATGATGTTTTTTTTTTGTCACTCTTAAAGTCCTTATAGTTTCTGTTGCCCTAAAAAATGTAACATATTATCAAATTAAAGAGCTGGTTAACTGTTAACATGAGAACTACATATATATTTTTTCATGAGATACACTCGATAAAACAAGATCATACTCAGTGATATCACACTAATCGTGTTCACACTTTCCTTTATCTATTTCATATACACAATTTCAATCCCAACCAAAGCCAACAATCATAAGTTAAAAGTTGCATTGCGTCGTCAACGTGCACAACTTGGAAAGACTTCAATTTACGAACAGCCTACTAATGCAAGAATCTTACGTGAGACTTGTTTTATTTAAAATTTCAACTAATTTTAATGCACACGTCCCTAATCGTTCACATTTGTCGGTACACCTAGTTATGGATTTATTTATAATGTATTAGCAGTTACATGGAAAAAATAATGTATGACCTTTAACATTTTGTAATGAATGAAATATGAGAGCCCACTATCATTTTAAAGTTAACATGTATTTTTTGCATACTTTTCGAATATAACCGCTAATGAGACATAAACATCAAATGCTAGTCTACATATATGTCGACATCTCATTATAATGGTAATGAGAGTTCCGTACAGCCGCTGCCATCGTAGGACTTCGGAAGCACCTGAGTATAGACACAGCCTTGCCCTATCTCGTCCGCAAGGCCCAAAGAAAGCCACAAGAACGATCCCATGCTCTGCAAGAAAGGTTGACCATCCGCGTCAACCTCAAATGGTCGAGCATGATTACACAGCTCCGCAGATATTCAAGCACAAAAGTGCGTTGGTGTCTTCTTCCATAGGATACAGAGTTTAAGAAGACACCGACGCACTAACATTTTAAAGTTAACATGTATTTTTTGCGTACTTTTCGATTATAACCGCTAATGAGACATAAACATCAAATGCTAGTCAACATATATGTCGGCATCTCATTATAATGGTAATGAGAGTTCCGTACAGACGCTGCCATCGTAGGACTTCGGAAGCACCTGAGTATAGACCCAGCCTTGCCCTATCTCGTCCGCAAGGCCCAAAGAAAGCCCCGAGAACTAGTTCCCGTGCTCTGCAAGAAAGGTTGACCATCCGCGTCAACCTCGAATGGTCGAGCATGTTTACACAGCTCCGCAGATAGTCAAGCACAAAAGTGCGTTGGTGTCTTCTTCCATTGGATAAAGAGTTTAAGAAGAGACCGACGCACAAGGAACCCGGTCCAGTTGAAGAAAGCACCAATGCACAAGCCATGAGCCTGACCTAAAGCTCGGCGACATCTTAGCCACCCGTTGGGGTGAAATTTGTTGACTAACCATGACAAGAGGAATATCACAGTACCCGCTGTTGTAGAGTATGAGTACACCCTAATCAGTACGCATGGCACAATAAAGCTGCTCTGAAGACCATACGTAGAATCCCGATCAAACTTCATGACTCGGGGGAAATTTACCTTTCCATATGAGTGAAGACAGAAAAAAGGGACACATAAGAATAGTTTTCTCCCAGGGAGTCCTCCTGCACTATCCATGCAGAATAAGGAGAGGCTTTCATAAAGAAGTTTTTACAAACACAAATTATCTAAGGAGAAGGAAACTGTTCTGAAGAAATGTGTGATCTTTCCTGCTTATGAGTTCGCTATTTATACGAGGAATGAGATAATGTTGGAGCCCGAAATGGTCCGACGTCATAAATGCTGAAGTTGTGACTTGTGAGACAACCAATCAGATTGAAGGACGCGAAGTTCTTGAAGAAATTTTTGTTTAGGATACAGAAAGGTAGCAGACGTTTCCAACTTCAAAGAAACTCATTAATTAAGTATTATTCGACAAAGAGTATTTGAAAATACTTAAGCGTGTATCACACATTAATTTTTATAATTCTGTATTATAAAAATAATGAGTATTAGAATGTGTAACAGAATTACTTGTAAAATTTTTTGCCAAAGCCATTGCGATTGTCAATCCCCCCACTTGCTGAGGGCTGATGCAAGCAAGGCAGGAAGTGAAAGCGGTGGGATGTGGTGAATAGACTCAAGGCCCACTGCCTACTGCTGCTTGGGCAGAGATAGAAGAGTCAACCGATAATGTCTCAGACACCGCACAATTTACAAGACCCATATTGAATACCCTTTTTTAAACACAAGCATAATATTGTGAACAAGAGAGTTCAATTTACGAACTGCTACTACGGTAGAAATCTTACGTCAAACTTTGATTTATTTAAATTTTTAGTTACTTTCAATGCATACGTTCGTGAATTTTTATACTTTGTCGGCACAACTAATTATGGATTTATTAATAGTATTAGCCGTTTAATTATAGAATATTAATGTGTCTCGGTTAAGTAGGGTCGGGGAATTGCCCTCTAGAAACAAGCACGAACTTCAACTAACAACAAACACTAATGTCACCCTCGCTTATAAATTCCTTAAAAAGGTAGTATCGGTGCATATCTATTCCCCATTCGTTTTGTCACATTCACTCTCATAGAGGAATATTACATTTCAGAAACTAAATTGTATTTGACCGACCTTTCGGCGTTATCAATTCATTTTTTTTCTAATATACCCGATTTCGATTGCCTCCATTCGGTGTACATATTAACCAAACCAAAACCTAACATTCACTCGATCCGACAAGAAAACCTTATTATCTACTTGTTGCATGTGCTTCAACTGGTACACGCTTTAGATGCATTTTCTAAATCGTTGTACACTCGGTCTGTAATCGTTTTATTCTGATGATTTCTTCCTCTTCCATGATCACTCATTCGGAGCTTCTTTAGTCCGCCGATTCAGAGGATGCTGAAATTTCCGTCTAATCGTTATGAAGATCTCATTCGTTATCTGATGAAATTTGTAAATTGTATTGCATCATGCCTAAATTTTCCACTAATTTACACAGTGGAGAAACATCCTACAGAGCAGAAGATGATGCTAGGGATAAACCTCCATAGGAGGAATTAAATCAGGATAACCATGCTGATGTTCAGGATTTTGCAATTTT
Organism: Petunia x hybrida; assembly: GCA_037355625.1. NCBI lineage: Eukaryota > Viridiplantae > Streptophyta > Magnoliopsida > Solanales > Solanaceae > Petunia > Petunia x hybrida. Next base: position 19,881,507 of record JBBBVM010000007.1, read on the forward strand.
GAAGTCAATCTCTCATTTCTTCTACAGGAATGGTTACGTTCCATGTCGTTCGTCCGATGTACTACATAACTATATCATGGATTCAGTTGCCAGGCTGAGGATCCTTGGAGAGGACTTGGTAAATAGGATTGTCACTTTAGAGAATAATTTCAGAACTATGTGGTCACTGGATGTAGATAATCCTGATATGCCTCGTCCTATTGGTAGAGAAATTTTCGATTTGTCTACGAGTATTTGGGTTGATTTTGAAGACGATGATGAACAAAACCAACGAACTTATGATGTGAATATACAGTGCAAAGACCATGATGTTGAGCTACCTGATGGTCCTTTTTCAAATATTTATTAAAGGTCTTTGTATAAATTTTACTGCAGCTTTACGTTTTAAACTTTTACTAGTTCTGAGTTTTTAGTGTCAAGTGTGTTACTTAGCCTTTAATTGATCTTGATGTAAAGAAGAGTAATATAGTTAGTTTGCCTTACAATGGACTTTGTAGTTTACTCTGAAACTTGTAATGGGATATTATAGCACATGCATGTAAGGTATATTTGGTAAACTCTGTTTCCATTTTAGATTTAGATTAATATATGTTCTTCTACTTATAGAAACAGAGATGTGAAGATGACAATGGTTACTAACATGTTTCCAATGAGAGAACAAAAAAGTTGTATAATTTTTTTAAATAAAGATCTTGTCCAAACTAATGACTTAACTTCCATAACAACTCAAATTATATTGCTTTTTGGAGGAGAATAATGTTAATCGACCATATAATAGTAGAATAGGAGTAGTACATTTCAAAACTAAGTTGGACGAAAACATGGCACTAGTAATTGATTAGTTCGCTTGAATTTACAAACAAAACTTAAGCTTCAAATTATATTTTTTTATTTTCTATTTTATCAACTACAATAAGCAAATTAAGTAGAGATATACTCTAAGATTTTCCAAGCAAATTATGTAGTTCAATCTGAATATATGATTTTTCAGTCACATACTGAAATTTTGAACAAAAGAATCTTCTCTCTTTTTTGCATATGCCAAAGAGCAAAGACATCGAATTAAGAATTTAAAAACATTGAGGGTACAAATCTGGAGCCTACAAATTGTGTGTTAACACAAACTCATTTTGTTCGAGATACTCTTCATACTGTGATCATTTGAATTTCTTTCTTAAAAATACCTTTTGTTTTTAATTGGAAAATAAAACGATGTAACATGAGATGAAAGGTGTTCAGCATGAATAAAATGAACAAATAGGCGCCAAGTGAAATATATGGTTCTCTAAGCTGACAGAAGACTAAAAAATCTGTTAAAATATGACAGTTAAGTCCACCAAAAGGAAACTTTCTTCATTCACTTCATGAGTTAATTTCACCGGTGGTCACTGAACAATTATTTCGTTACCACAAAGTCACTTTTGTTTAATGTGTTACCCTACAAAAGTCACTCAACTTTGCTCTGGTCCACAACAAAGTCACTAAAGCCGGATTTTGTTCAAAACTTGACGGAAAAATGATGTGGTATCATTGATTAAAGATAATTTTCTTAATTAAATTTTTCATCCATTAGTTCACTTTTGTTGGGTAGATTGGTAGAATAAGAATAATGAATTAAGGAATTGGATTAATGGATGACAAATTTAATTTAAAAAAATTATCTTTAATCAATGATGCCACATCATTTTTCAGTCAAGTTTTGAAAAAAATTCGGCTTTAGTGACTTTGTTGTGGACCGGAGCAAAGTTGAGTGACTTTTGTAGGGTAACACATTAAACAAAAGTGACTTTGTGGTAACGAAACAATTGTTCAGTGACCACCGGTAAAGTTAACCCTTCACTTCATACATAAAACAAGTGTATCCAGCACTATTAAATGCTAGTAGTATTTCACATTTTCTTACCAGACGTTTCCAACTTCCAAGGAACTAATTAATTAAGTATTATTCCGATAAAGACTATTTGAAATTACATAAGCGTGTATCACACATTAATTATTACTAGTTCTGGAAACGTGCGTTGCATGTTGTATTCCATACTAATTATTACTCTATAAAATTTGTGAGTGGAAAATTCTTTTTCTTCAAGAGATCTAACAAATATGAGATACCATCGAACTACACATCATCATTAAAATATGTTGTCATGTCAATTTGGTACAACTATTATGATAGATATTCTCATGTGTGTGTATATTGAGTGTAAGGATTCAAAATTTAGATAACTTCCAGAATAATATGTGCATGATCTATGTTATGACAAGAAAAATACAACAATAGCTATGTAACTAAATAAATAAAGAAAAAAAATTCATCCACTTAAACAAAAGTAATTTTTCAGATACATAAAAATTCTTTAAAAAAAAAAGAGAAACTTCAATTTTTTCCACATTCACATTCAAATGCTTGATATCCACAATATTTTCATTGTTTCCTCAAGGATATTTCTATTTCGGAAGAAAAAAAATAAAACGGAAATTACATTCAACTACTATCAACAGACTAAGAGACATTAGGTTCTAATCCTTAAGTACTATTCCAGCAAAAGAGAATTAAGTTAGTAATGTGGATCTTAACAAAAAAAGTTACAATATATGATCTATACCTCGTAGCTCAATAAGATGAACTCATGAGAAGCAATGTACATCATCAGCGATGTACTTATAATGTCAATGATAAAACTATTTATAAGGTCAAGTGCAAATATTTTTAGGATATTTTATTTTAACACAAAATTTAAAGCAATATAAAGAATTATAAAAGAATAGCAGTAACTATTTTTGAAGAATCCTTTTGACTTTCACTCTTTATGAAGGAGTGTGTTTAATATACCCAATTACCATTTTACGTACTCACACTGCTGGTAAATGATGCAAGAAGATCAAATAGCACCTGAAATATGAATCCTGGAACCCTCACATTATATTGATAGCTACATAGGAAATGAGGAATTTTTTATTCATGTAGAATTAACATATTGCAACACTTCGAACTTACTTTAGCCTTTTAATGACTTCTCTAAAATAAATATCCTTTGAAGTATTTGATGGAAGTCTCTTCATATTCTATGTTTATTTACCTTTTTTAAGAGTAAAATTATCTGTATTGAGAGGAATTGGAAAGGTCACGCTTGGATAAGCAAGAATTGTAAAAGCTAGTTCTTAAATGGTAAAAATACATGCATGAGAATTTAACGTAAATAC